>CM067094.1:5881500-7292000 GCA_034008185.1 Gorsachius magnificus
ATTACTCTGGGTGCTACCCTCTCCAGGGCGCTCAGAGGGAAGTTTTCTCAATCCCATTCACCGAGCATCCTACTACTGAGCAACGTGCGGCCCGGCACGGGGGGTTAGGCAATCGTCCCTGGCTCGCTCCTGGCGGGAGGGGTCCTCCCCAGCACTGTGTCAGTCCCGCTGCCAGACAGTCCGTTGATTGGAATCACAAGGGATGCTGCTTTCACAAGACTTGCTGGCAAAAGATAGGTGACAGAAGAGGTTCAGGGAAGGAAAAAAGGCAATTTAAAGCTACAGAGCGATCAAAGATGTGTTTTAACCCGTTTCAGCAGGGGAAGCTAGTGCTGGAATTCGGTAGGATTTAAAGCTGGTTGGCCATTGCTAAGGATAGCATATATTAAGCTAAAATATTCAGCGTTTATGTGAACCCTGCAAATGGGCACCTTGTAGGAGACCGACACATTGCACTGTTTCAAATATATGTCGATCCCTTCCTACCCCAAAGGATTCATACAAGTCTCATCCAACTTACCTGAAACCTAACTTTAATCGGAGCAGTATGGAAACCACAGTGCTTCAAAGCAAAGTGAATGGCAGCAGATCTTGGACACCAAGCTCCTTGAGTATTTATTTAGACCAAGTAAATTATGACCTGATATCACTATACAAAGGGGGAAAGTGCCATGGAGGGGAACCTGCCCACTCACTGCAGCAGAGGGAGAACAACTCCATCAGAGTATGGTCTTAGTCACCTGCTTTGGATTTGATAACGTCCAATTAACTGCAGAAATATTTCCGTATGTATCACTAGTGAAGTCAGCCTGCAATCAAATATTGCAGCTGCAAAGGCAAAAAACATCATTAATCATTTTTTCTGGAAACCAAGCAGAGGGTGACGACAGAAGGGAAAACTACGATTCATTTGTTTTCAACAAAACTGCCAGCAAGAAGGCCAAAAAGTGACCAATTTTTAATTTTTTTTTATTAACATTTACTTGCTAACATGTAAATGCCTGGCAGCTTTTTAAGCAGACAAATATTTAATGGATCCAACATAAATGCAAATGTCAGCTATCAAAAATCAAATTGCACAGCTATGATGTAATGAAATAGCTTTGCTTTATGGGAATGAGGTCACAGGTTTGAAATATGGCCTTAGGCGTCAAAAAAAAAAGTCTTTCACAGAAGTTGCAAAACTGTAATGCAATTACTTGCCTAAGTCTAAAATTTTATAGATATTTAAATTCAACTCTAAAGATATAAATGAGTCATCAATTTGCATAAGCGTTGCTGGGGACCATATCACTCTTCAATCAAAATGAACTAATGAGGTTTTCATGGTCTGAATGTAAGAGCTACAGCAAGAGAGTTAAAGCTAAACTATAACACTGAAGCGCATACATGTTACAGTCACAAAATATTTTTATATTCCTGATAATAAAGTGTCAGAATAACCTATACACATAGAAGAACACGTAGGTCAGTATACAACCCGATGGAAGCAGACTCAAGGAACGGGTATATTCAGATTAAATTAGCAAATACAGGGGAACTGGAGGCCCAGCGAGGAATCCCACCACACTCATTCAAACAATCCTCAGTTTGAAATGAGCTAACCATGGAGAGACAGCAACAAAGGCAATTTTTGATTTAGCTTTGCAGAGCAGGATGAGGCCAGGCTGGCGGGACAGACAGAAATATTCATTCAAAAAGCTTCAGCACCCTGTTAAGTTACATGGCTACCAAGTCCCGGCAGGACTCCCGAGGGAGCCCAGAGGCTGAGCTGCCCACTCAAAACACCCAAACAAACAGGAAAAGCCAGGTTTTCTCATTTTTCTTCATTCTTGGCTCTCCAGAAACTGGTTCTTTCATTTTCGGAAAAGAGGATCACCTTACCTGTAAGGGACAGCTAGCTTTGATGCATCTTATCCTGTCATGCTTAGATAAAAATCAACAAAGTTTGGCATCTGAAGTTGCGTTACAAGTGCTCTGTCCCAGCAGAGGAAAAGCCTACCTGGAAGAGAGATTCATCAGGGATTTTTGCTATGTTCTACTACCTCTGCTGGGAGGAACAGCCTCGGTCTGTTGGCCTTGTAAACGAGGAAAACAGGCTCTGAATTCTGAAGCAAAAGTAATAGAGATTCAATAGGGAATATATGAAGCACAAGTCATTATCTCTGACTTCACTGTTATGCCACTGTACAGATACTTTTCCCCTCCAGAAATATATCTTAAAGATTAATTCAGCTGTGGTTTTGAGGTGCCCAAATACTACAGTGGTCAGCACCACAGAAAGGTTTCAAATAAAACAACCAAAGCACCAACAGTATCACAACAGACGTTGGCCATTTCACCCGCGAGAGGAACCAAAAGCATTCTAAGAAGAGCACACCTAATCCCTGAAAAAACCTCCTCCGAATCAACATTTGGTTTGAAGGAAGGAGGTACCCCATGTCCATTTTGTCTTGCTGTGGGTAGATGTGAAGAGAAAGAGCGACATCCATTAACAGCAAAACTCCCCATGGTGGTGGCACCAGCAAGTGCTTCTAACACCCCCTGCAACCCAGCTGGGATCTGGGCATGCGTTTACAAACCACATGGTGGTTATTTAACAGGACCTTGTCTTCCCAGGGCAGGTGAAATGGCCCAAGAGCAATCCCAACACATCTGTGCTGTGGCAATAGCAGCCTGTGACGCTGTAGAAACCATCCCAAATCTGAAGGCGGTTGAAAACATTGAGGAAAAGGATGAGCAGGGGCCAAACCGAGAGGTTCCCCCCGCCCCGCTCTGCTTTTCTTCCTGTCCCTCCCAATAAGTTATTCATTAACATACCAAAACACACATATCCATGAAGAATTCATGGAGATTCCCTGAATACCAAAATACTGAGTATAATGGCAAGCAGAACTAGCTTAACACCCTCTTCCAGTTCCACACCCTGCCCCGGGTGGATTACTCTTATAAAGCTCCACTTGTATTTACAGCAGCAAAGTCCTTACTGAACCCCTTCATCTCCGATGCCTTCGATGAATGCAGCCCATCGCTAAACAGAGCAGCAGCCACAAACACTGTATCTTTAAATCCATCCTCATTTCGTTTTCCAAGTTTCTGTTTGAGCCGTTACAGCTCCCTCAGGACTCCACTGACTCACTGCATTTTCTGGATGACGCAAGCATGCTCTTCTGCACAGCTTCAAAACAGGCTCCAAACATTTCCAGTCAGGAACTGGCCACCAAAGAACCAGATAAATCAGGTGTTCTTCCCGAGCAGGCATCACCCCCGTGAAGGAGAGAGCAAACTTCAGCTCCTATCCTTATTGGAAATGTATTAATCTCTGGCACTTCTGCTCCTCGGGAATATTTCTAGGAAAGATTAAGTTTCCACTCTGAAATCCTATGGAAAATAGTTTGCTCCTGACTGAACACCTATGAGAGCTGGCCCACCACATCCTTTGACCTGTCCAGCTCAGCCCCTTCTCCGTTTGTGGTTCCAGTTCTGTCGTTGAACATTCACAAAAATCTCCGCTCTGAAGCTGTGCCCTTTCCAAGGACCCTGCAAATTTAAAACCCCTCCCAAGTTCTCCACACTAGTTCCTAGTTTCTCAGTTCTACCTGCCAACAGGGGCAGGCAGGTAAAGAAAGAGAAAAACCTGTTCCAGGGGGGAACATTTATGGAACACTCAAACAGGCCGAGCACTTGTGGCAGTGGGTGGACTCTATTAAGATACCTGAAGCCTCCACGGGGACAGATGCATGCAAAGCCACTGGATCGGGGAAAGCATCTTCCATGACTCAAGACTGAACTCTGTATTTCTTCCTTCTGAATCCCTTCGCTCAGCTCTTGGTGCTTCCCCAATCACTGCAAGTCAGCAAACAGACCTTTTATGTACATTTTTTCATACAGGAATGGCAACAAAAGCAAAATAAACACTGGGGTTCTGACTTATGTTTGCTGCTTGATAGCAAAAGCAGCTGAAAAATTTTGGTTTGTGCTTGTAGCTTTCAGCTTTTATCCACTCTGAAAGATTTCACTGTGGTAAGAGAACTGGAAGTGACATAAGAACGTAAAACTGAATAATGAATTGGAGGAAAAAAATTCAGAGGGAGAGATGAGAGTGTCTTGGTTTTATCACCTACACTAACATCAATAACACACATCTTCGGAAAAAGGCATCCTTGCTGGAGAGCCTGCTTATTCCCTTCAAGCGAAGTTAAGCAAGATAAATGTCAAGATAAACCTGTTCACACTTCACTCTCTATCTCTACAGCATGCAACACAGAGGCAAAATCTTTTGCTAGCAGAAGGTTCATAGAATCATAGAATCGTTTAGGTTGGAAAAGACCTTTAAGATCATCAAGCCCAACCGTTACCCTAACCCTGCCATCCCACCACTAAACCCTGGCCCTAAGCACCTCATCTACCCATCTTTTAAATATCCCCAGGGATGGGGACTTGACCACTTCCCTGGGCAGCCCATTCCAGTGCCTGACAACCCTTTCTGTGAAGAAGTTTTTCTTAATGTCTAACCTAAGTTTTCCTAATGTCTAACCTAACTAGTTCCCAGCTATTGCCTTGCAGGCACAGCGGAGGCAGCATCGCCAGATGCCAGGGCAAACAGGCAGCACCCGACGTTCATTTTCTCACATTGCAAAGTAACACAGCCGGTGTTGTCACAGACATTGCAATATCTGTGACCGAGAATACGGAGCAGACAGGTAGCTTGGAGCCACCAGGAGAGCAGGCAGCAAGCAGGCCGAGGGACTGGAGCACGAAGATGCTAAGAAATGCAGGGTGGCTTCATGGGTTTTGTTAACCAGCTCAGCAACCAGTGCCCTGGCTCCATTCAGACTGCAAAACCATGAGGATATTTGCAAAATTAGCTTTAACCCTTATTTTCAGTCATTCAAAAAAAGCACACACAGCTTAGCACTGGGAGTTTTATATTGAACCATATGTGAAAAAGGTATCCAGAGCATAAGTACACTCAACTTTATTTAGATTTAGATTTTTTTTTATTGGTATTTGCAATATCTTGGAATGACAGATAATTGAGAATCCTACCAATTCATGACAAAATGAACAGATTTTTCTAAACAGATAAATACACTCGGTTTTAAACTGAACTGAACACTGTACACATGGCATGCTTTTTCTCACAACAAAATTACTGGATATTTATCACATTCCTACAGCTAACTAAATTTCTTTTTCTAAATGTTTGTGTCTCCTAGTTCACACTTAAAGCAACAAAGAAATGAGCCACAAAGACAGAACTGTGATGCAGGATTAAGGTATTGGTGTAGGAAATTGGCCAGCTTTGAAATTGCTTGAAAGCTTGTTTCTTCCAATCAGACTGGATTTGCAGCCCGTGAAGCAAGGACGCACTAAGGACAGCGATTAGAAAAGTGTCAGGAATTATGATTCAGAGAGGTGAATCACCACCAGCTCCCCGGGGGGGTGGGATTCGGGATAAGCATACCCAACCGTAGCCCTACGCAGGATTACACAACGCCAGACAGCAAGCACAGACATCAGGATCATTTACTTGGGAGACATAGCTCAGGTCCCTGATCCCAATCCCCTCTCCACAGCACAGCACAAGGCATCTGCTGCTCTTGCTGGGTTGTTTCCACTTGCAGCTTGAGATTTCAATTGCCCAGAAGCCCACACACCAGCACAGCCCTGCTGCCAAGCACGTGATAGAGCCCTGGCATGGAAGTTGTCCTCGATCTTCTCAAGAGCTGTTTGTTATTCAACAGCCACAGATCAGCCAACTTTAATTTCACACGGGAAGAGCCGCAGTGGTGTGCTTTACTCCAGTCTTTCCATTTCAGACATTACCTTTATACAGTGCAGACTTTATGCCTGCCCAATAGTTTTATCTCTAGCAAAAGCACCTCCTGAGCTCAGCCATCACACTTAGCCAAATAATCCGTAACGCTTTCAGAAAGTCTATTCTGATCCACAGGAAACTCAAATAAGATATATTTTTATTAGGGTCCTTTGAATCACGGATGTGCAGAGAGAGAAATTCTGCAGCCCATATTTGAAGACAGCCGATGGCTTTTTCCTCCAGTAGAAACTGTGGAATTTGGCCTGTGGTGCTTTACCCGAGAAGCTATCCGATCTCATGACTAAGTGCATGCAAAGCGATGGGGGTGGTGGGGAGGAAGAGAGACGCAGGAAGATGGAGCTCATAGTAAACATCTGAGCTGTCTGGAATAAAGGCTGTGCTATTAAAATGAAGCCGCTGCTAGTTTTCCAGTATCTTTTCCTCTGTTTATCTCAGTTGCCATGGATCTCACTTGAATCATCTGAACAAATTACATACACATGTCCCAGGCCACATTATTTCCACTCACTCCACAACTCCAGATCAACTTTCACTCACCTGGCAGCCGCTCGTGCCAAACAACGTCATCACGGCTAGCGACGGAGCGCTCTTTCGTGGACACCACTGATTAGAAACCGATGTCAATTACTTCAAACTGGCTTACTAATATTTCAGGAAATACAGAAAAGAGGAAGAACACAGGAAGAAATGGCATGGTGTTATCCTTCATGACCTGGATTCCAAGGGGGTTGAGTCTCCAGTGTTGACACGACCGAGCGCTCTTTCGGCTCTGCTGGAGCAGGCCAGCTTTGAGCTGCAGAAGCTGCTCCCCTGCTCCTCCAGTGCACAGGCACGAGCAAGATTGAAAGGAACGGAGTCAAAATTCAGCACTCTGGCACATCAAGCCATCTGAATAATCCAATATATCATCCTCTGACTGTGGTCGTGTGCCAAGTGTCCCAAATGTAACTTGCTACACAACCCCAAGTTAGGTACCAGCCTACCCAGAGTCAGGTACCAGAGTGTGCCCTCAGTGTTGCTAATCCACAGCGCTCAGAAGCTCTGAGCTTGCTACAATAACCCTAAAGCATCCTACACCTTTAGTAATAAAGATCTGTTTTCTGAGTATTACTCTCTGCATGTTTTTCAGACAAACTCTGTGCTGGTTTTGGCTGGGGTAGAGTTAATTTTCTTCACAGTAGCTGGTATGGGGCTGTGTTTTGGATTTGGGCTGGAAGCAGCATTGATAACCCAGGGCTGGTTTCGTTCCTGCTGAGCAGGGCTCTCACAGAGCCAAGGCCGTTTCTGCCGCTCACCCCACGCCACCAGCAAGAGGCTGGGGGGTACACGGCCAGGAAAGCTGACCCCAACTGACCAAAGGGACATTCCATACCATATGATGTCATGCTCAGCGTATAAGCTGGGGGAAGGAGGAGGAAGGGGAAACATTCAGAGCAATGGCATTTGTCTTCCCAAGTCACCGTTACGCGTGATGGAGCCCGGCTGTCCTGGGGATGGCTGAGCACCTGCCCGCCCATGGGAAGCAGTCAGTTAATTCCTTGGTTTGCTTTGCTCACATGTGCTGAATTTGCTTTATCTATTAAACTGCCTTTATCTCAACCCATGAGTTTCCTCACTTTTACCCTTCCAATTCTCTCCCCTATCCCACCAGGGGGAGCAAGCGAGTGAGCAGCTATGTGGGGCTTAGTTGCTGGCTGGGGCTAAACCCCAACAGTAAGTATGCCCTACCTTAACATACAGCATGAAAACCAACCTGTATCACTGGTGCCATGTCAAAATCGGGAATATGGAGGAATTCTGCCCCTCCTCCCCCTTCTGTCCTCTGCAAACCATTAAGAATCAGAAGCCGAGAGCTGTTGCTGCCTGAAAGCAGCAGCTGAAGCAGCACTGCAGACAGCATGCTCTGCCCAGACAGAGGGTGTACTGCTGCTACAGACATAAAGACGGCTTAGAGAGACCGCTGTCCTCCAGCATCAGCGACCAGCAGACATGCACACCGCAAGGAGAGGCTGGTGCATCTCAGGTTGCAAAAAAAACAAGACTCCCTCAGCGTTGGTGTCAGGAATGACCTTTTTTCTGGAATTGAGCAAGACTGAAACAGAAGGGGATTGGTCTCGCAGTTTGCAGAAGCCTGGATTTCTCCTGCTCACCTGCAGCCCAGCCCTCAGCTAAGTGCGAAATCTTGCTCCGCTGGCCAGTGGTGTGTGGGCATCTGCACTCCCCGGTCACACAGCTCAAAAACGGAGGTCTCACAATGCTGAAAGTGGAAAATCATTTTCTATAACAGCAATGCTCCCACCCTGGGAACAAGCGAAATCAAACAAGGAAACTGCCACTGCAATGTTATGTTTTAACCGAAGGCTTGCAATAGCCGAGAAGCAGGCCCTACATCAGGATCTCTCTGTTGCCTTCATCAATCCCATTAAGCTGTTTTTTTTCTAGAGGAAACTCTAGCCTTTACCAGGTATTATTTCTGTCTTTCTTTTAATCCTGGGATATAGCTGCAAATTAAAACCAAACCAAACCTCACCTCAAAGCACCAGTGCTTTGACTTTCCTATGTGGCTGCCCAGTTCTGCGCCAAATTGAATACAACACAAATTATCTCACTTTGTAGCACACCAGATTTCAGAACCCCAGTAAATTGATCCCAAATTCTTGAGATTACTGATTTGCTCCAGGACTGTATCTGCTAGAAAGGTTCTCCTGGCACCAGCAGCGCAAAATCCACTAAAATAACTCAATACTAGATGGGTTCATGAATGTTTCAACAGCCAAAGTGTTGCTGAATAGAAGCACAAAAAGAGGAAACTGCTGATTTTTTATTTTCTTCTACCACTTTGAAATTCTTGGAGAATTTTACCAGAGCTGAATGGAAAGAGGTGGAAAAATACACTGGAATGAAAGGGTTAAACATGTGATAAAAAGAAGGAAGGTGGACAATAAATATCTGCAATTTTGGTGGCCAAAATAAATCCCAGAACAAGCAAACATGATGGTGGTCATTTCCTTCCCAAAATGCAAGCTCCCCAAAGTGAAGGATACATTGCGAGTCACATCTTTTGTCAGCATACAGCGATTTATTCAAACATTTGCACCAGCTTTTCTTGATCAGAGAAGATAAATGGTAAAAAGACCTACAAAGGGGGACCTCAGCACTTCCACAGCTCAGACAGCAATTGGTCTTTGGTCTCTGTTAGAGTAATTGTACCTACCGTCCTTTATTAGGAACTGTATTTGAAACCTAGATAATGGCCAAATATGATTTTCAAAGGGAAAAAAAAAAACCTCATCCTTTTTTATTCTTTAACCTTAGCTAGAGAGAACAGACAATATAACTGCTGAGCACTACCAAGAAATTCAAACCAGGCTGTGAAAAAATTGCAAAATTTAAGTAAGGAGTTGTGTGCCTGTGCCGCTGGAAGAGGGGAAAAGGAGACACGGGGGTGGGAGGGTGAATGGGAAGAGGGAGAGTTTGCAGTTTTGCCCAAGTCCTGCCCTGCAGAAAGATATCCATACCCCCCCACCCCAACCAAACAGCCCCAGCTCTGCCTGCCCCATGGAAAAAGCAGCTGTCTGGGGCTGTACAGAAGAGGAGAAATGGAGAGCAACTGCTTTCAGTCCCTCCTCACACCAGTCCCTCAACTCCCCTCCCCGGTAGCTCCTCTCTCCACAGTAAAAGATGTAGAGCTTCCCCCAACACCTATTACTTCTTGGCCTTCCACTTCAGGAATCTACACTGTGGTTAACATAGCATGACATATATGCTGGCCCGACAAGCTCTACCTGGGCAGGAAGGTTGACAGCTGAATTTTCCCTGCTTCCCCTTCTATTCCTGGGTTAAACTGGGCTGCAAATTATTAGGTATGGACTAGCTACCACATGGACAGAAAGACAGCTCCTAGGAAACCTGGCTGAAACATATCTCCTTCCTTCAAAAAAAGGCCAGCTAACAGATTCACTGCCTAGAAGAAACAAGCAAAAATCTCACTGGCCCCTGGATTGTGCCTTTGCATGCATCTACAGAGAGATGGAGCAAGGTGGCCTGAACAGCCTCCAAGAGGCTGCTCACCAGGCGTGAAGATGTGGGTGTGCGTCACCCCTGGTGACAACCCCTGAGCAACCCCCCAGTGATGGAGACCTGCCACTTACCGCATTTGCTCCTCAAGAAAGTCCTACCAGCACCTGATGTCCCAGGGAGTGACTTAATGAGAACAGTTAATGTGGTGTTTAGAGCAAATTGGTGTCAGAGCGCTAGGTTATCTACACCTCTAATTCACATACAAATAAATTGTTATACGTCAGTACTTATTTATACCGAGATTTGCTGTGGAGAAGCAGACGTTAGTAAGTTCAACCCCTCATTTCACCAGTGATGGTTTTATTTTGAAAGACTGTCACCAAGTGGCAGAGCTATGAACGGCTGCGCTGGGGTCAGCCGACCAGGCCGCGGCGTTTGGAGAAACAGAGCCACAAATACACCATCAGCTGAAGCGGCACGATCAAAAAATCCACCATCCCAAGACGCCCTGCGTATCTAAGCACACTGATGGAAGTGTCGTGATAGATCATGCAACAAAACCAAAACAAGCCATGAAAAAAAAAAAACAACATTATCTAAGAAGGAAACTTCACATACTGTATAAGGAAACTTCAAATACTGTGAGGTTTGTTCCTTCAGTATAAAAACTGATAAATTCAATTTCTGATCCTTTCCTTTGAAGCATGAAAGTCATTGACAACAAAGTCTAACAATACTGTTTCATATGAAACAGCCACCTTGGGGGCTAAATAGAGACACACAGGAGAGGCCAATAAACGATGCGGCTCGTTTAAAACAAAAAGAATGAAAGACACAGCCTCCCACTTTAATCTACAACTTCAGTCAAAATGCAATGTTTTACACACGACATGAAGTGATGTAAGTTATTTTTAACTATTACAGTGTTTTCCCAAAGCACTAAAAAAGGCAATTTTTAAGAATACATACATCTACGCAAAACAGGCATTTGAAGGTTCATCTATTAATCAAGCCGGAGCCTGGCTGGCTAAGCTGTTAGCAAACAGCACCAACATCAGGCCCACGGGGATGTGGTCTCCTCAGCTGCATCGGGCACCTCATGATCCAGGTAGGAAACGCAGGATCTGTTTCTTTCCTCCGATGCCTGTAAATCGCTGTCTGCAATACAACAGTAGCCAGCCTGCGCTCTTTGTTATTCCTCCAAACAAAAAGCCAAATTGCGAATTGACTTAATTCACTGGAAGTTGTTGACTTCTCCACACCTAACTGAAGGTAAGGACAGGCAAGGGCATTTCCAGGAATCACTAAGATTTAAATTGGCCACAACCAATCTTTGCGGGTTGTTGCTGAGCACACCGATGGAGCCGGCGATACCCAAGTGGTCTCTGGACAACCAGCTGTCAATGCCTTTAGAAAGCTTTGATAGACCATTGCTGAAGCTAAATCAGCTCTCTGGGTCTAAACTTTCAGCAAATGAAGGTTGTGGAGATAATTTAGGCTACCTGGGGCTGCTTTCCCGTTAGATACTTGCCTTTAATTTGTTTGGGGAGTAAACCAAGTCAGTTTACATGGAACTTTCTTTGCACTCTCTACTCATTACCCAGAAATCCATAACAGTGTGAAACATCTGGGAAGATTTTCAAGACTGAGTTGGAAATAGTGACTTTCTTGCAAGGCTCCCAGTACATAGGCTGATGTTTATTTAGGCCCGCTACAGGGTTTTCTCTTCAATCAGCAAAGTTTCTAGTCTCTGAGAAGTTACAGGAATTTGACAGATTTCTATCTTCTCTTGCAGGCTGGAAGACCCAGCTGCAATCGATCTGGCTGGCTGAGGATGAGGGTTCACCAGCTGCCGGGAGGAGAAGGGACCCAGGCAGCCCACGGTGAATTTGCACTGAACAATATAAAGAGAAGACAGTGCCACATTTCTTCTGCAGCTGACAGTCTAGTTAGAAACCGTGTCACCTGAGAGAAAGGAAAACATCAAATATGTAAACTGGAGTCTCTATGCTTCTGCTGTAGCAGCACAACCCAATTTGAAACACACAAGTCTGCTACGCTGAAGCACGTTACCTGTAACAACAACCAGCATACCTTCATCCCAGCCCAGCAGGGCTGAAAGCAGGCTGACAGCTCCCACCACGTGCTGCCCCTTGGCCACTTCCCGCACTGGAGCTGGCCGGCGCATCCACAGGGAAAGCACCACCCTGGCCGTGCGCGTGCATGCCAAACCCAGGCTCAAGAGCACCGACTCGGACAAGGACATCGGCGCATTCAGGAGGTTGTGTGTGCTGAGAGACTTCACTCATTCCACCCAACCCATGAAACAACAAGATGGCCATAATTTCACTTACTAATTGCTCTACTCCAGATTACAATAATGATGCTAAAGAAACAGCCGCCAGCCACTCCCCGAAAGAACCAATCATTTCTACCATCCTACTTGTCTCTCAAAAAAAAATAAAAAATAATAAAAAAAATCCCTTTGCCATAGCAAACTGATCTGGAAGCTTTACAGCTCCTGGAGGAAATCTTGCGTCACGCCTAGAGACCTTTAGAAAAGCACTGGCAGCAAAATAAATTATTTACAGCACTATTTCTGACAATACAATCTCCATAAATGATACAAGATTGAAGGGTTTAAAAATGAGTGCTTGTGGCATGGGGCCCAAGCATGTGTCTAATAGAAATATTGATTAACTCCATTTCTACAGACTCTGTAAACAGTCTGATGAAACGGGAAGCTCTAAGTATAATTTTCCTTTGCTATAAAGTAAGACAGAGCAATCACTTCACCTATTCAAACTAAGCCAAATTAAAGCGGTTTTGGCTATTTACGGAATTACTTTCTCTTTAAAACAATCCAATCTACATGTTGTTTACCTGATTCTGATTCATGACTTATTTCATTTCCCCATTTCCCCAGAATAACTCAGTCAGCCGAGGCTTCTGGCTTCCAGCAAGGTTCCTGCTGTTTACTTAGGTTTTCCAGCTGGGTTGAATGATATGCAAAGAGGTCTGAGGACTTGCTGGAGGTCACGCAGAGAGGAAAGTCAGTTGGCTCCGCTAGCATAATAGCCTTGCACTTTTACAGCTCCCAGGACTTGCTCTAAGCACCAGACTAACCTTCTCATCAAAGATACTAAATCTGTTCTCAACATTTCAAACATTCTCAGATTCTTAGGAAAAGGCACTTCCCTCCATAGAGTTTGAAGCAGCTCTGCTAAAGAGCATGATGAAAATCTGAAGGCACTAAATGCACACGCTCACAATTAGAAAATTCGGTGGGAAGTGCTAACATGCAGTTTTCCACTTTCAACAGCAGAATTTTCAAACGTATTTCAGCACGCCATTTAGAAGAAAGGAAACTCCAGGGGATGTTTATTAAATAGAGTCTGCCTAAATATTTTGTTTAAGGGAACTATTTTCATTTTGGCTAGAATTTATAGGGCAAAACATCCTAGGCAATCCGCAACAGCTGTCAGTCTTCAGTTTGTCCCAACCTGGACTACCCGCACGGCCAAGGATGAGCCATTGCACTTCTCAGTGACTTGGTTTCTGCAAAGCTACAAGGAAGATAAGGAGCGTTCGCTCAGGTTTTCCCACCCCTACAGTCCCACCAGGACAAACTGGCCTGCTGAGCAGGGCTTGGAAGCATATTTTTTGGATCAGCTGTAGGGCTTTTGATTCATGGGGTTTTGTTGGGTTTTTTTCCCAGAGCAGCACCAGGGACATGCACCACCTGACGAGCAATTTACCTCCCTGGTGCCACTGCAAATACACTAAACATAAACAAACCCCCTTGAAACATCGACATGACAAAAGCAAGGGTTGTAAACTTCTATTTAAACACAGCACTGACACTAAGAGAGATTAACAACGATATTCTGGAGAAGAGGCATTTTTGCTAGTAATTCAACACCCACTCCTATTCATCGGGGCATGGGCATTACCATACATCCTCCAAGAATTGCAGGGCCCTCCAGCAAACCACTTTCCCACTTGTCACTTCACCCCAGCAGGCCTCCTGCTCTTCTCCATTTATACTTCTGTCATCCAAAACACTCCTTTTCACTTCCAAGCTCTTCAAATTCATGCCCTGATGTTCCTCAGCTCCTCTACTCTTCCATCCCAGCATAATTCAGGCAATTGTACTTGATCTGATCCACCAGCTCAGCTCTTTTACTGCTCTTGGCTCCAGCCTGGCTCCTCAGCCTTTTTTTCGCTCCTCCATCGCACCAATATTGCATCAGCTTCCATTTCTCGAGTTATTCTTCTTTAAACTTCTTATTCTGTCAAGCCTTCACAGTTTATTCTCATTTTCTCCCAGTGTTACTCTCTCTATCCTCCTAATGGACATCTCCAATTAAACCTTAATTATTTCTCGTACCAACAGCTGTTCTCAGGCTGATGAGCACACCTTACAAGAAAACCCAAGGCGAAAAAAAGGTCCTGCCTGTTAGACATCTTGCTATAATCCAAAGGTCACATGTAAAGACACATAACCCATTATCTGACACTTACTCTGGCATTATGGATTTCTTTTTCTGTTTTGTTTAAATTACTTTGGAAGAGGTTACCCTACCCTTAACAAGGATAAGCATCTTCACATGGTGAGGTTGCACAGGTCTGAAGCTTGGCAAGCCAACAAAGGTACCATCAGCTATTTTCTTCCACACAAATAAAATTTAACATCAGTCATTGCCAAAGCCAGGCAGTTTTCAGGCATTCTCCACCTCTCCTGCTACATGAGCTCTAGGTTGCCGGGGCAGCAATGCTGGCTGGCTGGTTTAGCACGAGAGCTAAATTTAGGGATGAGAGCCTTTCCTACCTGCCAGCCCCTCCTGTCACAGCGTTTCCGTGCTGCCATGGTGGGCTCAGACCCAGAGTTGATCTCTAGCCTCCAAGCAAACAGTTAAGCGTGCCTGAGGTCTGGCTCTACCATGAAGCAGTCATGCTGCTGGGGTTACCAGGGTTCTCCAGCCTGACCGTGAACCAGCCAGGACAGGGGGTGGGGATGGAGGGGCCAAGTTATGCCAGGAATGAGCCTGGGGAATGCAGCAGAGGTCACACTGCGGAGCGGGTACCAACACATGCCGCTCGTTCCAGCCCGCAGCTTGCTGAAACTCCTGGACGGAGGGCTCTCCCAAAGCCTGGGAAACGTGCAGTGGGCGATGACCTGCACCCACTGTATCTTCATCCTGCTTAGCATATGCCAAACACAATAAGATGCCTTAAGTCAAGCCTTTGCTCTACCCAGCGCATGATGGGATTGGCAGAAGAACTTTTTTCTTCCCCCTCCAATTCTGCTGATAGTACGTAATTCTGTTCATCCCTTTAGCCTTAGCCAAATATTTATGTCAAGCTGGGAAAAAAATGCCAGGCACAGAGCAGGGGGCGGAGGGAAAGCAATCTAGAAAAGGCTTATAAACCAATTTCAGCACACAAAGCACTTCTTAGTTCTGCCCAGTCATACTCAGATTAATAATAAGGTCGCTGTTTTGGCCATTCCTTTTTTTAATTAACCTTCAACAGGTTAAACAGCTGAAGACCACACTATTAGGTAATCAATAAACCTAGGCACTAATTCCATGCCCACAACACAAATGTTTTACTGGGTTAGGATAAAACCTCGATGGCTTGTTATGTGCAGCAACTACCTTCTAGTGGGGGCAGACAGACCCAGGTGTATGCCCTGTGTCACGTACTCGCTAGTACCCGAGCACGTCGGCCAGCGTGCCTGAACAGCATTTGATTTTTCAGTCACATTGCTGCTCCCAGGCAGGGATCTAGCACGTACATCACTTCCACCACTTACCCAGTTCTGGTTGAATGGGAAAATTCATTATTCATTTAATTTTAAGTAACAGCCAAAGGGCCCAATCAGCAGCTGAGTGCCCCGGTGTGCTAACGCAGATGAGGAACAGCTTCTCTCTGATGCAGAGGTCTCAGTGCCATAGTTCTTGGGTTAAGAATATGCCATCATTTTCTTAAGGGATTTGAAAGCAGAAACAAAGCCATAAATTATTTTCTAATTGCTTAGCAGTGAACAAAGGCAGAAAATGACCTGCTGCGTCCCTACTCTTCCAAAGGCACACGTGAATAAACAGGACTGCTGGAAGTCTAACAAACTGACAACCCATCCCAGGGAACACAAAGAGGAATGTTTGCCTAAACACTGCCTTTCAGCAAGACTGTAATCAAAGAAAAAAACCATGTATGATAAGAAAGATTCCTGGTGGTTCTGGCACAGTGATTATTTTCTGCGTAATTGGGAAAGTTTGGAAACATTTGAATATGCCGTTTTGCTGGCATCCTTTCAAAAAAAAAAAAAAAAAAAAAAAACACAACCCCACCACAAACCCCAAATGGCTGTAGTTCAAACAGCAAACAAAGCCCCAAACCAGTTACTAAACCAAAGCGTTATGGATCCACAGGAAAAAGTAGCATGTTTCTTCACATTTTCTGCACTATGAATGAAGAGATAATGGGAGACTGTACAGATATCTGGTATTAGCCTGTCCACAGGACAGGGGTATAACTATTACAAGTTAAAATAATCAACTTGCTTTTATCGAGGAGTCAAACAAAAGAGCAGAGAGGAGAGCTCCAGCTGCATATCTCAGCGGGGACTGGACTGGGCAACGTGACACCGCCAGATATTACGTCCGGAACATTAGCCCTCCTGTGACGAGCACTCAGTAGGTCCAGATTCGATGACTTTGAAACTGATCCATGAGCTGCACTAGGTTTGCAGGAAATCATGCTGGCTTGCATTTTCTGAAGTGATTAGAGATTAAACAAAGAGGGAGAAAGATGATGAAAATAGGAAAAACGGGAATGGCGAGAATACCAGTCAAAACAAGTGAGTAACAGCAAGAGAAGATGACAAACCGGCCTTCTTTCTGGAGAAGTATGAAGATCTCGCTTAAAAGCTTCTTACAAGTATGGGAGTTATCATTTCAAAATCCTACCAAAAGACAGCATGTGCTGAGCAAACGATGCTCTCCTCGCAAGAAGATGAGTCCAATAACCACTGCTTCTGAAAACCCACGGAGCCCGGGGTGCTCCTGTATTGTACATCAGCTCTCCCTAGAGGCAACTGCCTGCATCCAAAGGACTTAACCTTGGTACAACTTCTCTGGAAGGGAAAGGCAGCACAGTCTATGCATACAGGGTTTGGGTTTTAATATGAGTTAATACTGTTTATCTGAACTAGGCCAACAGAGGTAGCTGTGGAATATAATGAGATTGTGATGCAAAGAAACGCACAGCCTGAACTCTTCAGCTACAAGACAGCACTAAGCCAACAATTCGTTAGTTATTTTTTCTAGAACTGGGAGGGGGGAGAAGAAGATACATCTACTGAAATCCAAGCTAAATAACACAGCAGGCATTTCTCGGATGCATGGGAATAAAATGTATTGCAAGGCTTTATTACTGTTTATCACGTAGGTCTGTTACACCACAGTTTATCACCAGCTATCATCAACAACCTCAAAACCCAGGCCTAAATTAACCTGGAGTTTTCCAGGAAACAAAAAACACAGGTGCACAGCCTGAAGGGGATCTCACCAGGCTGAGCTGTGTCATTACTCTGGCAATCGGAGGCTGCAGGCTGGCACACTGCTGATTTACACCCACAAAGCCCCTGAAACACCTCCACATGCAAGAGCACAGCAGTGAAAGGAGCCATAATGCATAACCCCTTTCATTAGTCATGTCGACAAATCAGAAATAACTCAAGATACCTTAATTACAAGCCCAAAATTCACAGCTCACCAGGAATAGTGGGAAGGGAATCAATCTTTCAAGGGAAAGGAATGAGCTGGTTAAAGTTGTTAAGGATGGGGAAGGTGCTGCAAATGATGGTTTTAAGTTGACAGAAACATTTTAATGAATCATTCCTAAGCTTAAAGGTTTTTTTCTACATTATTTTTATTTTCAAGATCCTGTAACAACTGAAATAGAAAGATCATCCTGAATTTCCCCATTAGCACCCACAAGTCCTAGAATAGGCCATATAATAAACCCCTATAATCCAAGTTACTAAACCAACAGGCACGATCCATTTAAGAGCTCCTTGCATAAAAGCCCTATTGAAGGCACTTCTAGAGGGGGACTCTGCGTGTTGACCCCAGGCAGACGTGGCTACATTCGCCTGAAATGGAGAGGTCTGGGATCAAAAGGTGTTTTGTCCAGGAGGCAGAGAAATACACACCCCCGCCACAGACCTCCCCATGGGAAACCCTACATCATCTATGCAACATCAGTCACTTTGCGAACGCCTTAAAGCAAACAGGGGTAGGAAAGCCTGCCCAAGCCTCCCCAGGGCAAGCAGGGAATTCCACCAGCCACCCAGGAAAGACGTAACATGAACTGTAAAACTAATTTCAGCTTCAAACAAGGAGGCTGCTCCTCTATGTATCTCTAATTGAGCAGGATAGCAAGCCATCAGGACAGCAGGGGAAATCTGCTCTCTTCCTCTCCCGGAGAAATGTAATGACACGATGGCAAAGTGGTTTTTTATTTTTATCAGTTCCTCAGGCTGCAAGAGCCGACTCCACACCATTCATCAGGGGGGAGACTGGACCAGGAGAACAATCAGAAATCCATTAGCAAGCTGCTGCTCGCCTCTGCGGCTGCCTGAACTCCCGATCAAATGTCAGAGCGCAGAGTGGCTTACATTAATGGAGAGGAGGAAAGGATCAAGGAATTGTTTCAAACTGATAAAGATACTATTACAGTTTTTAGCTTTTATTAGCATGAGGACAACCATTTGCAATTTACATTGTCTCTTTAACTAAGTTCCTCAAATCCGGGACAAAAAGCTTCCAGCATAATTAAAATGGAGGAAGAGCTGTTCCAGTGCCACCAAGTCACACTGCAAGGAAAGTGGTTGGGGGGAGAAGGAAAAACTGGAGATGAAGGTAAGGCTGCTGGTTGGTCATGTTTAATGCTTTTACCGCCTGCATTCAGGACCCAGGGCTCAACTGTGAAATACCGCAAAACTTGCAAGAAAATAGCAAGAATTACCAAGGCTGCTATTTACTAGCAGGGGAATGACCCCATAAGAATACATTAGCTCATCATCAGCATTTCACCCTGCGCTTCTGCTGAGCTGCAGGCTCATTCCTGCTGTAACTAACACTTTGCTGTCCATGTATCAGAGCACAAGATAGATCCAAACCCGATCAGCTCAATCAAAATCTTCCCCTCTCCCATTACTTCTTCCCGTAGATGAAAGGTGATTAGGCCATTTAAAAAGCAATGCAAATAACCAGGTTCATATACACATTTGTACATTAAAAACAAACGTCCGTACCATCTCTCTGCAATGTTATTTACAACACATCTGAAAGTTATTATCTGAGCTATTAGCTGGCACAGAGACTAGAATAAGATATTGTGAGTGTATTAGCAGCATATCACATACTGACATGGTTTGTGCGGATTCACTCCATTCATATACTGCAGATGCTTAAAATAAAATGAAGAATTTAAAACAGGAAACTTGCATGTGTACTAGGAAGCAGGGAAAAAATAGTAATTAAAAAAATTAGGAAGTCTCCAGTGCAAATATTTCCAACTGCAAACTGATTCTCATTATCTTTCATCTGCCAAAACCCCCACAAATTAAAATATCAATCAAATGTAGTGATCCAGGTAAAAGTCTTAAGCTGCATCTTCAGTTCAATAACAGCAATTATTTTGTCGTTGTTCTCAACTCGTTGAGCTCCTCAAATGAACTCTGAAATGACTACAGAAAAAAAAACCAAACAGAAAATCTCATCTACAATCTGTCATCCACAATACCTGAATAAAATCTGAATCACCATATTTTTACCTCCAAAACAGGTAACAGTGAAATCAAAGTAAGGTTGTCAGCCTTTCCGTCATGAAATGCTAGCCACAAAAACTACTGCTGTACAGTCTTCGCATTTTTTATTCGCTAGAATTTTTCTATTTTTCAAGTTAAAGTCAGCCTGAAGCTTTGAAGTGTGCTAAAACAACGTGGCAGTATTAGATCCTCGAGCGCTAAAGCCTATTGAGCAAGGCTGAGATACACTCGCTGTGGCACTGGAAGCCCAGCACGTGTACAATGTTTGGCTTAAGCCGGTGTACCCAGGTAGCACAATTTACACACAGGAGCAGACTGGTAAAAGAAGAGCTGGTGTCATCTTAAAGCTCTGTTTATTTTCCACCGAGGCAAGAGGAACAGCACATCCAGCTAAGCATCCTCACAAACTATTAAGAGAGCACTTTAATCCGCACGCGTCCCAGCGATGTTCCTTCGTCTGCAGGCTATGCACATGGACGTTAAAATACTGTAAATAGTGGAAAGGACTAGAGGCTGGCGGCAAAACTCTTCAGCCGCTCCACGTGCTGTAACATGCAGCTCCAGGTCTATCAGTTGTCCCGGCACTTTACAAGTTGAGATCTCGTAAGCAAATTGCTTGCAATGATACCTGCTAAATTATCTTGATTTCAGAAAAGCCGTTTAGGGGTATTTTGACTCCCTCATATGCCAGATGTCAGCGGAGAGTGAATCTTCTTTAAAACAGAAGCGAAGAACCGATGGAGGAGGGGGTAATTTGTTTATGGGTAACAGGTCTCAGTTTTTCACCTAACCCAGCCTGGCAGGGATCAGCCATCAGTAGCACCCCAAGACTGCTGTGTGGTGGATAGCAGAGGAGATAAGCCCAGTTCCAGTCATGGCCCAGGTCCTACAAGACTCACTGCAATCAGTAAGCACAGCCGTCAGCCTTGCTGACGGCATCAGCAGTTGGGGAAGTGGGCAGGACATACTAAAATGCCTTTTCTTTCCCTAAAAAGCCCACAACCCTTCCACCAGGCACCACAGCCAAGTGCTCACTGCCACTGCCCAAGGATCTTCCAAACTGGGGACTTGTTATCCAGGGGTATCAAACCAGCACCTTTTAAAGCGCTACATTGATGTAAATAAGTCGGTTTTTAAAGAACAAATTAGTTGAGCAAATTCTATGAAGTTATTGCATTTGGTTTTGCTTCTGTTCATTTATTCCAATCTGCTGCACCTTCCCTTGGAGAGGTTATTAAACGCTCTGCTAATGGCCGCCAGCACTCATTTAATTCTTCTTAATGAATGTATGAGTGAGTAGCGGAAGCTATTATGTAGGGCTTAATAAAGGGCGGGAAGGAATTTCCTAAAATTTATTGCCACAGGCTGCTGCTTGAAGATAAAATAAATGTAATTGCTTGGAACAGGAAAGAGGAGGATGATAAAATGTCCCTAGACATGAGGTTAAAAAAAAAAAAAAAAAAAAACACACCAATACCAAGTGCTATGAACCAAAATCTCAAAGCCCAAAGGATCCCAAAAGCAAGATGGCCTCCTCCTGGCTTTCAGCTTTTTGTAATCCTTAAGACATTTTCTTTGAACATGGATCTGAATGATGAACTCAGTCTCAGCTGGAAGGATTATTTTACAACACTAGAAAGACAACTGTTCATATAAAAAATAAAAATGGCATTAATTCAGATGGCATCTTATAAAAGTATTATTTGCAGGAAAGGGCCAACATAGAAAAAATGGAAGGACAGCGTTTCTGGAATACTGAGTCCAGCAATACAATCTTTTCTGAAGTACAGGGTTTACAGTATGAAGGAGATGCATAACATTTTGCTACAATTATGTTTCTTCTTTCCCATCGCTGTTTTGGTGAGGGCTGATGGAAGAAGGGAAATTGCTGAGGGGTGGACCTGCGCATTGTGTCTTCAATTTCTGCTACTGTTTGTTAAAATAAATAAAAACCAGCAAGCTGAATGAGAAAGAAAGCATCTGAACTGGAAGTCGTGAGTGCCTGTCCTGCCACAAAGCGCTGCAATCACACCACCAGCCTCCCAGCAAGCTCTGGGTCAGACCTCAACAACTGGCAAGAACCAAGTGGAAATCAAAGACCCATCCCATGTAATCACAATCTAGGAGAAAAATACAGGTTTTCAAAACAAAGCTTTTTATTCTAACTCACAACAGTCTTCTGTCCACCACTTGCTATGATCCAGTCATACAGATGAGTTCCAGTAAAAACTTTGATCAGTCTCATCAAGAAAGCTGAAGAGCAAGTTTCCCAAGAGTGGGTCTGATTTTTTGTTTCCACTAAGCAGTTGGAGGTAAAATTTTGCACATTAGAGACTGCCAAAGTACTGACTAAAAATCAAACTATTCACAAGTTACACAAACTTGTATGTTTAATTAAAGCAGCAGCAATCTGAGATTGCAACACTCTTGTGATTAGTGCAATAGCTCAAGAGCTATTGCGGTGGGAGAGCCGAGCAGGGATGTATGCGCGTCAACTTATCCGAGTACCACCAGCCTTTCAAGCACAGCTGCCCCAAAAAGGGCACCATCAGTGTCTAAGCTACATCTTCCCAAAATGCAGCAGGAAAGAACAACTACACAGAACCATAGAAAGATGTCAGAATAGCAAATTGAGTCAGCAAAGCATCTATTTCCCCTTACAGAAAGGGGCAGAAAGAAAAAAAAACTATTTTCAATAGCAAGCTAATATATCCAAGAGATTAAAAGTCAACCCAAGAAGAATAACAAGATTAGGTTTGCTCTTTTTTGCTGCTTAGGGAAGACAAAGGCCCTCTCAGAAAACCACCATTTTTCATGCCAGCTTTGACCGTCTTAAAACCAGAAAAAAAAAAAAAAAGATGATAAAATCAAATTTTTCTTTTTTCAATCCTTGGCAGGTCACCTGCAAGTGCAGGCCAACAGCTTTTCTAGCAGACAGTAAGAAATTATAATTTTCTTTTCTAAACAAGGATTTCAGTTCCTTCAGCTCAACAGCAGGATTTTCATAGTCCAACAGAATACAAAGCAATCAGCCAACCTGCAAGAGCATCCAATTGGAAGATAGACAGTTGCTTCTCCAAGAGGAAAAGCAACAGTTTGGTAGAGACAAAAACGAAGGCAAAACAACAATCAAGAAAAAAAAAAAAAAAAAAAAATCAGCTTTAACACACTGGAAGAAAGAAGGTGAGCAGCTACAAGATGAGTGTGAAATGCCAGGGGATATACTACGCAAATTTGCAAAGGAGAGGTGGCTATCGGACAGGCATCTACCAGAGAACGCTATACAAGAAGAGTTTAATCTTCCCCACCCCAATGAAAAATCAAAGCAAACTGAACGTGCATCGAACTCTGTGTATCAGCACTATTACCTTTACAAAAGGCAGCGCTTCTAATTTAAACCAGCAAACACAAATTAGCCCATCCCCAAGTACCTTCAGGCACTTCTACCTTTTTCTTAATGCTCTAACACTCCTATGAAGAAGTCTTATTACCTATTTACAGGGGCTTGTAGAGCAAGAAGTTGCAGCTTTACGATGATAAAGAACATAAAGACAAAGGAACTTTGACTTATGAACAAACCAAGCAGGTACTTGTTAACTACCCGCGATGCGCACTGCTGTTCCCTGCTACAAGGAAGAACGCAGCAGTTCATTTGCCCCAGCACTGGCTCATCCCTGGTATCACTACCTACACAAACCTCAATTACCCAGCCTGAAAATACGCGTTTTGCTTATCCAAGGACAATCCCTGCACTGAGAAGAAATGATGGGGAGGGGGATCTCAATCATTCTGTCAAACGTAACACTAGCTGATGCCAGGCAGAAAGAAAAAGCTGCATGTGGTGGGCTGCTTTTTTTTTTTTCGGTTTTATTTGGTTTGGTAGCAAGAGTTTTCATTTCTACTCTGTGCAAGAGCCAGATGTGGGAGGAAAAGCGTAGGTGGCATAAGGGAAAGTAGGAACGAAGGTCCTTGTCGCGGTTTATCTGTGGTACGCTAAGTTTCAAAATAACAGGAGCTCTGTCATCCAGGCTGGCTCATAACCACCCCCGCAGCAGGAAGCGGCAGAAGAGCCCCAGCAAAGCCGTGCACATTTCCATCGTCTTCCTCCCCCCGTCCGCCTTATCTACTTTTACGTGTGCATCTCAAAACCCCCGCAGGCCAACCCCTGGCGAGGCCAGCTCCTCAAGCCAAACCTTTCATAAAACGTTCCAGGTCTGATCCCAGGCTAAAAGCAATTCTCTCCCCACAGGAGCAAACCCAGGATGCTCAGATTTGATGCATTAGCCTCTGAAATCAAGAGCCAGGACAGGTGATTCGTACTCAAGAGGAGTTGGAGGTGCTGCATCGTGCAAGGGGACGAATACAGGCAGCTGCCAGCACCAGAGTCCCTGGCTCTGGGGGGGCTTCGCTTGGGCAGGACCTGCACTCGCACAACTTTTTGCAAAACAGCCGAGCCCACAGCGATAGGGTCAGGGTTTAGGTGCACTGACGGAACTTCTCAGCCACAGCTCACC
This sequence comes from Gorsachius magnificus, assembly GCA_034008185.1. Classification (NCBI taxonomy): domain Eukaryota; kingdom Metazoa; phylum Chordata; class Aves; order Pelecaniformes; family Ardeidae; genus Gorsachius; species Gorsachius magnificus. The sequence goes on from CM067094.1 coordinate 5,905,718, forward strand.
CACAGACCTCCTTCCCCCCCCTTTTTTTAACAGCACTTTGCCTAAAGTATTACACTCAGAATTTTTTTTTTTTTTTTTTTAAACAGTATTTTGATGGGGAGAGAGGAGCAAGGGAAATTGCCTAACCTGCTCTCTTCCAATTTGCTGTAGTCTAAAGAAATCCATTTATTCAACTTTGTATTCAGCATCATTGCGATAATAATTTTTAGTTGTACTGCATATTTGTATCCATTTCAAGTAAATCAGAATTTCTTTGCAAGTCTGGAATGCACCCTACACTACCTTTTCAATCTATCTCCCCTTAAGTAAGACCTTCCTCTCCAAAGGAGGCTGCAAAGCTCTCATGGACTCATCCCTGACGCACACCACACAAATGGATACCTCCATGGTGGTTGGCTATAGATACAACCACAGCACACACCGGAGCAAGGATAAAGAGAACTCAAATCCAAGTGTGACTGTGTAAGACTGTAGCAAAGAGGCTTCCGAGGTAGAAGAGAGCACCTTCACTTGCATGGGGTTAGTTTTACTTCTAAAATTTTTAGTAGTAGTACATTTTTAAAATTCAGCTGCTAGCAATTCCAATTTGAGAATCATAAAAAGTACTGTATTAATAATTGAAATGTAAAATGCCTGTCTGATTTCGCTCCAGTCCTCAGTCCCCCTCCCCAAAGGGCTTGATTTGCCTTAGGGGAGCATTTCACAAGCAGTACATCGACTTTCTGAAATACAGCTTCGGCAGATGAAAGCCTCATAACCACAGAAGAGCTGCCGTCCTTCTAATTCTGGAATCTAAAGACGGTGACATCCACAGAGCTATTTAAATTAATTTAAAGGTAGAATGGCAAAAATATTTCAGCCCAACCAAGCACTTCAGATACCACACACCATAGTTATTCCATATGCGGCTCACCAGCAATCTCCCTATGTCAGCCACAACATCCAACGTTTATCAACCAGCAGACAGCGTTCCGCCATCGCTGCCGTGACTCACCGAGACCAGGGTGACGAGGCACCCTCAACACCGGGTGATTCAAGCCTATCTGGTGGCCATGAAACGTGTCTCATACCAGGGGCTCCAGATCATCCAGTTCTGAAGCCCAGCTGAAGCCCACCACTTCCTAATTTGGAATCACTGCAGATGAAGGAGATGTCTGAGCTGGAAAGCATCTGCCCTGTTGGTGTCTGCATGTCTCACCTCGTTTTTAATGCCTCTGTAGTTACACAGGACTAAGCGATGTGAACGTGGCCAATACACTGTAACATTCACTTTTTTTGGGAAAAGTAACCTAAGTTATCAAATTAGAACACCACCACCTCACTGGATTTGTGCTACTTATTCCAATGAATGGAATGCAAATATTTCTTGTTAAAATTTCATGGTTCTTTGAATCCTTACCCGCTACCAAGTGCGGCACTGATCACTATTTTCATTTAACATTCTTCAAATCCCATGTTTTTACCCATGATTACAAAGCCACGCTATTGCTCAGTGAAGTTCGCAATTACTCTCAGGAGAGGTCTCCTTCCAACATTGCGGCAGGTCTTCAATGAAATGTCAGGCAGTACCTTTGCTTCGCAGAGGCAAAACCGCAATAACAGAAGTTATTATATTAGCATTTAAAGCTAGTGTTTGCCTCCAAAAATCTAACCTTTACTATTTTAATTCATGCTTTTGCTTGGCTCAAAATATCACATACTTGTTTTAGAGGTGTTATTAGCACCGTGCATTTTGCTAACCAGTAACAGCCTGTAGGATCTGGGCCTCGCCAGACCCATTGCTGCAGCAGTTCCAGCATGAACTCCTGGAACGTATCTGCAAGTTGTACTTAGTGAGCAACACAAAACACACGACGCATCAGGCGATGTACCGTCGTCATACAAAGCCCTGCTGCATACCCACTCTCTAGGGAAAAGGCACCAGTAATTCTTCCAGTGAGGTCTAATTAGACTGAAGTTGTCCCAGCAGATTTTTTTTTTCTTAGTGACATGGAAACGAGAAGGGTTGAGGAACACTTACTCTGTCCTATGGGATCACCTCATAACAATAATTATTACTTAATACCTGAAACATGATAGCACCTTGACATCCAAACCTCTGCGTGGGAGGCACTAGACATAACAGACAATCCACAGAACCCAAAGAAACTGCAGCTTCTGTATGAACATTAACAGTATCAAATGATGGGAATAGCTTCGTCTTCCCTCCAGTTAATTTCCAGTAAAGGACATCTATTTTGTATTAAACAGCTGCACATTTGGAAAAAAATATATAGCAAACACATTTAGTGCAACCCATCAATAGTCTTAAAAAAAGTAAAGGTTTGATTGCAGAGAATTTTAAATGCACCTTCTTAACCATTAAGTTAAATATATTTAAGAAGAAATAACAGCTTGGCATTAATTCAAAATTTTTCATTTGAGCTTTCCTAAGTTATTTGCAAACATTAGGTGTAGCCAGACAACAATAGCTCTAATGGCTGTTCCAGTCATTCTGGCTCAACTAGAACGTACCTTTTAAATGAACATTATGTGTTGTCAGATTTACAAAGGATATGAAGAGAGCTTAGAGCTAATAAAAATACTAAAAGCCCATTCAAGCGTACATATTTATAGCTTAAACTATTTTGCTAGATGCACTAAATCTTCTTCATTATTATAAAATTCTCCCACCCAAAAAAGAATGGAGTAAAATAGAGTATTACTAGATTACAGCTTCGCTTCTATCAGCATTGTTACGACTCCATAAAAGTTTAACTCCACAATTAGCTTTGTGATAGCAATTCTGACACGCAGACAACACCAACCGCATCAAGAGCTGTAACAAGCTGAATATCCTTTTCAGTTATTCCCTGAGCATCCTCACCAGGAAAAGCTCACATGTTTAGAAATGCTGGACACAATGCTACAAGAGGATTTACAGAATCGACTTCTATACTGAGAGAACCACGCAATTTAATAGTAAAAAAAAAAAAATATATGTGTATAATTTTAACAAGTCAGCGTGGCATAACAAAAGAGGTAGAGGAATGAGATCAAATGAAGACGACAGCAATAAGTGAGAAGGAATACAGCACTGAAAACTATTTCTGTTGTCTTAAAAAATGAAGAATGGGCTGAAATAGAGCTCAAGGAGGTGAGAGAGCAAGATTTTCCCATTAACAGCAAAAGCAAACATCACCTACCAACCTTTTTTTCATCAGCAAGCAAGCTCAGAAAGATTATAGGCTCTAAAAGTAACTAAAAAGACTTGACAGCCACTATTCCTGAAATTCACGGTTGTCACTTCTGACCCTGGTTCTTGCCATTAGCTTTTGCTCATTTCCAAGACACTCCTTACTGCAGGGGGTTTGGTTTAGCCAGAGCAAGTTATTAAAAACATTCAAAGAAGACACCTGGTGGCCAGTGCACCAAATGACAGTTTAATTTTCTCAAGGTTTATTACAAAGGTATCACAAAAATCCAAGCGAAAGCAGTTGAGTTTACTGCATAAGAACCCTGTTGATAACCACCATGGTCATGCCAGAAACTGAGAAAGCGGAGAGCTCGGGAACAGCCCTTCACCAGTTCCATTAAATGAGACGGCACCTAAAAAGCAGCCTTTGAAATTGAGTAACTTGAACACAAATCAATTAGCAAACATTTCCTGAAAGCCCAAACAATTTCCTATTTAAAGTTTCCATGTCCTTATCCCACTACAACTCACACATTCAGCCTCTGGAACAACAACATTGTTTATTCTGGGAACACAATTAAAAAAAAAAAAAAAAAAGCCATGAAAAAGCCCTTGGTTACGCCAGGTATGGCTTGGGAGCTGATCAGAGCATGGGGGTCACTGCAAGCACCTGACAGAGTCCATGTGTGTTGGTAGATTCTGGATGCATACAGTAAGTGAAATTTCCTCCTATACAGCATCAGTGTGACGGGAAGCACAGGGAACGTGCCCAGGTCACTCCGCACTTCCAACAGCAATGGACATCGGACAGGGAACAAAGAGCAGGTCAGCCAAAGGGGGAATCCCATACTTCAGCAAGCTTTGCCATCCCCAAACCCAGGCAGCAGAATATGTAACTCAATATGGTCTTCATCACACGTTATTCCCAGCTTCTGAGGCCACCATGCCCTCTTTGATGCAAACATGGAGCGCAAACCGCAGCAGAATAAGGTTCAGCGTTTTACTGTTTTATGAGCTCTAAGAAGAGACTGGACCAACCGGGATTTTCCTCTGATCAGACGGCACTTCAAAGGATGAGCCTAGAGAGAGGCAGACTGGACACAACTCAGGCCCTGGAAAGGCACACGTGAAGAACTGAGTGGCTATGGTAGGAATAAGGTAGGAACTGAAGTCAGTCTAAAAGATGAATGCACCAAAATGCCTTAGAAAAGCAGCACTAATGGGTAAGAAGCTTCTCCAGGCAGGCAGTGTCTAGCAATATTGATTCTTTAATACACACAATGAAACCGAAGTCTTAATGATTAATAATCTGTTGTGAAATCCTATTCATTAGGTAAAACCAGTGCATGGAGATGACACAACATAAATCAGGCAGCCTCCTCACTCATGAAAGAATGATGACTTGCTTGCGTCCGTGTAAATTAGCAGCACGCACTCTGCAGAAAAGCAAGCTTATGCTTTTCACAACCTAACCAATAACAGCACGGAAGAAATGCTGGGAAAGAATAAAAAAAAAAAAAACCCTGAATCTAACTTCAACACTAACTTCAGAAAGTACTTTAGGCAAAAACTAAAATGAGCTGGTATTCAGGACACGCTTGCCCCACCATTACCATGAGATGAGTGGAAGGGGATTCCTCCCAGAGCATAACACACCTTCTTAGCAGATTCACACCAAGTTTTGCCATCAGGGCGGTGCAACTTCCAGTCATTTCACAAAAAGTTACGCTTCACATGTGAGTGCAGAACTGGCATTAAACGTGCAAGTTTAAAGAAACAACGAAGTTAAGAACTAAGGAAAGTTCTAAGAACTAATTTAGTTAAGAACTAAGGAAATACATTGCCTTATGCAGCTTTACTTACTAAAATTGTCTGGATGTTCATTACCCTTTTTGTCCAAGGTTCCTCTTTAAACTGAGAAAACAGATACTCTGGTAAGCAGATTAATAATCTCTACAGGTTACTTAGATTGATCTTCAATCAGCATACAGCAGGATAAGAGCTGACTAAGACAATCAAAAGCAAAGCAACAAGAGTCCCTCTTCCTTCTGCTGAAATTGCTCTGCACATCCCCGCAGTAATGGACCTCTGCGATTCCCAACAGACCTTTTTATAAGGAGACTTTACTACTTCTCACAAGAATGGCACAGGACGGCTGAAATGACAAAAGACTGCTCGGTGAAGACACCAGCGCTGTTTATATGGCTATCAACAGACACTGCAGATTGAAGGCAGCCCCCTCCTCCTGCCAAAAAACAAAAAGGAAAGCAAAGTCCATCTGCAACAATAACTCCAGGAGGACAGCAGTATTTTAAACGCTTCCTTCAGTCTGCATGAATGCGAATCAATCAAAGCATTTTATATAGCTGAGAGATGACACCTACAACATACGGAATGTCCACGCTTGCACAGTACCACAGCAATACATGTTTTAAACCTTACGGTGTGGATTGAGTACACCAATGGAGCTGCAGTAATGCCCCAGGAAATCTAGGGATGCTAAAATACTTTACTGAACACACCATTGGTATCAGCTGGATGTTAAGAGCTGGACTAACTACTGTGGCCATTCATTCAGGCTGCCTGGTATCAGTTAACAGCATTCCATACCTGACACCTTGCCAAGACACTGGTTACAGTCGCATCCACGTGAGTAAAGACAGCACAACTGCCCAGGACTGACAATACTCACCCATTTATTTCTTGCTGCTTGTTCCTACAAGCACAGCTGGAAATGCAACCCTACTGTTCCAAGACACAACACAACAGCGTCCCCCCCCCAAAACAACAATCAACAGGACAAGACTTCCCAAGGCCATTTTCACCTTTCCGCACCCACGTGATTTGCCACGTGCCACAGAGCCCGTCGCAGAGAGCACCAGCAATGCAACTCAGGATTCCCAACTCTCAGGAACAGGACTGTGTCGACTCCTCACTTTCAAGCTTAAGATTTAAACTCTTCAATTTAAAATACTGCGAGTTGGTTGGTAAGTGTTGAAGTGTGCTGAAGGAGATGATCTCTCAGAAGCAGTGATTTCTGTTCTAATACCCTGCAGCTTTCTCTTGCCCCCTTGTCCTGATCTTCTCACACAGCCTTCCTATTAAATTTTGTAAATAAAAATGCAGAACCAGCACAATCTACTAATAAAAGTCTGGCATACGAGCAATCACTACCTATTCGTCATAAAAGAGATCAACTGCTTAAACATGGCAAGTTATCAAATATTAGTCAGTGCACAAAATAGAACTGCTTTTGCCCGGGAAAAGGATTAGGCTTTCCCCATCATCATCTTCCACCTCAACGTGTGGAAAAGTTTAGCAAGTCTTAGGTCTCTTTCCTAACATATTCCAAGTTTTGTGGAGGAGCTACTTAGCAAAACCTACTGGTACTTGATAATTGGAGCAAGAAGAAAATATAGCAAGAGCTTTGTATGATGAAAAGAGATACAGAGGCAGAAAACAAATCTGCACTTAGTGTGCAGCAGATGTCAGCATTAACCAGACTAATACTGAAGCACATCGAAGTTGGACACACAAGCAACAATCTCAAAAGCTGGGGATAAGTCTCTCCCAACAGACATGGAAATTAAAGTTTGGGAGCTGAAAAATCTCCAGCCTAACAACGAAGAAAGTTTTGTCAGTTTAGAACACAGACCTGAGACACTGAAGGCAGGCTCTAAATAATGGATTCCTGTTAGGCCAATGCTAATGATACAATTTCAGGTGAATGGTCTAAAGCAGAATCAGAAGTAGTAAAGCAGTTTCTGTCAAGTCTCAGGTTTTGCAGCTGGTGAAGCAGAGACGGAGTATAAAAATGCCCTAAGGAACAATGGAAAGAGATAAATGCAGGGTTTGTAACTACATGGGTTGAAAGAAACAGAGTTCTAGCCTGGAAGGAATCTTATTTAAATCATTTCTATGTATGGGTAATTGACTACCTAATAATTGTATATTGCATATAAAGAAGATCTATTGACCTCACCTGTACAATAAAGGATAACGAGTACAAAGTCATATTATTGCTTGATCATAACGTGCTCTGGACCACCCAGCTGATAAAGTACATTCCAAAGCCTTACAGTTCTTCATAACATTTTACTCACACCAAAAACATAAATAAGACTTATGGGAATTATGCATTTTCCTACATGGTATGAAAAGGATTGGCATTTCATAAAAATAATGAACACCAATATAATTATGACAGTATATATTGTAGTATACACTCATATGCTGGTTAATCACTAAGTCCTGAGGAAGGAACCAATTATAAAGTAATTTACTCATTTTCACAATCCAAAGAGTTGAAACATGAAATTTAACAGGGTAAAACAAGATAGATTATTAAACCTAAAGTCTCTTAAAAATAAATTTTTATTCAATAATACAGGAAAAGACACTTTTAATTTTTTTTTTTTTCTAATAGTGAATTTCTTAGGGCATATCTCCAACTGGCAGCTATTGCAAACATGCTATGGATCTATTTTGTACAATTATTTCCTAATTAAAGCACTAAAGCTTTCAGCACCCTTGTGAGAAGTTCAGATGCAATATGAGAGAGACTGTAGTGGGCTGACTTCAGCTATATTCAGCACTAAAGGTATAAGAAAAATGGATCCAGTTCCTGGAGTTCATCTCTCTACAGTAAGGTAAGCAGCTCATTTAAGCTTCCCTATCACCTGCTGGAAGCAAAACTATCAGAAAGACCACATATTATTACTATGAGAGAGTAAGAAAAGAACATTTTTGGGCGAGTGCTTTATCAACTATATTCTAATAAAACTCAACGCTGAACAACTATCACTCCCTTGGAGTGTAAAGGTGTAACACAGATTCAAAAAGAAAGTTCCTTTTCTTTCTACCAACTTTAGTTAGCCATATTTGTATTGCTTTGCAGAATGCGTCAAACACAAAACAACGAAAAGGTTGTAAGACCAGGTTGATATCTATAGTGATCCATTATATGTAACAAGCAGTATATAAGAAAGCCTCATGCTCAAAATCTCTTCAGAAGGTTTCTTCTTCCTCCCAAACCAATTATTTCTCTGACTGCCACAGCAAAACTGGCACCAATGACAGCAAATATGGACAAAGCTGCAGCATCATTTGTAAGACCTGTATTTTGAGCTTTCTTTAGCATAACTTCCCATTGCTAAATCCAAAAATCATGCTCAAGTTCCCACCAACTTGCCCATGGAAAGATGGTCCCATTCCCAGACACCATCACATTCTATGCATTAAGGCGTACATGTAAAACCCAACCTTTTGGGCTCGCGCAAGCGGAGACGCTGCTCAGGATTTCACCTCTCAGGACACTGTTCTGCTGCTGACCAAGCAGCATCACGACAGTCAGCTGTGCAGTAGCTGGAATTCAAAGCTATGGACCACATCTACCACATTGCTAAGCAGTTACTAGCATCCCTTCCCCCCCTCAGCATCACAGGTCTAATGATCAGAATTCATTTTTTAAGCCTTCAGGTGCTGCTTTTGCTTGGAGGTACTGTTCTACCAAGATGCTTCAGGGGATCTGCTCATCATTCAGCACAGCAGCGCCTACCCCAGACAGTTAGAGAAGGTGTGGTGTTTGCATATCGCTCCAGTTAGCTACTGCCAACTCTGGGATCAGAGATGAGCCCTGTGGGAATACACCTTAATGATTTGTTTCTTTCTTTTCAGAAGTCTGAGCTTTGCTGAGATTAATGTCCCAGAAAGGCACAAGATACACTAGTGTGCAAACTTCAGTCTGCATTTGCAAAGTCTTTTTCATTAACTGTCTACTGACCACAGCTTTTCTCTCAGTTGGATGTTCCCAAAAAGCAGCAACTATAGACTCATTTCTCAGCCAAGAAATGCACAGAGGAGGAGGCAAACATTGCCTTTATACTTTCTCTCAATTTCAAGCTTGCAAGAAATCTAAAAGATGGAGCAATCTGCATCAAGATGAAATCTATAAAACCCCGTCAAGGGCTACTCTGCTGCCCAGAGTAACTACACCAGAGTGAACTCCAGCTTGCAAAACACCCTTAGTGCAGAAAGCAGCAAGACAAAGAAAGAAGTCCAAAACTTGCCCATAGATTATTTTTCCCCCCTTAACGCACTCCTCAGTTGTCAACTCATGACAAAATTTAGAGCCTTTCTGCATTATTCTTACAGAACATTTGACCACCAGCAGAGCTGATTCTTGGCCAGTTGCCCCCTCGCTTTTCAGAAGCCTCTCGATGCTTTGCTTTGAGTGCTAACAGAGAGCACGACGGCTGTGAAACGGAATTATTTCCCTGAAAGTTATTTTGCCTTACACTGTTAGTATCTGATAACATTTACTAACCTTTTCAGCTAAGACTCGATACCACTGAAGCAATCAAGATCTTCAGTGCTCTGAAAAATCACTGCTAAGTGTCTGCTGAATCAGCCTTAGCAGAGCTTAGCAGGTAATGGTCCCACGGAAACAGGGTCACGGAACAGCTTCACCAAAACACAACCGTAACAGGAGAGCTGTGCTATCACCAACTCTGCATTTTTTTGTTTTATCGTGGCTTTAAATATACAAGAACTTCAACCAAGTACCTTTAAGAGTTTGACTGTCTCAAGGGGTTTGCTTTAAGCAGCCCACCCTGGAATTTCTCCTTAAACATTTCTTAGTTATGAAAAGCAAGAAACATGGTTTTCCTGGGACAAGCGAGTTCCCACAGCATGGTGGAGAATACAGATACAGTGTTTGGCATTTCGAAGAAACTGTGTAATCGAAGTACTAAACCACAAACAGGCAGAAATTTAAGCCCTGAAAAAATGCCCATCTATTTTTATGAACAACAGCCTATGGAATAATTTCTGAATAGGACTGCAAACATTAAATACGATTCTGTCTGTTAATTATAAAGTATGTCAGACTACATAGTTCAAATACATGTTATCAAATTAAAAAAAAAAAGCGGGAGATGAAGAACTTTCTAAAATGAACTTTGTTTCCTCTGTATTTTTTCCGTTTTAACAGCATTTTTCAGGATAGGAGCAGCTCAAACACAAAACAGAGCGGAACAACAAACAACGGTGGTACAGCCTTCTACTGTCTGTACTCCGAAGAACAATCTAATACACTCAAAGGAAGAAAATTTTCCTCATGTGGATAAGCGAGGCTGATCTTTTGCAGTTCTCTTAACAGATGTACTGGCCTTGATGTCCCCTTTCAAGTTTATTCTTTTCTAAATCAAGACACTGAGGTTTCTTGCGGACATATGGTATACGGACATTACAGACGCTATTTTTCTTTGCAAATGTGCTAGGATCTTCTGACCTCAGGTCATACTGGCAAGAAGTTACCATCTGCCTATTCCTGTTCGATGATCAAAAAGGAGCATTTCTGGCTCTCCTACTACATCAAAACACCAAAGGTAGTTAGAATATTGTACTGCTTGCAGTTGGTGCTCTTGCTGTATCTCACTTGACCTTGAACCTCTGTCCAAAGTAGTAAAAACAGCAATCAAACTGGGGGTGGAGGAGCGGGTATGTCACAGGACTGAAAGCATGGCTTAGAAAAATTCAACAGCGGGTTTATCATCAGAGGGCCAAGTTAGCCCCCTACGTCCTCTAACCTTCCCTTAGTTACCTTCAATTTCCAAATAACCTCAGTGCACAAACATTGTGGGGGAAATCAGCAGAAATAACATTGATGTGACTCAAAAGAATGTTTCAATACAGCAGCACATACATAGCATCTCTGTCTGTGTCTGCCAAATGCTGCACAGGATTTCTGGTCCCTTCTAGAAACAAAGTGTGAGAGAAAGTTTGAATGCAAACCAAAACTGAATCAAAACTTTTCTACGAACTACTAGACTGTTGCTCTCAGACGCAGCAAATATTTCAATTTTTAATTATGTGAAGATTATAGACGTGTTTTTGTTTTGTTCACAGATAAAACTTCCTCAAGAGGGCAAAACTATTGAAGCTTTGTCAAAATCCCATTCTCCAGCAGAAGATAGCAGCCAGTAGCACATCTTCTCAAAAAACATTGGAATAGAAAAAGCATTATGCAAATGCAGGGATTACTCCAACAGGTTTCAGTGGAACAACACATTTCTGCATCTCACTTTTGTAGAGATGTCTTCGGTTTATAATTTCTTTAGTAATTTTTTTTAATAGAAGAAGAAAAAAACCAACCAGGTATTTGAAACAGTTACTAAACCTACCTCTGACTCCTAGTGAGATTTTCATTCAGCTTCTTTCCCAAGATTCTCAGGCCCCTCAGTTTGTGGAAGATAAGCACAACAGGGTTGCTGTACCCCTAACTTGGCCGCTTTTAGCCTCTGGCACTTAAATCCATCACATGAGACGAAGGCTTAACCGGCTATGAGAAGTCACTAACCCAAAGTGCTGTAAATGCATCACGCAAATTAACAAGAAACTGCTTTATTCCAACCAGTTGTCACAACAGCAGTATCCACAAACTTTCCAAAAGAAGTCTTTCCCCCCCCCCCCAAGTAGCAGAGTCCCTTTCATAAATTAAAGAACACTACTTCTCACTCACCATAGCATCACCATCAGGTGTGCTTCATCTATGCCTACAAATAGACAACTCTAAAAGGATGAAACACTTTCCCAGACTTTAAACTGAACATATCTAAGGCAGAAATGAGAAACTTGTACAACATTAAAAAGTAACTTCCCTGTATTTTGTATTTAGCTGTATAATAATGTTTGCCCAGGTTTCAAACAATCTGACCCAAGTTAAGCATTTTCTTAATAAACAATGACAAAAGATTCACCTTAAGAAGCAAGGGAAAGAAAACAAAAGACTTCCATAAAGCACAGTACCTCTCTATCTGCACCATGTCCTTGAATAAATCTGTATTGCACCTAGCTCAGCAAATCAAAATTAAACCAAAAGAAATACCAATAGAAACCTCTTACCATGTTCAACGAAAACGTTACAGTGCGGGCCCCCATGCCTCGATGACTCCTTCTTCCCTGCTCCTTTGATAAAATGCAGGGCAGGCAGACTTGGCCTCCTTTGGTCCCCAAGAACTTTTCCAGGCTGCTGCCCCATAAAGTAACTGTGGGCAGCCTTTCCCAGGATGAGAAGCTTTTGAAGGAGTCTGTGATCCCTGATCCTCCAGGTTGGGAAGGAGCTTTGAAGGAGAGGGTATTTTAGGTGGGTGCGTTGGTTGCACTCGCTGCGTGATAAAAGTCACTTGAGGTGAAGAATTAAGACAAGCGCAGATTCCTCCAATGCTTTTGAAGATGGCAACAAGGCTCCTTAGGTGACTTCATGAAAAAAAAAAAAACTACAAAGAGTACAAGTTCCAACTGCTTAGTAATGACCAAGCACTACCAAAGTTTCAGGTTGCCATATGTAGCATGTCTTCCACCAGGTAAAGGAGAATCAGTTCGTCTCACAAGAAACCACATGTAGGCTCACCCAGGGCAGGAGACAGCCATTCCCACTGCAACCAATGTCAAGGTTTCTTTTTTTTTCCTCCTTTTCTTTTGCATAGCATTGAGTTAGCACAGGCCAAGGAGCCACGTATTTGGCTTCAAGTATCGTCGAAGTCTAGCAGGATCAAGTACGCTGAAACCATGTCAGCTTGCAGGGCGAAGCAGAGGCAGCTCTGGGCCTGGCAGGCTCCACACACTCCTTGGGGTGAGGGGACGGGACGGGGGGCTCCTGTGGTCCGGCCTCACAACGCCTCGCCTTCTCCCATTGCAAGCCTCGGGCTGCCCACGCCGCCGCTACCTCTCCCGCACACCGGCGGAGGCGAAGCGGGCCCGCGGGGCCTGGGGGGCCATGGTGGCGTCGAAGCAACGCTGGGGCCGCCGGGCCGGCGCAGGTGGCTGCCCTCCCGCCCTGCCGCCCGCCTCAGGCGGAGCCGGGTGCCGGGGATGGGGTGCGAGGCCGGGGACGCGCTCCGGGAGGCCGGTTCCTGCACAGCAGCCAGAAGAGGTCAAGCGGGGGTGACCGGGCCGGCTGCATCCCCGCGGGGGAGGCCGGCGGCGGGCAAGGCCTGGGCGGGCAGCGGGAGCGGGGCCGAGCCCGACCCGGCCGCGGCGGGACGCGCGGAGGGGGCCGGGCGGGGGGCGGCGGGGCCGGGCGGCCGCACGCCGAGGGGGGGCCCCGCCAGGCCTGGCAGGAGGAGAGGCACGAAGGGCCGCAGGGCGGAGGGTACCCCGGGTGCTGCCGCCGGGGGCACCCGCGGTGCGGAGCGAGACTGGCGGGGGGCGGCTGCGGGCGGCGAGGGAGATCCCGGAACCCCCGGCGCGGCGCAGCCCCGTCCCCGGCCGGCGGGGCGGGCGGTCACATCCCCTTCCGGCCCCTCCTCCTCCGCCGCCCCCGCCTCCCGCCCGGCACGGCCGCTGCCTGCTCCCGGCCGGGCGCCACGCCCGCCGCCATGAGGGGACCCTGCCGGGCGGGGAAGGGGCGCCCCGAGGGGAATGGGACGGGGGGAGCCGGGGGGGGCCGGGGGAAGCCCCTGAGGAGATGGGGGGAACCTCTGAGGGGAATGAGGGGCCGAGCAAGGGGCCGTGAGGAGAAGGGCAGGGCGGTGAAGGAGAGGGCGAGGGGACCGTGAAGAGGATTGGGGGGGAGCCATGAGGGCAACGAGGGGAGGATGAGGGAACAGAGGGCTGGGGTCCAGAGCGAAGCCATGAGGGAAATGAGGGTGCCGTGAAGGGGCTGAGGGGAAGACGAGGTGGGTGGAGAGGGCATGGAAAGGAAGATGAGGGAAACAGAAGGGGAGCTGTGAGGGGAGCAGGACAAAGGGGAAGGTGGTGGAAATGACAGGTGGGAGCAGGATTTACTAGTATAACATCCCTAGCAAATGCTAGCCAAGGACCCAGAACGCTCATGTCAAATCCCTTACCCCTTTGTAAAGGGCCACCCAAGTTGTTTTCCCCTAGATCTGATGAGAGCTTGTCAGCCCTCAAGCCAGATAGAGACCCCCTCTTGTGCACAGGTCTCAAGGCCCCTGGCCAGCTCTGGACTCAATTTCTTGCCAAGATGGACAAGGAAGAAGAGATTCTCACTGGGTCAGCTGTGTGCACAACCATCAGCTTTTCCACAACCAGGGATCAGTCACCCCACTCGCACAAAGGACTTGGCTTCCTTATTAACGCTGTCAGAGCATATGCAGAACTTGATACCAAAACCAGCCACAGAGGCCAATGAATGTGACAACAAAACATACTTTATTGATCTACTTTCATGCACTATTTGGTACAAAGATGATGTTAAATCCCCAAATTCTGCACTGTGGTGCCCTTAGATGTGCAGCACAAGTGTTCCCTGAGCTAAAGAGCACAGAGGGTGACGCTGAAGATATTTAGTTTCTCATATGTTCTCCAGTTCACCTTGGGAATAGAAGAGGGTTGAGGCAGCAGCTTGAGGTTAGGGTGTTTTGGTCAAAGGTCTGTGGTTGCTCCCACTCAACAACGGCAGAACACACAAATGCAATTTTGTGCAGTAGCCTCCTGCTCAGGGTAAACATCTGGACACTGAGCAGCTTGTTTATACTGACTCCTCCCTTGTGACAAATCCAAACGTACTCCGTGTCTCCTAAGCCATATTCAAGGTTCCTGGCAGACGTGTACTTTTCATCTTCCAACAACAGCATCTGAAGTGCAGCACTTTGTACGGCCCTACGGGATCCTCCACCTCTGCTGTGCCAGTCTGCTCCTACACCACTAATTCTTATCCAGGAGATTGATCCCAAACCATTTCTATTGCATTTCTTCATCAGTGACTGAAATTGCAGCTACTGAGGCTGTCTGGGCTACCCACAAGCAGGAGAGAGAAATTCTGGTACATTATGCTGAGACAAATCCAGGGTCACATGTCTTGAACTCAGCAGAATTTCTCCAGGTTTATCTCAGTAATGGAGATCAGCTTCTCACTGCAGTGATCTAACCCCCTGCTCAGCTCCCACGGATTGAAGGAAACCGAGGAAACAAAGCTGTCTGTCAACGCAGGTCGAGCAGCCTGAGAGAAACTTATTACAAAAAACAATACCAACCATCCTTTACTGAAAAATGCATTCCCTTCTGGGTCTGACTGGAGCATCCCGGATAATATCTCCTACCGTGGCGGGGCTGAAGCAGAGTGAACTCCAGAAGACCACCACAGGTCCATGATAGACAACCTTCACCAAAATACTCAAAGGTTAATTGCAAATAAGCAGGACTTGTGTTCTGGACAATGCAGGCTGCATATACGCTTCTCCCTGCCTCACCTGAGATCTATGCAGATGAAGGTACTTACAATATTTAACAGACTAGGTGAGTTTATCATTCAGGTCAACAGTCAGGTATTCCTTCTGATGCTTTGCAGCCATAAGCAGCAAAGCAGGGCAGGTTCTTTGTCAGCAGTCCCCAACCTCTCCACTCAGCAGTTGCTCCAAAAGCATTTACCGTTTCCCAAAGCAGTTCTGTAGGTAATCTGGGGCTATACCACAGGCAGATGGGCCAGCTGGTCGCTCCCAAATATCACAGCAGGATATCTGCCTTATTTTCCTTCCTGAAGGGTATCCTATTTTCTGTCCCCTACCCGCTGCCAGTTTTTGTGAACATGACTGTCTCATGTTAACAAACTTGAAGTTGCCCAGTGAGTTCAGAATTAACAGAAAGATTGTGTGAATGCAGAATAAATTAAGAGAAAATCTACAGACTTTCTTTCAATCGAGCCTTGCATGTGGCCTGCGTACATCCCAGATGTTTCATAAAAGAAATGTCAATACTCTGTTTACCTCCAATTAAGTGTGGGTTGTTACACCCCACAGCTGCAGTGATGTTTCCTCCATTTCCTCCATAATGATCTCTTAAAGCTTCAACCTCTTTACCAAATAATAAACCTTAGCATATTAATTAGCAGTCCTCAGGAACATGTGACAACAATTTCAAGACTGCCTGTAATCTCAGTGGGGTTTCAGTATCTTCTAGGGTCTGCTCAAAGCTTTGTATTTATACCATTCACCACAACTGAACAGCACAACTGTATGCAGATGATACAGAAGTAACGTAATAAGCAGCAGTAATTGGATTAATAACCCATTAGCACAAGTTTAAAATCCCAATGGTTATTACTGGGAGTAAAGGGAGGGGTTGCCACTTTTCATATTACTACATGAATCAAACACTGCCACCAAGAAACATGAAAATTATTTCTACAGACAAGTGATTTTGCATTCTTGTTTCTGCAGGCAGCACTCACCAGCAAGGGAACCATCTACTCACTCCACTTCCAAGCACATCTGTGCCACATATTAACCCTGGAGTAAGCAACACAGGCAGGTGCTACAGCTGGTTTACAAACAGGCTCCATGCCGTCAGACACTGGTGAGCAAAGAAATCAGATTGGTCTATGCTGTTTTAATGCCTGCATGGGCATTTTAAGTTCCCCATATAAAAAATGAACACTTGTTACCACCCCACTTTTGACTATGGTTCTGTTCTTAAACCAGAGAAGCCATAATTTCTTCCTTTTTACCCTTCCTGCTAAGAAGTTGCCTAGCAAAATTCCACAGACTACTTCAAGAATTCAAGAGGACACTGCTTTTGCTAGAGTCCTTTTACATCTCGAGCACTTCCTATTTCAAAGGCATTTTATATAGCCTGCCCATACTCCCATGCAGACCTGCCTATGGAAAAAGAGGCCCTGGCTCCCTCACCAACCCGAGCTGCCTCCCCTAGACCCTGTCTGACTCCTCACTCATCTCTGCCAGGCACAGGGGAAATGTCATTTGCCACATTGTGGGTCATGACTGAACAGCGATACTTGAAGCCTCTCCATATGGGAACCGCAAGCCCCAGCAGCACATCCAGTTGCTTTCGAGATGGGTGAGCACTGGTGGCACTTGACATTGGTCAAGAGAGCGAAAAATCACAGGGATTCAGGCAAATCAACAGTAAATGGCAGCTGGCCTGGTACCTCTCTCAGACACCTTTGAGACTGCTCAGGAAGTTTCTCCCTCCCCACACAAGTTTGTCACTCTCATCCCTAGTTACCTGCTGGCTTGCAAAGCTGTGCTTGGGGAGGTCTGGGCTTGGCAAAGAACTGGCTGAATTTGCAAAGAACGGCAATGACCCCTCGTGGCCAAGGAGGAAAATACTGGGACCTTCAGCTGCCCCAACGCATCAGAAAAGGTCCATAACCAAACCTTACCAGCTGCTGCTCTTGTTCTCAGGCTTAAAAACAAAAGTGCCAGGTATTTGGGAGCACGGGAACTGGATAAGTCACATACTCTCCCCCATTTAATACATTCCCAAGGCCAAAATACTGGGAATGCTGCAGCAAGCAGGCAGAATCGGAAAGCCCAGAGCTGAAGCAGTCCAGATCTCAAGCTCATTGTTTTTCAGGTTGTATACTCATTTATTGAGCATAAATAACCAAAGAAGGCTCACAAGGGGGAGAGAGGCGTAGTATAAGAAGCCTGGAAATGGACCACAGTTTTAAAGACTGCTATGCAGGGGGGGGGGGGGGGGGGGAAAGGAAGGGGGGGGCAGGGAAGACAACTCAGCTGTGCAGCCCACACAGCCTGAAGCAGAGACAGCAGCACGCTTTTCCTAAAATCTGCATTATGAGAACCTGGCATTGTCTCACCTTGCAGGTCTGACAGCTCATGCTTGAGGGATCATGATCCATGGTCCAACTCTAAATTAACCACCTCCAGAGCACACTTCCTCAGCACATTTCCACCACATTATCGACAGCACCCTCAAGAGCCTCATAACCCCCAACCCCTTTCTGACCTCTTAGATGCCTGCAGAGAGGTTGCTTGAGGACAGAGGAGCATTTTGCATTCATGTACCAGTTCAGTAGAACCATTTCCAGATATCAAATCTCTCTGGGTGGTAGCGAAGTACAGTCTCTTCACCCCTTTACCCTTTAACTGACACACAGCTTTTTAAATTAAGTGGCAGAGATGCAAAGAGATCTACTGGATTAAATACAGACCTCTCCATCAGCCTTCAAAAATGCTCTAAAAAAAGGGAACATCAAATACTTTATCTTATTGCTTGTATATCCCCAATCTGCTTACACCTAGAAGCCTCACAGCAGAAATCCCTGAATCTCCCCATATGGTAGCAAGATAAAAAGCTGCTAAACTACAGCAATTGGGTAGGGATGAAAAGAGGTGCTTTTCTAACTGAAAGATTCAGAGGCTGCTAAACCTTTTAGCCTTTTTGCACTGTTCCTGTCCACACAGACGTGGATAATGCTGCTCCCAGCCTCATGCACAAACCCAAGAGTGTCACTGTCAAGCTTTAGTTTTCAAATTTCCCAATTTCCCAAGTCATCTTGAGGATGCAATCGTTGCAGCACTTATTAGGGAATCCTCATAAAACTCGAAAATAACAATTCCTGGGTCTTGTGTGCAGCATTCCACCAATATTCCCAAGAAGTTAAGTATTATTTTACAGAGGCAGCATGGGCTGAAGTTTGAGCTGCACAGCAGCAGAATGGATTAACTGTGTCCTTGCTTGTCCTTAGCCACTGAGCTCCATAATGCTCTAGTATTTAGGTAACAGCGCTGGTGGCAGACATCCAGCCTTTGCTATTTGGCAGGGCAATGAGGCTGAGCTGCTGGGGAAGACATACCACAAATACGATCCAAAGCTGCCACCTAGTGCTTACTCTAGACCGGAGGCAGGGCAGTCTGAACTAGAGGAGAAGCAATGAAGGGTATTTCTAGCACCCAAGAAAAGATTGAGCGAAGAATTTTTTTCCTTTTGCCTGGGGCAAGCATGAGAATTTGCAGCATTAGAATTAGATTCAGGGACAATTAAGGACAGACATTTTTCTTTTTCATCCTTTTTAAGAATTACAGCACTGTGGTGCAAGCAGCTCTATTACAATACAAATACATATAGAATAGAAACGGCTCTAATATAGCACCAGAAATCTGAGAGGATGTTCTAAGGAAAGCATCACATCCATTCTGTACAGAGAAGGCAAGTGGCTGAATTGACGTCTGGCTCAGCATGCCCACATGTAACCACTGGCCTGAGGATCTCCACCAGTGTCATACTGGGCTCCCAGACACAGCTGCTGCATGACTCGCCTCTCCCTGGGATCCTGCAGGGAAGCGATGTTGAGAGCCAGTGTGAACCCTCCCAGGCAATCTACTTACAGAGAAACTCTGCACAGAAGATATGCTGAAGAGGAAGGTCAAGTCCTGCTTTAATGGGATGAGGAGCAACAGTTGAAGAGATGACCGGACACTGCAACCATTCCAAGTATCCTGGCACACAGAAGCCTGAGCCAACCACAGTTCTCAAGCTAGACCAAATTCATTCTGGAGAAAGATAAACCAATGCACACACTCCTAAATGACTGGTCTGTTTCAAAAAATTTATTGAAATGTAAAATATTTAATAGAAAACAATACTGGAGCCTCCTCAGAGGAGGAGCTCACCACATCAGGCATAAAAAAAGGGAACAGTGGGATGCACACAGACTGAGAAGATACTGCTCACCCATGGCTCCTGGCTCATGTGGACAGCCGCATCATGCCACATCCATTCTCATACCCTTGAGACGTATAAACCATGAACAGCCAGACCCAAAACGTGGTTAGCAAGGGTATGGATACTCCTGGCCTCTAAAGACTTGTACCTGCGATCTGCAGTGAAAAGCAAGAGCCCTCAGTCAGAGGACAGACTGGCAGATCTGTATCACAGTAAAGGAAAATCAAAACCATTTCGAAAGCCTTTGGGGAGAGAGAAACATCACAAAACACATCCTTTCCTCTCGATCATTCTGCACAAAGTTCAGGGGCACTAGACACAGCAATGAGTGCTATGAGATTGTGTCCCAGTTGCATCTGCATCTTCATAAAGGTCAGATATCAATTTTTCAGGCTGCTGCACTAAAAGGCTATTGTACTTAAGTACTATTTAGTACTATTGTACTAAAAGGGCTCAGGAGGTATCCTAGGAGTTAAAATGAGGAATTTTGATGGTTTCTGAAGCACGGAATGAATATTGGGGACTAGAACACTGAAAAAAAAAAAAATACTGAGAATCAAAAGCTGCCATGCTGGGACTTCAGATGACTGCTTCTGGTCATGTGCCCTATCCCTCCAGATCCAGCAGCCTCTGTCGGGTTTCCAGAACGATCTCCTCCATCACCTCTGGTTTGAGAATGTCCTTGATCTGGAGTGGAAAGAAGAGCAACACTGGCATCAAAAAGCAACCACTACTATTGCACATTCTGTGGGGACAAGGGTCCCAGGCATACAGCAATGAGCAGCAAGCGGGTTTAAAGGGCTGTGGTCAAACAAGACTATCATGGCAAAGCGTCCAAGGCAAAGTCAATTTTACCAGAGCTAGCAGTTCTTACAGAGACCACAAGAAATCAAAGGAGATGCTACTGACAACTCCTAATCTTTCCTGAAGGACACAAATCAGTATTTGGGAAGAGGAGAGATGACTTAAACAGAAGTATAGTTCGAAAGAACATCCCATCTAGCTGCGTAGGCTGCCACTGTGAAAGCAGGAGACAATTCAGATCTTATCCGTTTATGAGAAGAGAATTGCCATTGGCCGTCCTGGCAGAAATCACAGAGGAAAGCTGTACAGCAAGAGGTCAAATTGAGGGAGTCTTCCAGCAGTGCAGGGTGCGGATAAAAGCAGAAGACCGGTCTCCGTGCAATATATGACACTTGCTTTTTCATTTGTTCTTAAAGTGCAGCACCTTACCCTCATACAATCCCAAATTTAACACTACTTTCACAGGGATCACAGAGGGTCCATAATCCCAGCAAGGGATACACATCTATCAAAAAATGGAACTATTTCTCTACAGGAATAGTTAGACTTTACCAGAGGCAGAACCCTTCAAAGTTTCCGTGAAAACCTGCAAGGCATTTATGTTCTGGAGAAGGGGGGGAAGTTCATGTTGCCACTTACTACAGGATCCTTTGGAAAGCCAAAAGGAAGCCCTACCACCGAACTTACTGACTTCGGCACCAACTGATGCAGCCTTTCTGTTCCCTCCCCACAGTGTGGAATAAAGTAAACAACACCGGTTTCTGTACCTGATGAGGAAGGGATGCTTCATAGCAATACAGGATGCTGGTGTCAAAAAGCATCAGCTTCTGAGTAACCAGAGCCACAATGCAGTTTCGGAGCCGTGATATCACCTCCCGATCAGACAAGGGAACTGGCTGAGGAAAGACAGAGGAAAAGAGATGAATACAGAGGGAAATAATGCAAGCCTACTGTAAAAAAGCTTTGCCGTGAACCTAATACCAAATTTCAAAAGTCTCAGGTTGCTCATGTGCCTCTGACTATGTTAGACTAACAAACATTGTTGGCAGGAGAAGGTTCATCTTCCCTGAACCCTCACCTCCAAGTTGGTGATGAAGCCCCCTGCCTCTTCATCTTTCTGCTCTGGAGTTGGGTAGATCCAAATGAAACCGTTGTTGCCGAGGATCACGGACGCACCACAGGGCAAGTCATGGAAGTGAGTCTTCTGGCGTTTCACGAGGGAGGGCGAGACCTGAACGAGCACACCCTGGCCAAGCTGAAGAAGAGACCAAAAGACTCTGCATGAGATGTGAGCCACCGTAGATAACATCAAGTCACTAGCATGCACTCCACTCCTGGACTAGGAACCAGTCCATTTTAGCACCTTCTCCTGTGAAACAGTGAATATAAAACCCGCCTGCCTCTGGGAGTGCTGGGAGGATTAGCTAATGTCTCTGCAGTCCTTTGAAGATGAAGAATACTCTAAGTGCTTAGCACAAATGTTAATATCATCTTGATCGTAACTACAATCAACCATCCCTGCAGAAAAATGAGAAGTGAGAGGCCCAATTTAGCAGAACACTTTCCCTCTTAATCCAATTGGTGTCCTTCACCCTTTGTGCAATAAGCACACTTCGCTTTCATCTTTTAAGTGCTAATACCCTTGGTCTGGTAATCCCAAACTGCAGTGTACGCTCCAATGGCCCCTTAGCTTATTTCAATGCACAAAACCAGAGATAAATGCCAACTGCATAAAGCCTAAAATAGAGCCCCGGAGAGAGAAACAAGTCACAGGGGCAATGGCCTGCAGAAGAGTAGTGATGAAGTTTGAGTCAGAAGATTTTTCTCCCCAGGGTTTAATTCCCAAGCGGCTAGTGGGGGGAAACAGGACTCACAGGCTGTAATTTTGTGGACAGGGAGAGCAGAAGCTCAAAGGGCAACTCAAGGGCACTCCCTCTGCTTTAGGGAAACTCTGCTTGGTGCTCCCATGTAGGAGCTAAGATTCTTCCCAACCTGCAGGAATGGGTTATAATGACATCCTGCTCTGCTCCAGAGCTTCTTAAAAACGCCCCCAAAAGGCCTTATACAAGACCACTGGAGCAGAATCAGGCCAAGACCTAGTGCTTTTGAAAAACTTACCTTCCCGTATTTCAGACTCCGTGTGTGCAGTGATACAGCCCCATCAGAAAACACAGACTGGACCTCTGCCTGTCAGCGCCACTTAAGGAAACAAGGTCCCTAATGCTGCCCAGTGCCAGCAGCCACTGGCTGCCCCCGGTGGGGAGCTCTCACTACCGGCCAGGCTACTCGAGCCTTGGCTGTTCTCCCTGTGCCCTCAGCTCCTCCGTCTGAGCGCAAGCAGTGGAAGGATACACTGATGAGGTCCCCTTCCTGCAGATAGTCCCTCATTGCAAGCTCATCTTCTGCTGATCTCCTTCTCTGAAACACACAATGCAAGAAAAGTTACGTGGAGCTCAGACTGAGAAAACATCAGCTAATACCTACATTGCGGGGCGACCTTAGCGTGCCGCGCAAAATGCAATCCGGTCACCAAAGGAAAATCAGGCAGACTGGCACCCCTTTAGATCACTGAAGTGTTTATGTCCAAATAACGCTGAGAGTTAAAGATATCAGAGCACTACAGACCTACCTGCAAAACCCAACACTACCCTTGTGCTAACTGTGGGAAGAGCTTCCCAGCGCCTCAGCTTGTGCCACAGAAGCGGAAGACGACAGGCCTCTGGCACTGCTCCG
Source organism: Gorsachius magnificus (assembly GCA_034008185.1). NCBI lineage: Eukaryota > Metazoa > Chordata > Aves > Pelecaniformes > Ardeidae > Gorsachius > Gorsachius magnificus. The sequence continues at coordinate 5,928,879 of CM067094.1, forward strand.
CATGAGCTACACTCACCAGCTCCCCACCAGGTAAATTCATAGACGACAGCAACAGGACTGAATCGAGCCGGGAATTGGTTTCCACTTTCCATCGCTTCTGCTGAACCTGGAGAAGAAAAATAACCTGTTGATATATACGCTCAAAAATTGAACAGCGGCTCTTGAGCGGAGAGGGAGGCCCTGCAGCCAGCCGAGCCCGCAGGAGGAGGCAGCTCTGCCCACTACTTCCAGCCTCATCTTGTCTAAAACCCAGGCGCTCCCAGTGCCTCTGGGCAGGGATGCCACGCAGGTGCCTGTAGGAACCCCAGAAGCGCCCCGGATGGGCCCGAGACACGGCCAGCCTGGCGGCCGGGCAGCGGGCCACCCTCTTCCTCCATGGCACATCAGGAAAGCCCAGCTTTACCTCCGTGATCCTCCCGACCACGATATCGCCGACTTCACCGTTGTACCTGGGAGCGGGACAGAGAGAGGAGCCCGTCAAACGCCTCGTCCTCCCCCAAAAACGGCCCAGCCAGCGCGGGGGAGGCGGCCACGTTCACCTGGTCTTCAGCGCTTTGACGCACACCAGCTTGTTCACCCTCTCCACGGCGCCGGCCACCGAGGCGATGAGCTTCTCCTCGTCCACGTAGGTGCCGTGGCCCCTGCGGAGAAGCGGCCGCCTGAGGAGAGCCCGAGCCCGACCCCGAGCTCGAGCTCGAGCCCGACCGGTCCGCAGCCACTCCCCGCCGCCGCTTCGCCTTCGCCGTGCCCCCACCTCATGTAGCCCGTGTCCGTGGTGATCGTGTCCCCCGGCGCCACCAGGTGCTTCTCGCCGCCTCGGGGCGCGCTCGGCACCACCGCCTTGCGCACCACCGGTAGCCGCATGGCGATCGCCGCCATCTTGAGTGGGGGCCGGCGCCTGAGGCGCCGTTGCCGCCATCTTGAGTGAGGGCAGGGGTGATAGGAAGGCGGCGAGCCTGCGGGGCGGCCATTTTGGTTCCTGGCAGGAAAGGGAATCGTGGGCTTCAACTGCGTTAAGATCCAAAGGGAGAGAGGGGCCATGTTTAGTGTGGGCAAGGTGCCTGTGCCCACCCCGGGTGGGCTGTGGGGCCGAGCAGGGAAGGGAGCCCACGGCCGGGGCCAACTCCCTGGGAGCCCGCCCTGCCGGACCACGGGGACAGCAGGCCCCCACGGGCCTCTCCCTGCGCCCCCAGCACCCCACCTTGGGAGGCCACCCCCAGCAGAAGGGCAGCACTGTGGGCAAAGGGTGCATTTGCCCCGGAGGTGAGCGGCATCTCTAGTTTCTGGGGTGGCCACGCCGCTGTGTGTACGCACGAGCTGTGCCCCCCGTGTCCCGAAGATAATCCCCTAATCCTCTCCCGAGGTGAAAGGCAGGCTCCTGGGGCTGCTCCAGGAGGCCGAGGGGAGCGGGGCGGGATGGCGGCAGTGGGATTTCACCCGGTGGTCGCTGCAGTAAGCCCGCAGCTGGGGACTGCAGGAAGGCAGAGGCCAGGATGGTGCTCAGGCTTGGCTTAGACATCTGCAAGGAATGAGGGATTTACCCGTTCCCTGGGCAAAGGTGTTCCCAATGGTAAATAATACGTTTGTGTGGAAGTTTGATTTCATTTAATTCAAACACTGGTTAGATTCTCAGAGCTGCTGAGAAAATACCAGGGAAAAATAAGCCAGCAATGACCTTCAGCAAATGCTTTGCTTCCTCAGGACCAAAATCAAACGTTATTCTTTCAAGTAAGACTTCCACCTGTAGCCCATCACAGCTGAAATACGAACTAATGGAAGATCTCAGAGGATATCAACAGCTCTTGCTTCAAGTAGAGACTGTACACTTGGAGAAAGGGAGGTACCAGACCAAATGATACCACCCCCTCTCTTTCAGACCTGCAAAAGGGCTTCTGTGGCCCCAAGCTGATCTTTCCTCTTCCCAGCTGCACTATTTGGTCCAACACATCTCCTTATTCACCTTGTGCCAGTCTAAACATTTGCTCATCCCAACTGCTACATCCTTCCCCCAGCACAGAGCAAAATAAAACACTCCCAAACTATCCGTCTTCTAAATGATAAATGTTCCAAGTAATTTTTATTTAGAATACAAGAGAGAGGTACAAATGTATTTACACTGTGTACATATACAATCAAATAATATATAATATCAAAGTCTTGTAAATAATGTTTACATAAATATTTACAAAGTTAAAGTGACAGTTTTTTTTTTCTGGAAGTAAAACACAGTTTGTGAGAACTTCATACATCTTAGACTTATAATTAATATTAGAATACCTTCTTTTAAGCTTTATGATACACAGCCCTCCTCTCGCATGTAGCAGGACTCCAGAGGGCGCTTAGAGTTGTCCTTGGGGACAGGGATGCCCAGGGACGAGTTTTCTCTGTCCCCAGCGGGCAGTAGAAGTAACAGCCGAAATGTTTCCTTCACGGCAGCGATGAGGAAGCGATGTTCCCAGAGCTGGAGCAGGCACAGGCCGGCAGGGCACAGGGTCGTCCCCCCCAAAACCTGCCTGTGGATGGGCATTTCCAGCTGGCACATCGTGCTGGGGGCATCCCCGTGGCACGCAGCCCATCCCCTCTGCCCATGGCATCGCTCGGAGGCATTGGGCAAACCCCGACATATGGCTTGGGCTGGAGGAGGGCAGGCGAGGGGATTTGGGGAGGGAAACGCGACCGTTTGCTAAATCATGGCTCCTGCAGAGGGAAACGTGTGCCTCGGAAAGAGCCACCAGGGCCAAAGCTGCCCCTGGGGTAAGCAGGCACAAACAGGGGGGGCCGCGACAGGGCCGTGCCAGCCTTTCAACGGGGCGTGCGTCTCTGCTGGATGCTCGCTGGAGCAGAGGAGGAGGGATAAGAGCAATTTTTCTTTCCATCAAATTATCTGTAAAGCCCAGGCGTGACTCATCCAGGCCCAGCTTTTGGGCTGCCCCAGCCCTCCCTCAGTGCACCGGCAAATCCACACAGGCCGTCCCGCTGTGTCCCTTCACCCCTCTTCCTCCTGCCGCCCCCAGGGACCAGCAGCCCACCCTACACCACATCTCCCCGGGGAGGATCCCACACGATACGGCTGCACTAGTGGCTTGCAGAGCTGGGGGGAAGCCCTGTCACTCACCCAACAGCCTGCCAAACCCCACGCAAACGGCGATGCTCCGAAAATAAACCAGAACCCCCGCTTCAACACACAAAGCAGCCCTGCCTCTGCCCCCCCAGCTCTGCCAAGGGCCAACACCCCCCGGTTCATTGCATGTCTCAGCACCAGTCTTTGCTGTCCAAAAACCCGCTGCTGCCCCAGGGCTTCACAGCACCATGGTGGGGATGTGATGGGCCAGGGAGGCGGGATGGGGCACGGGCAGGGCCGGCGAGTGGGCCTGCAGGGAGGCGTTGGGGGGCCGATGGCGGGCGCTTTTCTGGTGTGCCCGCAGCCCGGCGAGCTGGGAGTAGGCACTTTGGCAAACCTGGCACTTGTAGGGACGCTCGCCAGTGTGCAAGCGGACGTGGTTGCGGAGGGTGGAGGACTGGCTGAAGCGGCGGTTGCAGAAGCGGCACACGAAGGGCTTGTCCAGGGTGTGGATGCGCATGTGGGAGCGCAGGTTGCTGCGGGAGTTGAAGCCGCGGTGGCAGATGACGCAGCGCATGCGCCCCGTCGTGCTGGCCCCCGTCTCCACCGCGTGGAAGTCCTCTGGGGACAACAGGGGACAGTCAGGCGCTGCCCTCCGGCACAGCAGCACAGCCCCTCCCCGAGCCCCTAAGGTGCTGACTGTCCTGAATAAGCACCCCGTGCCCCCTCGCTGGCTCCTCTGCCCGCTGGGGATGCCCATGAGCAGAGGCACCCATCCCAGGCAGAACGGGGTCGCAAGCTGCCACTTAGGTCTTTGGGATGGGGCCAGAGCTGGGAAGGGGCTCACCCAGATTTAGGTGAGGGGGAACACTCAAACTGACCTATCTCCCTTATAGACGAGCACAAAAAGTGCTTTTCCCTCCCTGGGCTGCAAGCAGAGCTGGAGGGGGCAAGTGCAGGAGCCCCCAGCCCGGGCCCTTGGGCAGCAGCTCGCCGTCCCTGCGCTGGCCCCAGCTTCTCCCCCCACTCCACTGGGCCCTGACCCGGGAGCACAGATGGGGTCTTGGCTCATCCCCCAAAAGTGCCTGAGTGCTCTGCTGCCTGCCCACAGAGGAACGCCTCGGGGAACCACTGAGACAAGCAGAGAGCAAAAGCCTCGGGAGAGAAAAAGCTTCCTGCGATGGTGATTTGGGGAAAGATCTGTTAAACAGAGAGCAGGGACATCGGCAGCTACATCCATGCGGCGTTTCGCAGCACGCTGGGGCTGCCTTCCTCCCGCTTGCATGCCTGCCTGGCTTCTCCCGGCCCGGCCGGGTCAGGCAGTGACTGCTGGCCACCACATCAGCAATAGCTGCAGGCAAACTGGCCCAGAGGCAACCCCCGGAATTACTGGGGACCTGCTCAAGCTGTATGGATCTGTCTCATAGTCCCTGTGCTTGTCCTCAGAGAGTTGGAGGATCCGACACATCCCCTGGAGCGTCCCTGCCCCATGCCCACCCCATGGCCTCAGAGCTGGAGACAGGGTGAATGGAGAACGGACTGGGATGCTGCACCCACAGCTGTTTCCGATGTTACTTACCGTGTTTGTTCTTCTTCTGCTCCTCTTCCAGCCCTGGCACACCTGGGATGCCCAGGAAGGTGTTATGGGAGTTCCCGTACCAGACCAGCAGCTCTTGGTCTGGAGGAATCATCTAAAAAGAGAGATATAGTCAGGGCTGTCGGAAGGGGACAGTGAATGCCTCCCCGTGCATCCTTGGCCAGTCGCTTCAGACCTCCACGGGCCGTACCCCATCTCCTGCCAGACCCTGCTGCCATCCAGGACCTGCCAGTGGTCCTCAGCACCCCCCAGGCAGGCACAGCACAGCCCAGGCTGCAGCGCTGGAGGCGATGGCACAGCTCAGCACCATCCACCGCCGGCACAAACCTGCACCGGGGTCTGCCCTGGGCTGGGCCACAACCAACATGACAGGCAAATAAGCAGCTACAGAGCACACGGACGGAGCTGGGGTCTCTGGAGTGACAGACCCAGAGGCCCCTGCAGCTCAGGGAGATGAGGACACGGAGAAATCAGCCATTTGTGGGTCCATGAACTGCAGCGAGGCACAAGTGACAGAGACCAAACCAGGGAGCCATGACACGGAGGCAAGGATCAGTGCTCCTGCAGAGCATTTTGGCAAAGGACGGAGCCATCAGCACCCTCCTGCTGTAGGGCACAGGCAGCATCTCCCACCCGGCCCTGCAGGGGCTTATGTTAGCAGGTGAAAATGCAGATGCACCAGGGAAGGGCTCGTCAGCCCGGGGATCGGAGGAGAGCTTGGGAGCTGCTGTAAGAGAGCGTGGCTCGGGTGCGAGATACTGCCTATGTCCCAGACCAAAGCCCCGGTGCCTGCAACAGCCCAAGGAGATCTACAGGGCCAGGGGAGGGCTTGCGCCACCCATGCTGCTATTTGCCCAAAATGATGGCACTTCTCCTTTCCCCGTTGTTCCCGTTATGTTCCTGCACTGCCAGGGCGGCCGGAGCAAGCAGCCGGGAAACGCCGCTCAAGCCTCCCCACGCAAAGCAGCCGTGGCTGGGAAGAGGGATGCTCTCACACCAGAGCAGCTGCTCCAGGCAACACTAATAACAGTATCACTTCCTAAAAAACACACATATTTTTCCCTTGCAGGTCCCTAGTGTTAAGAACCTGATTTAGAAATAGGAAAGCCCCCCGTTTCAGAGGACATCTTTCCATACACAGTGTAGTCCAAGAAAAGCATCATCCATATGAAACACAGATCATAAGTTCAATCACCCGAGCGCTGAAACTGTGCCTGATTTTAAGCACCTGAAAGCAGTGGGAATTTGACTTCATACATTTAAACGTCCGTCTGTGCAAAGACCTCACTGGGACTACAGAGTAGGAATTTGGGAGGCAGGAGAAGCAGGTATCACTCCTCATCCCAAATTGGTGCTGTTGCTTTGTGCCATTTTTTCTTAACAGAAAATGAGTTATTTTTAATACAAGCAAATAGAATAAAGTATGGCCAAAAGGATAAAATGCATTGCATGTGTGCATACATGTTTATATTCTGCTGGAGCTGGTGCATATATGCCAGCAGCGGGTGAGCACCCAGGTGCATAAACCCCAAAGCAATTTAAATTGCCCCCCAGGAACATGGTTGCCTCCAGATCCAAGGCCAAAACTCGCTGCCCTCACTTGATTTTCCAGCATCGGCAACTTGAAATTGCTGAGGAAGAGGATGGGAAAAACAAACTAGCAAGTAAGGGCAGGAATGGGCAAAACACGTGAAAATATTAAAGGCAAATAATGCAAAAAGGCACCCAATAAATCTGATTTTGTAGTGGGTAGCTGAGAAAGGCACCCTAAGAGATACTGTGCTGGAATTGTGGTGCAGCAGAGGTGGGTGCAGGGCGACAGGAGCCAGGCAGCTCACGGTGCCAGCGGGGAGGGGACGCAGCAGGCGCGGGGCAGGAGGCTGTGCAGGGGATGGAGGGTGACAGTGCCCGTGCACGGACACATGTGCGGCTGAGATGGCACTGCTAAGATCAGATCCATGTTTGCATATCCTGACACTGCGCTCTCAGTCCAGGGTTTGCGGTGAGGGAGGTGACAGGGCAGGAGCGGTGGGTAGCAAGCGGGGAGCTCGCTCGGGTCAGAGATGCTGCATTTGTGTGCCCGTGACTCCGCGCTAGGGGATTAGCAAGCAGAGAGACACCCACAAAGGGAAAATCCTCTCCTGCTTTTCCTTTTCTTGTTGGGTGCACAAACCCCAATGAGTTTGAACAAGCAACCGGTTTTGGACAGTGCGTGTGTGTGCAGGCATGGGTGCCTGCAGGCGTGTTGCACAGGCAGGAACGGGGAGCCCACGAAAGACGCAGATCCTCAACCTGTCACGCCTGGTTGTGACCCAGCTCCTTGCATGCTCCATGCTTCCCTTCCTCCTGCTCCACACAGAAAGCCCCAGCCCCTTCTGCTCCTCCCAGCACGGAGGGACCCACACTGACCCAGCAGCAGCAGGAACATCACCGGGTGCCAGCCATGCCCGGGGAGCACACCGCAGTGCGACAGCAGGCACCCTGCATCCCCACTTTCACCTCCCCTTCACTCGGGGTTCAGCACTCTCAACATTTCAACTTTGCTGCTTGCACTGAGGGAATTAAGCTCATCCTGCTCTGGCGCTTGGTGCTTCAGCCCCGGGAGCAAGCCTACGACTGTGGCCGTATGGGGCCTCTCACCTCCCCAGATATCAGCTCACCCGCCCCATCGTCCGTGCATGTACAAGGTGCGAGAAACACAGCTGTATTCCTAATTACACCATGGCTACCTGGAATTATTTTCCTTCTTTGCATAATTTAAGAACAGAAATAAAAAGCTGTTGTCACAACAGGCACAGCTGCCCACGAGAATATCAGGTCTTAAAACCAGGTACAGCTGAAGCCTACGGAGGGGTGTCCAGGATGGGGAGAGCAGCACAGAAGCACTGGGACTCTTGCAGCGCTGCACGGGGAAGGGCGGCAGAGCCCTGAGGAGGCACCCAGGACTCTCCCGCAGCAGCAGAAAATACCTGTTCTCTTCTCACCCACCCACTCGCCTTTCCCATCCCACTGCGGCAATCCCAAACCCAGCCCTGATGCTGGCTCAGTGCAGGATTGAGCTGTGGTCCTGTGCCATGGAGCATTTAAGCATTGCTCCTCTGTAAGCCAGCACGGGAGCCCAGAGAGATCCGGGGAGCTGCCCTTGCCCTCGGAACCAGCAGGCACTGGTGCTCTTTCCCAGCTAAGACCCTCTCCCAGCTGTGAGCGGCCGTGGGAGCCCCTGCTCCTGAGCATGCGAGACTCTGGACCTGATGTCGGCGAGGGACAGTCCCACAGGGCTGGGCTGAGATGGTCCCTCTCATGACTCTAAGCTGAAGCACAGGGACACCTCCCCAAGCCACCACCTTCCTCCACCTGCAACAGCACCAGGTTACGGGGACACCGTACACAAGCAGGGACGGTCCCCACCATCACACCACTGGCACGGCGCGACTTGTACACACGTAGCATCAACGCTGCCAGGGAGCTGGACACCAACCTCCACGGCAGCATCTCCCACGGGGAGCTGTGCATGGGGGTGCCTCCAGCCTTCACCCCGCAGCACAGCAGCCTGTGCCCTGGGACATCCCCAGGACCCAGCCCCTGCTTCCTCGCTGGGCCAGCACCCACCAGCGCTTCGTACAGGAGTGCATGGATGAGCTGGGCAGGATGAGGCCTTTCCCCACGGCCTGCTGCAGGCAGCCCCAGGCACAGCAGTGCCAGCGCCGCACCCTGCCCGCTCTGCCGCTCCCTGCCTGGCTCCGGCAGCCCCAACTCTCCACTCCCGCACCATTTACAGCCAGAGCCGCTTGTGATCCCCTGGGTGAAATCTGTGCAGAGTCAGGCACAGCCAGCACTCAGCACCTGGGTTTCACAGAACCCCTCCAAACTTTTCCTTGCTACAGAGAAGCAGGTTCTGCACAAAATCCCATTTTTCAAGAGAGCATCAAGACCCTGCTCCTGCCCAAAGCCCCGGCTGGGCAGGATCACAGCTCTTTTCATGCTTTACACCCCAGAACAAGCTTGGGCAGCATTTGCTCTCCCTCTGCTCAGCACACATCACCCCATGAGCCCACCAAAAGGGGATGGAGAGAAGGGGCACTTGCTGCTCCCTGGGGTATCCCTGAACAACTTGCAATGGCCTTTCCCAGGGGATCTGAGTGCCAGGGACAGCAAAGCCACCCTGTGCTCCTACAGACACCCCAGCAACAGCCCAAAGAACAAGGGTCTGGGGGGTGGGGGGTCCCAGCACCCTGCTCCCCATTTGAGGCTGCCCAGCTGCCTCCCCAGCACGCTTACCTCAATGGCCTTGTAGAAGATGCTGTTCCCAATCTGGACCACCTCCAGGTTCTGCTCCTGCTCATTCCGGGCACATTTGATGTAGGTCATCCAGCTGCGGTGGTCCTCCTGGCTGGCATCGATGAAGTACCGCACCGTGCCGTCTTCGTTGAAGACCTGGGAGGAGGAGAGCGTGGTTGGTAGCCATGCTGCCCACAACGGACTGAGCCCCTCCACCTCCTGCCTCTGGGATAAAGTCCCCGGCCAGGGACAAGCTCAGAGCCAGCACAGCCAGCGTGGCCGCAGGGCTGAGACCCTGCTGGCAGCCGGGAGCCTCTGCCTGCAGCCGGGAGATGTCGGAACCCCTCCTGCTCACAGTGCTGGACCACGCATCCGCAGCGGGGCTGAGGAAGGGGGTCCTGCTCTGCTGGGCGGGCATGGCTGGCCCCGCCAGCCCATGCCTATCCAGATAACCCAGCTCCCTGCCTCAATCCCCCTTCTCAGCAGAGTCCTGACAGCAGCTTGGCCCCAAAGGGGCTACTCAGCACCCTGCGGCTGCCCACGGGAGCCGGGGTGTCCCTGCATGGAGGAGGAAGGTGCCTGCCAGACCCAGCCCTTGGGGGAAGATGCTTTGCAGGGTGGCAGGAAAGGTGAGGCAAGTTTCTATTAGGCATAATATAATAATAATAATTTAAAAGTGCAAGTCTGATATTCAGCAAAACAACAACAAAAAAAAAGAGAGAGAGAGAGAGAGAGAGAGAGAGAGAGAAACCCCCCCTCTACTAGCTGGGCATTAAGGTGTGATGTCCTGGCAGCTCAGATCCCCCCAAACCCCACAGCTTCACTCAGGGTTAATAGTACCGGGGCTGGGACAAAGCGGGGGACAGGGCAGAGCTGGTTTCGCCCACCGTGCGGGGTGCAGGCAGCTGCCAGCCGGGTGTTTCACCACGATGGGGAAGGGCAGAGTGTGATCCCACTGTGTGGGACAGGAGCAACTGCGTTTTGGGGCTCCTCTGAGAGCTGGCTGCATCCCGGGGGCTGAGGAAGCCTTGCCCTTCTCCTGCCCTGGAGGAAGCCAGACCTTTGCACGAATGGGGAAACTGAGGCACGGGGAGGGTGCCTGAGGGCACACAAGCCCAGGACAAAGCCCCCGGGCCCCAGCACCCCCGTCCCTGCCTCTCCCCGGGCCAGCCGGGGCTGGGGGCACGGCGGGGTGGTCGTTACCTCCCACATGAGGTTGTTGTTCTTGCAGAGGTCCACATGCTCCGGCGAGATGACCCGGCCTGTGAACGGCCCCATCTCGGTGCCAGCCTTGATCCAGGTCTTGGAGAAAATGCCGAGCCCTTCCCCGGGAATGGAGCTTTGGGCGATGATCACTTCCGACGGCAGCACCAGGCTGGAGAGCTTCTGCACCTCTGCGGGCGGCGGGAGAGGGCTCGGAAGGGACCCGCCACCCCCCCCCCCATCCCCGGGCTGGAAGGGCCGGGGACGCGCCGGGGCGCCCGGGCAGCGGGGACCCCTCCCCGGCCCAAACCCCGGGCCTGAGCCTCTCCAACGCCCAACCGAGCTCCTACAAAGCGGTACAAGGTTCCCCCCGGGGCATTGAGGAAGGTACCTGGGAAAAGCGGCCCGGGCTGGGCGAGGGAGCGGGGGGCTGAGAAAGGGGGTTAAATGGTGTCTATTTCGGCCCATCCAGCAATTTGTCATGCTGTTAAAGTGATCTGCATTCATTAAACTCAACTAGAAAGAAATTGCTAATTCTAAATTCATTAGTCCTTTAGGAATGCTGTAGCGGTACATTGTGCCTGAATGGCACAAGGGCTTGTTTAAAAGGGCCCAGGAATTCCTCTTACAAAATGGGGAGATGAGATGGTTGACATATCGTGAATGGAAATGGAATTAGCCTTCATGGTAAATTAAGAGAGGAACAGAAATCCGAGAGGGGGAAAAGGGAGCCGGGACGCCCCGGCGATGCCGGGGCGAGAGAAAAGATATTGTCCGGGGCGGCTGAATGGGGGGCGGCCCGGCCCCCCCGGCCCCCTCCCCAGCCCGCGGTTTAAGTGGGAACTTTCTCAGGTCAAGCCCAAGTTAACCAAATGAATTTAAAGCCCTTCTTCCCCAGTCAACTGCTATTACACGCCTGGGGAGAGCGGGGCGCCGGCAGCCGCGTCCCGCCGCCGGGCACCGGGGGCCCGTCCCGGGGCCGATGGGGGGATCCGGGGGGGGCACTCACCTCCGGAGAAGGACTGAGCCAGGACCTCGGCCGTGAAGGCGGTCTTGGGGCTGCTCTTCTCCTCGAAGAGCTGCTCGCCCAGGACGTTTCTCCAGCGGCCGTAGAGGAAGCTGTGCAGGATGTCGGAGGTGATCACCTCGGCCAGCGAGAGCCCCTGCGGCTTCAGCCCGGGCTTGAGCACCAGGGCTTCGGCGGGCAGCACCGAGCCCATCATGGGGGCGAGGCGGCGGGCGGGCCGGGCTCGGCGGGGCGCGGGCGGCGGGCCGGGCTCCGTGCCGCTCGGCGGCTCCCGCCCGGCTATATATGAGCTTCATTGACCCTCCTAATTGGTTATTAATGACCTCCCTGACGTTGGCGGAGAGACTGGGGCTGCCGGAGCGAGGCGAGCCGTCGGAGCCCCCCCCCTCCCCTCCCCTCCTTCCCTTCCCTCCCCTCCCCGGGGGTGGGGTGGCTGGAAGGAGGGAGGGACACGGCCAGCACACACGCACATGCAAACACACGCACACACACATGCACACACACGCACATGCACACACACGCACCGGCACCGGCTCGGCCCCCCGCATCCCCCGGCCCAGGCAAACCCGGGCACCCGCAGCCGGGCAGGGCGAAAAAGCGACGGAACCGGCAGGAACGCCCACACCGGTGCCCCACGGACGGGGCGCACCCTCGGGCACGGTCCCGCCCGGCTCCACTCGCCGCCCGGCTCCCGCGCTCGTTTTAGGGGTGAAACGCGGGGCTTTGGGGCCGCTGCGCGCTACAACGAAATCGGCGGCCCCGACGCCGCCAGCCCCCGCTGCTCGGCGGCGTTCGGCCCCCGCGGCCCCGGGGGAACGGGCCGGGGTCCCCCCAGCACGTCCCGAGCCGCCGCGGCTCCCCGCTGCCCCCCGCATGTCCGTACCGGCGGGTCCGTCCGGCCCCCCGGGAGGGTCCCCGGGGGGGGGGCCCCCCTTGCCCCCAGGGCCAGGCTCTCCCGGCTGCAACCTCCGCCCGGCCGGTCCCCAAACCCCGGCCCCTTGCACCCCGGGGGTGGGGGGGGAATTGTGCCCACCGGTGAAAGGGACCGAAGCGGATCCCCCACCTCCCCGCCACGGCAACCGCATCTCCCCCCCCCCGGACCGGACCCGCACCCCGGGGGAGGCTGCGGCATCTCTGGGGCTCTGCCGCCGCAGTATCCCCATCTCCGCAGCCAAAACTATTCCCCGGCCAGCCATGGTGCCCAGGCCACCCCCGCCCCGCCGAGCCCCCGGAGCCCCGCAGCCACCCCCATCCCCCGGGAAGATGGCACCCGAACGGTCCCCACAAATTCAGCGCTCCCCTCCCTCAGGGCCCGCAGTTTTGCCGGCTCAGCAAAGGGTTAATCTTTCCTGGATTTAAACCCAGTCCTGCTGTGTCGGAGCTTAGAGCCCTCTCCTTAGCCTTGTTCTTTTGATTTTCATGGGGACGAGGGGCTGTAACGGGCTGGGGGAAGAAGGATGGGCCCCCAAATTCCTCAGGCGCTCAGAGACCCCGGGCAGCCCCGCTGGGGCCGAACCGTGCCCGGAGAAGGAGCCGGGCACAGCCAAACCCCCCCACCCCGGCCCCCGGTGGGTGCTTTATAGGAGGAGGCTTCTCCCCTCGGCGGGGCTGCCTGGCGAAAAAAACCGATGTCCCAACCCAGGTGCAATTATTTCTATTAACCCAATCAAGAAGAGGCGCAGATGTCGGGAATCAACCCAAACCTGCGGTTACTGCGGGTGTTTGCCCGGAGAGAGGCAGAGCTGCCCTGGGAAGGGGAGGTTAATAGCCTGCCAGGCTTGGCTTTGGGTTTTAATACGCGTAAAAATAAGTTTATTTGGGGATATTTTTTTTTTTTTGGACTTTGGCTATAGGAGCCGTCAGCCGAGGTGGCGTGTGAATGTTTCGGCTTTGCTAAATATAATGCATCAGGTGGAAAGCTGCCACAGCCCAGGGCCTCCCCCGCCCGCCGAGGCAAGCCATCCCCTCGGATTGCTTTTTGGTGTCGTCGTGTTGTGTCCTGTCCCCCCCCCTTGCCCAGGAAACCCCTCAACCCTCAAGTTGACAAAAAAGAAAGAAAGAAAAAAAAAAAATCTTAAAACCCCCCGCGGCTCCTGTGTGCGCTGCGGCCCCGGCCCCGGCTGCGGGGGCTCGGGGGCTGGAAAAAGGTGGTGGGGGGGAAAAAAAACCACCCAAACCCTTCCATTTTCAGCGTGGTTTTAAATATCCCCAGCGGTTTTCCCAAAGCGTCTTCCCGGTCCTAGGAAGGTGCTTTGGTGTGTGTCGTTGTCGTCTCTCCCCCCCCCCCCTTTTCTCTTTTTTTAATATCGCAGCTATCCCTCCTTTTTAACATTTAAGAGGAAACAAGTTTAATATTCATGGCTGTTAATAGAGAAGGGCCATTATCGCCGCCCCATTGTTCTGAGCCCCGCACAATGCTGCTTGTATTTTCATGTGTATATTCCCAAAGTTCCTTCTGAGCGTTTAGTGAGCACTTTAATATTCATGGGTGTTAATAGAGAAGCCCTCAGTATATTGGCATATTGTTGGGAGGTGTACATATTGGTCTGACTTTGAATAGCCACAGTCCTCTTTTCTTTTGCTCTGTTTTGCAGGGTTGATGGGCCAGGAGTAAATGGGCATTTTTCCCCCCCGTCTCCCCCTTACAGAGAGAACATCTTTATTCCAGTCCCAGACTTTCTGGTTTCCCATTCAGGACCCTCAGAAATAATGTCAGGCAGAAGAAAAGTGGAGCAAATCAATCTTTCATGGTCTTTTTGAGACCAATTTGACATCCATGGACTCTTCTTTTCTTTCACAGCCTACAAGGGGATGGTCAGGATCTGGACAAGGTTGGGGTCTGATGAGGGGAGACATGGGATCATAATGCAGCAAAGAGAGAAAAGAAAAGCAAAACAAGAAAAGATTGCAGGGATGGGGTGATGGAGGAAAAATGAGGGTGAATGACAGTGCAAGAAAGGAGATTAGAGCCCAGCAGCTGCTTTTTGGGGGGCGGGGGGGAGGGGGGAGCTCTCTCCCCTCTTCCAGCCCTTCGCATGAATAGGATTTGAACAGAGCGGAGATTGATTTATAGTTATTGCAGTTGAACATTTATTGCTCTTAAAGAGTGGCGGGGAGAAAAGAGAGAAAAGGGGTTTGAAAAGCTCCTTTCTGTATTAAAGAGGTATCAAATGAAGACTGCTGAGATAATATACAGTGGCCAATGGGAATTTGATTTGCTTTAAAATTTAACTCTTGTGGGGCCGCCGCTCACGGACGCGCCGGGGCCGGAGCCGCCCGGGCGCTGCCCCGGGCCGGGGGCAACCGGTGCCCGCGTCTGTAACCGGGCAAAGCGCCCGTCTTTACCGCAAAAAAATCTCCGGGCGGCTCCCGTGCGCGGCGGGGGAACGGCTACACCCGCGAAATTGTTATTATTTCTTCGTTCTTACGATAATTTTTTTTTTTTTACCCCGTGGGGGGGGCGGTGAAGGCAGGCGGGATGCCGAGCTGGGAAGTAACCGGCGCAGGGAAGAGCCCTTTTCGGAGCTGAGTTTTCCTGCGCTAAATCCGGAGGTTTCTCCTCCCCGGCAGCAGAAACGCGATCGCAGCCGAGTCCCCCCGGGCGCAGAAAGGAGCCCATTGTTCAATGGGGAGAAATACATTTTTAGCGGTGATTGAAAGCTCCCCTCTCGTTTGAACTCTAGAAGAAAGTCCCTGGCAGGGAAGAGCATCCCCCTCCCTCTGCCCCAACATCTGTTTGGAGCAATCCAGGCTCTAGGGCAGAGCCGGGCTCTGCCCCCTCCCAAAGTCATTAAAAAGATATTAGTTGAGCTGAGAGAAGTCCAGGGCAGCCCCCGATCCGGGGTGGGGGGGGGGAAGTGTGTGTCATTAAAGACGATTTTGGATTTGCCAGCGCTCGTACCAGGCGCAGGGACACGCGGGGTCCGAGTTCAAAAGCCCCCCGCCCCCAGCCGCCCGCTGCGCCCTGCCCGCTGCCCGGGGCCCTGGTGCCCACGGCCGGTGCGGCGCGGCCGGGCCGACCCCATCACCTGCCCCGTGCGCCCCGCCGAGCGCCGGGGAAAGGGGGAACGGCGGCGAGGGGCGGGCTGGGAGGCGAGGCGGTCAGCTGCTTTGGCCGCAGCCCCCGCACCTCCACGGGCTGCAAATGCCCCGGGAGCCGGAGGGAAGGGGGGGCAGGAGGGATCATTGCACCCCTGCGGCTGCCGCAGGAGCCAGGCGCCTCCGAAGTTGCTAAATGTGTCATTTATTAAAGCATTCAGGGGGCTTTTCTTTGGCGTTTGCTTGCAAACTCACAAAGGCCGAGCTGCTGTTTGGGGGTCTTTTCTGATGGAAAAAGGGCTAGGAGACCCCCGGCACAAAAGAAATCCTGGCAGTGCTTTCAATGGCCAGGACTCAATGAGGGGGACCCTGTGCGCAGCGGGCGGGGGTGAGGGGCCGCCCGGTGCTGCCTGAAAGGCAGGCCTGAATGTAATGGGGAGATCTGCGTTTATTTGTTGGGATCACATTTAATTAGCTTAGTACAACCCTTGAAAGACAAAGGGACCTCAATCTGGATCCAATCTGAAGCTCGTTTGGAGAGCGAGGGCTCCTGGAAAAGTCAAAAGAGAGAAAGGAGAAAGAAAGGGGAGGCTGGGAGAGAAAGGGGCTGGGGGCCCAGCCAGGTGACTGGCACGCGTGAAACAAGGGGGCCTTTTGGGCACAAGGCAGGGCTCAAAAGGGAGGGAGGAAAATAGCCTCTTCCTCAGGTTTTACCTACTTAAACCCCCTGAAGGGGCCGGAGCTGAAAAGCCTCAATAGGGGCTAAGGAGGCTGCAAAGCAAACAGCGGCGCTGGAGAGGAGGCTCTGGCCCTGCCGCGGCAGCAGTTGGCAGCACTCGGTTATGGGAATGCACCCAAATGTTACCTGCGCCCGGGAACGCTCCCGCTGCTGCCGCCGGCCGCCCTGGAGCAGGAGGTGCGGGGGGACGAGGCGATGCCTGGGGTGAGCCTGGGCTGGGGATGCCGGAGGGCTGGCTGCTCCCCACCCCGGCACAGGGCACCTTGCTGGTCTCCATGTCCCACCCTAGGATGAGACCCCCCCGTGTCCCATCCCTTCCCGGGGCCCACGCAACACCCCTGCCCCATTGCTTCGGGAGCTTCATCACTTGGGGGACAGAGGAGGTCTCCCTGGGTGCACCCCTTGCTTGGACGCAGTCCCCAGTGTCCCCTCTCCCTGTGCCAACAGGGGACACACACGGGTGGGTGGCACAGAGGATGCGCTGCCACCTCCCCAGGGGCATAAAGGAGGAGAGTGCCCATCCCCAAAGTGCCACATCCATGGGACAGAGCTGAAGGGACCCTCGTCCCCCTCCAAACCGCTCGCTGCCTGTCTGCCCCTGCTCTCCTCCAACAGTGGGGTCAGGAGCAGTGAGGAGGGTTCAGGGTGCCCCGGAGCGGTGTCAGCCCCTCAGTGGGTGCCCAGCAGCTCTGGGCAGGGGGGCGTTGGTGTGGTGAAGCCATAACCCTCCCAGTGAGCGCTCCGGCACAGAGCACTGCAGCCCCTCCGAACCAGGCGAGCTGATTACACTGCTCGGAAAAGGAGCTTTAGGGCATTATTTGCCTCCATTTCACTCTGCGGGAGGCCGCGGAGCCGAGCAGAGATGCTGAGTGCTCTCCCCTTCTGCTCTCGCTTGCTTTCTTGCCTTTTTTATTCCCTTTCTGGGTTTTTTTAAGTAGTATTTCCAGGATTATTTTGGCAAGGAGGTCACCGTGCACAAAAGCAAACGTGAGGAAAAACCACCATCCATGTCCAACTGCTTCACGGGGCTCAGGCGGCCTCAAAATGAAACACGATTGTGGCAAATCACGGCAGTAACTCCTCAGCCGCCTCCGCGGCACTGCGGCTTGGCGAGCGGGGCCGGTGGCACGGGGCAGCTGGCTGCCAACACCACCAGGTCCTCACTGAGCCGCTGGGAAACACAAAGTGTAAAACAGCCTCATGATGGCTTTTCTGCCCATGACCAAACAACTTGGCTGGGGGTGAATGAGGCACCGGGGGCTTCAGCATCCTCAAAGGGGCCGGGTACTCCCTGGGGGTCCTGGCAAGGCCAGGGCCAGGCTGTGGGGCGAGGCACAGCCTCCACTTGCTTGCCCTTATCTCTGTGGTCTCTGCAGCCAGCATGGGTGCTAAAGGTGCTCCCCACCGTTAGAGGCTTCTCCCCAACAGTGAGGAGCAGGAGGGAGTGAGGGGGGAATTGGGACTAGAGAAGCCGGAAAATCTCTGCACCTTTTCCTCCCCTCTGGCAGTGACCTGGGGATGGGACAGTCACATCCCACCACCATCTCTCCCACACCCCACCACCATCTCTCCTGCAGCAGCAGCTCCAGCTGCAGGACTGGGACCCATGCTGGTGACTGCACCGACACCAGCCCGGAGAGAGCCAGTGCCTGTGGCAGGGCAGGGCGAGCCATCCGAGGGAGAGGGCGTGCGTGAGCCCCAACACTCCCCCCTAGCCCTGCTAGGCTGGGCCAGGGCCACGCTGGCCATGCTGCTCCAGCAGTTGCTGTACCCACGGGCTGGCTGCAATGGGGGAATTGGAGGAGCCGGTGTCAGGAGATGGCAGCTAAGGCTGGGCAGGACCAGGGCCCAAGGTGTCCAGCCCAGCCGGTTCCAGCAGCATCCCCGGGGCCAGGGGACGAGGGGAGGGACAAGCCCAGGCATGCTGGAGGCAGCAAGGCCGTGCCCGGCCGAGGCGGAGGGCAGGGATGGGTGCCAGGTGAGCCCTGCCTGGGGCGGAGGAGGCAGGTGAGAGAGCTGAGCCCTCCTGCAGCTCCTGCCCTTTGCCAGCCCTGTTCTCTCCAAAACAAACAGGGTGGCAGCCCCTGCCTCCCCATGTAATGACTCCACATCAGCGAAGTTTAATATTCCCTGGTGAATGGCCCAAACAAGGAGCCCCACCGGTCGGAGCGGCTCGCCGGGGCTCGGCCGCCGGTGAGTGACGGCTCGCACAAAGGGAAGGGCCCATCTAATCCCCCGGGACCGCGGCACCTGCACCCCGGCCCAGCCGGGATTAAACGGGAGCGGGCTGGCCTCTACGAAGATCAGAGGCTTCTTTATAGTGGCCCTGAAATAGGATTTCCTCAAGTGATAAGGGGCAGGGTGGGAAGATAATCTGGGGGGGCTGTTGGTACTTGCCCCATGTCAACCCCAGAGATGCTCTTTTGGGTCGCCTGCCTCAAACCAGGTGTCCCAGACCTGGAGAGAGGCGGCAGAGGGGAACCAGGCACCCCAATCCCCTCATCCCAGGGATGGCTGGTCCCTCCCCAACATCCCCCTCCCTCTCCAGCCCCTACCAAGACAAGGATGGGGGCTCAGTGCCCGCCCGTTCACTGCCCCTGGCTCCAGGGGCTCCTGTCCCCTCTCGCCAATGGACCAGAGAGCTGTGGCTGTTCCAACTCATCCTCACCCTGCCTAATTCCAGCGTCCCTCCTGTAAGCAGTTTCCCAGTGCCTGGTTTCTGCTGATTTCCAGCATAAAAAGTGGGAAATTCCCTTTGTGTCTTTTCCAGCCCTAAGAGGGCAGAGAAATGCCTGGTCTGCAACAGCCACCCTGCACTGCTGCTACTCACAGCTAATCCAGGGGAAAAACCTCCAAACCAGCCAAATGCAGGCTCAGCAGCTCCCTACATGGACTGAAACACCCGTGTGCTGCTGGGCAGGATACACTGACACCTTTGCACAGGAACAACCACCAGATCCCAATTCCTCGCCCTGCACCAGAACCCTACAAGCACCAACAGCCCCAAAAGTCCCCCCGAGAGCGAGATGAACCAAGCGGGTTTGTGGGGGATGCAGCAGCACACGAACATCCACATCGTGCCAAGAAGCCTCGAGTTAAATACCACGAGCTCTCCCTCCAACCACGCTGCCCATTACCCACCCAGCTTACTGTAAATATACTGTTGCTCTAATGCAATTAAATATTTAATAGTCAGGGAAGGGGGGAAAAAAAAAAAAAGTCCCATGCCTGGTTGTCTCTTTCCATAATCATTTTGGTTTAACTCACAATGTCTGTAATGTAGTTTGTTCTCAAATCATGCAAAATTAAAGAAAGTATTTTAGACTATTGCAAAGTCTCCCCTCTGCTCCCCAAATAGCCGTTGCCTGTTCAGGCACACCGAATATAGAGCACAGGAGAGCTTCGGGGTCATCATGAACCCAGCAAAATGCTTTAGTGCTGGGCTTTTTCAGGCTGCTGCTCAGAAATGGCTTGCAGAAGGACCGCAATAAACTTCTACTTTGAAATAAGTCTCCGTGCCCGAAGAGCGGGGCAGGAGCTGCACAGCTCATGCAGTCCCACAGGACACGGGGCCGAGACGCCCGCACCCTCCCATGGAAGATGGGCCGCTGAATACAGCTGCGATGGATTCACACCGGGAGGGAGCAAAGCCACCGTGTGCCTCTGCCAACAACTCGGGAAAGGGATCGTGCTCAAAGGAAGGAATATTATTTGTAAAGACAGGAAAGAGCAGGAGCCAACGAGCCAGAGCTGGGGGCCTCTCGCCAGGGCACTCACCTGGGATGTCCTTTAACTCCGGTTCCTCTGTCCCCAAACGCTGCGCTCCAGAGGCAGAGCGTTCCGCAAACAGAAAGGTCTCCTCGCTGTCCCCGGGATTAACACCCGGGCACGGCCCTGTGCTGTGTGCTGGTCCCCCATGAGGAGGAAGAGGCTGCACCGTCCCCACTGCCAGTCACAGACCCCAAAGCCCCAAACGCGGCCCACATGCTGGTTCCTACACAGCGCCTTGGGGACCTGCCCTGCTCCTTGCAGCGTCCAGTTTCTGCCCGAGGGGCAGACAACTTCCCCATGCCATAAAAACTAATGCAGTCAGTGCTTAATCCACTTCATTTGGGGATTAAATTTGCCCAGAGCTGAGCAGGAGACTCAGTTCCTCTCTCGGAGGCCACAGGCTTGGTTGAAGGCACCACAGCAGCTTCTGGGCTGCACAACGCAGCAGAGCCAGGAGCCACGAGGAGCTGCCTATGGCCACCAGAGCACAATGTGAGGTGCCCTGGCCAGCCCTGACCATCGCGCCCATCCCCGGGACCCCCAGATGGCAGCAGGGCCGGAGCGGGGTTTGGAGGAACCCAGAGCTCCCCAGCCCCTCGTGAGGTGCCAAGGTGTCTCCTCGCCTCCTGCCCTGCCCCTCTCCAGCCCCTGGTGGAGTCACGAGAGAAAAAAGTTTAATGACTGCGGCCCCTCCGCCCCGAGCAGGCAGCAATAATGGAAAACAAATTGCTGAACTTGGGAACGTTTCAAGCACTTTAGCCTTCCAGGACACCAGACTGCTGATGAAAACCCAGCTTTGCAGGCACCATCTTAATGACAGGCCAAATTTCAAAGGCTTGCAAACTATTTCTTTTGCTGCCCCACCCCCTCAATAAAAGGTTGCATCAGAAAGAGATATTTCCATAATTTATAGTATGGGTATTTCACTGGGGAGGCTCACTAATCTGTACTTACAGATACATTTAAGAAAATGCATCCTCCCACAATCCTGCGCCATTTACGACTATTGGCACAATCTGTAATACTCAGTCTTCAATTAAGGGACACCTTAGGGTTCATTATCACACAATTGCTCCCTGTGAACCATGCCAAATGCTGTTTTGGCACAGAGCTTGGAAGATGAATTAGAAGGAAGTCTTCTCGGTAATGCCCGCTCCCAATTCCCATCAGCAGCCTTTATGCCCTCCTCTAGCCATTTTTTCCCCCCTCTCCCCTCTTTCCAAGTGGCTTTTACTATCCCATCTTTCACTGTCTCTCTTGATTCTCTGGAGGTATATTTAGAGATGCTACATCTCCTTCCGGCTCTCAACATGCCTCCCGCTCCCTATGTTGCAGATGGGATCTTCCTCCCTCCCTTCCCCCGTCTGTAGCTCCCCTACAGCCGGCTGGGGCACAGGGCCGGAGCTATTTTAGGGTGGAGGAACACAAAAGTCACATTTTACAAGAAAGGCATCTCCGAAGGGGGTAGCGGTAGCACCAAGCTTGGCCCGGATACAGCTAAAAGTTACTGCTCCGTAACATCTCTAACGGGTGCAAACGGCCAGAGCCACAGCCCCGCATCCCCCTTCCACCCCATTTGCAGGGAGCGGGGTGGAGGGCGAGTCCTGGACGGATTCAGCCGCAAAAACAACGTTGTGGAAGAGCAACAAGCTCAGGGTATTAAAACCAGGGGCTGCTGCCTCCTCAACAAGCAATGAAACATTCACGTGGCTGCAGCCCTGCGCCCCTCCGGCTCACAGAAAACCTCCCTGCTTTCAAACAGCTCCTTCTGGCCCAAAGAGCTACAGCTGCAGCACCTCACTGTGGGAATCCTCAGCGCCACGGTGCCAAGAGAGGCTTTGATGCAACGTTAGTCGAGTTTCCCTAGAATTAAGGCTCGAGCGGAGCTCACTGATCGTCCCAAACTACTCGGAAGGCGAGAGGACGCAGGGGCCGGCGCAGGGACCTCGGCGAGCGGAGCGGGAGCAAACTGAGTAAAGGAGACTGCAAATACTTCGCCCACAAGACACCTTGTGGAAATTTTATTATATAGAGTGTAAAATGCAACTGTCAGTCAAATAAAAAGAACACTTTTTTTTTTAAAACACCATGCTCGACATTATCCAATTGCGTTTCTTTATAGTTAGACATTTCAAGCATAAGGAAAAATAAGGAAAGAACCCAAGAACAGTAACTTCAGTACATTTCAAAACGGAATGTCCCGCAGGGCAATTAAAAATGCAAGAAAAAATAGCTTCAATTCCGTTTTTCCTTTAAAAATACACTGTTATCTGTACAAGAAACACTACAGTAAACATTGGAAATCATATTATCCCTTTTATTAAATCAAAATTATTTAGCGCATACCGTGGTTAATACTAGATTCATTTATTTCTCTAGGTAATTTGACAAATATTAGATAAGAAAATATTTAAAAGAAATGAAAAAGCAAAAAACACCTTGGAATTAAAAAATAGTTACTACCTTTTATATGGTTTTATGTTCCACAGTGTTTGTTAAAGGTACTAATAGCAGATTCATTTTAATATTAAAAATAACAGTATTTATATTTCTGAGAGCATAGAGGAAAGTTTTTTTTCTTTTTTTTTTGTTTTGGTTTTTTTTTTTTAAACAAGCTTGGAGGTCTTAGATACATAAATGCAACTAGCAATGGAGACATGAAAAAATGTATTGCTAAAAAAATTAACACATTTTTATATTACCCCTTTAGACTCTAGAAATTATACAAACCCTACAAAATGCCCCCCCGCCCATAACTTGCCTGACAGCAAAACAGCAACTGCCTCAATACAGAATTCACATAATTAATTACAATACATATCATAGTTCAGTTTTTAAAAAATGCAATAAAATCAAAGACAGCCAAGATACAAGAAATTAGAAGTAAAACATTTAATGAATTTACATATTTAAGAATATTTAAATACTGTTTAAAATTTTTTTTTTTTTCCTTTTTAGGATTTGTTACATACCACCTAAGACTTCCAAGCCACTCTTTCTGTTGCAACAGAAAAGATCAAAAATTAAAAGGAAAAAAACACACAAAAAACCCACATGTTGAAATGTCACAGCTCTGGGGTGCGTTTTGGTGCCTGCAAATTCCCTGGCTTCTCTCCAAAAAGAATCCCGGAGGTTTTTTTTTTTTTTTTTTTTCTTTTACAAATTTGGAAACAAAATTACCAGCACGTCCATGAGTTTAGTACATTACTAATTGTTCCTGATTCTTAGAAAAGTTCAGTATAGATTATCCTACAACTAGTGTTTCACAAACAAACAGAAAAGTCTTCATCAAAATGTTGCAAATCTAGAAACCTCTGTTACAAAAAGGTTTTCTTCCACAATGATTCCAAGAAAAAAAAAAAAAAAAATTAGCCACGAGGACCTTGTTCTACTGCTCCTAGAGAGGGGAGAAAAGGAGAAGTTACTCGGCGGCAGCAAACGCCAAACGCTGCTGAGCCCTCCTCCCCCGACACAGGCAGGGCTCTCGCTCCCCGCGCCAGCCGAGCGGGGTATCTACCTCAAGCCACGCTTCCAACCGCTACCGAAGAGATCTCTGCCCTAACGCCTGCTATCCCTGAGCTCGCCTTCCAGGAGTTCGTGCCTCTTATCGAACAAGATTTCTCTTCTCCAGAGGGCCAGACTTTGAGAGAGGAATGACGAGAACTCCCTTTTATCACCGCTTCTAGGTCACACTTGGCCAGTGCCCGCGGCAAGTGCCGATTCCTGCACCCGGCTCGCCCCGCTCGACCTCAGCGGTGCCGGAGAGCAGCAGCGGGGAGGCTGCAGCTGCCTGGGGACGGTGCTGGCTCCCCGTGCTGCCTGCATCCAGACCAGCTTCTGCTCCGAGGAGCCGGAGTTAAAACATAATTCAGCGGGGAGAAGCGATCCCACTAAGGGGTATGTGTGCTCTGCACACACTTTTTGCCAAATACGAAGACGTTCGCTCTGCAAACCCAGTGCTTAGGAACGTCCTGTGGGTACGATCAGGGTAAGTCCCACACAACCCTCCGGTGGTTTGAGTGACAGGCGAGGTGAGGTTTTACTCAGCAGCTGGTTAGTCCAAATGATTTTTCAACATTTCTCCTTTCCCTTGCAGGACAGGGTGCTCCCTCCCCAGGCAAGTGCACAGCTCCTGTCCTAGCACAAAGCTTGCAAGAGAAAAGGCAAAGTCTGCACACACAGTCCCGGAGCGCACCATGTGCCAGCGTTGTGCTACCTCGCCAGCCTGGCTCCATCCTGCTGTTCGCTTTAAGTCCCCAAAAGCCATAAAAAAAACAACCTGGAGTTTATGAGGAAAGGCCCTCAGGAGAAACAGGTAACCTCCCAGTCCTCTCCCAAAAACCCTCTCACCCTCTACAGGGAAATAAGACTCTGATGTTGAGACAACATGACAGGGAGGAGTGAGCAAATCCTCACTTCTGTGATCACTCCCTCAGCCACAAAATCTCTCTCTGCTTCACCGCGTGAACCCAAAGCAGAGTCCCCACACCAGGGCAAGGCCAATTCCCCAAGGGAAAGAGCAGTGGGGTTCAGGGAACACAAATACAAACCTGGCTGTGGGCCTGAGCCTGCCCTAGTGTCTGCCCATAGTAGGCAGCCTGCTGTCTGTAATACTCTGCCCAAGCCATCGTGTAGTCTGGCTGGGAACTTGCCTGAGAAGCAGCGCTGGCAGCGTGACCTGGAGGAAAAGAAGGGAAAAGGAAGAGATGAGCAATTCCGTAAGACCAAGCCCAGGCATAGGATCTCCTTTTGTAAAGCTTAAAGAAGAGCCAGCCCCCTTCCAACAGCTGCAGACACCTGAAAGAGCGACACCGGCTATCTGCTGTTCGGATATGACAGGCTTGCTAGTGACAAGCCAGCAGCAGCCAGAAAGCGTTAAGGGAACGTTCCCATGGCTGCAGGGACAGGGTCTGACAGCCCACACCCTTCATCCTTGGCCCGAAGGCTCCAGCAGCATGGTGCCAAATGCAAATCCAGAAGTTGGCATCACGCGAAGGCTCCAGCAGCATGGTGCCAAATGCAAATCCAGAAGTCGGCATCACGCGCTTCTTATCAGAGTGGAAAAAGCCAGGCCCATGTTTTTCGAAGTGCGCAGAGCAATTCTACCCTCTCAGCAACCCAGCTTCAGCTTTCCGGTTCTTGTTAGCATCAGTTCTTGCTGTGCACTATGTTTCCCCCAGGCAGGCCAACTGCTGGTGCAGACACAAGGTCTACCGTGGACTGTGGTTCAACGGGAGCACCTCTCCCGAGGCAAGACAGCAGACAGCAGGACAGAGCTTTCAGTGGGAGAACTACATGCACCATCACCAACAGAAGAGGACCAAAGGGGTTTTGTAGAGGACTGGAAGCTAATGATGGCAGGGGATGGAGACGCAAGTCATCAGATTAGAGTTAACTCTGTTTACAACAAGAGTTGATTCATCTCCAGTAACCCTGTTTCACTCACTCTGTTTTTTGAAATACTCCTCCCATGCTTTGCTGTAATCAGGATGGCTGTTCTGCTGCTGGCTCTGTTGGCCTGTGCAAAGATGACAACAAGGGGCATGTCAATATGGAACAGGTGACAGTTTCCAGCCAGTGACATCGACCTTTCCGCTAGACAAGCCCTGGATCTACCTCAGTTGCCCAGACTTCACACTTCAGCTTCCACTTTTCTACAGCGTTGGGCATCTTCAGTTCAGGGAAAGCTGAGGAAAAGCTCAAGTTCCTGATTTCATTTCACCCGTGCCTGGTTAGAGGGCATTAAGGTAAGTCTCCCCCCCGCTGGGACCTGCTCAAGACAAAGCACATTTTCTGGGAGCTGCTCGGTTTGTGTATCACCCACCCGAGGCTGTCAGTCCACTCCCCATCGGGCACAGGGATGGAGGGTTCAAACCCCTGACAGAACTGAGACCTGTCACCTCAACCTCCAGCCATGGAGCTGCCAAGGAAACAGCCATGCTTGGAGTCATCTCACTTGGTTTCCAGGGGTCTGCTCCCTTCACCCCTACTCTCACCAGCAGAGCACGTCTGAAGGAGCCCCGGCAGGCAAAGCCTGCACAACATGCCCACACGGGAGCCTCCGGTGTACACAGCTCCGGGGTAGCTGAACTGCTACCGGTTGCAGAATCCTCAGGACCGAAGGGAGCCATGAGCCCTGCACAAAGCACAGCCAGCTCCACCTGCCCTCAGCACCACCCCACCCACGCCATCCGGAGAGGCATCCACGACACCCTCCCAACCCAACTGGAACCATCTCCAGACTCCTGCACTGTGGTGCCAATGCTTGCACTGAGAGATACTTTGCAGACCCCAAAATTGTGGCCTAGCACAGACTCCCCCTCTTTGAAGCACTACGACACCTTCAATCCAGCAGGTTTAAGTGCTGTTGTAGGGGAGAGTCCAGCCAGCTGGGTGCAGAGTTGGGATGCCCGAGCTTCCCTTAGCCACAGTTAGAGCAAAGACCCCCCCAGCCAGACACGCAGCAAACACCACCACCAACAAAAAGCCCTGAATGGAGAACACAGCAATTAGAAAGCTGCAGAGAGAGGCAGGCGCAGCAAGAGCGTGAGTGCTGAGCACGAGCCACTACACGCAGGGACAGGAGACACGCGTGGAGGAGAGCTCTCCCCAGCCCCTCCAGCCGCCCGCGCTCCGTGTACAGCCCTGCCCCGCGACACCAGCCGAAGGGGGGCTTTGAAGTGGAGGGAAGGGGGAAAATAATACACTGCAAGTGTGAAGTGGGTGGAGGGAACAGGGCAGCAGTGTCCTGTCCAGGGGCATAAAAGCGGGTTAAAAGACTTGACCAACGCTACAAGTCAGGACCTTTTCTGGCAGAGGTCAAGGCTGCCTCAACTGTCCACCTGCTAATGCCAACAAAGGACCTCCTTCAATGCCTTTTCTTCTAGGAGAATTACAGTCTGCAGCAGGCTGAAAGGACACGCAGCTAAATGCATTTCACAGCAAAATGTTTCCCCAGCCAGTTAATTTATTTAAGATGGGGGAAGTAATTAAAATCTAAATACATGTGTAGGGGGTGGGGGTCTGCCCCTCCTCCCACAACGAGGGCACTCTCGAGCCTATCCCTAGGAAGCCTGCTCCGAGAACGACTCAGCCAGTTCTTTGACAGGGCTAGCAGAGCTGTGAACAAACAGGCTGCAGCACTCAGAGAAGGGACCCTTCACAAGACTGTTTTCAAATAAAAACTTAAAGTGCAAAAGCAAGTATTTACCTAGTTTCTTATAATAATCCTCCCATGCCTTGGTGAACTCCACCTGGCCTGAATGGGTACCCTTGTGATCTGCAGCAGAAGAAAGTGGTGAAGGCTGCTTAAAGCACAGCATTATCTTGTCTGTCCTCTCTCCTTAACAAGACTGCCTCCAGTATGCCTGGCTACAAACAGGAACATGGAGGATCCTAAGTAGACATGGAACTAGAGAGCCAACATTTTCCATCAGGTTCAACAGCAGAAATAAACCGCCTGCCCCTCAAACATGGCCTTGTGGTACTAAAACCATACAGGGGAAGGATAATGGCAAGGAATGATGCTTCACTGGTCTGGGGAGCCGTCGGAAACCTGACGAACTCATTGCAAAGCAGTCATCATTGGGCTACAAGCTGTACTGTCGGTAATCAGGGGATTCAAAGGGTCTGCGCTTCTTATACCAGGCTCCAAAGCCTCGAGATGTGAGCTTGAGACACGACTACGTGTTGCAAGAAGGGAGATACTTTTCCCCCAGTAGCTGGTGGGTGGAATAAGAGGATGTTTCAGGGAGGTGAGAAAGATGATAAGTTACTAAGGTGAGTTTTCTAAAGGCATTTTGCAAAGCAAATAGCAATGCACATTTCATAAGCATTTATTCAAAGGCTTTAAGGGAAGATAAAAAGGACATTTTTTGGTAGAGTTTTCCCTGCTGCACTGGCTTCTCTGCTTCCTAAAGCTCAGGGAAGTCCAGTGCTCTTGGAGGTGCACAGGAAAGGACTGGAGTAACAATTTTTCCTGTAAAACAAGCTAATGGGAAAATACTCTTCAGTACCATACTATTCCACTCCTGTACAAAAAAGGGAGTCCTTTCAAGCCCACCATTGCATTTTGCTGTCCTGAAAATAGAACAACTATTGACCTACAATTCCCTAGAGCTCAGAAAGAAAAGTCATGATTTTTAGACTGTAATTGTTAAAGAGCAGGACTCTTCCAGGGGCATTTCTTTAGAGTTTAATGCACGCTTCCCATGCAGGCTTCCTATGTCCTACTGTAGCACACATTTTAGAAGTGCGTTAAGTTAACAATGCAGTACTGAGGATTTCCAGATTTCGTAAATGCACAATTTCATAAACATTAAAACATGGTTGGTATTACAGGGAATCACAAGTGCAATTGCAGGTATCGCTCCTCCAACGTTTCATCTATCTCAGACACCTCAAAGAGTGGGAATTTATACCAAAGTTAATAATCTGCTTCATTGCTAAATCAGCCTTAGCACCGAAAAGCACCTGTCATTAAACTCCTTTAAAATTACACCACCCCCCTGCCTTTTTGGTCCTTAGCTTTAGTTTTCACAAGACCAGGCCATTAAAAAACTTGTATTTCCTGAAAAATTGTTCTTGAAAAGTGTCTGTTGGACGTTACTGCCCACCACGTAGGCTTTGAGGTGACCAAGCAGACTGTGAATCTGCTCTGTTTAGGGCAAACCATTACTCTGGCTGTTGAAGACATGGGATGATGCAGTTACCAACATCACTGCTAGCATTTACTAATTTACTACCTCGATTATTCTGAAATGGAGCAACTCACCATTCCACCCTCCTGAATTTAGACTAAACAGGGTTTTATGAAGAAATGCCGCTTCGAACCTTGAAAAATAACAGCCAGCCTGACCCAGTGCTGGTGGCTTGAAATGGAAAACCTGGCAGCAGGGGTGATCTGTGTTCAGTTTTTGAACTCATGAGTAAGGACATGTGTGCACTGGGGCTTATTTATTTATTTATTTGAAAGCTGGTTACCCCACTGGCCTCATTCTGAGCATTTAGCACTGTGGAGACTGAGCAGTTCTCATCAACTCCCAAAAGGAGACAACGGGACACTACTACAGCCATTGTGGATGAATCAGGATAGAAGCCCTGCCTATACTTTCTTCCATTTTCTGCATCTCATTTCCCAGTCTTTCCATCAGACTGGGAGTTGAACAGTGAGAAGAGCTCATAAGGAACATTTAAAAAAGAAAATAAGCGAGAACTGATAAGGTCAAGAACAAAGAGATGGGAGAGCTCAACATCAGACACAGTGTGGCTGTTAAGGGGAAGTGGGGTTGGCAAGTGCTTGCCTGGAGAATCCTAGCAGAAGAGAACCTAAAGCCGAAACATTTTTGTTAGGAACCGACAGCAAAGACCCAGTTTCCACACAGAGAGAGCACAAACAAGCAGTAAGCAGTTAGGTGCACAAAAAGCATTACAGTTTTCAATGGACTTCAGCTTATTCTGAGCTCAAACACCACAGCATGCCTCCACACACCTCTGCTGCTCAGGAAATGATCTTGCTGTTTTCACACAAGCGGTCTCATGGGTGAACCTGTGTTTTGCAGGCACGAAGCAGCAATTGAAGAGGAACACCAACCCCTTCTCCAACCCAGGTCCTAGACACTTACTTGGGACTTGCTGTCCAGGCTGCTGCCACGTCTGGTAGGTACTGCCCCAACCCTGCGTCATGAACGCCTGAGGACCACTGCAGAGGACAAAAAGGCATGCTGAAATAGACAATAAAATACCTAACAGGCCGTATACATGAAGTTGCCCACAGAAGCAAAATTGTTACTTATGGTCAGCAATTGCTGAGCAAACAGGTGAACATGGGAACAAAAGGGAACGCTGCGTAGGTGGGACTGCTTGATACTGGTCTCAATATTGGTCTGTTCATGAAGCCAGGACACATCATGCTGAACAGCATTCCTTGTGCTGTATGCAGTTCAGGCTTCTTTCCATGCTCTCACTGCACTAAAGGCAGGAATTCTGGAGATGCCAATCCCTACTTTGTTTATAATTTAATAGCTGAAATCCTTCCTGTAGTCAAGCTTAAAAGGATTAATCTCACTTGCTTCTTGCTTCTGAATGCTCACCCTTTAAAAGGTTCCACTTATACCCCACCCCTTCAGGGCCCTCCACCCTTGTCCCAACGCTTTTATAGCTTCCAGCCATTGCCCACAGCCCATCCATGAAGAGATGGAGAAGCTTACTTTTGATGAGGTGTAGCAGGTGCTTGGCTGAACGGACTTTGACCAAATCCTCCAGGTCCACCCATGCTGGTACCCTGTCACAGAATCCACAAATATTTAATGCCAGCTCTAAGCACAGAGTGGAGGCAGCTAGTACGAGCAGTAGGAAAAGGAGGAAGACAGCCTGGGACATGTTCCACTAAACCCCAGCACCTGAAAGAAGTGACTGATTCTCCAAGGATGAAGTTCTCGGGACTGTCAGCACACTCCAGGAGCCCAGCTTCAAAAGCAACTCTGGCCAGCCCACAAAAGGGCTTATGGGACTACGGCACAGTTGGAAGTTTTTCTTTGAATAGCTTGGATCCTGAGGTCGGTATCAAGCCTTCTCCTTTCAGGCAATCCAGCATAAAGTTTGCTTTTCAGCTTTATCATGCCCCAGTTCAGTATTTTCCGTACTTTCTTTTACCCAAGTCTCCCCCTTCAGTAGTACTCCAGCCTGACATTATTAAGCTTCAATACCACAGCACTGCATTAAGTGGAAGATAAGTCATCCTGGATTTACTGGAGCAAGGAGCTGAGTGTTACTTTCAGGATGATGACGCCAGGATTGTGCCATTCTCACGCAGTGACACTATTGTCTTCCCTTCAAAAATCTCCTTTGACAGCCTTCTCATACCTTATTATTGCTGTTCTTCCCTCTCATACAGCTGCACACTACCCTTGATTACATCAGCAAAGTCAGATCCTTCTGGGACCACAGGAAAAATTAGTCCAAGGGATGCTGGAAGGCCAAAGTTCAAGACAGCTGCTAACAGGCAAATGGTTTTGAAGCTGAATAACGTAAGCGTGTGTATTCTGTGCCATCCTGTAAGTCCAGGCCTACATGTACCTAAGAGTGAAAACACCAAATCTGAAAGAGATAGACCAAGATCAACAGAGATGGAACTTACACCAACTTTCTCATCTATGAGATGTCTAGCGAGTTCAATTTGCTGGGGAACTCCTCTGATTGTGAATATTCGTACACCAGGGTCTGTGTTCGGAGGTGGGTTTCTCTGGAGCTCCACGTGGGCTCCTGACTGCTGATTTATGCTCTTGATGTTCTCACCACCTGAAGAAAAGAAAACCAAGACATAAGGAGAGACATTCAGCATCCCTTTCCGTAAAAGCATATCAAAGTCAGGTTCTGGTAGCACAATATGTTTCAGTTACCTTCTATGTGTCTCAAGGGAGGTGGGCTGAGGATAGCAACAGCGTAAGAAACAGCAGTACCTGAGCTAATATTGCTGCTTTAAACTGCTTCAGAAGCATGACCTGAAACTGTAAGCCTACTGCATGGTGTTTGGGGTCACGGATGGTGCTGCTTAAGGAATACATGCAGTCCCCCTTGTGTGCACATTGTTGGCTCCCAAGAAAACGCAGCGTGGCTGAGACACACTTTCACAAACCAGATGCAAAAACTGTACTGACTGAATTCAGGTGGTTTTGCAGAGCTGTTCACAATCCTCAAGAAAAGAAAGTCACCTGCAACTGAAACATGCTTTTTCTTTCATCCGCAAGGCTTTTTCCCCCCCCATCACTAGACATTTAATTCCACTAAGGCAAAAAGCCACCAGCCACACACCTTGTAGCTTAAAAACAAAGCTTAAGCTTTCTCAGAATCACATGTGGCTCAATAGTTTATTCCCTTAATGAAACCTCCGCTTACTGCGCTTCCTATTCACACTGCAGCATGCACACCCCTCCACACAACCACAGTAGCGCAGGATTCCAGGCTGTCTGCCACTATTTCAGAGTTGGCTGTGCATGCAGTGAACATATCTGGCTAGTTTGGCATCTGGATACACTAGAGCACAGGAGTGCTTAGAGGAGGATGTGGCAGGGCCAGCCAAAGCAGATCTGATTTCCTGAAGACCTGCTAGGTCCCGGTCTCTTAATGAAATTTGCTTAACAAAAGCCTCAGCCAATGTTACAATGGTTCAATTCTTCTTTTGGAAGCTCAGACAACTTACAGACCAGCTCCACTCAACTGGAGAAATTAAAGGGTATGGGGAAGGAAGGGGTTTAACAACTTCTAAATCAAAACACCAAAAATCACCAGCCAGAAGGACATAGAGCAAGCAGGAAAGAAAGCAAAGCAAACTAACCGGAGATTTTTGTTTGTTTTTGGAGGCTCTTTCTAATTAAAACCAATCTCCTCAGTTTTCCTTGTATTTCCATCTCTATACATCCAGCACAACTTCAAAACAAACTGTGGATGTTGCAGACACTTGTTCATTTCATTGTAATGGACTCGTGACCTTTTTAACATTCTAAAGCCTTCTTGGGGAAGGGAGGAGGAAAAGTTGCCAAAGGGCAATTAACTCTTTCTAAATGAATTTTTGAAGATGCATTTAACAAAAGATAATCGTGTCACATCCCTGGGCAGACAACAGGGATTGTACTGTGCAGCCAGAACCCAACCCACTTATTTTCAGTCAAGCATGGGAAAGCGGAAGATGAAGTTTCAAAACCAAGAAGTTTTTTTTATGAAATGCTTTTGTCTGACACAGACTTGTTGGAAGCTCTGGTTTTTACATATTGAGGTGAGATCTGAATCAACAGCCATTTCATCTGCTAATGAAAACAGAGGACCCTTTCAGCCGACACATTTTGGATCGTGAAGGAGTGGGAAAAATTCTTTAGTGGGAGACACAGGCATAACCATAGGTTGCTACTCACACAGCAGACAAGGTTTCTCCTTCCAAAAGGGGATTAAAAATGGAAGCATTCTCAAACTGGAAGCAAGGAGAATTTAGATTTCAGATCATTTCCCCATTTAGCACTCAGCACCAAGTCTGTAGTTGTTGGGACTGTTTCCACATCAGGTCCCTCCTAGACCACACTGCAGGATCAAGTTAGTCGGGTCTCCAGGTTTGCTCAGAGGCTGCAAGCTCCCAACCCTCTGTACCAGGACTCTGTGCCTTCCTCCTCCTTACCCTCCACTCTGGTACATGTCGAAGTGCTCCCTCCCATCCAAGCTATCCCAACTCAGCCTCCAGAGCATGCAAATGAAGTGACACAGTCAACATGATGCCGCACGATGCCGGAAGGAGTTCATCTTCCCCCATAATGAGGTGACCCGCTTGGCACATGGTGGCTGTCCACAGACACATTCAGCAGCCCGCTCCATTCTTCTACCTGATGGGGGGCAGAAGCGATCCAAGAGTGGCCCCCCAGCTGGACGTGAAATTGTAAAGCAATTAATCAAACCTGCTAAAAGACAGAGCTGACAAGAGCCAGGCCGGCCACGTTATCTGTCAATATTGCTGTATTTATCATGGAAATCCAGCGGGGGCCCAGAGAGGCTGTGGTTTGTTTCCAAGCACCACCAAACAGAGAAAGCGCTTGACATGTGTATGGTGCTCGTCTCCACCCTTCCTCGAGCCTTTCAGAAAAGAAAAGCTGCACCTACCCACCCTCTAGAGGAAAAAGCTACGCACAGGATTTGCAAGGAGCCGAGCACTTCTTATCAACTCATAAAGGCTCATGCTCCCAAGCTGAGAAGTGATGCCCACAAGAAAAGGGCTCTAGATCTTCTATCATATACACTGCAGAAATTGAGCTGAGAAACTTCCTCATCTCCCTCTTTTCCCCATGTCTTGGGTGGTGACATGGAGCTGGAAGCACAGCAGCGGTTACCTGGCCACATTGCATACACTACGCCCGGGGGGCCCAAAATACCCGGTGCTCAGGTGCTAATCTCAGAGACCAATCTGCGTGTGCCCAGAGGATTCAGCCACATTTTACAGAGAAGCCAAGTCCTGTATCCCGGGGGCGGGGGGAGAGCTGCAGAAAAAGCTGGAAACTGCTCAGAAATTAAAAGAGGGGGGGAGCAAAGGTTTTACAATTGGTCACTGTTAAAAAAAAAATCCCATTAATGTCCCCTCTCCCCTATACTGCCCCACAGGGAGTGGAAGAGGAAGAAGAATCAGGTGTCTTGCATCAACACATGGGGAGCGCAGTACATGCATCCTGGTCCAGGCCCCAAAAGGCAACGCTACAGCCATCACTCACTTGACAAAAGTGAAGGCTGCAATAGACTAAGAGCATAGGCGCTGTAAGAACACCGATTACAAGGTGGTATTACAAAGCTACAAGCACTCAAATCACCATACAACTAGTAATTAGTCACTCCAGAAAGCTCCTGATCTGGCCGGTTAAGAATCCCTGTTTTGCTGTTGTGGAAACAAAGGTAAAAAGCTACCCTTCACCCCCACAGCGAGCCTGTGCCAGGCCTTGCACTTGAATGCTAGGACATCCAACTCCACTACCTGCATTTATCTTTTCAGCACACAGTGTGCTCTGTAGTCACAAATGCTCCACTTCAGTGCACTGCTGAACAAGTGACCTTTTCTGATCCTTTATTAAGGATGACTAATGGATACAGCAATAAAGTTTCATTATAATTTGATTTTTCCATACGTATAACACTCACTTGTGGGCTTAAAATTTGCTTTGCTTGATCTTTTGCCCAACTGGACTGTTCAGTGAGAGCAAGCACAATCACTCTGCAATTTCTGCATAATGGGGAGAGCAGGTGTTTTTCCATATTGAAAAAAGTTTTCAGGTTTGTGAACAGATTTATGGCAAAGAACAACATCTGAAAAGAATTGCAGATAACACTGCTGACACGCCTGTGCCCCATATCTGTGTCCCTTGTCACCCAATAAGGCAGCAGTTCAGGGTGCCACAAGGGCCAGACACATGGAAAGGAACAAGTGAGATGCAGCAGGGGAAAGAGGCCACAACATGTTTCACTGCAAGCTCACTCCTGCCCAACAGGACAGCAGGAAAATAAATGTCACTGAAACATGGCACAATGCCCTCAAGTCTCTGCCTCTACCACTGTAGCTAATCTGTTCCTATTCTATTCACCTCACCTCTGCTGAGGCTAAAAGCCAACTGTGATTACTTAAATACTAGTTAAAGCATATGTCATTCTTTCTGAAATAAGCAGATAGAAAAATTAAATACAACTCCTTTGGTACGTCAGTGTATTAACTCAGAAGCATTGCAACAATTCAGACCGATAGAGCCCTTCTATTCCTGGCTCTAATCTGAGTACTGCCATTACCGATGTGTAGCTCATGCTCTATGACAAATTGAGGCTGCTGCTGATGCTCTGGTTTCATAACTGTCTTGGGGTTGTACTGGTTCTTGAGAGGAAGGGCAGGTGACTCCTTGTCCATCTCCTTAGCAAGGAGAGATTCAACGGCTAAGGCAGCCAAGGGGCCTCCGTGGCAGCGAACATGCTCATCTGAGTGAGATGAGGTGCACCAGCCTGCTTTGTGACAGGTTCAGATGCAAGCTTACAGAAAAATCCTGCTACTTCACTTTATTCATCAGACACTTCAGGTACGTGGCTGGAAGCAGCTTCTCTTATTACCACATTCAGGGACCTTCCATTTTATCACATGGCACTCACAGAAATCCTACATGACGAAATGACTGTTCTGCTTGTCCCTGATAAACTGTCCTTTAAACGAATTCTCTGCAAAAAGAATCCACAAATGAACCTGCCTTTTCTCAGCCAGCTGCTTGTTATAACAAGCTTACTTGACAGCTCTGCATGAAGAGCCTCTCTTACAGATTGTGAACAAGGGCCTGGAGAGTACAATTATGAGCAGAGGCACCACAAAGAAAACAACCACAATCGCTTATAGCTTATTCCTATGCTGCATTCACCAGCCACTAAATATCTGCAATTACAGAAAACTCCAAAGCCTCACTGTCAGGCAACAAGCATGCAACCATCCTGAGAGAGAAAAATTGCAAGCTCTAATATTTAGTGTCACTGGACCTACCTTTGCCTATAACGAGACCACATTTATCAGCTGGCACTGTGT
Source organism: Gorsachius magnificus (assembly GCA_034008185.1). NCBI lineage: Eukaryota > Metazoa > Chordata > Aves > Pelecaniformes > Ardeidae > Gorsachius > Gorsachius magnificus. The sequence goes on from CM067094.1 coordinate 5,964,668, forward strand.
AGGTTATTTCCTGCATGCCCCCAGGTGTCCCAACGCTCCAGTCCCCACGGCCACGACCTCTTCCTCGGGCAACAGCCAAGCTTCCAAAGCCATCTCGTTCCTTGGAAGGCAAAAAAATTGTATCAGTGTTTTTTTTGTTGGCCCCAATGCACATTAAAAGCAAAATAAAGCAAGGTAAGTTAAATTGTATTATAATCAATGGCACTGAATTAAGATATTCTCGGACACCAGTTTCACATTGAAGATTTTGAAGCACTTTAAAGAAATGCCAAGTAACGTAGGTTACAGCTGCCTTCCTGACTCAGGAAGGTATTTATATTTTTTAAATGCATGCCTTTGTATCTGCTGAAATAAACCTATAAACAAGCATCAACTGCTAAAGGACTCTTAGTTTGTGATGGGGGCTTTCCTTAGAGCAACCAATAGCTCTTGGCACTGACACACACAGAGAAGTTGCTGCCAAACCCTTTCAAGTGTCATTCTTTAAAGAACTGCTGGAATTACTCAGCTGAAATGCACGTTTTCCAAAACTTCCAAAGGAAGCTTTTAAGTTCAAAGACACTTAAAGGACATACCTATTTTGGGTAACTGATTTCTGCAAAAGCAAAAGGTGATGGGCAGTCAGAGACTATCGTGACAGACCTCAAAATTTAAGTGGATGATTAAAAATTTATGTAATCAAATATTCAAACCAGATCTCAGGGCAAGAAGAGATATCAAGACCTACCCTCAATGGAGAAATTATGCTCAGGTATCTGGTCTGGAATGGCCTAACATCTTTACATTTCATAATACAGAGGGAATATGCAACCTCCTTCACAAGTCTGCCCTACTACTTCACTCATCTTTGCATTTCTTGCTCTTGGGCAATGCAATATATTGGTGTCTTTCTTAGAGCACAATGACCGCATATGTGAGCGTTCATTGCCTTCCTCTACCTCCCACAGCCACTAGATCAGAGAACTGGAGTCCAAAGAGGAGGCATCACTTGAGCACTGCTAATGTTCTGCTACCCAAGCATTACTCAGCTCTACTGAGCAGGGCCTCCAGTCTCCTGCTACTGCTGGACTCCATTCCACCAGGTCACCATTTCCAAATAAGAACAACTAAACATGTGGGGTAAACATGGAGCTTCAATGAGGCTTCATAATACTGCCTGAGAATAGGAGACCTTCCCATAGCTCAGTCAGCCCATGTCACATTAAAAAACCACAAATAAACCAACAAACCTAGCAGCTCTGTCCTGGGCAGCAGCATGTGTGGCCTACAGAGGGAAAATTTAACACTGCTGTTCTTCAGATGGTGGCATCCACCCACACAACCGCATGCACGCAGACTACATTCCCATATAAGCACTTTCCTCTCAAGAGCCTCCAGAACCCACCTGTGCTGTGAGAATGAGCTCACTGATGATGTGTGCTGCGTGTTGACACCTATCGGGAAGCCCCATGACCTGTGCGACTCTTTCAGAACTAATCCCATCATCTGTGAAGAGAGGTAGCAAAGACTAAATTAAAAGGAGAAAACATCCACCCACCAACAAAAGCTTCCTTCTAGCACCACCACTGCTAGCAGCATTTTCACATAACATAACTACCTCAAGAGCTACCTCTTCCCTCCACCTTCAGCCTCTCTTCCATGGGCTGAAAGATGACAAAACCCAACCCACATTGCAGAGAGAACAACATTCCAAAGGCAACACTTTCAAATGTCAAAAAGCCATGAAAGAGACTGATATAATTTTAAGAGGACAAAGGCAGCTTTGATAGGTGATCAGACAGCCAAGGACCCAGAGAAAGTGACTTAGAATTAATCAACTCCTGATCCCCAAAGGCTTTAATGTCCTGAAGGAGAATTCTTTGACAGAAAATAAAAGGGTTTTTGTTATCATTATTTTGTTTATCCATATAATTACCACTCAAGGCATGACTGTTGTGACATCTAACGTTTGCAAATGAGCTGTATATAATCTTACTCTCTGAAAACCAGAAAGTGTACAAGGAATCAGCACATCATATTTAAACGGGTTTCAGAAAGAGACACAATGTGCCTTTACATTAGGAAAGCCTAGCTGCTGTAACCTCAGATCAGATCCACTTTAGCAATCCCAAACTGGAACACTGGTCAGAAAGTAACAACTCTCCATCCTCACACAAACCTGGTTTAAATTGAATCCTAACTCCAGCATCATTCTGAATCTTTTTGATCATTTCTCCATTTCTTCCTATCACAATTCCAACAGCAAACCTGGGCACAGAGACCTGATGGGAAAGGCAAAGCAGTATGAAAGCTTAGAGAACTAGACTGAATTACCCTGATTTTACAAGGAGATGCTCTTAACTATGAGGACAGGCCACGTTAGGCAGCTCCAGGCTACAGAACCGTGTTACTTAAAAACAAACATGTGGCCACAAATTCCTTCCCCTCTAAATGAACTCTGCACTACAAGAATGCAGCTTAAAAAGACAATTAGAAAAGTGCCATCTGGGAGTCCATGAGAACTCCTCCTCTTTGCAGCCAGACTCACTCTCTTCTGGCAACAGAACACAATGCATTTAAAAATAAGCTTACAGGTTACATGTGCGATTTGATGACTTCCACCCACTACCCAGCCCACAGGGAGGTTAGCAGAGTACTCATGAAGAAAACATACCTCTATGCTGCCTCCTCCCATTCTAGAACTGAAATCATTGCGTACGCCTCGGAAGTCTGCCTGATCTTTCTCTCGGATGATCTCCAGTACCATTTCCCTTGCTTGCTACATGGGGAAAGAAGTTACAGTTAGCTTAAAATTATTTTGCTTGCCATCTTGGTGTCTGTTAGGGCCTCAACAGTGGCTAATGGTCAGGCTTCAGGCAAAGCAGTCTCCATCTGCTCAACAGAAACAGCATTCTGATTTAGAATTTCTTTTACCAGTCAGTGGAGATCTGTTCTCGATGGCATCTTCCATGTCTGACAAAACCTGCCAAGTGTGCAAAGTGGCAGTTTCTTGTGTGCAATTGCTTCCTTCAGTCTTTCAAAAAGGCCCTTTAGCTTTTCAAAGATCTTGGATTTTTTTTAATTAAAGGAAGGGAAGGCCCTTTCCTACTGGATAGAACTGAAGCAAATGTAGTAAGGTAGAAGCTGTGGTAGCATAGCAGAGCATGTCCACTAAAGCTAGAGAGCATGTCCCAAGGAGGCACACGGGCAGCAGTGAGCTTACTGACACTCAGAGAAGTTAAGCCCAAGACTGCAGCAATCCAGCATGACATTCTCTGAAACAAATGAGTATTCTTCCTACCTACTTGCAACCCTCAAAGGCATTCACAAGCTTGCATGTAGCCCAGCTAGTAAAAGTGTACCTTGGAAATAAGCCAACAATAGCCACCATTAAAAAAAAAAAGCCTACATGTCAAAACCAAAGCCTTTGTTTCTATACGTTACCAGTCAAGCTTTTGACATTTTGGTTCTATTTCCAAGTTTGAGGGACAGTGGTGAATCTGACTCCTTTCACATTTTTGCATATGTTCCCATGCCTCCATGCTTTTTTTTTTTTTTACAGAAGGAAACGATTCAAGACATTTCAGAGATGCCAAGAAAGAAATACGGGCAATGGAGAGATTTCAGTTAAGAAACACTGTTGCAGCATCCAGAGATTCCCACCAAACCCAAGGATTCATTGAGCTTAAGTGCTTTCTAAGTGTGCCCAACCTTTCTAAGTGCCTCAAAGATCTCCCAGCCTATGCAGTCTCCATGATTGCTTGGCATGATTTATGGCACAGAAGACACAACAGCAGCAAATCTTGCAAGGCAGAAGAAACCACCTGGGAAGCAGCAGCACTTAAAGTATGATTTGGTTAATAGTAGCAAGACTGCCATTAAACTCCTTTTTGCATATCTGTATGTCCACAGTAAGAATTTTGAAAAAAAACCAAACCCCAAAACCCCACACCAAACCCCACATTTAAATCTAAAAGCCCACTTGCAATAAGAGGTTTGAAAAATACAACCCAAATATATATTAACTGTTGCACCAATTCATGATTAGGGAGATCCTATGAAGCAGAACTATTTTTATTAGAGCCAGGAATGCTAAGCTAGATTTAAGTACTTAGCAAGGTATGAAAAGCACTTGCTGAGAAGTGGAACATGCCACAGCTAAACTTTAATTCTTTAATTCAAGCATTCCCACCATGCTGCAGTCTTCCAGTCTCCATCTGTTCATGTGGTTTTGCTTTGAACCGCAGGTATGAACACATCTGTAGAACCCTGACACAAGGAGACTGAGGTACCAGCATGAAGCAAACCCCTTGGTTTCAGGAGTTGTTGTTGTCTTTTTTTTTTTTTAATTACCTGCGTCAATTGGCTGTCTGAGATAATGAACCTTCCACAAAATGTTCTCCAATGTGTGGTTAAGTTAGTAACTAAGAACCCATTTGCTCAATAACATACAGCTATGATTTTGGCTTCACGGACTGGAAAGCATTTCAAAGCTACTTTCTCCAAACCCTCCTCCTCAGCTCTTCTCCTACCCTCACGTGGAGTGAGATCTCCTGGGTTACGCTGTAAACAAGCCAACACTTGCTAGTCTGCTGTTTTAACTTGCTCTACTCAAACTTCTACCTTACGGAACAAACAAAACCAGGAAGGATCATTACATTTACAGTTGGATTCAACTCCATCAGATGCTCACAAACATACTAAAGTTTAAATTTATCCTCAATTATCTGGGGCAACTGCTTACTATTATTACGTACCTGTACTTTAAATGCATCTCCAGTAATACGGAGAGGTTTATCTGCTCCAGTAGGCAATGGACCATCTTGGATCATAATCATTTTCACACCTGTTCGTTCCTGAAGAAAAAGCACAGAGCACTTTGCTAAGCAGAGTCCCTAAAACAAGGGACTATATTTTGGTTACTAAACATTATGTAGGTCAAATCAGCAGCTTTACAGAACGCTACTTTAGCTCTTCACGGGTACTTATAGCACAGATTCAGTGATAGTCCTACAGTGTAAAGGACTGCCAGAAAGTGTGCTACTCCTGAAGTCTCAAACAGCTGAATCCCTTGCAAATAGAATCCCTCTACCTCAACAACTTATTTTTCAGCCCTTTGCAAAATCTGTAGCTGTCTGCATATAACAGTTAAGTGACCAGCCTTAAAACTATTAGATGACAGAGGTCTAATCAGGGCACTCAAAAAACCTACATTTTTGACCTACGTGCTTTTCTGAAACCCTCTATTCTTTAAAAAACTTGTATCAGATGGAGGAATAAAGAATGTCTAGGAACATAGATTTATACATAACACAACACTTTTAATTAGAAAGGGGAGGGATGAGAAAAAAAAGGAAGACACACGCCAGCTTTATCACAGATCAGCAACGAAAGAGAAGCACAGCACTCTACAACAGCATGGCTGGCATTAAAAACTATTGTAGCAGCAGACTAGAGACAGCCTTTTCTTGGCTACAAGGATCCCCTCCTAAACAGCACGCACCAAATGTTATCTAAAGCACACGAGTTTCTTTCACAGTTCTGACAAAACTCCACTACATGCGTAGCTGGGGCCAAACCGATTTCTTTTTTAACACAAGATTGGATTTGAGTCCAGCTCTCCGAAGGCAGAAGAGTAGTCCCTGCTGTAGAAGGTTACAGCATTTAAGGCTCTCCATTTCAGCATGCTCTTGTTGATCTAGAGAAGCTGCAGTAGGGAAGAGAGCCCTAAAGTAAATGCATCTTGCGCACCTGCAACTGTTTTATTGTTTCACCTCCTTTGCCGATGACTAGACCCACTTTGGATGCCGGGATCAAAATCTCCTGAATCGTACTGTTGCCATCAACATCGTTGTGAAAACCAGGTCCGTTCCGACAGCGATCTACAATCTGCCCCAGTAGCCGTTTTGCTTGTCTTTGGAAAAGAATCGAGGGAAACAACCATTAGACAACATTGTTCCACGTGACCAAGAGACCAGGAACCATCGGAATGGGAAGCGATCGGGGAGAGGAGAAGTAGTGAAAAGATGGAGGAAACCATAGTTAGCACAATGTTTGCTTTTTTTAACTCTTTGATGTATATTTTCCCCTATCATGATTACTTATAAGCAGCTTGGTTTTTGAAAGGGGAAGAGAGAAGGAAGAGCAGCAGCATGCTCTGACCTCTTTGGAAGTTAAGGATAATAATTGAGCATAGTATAGTACAGCATTCGGGGTGCTTATTTTGAATGAAGATGCTCTAGGGTCTAAACTTTTTTAACATATATACAATATTTGGTAAAATTCAAGCTCTGTTCTTCTTCCTGGTCAAGACAAAAACCACACACTACTCTGGCACTAACACAGCACATTGGTTAACCATGCTCCGATCAGTCACGGGCAACTGCCTTGCTCTTCTCTGCCTGCTCTTACCAGCAGCACCAGAACACTGTTCTAACACAGCCTCTGCCCCAAGCAGCAGGTGCTGAAGCTACACCGCAAAGCAAGGCAAGGATACTGCAGCAGCAACCAGTGAAAGACTGGGTTCTTCCACTCCTGGTGAGAAGAGACACACAAAGAAGCATTTGGGAGATTAAAGACCCCTTCTCTAAAATCTTTAGCATGTCAGAGGTAACTGACAGGGTTTCCCTTCATCTTGAAGACCCCTAGTACCAACACATCCCTTTCCTGCCCTTCTCCCACAGCTCTTCTCCCACAACCCTCCTCAAAGTAGGCAGAAGAAAGTCACCAGTTCCCTATTCAGTCTAAAGCAGCGTCTTCCCCTCTCTCCACTTCATACCAAGCCTTAGCAGGCACTCTATGAGGACTGTCTTCTCTCTAGTGATTTGAAGAAACAGTACAAAATCATCCCTCGCAAGCAAACATTCACCCAAGACAGCTCAGGGGGTGGTGATCTGAAGCTGCACACAGATCAGAGCACTGCTCTCTCTTGACTTTCTCACAAAGCAAGGCAGAAGGTGGAATTTCTGGAAGCCCGCTTCAAATTTTCTGGAAGAGTCTTAAGATGTTTTGTTCACCTACCTTCATATTTTGCAAAGTTCTTTTAGTGACAATATAGAGGCTACAATAGCTAATACACAACGTATTTCAGATGAGAAGGGGTCATTTGGAAATTAACCCCATTAGTTTGACACTGGATATAACTAATGGAAACACTCCTCACAAAACCCTTCACAAAGTTGTCTGACATCTAGATTGGTTTCCTTACTTCATTTTCTTTTTCTACCAGTAGCCTGAAAAAATAGTTCAAACGACCAACTCGACAAGAATTTTAGCACAGAAGCAAATTAAATTTCACCTAATTCCGTGTCCTCAACACCTTGTTCTGTTTCACAAATTGAGTATTCTCGCTTTTCTCTATTTATATTTTAAAGACAGTTTTGAACACAACTACGTTTAGCTGCTTATTTCAGAACCATGAAGTCTTAACTGCATCTCTCCCCCTTTTTCCCCCAACTACATCTCATCAGGCATCCCAGCTTTTTAATATTTTTGTTCTTGTTCTGAAACATCCCTTGCTAAAGGGGGAAGAGCACTTTAATATCAGCAAGAATACACTGCTTGCCCTATAATGTGAGCTTGCCAATTATATTTATTCTGGCTCACTGCTTGCAGTATTATGGTAGAATAAGGAGGCTTACGTACCCTTAGATCTCTTAAGAATGGAAGAATGATGAGTGTCTTCTCCTTAGAGAGACAGTCTTTGCGCCCATGTATTTTCACTATCAAATGCAACTCAAAGATTTCCAGATGGATTTTAAAAAACCCACCTACCCAAAGGCTGGGGAGAGAAAGAGCAGCTCCATATGTTAAGTGTGTTCCTGTAAGCCTGAGGATCCTGGATCCAGTTCCAGCAGGAGGTCCTCAACTGGTTTGTGAGAGTCTCAAACTCAGCTCCTGGGAAGGGGGAGGGAGGAAACACTGTCCCTAAAGTTTCTATAGGTCTAAAGAGTAGAAACCCCTGCTGGCTGGCCACGTGTCTCTACCATGCAGGGATCAGAATTCAAGACTTTGGTTCAGTCCTTTGCTTCTTGTTGGCAGCAGTGCAGAGGCAAGCACACCCATGGGCCTCATGCTGCTCTGCAACAACACCAACACCTCCAGATTATGCTGGAGTGGCACCGACAGGCTTTGGAGGCCTCATGCAGCCCTTCTTCAGCTGGAAGGATGGTCATCTCAATAGGAGTAGGGAACGGAAGGGGAGAAGAGAAGTGCCCTTCAACAGCTTAGCTCAGTATCCTGGAAAGCTGCAGTTGGAAAACTGCATCCTAGGTGCCCTAAGAGCAACCTGGCCCTGCGGAGGGGAATTCCACGGGAATTTCTGCAGAGGGTTCAGACCACAACTGGAAAAAAGCCTTTGAGGTGCACAGTTTAAAGCATCAGACCAAGAGGTTCTATGCTCCAGAGACCCTCAAGTTTCTCTAGGCCAACATTTGCTGGTGTGGCTAACCAAGTAGCACCACTGACAGAGCACAGCATTAGGGAGAAGAGAGAGAAGGAGAAAGGAGAGAAATGAAATCAGAACTCACTCAATGCTCTCTGGCGTCCCGGTGAGCACGCAAGGCCTCTCAGGCATCCCACCACTGTCTACAAAGGAAACAAGAAGGAAACTTTTAATACATGGGATTAAATAAAAAGGCAGTCATTTCAGTAACTATCAAGCACTAACGGAAGCACCGCCCCTGCACACAGAGCACATTAATGAATTCAAAGATGTATTTTAAGTTATTTGCTGGATGTCTGCATTCTTTTAAAGCCCTCCCCCACCAATTAAAGGGAGGGGCAAGAACCTGATTAGAGTTTATTGATTACATTCATCAACAGTTTTCTGTACAGCACTGTAGTACAGTCTTCCCCAAAGCAAACAGGCACTAGCACAGAACAAATGGATGGTGCCATTTTTTTGATGCAAGGTGAGTTGTACAAAGAGCTGCTGCCACCCTCCTGAAATGTCTTCTGCCAGCAGCTGGAGCTGACCAGGGTATTCAGAGACAAACCGCAGAGCTGAGCAAAGTGGTACCACCAGGAGAAAACTCAATAGCTGCAATTTTAGGTCTAAGTACAACATGGGTTGTCCATTTGCACTGTACCCATCTGCTGGTTAAAGACAGTTCCTTAATTGTTTCATTCCCCAAACCACCTGACAAACCTGTTTTCCATGCTAGTTGGGAGGTCAGTCCTACAATAGCTCTCCCATGCATCTTAGCCTAGTACACATCAGTTGTTAACGGTGATAACACACCATGAGCATGGCAAGGCACCTGATCTAACATACATAACATCCTTCAACATTAAAACCTGTTCAGCCGCCATACAAAGAGGCTCTTACCTGGAGCAATTTGAATTTTGCAGCCAGACTCTGCCTGAATCCGTGAGATCTGTTCACCTCCCCTGCCGATTACTGAAATGAGTTCAAAAAGCATCAGAACATACCATTTTTCTGAGTAACTGCAGAGCACCTTCCCCCTCTTACTCTGCTGCAGCTATCTATAAAGGAACAGTTTGACTCCAGCATTGTAGAAGAGGCATCCACAGCATGACCAAATTTATCTTAGTAGAAAAACATTAAAATACTGCTGAAAGTTATTCTATTTGCTTGAAAAAACAAAACAAACCAAAAAAGCCTGTCTTGCACTGGAATGGAAATACATAATATGCAAGAAATAAGGCACTAGTCCGAGTGCTGCTGAAAGAATATTTCTTGTTCAGCCTGAATCAATAAACCAGTTATTTGGGGTACTAAAAAAGGAAAAGACTTTTGCTTTTATTTCATTAAAATTCATATTTTACTACCTCTTTTCAAAGGACATGCTATTTGGCTGGTCCGCACTCAGACAAAACTGCTACATACCGAAATGCTCTATCAAATCTTAAGTGAAAACAAATACCCATCTCCCTTAACTCCTGGAGCTGGCACATAGTTGTTTCACAACGAGACATACTGGGGAGAGACTACATGCCAGTCACCATTCGTATGCTTCCCAGACTGCAAAAAAGAGCAAAGCTGTCAAGTCAGACAGGTGTGCCTGGCTCATGATGCTCTCAGAAGGATCACAGAAGGATCTCTCAGCTGTGGGTTTGCCACCTTCCTGCATCTGTCTGCCCCTGAGCCAGGATTAGATTTAATACGCAGATGATGCTCCAATGGAGCATGCAGGCTTCCCTCTCAGAGCTACAGCATCCCTCCAACGTTCCCTGGCATGTGTGGCACCAGGACCAATAAATGAAGAGGGCTGGCAGGAGGAAAGCAAGCATTTCCTTTGCAGGAATTTGAGTTACAGTTTTATAGTGTCTTTAGATTCAGGACAAAACTTCACGCACTAAGGGGTAATTATCATGGCCTGTTATTTTCCCTTTTACTCTTCATATATCAAATTGGAGGAGATACATGGAGAGCTAGCAGTGGAAGAATCAATCCAATCACTGTAGTAAAACAACAGCAGGAGGTGCCATTGAAAGGAAGAATAATGATATGAAGGGAAGATCAAGCTTGAAAAAAAACAGTATCAGGAATGCAAATCTAGGAAAAAATTCTCATCTGAGCAATGAATGCTGGTTGTGTTTCCCTGCAGGAAATGAATGAGAGATTTAAAATTCTGTTTAACTTGCCTTAGGTCAACTCTTACTTTAACACTTAAAAGTTGTTTTCCTCCCTCAGCTCTCAGTTTTGCGTACTCAAAGGAAGTAAAATGTTTCAGTGAGGGGAGATAAATTCACTTTTGACTTGTTTATGTACTATGCTAGTGAGAATTTCAAGGAGAATCACTCTGAGCAACCTGCACCACACAGTCTTGTTCTTATTACTGGGACACCAAGCTTTTCCATGCAGTTTGCACCCGGATTTTAAACACGGTTCATCTGGTCCCCATGAAGACAGCATTAGACAAGGCTTATCCAAGGCTGGCAAGCACAAAAACTTGTGAGCAAGTCAGAATAGACAGCATTCCTGCACAGAAGACACATCAAGAAACATACCAAAAGCATCCAAGGTACTTACTAAATCCAACCATTTTATCAGGCACTTTGAACTCTTCTGTTATTACAGCCCTAAAAAAAAGAAAATTATTTAAAAAAAATAAATCAGATAGTCATTACAAGGAACAATTTGGAAGACAACTATGCCCATGCTGTGGAAACCAGGCACAGTATAATGCTTTTGCACACACAAGTAAATACTACATCACAAAATCATTTTTTTTCTTTAAGACACCTCTCGTGGTCACCTAATTTCTCCTACGCTGGACACATTTCCAGTCTACTCTCCATTATTGTCAGTGGAGCTGAGAGAAGAACCTCTTTTTGTCATTCTTGCTCCAGACAGATTTAATGGAATAACGGCAACGTTTCTTTAGTATTTAGCTTAGACCTTACAAGCCACAATCTTTGCCTACTACTTTTGGATACACTCTTGCCCAGAGACAATCAAAGCCAACCCTGATATGAATGTCCTTTCCGATACTCAGATTCTTTTTTTGCCTGTTTGCCCTTATCATTCTTTTCCTTTGAATTTATAAAAGCCGTCTTCAATTACTCTTTGAAGTCTTATTACCTTGAGACTTCATATCTATTGCTCTTTGGACTTTTTCAACGTGTCTCTGCCTCAAAACATAGCACCCAAAGCAATTTCCTAAGATCTGACCATAGTCAAGTAGAAAGGAATTACCTTGGATGGTTTTTTTACTTAGCCATTTCCATCTTGTTGAAAATACAAGACAATGGATATGGAATATGCAAACTCCATATATTTAGATATGCATTACATACAATTTGGCCAGCAATCTCACAAGCAATGAAACACCTCCGTAATAGGTTCAATGCAGGTTTTGTGGTGAGTTACATGAAAATCTTCCAATTTTTTTGCTTTAGATCAGTTAGGGAAGGTATAAAATACACACTAACCTTCACCAGCTAACAGCAGAGATGCAAAACCAAGCAGTGCCATCCATGCCAGCAACAGAACAGGGAGGTTCAGAATCACCATTGTTTTAACCTAGAATAAACCCAGTCTGTTGCTGGAATGTCCTATCCTGCATCATTTGTTAACCACCTTGTGTTGGAGAACTGTTGCAAAGAAGGGAACCTAGCAGAGAACCAATGACCAAAACCAGAAAGAAACCATTTCAGGCTTTACAGCCTACTCAGTTCCCTGCATGAACACCACTCCTGGCAGAAGAGGGGTGGCAGGTAGCAGCAGAGCAGACAGCACTGCCCACCCTTCTCTCTGCTGCCCTAGCTGGACATTAGCTTTAACCTAACCATTGACAATTGAAGGTCTTTATGCATATTGCTTGTCCTTCCTGCTGAGGCCCTTCAACAAACAGCTGGTTATGATGGAAATTAGCTTGAAAGTGAATCCAGCTTCAGAAATGCTTTCCCTCTCCTACTCAAAACCAGACAGACAACTCCTTAAGAGCAGGATTCGGGAAAAACTGGGAATTTTACTTTTGTATTAGATGCCAAGACAGGCTGCACAACAACTCATCCTTGCTTCAGTCTCCCAAAACCATCTTTGACAAAGGAGTCATCCCAGGTCATTTTACACCAACAAAACTAAAATAAAAAATAAAAAAGGGAAAAAATATCTACCTGCCTGTTTAATACTTCCAACTTCTGTCAAAATGCCAGAGCTTTTTTTACTTTTTCTTTCTACCCCCCCCCCCCCCCCCATGGCAGGGGAACGGAGAGGAGAGAGAATTTATTCTGCTCGGTCCTGCAGATTTTCAGGAACCAAATCCAAGTTTCACATCAACTCTCCTTTCTTCGTCACAACAGACAGCCTTAAAGGGTTAGCAGAAACCCCAGCCTGGAGAAAACCTAAGCTGACAGTTTCTCCACATTCTCAACCTCTGACTTCCTAACACTACTACAGATGGTGGATCAATAAACAATTAGAATTGATCAATAAATAATAAAACATAACCCACTGCTTACCTTTGATGTACCAGGGCCCCTAACTGGTTACCTACTGTGGCAGAGAGAGAAAAAAGGAAAAAAATCAAAGCATTAGCACGGATAAACTAACTTCATCCCTATAGAAAAGGAGTTCTTACCATTTCATCAAAAAAGAAAGAAAAGCAAAACAGTAATTTAGGTTCAGTGGCTGAAATGAATGTGTTATGTGGTACAAAACAGGAGGGGATTTCTTGATCAACACACACCATAACCCAGTGTCCAGCTGAACACAGGATAGGGAATTGATCTGCATCTCCCCATGCTGAGAGTCATGGGAGAAAATCCTGCCTGCCCAAATCCAAATCCCTGCAACTAACCTTCCCCCTTCCCAAATTAAGCCTAAAGTAGTAAAAAAAGGGAAAAAAGGGGGGGAGGGAGGGAGGAAGAAGAGAAATTTCAAGCAGACTGGTATGAATTAACAAGAAGCTGAGTGGACTCAGATTTAGTCTAGGCAAAAAGCATTAAAGACTGCTTGCACATACTTCTCTCTGTGTCTCTTATCTGTGCTCCATGGAGCCCACTTACACGGAGACCTGTTAAAGGAATAGGTCTGTTAAGTAACCTTGCGGCACCCAAACAGTATTTATTTAATTTTTTTTTAAACCCACCACATTTTACTGAATACACACATTCCAGGCATATCTGTGATGTTAGCTGGTGGTCCATTTATGATTAGCAGTTATCTCCCCAGCTGACAACCCTCAAACAGATTTCTCCCCCCCCTCCAACCCCCACAGATTAGATCTTTCTTCCAAACGTTAATGGGGAAAATATCATTAGACCAACTCATGCAAAGTGGGAACACATGCCCTGCTGGGCTTCCTAGTGGACTTTGCCTGCAGCAAACCAGCTAAAACCCAGACCATTTGGTCCTAACAACCAGTTGAAAGATTATATTGCATGCCTGGAGGGCACAAGTAGCGAAACAAATGAAACCAGCCAACATGAGAGCTGTGATAATAAAGATGCTGTTTCAAACTACCTTGCAGCAACCTGCACATTCTTTGACCTGAAATAAACTGGCAATCAGCTGGCAGGGTTAGGAAGCGGATGCATCCCACACTCTCTAAATGCGGTAGAAAAATGCATAAAGTTTGCAGCCAAACACTTTACTCAAATAAAATAGACAAAGAGAGTCAATATTGTATTTCTGCTGCGTGTCAATACCTTCATAACAGTTCAAGACCAAAATATCGACGGCATATATATTTTATTACTCTCCCCAGCTCAGTGATAAGACCACTGCTGCGCTATTGACTCCATCAGATTTGTCTTTGCATATTCTCACCCTGAATATAAAAAGCTCTAATTTGATAACTATCAATACTGCAGTTGAAAAAGGTGGGTGATGTAATGGGGAATATTTGCTCTAGCTGATAAGCCACTACTGCAGAGCCGAGCAAGTACAACCAAACAAATTCTGAATCTCGCCATCTTGCCCCAAACTGCGCTCCCAGTATTTTTCCTGTGTGCGATAGGTCTGGTGGCTATTGCTGTAGTATGGGATTGCCCTTGCCACAGACCAGGCCACTCATTACCCCAAGATGCCAGAAAGAGTGCTCTTAACATGGCAAGGCTGTATTTAAATATACACTTCACATTTCAAGTCACCATAACAGCTCTCTTAGCAGTCTGTTCCTCTGCAGCCGCTGCCCACAAATTATGAGACAGATACACATCCTATAATCAACTCCTGAAGTTCACACAGGGAACAGAAGAGCCTTCATTTTGTAACACAATCCTACACTTGAAAAAGACAACTTCTTCGGGGAAAACTGTAGGAGCGCGAGAAGTTAAATCAGTCGGGGAAATAATGCTTTAGATCTAAATAACAACGTCCCCAACCCATTCCAAGTACTCCACAAACACAGTAAGCCATTCACCACCCCAGGCAGGTATCAGCCTTACTGTATATTTATTGTACAAATTAGTTAAAAAAAAATTAAGCCGCAATAACCTATGTGCGAGATCATTGCTTCCGCATTTCACAAATAACCTCTCCATGAGCTGAGAGAGAGGGCGGATGAAGGGAACTGGGAGTGATTTACTTGAAGTCAGTTATGATTCCTCTGTTTTGCAGGGAAAAAGAAAAGAAATGACATGGCTCCCAGTTGCAACAACCTAAAGGTCCATTCCATCTCCATTTTGCTCTGAAAGACAGGGACTAACAGAGAAGCAGGGCCAGGGCAGACCGTGCTCGCTGCAGTACTGGAAGCTGATGTTCTGTTCCACCATCTCCCTCTTCCCGCCAGGGAGGGGGCTGAACTCTGACAAGCCACGTACATATTTCCCCCTTTTACATCTATTGAGTACAATTTAACTGTAACTGCAGTCATTTTACTGCAAATAAGGAAAAATACTGAATAAAATCAGCACAATTTCCTATTAATGGCACCTGCTGGTTGATAACTCTTCACTCTGCTTTAGGCTTCACCTTAACTGAATTCTACCTAACAGACACTCAAAACAAATGCGGATTTTTTTTCCACCCCATAAAACAGAGCAGTGCCTCCCACTAAATTAATGTGCATGATGGGAATATACAATCTCGTCAAGAATATCTTCATGGCTAGAATAAAATCAGAGCGACACATCTCCTGGGGAACAGTGGAACAGGGCTGCATTTCATACTTTTGAACCAAAATGGGATCATCATAAATTTTAGAAAGCTACAAGGAAGACATGAGTTACCCGAATTCTTCATCATTAAATATTTCTTGTTTTTTTCTTTAATTAAATGGTCAAAACCTAATAATTTTCATGTCTGCCTTCACTGCAAATCTTCATAGGCTTTTTTCCCCTCCCTTAAACTGCTTATTTAAAAAATGGTGATCTGTAAAGCTGAGATTTGAAGAACATTGGGATTTTGTGTATTACACTAAACCTTTTGCCGAGGGATTGGAACTTTTGCCCTGGTCCTGCTGCTGCTACAGATGTGTCAAGGACCATCTCTACTAACTTTAATCATCAGTAATACAGGGATACGTTTTCCTTCTGCCCATCACTATTTTCACTGAAAATGTGTTGGAGCGAAAGAATAAAGTATTCTGTACAACAGGGTTATGTTGTGTTTCAGACCCCTGGCTCAATTACAATCAGGTTTATTACACCAAAACAGGCTGCCTGCATATTTAGATGCACCACAGAAGCTTGGGGAAGGCAGGGGATGAAGGGGGTGGTGGTGGTGAGGCTTCTCCAAGGTCTCTCATCTTTGTTTCCCCAGACTCAAAGGATGCCCCAGCCTTCAGCTGCTGCTTAGCCCTACATATATGACCAGGAACTTCTCCAAAGCAGTCCAAAACAGAGCAAACAGACCAGTCACTTTCCAGCAGACTAGATCCCTGCTTCCTTTGAACAAGGAGGCTGTTTCTTTAAGGATTATTTAGCATTAAATAAACTTATTAAATTGTGCCAGTAATTAGAGGGACCCATTAATTAGAACGGAGGCCAGGAGCAGCCATTGGCCATTAACAGGAGGGCTGGAATCTATCCTCAGCAGCGAGCCACAAGCAAGATGCCCGCAGGTCTCCCTGCAGCTCAGAGCTCTCCTCACCTCTGGTGCTCACCTCCGCTGAGAAACATTAACTGCTGCAAGCGGCCGTGTAAGTGCTGACTATGACTTACTGCAAGCAGTACAAATAAACCTGATCTCCTCCCTACACTATAGCTATTTGCAGGATTACTTTAAAGTTGTTTCCAGAAAGGGGAAATAAAGAAGCCAGGGAAAAGAGAAATAATCAGTCTCAAGCTCCATCTAATACCAATGGGCCAGGTCACCAGGGCCAATCCTAGCAGCTCGTCGTTTCAGATGAAGGTTATGTTAAGGGAAGCGCAAAAGGCACACTCGCATTCTGGTTTCCAATACTATGACAAATCTATTTTTCCTGGAAATGCTCTAAAAGCAGATGAATTTGTTTTGACCAGCACACTGTCACCCTGTCTTAAGACCACTTCCTAAGCTGACATCAATCAGCCACGCCAGCAGCCATTTACAAAAATGGACAGGCAGAATTAGATTTTCCTGAAAGACAGACAGTTTTCTTGTCACCTTATATACTTCCCCTGAACCCAATTTTTTCAGGAGTATTAGGAACAGAAGTAATTTTCTAACAGCTACATGGGGATGAGGAAACAGCGAGAACTGCACCCAGCCGTGAACACTCAGTATACAGAAGTAAACAATCAAAAGATTTACCACCAGATTTGTTTCCAAGCTATCCAGAGCAGCAGAATGTATCCAAACCCCCAACACTATAAAATTTCTAGACCATGCATAACAATATAAATAATCACTTCTTGACAATGTCTCCAAACCATGGTTCACAGACAAGCAGAAAATGGAGAAAAGTGCGGGCATGCAACCCCAACATCCCTTGCTAACAGAGGACTAAAAGATCATCCAAATGGGAAGTGCTTGCCTAATTTAAGTTGTCCCATTAAAAGCAAGTGCCATCTTCCAGATGCCTAAAGCCAAAGCTGCATTATAGACTTTTAATGGCATCAAGAGCAGGTAGCCTAAGACTGACTAAGGTATGGATCATACCACAGAGAAACATGGAGCAAGAAGCACTTGCTGCTTCAGGAGTCCCTTTGCAGGCTGCAGTTCTGGGTATGCAGTTAAAGAGCAGCACAGGAGGATTACGTGGGTAGGTGGGGAACTCATCACACAATCATATTTCGGTACAGGATTTACTAATGCCATTAGAAATAAAACCCAAGATGACCAAAGCTGAAAGCAGCAGTACAACCCTTGCTCCTACCCTGACAATTCTGTTTTCTTTGTGAAATTCCAGCCCTTGAAAATATTACTTCCATTATTTCTCTTCTCCTCTAAGATTCTGCAGATCAGATTTTTGGGAAGTGAGTTGGACAAAGTTAGAACATCTACAGATGTATATGAAGAACCCAATGGCAAATACAGGACTTGGAGCTACTTTAAAAACCAGTTACAAACAAAGCTGAAGAAGCACCCAGGGTGAGCCAACACCCACAGGTCTTTACATCGGCAGAACAACTGCCAATACAACACCAAAGAGTATAGCTGCTCTGAAAGGCTCTCCCAGGAATGATACCTGCTCCACGGAGTTATCTATCACAGCACAAGAAACCAGCGGTAACGTACCTTTATAGCCCAGACTCCAACTGTATTGACACTGTTTGTGTCAACATAAACAAGGCTCAGCAAGTAATAGGGCTCACCAGTAAAAGTTTAAGTACAAAGTCTAACTTAACAAAGTCTAACTTGTGCTACCATTAAGCGCTATGACCATCTCACAAGTTAAAAGTTCATAAAAACCCATTTTGTCAAGAGGTCAGATTTCTCAGTTCAGGCTGATGAATCAATGAAAGAAATAGGTAGGAATAATGTTATGAACGAGTTCCTAGAAGGTTACTTTTACTCTTTTTTCACGTACAGCCACTTATCTAAGCAAGTCAGACACAACTCAAAGCTGTTCAGCATTTCTCAATGCTGAACAGCCTGCTTGACAACTGAGCATCTTCCCATACAGAAACCAACACATACCAGTAATACCAGGCCTCTGGCTTCTCATAGACATAGTGATGCTCCAGCCTGAGATACAAGGTGCAGGGGCTCACCCAGATAAGCTCATTCTTCCCTAAAACACCAAAGGAGCAGCAACCTCTTGCTCAAACAGAGCCAAGAGCAGAGACAAAGTGGGTTGTGGCAAGCATTCAGAAAACAGTAATGTTAGCAAGCCAGAGGCTCCACATGAAAGAAACTTCTCCCTGTGCTCCAGCATGTTTTTTCAGGATGAGAAGCAGACATGCAGTGTTTTCAGCCTTTGCCTCACACAGCTTTCTGTATCAGACAGAAAAAATTATTTTCAAAATGAAGTGCTAGGCAGCAGCTTTGCTTATCTCCTCAGTACTCCTGAACATACCTGTGGGGGAGAGAATCACCCTGCAGGGCCACTTGCATCAGTAAAAATATTAGATGAAATAGGAAAAGGAAGATATAGCCACTTTTTCTTTTTAAAACCAACCACAGGAAAAGGTGAGCTCTTTGCATCCATACAGCAGCAGATAATATAGCTTAAACAGTTCTTGTAACAGTGCACATCATTAGATTTGTAAAAAAAAAAAAACAAAAACACACCTCTTGCTCCCGCCAAAGATAAGAAACTAATAACTTATTTTAAAATATTATAACACTTCATACAATATTAACCCCTTACAGTTACCAGATATGGTCCACCCAGTAAATTATTCTTTGGCTGTGGCCAATGTTAAATGCTTCAGAGATTTAAGAATGCTCAAAGAATAATTATGAAAAAAAGCTAAGCCTAACACGGGAAGTTTCCTTCCAACTTGCCTCAACTTACATCAACACCGCTTCTTCTTAAAATTCATGTACAAAGCAATCAGAACTCTTGACAGCAACTCAACTGCTGTGCTGTGACCACTGCTACACATGGAAAGCAGCACACTGTCAGCTCTCAGAAAATCAGGGTCATCAGGGAAGAACAGCTTTACAATGTACATCTGGTACTCTATATATGGGCTCCAGCACGGTTCCGATAAGCACATCCTCCTTCCTCCCCCTAGCTACTACAGCACAAGATTTACATTACAGTGTTCATTTGCTAATTCCCAAAGTTCATGAACAAAGAAAGAATTGCTTCACATTAATAATACTAATGCCTAGGAGCCCTGTGTAGCTAGATAAAACTAAACAGCACAGGGATTCTTGTATAAAATTTCTATACACAGAAAGGTGAATTGATTTCTGTCCTTAAAGTGGACAACTGCCTCCATAGATGAATTTCAGGAGCTGCATCCACAAGATTGACTCATCATAGCCAGCTTACCACCATCATCCAGGGGCCGTTTCTGCACTCCATAACCATAGACTGATGGGTCCACAAGTGTTGTAGAATTATTCAAGTGAGGAATATCTCCAATTTTAGCAGCAATCTATAAAAACAGGGGATAAAAGCATGATTAGCATACCTGAAGTTCCAGCCACCACAGCTAAACACTCTCTTCCAATAAGGTGTTTACCCCACTCCAACATTCTCTTCAGCTATTTTCTATGTAGGTGGCTTTAGAATAGTTCCAAGACAGCAGTGCTTCACTTGTAAAGTAAACAATTTTCTGCTTGCCATTGATACTTGTTTAATTAAGATCACATTCACCCAGTTCCTCTTCCTGATCATAAGGTATTTACTCCCTGGAACATTATATTCAAGTTTGTTCACTCAAGGGACAGCTGCAAGCTAAATCTTGCAAAGAGGAGAGTTAAACAAGCTCACTAACTTTGCTCTGGAGAAGCTGCCACCACCATAGCCGTGCAGGAGGACACATGCTTCTTCCTGCTTCCACGCATACCCAGATACATAGAAATGCACATTTGAACATGAGTTGGGGGGAGCAGAGAGAGAAGAATGTGAAAATACACAGCAGAAGGACAGCTTTGGGAACTCTGTGTTAAAGAGACTGGATCACCCTGTGTTTACTGTAGGAAGAATAAGCCAGTGGGCTATCAGCCCAGAATTAGTTCCCATTTCCTGCAGTGGTCAATACAGCACAAACGTGACTAACACTGCCTGTGCCTCTGCTTCCCTCCCTTACAGAGGGGTAGCAGCCATTCCCTGCCAAGCCAGGATACAAGGAGGATATTTATAGGAAAGAGGAGACAGTCAAGTATCACAGTAAGGGGACTATGGTAAGCAAGTAAACTAGGTGAGAGAGAGACCCAACCACCACCTAAGGGAAAAGTTAAGCTCGTCTCTCATGGCACGCGGGAGACATCTATAGAGATGGATGCCGACAGAAGCGAGCTTTTCACCCGCTCTCCAAGCTAACTGATATAAGCCCACGCTAGAACCGTACAGGTGCATTACTTCAGTGCTGCACCCCAGTTAATACACCCTTCAGGGACAGGCAACCTGCAGTCTCACAGCACCCCTTGCCTACATAAAGTACTTTGCTATAATAAGCAAGTGCAGAACAAAGTAGTTACAGAACAAGTACAAAGCACAGTGTATTCTACAGCGTTTGCTTCCTCTTCCAGCAAAAAGAAAATAATTGGATCGGGTCTTTACTAGGAGTCTGAGCTCACTCTATTCTAACTGGGAGTTCACCAGAGAATAAGCAACAGGAACAGATGAAAGAGCATTTTACACAGATAAGTTTTAAATGAAGACATGGGCAAATGACAAATATAACCAAAGGTGCTGCTAAAATTTGAGTTTTACTGCACCAGAAAGACATCTGCAGTAACTCTGGTTGTTGACACTATCGGCTGCTGCAGTGGAATAAACAACTGCCCAAGATTCAGAACCACAGGGTACTGAAAAAAAAGCTATTTGAAATAATCTTGAAAGATTGAGGGCACTGCTTTTAGAAAGAGAATAGAAAACATTCTCTTCAATGCCTTCCGTGAAAAGGGCTCCAAGTTTTGACCATTTTCTTCTCCTAGTCCATTCCCTCCTGTCCTCTTTTAGAAAGTCAACAACTTTGTGGTGTCAGAAATGCCAGGAGCTAGAGAATAAAGTCTTCCTGCAGGACCAGCACAGTGATCATGTAGCGAAGCTTCGATGACAAGCACCTTGTATATCAGTATCTCCAAAAACTAACAAGCCCACAGAAATCTGATTCTGAAAGCATTAACACAGACTACCCCTTGCCCACTCCATGCTCAGGAGTGCCAGGTGATGCCTTGCTTTTTGGTTGAGAACTGTATTGCACTCATGGTTCCAGCCCTTCGCCCACAAGTTTTCCCCGTTAGGGATGCAGAGGATTTTAAGGAAGGTACAAAGAGCATAGATATTTCCTGACTACTTCAATGCTGAAAAATAAATTTTAAAATATATTTTATTACAATCTATTTACAGCTATTCACTATTATTTCACATAATAACATACAAATGTATGCCAAAAGGAACAGTGTCAGGTATAACATACCCTGGCATGTTTTGGAACATTTTATTTTAACATGCTCTCTTTATGAACTCTCTTTCTGTTAGCAGTAATTTACTTGAAAAAAAACCCTGTAAGTTGTGGAAACTGCTAGCTGATAGTTTGGAGCTGAAATCACACACCACGTGCTCAAGGGAAAGAAAAAAAAAAAAAAAAAAAGAGTCTGTGGATAGCAGAAGCTGGCGTACAAAAGGAAGCAGAAAGGTGTGCATGAACAGATCACTGGCACTAAGGCTCTCCGCTCCCGCAGCCGGAGAGCTTTGCAAATCCCTACCCATGCTTAGCACACAACTATTGCCCTGGCACAGAACCCTCCAATAAAGGGCAAAAATAAGAGAGTCGAAGCAATTTTTACTTTATCAGCTTTGGGGATATTTTCCTCTTTCCGCCCCCCTGCTCTATTTAAACTTGCACCCTTATCTCTAAAGTCTCCCAGCTGCCACTGGATTACAGGCAGACAACACGCCACCTCGCTACAGCAGGAAAAAATACCCTGCAAAAAGAGTTGAGCTTTTTAAGTAGATGTAGCAGTTAAAATACATTTTAACTTTTTCTGTTCAACTTAAAATAGGAACTTCAGTTTTTACTATAGGTACATCAGGGAGATAAGCACAAAAGTTATAACACAGCAAAAGTAAGCAGACCTAGCTCTTATCTGACTAAATGACCTTGAGTAATGTACTGCTAGTCACTGCTTTTGTCCTGCTGTATGTCAGTCTTCATTTCCCCCCCCCCAACCCATCCATTTTACTAAGCTCTGAAATACACTGGAAAAAAGCATCAACACCACAAAACTGTTTCTGCACCTAATTTCCCCAAAATAAAACTCTCCAACAAACACTTTTAAGGACACAGCACAAACCTGAGCTACAAATTGCACCAGTAAAGCCAAAAGAAACAAACAAAACAATCCAGAAAGTTGTGTGAATACATGTTTTCCTATGCCTTGCACTTCTGTCCTCCTATACCTTTAGCACTCTTTAAAAATGGTGTAACACCAAAACACTTTTAAATATGAAGCTTCTTTGCTGGACACAGCAGGGCTCAAACACCAATATCTGCAGAATTCAGTTTTTAAGAGAAAGGTCCTCGCTTCTGGGAAGAATCTCTCCATGCTGTCCTGCAAAAGAACAGCAACCAATAAAGTCACCAATTCTAGGTATCAGCAGGATAAAGACCAGTCAGGCTTTGTCATCCGGCCCTTCAGACAATTCTAGTACTTCTGCTACTCTTCCCATTTGTTGAGCAGAACACTCACGTTTGCCTGCCAGCCATTTCTCCAGGGCTCTGTAGGAAGCAGTGAAACCATCCATAACCATTTAAGTTTCATGTCACAGGTGATTTTCCTATACTAAAGTAATTGCAAGGCCCTATATCTATCTGAGGATTATCTGAAAAAGTACACTGCAAGGGGATAAAGTAAATGAAGTCTTAAGATCCCTCCATCTTCACAGAAATTAGAAGTTAGAGCCTGATAGTAGAAAAGGATTTTAAACACACAGCCTGTTGACACTCAGTAAGTCTCAGGATATTCATTCACTTCCACGGTACCCAAGATGGCACTCTACAGGCTTACCAAGCCACAGCCTTTCCTGTTCATAACATTCCCAGAAATTCAGATTCAGGCAGTACACACGGCAGGTGACAAGAAGAATAGCACATGTATGAAGAGGGAACCAGTAAGCGCTGAGAACACCCGCGCTGTACTGAAAATGAGACTGACGAGGAGAACAGGAGAGGCAAGAACCAAGCAAGATGCTGTTTTGTCAGCAAGAACTACACTCAAGTACAGTCCGATAGAAATTGATTTTTGTCCAAAGCACAGGCATCCCTGCTCATTTTCTGATCCCATTACTCAAAGGGGAGCAAACGTCCTCTCTCTCTCCCTCCCACCCCAAAATGTCACCGAAGAAAAGTCACCCTGCCTAGGAGCAGCTGGACAGATCAGTTACCACCTCTGATCCACAAACTAAACCTCTCACTTGAGGTGTGGTGCAGAAGATGCAGGACAGACCATCTCAAAGCCCCAGCATTCACTTGAAAAAGTAATTTTTGATACATCTCAAATATTTAAGAGTCCACAAAAAATTCAAACAAGTTGAGCACAAACATCGAAAGCAATGTACAAGTCATTTCTTTCAAAGGTGTTCCAGATTTCTTACTCTTATGTCATCTCACATCCCAGTGACTTTGAGGAATGCAGTTACTGTGATCGATCAGGAAAGTCTTCCCTGTCCTGAATTAGTTAGTTATTAACAACTAAGCTTTGTATTCCACAGCCCGATTTTAGTCCGATGGCTTTCATGAGAACTGAATTTAGTAAAACTGATTACTACTCTTGAGCGTAGGATTAAACTTTGAAAGAGTTCAAATGTCAAGCCAGGGAAGCCATACCAACTCACGAAGCAAGGACTATGACTGAATTTTCTCCCTCTACTCCCTCATCCCCTTAAAGCAAAAGTAATACTCAGAAAAGGCTATGGCATTGGCCAGAACAGTACAAAAGCTTACATCTACGTACCAGATCAGTATAGTTCAGGCAAATGCAACATTAAACACGCTCGGTGAAAGCTCTGCCACCACCTCCAGAGAAGTGCTAGGTGTAACTGCCTCTACATCCCTCAGCCAGGAAGTTCATCACAGATTCCTTGAGGTAAATACCTGTCCACTGAGCAATGAAAACCCTCTTCATTCACATTTGGTAACGAGTCACCAGTGACAATTTAGTCCCATCGATCTGTGCACAAGACTACCCGCTCCTTTAGAAAGCCTAAACTAAATTAAATCAAGTACTTTTGCAGGGGGGGAAATATTTTATCGCTTGCCAACAATTCTTTTCATCCCACAAATACCAACGAGGAAAAAAAAAAAAAAAAAAGTCACATTCAACAGGCAGCATATAACTCACTGCACAAAAATAGGCCACTGCACTCCCATGAATACATGCAGAGCACGCATTTCTCAACACACTTGTTTCCAGCGTGAAAAGATAGCAGGAAGGTTGCAACGCTGCAGCGCCCAACCTGAAGTTGGCAGCTTGGAAGATTTTGAAATCTTTCAGTTCAGCCTAACTCAAGTTGTAGGCTTATGGAAACCCAACACATTCTTTCAAGCATAATGAACTTAAAAAGACCAAAATCTGAGTAAGTGAGCACAGCTAGGTTAGAGAATTATTTAATATTCCAACTCCTTCACATGTGGGTTAGGGGGCCTCAGATTCACCCCACAAACATGATGGCAGCAACGCTGATTCAAATAATTTTCCAGTTAGTGCCATGTTGTAGCCTAACATTGTCTGAGGCATCGCACTTTCACATTTAACCTGTTTCTGATCAGACGAGCGGTATAAACTGTGGCACTTTCAACATATTCACAAAATAATTTTGACAAGCTGCAACTTTGCAGCAAGTAATTATTTTCTTCTACGTAAACAGGTTATTCAAAGATTATTCAACTGCTTGCAGGCAACAGTATTACCAGATATTCAGTGAGATGTTTTTGCAATGAGAGGCCTTTGGTAACAGAGGACCAGGTCAAGACAAACACAGCTGCAATACCTCTTAATTTAACTGCATCATGCAGATAACCCTGGGCTAACAGCAAACCTTTCAGACATCACATACGATCAAGGCCACAGCGCTTTGTTAGCCACTGAAAAGAGTGACGCGTGGCCTCGTCCGGGAGGCAGCCAACATGCAAGTTGCCTACTGCAATACTTATGCTGAGAAAGAAATCAGCAACCGAAAAGCAGACTAGCTCGTGATCTCCTCTGGGAAGGTGCAGGGTGTTCACCTAGAACAGCCAGCACCTCTGTACGGGGTCACTGAAGACCGCATGGAACACAGACTTGCTGCCATAGTGATTCGCAAGTGAGCTGTGAGCGACGGTAAGCCACTTAAGTTCCATTACAGCGATTGCTTGGAAGGCCTTAGGGTCCAGCTTAGTTTCTTCAGAAGTTTCTCAGTGAAATGAGAAAAGCGAGCCTGGGCAACAGAAGGAGATTTCTCCCACCTGGCCTGTAACATCGGAAAGAATAAAGTCTGGGTCTTTAAGCGGCAGCTGGGCTGTGGTCCTGGTATTTGGCTGTATCACACCTTGTTAGGGGCAGTTACTAAACACGAGTAAAGTGCAACCTGTTCAGAGATGGAACAAACACCTGCGACAGGCATGGAAGAAGAGACGCAATGAACAGTCACAAAATCTGCACTGTTAGCAGCAGCTTCTTGTTTCTGGAGCCACTTTCCACAAACTGAGAAGCAGACAAATATTTGGAATACCCTGTACTGAAAACAAGAGCACTGATTTCTGCAGGTCTGGGCTCTTTCACTTGAAGTTTCCATTTTAGCGCCGTGTAAGATCAGAGATTCCTTTGGGGAGCACCTCACTCCCCCCTTCCCGCGCTAGGAGGGGAACGCGAAGCTCCCCCTCCCCCGGGGTTGCTATTGATTAGCCTAGCACCCGACTAGGGCCTCCTTTAAAACCCGAATTAACATCAGCTCACACCCACCCACTGCAAAGTACAAGACGACAGCTTCGCAGGCGAAGGCTCCCGCAGGCTGCGCCACCTCCCTCCCCGCAGAGCGGCTTTTCTGCCGTGTCACAAGCCCCGGCCGCGCCTGGCGCTGAGGGGGCTGTCAGAGAGCCCCGCCGCCGCCGCCGCCCCTGCCTCTCCCCCGGCCCGGCCCCCTCCTCGGAGCCCCAGCGCCTCCGCCCCCCGCAAGGGACAGCCCCGGGGCTCCCGAGAGGGACCGCCGGCCTCCCGGGAGAGCGGCGGCGGGGCCGCGGCCCTGCCCCTCACGGCGGCCCCGCGCCCCGCCTCAGCCCCGCGGCCTAGCGGCGCCCCGCGGCCTCCTCCCGCCCCCAGCCCGCCGGCCGGCGCCTACCTGCCGGACCCGGTGCAGAGCGTCGACGAACCCCTCGGCCTTGATCCCCACGGGGCTGCGCTCTGCCCCTGCGCCAGCTCCCCCCGCCCGCCGCCGCCGCGCCGTCCCGCCGCTCCGCCCGGGGCCCCGCACCCGGAAAGGGAAAGAGCCCCCCGCTTCCGCCGGAAGTGGGGCCGGGGGGCGGGGGCGCCGCGGCGGGGGGGGGGGGGGGGGGGGGGGGGCTGGCGCCGCGCGTCACGGCCGCTCCAGTGCCGGAGGGGAGAGGGGGGCGGTGTCCCGTGGGGCGGGGCAAGGCCGAGCCCCCCCCCCCCCGCTCCCACCCCCCGGGCACCCCCGGCCGCGCCGCCCCCGCTGAGCCCCCCGTGGAGCCGCCTCAGGCCCGCAGCGCCCATTCCCTGCTGCCTTCGCCCGCGCGTTCGAGGCCGCCGGTGTGAGCGCGCCGAGCTCCGGAGCTCCAGGAGGTGCCCGGGCACACCCCCCCCGACCCCCCCGGGCCGGAACCCCCCCCCCCCTCCCCCGGGCCTGATCCAACCTCTGCCCGTGCACAGGCCGCCTCGGGCTGCTGCGCGGCCCTTGCCCTGCCTTTGCAGCCCGGGACGCCTGGGCGGTGGGTTCTGGGGGTGTCCCACCAGGGCTGCCACCCAACCTCTGCCCGTGCACAGGCCCCCTCGGGTGGGGGTGCGTGCTTGCGGTGGGGTCGAGCGCCCACGGATCCTCCCGGATGCGAGAGCAATGCCTGACGGCGGAATGGTGGCACGGCGTATGGCACGGGGCTGGGGGACAAGGGGCAGTGGGTGCCAGATCTGCTGGCTGGGTCCCCAGAGCAAAAAGGAGGGGGGCAGTGGTGGTAGCCCAGGTCTGGTGATTGCCTCCCCCCCCCCCCTCCAGGCCTGGCAGCACGGGGGGGGGCCTTGACCTAAACCCCCCCCACCCAAGTGCAGGTGCACAAACGGGCGTGAGGTGTCATCTCCCAAAATGTGACCCACAGTTAGCTCCTGGCGTGGCTGCATTTGCACGCTGAGCCTGGAAGAGTCCAAATTTCGCTGACCCCAACACCATTTCCCAAAACCACCCAGTATTAAATTCAAAATTCAAACCACGACCCAAGTTGTGTGGCTCTCATTCTCAGCTGTTTCTTGCTCTTTCCAGTTTTACGTCTCTCATTTGTGCCTACATGAGTAGGTGGGAATTGCTGAGGCTGATGAAATTATCTGGTGGCTTTCGAAGAGCCAGGGACACGCTTCTTCACTGGGACACAGAGTCTGCTGCTGGTCACCTACGTTACACCACCAGGCTTGCTGATGACCGGCCTTGCCTCCTTTCAGAAGTTGGGATAATTTTCTTGAGCAAAATGCCCATTTATTTTAGGAGAAGGGAATGCAGCCCATGGGGGAAGGATTTCAAGATGATCGGTAGCACTGCAGCCACCCCATCGTCTTCTGACCATGGCGGAGGCAACTTCTCCAGCCATGCCCAGGGCTTTGCTTCTTCCTCTCACAAACATCCCAGAGACTTTGCTGGATTTGGGGATTTTTTCCCCTCCTAGCCCTGGCTAGGAAGACCCAACAGGCTCAGCACCAGCTGCCCCTTTCTCCAGCTGCCCCTTTCCTCAGGGCTGCAAAAAAAAGGTGACCAAATTTGAAGCCTAAAGCCCCCAGCCCTGGGTCATTGGCAGAGAGAAGCCATAGCGTCTGCTGCCAGACCCAATGTAGCACTCGGGGCTGTGAGAGCTGAGTTTTGGCAGCCTCAAGCCCTGGCAAGAGATGGAGGAGCCTCCTTGGGAACAACTGGGGCTGAGGAACTGGGCTGCCAGGAGGGTGATGGCGAGCCCCGGCGCTGGACGGGTAGGGATGGCCGGGAAGGAGCCTGGTGAGAAGAAGACATCAGGCAGCAATTGGAAAGAAGGAAATTACAGGCCTTAAACACTTCCAGAAACAAATTTCTGATGTAAATCTTCCTTCTGAGGAAAAAAAGGAGTGATTCTACGCCTCCATCACTCGCCTCCCCCCGCCCGAGACACACACACCTTCACACACACACGCGCTGAAATTAGTTGTGACAGCTGAAATTCTCCTCTCGTCGGATGCCGTTTGACAGGGTACTTAAAAAAGGAGGAGGGAAAAAAAAAAAGGAGAAGAAGAAAAGGGAAAGTGGTTTGGTGTCGCATGGGGGAGGCAGAGGGGGGTGATGGGGTGGGGGGTTTCAAGTGATACAAGGCGCATAATTCAGGCTTCTTGGATTGCAAAAGCTCCTCTTACCTAAAGGGCCTGCTGCCTTTATTTTTATCCAAATGGCTCAATTACTGCAAAGCCCCACAGAGAAAATTATGGATGTTTGCCTCTATTTTTCTCCCCTTGTCTCGACAACTGTAGATATTTTGTTTTCCTTCTTTCCATCTCCTTTCTTTTTTTTTTCTTTTTTTTTTTTTATCCCCTTTTTGTGGTGGTGGGTGCGGGGGGTGGAAGGTGGACAGGGACCGGGACGGGGGATGGATGGGGAGGTGCGGGGGACCCAGGGTGAGGGACGGGGCTCTGGTGCATGGTGGCCCTACCACCATCACATAACTTGGTCCTCTACCCGTCTCCCTGGTGTCACCTCGCACCTTTGCGAGCTCCTCACATCCCCCTCGTCCCCGCATCCCCCACCCTTCTCCCTCCAGGCCTCTCTCCTTCTCTTCTCCCCCACCTCCCTCCTCTGATTCCCCCTGCTCTCCTCCCCGTCACCCCCTCCCTGTGCCTCTCAAAGCCACCATAATAGCAGCTTGTTTGGCACTTCACTTGGTCTCAATGAGAAAATTCCCCCCTCTCCCTCTTTTTGCCTTCGTTATTTCCAAACCCTGCAATAGCTCCTTTGCTCAGGGCTGCGGGAAGTGCCCATTTTTCAACATTTTTCTTTGGCTTATGTTTGTCATCCTCTGAATTACCGCACCGGGGAGTCCAGTCAGCCCGACACCAGGCCCTGCTATTCACGCCTCTCCTGCTCCTTAAGATCATGTAGGGAGAAATTAGTTATTTATTTCAAGCACCACTGCAATACACTTCTCCGCAGAAGTGTTTGTTTTGATCCCCTGCTGGAAAAGGAGGCTCCGCAGGGAGCGCCGGCAGCACTGGGTCCAGCAGGAGATGCGGTGAGGACAGGGCAGGGTGTGGGCAGCCCAGGGGGCTCCTGGGAGAGGTGTGAGTGTGGAGACCCCCAGCGAACACGTGGCTTGTGAGAGGGGTCCATACCACGCTGAGATGTTTCTCCAAGGCTCCTCCTGGAGCAGCTGCTCTCTGCAGGTCCTGAGAGATTCCAGGTGGTGTTGTCCCATCAGGAAACCTGGTTGTCCATGGTTTCAGCCCTAGGTCAGACGCGCCATGGTGAGATGGATCCTGAGATCACATGGCACCAGGGGAGCATCCCACCCCAAGGTGGTCATGACTACACCAGGGAGCACAACCCAGGAGGCTCTGCCAAACGCTGAAAAATTGGGCAGTTTCGGTGGCTGGAGGAAGGAACCCTCCTCCAGCCCATGGTCACCAGACATGGTCTCCAGTCCTGCTCACCAGGCGCTATCCTGCCCACCCTGGCCCCCTTTGTGGAGCGGTGCCAGCCCTGCCTGGGCAGCCGGGCTTTTGGGCAAGGGCAGAGCAGACCAGGAAACATTCCCCAGCTTGGAGAGTCCCAGGTGGTGGGAGCTGGGAAGGACACTGCCTGTCCTTGGAGGTCATAACCCACCTCCCCTTCTCTCTGTGCCAGGGTCAGGAGTCAGAGAGTCCTGCTGCTGAGCCCACCGGTGCCATTACGGACAGGGCTGGCATTGCCGCAGCTCTACGGATGCTGCCAATGCCCCCGAGCCCTTCTCCTTGCGGAGGTGCTGTGGGCAGGCTGCCGGGGAAGGGGCCCAGGGAGCTGCAGCTTTAAAGAAAGAAGAGGAGCAGCAGGAGGAAGAAAATGCAAAATTGGCCCAGTGGGTAGACCTGCTATTTAAGTGCAGTTGAGAAGCGAGCGGGAGGAATTACAGGAGAAATGATAGTGCCCTGACAGCTGCCATTTCCCACCGCCAGTCTCCCCTAATGGAGTCCTAATGTAGTGGTGGGCTCTTCGCTGACAGCCCAGCCCGAGACAGGGCTCGTCTTTGTGCTGGTGACAGATGGGACAGTCCGGCAACAAACCTGTAATCCTCTGATTTCTGCCGCTGGCTCAGCTTAACCCCTTCTTCCCCCGGCACCCACTTGCTGCCCAGGTGTGTGGCCGGTGTGGGGTCCAACCTGCCCCCGGGGTCCCCATCGGCCCGCTCCAGCGTGCCGGGTCTGGCAGCAAAGCAAGACACTGGGAAGAGGAGGCAGCTGCCTGCAGCTCCCTCTGCATTGCTCGGCTGCTGTTGGCCAGGGCAGCGTGGAAGAGGCCAGCCTGGTCACCAAATCGAGCCGGAGCAGGCAGCAGCACGGCTCGCCGTGGGGAAAGCAAAAAGCCGGACCCTGCTTTGGCTGGGTTCCCTGTGCCGCTCTGCCTGCATTTGGGCAGGCAGGTGAGCACGGGCAGGTGAGCGCAGGCAGGTGAGCGCTGCGGCACAGTGCCTGCCGGGAGGGCTCTGGGCTGCCTGCCCGGCACAGCGCCCGCCACCGCTGGCTGCCAGCTTTGACACTGAACCTCCCTGACTGCCTTAAATTAGCCCCAAACCAGGGTAGGATTAGAAAGTTTTAAGCTAAAAAGGTGTGACAGTTCCAACATCCCACCCCCCCCCAAGACTACATGCAGCTCCGGTCCCGCTCCTCAGGATGCCAGGGGTGGCAGCAGGAAAAGCTGCCAGAGTTTTTCTGCAGAAAAATAAATGGAGCTACTCCACACACTTGCCTGTCTGCTGGGAGTGACGGGCAGAGGGATGCTCTCGCCCCTGGGATGCAAAGGGGGAGATTAACCACCTGCTGATCTCTTCTCCCCCATCCCAAAGGGCCCAAAGGATCCCCGGGGAAGGATTTTTGGATGCTTCTCCATTAGGCAAAGGTGTAAGCCCCTCTGCCGTCTTCCTAGCGTGGAGCATCTCTCACTTTCACCCTATCTGCCCTCCAATGCGAGTCTGGGTCTCCATCCCCTCCAGTGAAACCCACCAGCATCCTTCCGAGCTTCAAGGGAGCTCCTCCCGTCAGCACGGGGCAGCCAGCAGACGCAGAGCCATCACCCCAGGATCACAGGCACCGAGCAAAAAGTCAAGTCACCAGCCTGGCAGGGTCCCAGACCTTCCTCATCTCCCCCTGAGCTCCCATCCCACTGGCAGCATTCCTGCCTGGGCAGGAGTTAACAGGTAGGACAGAGAGCTCCAGGCAGCTCTGCTGGGTCCATCTGCTCATCCATCCCACTGCAAAGGGGGGTCCTGAGCTGAGCCCTGCTCCCAGCTCTGCAACCGTCTTCTCCAGCTGATCCAGACCTACCCGAGGCCATGAGGAATGGAAACATCCCCATCCTGCATCCCTGCCCCACCAAACCCTGGGGAGCAGCTGAGATCCCAGGGCTGGTCCTGGTGGATGCTGAGGGTCCCCATCACCCTCTGCTCGGCGGGGAGCTCCAGCCCCGGCAGCGTTAGACCCTCCTCGGCAGGAAAGCGCAATGCGGCGCACGCAGGTCCTTGGCACAATTAGCCAACAAGTGGCTGTTTTGTGAGGGATTGTTGCTGATGTGTTTTAAGTGGCTTTCTGAGTGGAAAATGTGAGGCGCTGGAGAGGCCGGCAGACAAAGAGGGGGATGCATTAGGTTTTATTGGTCTGCTTCGCACACATCTGACATCACTCCATGGAGCAAGTTCTGCCTGGCTTTGGGGAAAATGAAAAATAAAGCAAGAAAAAGGGGCCAAGGGTACAGGGGCGGGGGGAGCGCGAGTGATTCAAGCAGGCAAGTGGGGGCTTAATAGCAGGAGACACTGGAGCAAACTGTGTCAACCAGATGGGACCCGGGTGCCGCGGGAGGAGAGGGGAATTAGCCAACCCGCGCTTTGTTCCAGCAGAAAGCGCGGCCCTCTCCCCCCAGGAGCTGCCTACATGTGATATAATACAGCCCCTTTCAGCTGCTAAGCTGGCCAAGGACAAAAGTCACCGATAAATAGCGAGAGGGCGAGGCTGAAAGCAAAAGGCAGAGTTGCCAAGAGCCCCCGCTTTCTCCTTGGGCCGCCTGCGCTGCCGTGGCCCTGGCCGCCAGCACAGGGGCCCATGGGCACAGTGGTGGCGAGGCTGGGGGCGATGCTGTGGGACAGGTCTGGGGGTTGGAGGGGTTTTGGAGGCATGGTACCTTCAGCAGGGGTGTTCGAGGGTTGTCCATGGTTTCTCTGCCTTGATGCCCTTAGCCAAGCTCCAAGAGCCAGAGCCCCCATTCCTTGGGCATCCCGCAGCGTGCATTGGGAAGGGCTGGAGGCTGCCATCCCGGCCATGACTCCTGGCAGTCCACTGCTTATGCTTATTAAGCCAATGTGCATCCTTTACCTGCATGCCAAGCTCCTGTAGGAACACCTCCAGCAGCAAATAAAACAGTTCAAAAATCTCTCAGCCAGCCCTGACTGCCAGGGAGCCAGAAGCAGACCCCACCGAGCGCTCTCCCTGCAGCGGCCTGCTTGCAGCCATGGGCACCCCTCAGTTCCTCTGCTGCTCATCCAGAGCCCAGTGGGCACCCTGAGCCCCCACCCACTGCCACCCCACTGCCCGCAGCAGCTCCACGTCTGCTGGGTGGGGAACTCGAGGGCTGAAGCCAACCCAGCTCCTTGGGTTTTAGACCCAAAGGTGCCCTGGCCATTGCGCCCTGGCACAGAGCTCAAGACCCACAAACATTTGCTGGAAGGAGACCCCAAACACCCCCAGTCTGAGATGGCACCCCTGGTTTGGGGTCTCCCTCCCCTCCCAGCCAAGCACTAAACCAGCCGTGGGCCGTGCAAACAAGTGGGACCCCCCATCCTTCCCCTCAGAGGGGTCTTCCTTGCTCTTGTGGAAATATTGATCCAGATAAACCAGGGAGATGCATTAGGTGCTCCAGGGGGGTCAGGAGATCAGTGGCTCAGCTGGCCACCCGCTGCCCTGTGCCCGTGGGGTCCAGGATGGGCAAGAGGAGCGCTGGGGGCCTCGGAAAGCCCCTTACACCGCCGAGGGGGCCAGGGCCAAAGTGCTTTTGCCGAGGGGAGGTAAAACAAATCGATGAGGGGCCGCTGTGACATGCTGACCCTGGCGCTGAGCTGTGATTTTAACGCGTGACAGTAAATCTGGGCAGGGGGCTCGGAGGCAGATGGCCAGAGGGGGGAGGCGAGACGGGGCACTGGCTGGTGGGATGAGGGAAGGGCAAGAGCTCCCAAAGTGAGTGGAGGCTGGCACAGCCCCCAGGGAAAGGAGAGGAGGTGGGAGAGGGCAGCTCGGATGCTAACCCAAGGATGGGTGATGCCTCTGCCATGACTGGGATGTCCCTTGTAGCTGAGCATCACTCCTGAGCAGTCCTTCCTGCCACCGCACGTGCCCTGGTCCAGCCGGGAGGGCTGTAGGGTGCCGGAGCAGAGAGACCCCGAGGCTTTCTCCAAACCCATTTCTATCCGGCCAAGGGGAAGCATCCCCTCTGAACGGAGGTCTCAGTTTCCAGCCCTCGCTGTCTCTCACCCTTCACTGAAGCCAGAGGAGAGGGCAGGAAGGCACCAACGGCCCAGATCCGGTTACCTGAGGCCAACAAAACCTACCTGTCCCTTCCCGGCTGCTCCCCCTGCCCCCTCTCCAGGGGGACAAACCGGAAGGACCCCCCCGCCCCCCCCCGCCGGGTGGCCCACCGGATCGGTGACCAGGACGGCGGGCTTGCACCGCAGCCTTCTCTGTGGGTCCCTTGTCCCCCACCCTGAGCCGGCTGAGCTTTGACGCTCTGTCCCCCCGGGGCAGCCTTTTGTCAGGGGTGTGCAGAAGGGCCCCTGTGTCCCTCTGATCCTCGCCGGCCCCACGGCAGCGCGTCCCCGGCCGGAGCATAAAGCTGGCTTTCAGGGATTCGGCGTTGGGAAACTCCCAGGGAAGAAGCAAGGGAGCTTCTTGTTAAACGGGGAGACAAAGCCACCTTGTTAAGGGGTTTACAAAGGCGACCATCTCCCCCTTGCCTGGGAAGCTCGCGGCTGGCGACTCCCAACCTCACCGGGGGGATGGCTTTCCCTCAGAAAGATGGGAACACTTAATAGCTGTGCTGTGCTGCAGCCCTGTGACCCATGTTCTCCCATGAACCCACTTGGAGCCACATCTCCGAAGGAAAACAGGGACCAAACACTCATGGTCTCCCGTGGTTTTCCAGTGAATGCATTGCCGGTGGCGGTGTCCCTGCTGGGGGAATGCCATCCTTGGCGCTGCCGGACTATTACCAGCACTTGGGTACCACTGCCTGCCCAAAATTACATGATATTGAGTGAGGTGGGCCAGGGTCCCCTCCCACACAGCCTGCAGGGGGGGGAGGTGGAGCCCCAGGAGGGGAGGTGATGAGGACGGAATCCCACAGGGCACAGCCACACAGGACCTCCTTGCTTCCCTCCTGCAAAACATCCCCCCTTTCACTCCCTTTCTCCAAGCAATAAAATAAAGGTTAAGCAAAACCCCAGTGGCCCCACAGGTGCTCTGCCCCCCCAGGAGTTTTCTCTTAACACCCATCTATTCTCACTGTCTTACAGGAAACAGTCCCTGCTCCGAACACCAGGATTTTGGCACGACCTTTGTGGGACCTAATGGAGGCTCAGTCTCTGAAGGTGTCCCCCCCCCCCCAGGCCCCTGCACCCCTCATTTCATAGATCACATCTGGGGGTTCCTCAGCCCATGGCCACATCCAAGCCCCCAGGCCGCATTGCCCAAACCTGTGCATTGTTCCGAGTTGTTCTTGGCAACGCTTGCGCTAAAATCCACATGCAATTAGGTAATTACCTCTACCTCCAGAGAAACAGGAAAATTGATTTTGCCATAGTGATGCGGCAGGCTGCGGTAGCCGGCGTTGGCTGGTCAGCTTATAAAAACTGGGACCCCCTGGGCACGTACAAAGCCCACCTGGGCACCACAGCCGGCCAGGAAGGGGAGACCTTGCCTCTGCTAGCAATCCCTAGGGATGGGGAAAACGGGCCAAGCCCCGTGCAGTGAGCCCCGCCAGGCAGCGAGCACATTGCCAAAAAAGCCAAATTAACAGCAAGGAGCTTTCCCCCATCCTTTTCCCTGCAGCACACACTTGCCTTCCACCTACGCTTGCAGGTGGCACTCTGAGGGGTCCTCATCCCTCCTGGCATCATCCTCCCCCTCGTCCTCTTCCTCTCCCTGGGGAAATGCCATCCCTGGGTGAGTGCGGCTGGAGGACTCATCACCTTCTCTGCTTTGAGCCAGCAAATGTGAGCTGCTGCGGCCACCCGCACCCATGCCAGTCCTTCGCCGGGAAGCCCCAAGCACAGGTCTGTGCCCCACAGGGCCGGGCTGGAGGCAGCTCTCCCTTGCTGGGACCAAAATAAATTGGTCTGCTGCAGCTTTAAAGAAGTGTGTCTGTTCCTTGGCTGGCTGCAGGGCTGGTGGCAGCGGGGAGAGCCGGAGGACACCTGCGGAGATCCTGTACAGCTGGGGAAGATTAGCCTTTTCCACTAGACAAGACCCATTACCATGTTCCAATATACCATCACTTCCGCTAGGAGAGCCTGCAGATGAGATATCGATTGCAGTGACCCCGGACAAGCCCTTCCCCGGAGCCTGGGAGGGTGGCAGAGCAGCCCCACAGCACGGCCTGCAGCAAAAAGAGGGGGTGCAGCTTCCCAAGGGCATGCCCAGGGACCCCCAGCCCCAAGGGGGTGAGAGACTGCCATGGAACAGGCTGGGGCTTGAGCAATGGGGGGATGCACAGAAGAGCTCTGAAGCCCAGCAGTGACCCAGGTCCCTTCCCAGGGTCCCTCCATCCTCTTCCCAGCCACAGCTCTGCCCTTGGGACAGAGAACCCCCAGCCTACACTTGCTGCCCTTACAACAGGGTGGATGTTGCAGAAACAAGCCTGCCACCTTGAAAGCCCAAAACGTTACCCCCCAAAATGCCTCTGCCAGGGAGTTACCGGGGTTCAGGAGCTGCTCACACCATGCCACTCACCCACTGCTCTTCCCTCCTGCTGCCATGTAGGGCTGGCAGCCCCAGCCTCTGAAATACCTCCCTGAGGCACACCAGGGGTGGGAGGATGCTGGGAAACTGTAAGGGAGGCGACGAGAAACCACCAAATCATGGGAACGGGAAGGGCTGATGGTAATTAAAGTAGTAAAGTAATTAAACGTGTAGTGTTTGACTCGCAGCATCCTATCGCTGCAGCCCCCGGTAGCTGCACCAAGGGCAGGCACTTGCTGGTTCTTCTCTAACCTGCGACCCCACGATTTTCAAGATTTTTTTTTTTTCTCCTGCAAGACTCGGGCTGGGTTTGACTTGGCTTTTTGAATACACCAAGCTCTGCTTTACCAGCACGATGTGCTTTCAGCCCAGTTGGAAGCAGCAGCTGGAAGCCAACACACACTGATCCTCCAAGGCTGACCACAGCCATGTCCACCACCGCCTCCGAGGGCAACCCTGTGCTACCCAGGGAGTTGGAGCTGCCATGGAACGCAGCATCCTCTACTCTCAGCCGACAACCTCGTTGCACATCCCAGTGGGTGTGGCGAGGCATGGGCAACCGGAGCACCCTGGGGCCCGTGCTCCCAAGCGCTGCAGTGCAAACGCTGCAGGAGATTCGAGGCCTCGGGGTGAAATGGCTTTTTCCAGCTGATGATTCAAGCACCCCGGGGAGAGGCGGCCCAGCTGCTCCAATGAGCCCTCCCCGAGCACATCTGGCATTTCTCAAGCATTTGGGCACAAGGAGCTTCTGCTGTGACACTGTTTTTTGGCTGGTTTTCCTTCAAAAGAGACATCAGCTCATTGCACCAATTTCTTTCAAACGCCACTTTGCCAGTGGTGACCTCGGCCATGGCCAAGCCATGTGGCTGCCGAGGGTGGGCAGGGAAGGCAACGCTCAGGGCTTACAGGGCTGCCTGTTGTCTCCTGGGCCAGCACAGCATCCCCTGCAGGGTGCAGGAGGGCAGCAGCTCTGTTCCCATCTTGTTTTTTGGATGATCCCCCCCAGGAGATGGCTCCTGATGAGGTTTCAAGCCCTGTCCCCCACCTGGGAGGGGGCTGCTGTGGGAGGAGCAGGGCTGGCTCGACACCAGGCACCCGTGCCAGGGTGGGCTCAGCAGCACAACCCTGCCGACTACCAACTGCTGCAGGGCTTGGGGACACGGCTCACGCGGGACCCCACGGGTGGCTGCACTTTCTGCACGGACTTGCTGCTGAAAGCAATGGGGTGTAGGGAACAGGGCGGCTCCACGCAGCATCCCCCCTCCCCGCACCCCACGGGGGTCAGACAGGCTCCGCCAGCCCAGAAAACCATTTCTCTCCCCTTGCCTGACAGCCCTCCACTGCTTTCTCCTCCCAAGATGGTCGCTGCCAGTAATAGCAGGGAAAGTCACATCCAAGCTGGGAAAATAACATGTTATTTTCCCAGCTGTGATGTCAGAGCTTGTCACGCTCGCTGGCTCGGCAGCGGGGTGGGCAGGGCATGCCTGGACATCCCCAAATGGCCACTGGGCCTGCCTGTCCCCCCAGGGGCTGCAAAAAAGTTCCCCCTTTTTGGTGGCAGCTCTGCTTTTGCTCCCCAAATGGCTGGGAAAATGGCATGTCCCTGTCACCAGGACGGGGCTGCTGGGTGCCCCGCAGCCATGCCGGGCACTGCAGGATGCAGCATGGGGGGTGCATCGCTCCCAGCCCCCGGAGAGCATCTCTGCTCCCAACCTGGGGACACCCACCATAGGGATATCCCAAAATGGGTCCTTCCCCATCCTCAGTGCTGCAGAGCAGCAGCGCATCCTGGGTGTTTGCATGGGTTAGAAAGTGTTTCCTTTCTTTCCTCCTGCTTCCACCCTACGTTTCGGAGCAGGTCTCCCTTCCTGAGCCCCCCCGCATCCCAGCCAAGCGCTGCAGCCTCAGCCCCAGGGCTGGAAGGACCCGCAGCCCCCCCAGGTGCGATGGAGAGAAAGCCCAGCCTGGAGCAAGCACTCCTCTCCTTGCCTCCTGCGACACTGTTGGAGGCTATTTCCCTTGTTTTTTTGCTTTTCAACAAGCCATGAGTCTCTTAAAATGCACTAAAACAAAGACAAAAGAGGAAGGCTCAAATCCTCTTAACCCATCCCCACCACCCCGCTCGCCCCTCCGGACCAGCGCCGTGTGGGGCGATGTCCCCTGCTCCCCACCTTCATAAGGTACCAGCAAACACCCCCCCCGACCTTCGGAGGCACTTAATCCATTACAAATTTCACAAAGCCCAGCTTGGGGAAGCGCTGGGCCAGAAGAGCAAACAAACAAGGCAGGAATAAAGCCTGGCTCTCAATGAGCGGACCCAGCGCGTGGCTGGGTTTTTATTTCTTTCCCCAATTCTCCTCTGGCCAACCACCTTTTTTTTTTTTAATGATTGCATTTCACTTGCCACCCTGTAACAAAGCCATCACCTCCGCCGTGACTCTGGAGAGACGAGTTACAATTACAAATTACTACCACAATTAGCGCTAGTTCTTAGAGAAATTAGAAAGGGGAGCGGGAGGCTCGCGTGCGATTGATTGCTATTCATCCTGCTTTACGGTGACCTTGCTCTGGAGACGATGATATTCCTTCAGCCTGGAAACCGGATTTAAAAAAAAAAAAAAATTAATTGCAAATTAACAGTAATAACACACATTTCCTTTCAATTAATTTAAGCAGAATGAGGGGGCGTGAGGAGCAGGCGTTTGTTAAGGCCTGTACAGTTTAATTATTTTTTTTTTCCCCACAGATAATTAATTAATTTATTTGGGTGGGGGGACATGGCTGATCGGGGAGAACAAAGCAGTTAACAGGCAATGGAAAAATTAAGAGCCCATTATGTAAATGTGCCATGTTTTACACCCCTGGAGTTGGGGGGGGGTGGGAGTATGGCGGGGTCTGAGGAATAAGTAAAATAACGACCGGCTGTGCTGGGGAAGGTTGTAATTAGGAAGGGCTGGTGCTGGGGGGGCTGGTCGCACCCCGGCAGTTGGTGGGGGCTTGGGGGGAGGTCTTGGTGCACTCCCAGAGCCTGAGCAGGGATGGGGGCCCCATCCTGCTGGCCAGGAGTGAGCCCTGGGGGTGCTGGGGGCTTTTTCCCCCCTCAGGGAGGGTCCCGCCCCCTCGACCCCACGGACCTCAGTGAGTTGATGTTGATGAAGCCGGTGGCATCAGCAGGCTCGTAGTCCCCTTGCACGTTCATGCTGCAGAAAGAAAGGCACAGTCACTGGGATGGGGGGTCCTGGGGGGAGCTTGGGGCTGCCTTTTGGGAAGGGAGAGGACACGGGTGACGCTGGAGCCAGCTGCTCCCCCAGGCCGGTGCCCGCTGCTGCCCCTCCTCTGCTGCCAGCAGTTGCAGGGGGCTCAGGGCAGGGTCCCCGCCAGCCCCCGGGGAAGGGGCTCATGGCCTCGGGAGCAGCAGAGCCACAGGGCCACCCCGATTGGCCATCCCTGGGCTCCCCAGGGCCCTGCTGGAAACACAGCCCCAAATTTCCCTCCGTGGTCCCTCATGTGCATCACCACCCTTCCTCCCTGCACTCTTGCATCAAGCAGGGATGCTCGCCCTGCTCCAGAGCCATCCCCCGGGTATGGCTGTCCCGTGCCAGGCAGGGAAATTGCCCCAGGCCCCGGGCAGGGGATGTTGCCCCAGGTAGGGCAGCGATGCTGGAGGGGACCCCAGGCACCGATGGGGATTACGGCTGCGGCGGCTGGTGCCTCGGCACAACACCGAGCATGTCCCCCTCCCCAAAGGCAGCAGCCACCCACCGAATCCCAACTCCGATGGTTTCCTACATCCCCAAAACACACGGCTCATTTCCCAGAAACTGCAAACCTTAAAAGAGGAGGGGGGGGGGGGGGGAAATAAAGAAGAAAAAAAAAAAGAAAGAGTTTACAATGATTTTACCTCCCCTGACGGGCTACAGAAAAACCTCTGTGCTTTTATTTTTGCTCATTCGAGTGGTTCTGACCTGCTCTATAATTATGTTACTTTCTACCTACTGTGCAGAGGCATTTCCACACAGCTCTGCCTCTCACAGCTTTCTCTCGGGTTCCTGTGACGCCGTCACTCAAAGGCTTTCAAACCAGCGATGTAGAAATCAAAAAGAAAAGGAAAATGGTTGGAGACGCAGGGAGAATAAGTGCCCCTGCTTTTCTCTCCCTCTCTCTTTTTCCTCCGTCCCACCCCCCTCCATCCTCCTTTTTTTTCTTCCCTCTTTTTTTTTTTATTTATTTTTTTTTTATACTTTATTCATTTAATCTCTCCAAGTGAGAGCGCGAAGCATAATGAAGGGTTGGGACGGATTATTAGGAGCTGTTGATTTTGAGGGGGAGGGAAGGGGGAAAAAAAAGCCAGAGAAGAGAAAGAGAGAAGATAATTTGACATTTACTCCGACTGATCTAAACTCATTCGGGTGTATTTATGGCTTATAAAGTGTTTAGAGAGATTGAAAGGGGTTGAGGGAGGGCTGGGGGGGGGTAAGAGCGAGAGAGAAAACAATGTGAAGAAAAAGGAAAAGCCGGAGGAAAAAAATAATATTGGCTTGAAAACAGGGCTTTCGCTTCAGCTGGGCACTTGGCTGGGAGGATACTGTCCTTGGTGTCACCAGGGATGGGACAGGACGGGATGGGGTGGGATGGAGTGGGATGGGATGGGGTGGGATGGGACGGGATGCTTGCTGCCATCCCCTCTGCCCACCCTGGCCCCCCAAGCCCCACTCACCTCACCAGCTCCTCGTTGTACAGTGACCGTGGTGACTCCCGGCCGAGGATGTAGACCTGGCCCTTGAAGACGGAGAGGCGCACGGTGCCCACCACCGCCTCCTGCGAGCGCCCGATGCACTGCCGGAGGAACTCGCACTCGGGGCTGTGCCAGAAGCCTGCGGGCAGGAGGCAGCGTCAGGGGGGACACGGGGGAGGCTGGGGTGCCCATGCAGGGTGGTCCCTCCAGGCTGTCCTGTAAGGCAGATCCTAATAATTTACAAGGGAAGGGACGCGGTCACAGGACTGTCCTCTTTAGGGCAAGAGGAAATGGCCTCAAGTTGCACCAGGGCAGGTTTAGGTTGGACATTGGGAAAAATTTCTTCCCCAAAAGGGCTGTCAAGCACTGGAAGGGGCTGCCCAGGGAAGTGGTGGGGTCCCCATCCCTGGAGGGATTTAAAAGCCAGGCAGATGAGGTGCTTAGGGACAGGGTTTAGTGGTGGGATGGCAGGGTTAGGGGAACGTTTGGGCTTGATGATCTTAAAGGTCTTCTCCAACCTAACCGATTCTATGATTCTATGACTGGGGCACGTGCCAGGACACCCAGGTTCAGCCCTGAGGGATGGACACCCCATGTGTGTCCCCTCCCCTTGGGGCAGGAGAGCTGCTGGAGAAGGGGCAGCGGGGCCATTCTTCCAGCTCCTCTGGGCAAACCAGCATCTCGGGAGCGTCAGGTGGAGACAGACAGACAGACACGGAATCTAGGGGGGACCAGCTCACAGCCCCCCGGGATGGGGATGAGCTGCTCTCCCCTGGGACTGGCAGGGCAGGGATCGGCCCCGAAGAGTCAACCCCAACCACAGCCTCTGCTCAGGGGGATGCAGCCCCCACAGCAACACTTCACCCCTCAGGCAGCCCTGGGAAGGGAAGCACCCCGGCCATGGGGGTCCCAGTAGGGCAGCCCCCCCAGCCCACTCCCATGCCCCATGCTGGGGCTGTACTGGGCTGCGTGTCAGGGCGCAGATGTCTCAGCAGCCCTGGGTGGGCTCAGCTCCCTGGCCCTTCCTAGGGCAGCGGGGCTCTGCTTTCCCTCGCCATCATACTCCCCGTGTCACCGCTCATGGTTTAACTTGTTCCCGCCGCACTCCCAGAGTAGGAGGCTGGCGGGACGCATGGAACCGGTGCCAGCACCCACCCAAAGCTCCATCTAACCACAGCCACAGCAAGAATCTCCCCCTCCTGCCCCAGCTCCTGCCAGCACAGCAGCCCCCCGGACACCCCAAGCCCCCAGCAGCCAGCTGAAGGCTGGGCATGGGGGTGATGTGCATTTGCACCATGGCCCCCCCCAAAATGCATCCTGCAGGAGCAGCTCTTGGCATTGCCATCCACCGAGGCCACCTTGGGCGCACGGAGGGGCCGTGGCCCTGCCTGTGCCCCCTCCTGTCCCTAAGCAGGGTAATTAGCCAGGGAGCCCCTGGAGACCTGGAATAAAGCCTGGGAGATGGAGAGGGAGATAGAGGAGGAGAGAGAAAGAGCCCATTCACCGCCCTCCGGTCATCCCCAGGTTTTATCTCTCCCATCGCCCTCCTGCTCAGCTCGAACACCGGTGCCCTCTCACCTTTCCCTTCCCAGCTGGGCTCCGGGGCCGAAGCCATTAAAGAAACAAACAATTTCTTTTGTTGTTTGGCCTCGCCAGCCCCCAGCGGGGCCGTATCCTGCAGCCTTGTCCCTGGGCTCTGCATAGCC
Source organism: Gorsachius magnificus (assembly GCA_034008185.1). Lineage (NCBI taxonomy): Eukaryota > Metazoa > Chordata > Aves > Pelecaniformes > Ardeidae > Gorsachius > Gorsachius magnificus. The sequence goes on from CM067094.1 coordinate 6,007,950, forward strand.
CTGCTCTGCGGCACGGCATCAGAGCCCTGCAACCTCCCAGCACCAAACCCAGCTCCCTGACCCAGACCCCCTTGCCACCCCACCATGGCACAGCCGGGGGATTCAGGACCCCTTCCCCACAATTGGCACTGCCATGCAGGCAGGGACCGTGGCTCCGGGCAAATACACCCCTCTATTTGGTAACCACCCTCCAGGTACAACTCTTTAAACATCAGGATAGATGTAGGGCTGTAGCATCCTCGTAAAAATAAACCCAAGAGACGTTAAAATAATAACCAGCTACTTAAATCCTGACTCCGACAGCTCCAGGTGCAAGGAAGCATCCCCCTCCACACCACCCCCCCCCCACCGCAGACCCATTCCCCACTGGAAGCGATCCCCCTTAATGACCTTCCTGCCGTGTAACCAGGATCCTGTCCTAATCATGGTGCAGGCAGGGGGACAATGGCATTTCCGCACCTGGCCGTACCTGCCGGACGGGAGCTGGCTTCAAAGCCACCCCTCCACAATGGGATCAATGGGGATGGGGAAGATAAACACCAGTTCTCTGAAAATCAGGGGCTAGTTGCAATATTCAGGTGTTAAAGGAAGGTGAGCTTGAAAGCCTGGCCTCTGGCAGGGGGACCCGTGGGTGCTGTTTGCACCCCGTTGGGGTTGCTCCTTGGGTTTGGGCTCGGCTGCCAGGAAAAGCCCAGGGCCAGGCTGAAAATCCCCAGGGATTCAGCATCTGGAGCCAGGGACACAGCAGCCTTCACCTGGCAGAGGTGGGGAGGGAGAAGCGAGACTGCGATTCCCTGAGCGGCTCTTTAATCTCCTGGCTTCACAACAAGCGAGTGGTTAGAAATAAACAAACACGTTTATGCTTAAACTAAGAAAAAAAAAAACCTAAGAAAAAAAAAAAGAAGTCAAAATAAAGGCAGCCCAGGACAAAGTCTAATAAAAATAGCCAGAGGCAGGAGCATCGGGGAGTGAATTAAGGCAGGGGCTATGATTCAAGGGGAAGGTGATCAAGAATTCTGCGGCCCCAGAAGCTCTCACCCTACCAGGGCCCTAAAATACAGTTTAAGCAGCAAAGGGGCTCAGGCATTAAATGCCATTTGCCAAGGAAGACACAGGAGGGAATGTCCTCAGAGGGGAAGGCGCAGAAGATGAGCATGGGCATCAAAAACTGCAGGGGAGGAGACAGCCCGACCCAGTCCCGCCAGATCTGCTCCTGCCCAAAGCCTGAGCTCCTGGAGTCAGGTTATTTCCAAGGAACAGGCAGGCTGAGAAACGAGCACATATGAAAGAAAAGAAGTGTTGTTTGGCTGAGGGGCAGGAAATCTCCCTGGTGTGGGGTCTCCAGGGACCTCGGCTCTGAACTGGGCAGAGGATGGAGGAAGAGCCGGGGCGTGGGGCACGCTGCTGTGCTTGGAGCCATGCAGCAGGGGCCCGGCTGTGGGCAGCGGGGGTTTGAGCACACCTATGGCATTTTGGGCAAAACATTCCTTCAACTTAGCACCAGCAACCGGGTCGGGGTTGATCCACGGAGCAAACCCCAGGGCAGTACCAATGTTCCCTCCCAGGGGTGCCATTCCTGGCCCCCCCAGGGGCAGCAGCCCACAGTAAGCTCGTCCCCACAGCACCCGCCCCAGCAGCCTGGGGGCACCGAGCTGAGACCCCTCAAACTCAGCCCACATGGGTGGCTGAGCAGAGCCAAGCTGAAGCCGCCGGGTGCATCACAGGAGGAAGGGCAAAGGGCTTTCTGTCTGTCTGAGTGTGCAAAGGGCTTTCTGTCTGTCCCTAACTCTGGGTGCCAACCCAATCCGGCCTGCCACCAGGCCCCTTCCCGGGCCCCCCCCCGGGCCCCCCCGGCCCGGGCAGTGCCCCGTGTGGGCCCACAGCCCCTCGCCTCCCCTCCCACAGCCCCCCGACCCCTGCAGCCAGAGCCATGTCACCTCGAGAGCCCCCCCGTGCCATGCACCCCCTGTGCTTCCCCCCACCAGGGCACGGGGAGAGGTCTCCAGCTTCAAACCCCACCGCGGGGACGGCCATGCCGGGAGCTTGGGTGCTTGCGTGCCCTGGATCCCGAGGTGCTCCGGTCCCCGTCGGGCGTGCGGCGAGATGGAGGGGTCAGGGGGGAGCGCTGGGGAAAGGCGATGTGGAGGGGGACAGAAGGACGGTGAGTTACAGCCTGTGAGGCACCCGAATGTGTTGGATGGGATGAAGCGGTGGCACCGGGCTGGGAGAGATGCCGGGAGCATCCCCCAGCAGCAAGCCCTTGTGGAAGGCGGCATCGCCTCCCAAAAGCAGGCATGGAGCCCCTTTGGCACTAAAGCGGGCAGAGAGGGGGGTAAAGCTCAGCCCTCAGCACAAGCAAACCCATCTTTTCCTCTGTGAATAACCTCAAAATCCACACCTGAATTTTACAGCCCTGAGCATGTATACCAGCGGGACCTGCAGCCTCCGGTAGCAATGAGGGAGGAGGATGAGGAGGGCTGGGAGGATGCTGCTGTGGCGGGGCCGGGCCGAAGGACCGTACGTACCGTTGTACACCAGCTCGGAGAATTTCAAGGCGAGCCCCTGCTTGATTTTCCGTACTTCCCGGTCCATGGTGAAGGCCTCGATATCTAAATGCGCATGGTATAGGATCGTTCCCGCTGGGGTCTCATAGATACCTAGCCATTTTTCCAGGCAGGGGGAAAAGCAGAAAAAGAGAGAGAAACGAATGAGACCAAAACTGTCAGCAAATGACAAAAAATAATGATTTGGCTGACAGAAGGAGCTGTGGTCGAGCGCATTCAGTCCCAGCTTGCTGTAAAATGCATCTGTCATTATATTCATGCTGGGGCCGAGACAGTCCACTCCGCACCTTGCGGAGAAAATTTCTAGATTCCCCTCTTTGAAGAGGCACTCTGACGAGGCTAAATGACAGGGTTTGGGAACCGATCCCCCCACCGATCCGTGCCCAACGGTCTGCGGCTGAAAACCTGTAATTAAAGGAACGACGCGGGGCACAGGCACGGGGAGCAGAGGGCCTGAAGTACCCTCCTCTCCCCTCGGCTGGTGAGAAAGAGCCCCACGCGTCCGCTGCGAAGCAATGAGGCTACCCGGGGGCTGGGAGGGCAACCTCATTTGGGGCTGGCAGCGCCCCCCCTCTGGTCCCTTCCTGCCTGCTCCCCCCATTGCACAAGGCCTGGGGATGGAGGGATGCTTAATGATTTCGGCGATGGGGGCTAAGGCTGCGGGCGAGCCGCTCCCTTTGTTCCAGCCGCTCTGGGCTCATTTGCCGCATAACATGTTTAGTTGGGTTTTAAATACGAGGGTGGCCACGCCGTGCTCTGCTTCAGGTCGGATGCGGGTGGAGAGCCGGTGGGGGAAACGCTGAGCTAATCCGGCAGCGAACACGCATCGGGCAGGGCTGTGACCTGCCCATCCCTGTCCCCTGCCCACCCGCCGTTGGGGATGGTCCCCTCACAATGTTGGGCATCTGTGCTATGGCATGGCCATAGGAATGGCGAAGGACACCCACATGTTGGGGTTTGCTGGCACACAAAGAAATCCCATAGGAATCTGTCCCTCCTGAAGAGGACATGTCCCCAACCAGCCTCAGCACCCAGAGGGGGTGAGGGGAGCCCATGGGGCTGCCCTGGGGGCTCAGACCTGCACCAGGCTCTGCCTGCTCAGTGCCCTAGAGTGTGGCACAGGCTCAAGCAGGGTCCCGTCCTGGGGTGGCCACGTGTCCCATGGGCACAGCAGGAGCCCTGTCCACCACAGCAACCCAAGCCACTTCCATCAGACCTCATCCCTACCAGGCTCCATGATGTCAGCATCCTACTGGCACGGGATGGGTCTCTGTCCCAAAGGAGAGCCACCCCTTCCTCTCAGGCCACCCCAGTGACATTGCAGCCTGGGCCCCGGGGACAGGCCATGAGCTCACCCATCCCTGTGCTCACTGAGCACCATCCAGTGCTCCCCAAGCACCCATCCCTGCGGGGCTGCGGGAGGAGACAGCTGAGTTAACAGCAAAACCCAGCCGTCCCCACGGGCACGACGGCGGCACAGAGGGGTGCTGTATGCCCCCTCCAGCCCCCAGCCGTGAAGCTAACACAATTAATATTCCCTCTCCCTCCCCTTATGAGTTGTTAAAGCCAGTTCAGGCTGACCAAAGGTTTATGTCTCGGTGCCCACCTCCTGCCCGTCTGCCTGCACCCCTGCCCGTCCTGTTCGACCTGATGCTGGAGGGCTGGGGACCGGAGTGTGACAGCCGGAGCCGAGGGGAGGGGAGCTGACAGTCATGCTCCCAGCCTCACCGCCGAGGAGACAAGAGACACCTTCAAAGTGACACTCGCAGCGTCTCCAAGTGTCTATTTTCATCTCCCCGTGTTTACAGGAAAAAGACAGGGGTGTCAGCACTGCAGCCTGGCGAAGCTTCAATCACCCCGTAATTACTGCTGGGGAAGGGGGGGACCAAGAGGGGGGGGTCTGGGGGGGGGCAGCCAAGGAGGCAGCTGCCGCTGCTTAAAATTTTCTAATTTGTAACCTTGGCTGTCAGTTCACCTCCATCCGAGCAATTTTGCTGTGCTGAGTGCGGGCTGTCACTCCTGACAGCATCCATGGGACAGGACGGGATGCGGTGGCTTCCCGAGGGGAAGGGGGGGGCAATGCTGCCCATGGGAAGATGCTGCCCAAATTTCCACTGCTGGCCCAGGGCTGCAGCTGAGCGTGGCCTGGTCTGGGTTCATCGCAGGGAAGGGGTTTTCCGCTTTCCTCTTCCATCTGCTCAGTGCAGGAAAGGGAGGAAAAGGAAGGAGGAAAAGCCCCAGCCAAAGGCAGCGCTCGGCTCTTTTGGCAGCGGCCATCCTCTCCTTCCCGATTTCTCCCCACTGATTTCATTTACTTCACTTAATTATCCCCCCTTCGGAGTTAAAAAGATAATTTGATAATGAGGATGTGAAAAGGCGGGAGAGGCAGAGCCAGGTTCCTGCTCGAAGCCAAGAGCCCCCGGCTGAGCCGTGGCCCCCCCGGCCGGCTGCAGCACTGCTCCCCAGCACCCCGTAATTACCCACCCTCCTCCCACTAAAACAAATACGGCAAAATCGAGTTAATAGGGCTTAAAAGGCTGGTGCGGGCATGCTCAGCTTGCCCCTCGCCCATTAGGCCTTAACGAAGTTCAATTAGGAGCTTAGTAAAAATCAATGCAAATGAATTTTTCTCTTCCCCCACTCCCCGGGTCCAGGAGGTGAGGGAGAGGAGGCACCTGGCAGGAGCCTTCACTGCCACCTCTGAGGCCATGGAGGGCTCCTGATGTGCTGCCGACTGCCTGTGCCTCAGTTTCCCCCGCAGAGTAGTGTCCCTGGGGAGAAGATGTCCCTGTGCCACCCTGAGGAGCCCCAAGATGGTGGGAGCAAACAGCCACTGGGGCCACTGCACACCACTGGGATTTAAGGGATCACCTCCTCCTGCTGGCAAGTCCAGGTCCCGGCTCCTGTCCCATTGACCCTAACCCCATTTGGGGTCCAAAAGTCTCCTGCAGAGCGGTGGTGGGGCCACCCTGAGCTGCCCTGCACCCCAAAATCCCCAGAGCCTCCTGCTCCAGCCCCCCCCATCCCAGCTCTCCATCTCTCCCGCACAGCATCTCTCAGAGCACATTTCTGGGAGGTTTCTGCTAATCCCAAGGAGCAAAACCGGGGGCAGGATCCTGATCAAAGCAAAGAGGAAAACCCGCCGCCAAGGTCTTGTCCCAGAGGTGCCGGCACCCCCGCTGTCCCCAGAGAGCCCGGTCCTCCCGCGTCTGCCAGCACACAAACACGACAGCGATTGCAATGGCAATGTCATGCAGGAGACAGACATGACAGTTAAATGGTGTTTAGAGAAATTATTAAATGCTGGAAGGGTCACTAGAGCGTGTCAGTGGCTCTTAAAAAAAAAAATAGATTTTGACAAATTACTCAGCATCCTGCATGCAAATGCTCAGGCGGGGGTGTGTGGTTTGGGGTTGGGTGGTTTGGTTTTTTTTTTTTCCCCTTCTTTCGGTTTTAATTTGATTATTCAAACTCAGATCAAATGATTTGGGGTTTTGTTTCTCGCCTTTTGTGGCTGATGCTCTTGCAAAGGTGCCGGCGCCCTGTGGCAGGAAGGGAGACCGCAGGCTGGCTCTTATCAAAATATTTGCTGATGCCCTGTATGGGAAGGGCACGTTTAAAGAAAGGGAGCGTCTAATTAGGTATTAACGAGGTTTAAAACAAAGGAGCTGGGGCAAGGAGATGGGAAATTATTATAAGCCCCCTCATTACTTAGTTCTGTGTGGGGCAGCTTGCTGCCTCCGGAGACTTCCAATGAAGCTGATCCTAATGGATGATCAATACTGAGTCCCAGCCTCAAAAAACGCATAGATAAATCAAAGAATTGGCTTTTTTTTTAAAAAAAAAACCCAAACCCTCAGTGATTTGCATCAGCCTCCGGCACTTTGTACCTGTGTTACACAGCCTTACATGCTCCAGGACCTCCCACGAGCACACCCCCCCCCACAGAAGCCCACAGCTTGCTGGGTTTTGACAGGTCGTGCCCGAGACCTGGGGTCTCCCGTGGCACCGGCAGCAAGTGGGCAGCTGCCTTCATTAGAGAGCAGCGAGAGCTTCCCAGCACAGGGAAATCTTGGTCAAAAGCTGATGAGAAGGGAGCGGTTGAGGGCTGCTGGCATGGCCTCAGCCAGAGCACCCCAGCGATGCTGAGCATCAACCACATCCCACTGGGTTTTTCCCTTTTTTTGCTGTTTTTAGGGCAGGGACAGTGCTGCCAGCCGGTGGCCGCTCACCTCTGGACTTCATCCCGACGAAGCGGTTCTCCACGATGTCGATGCGCCCGACGCCATGCTTGCCCCTGCGGAGGAGAAGGGAGGTTGCAGCAGCCCCAGCCCTGCAGCAGGATGCAAGTGGCTGCCAGAGGTGGGTTGAGGGGGAGGACAACAGGGGGCAAACCCCAAGTGACAGGGTGGCCAGCCCCTGAGCAGCACTGGTGACCACTGGTAGTGATGCCCAGATAGGATGGGTGACAAGGAGATGGATTTTCTCTCCTTTTCCCCTCTTCTTTGCTGTGCCACCAGCCTCTCCATCCTCACTCGCCACTGGGGCTGGCAGTGCCACAGGCAGCTGGGGTAATTGGGCCACTGGAAAATAAACTGGGCAAGGGGCTAGGACCTGCAGCGGCTGTATTCCCAATGGCTGAAGTAATTTTAAAACCACTTAATTAACATTAAAAAAAGCGAACTACATGGAAAAGTTCATTCCCATTCAGCACGGGGAAGATAAAGGCAGAGGCACAAAGGAGGATGGGCTGGGGACTGGGTGGCACTTGGCACGGGGTGGGAGGAGCGGGTGCCCTCATGGGTGCTGCCATATTTTTGGGCAAGCCCCTGGGGATGGCTCTGCCCTGGTGGCAGCAGAAACTGGGCAAGGGATGGCACAGGGCAGAAAACCCCGAAGGAGGTGCTGCTGTGGAGGCAGGGGGCGGACAGGGCAATGGACCCAGCCAGCACATCTCCATGCCCCAAAAAAGGCAACTTTCCCCTCAAAAGGGACACTGAGCCCCTCAGGCAGGCAGGGCGAGGCAATGGCACCTGGGACACAGGAGCTGGGGGTGTGGGGCTGAGCTGGGAGCAAAGGGTGCCCTGCAGGCAAGGGGTGCCCCAGGGCTGAGCCCCCCACTGCGGGCAGGGCAGCCCTCACCCAACGTGCGGCTGGGGCAGCAGGTAAATGCAGAGGGGGTTAAGAAGTCTTCTTAGCCCTTCTCATGCACATAAACCTGAAATACGCCTGTGCTCCTGGCTTCAGTGCCCAGCTCTGTTTGCTGGCATGAATGGCACAACTGGGACCCAACTGGGACCCAACCGGGAATCGGTGGGGACCATCCCATCCTCGCGCTGCTGCCCACCATCCCTGGGCTCATTGGGATGTGCCTGCTGCCAGCATCAGGCTTCCACCCCTCCCGGGGGACCCTGCCCTCGTCCCCGCTGCCAGCCGGTGGGCAGGGGACAGCGTGGCACTCACGCAATGTCGTTCAGGTACACGAAGAGCTCCAGGGCCGAGCAGCGAGTGGCTCCATCCCCAGCGTTGGTGACCTTCACGGGGACACCTGCAGAGGCGGGGAGGGAGGACGGGCAGGATCAGCCGGTGTCAGGATCCCCCCGGAACATCACCCCACGGGCGTTAAATAGATGTGACAGATATGAACTCTAAATAACTTCTTAAAAAGGCATATCCAAGCTGGTGCGGGGGGGAGGCGAGGGGAGGGGGACCCACCTCGGGAGAGAAGTGAAATAAATAAATAAAAAAGGCCATAAACCACCCCTCCCGCCTTCCCCCCCCTCTCCTCTCCCTCTCTCTTTTTTAGGGCCTGTGAAATTGCAACCAGGCCCTTAACTAATTGAATTTCACGCTCGGCAATTGTCTTACAGCGAAGCACCTTCTGTCCCACCAGCCCCTGCCGAGGGGGGGCTGACAAATGTGTCCCCCACCCTGCCTGCACGGGGGGGGTGTCTGGGGGGGGGGGACGGGGACCCCCATACTGGGGCATGGCTGCTTGCACACGCACCCCGTGGTGGGGAGCTCCCCGCCATGAATTAATTATTGCACTTTTTTTTTTTTCTTTCCCCCCCCTTAAATTTTTTTTTTTTTTTTTTTTTTAAAGGGCGCTGGGCAGGAGCGGGCCGGGCGACGGGGGGGATGCTGAATAGAAAGAGGCATTTTTCTTTAGCGGTGTGAAATGAGCAATAAATGTATTAGGAAGCTGACAAGGGGGCTGCAGGGCCCACAAAGAAAAGCAGTGCGGAGTTGGAGGCTAATCCCCCCTCCATCTGCCCTCCTCATTACCATTTAACGCACTATCAGTTGCCAATCAGCCTCAATGCCTCCCTTTCTAGTCTTTATTACGGAGGCGCCCGCAAGAGCCCTGGCTAGTGATGGGGGCTGTCAGCTCCCCCCCTTGCCCCCCCCTAAACCCCCTATTTTCCAGGGGTTTATAAACTCAGTTGTAAATTGCTATTAAATGTAACTCGCGGCAATAATGAACCTTAAGCTGCTTCTCGGTGCGGGCCCCCCCCCTCCGCGCCCTCCCCTCGCCCCGGCTCTTTCTATTCGCATCCTCCGCCGGGGTATTGGCCGGGGTCCGCTCGGTGGAGAGCCGACGTTGTCGGGGCTGTTGTTGGCGAAAGCTGCTTAGCCTTTAAAATAGTTAATAATTAGATTAAAACTTCAAATAAATTAACTAGGGGCTGAATGGGCTGCTAGGAGGGGGGCTGCTCCTCGCAAGGGGATCATTATAATGGAGCAGGGCTGCAGGCGGCGGGGAGGGGGTGCTCCCTGCGAGCGGGGTCTCCCCAGCCCGGGCTGGGCTGGCTGCTGCTGCCAGGATGGATGGAGGGTGGCACGGGGTGCCCGGCTGGCGGCGGTGGGAGATGGTGCCCCATGTTCCCTCTCTGGGTGACGGCTCCGGGGCTGGACCCCACCATGCATCCCCTGGGATGGGACGGGGTGTCCCTGTCTCCTCCATGCGATGCTGATGGCCAAATCCTGCTGGAGCATCTCCCCAGCTGTGACACTGGCCAGGGCCACCTGCATGTCCCCAGGGCCAACTGCCTGTCACCCTGTGGGACAGGGACCCTGTGTCCACTGCACCTCAATACCTGGGGTGGGGGCTTGGACCCCTCCCTGCTCTCAGGAGGGTCCCAGAAAGCCCCCCCAAGACATACACAGACCCCCCCCACACCTCCAAGAGCCCAAATGTGCTGCAAGCAGCATCCCAAGCCCTGGTGCCACAAGTCAGGGCTCACCCCACCTGCCCCCCACCCCAGGCATGCTCCCAGCTGTCTGCAGCCCCTGGTCCAGCCCGGGGAGTGGGGTTCGGCTTCGAGGGGCCAGCAGCGGGGAGGTGCTTACCCCACTCAAATTCGATCTCCAGCACATCTGGGGTGTTGGGAGAGGTGGCCGGATCGTGGGTCTTTGTGTAGAGCCCAGGGGGGGCCTGATTCTGCCCGGGGAGGGAAGAGAAAAGGGAGAGTCAGTGGCATTGGCATGGCCAACACCGCCCGCAGCCCTGACCCGCATCCCCCATCCCCGGAGCACCCCATCCCAAAGCGCGCAGCCGGCTCGGCACAGCACTGGTGCTTACCGGGGCCCCAGGAACAAAGGGGTTGGAAGAATCAGCCAATTTTTCTCCTCAACTTGATCTCATCTTTTCCTCCGACGCCCCCCCAGCTGGAGGCGGGATGGCTGAGGAGACGCAAGTCAGGCAGGGAAAAGCGGGACGATGGCAGCAAGCGGCAGGGCGGGCGCCCGCACGTCCCCGCGCTGTGGCCGGGCTTATTCGGCACTGACCGAAAAAACTAATGAGGAGGCCTGACCCCAGCAGGTGCTCCAGTCGCACCGGCTCTTTCATGGTGTCCCCGGGGTTAATACACACGGGGGAAAATAGAGGAACAAAGCAAAAACCCATTTCAGAGCACATCAACCTTTATGTATATTTTTTTTTCCTAGATTTATAGGAAAGAGGCATCTTATCTCCGTCAGAGTCAGGCCACCAGAGGCTCGGGTGCCGACGATGAATTGCCACAATTGAAGCGCATGCCAGAAGGGGGGGGGGAATATAATAATAATAAAAAAGCTTTGCGTCCCAGAGAGCAAATGCTTTGCAATTTCACGTGCCCCCTCGGCACTCACGCACGACGCGGCTGCGTGCACTGGCCCCAAAACGCTTTCGGACCAGTGTTTGCAAATGCCTGTCTCTAAAGGGATCCCACCCCACCCAGCTGCGGCTCTGAGAAGCGGAGGGGAGGGAAACTGAGGCACAGTGAGGTGGAAAAGTGGGCAGCGCCCAGCAAGCGAATGGCAGAGCGAGGCTGTGCCAAAGCTGTCCTCGGCCAACACCGGAGGGAGCATCTCAAAGGAGCCTCCAGCTGAGGGGTCCCCATCACCAAAAACCCCGTCTGCAAGCAGGTGGGGTGGAATTTCTCCAAACTGAGCCGCTCCTGCAAATGTTTTAAGTGGTGGAAAACTGGAAATTCCACACAAATCCCGGCTGGTGAGGGCTGGAGCTCTGGGCATCCCTGGGTAGTGGGACCCTGCCTGCACCCGGAGCCCTGCCTGCATCCCCCCCCCCCCGGCTTCTCCTCTCCCTTATTAAAGCACAACTTTTCTCCTGCTCACTTTTCCTCCCTCCTGCTCTCCAGCGAGAAAAAAATCATAGAATCATCGAATCATCTAGGTTGGAAGAGACCTTTAAGATCATCACGTCCAACCGTTAACCTAGCACTGCCATCCCACCACTAAACCATGTCCCTAAGCAAGGTAGAAAGCAAGTAAGGACAAGGTAGAAAGCAAGTTAAAAAAAACCAAACAAAAACCCAAAAGGAATTGCTTTAAAAAATTTTTAAAGCTTTTTTTTAAGGGAAAGTTAATTTCTCTGTAGAAGTTTTCATCTAAAGTTTTTAAAGATGGGAAATAAGCCTTTTAGTGAAAACTTCCTCCTTTTTTTTTTGGTCCAATAAATAATGAAGCCCAATCACTGCCAGCGCCTGTGGGCTGCGCGCATCCCTGCCATCCCCTCCACACAGGGGGACCCCCCTCACCTCACCCCAAACCCTGGGGCGCACATCCCAGCGGCACCCACAGCCAGGTCCGGGGAACAGAGACATAAGCGCCCCAGCACATGCTCCAGCCAAACCGCCCTCGGGTTCCCATTTTACCTCATTTTTGCCCCTTTCCCTTGTTTTAAACAAGAGGCGCTCGCACGCGCGCCTCCCCCCCGCGCTCCTCGCGCACGCACACGCACAAATTACACGGGCTGCAGATTTCAATTTTACATCGTCTGGCCTTTCCTAGCCCTGATCACACTTATTAACTAGACAAACCTGCACGAGATGATGAAAAACTTGGAGTTCAAAAGGAAAGATGGGGGGGGGATGACACACAGGAGGGGAAAAAATACTGGAAAGTATTAAAAACTCTTTACTAAACATTGGAAGCCAAAGTCAGGTAGTTTCCAATTTTCCGAGCCAACTATGAAAACCCCTATTAAATAAAATAACTAAATAGAAATAAAAGTGACATTTGGCTTGCATTCCACCATTAGGGTGCGAGCCTGTCCTCTTTTTATTCTCCCTCCTAAAAGCACAGTTCAAATGACAAATAGTTTGTTGCAGTGTATCAATGCCTCCTATTTATCCCTCCCCGCAGGGGGGCTAGTCCTGCAATGTCATCTTTAAAGGGGAGAGAGGGGGGGGGAAAAAAAAGGGGAGGGGGGAAAGGAAGAGTGTGTGGAAAAGGAGAGAGGGAGGGGGGAAGAAAGAAGCAAGAAAAACGGGGCAAGAAGAGAAGAAATTGGAAGCAAATGGTCCATGAAGTAAACCATGATGCAGAGCTATCGATGCCGCAAATGGTTTATTCATCCGGCTGATATTGTTGTGCCCAGGACTGAATGAACTCTTTCAGAGTGCCATATGAAGTTAAAGCAAGTAAATTTCTATCTTTCTCCGCATTAGCTGCCTCATTGCCCTTCAATCGGGCCTCACAGAGGCAGAAAATAGCTCAACCATCTGCTTTCAAATCCCTGCGTTTGGCAGATCCCGGGGGTTTGGGGAGGGGAGCCCGCCATGCCTGGCACCCCAGATCCTGCCGTGGCCGCCCTGGTGCCTGGCACCGCTTCCCAGGCCAGGGAGGGGGACAGTGGTGACACCACGCTCTGGGAAGCCACCTCCCGGCGCTGGCGGAGGGAGAAGTGCCCGAGCGGAGGATGCTCGGGGATGGGGTCGCTGCTCTCTTTTTTGCTAAACTGGCCCCATTTTCCAAGCTGGCTTTGGGAAGGAAGCGAGTTTGGCAGAGCCTTGGGCCCAGGGATCTTCCCCAAGGGGAGAGGTGCTGGGTACGGAGGGGTGAGTCAGGGTGGGTGCACCTGGAAGGGCGTGGGTCCTGTCCCTTGCTAGCTCCAGCTAGAGGCGTGAAAACCCATCCCTGTGCCAACCACTCTCCTGGACAGGGAGACCTCCGAAGCGGCTGGCTTTGCAAAGCCCGACCCCACAGACACCCCTCCGCAGGGCACCAAAGGGGGAGTGGGACCCCCTCTCCACCTTCCTCTTACTCACACCCCCGCCAGAGGCACGCGCCAGCCCAGCCGCAGCGAGCCGGCCACAGGCCACCGAGCTCCAGCCAGCTCCTCTCCCTCTCCGCCTGCCTCCCCCTCCTCTCCCCGGGTTGTCTAATTAGCGCTGATGGATAGTTTAAGTAGCCGCCGAGCGAGCCAGCCAGCGTCGCGACCTGCTGGAGCATGAAGAGCGCAGGCAGGGGCCAGCAGGCAGCCGGACCACAAGCACCATCGGGAGGCAGCCGGGGCCAGACCCACGCCCCCGCCACGATGTGCCGCGCTCACCGGCAGCACCTGCCCGCAGCACCCACCGCCACCGCGCTCTTGACCCCATCGGCAGCCAGAGCTGCCTGGGAGCCGGTGGTCCCATGGGTGCCCTTGGGGACTCCAAGCACCACCCCAGGCAAGGGGAGGTTTTACCCCGATTCTCCCCAGATAGTGAGGATGGAAGGCGAGGAGGGACGGAAGGCGAGCTGCAGGCACGGGCAGGGGACCCAAGCTGCAGGGGCCAGCCCAGACCTCTGTCACCCACCACCAGCCCCTGCTCTCCCACCAGCGCCTCATCTAATTGCGCCTTTATTGCTTCCCCATCACATTGACCCCTCTGGTGTCACCCTGAAACGGTCCCTTCCCCTATTCACCCCGGCGGCAATTAACGTGCCGGGAGAGGCGGAGGGGCTGGGGCGGGCGCTGGGGTCTCCCCGCCACACACGGCCTGCCGTGAAATTTCCAATTAGGCTGCAAATACACGAGATGCCCTCAGCCCTGTGGCTGCCACGCTGGCCGGGCGGCCGTGATCGATTACCTTGGGGTTCTCCAGGATCCCGGCTTCATAGCTGCGGCAGACAGGGAAGGAGAGAGAAGTCACTGCAACACCTGCAACCTGAAACCCCAAAACCCGCTGGGATGACCCCACTGCCCCCATCACCCCATAAGGATGGGTATTAATAATATGTGTTATGGATCTCCAGCAGCAAGCCTGCAAGGAGCACCGGGCTTGGGAGAGCCCAGGAGGTGGATGCTGCCACATGGGACATGGACAACTGGGCAGAAAGGGAGGCTGGAGGTTTTGGGGTCACCCTTGGCTGGCATGTGGTGGGGCAACCGGGGACTCTGGAGATGGGAAGGATTGTCCTGACCATGCAGGATGAGGGAATTGGGGCCCCAGGCTCTGGGTCCTCATCCCACCGTAGCTCCCTGCCCGCCCAGCCTCTCACCTGATGTGCATGAGGTTTTCATCCATGCTCCAGGGCGTCTGGGGTGTCACGGGCACTGGGATCCCATGTTTCTGCCAAGAGAAGGGGAGCAGCACTGAGTGAGCCCATGGGGAGAGCCAGCCCCTGCCAGCACCACCTCCGGCCAAGGTCAGCCCCAACAGTGCAAAGGCACAACCCATGGCCACCGGCAAGGTGGCACGGAGCAAGGTGGACATGTGTGTCATCATCACAGCATGGGCAACATTAGCTCCCACCACGAGAGCCACCTTGATGGGGACATCAGGGACACAGTGCATCTGGGAGGAGAATGGCCACCCTGCCACCTGCTGAGACGGAGCCACAGAGCATCTCACGAACCCAAGCGATGGAGATGTCAGCACGGGCGTTGTGTGCTTTTTCTAGGTCCAGGTCCAGGACGGTGCATTCCCCTAGCTTAGCTCCTCATCAAGGGGAGGTGACATGAGGACAGAAATCCCCAAAACCACAGGACGCTCTCCAGCTTGAATGGGACCATGCTCTGCTGCGCAGGGACAACACATGCATCCCCGCAGCCTGGTGCAAACACGTGGTGGTACAGACACGGCACGCGGGGCAGCAGGCATTCCCCTGAGCCCAGGCATCCCAAGCTCACTGTGCCCAGGGACGCGCGGCCCTGCACCGGCTGCCTCCCCGGCGCAGCGCACAGCGCCGAGCCCAGCTCCCTAACAAGGTCACCAGCGCGCTCAATTATCCGCTGACATGTCAATGGGGGAAATTGCCTGTGAAGACGAGGTGAATACGCAGGGGAATTAGCAGGAGAGGCGACGGCGGCGAGCTAACAACTGGAGCCAGCGGGGACATCACCCACCCTGCTGGCACACTGAGCCACGATGTCCTGGCTGCAGGATGGGCACGGCGAGCCGGGGCTGGAAGTGGCAGTGGCTGTGGGTTTCCACCATGCCTCAACATGTTCCTACAGCCCCATGCATCGGCAGGCAGCTCTGCCATTTCAGCATCACCGCCGCAGAGACCTCAGGCTTGGCCAGGAGGAGAGGAGCAGGAGCTGAGCAGAGGCTCCTTGTTTGCCAGGAAGAGGGGAAGGAAACCCTTGTGCTTCTTAAATCACCATCCTCAACCCATCACCTGAGATCGTGGCAAGGTCCTGAGATACCTCCTATGGCTGCGGACAGACTAACTCAGCCCTACTCTCGGGGGAACATTGCCCCAGGTTCATGGGTCCTGGTTTACCAGTCCCAAAGCACAACTCCAGCGTGGGACACCCCCCTGCTCCCCCCAGGACCCCCATCCCAGTCTTTGGAAGCGGGCGCTGGGCAGCCTTTGCCTCCTCACCCCAGGTCCGTGTGTGGGGCTTCTGGCACAGGGTGCTCTCCTGCCGGCAGGGCACGTCTGTGCTTCACACAGGTTTCAAAACACAAGCTTGGGGCTCGCTGGGAGGGCAAAATGCTGCCTGCTGGGTGCAAGTGCTGGGGATCATCTGGCTTCTCCAGGAAAGTGCGAGAAGTTGCCTCTCTCTGTCCCGTCCCTTGGACAGTGGAGCTGCAGGTACCCCCCGAGCCCCCCAAATAATGCTAGGGGAGACCGAGGGCTGGGGGACAGACCCCGCCTGGGGTCAGACCATGTTCCCATCAGCACCCGTCTCCTTGTCTTCATCCCAGCAGGGGAGGTTTCGCCTTCGTTAATTAAAGCCAAGCAATTAATGCTGAGGGCTGTTAACCTGATGGGCCACACTCAGGGCTGTGGGGCTGTGCCCCTCTGACGGGCTCTCCCCGTGCCATCAGTCACACCCATCTCACCCGGGATGTACAAATGCATCTTTCAGACCCAAATACCCACTGATCGTGAGCCATGAGCCCCTGGGAATTTATTTTCCCAGCCACCCCTCTCCTCCCTCCGCCTCCTCCTGGCAGCCAGGGAAGCCCAGGCTCCCCAGCCCATCCTTGCTCCACGTTATCACTTCAGACGGGATCCTCCGAGTCCAGACCCCCGTACCAACAACCGCTGAGCCCAGGCAGACTCGGCCAGGACCAAATATGCAGTGATCAGGGAGAGATCTGGCTGTCAGGGCAGAGCCCTGATGAGCTCCGTTCTGCCCAGCTCTGTCCGAGGCGATGGTTCATCCCAGAGCTGCATCCAGGAGAGCTTTCTCTTGCTCATTAAAGTGTTTCAGCCTTGGCTGGTTGCAGGGATGAAGCGGCCTCCGGAGGAAGGCTGGCTCCAGCACCCGGGCAGCAAATCCATGCCATGAGCTGTGCCGCAGCGGCACAGATGCCTGCTTTTCCCAGCAGCAACCGAGCCCCAAACATTATAATTCCCCGAGCGCCGAGGTGAGAGCATCCAAGCTCTGAAAGGACCTGATCACCAGCTCCCTCTCCTGAGCATGAAAAAGAAGGGAACCCCCCCCTTTTTTTTTTTAATGCTGAACATAACCAGAGACCAAGAGACACTACAAACCCTCAACCCCAACCTTTCCTCTTTGGATGGGGCCCCAATCCATTTCACTTCCCTTTTTCCCCCCTTTCCAAACAAAAAAACCCCACCCAAACAAAACCCCCAAACCGAAAACACATGTTCCATTTTCCATATAATAAAACCGCGGCACTCTTAATAACTCCTCTATTTGACAATTTGTTTGGCAACATATGGAAAGCTCTCGTAAACTCGCCCCTTCATAATACAACGGCAGATGGCAAACACAATCCTCAACACGCCGCTCTCGGCGGCCCTAATGGGCTCGGAGGGCTCCTTGCCCTGCTCTGCATCCCTCTGGCTCTGCACCTCGCCTTCCCAGAGATTACCCAGGCAGCTTCGACGGCAGCTATTTAAAAACTGAAGCAATTTTCTGGTTTATGCACAGAGCTGCCTTTTCCCTTTTGATTGATTGAGCCGAGTTGTCAAGCATTTCCATGAAGTCGCTAAAAAAGAAAGGTACCCTGGTGGGCACGTAAAAACCTGATGCAAAACTTCTAATATGTTTTATTGCAACTTGTACTTCAAAAAGGAAGGGACAACAAAGGCAAACGTATTTGCTTTGTCTGCTAGGCAAGTCAGGGAGCTGGGACCCGTTTCCTTGGAAAGCGGGTTGCAATTAATAGCCAGGTAATTACAGGGCTTTTAGAAAGAAAGGAGAGGGAAAAAAAATAATAAGAGGGGAAAGAAAAAAAAAACCCTGACCAGAAAGCTCCAGCGTGGTGCTGCAGGGATGTCGTGCAGGGTTGCTGCTGTCACCCACTAAGCCATGGTGAGCATCCTCCGGCCGCCCCGAGCATCCCCCGGCTGCCCCGAGCATCCCCCAGCACCCCACGCCGCTCCTACCTTGGCATATTCCATCAGCTCGCAGCGCCCGGGGAAGCGCTGGTAAAACTCGGGCAGCCTCCATGGTGCGACAACCTGGTGAGAGGGCAGGAGCATGAGATGAGAAGCCCCCAGCCCCCCTTTGCCCCTTGGCATCCCCCAGGCTCCCTGCAGGAGAGGGCTCCTGGCAGCCCTGGGGAGCCAGGACCCACAGGGTGTTGGTCCCCCAGTCGAAATTTAATCTCCCTGTGCAAGGGTAGAGTAACCCAAACCCCTGACCCTAATAAGGCACTAGATGCAAGAGGGAAACAGGCAGCATCGATTATCCAGCAGCTGCCTCCGTAGTGTTTCCTCTGTAGCCTCGTGGTGTTTGGGGTAAAAATAGGTCAGTTAAAGATCATTACAGCCCCCTCAAATGCCAAAACGCTGCTTCGTACAGCTGGCAGCTTGTTAAAGCGAGGCACGGCTGCTCACATCGGTGTTAAAACTCCCCATCAGCTGGGGAGGGGGCCAGGACCCTGGTAGTGGGGCACAAGGGGATGATTTGATTTTGGGTGCCTTACCTTGATCTTAGGACACAGGGCATAGCAGGTGAGCTCGAACCGAACCTGATCGTTGCCCTGAAACACAAATGGGAGATACTGAGGGGTCACCCCACACCGGGGTGGGCTGGGAGGTGGGTGCCCCCCACCCTGATCCCACTGATGGGGGATGGCACCTCGTTCCTGGGCCAGCTCGCCCAGGGCCATACAGCATCCTCGGGAGAGGAATGTGGGAATTGGTGGGTCCCAAGAAAAAAAAAAAAAAGGAAGGTACATTAAAAGTGCAGAAGACAAAACAGCAGCTCCTGGCCCCACAGCTTCATCCAGGGAGCTGGGAGGCTCAGGGGGTGCTGGGAGGGCACGTGTGCGGCGGTGCACACGCGTGTGACAGCACACACATGTGCAGCCTCTGAGACACTGCCTGGCTCAGCTCTAGCTCCCCTTGCAACGCTGGAGACCTCAGGCACGGCGGGCAAGGACCCACCATTTCCCGGCTGCTCTCCCTGTGCAGAGACAGGACCAAAATCCCCCTAGCAGAGAGCTAGAGGGGACGTGTCTCGGGATCTCAGCTCCAGCCAGCACAGGACAGCCACTTGTCTGATGTCCACTGGGAAAAGCATCCCAGCCTGTGGCTTGGGAGACCCTCAGCTGAGCAGGGCATTTGGCCAGCCAGGAGGGACGTCCACTGACGCTACTTGGGACTTCATAGACTGGGGCTCTCCATGCAAGACAGGGGTCACATCTATTTTCCCAGTAATACCACTGGGATGGGATTGCTGGCAATTTTCACTGGAAAAGCAAGGCCTGAGGCTGAGGACTCATCTCTCTCCCCTGTTCTCCCAGCATGGAGGGAGGCAGGAGCAGGTAATGGGTGCCAGGACCCAGGCTGGATCTGTCCCACAGGGTCACTCCTGGTCCCTCTCCATGGCTGGTTTGAACACAAAACAATCTTTCCCAGTGCTCCTATTAGAATTAGGCACCGAGCAATCAAAACCCTGATGCAGCTCATTCACCTGGTTCCGAGGGAGCCCAGCTGACCCCGGGGTCACCGAAGAGCCATGCTCTCCCCTGGGCTAAAACTCCTAAAAACTGAATTAGTAGAAACCCAGATTTGGGTATTTTCTCCCCTGCAGGCATCAGAGGACACATGGAGAGAGAGAGGGCGAAGGAGGAGGAAGATCACAATGTCCAGGAGGATGTAGCAGCTTATAATTAAATAACGCTGAACTTCCCCTTATCTTAATTGGCCTGTGCTGATGAGGTCCTGCTAATGAGTCCAGGTAGTTGGGAAGGGGCAAGGAGCAAGCCTGGGAGCTATTAGTGCTTCCAAGGGAATAGTGCACACCAAAGCCTATTTTCCACCAGCACCAAGGGGTGTAAGGACTCCCCTGTCCCCTCCTCTTAGCCCCAGCCTAGCAGATACATTTATGGCCGGGCTGGAAAATCCCTGAGGGCTATTACACGCAGGCGAGTACATCCACCAAAGCACTCATTTCCCTTACAGACCCAAAACAAGTCCATCTGCTCCAGCAGCGGGGACACCGCAGATGGCCTGCATTTAAGATGCTGCGGCCTCAGCCGGGGACGATGCGCGGCCGGGTCGAGTTACCCACAGTCAGTCCCTGCCTTAATGGCTCGGGGAGCGGGCAGAGCCTGGGGAGCAGCCGAGGGTGCCCCTGCGGGCAGGGATGGTTGGTGCTGCTGGTACCCAGGAGCAGAGGGGACATGGGCACCTTGGGGGTGCATTACTCGAGCCGGGGGGCTTTCAAGAGGAGGCTGCTGGCGATGGGTGAGATGGGCAGGGAAGGGGTGCAGAGAACCCATCGCAGCAGGAGCAAGGGTTATTTCAGCCACAAAGCCCCCCAGCTCCACGGCTGCCCCATAGCTGCCCCTCTGCTCCATCTCCCCAAAACCAGCAGGGCTACCCCCTAGCTGCATCCAACATCCCCCTTAGCTGGGGACCCCCAAACCCAGACCCCTCCAGGTGGGCACCTCGCTTTTGCCCCTGGGCCAAGACGGGCACAACCGATGCTTCAGGTTCCTGCGGGGTGGAGAAGGCATCGGCAGGTCCTGGGTGCATGCACAGCACCCAAGGGCCCCCCAGAGCCGCAGCTGGGACCAGCGGGGCTTGTGGCCTCTGGTGACAGTGTCGCCCTATCCTGGGTGTCCCCGCACCGGGCTGGGCAGAGTGCGGGCAGGGACTGGAGGTGCCGAGGGGGTGGCCCACGGTCACATCACGAAGGTCCCAGGCTCCCCGAGGAGGATTCCCCCCTCCGCGGGCAGGGACTGGCCCCGAGCATCCTTTCCGCGGTCTCTGGCTGCCTCTAGCGGCAACGGGTCCTCCCTGCGGCCGGCGGGGACAGGGACAGCGGGGACGGGGACAGCCGCACCCTGTTCGGGGTGCCCCAAAATGCCCCGGACGGTGCTGGCTCAGCACCGGCCGGGTCCTGGCCTGGGCAGCCCTTGCCCCCAGCAGCTTTTAGAAAGCTGCTGCCGAAAACAGGTGGGTTTGGCTGTGACCCAGGGGCTCAGCTGTGACTTGAGCCTTCCCGGCAGGGAGGGGGAACCGAAATCAGGCACAGAAATCCCAAAAGCAAGAAGGAAGTGTCGAAACACTTCCCTGCAGAGCACCTACAAAATGCCGTGTGCACCCCTCCTCGCACCTACAGCTTGGCCAAGAGATTGACTGGGTCCTCCCCCCGCCCCAAGCACCCCATGCCATCCCCACTCCGGTGCCCCTGTCCTCCCTCACCTTGCCAGTAGCCCCATGGGCGATGTACTGGGCTCCCTCCTTCTGGGCGATCTCCACCAGCTTGCGGGCGATGCAGGGCCGTGCCAGCGCGGTGCCCAGCAGGTACCGGTCCTCATAGAGGGCATTGGCCTGCACTGCTGGCCAGATGAACTCCTCCACGAACTCCCTGCTGATGTCCTCGATGTAAACCTGCCAGGATGGAGGGATTCCCATGGTGAGAGGGTGGCTGGAGGGGGGATCTTGCTCCTCGGGGACTTTGGGGATGGCATGGCAAAGGGCCCCTTTGCCTCCCCTTTCCTGGATGCTGCTAAAAGGCTTTGGTGCAAAACCTCTGGAAAAGGGATTCCTCACTGGCACTGTCCCCCCACCATGGTGGCCCCAGAGACGGGGTGTGCGAGACCCCAGGGCCCAGCCCCACAGCAGGGAGCAGGGGATGCTCAGAGCCTGGAGGGAGGGATGCTGTTACCTTCTTGGCCCCCAGGGCCTGTGCTTTCTTTCGTGCTGCTTCAAAATCTTCCTTCTGCCCGATATTGGCCTGGAAATGATCAGAAAGCAAAGACTGAGTTTGAAAGGAGGCCACAAAACCCAGCGCAAGCCCAGCCCAGTATAGGGCATCATGCAAGGCACGGCAGAGCCCATGCTGGCCAGGCTTGAGGCCACCAAGGATGGGCAGGAGGGGGGTTGCCCCTGAAGATGGCATACCTCGGGGCCACACCTTCCTCTGCCGAGCCCTAGGCTCTGCACCGATGCGCTGCCCTCATTAGCAGGGGGTCATTTTCTGGCAGGCCGTGCCACGCAGGGCTGGCAGCTCAGCAGAGCAGCACCCAGGCTGGGCGATGGTTAAACCAGCGACAGTGGGGTCACCACCATGGCCAGGAGCCCCGTCACCCACCCCAGGTGCCCAGACCATGGCCCAGCCCCCCCCTCCACCCCCAGTTCCCAGGGACAGGGTCCCTGCAGCAGGGCTCACCAGGTAGGCGATGACATCGTAGCCCTGCTCCTTCAGCCACACCAGGATGCAGGAGGTGTCGAGGCCCCCGCTGTAGGCAAGGACCACCTTGCCCTTGGGCTGAGCCATGGTGCTGGCAAAGCAAAAGGAAAGGGGTTCATGATGGCCCCAGCCCCTGCCCTTGCTTGTCGCAGAGATGCTGCAGCCATCAGCCATGAAACCCTCCCCGGTGTCCCTGAACTGGCCACAGGACTGTCACGGTCCAGCTGGGTGCTGACGGCAGCCAGGGGTGAGGGCTGTCCTGGGGGTGGGATATTCTGGGCATTATCCAGAGAATGACCAACCAGGAGGCAAGAAGTAAAGCCCATGGCAAACTAAACACTTGGGGCTGGCAGCAGCTTGGGTAAGCAGAGGAGAACATGGTAGAGCTGCCTGTGCTGGGACAAGCTCTGCGATTAAAACACAGGCTCCCAGGATTGCTCTCACTCCCGGGCAGCGAGAGCCGCTGCCATCGGGTGCTCCTGTGGGACTGGGGCCATGGGCAGCCCACCAAGCCAGGCTGCATTCCGCCCGGGTCTGGCTGAGCCCCCTTCTCTGCTGGGAGCACCAGGCAGTACAGGAAGGGACTCGCCACAGCATCGGGAGGGATCAGCTGAACCAAGAGCCCTCCCGAGCTGCAAGGAGCAAGGGGGGAGAGCTGGGGGGCAAGAGAAAAATCCATGGCACTGCAGCCACATCCAGGCTGTGGCTCCCAGCCAGCAGCAGCCTGGGCGATGGAGGAGGCCAGGGCAGCCATTGGGGCTCTTACCTTTGCTCCATGTGCCTCTCGCTCTGGCAACCCTGGCACAACCTGCCCTGTGCTGTGCAAGCACCCTGCAACGCCGGGGGGCCGGGACTCAGACGCATGTGCCCAGCCACAGCGGAGATGCACTCCGATGCCTTGCTCGGGCACGACCCAGCATGGTACGGCTCTGCGCCAGCACGGGTACAGAGGAGCTGCCATGGCAGATGGGGGCAGACGCCCGCTGGCTTGGCCCCAAGTGCCCAGCGGCACTGCTGGGTGCTCGATAGCTGCAGGGCTGGGGCGCTCGGCAGCATCCCCCACAGCCCAGCCGTAAGTTTGGGGAGTTTGTCCTAATTATGCATGAAACACCCACGCAGGGATTCAGTGCCCCTCACCCTTCAGCCGAGGATGTTGAGGACTTCAGCCAACAACAGGAGGTGGTGAAGGATGCAGCAGCCCGGAGCTCAGGGGGAGGGATGGGGAGCTCAGGGCTGTCCCCGCTGTCCCCAGGCTGGGCTGTGAATCCCAGGGCCCCACGAAGAGGCAATGCCAGCTGACCCTTGGCCGGGGAAAGCAGACGGCAGAGCCGGCCAAATCCCGTCTTGAGCAACTTTCATGCTACCGCTGCCAAGTCAGCACAATTGTGCTCCTGCTTTCGCAGGCAGGGAAGGCACCATGCCCAGCTCCTCCAGGCTGGCCCACCCAGCACAGCACAGCGGGGCGCAGTTACACCAGGCTGTGCCCTGGCACCCTGGTCCTGTCAGCACGTGTGGGGCCAGCGTCCCACGGGCCATGGCTTGGAGCCCGGCTGGCCCTGCTGCTCCCAGTTTCTCACTGAAGAGCAGGGGGGTCTGGCAGCCCTGTAGCTGCAATTCGGCTCCCTGAGCCTGCCCGTGCCCGTTGTGCTGCCCGTGCAGGCGGTGCAGACCGCACTCTGTGCCCAGGCTTGTGCAAGCGGCGTTTCCCTGCCCTCGGGGCCCCGTGGGTGTGCCGAGCTGGGCCCCTGCCCGGGGACGTTCAGCCGTTCCCTTCCTCACCAGGGCACTTACAGGAAAGCAGTCGCAGTTCCCGAAAGGGCCCAGCCCAAGCATGACGCTGCACCTGCAGCTCCCTTGCTGGGCAAATTCCCTCCTTTACCCCAAACCCCATCCCCAGTGCGGCCCCCAGCATAGCTGCCACGGCTGCCAGCCTCACTAAGCACATCTGAGCCCGGGCATGCTTGCTTCACAAGTGGCCCAGCAGCAGGTGAGAGGAAACACCTCCAACTTCTGCCTGCTCCAACACGTTGCGCTGCCCTTGTCATGCCCAAGGGACTTGGAGCAGCTTGTCCTAGGGTTGCATCCTGCTTCCCAGAAACGGTGCAGGGCCACCAGCGTTTCCAGCTCCAGAAACAGGGCTCATGCCAAGACTGGCTGCCCAGTAGAAAAGAGCCCTGAAGTTTTGGCATTAGGTGGTAATAAATCAGAGCAAAGAAAGCTCAGCGAAGGGGTACGTGGAGGGACTTTCTCAGCCCTGATTATTATTCTGGAGCAATTTCCGTGTAAGTCGGGGCAGAGTTTTTACCGCAGCGACTCCGGATGCTCTGTTCCACAGGAACACTGTGCTTTTGTTTTTAAAACCAAGCAAAAAAAAAAAATAAAAGGGGAGGGGAATAAAAAGCTTGAAACTTTGATAAGGAGAAGAACCGCCTTCACCAGCTGGGCTGGAAGCTCAGCCGCTGCTCCAGCAAGTGCTGCCCGGGGGCTGGGATGGGGCAGGCGGCATGGGCAGGATCCCCAGGGGTTCCTGCAGCAGAGGGGTGTGGGGATGAACCCACTGGTGCTGGGATTTGCCTCAACATCGCTCCTCCACCTTGGGGGGGGGTCCCATCCTGCCCCCCAGCATCACCAGAGCAGAGGAGGGAGGGCATGGGGTGGTGCCAGCTGAGGTCCCAGCTCCCCTCTCTGGGGTGGCCGAGCCCAGGGTCCCTGGAACTCACTTGGAAACTGCCCCACTTCCAAAACTCAGCTAGAAGGGGCTTGGCTGCAGTCTGAAGCTCCCAGTGCTGGGAAGGGGCTGGGACACTGCCCCCCCCCCGCCGGGTCCAGAGAGCCTTTCTCCAGCACCTAGCAGCGGGGGAGACCCGTGGGTGGGGAGGGGACAGCGGGCCACATCCCCCAAAGCAAAGGGCCCCTTCACCCCCCGCCCAAGCCACAGCCGCACTCACCCGCTCCCCGGCTGCCCTCGGCGCTCCGGTCCGGTGCCTGGAGCATCCGCCTCCTCCTCTTCCTCCCTTATAGCCGGGCGTGGGCAGGCGGAGCCGCCATGGGACTGTCCCTTCCCTGGGCACCGTCCCCTCCGTGGGCACCGTCCCCACCCTCCGCCTGCCCGCAGGGCGCACGGGCAGAAAGGGGGGTGCAGCTTGCACCCCCAGCCGGGATGGAGCCTGTGCCCGGCCCCAGCCCACCACATGGCTGCTCTAGGTGCTGTCAGCCGTGTCCCCCCAACTCCTGACCTCCTCATCGAGCCGGGCCCCCGGGCCCCACAAAGCCAGCCAAGGGATGGGAAAATTCGAGGGCACAGGGGAGCCTCCCCTCAGGAGGAGAAGCGGGAGCCTGGGTAGGCAGGAGGGGATGGGGCAGGGGGGACCTTTCCCCCTCGCAGGTGCCCAGGGGACCCCAGACCAGCAGCAGACCCAGCCTTGGTGGATAGGAAACCCCTAACCCAAAGGACAGGGCTTTTTGGGGGAATCTCAGTGCCCCTGCCCAGGCACGGCAAAAACGAGCTTCAGTGATGGGACCTGACCCCAGCACCCTCAACCTGGGTACACGACCATCATCAGACCCAACAGCCCAAACCTGAGGATGCGTGGGCTCAGGTTCTTGGGACCAGCACCCCATCCCTCCAGCCAGCCAGCAGGACTGAAACAGCTTTTTTGGGAACAGCCTCCACCTGCACCACACACACAAAGATCTCATCCTGCTCTCACTGACCAAGGAACCTGAGGCTGGGACAGGATTAGACCTTCAGGTGCTGGACATTGGCCCTTTGGCATTGCCACATCCAGACAATCTCTCTTCTATGGTCCAAGGCCACAAAGCCCTGGGACGTCAGGGCTGCTGCTAGGGCAGCCCCCTCCCGCGTGCTGAAGGAAGCTGCTTGCTTCAGGCAGGGCTGGTATTTATCCACAAAACAACTTTATTTGGAGCAAACCCATAAATAAATAAGTATGCACAGAAACCAAGTGGATTTAAAAAAAAATAAAAATTGAGCACATGGCTATTTCAATTTAATACATGGTTAATGCCGGGGTGCTCTGCGCCCTCCCCAGGCCGGGGGACCCCACCCTGCACCCCGGTAGGGCCCTCACCAGCCACTGTCACCCAGCTCACACCCCCCCACCATCTGGGGGCTGATCAGGGCCAAGGCTGGCCAGAGCTGTGTTTGCTCCCAGGGTGAGTTGCAGGGTTGCGACAAAACTTGCTGTTTGCAAGGGGATGGGGGGACGTCTCGTCCAGCCCAGGGCCCTGCTGAGTCAGGGAGGGCTCTGGCTGAAGGCAACGCAGGCAGGGGGTGCTGGGGGGCAGGGGAAAGCAAGGGGGTGTTTTGGGGGGGTGGAGGGGGAAGAGGAAAGGTGCAAGCTCAGCTTTCCCTGAGCCACCCCCCACACACAGCAGGGTGGTGAGGGACAGGAGGAGATGTGACCCCGCACGCCCTCCTGTCCCTTGGCTGTGTCAGTAGGGGTAGGGCGAGACAGAGATGATGAGGAGGAAATGCTGGGTGCCCGCCGCCCGCCTGGGGCCAGTGCCTGCACCTTGAGGCGGTGGGTGCCGGGGTCCCGCAGCGGGTGCAGGGTGGAGATGATGCCACGACCCTGCTCGCTGCGGAGAGTGAAGGGGCTGCCGGGCTCCCGCTCCAGCAGGGTGAAGAGGGGGCGGTGGTGGAGGGCAGCACCCGGGGCAAGGTAAACCACGTCACGGCCGGCGGCGATGCCGAGGGGCAGGAGGAGCAGCTGCTCCGGGGGGGGCCCCCCGGGGCCCCTGCACGAGAGCCAGCGGGGACGGTGGGGCGTCAGGAGTGGCCAGGACACCTGTGTCCGCAAGAAGGGGAGCCCCAGCCCTGCAGCACAACTCACCCAGGCCTGGAGCCTCTCCAGTACCCAGCTGGGCAGGTTGCATCGATGCACTGGGCTCCTCCACGGGTGTTGAAGCACATCTGGCTTGAGCCACACTGGATCGTGCCCTCTGTACACTCGTCCACGTCTGTGGGCAGAGAGGGGACAGGTCTGAGGGTGGCAGGGTGCCCATGTACCGCAGGCTGTGATGGGGATTCAAACCCCAGCTCTGACACCTTCCCACCCCCTGCCTGGGCTCTCAGATGCTGGGGCAGCGAGACAAAAGCACCCAGGTTTGCAGCCCCCAAAGGGCGCCGGGGGGACTGAGTTCACACCCCGAGGGACGCAGGCATCCCCACTGGGCAGGGGCACCATCCCCGCACTGACCGTGGCAGGTCTTGCCGTTGGGCAGCAGCCGGTAGCCGGGGGGGCAGACGCAGCGGTAGCTGCCCAGGCTGTTCCTGCACTCGTGCTGGCACTGGTTCGGCATCTGGCACTCGTCAAGGTCTGTGGGGCGAGAGGGGTGAAGCAAAGCAGGGAAGCAGAGGTCCCCTCCAGTGCCCACTGCCCTGGGGCAGCCTGGCTCTCCCCTCCCCTTCCAGGCACCGCCAAGCCCAGGGATTTCCCAGCACAGCCAAGCCCTGGGATACCCTGGCCCTGTGAACAGGGGTGCAAACAAGATGGGAGGCAGGGCAGCAACTAGCACAGGAGCTGCCTCTTGAACGTAAAGTGGCCTCCAAACTCCTTGCAACTCCCTTCCCCAATATTTCCCCTGTGCACGCTCACCGCTGCAGGTGCCATTCCTCTTGACAAAGCCCATGGGGCAGCGGGGACCCCGGGCACCCAGCCCTGCAGCCTTCGCCACCCGGCGGAGGGCGAGCTGGGTGTAGAAGGCTGTCCCCGGGGGCTGCTCGGCCCTAGCCACAGGGGGACGTCCCGGGGGGTGCTGCCACCTCCATCCGCCCCCGCTGTGACGCACTCGCTGCCTGGCAGCAGGGTCCTGCCAGGGGGGCACAGGCACTTGTAGGAGCCCCGCAGGTTGCGGCACTCAAAGGTGCAGGGCGGAGGAGACTGCAGGCACTCATTTACATCTGATGGAGGAAAGAGCCGGGGAGTTGCAGCTGGACGGGGAAACTGAGGCTGGAGCAGGGCGGGGGAGCAACCGTGGCCCCATGCCCTGTGCCCAAGGTAGTGTCCCCTGAGCCCCCAGCACGTACCCAGGCACGGCCAGCCAGCACCCAGCGAGCGGTAGCCGGGAGGGCAGGCGCAGCGATACGTTCCCATGGCATTCTGGCAGAGCTGGTTGTAGCGGCAGGTGTGGGACCCATCGGAGCATTCATCAATATCTGGGGAGCAGAGAGGGGACAGGAGGTGGCACCATGCAGCAGATGTCCCTTGCCATCCTCACAGCCCCCTCGGGAGGGTCCATACCAAGGCAGTACAGATGCTGAGGGCCCAGGATGAATCCTGGTGGGCACTGGTCTCTGTCGACCCCTGAAAATCAAGCAGAGCCGGCTGAGAAGGGACACATCTCTGCAAGGACATGGCCTTTGCACCCTCACAGCCACCCAGGATCCTGGCATCTCTGTCCCCATCCCTGGGAACCTCCCTGTTACCCGCATCAAGCGAGGCACGGAGCTGGAAGCGAAGCTCCTCCGAGGCTGGGTCAAAGGAGGTTTCAACGGCACTGGCCCAAATGTGCTGCACCCGGGGGGGCTGCGGGCCCATGGGGTGGTCGTACGTGATGGTGTGATTGCAGCGGGCATGGATGATACGCCCGTCCTGCAGGAAGCTCTGCACCGAGCCCCCCGAGAG
Organism: Gorsachius magnificus; assembly: GCA_034008185.1. Taxonomy (NCBI): domain Eukaryota; kingdom Metazoa; phylum Chordata; class Aves; order Pelecaniformes; family Ardeidae; genus Gorsachius; species Gorsachius magnificus. Next base: position 6,036,506 of record CM067094.1, read on the forward strand.
CCGCCCCGCGCCCGTCTGCACATAGCGCAACCGGGGGGGGGGGGGGCCCGGGCACCCAGCACGGGAGTCACGGCCCCATGGGGAGGACGGGCAGCGCTGGCACCTGCAGCAGCACTGTGGCCTTGCCGATGCTCTCCGGCACGGAGCCTCTGATCACGCTGTCCAGCAGCAGAGCATCGGCGGCAGCATCTGCACCCCGGGCGAGGTGGGTGACCCGCAGGAGCTCCCCTGCCGGGAGGGGAGCAGTGAATTGCAGCCCATGGCACCCCCAAATGCAGCTCCATCTCCAGCTGCAAAGCCCAGCCCAGCAGCAGGCTGAGCCCCCAGGGATGGGGCATGGGGGAGATGGAGGCTGAGCCGGGCAGGACCAGGCGCCACAGCCCCCGACGTGCCTGGGGACCGCAGCGTCCCTCACCTGTGGCAAACTCCAGCTGCGACTCGTGCCTGAAGGTGCCCCGGGTGAGCAGGAACCCGCTGCGGGCCTCCCTGCCGGCGTGTGCCAAGGACCAGTAAACGGGGGCGATGATGGTGACCAGCACCCGCATCAGCGGCCCTGGGGGTGGGGAAGAAAGGGTGTCACCACAGACCCAGCACCCTCCCGAGGGGGTACCCTGCCCTCCCCAGCCTCCTTTGCCCATATGCACAGGGTGCTGATTTTAAGGGGAAAAAAAAAATAATCCAACAAAACCCCAACTTTTCCCCAAGATTTTCACCTGACGCAGGTCAAAATCCTCCCCGGGGTGAGGGCGGGGGTGACCACCTACCGACAGCGGGTGGAACGCTGCTGATGCTGCTCTGGACAGCAGCGGTGCCGGAGTGCGGATCATCCAGCACCCGGGCATCGAGGGTGGCGAAGCCGAGCTCATGGGCGTTGATGACGCCGACCATGCTGCCCCGCACCTGGCGTGGCTCCCCTGGGGCAAAAGGGACAGGGGCAGCAGTGTTGGGGCTGCTCTCCTGCAGGAAAGCGGGGTGCTTCCCTGTCTCCCTCCTGAATAATTTGCGTGTCAAGAAAACCTCATTTTCTGGAGGCAAAGGCAGCCAGAGAGGCAGCGTCCCTACCCGGCTGCACGCACAGCCCCCAAAGACCCTGCGGTCCAGGCAGCACGGTGCCACATTGGCAGGGGATGCTGCGAGCGTGGCCCCATGTCTCTTGCTCACCAATGTGCACTAAACCCCTCCCAAAATCCTGCTCTGTATCAAACCCCACGGTCCTGGCCCCAGCCCCAAGCTTTTAGATGTTTCCCTGGCGTGCCTGGCAGCAGAACACCAGCAGCCGCGCAGGGAGCACGCAGGGCACCCGGCGCTGCCAGCCAGCCTGGCCTGCTGCTCCCAGAGAGGCAGCAGGAGAGGATGTGCCCGTGCGTTTAGCAGAGCCCCTGGGAATTGGGAATTTAATCATGGACAGTGATTTAATCACAGGAGAGGCAAGCGGGGGTGCGGGCTGGCTTGCGGCGGACTGCTCGGGTAAGGGTTTGGCTGGGCTCAGACCTTCAGATGAGTGGTGGAAGAGACTCAGGAGGGCGCAAACCAGAGTATGAAGCGAGGGGTTTAGAGCACTTAAGGAAAGGCAATATCCCTCTGAATTACCATGTAGGAGCTCTTAGGGCAGCCCCAGCCCCCTGCGCCAGCCAGAAGCCCCTCAAACCCCCAGGGCAGGCACCCACCTTGGACGGCCAGGGAGACGTGGGCGACAGCGGCGCCCAGGGTGCTGCGAGCGAGGCAGGAGTAGCTGCCAGCGTCACGGTGACTGATGGCGGGCAGGACCAGCGTGGCGTTGGGCAGGACCTGGGCGCGGGGACCCTCAGGCAGGGGCTCCCCGTCCCACCACCACTCGACGGAGGGGGTGGGCTTCCCTGACACGGCGCAGTGTAGCAGCACCCGCTGCCCGGCACGCGCCGCCACGGCTCGGGGCGTCACGGCCACCGTGGGGGCACCTGGGCAGGGAGAGGGATGCGGGCAGTGCCACAGCGTCCCCACGGGGCTGGGGCCATTCCCCAGGGGTCAGGGGTGGTCTGGGGAGCTGTGTGTGGGGGGGTGTGTGTGTGACGTGATTTGCAGTCCCTCAAAATGAGGGTGTAAAGGGGGGCAGCACTCACTCTGCAGGGCCAGGGTGACAACCTTTGCCGCGGTGCCTCCATCATTCTCCGCCACGCACTGGTAGCGCCCTGTGTCAGTGCTCTGGTGGTACCAACAGCGTTAGCACCACACTTGGCTTTGCTGCAAAAGCTCCCCAAAACACACCAGCACCCCCCAGACCCCACTCACCCCCACGGCATGGATGGCCAGGGACCCATTCTGCAGCTGGCGCAGGCGCCCGCTGGCCACCACTGGCACCCCATCCTTGCTCCAGCGGATGAGGGGCTCGGGGTGGCCCTGGGCATCGCAGTTGAGGAGGGCATTACCCCCGGGGGGCTCCACCTGGTAGGTCCTGGGGTCCCCCCGTATGATGGGTGCCTCTGGAGAAGGGAGAGGGGTGGCAGAGGAGGAGGGCTGGCTAGGCACCCCAGTTTCCCTGCTGGCACCTACCTCTGATGGAGACAAAGGCGGTGGCCCTGATGGCACCGGCACTGTTCTTGGCATGGCAGACGTAGGTCCCGCTGTCGGCGTGGGTGGCTGCCTCCCGCCGCAGGGTGCTCCAGCCGCTCTGCCCCAACACACCATCTGCAGGGTACAAACCCCCAACACCGGCCCGAGGACCCTTGGCCGTCCGGAGATACGGGGCTGGGGGCTGCCTGCAGCGCACCACCAGCTCCAGCCTCTCGCCCCGGCTCAGGGTGACATCTCCGGGCAGGCGGGTGAAGGTGGGCATGGTATGGATGGAGAGGGAGAGCCCGCGGACGGCCCTCCCAGCCGAGTTCACTGCGGTGCAGGAATAGCTCCCGGCGTCCCCTTCCTGCACGGGGAAAGCGGGGAGGACCGGGGGGGGGGGGGGGGGGGCTCATGTCAGGGGTCCAGCTGCAGCCCTGGCTCGCTGGACTGCATCTCTGCTGGCTGTTGCACACCCAAAAAGCCATAGCTTGGCCACAGCCACTTTTCCCAGCCCACATTATCAAAGTCATGCTTCCCTGACCCGTCAGCATGTTGCAAAGGACTGAACAGGGCTCTCCCTCTACCGAATATTTTTGAAAGCAGCCAGTTTGTGGCTTGGGTAAGCGACACCTCGTCCTGCCAGCCCCAACCCAGGGACGTGGCAGGGCGCAGAACAACCTGGGCTTTCTTTTCAGCAGCAAGGGGCACTTGTTTTCCAGCTCTCCAACCTGACAGCTAGCTCGGCTGCAGGTGCTCACCTGGACATCCCGGAGCAGCAGTTCCCCGGAGGGCAGGACCGTGGCCTTCCCCCCACCGCCCTGCACCGGGGCTCCTTCCCGGCTCCAGGACACGCGAGGCTCGGGGACGCCACGGGCAGCGCAGGGCAGGAGAACCTCCAGCCCCTCCAAGACAGCCAGCTCCGTTGGGCCGGTTGCAATGACGGGGGGCACTGGATGGGGCAGGAGGGCAGGGGCTTGCTCACACCTTGACAGCCAGGTTTCACTGCGAGGTGCCGGGGAAGGAGCTAAGCAGAGGAGCGGGCAAGCGCTGGGGCCCCAGACCCACCTCACCTTGCACGATGAGCCTGGTCCTCCCCGCAGCGGTGCCCGAGGGGTTGCGAGCCACACACAGGTATGTGCCTGCATCCCGCGGCGAGGCCCGGAGGAGATGCAGCTGCCCGTTGGGGAGCACCTTCAGCCAAGACCCTGCAGGGATGGGCAGGAACACAGGGCAGGACGGGGCAGCACAGCCGTGCCAGGGCACCCATGGGTGGTGTGCAGGGACTGCTTCACCTACACAAGTGCCCCGTCCCAGGGAGTCCCTGGGGAACGGCTCCAGCAGCCACCGCACCCACCTTGGATGGCAGCCGGGAGCCAGGACCCATGCACGGTGCCACCCAGCACCTTGCTGGGACGCCTACAACCTCTGGCCACCCAAATCTCCCCAGGTTCTGCCACCCCCTCCAGCGGGGTCCCGCTCACCTCCGGCAATGCCGACACCGTCTTTCTGCCAGGTGACCTTCGGCTGGGGAACCCCGGTGGCCTCACAGGACAGAACTGCGCTGGTGTTGACCATCACCATCACCATGCCAGGCAGGGGTTTCAAGGCAGGGGGTTCTGCAAGTGGCAGGAAAGCGTTGCCCACTGGGGCTCCCCCGAGGCGGGCCAAGGCACGGGGAGCGGGACCCCCGGGAGCCATGCATACCATGCACCGCGAGCCGGAGGTGTTTTCGGGCCGTGCCAGCAGCGCTCCTTGCCGTGCAGGTGTAGCGTCCGGCGTGTGCAGGCAGCGCCTGTCTGATCTCAAGGGCCCCTGGGAAGAGAGCGGGCAGAGGGGGGGAAGCGGGAGGGCTGGCAGGGACCCACTGCCCCCCCGGGGCTGCACTGCCTGCTGCCTGTACCTGTGGGCAGGACGTGGTAGCCCCCTCCTCGGCTGCCCAGCTGGGCTCCCTCCTTGCTCCATGACACCGTGGGTGGGGGCATGCCGGAGGCGTAGCAGGTGAGGACCGCGGGGGACAGCCGGGTGACAACCACGTCCGTAAGGTCATTGGCAATGGTGGGGGGCACTGGAGGGGTAAGGGAGAGAGGGAGATGAGCAGGGCTGCATAGAAATGCTGAAGGGGATCCCATCCCTGTGCACATGGGCACAGGTATTTCTATTTCCCCCCTTGCCCATCCCCTCTGTCCAGTCCTCTAGAGAGGACCCAACCCGGGGCGGGGAGGGCTGGAGCACACCCCACACCACACCCAATGTGGTGACAGACCCTGGGAAAGCCACTCTTGGTGAGACCCACAGCCCCCAGGAGCTCACCGTGGACAGACACGAGGAAGACCTTGCGTGCCTCTCCGGCAGCGTTGGTGGCGATGCACTCAAACCGCCCCTCGTCCCGGGGACTGGGGCTGGTGACGAGCAGCGACCCCGAGGACTGCAAGCTGCATGGACACAGCACACGTTGGGGTCAGCCCCTGCCCCACGGGGAGCAGCGAGAGGGGGAAAACCCCACCCTATGGCAGGACCCTTCGGCAGGCGAGGGGGCCGGTGCTGCGGGTACCTGTAGGCGCCGGGCGGGAGGTGTGGGTTCAGAGGGTGGCCGTCCTTCTCCCACCTGATGTGGGGCTCAGGGGATCCCCAGGCATCGCAGCCCAGTGCAGCTGGCTGCTGAGCCAGCAGGGTGAGGTTGAAGGGCCCGGGGGCGATGGCGGGAGGGACTGCGGAAGGGCATGGCAGCGGTGAGCAGAGGACAGCAGCACCTTGCTAGGGCAGGGTGAGCCCAGGAGGGATCCAGCTTGGTTCTTCTGCTTACCCAGGACATGGAGGTCCAGGCCTCGCCGGTCGGAGCCGCCAGGGCTGGATGCCATGCAGAGGTAATAGCCTGAATCCTGGACCTGAATGGGGTCGATCTGCAGGGAGCCGCCTGGCAGGAGCCGCAGCCTGGGGAGGGAGAGCAAGGGAGCCCCATGGGGGTTCTGCATGGCCACACTGCAATGCATGGGGACACACAGCTGGGAAGGTGGCATGTGACATCGCAGTCAGATGTGGCACAGGTCTGCTGAGCTGGCGTGGGGACAGAGCACAGCCTTTTGCAGGGGAACGGTGCTGTCTCTGCTCCAGGCATGCCAAAATGCCTGTTGATGCGGAGGGTGGCACAGTCTGAGCGCCAGCTCTTGGTGCCACCAACTCACAGAGCCTCATACCTGTTGCTTCCATGGAGAAGCAGGAGCCGTCCGTCCTTCCGCCATGTCACGCGGGGCACGGGCCACCCCTCCGCCCGGCACGGCAGCACCGCCGAGCCGTTGAGCAGTGCCCTCACCTCCTCGGGGCCCGGCTGGATCTCCGGGGCCACTGCAGCAGCACCGCAGAAAGTCAGAGACAGGGCTCAGGGGACAGAGAACATCAGCCCAGACCAGCACTGGCTGGGCACCATCCCATCCCTGCTTCCCATTACCCCAACCTTAGGACACCCCATAATATCACACATCCCCTAGCAGGGACGGAGCTGGTGTGCGCCCCCCCCCGCCCCGTGGTGGGGCATCATCACTCACCGTGAACCTCCACCTGGACACGCAGGCTGGTGTCCCCCAGCGCGTCGGTGGCCCTGCAGCTGTACTCCCCGCCGTCCGCCGCCCCCACGGCCCTGATCCGCAGGAAGCGCCCCTCGGCCAGGACCTGCCTGCGGGCATCCTCCTAACACCCCCGGGGAGCCCCTGTCAGCAGCTCTCCCTGCATCACCCCCACCACGAGCACAATGGGGCTGGTGAAGGGGCACCCCTACCCCTGCCCTGTCCCAGGTCCTATCACACGTACCCGCAGCGGGGAGCCCCCCCAGTGCCACTCGATGTGGGGGGGCGGCACGGCATCCTCAGGGCACTCCAGGAGGAGCTGCCCCCCTGCCACAGCAGTGATGCTGTGAGTCTCTCCAACGCTCGCGATGCTGAGAGGTGCTGTGGGACGCGTGCCAGGTGAGTCAGGGGGTGCCACCCGGGTTGGGCACCCCCATCCCTGTCCCCATAAGACATGCATAGCCCCCCGGTCTGCAGGACCATCACACTGTCCTCCAGATCCCGCCCCACTGGAGGCCTGACAGCCCCCACTGCTCTTCCCATCCGCTCCACAGCGACCCCAAGGACGGGTGCAGGGGATGTTCTGGCTGGCTGGTCCCACTCAGCCCTGGCCACCCCACAGCACCCCCTGCCAGCACCCTCCTCGCTGTGCCACTGGGGCCACGCTACCTTGGATGCTGACGTGGAAGCTCCTGCTGGCCTCCCCGGCAGGGCTAGCAGCCAGGCAGGTGTACAAGCCAGCATCAGCCACCTACGCAAAGCCGGGAGAGGAAAAAAAATGAGGCATGAGAAGAAAATGCAGGTGGGGAGCAGAAAGAGGATGCCCTACCTTTGTGCTCTGGATGTGGAAGGTGCTCTCATTCCTTGACACGAGCCAGGGCCCTGCCAGCAGCCGCCCATCCTTCTCCCAGGTTACCGTGGGCATGGGGACACCCATCACCACACAGGTCAGCTCTAGTGGGGTGCCCACGGCGATGGATATCTCGGTGGGATGGGGCGCAGCCTCAACGCGGGGTGGCTCTGCAAGGCACACAGCAAGGCGGGGGGGCTCATCCCCTTGTTGCTCCCCAAAAATTGGCGAGCTCTCCCTCCCAAATGCCCGGGGGCAGAGACGCACCCATCACCAGGAGGTGGAAGGCTTTGCTGGCCTCCCCCACCTCGTTGGCCACCAGGCAGGAGTACACCCCCGCATCAGCTGGCCCCACGGCCACCAGGCTCAGCTGTGGGCCACGTGGCACCCAGTTGCTCTGCAGTGCCAGGGGCTCGCCGTCCTTCAGCCAGGTCACCGATGGTGCTGGGGACCCGGTGGCTTCGCAGGTGAAGGTGACGTCGGAGCCCTCAGCCACCATCTGCTCCTTGCTGCTCTCTGGGCTCTCCAGGACGGGGGGCACTGGGGAGGGAGTGGTCCCCCTTAGCAGGGCTGTAGGAGCAAACCTGGCTCCCCAGGCCCTGGGTACGGGTTTGGCAATGCCCCAGTGTCCTGTGAGCACCCAGAGGTGGCTCAGCCTCCCTGCAGGGTGCTCTGGGAGTGCTTTCAGGCTGGTCTCACCTTGCTCCATCCTCCCTGAGCCCAACCTCAGCAGCCGAGGGCTGGCTCAGGAACCCTGTTTAGTAACACAGCTGCAAAGCACCACATGTGCCCTGCCAGCAAAATGGGTGCTTGGGTGCCCCCCACTCCACTCTCCCCAAACCCCCAGCAGCCCCGTACCCCGTATCTGCAGGACGAAGCTGCGATCAGCCACCCCTGCCCGGCTGGAGGCAATGCAGGTGTAGAGCCCGGCATCGGAGACCTGTGCCTGGGAGATCCTACGCCATGGAGCGGGGCATGGGGATGGGGAGGGGACATCAGCTCTGGGTCCTCCCCCTGCCCCCAAGGTCTCCACAGTGACATGAAGCCACCTTCAGGGTGCAGCTGGGGCCGTCCCGGCATGCAAACCTGGGTGCCAGCCCGAGCCTGTGGCTCAGCATCACTCCAGGGTCACTTCTTACCGGAGGACGTGCCCAGCTGAGAACAGGGTGACACGGGGGGACAGGCGCAGGGGCAGCCCGTCCTTCAGCCAGCTCACGTGCAGCGGAGTGGAGCCCCGCACCCGGCACTCTAGCGTCACTGCCATGAACAGGACACCACGGACCACCTCCGAGTCATCCATGCCTCTCTCGATGGCAGGGGGGACTGGGCAAAGGGACAGAGGTGCTGACGGGGCTGTCGGGGCAGGTGGCCCTGGCACTGCCCCGTGGGCCCCAGCCCCGCTCACCTAGCACGCTCAGCGTGTGCAGCCGGGCATCCTCGCCCGCGCTGTTTCGGGCCAGGCAGGTGTACGCCCCCGAGTCGGCGGCTTGGAGCCCCTCCAGGAGCAGGGAGCTGCCGTCCGGGGACATCCTGGGCAGGGAGGATGGGACAGTGAGCTGTGTGCCCATGCCCAAATGTGCCCACGGGGCAGACATGCTCTGCCCTTGGTTGCAACCCAGGCTGCAGGTTTTGGGGTGTGCTGCAAGGCCAAGGCAGAGGCTGGGACCCTGGCAGGGTGACAGTGGCCATGACAGGCTGCAGCACCATCTGGGACATCAGGGCTTAACCCAGGATGATGCTGCTCAGCAAACAGCTAAGATAGGCTCATCCCAGCCCGAGCAGGGAGAGCGGGGGGAACAGCAGAGCTCAGACTACCTGGCACTGCTCTTTTGCGCATGGGGAAACTGAGGCATGCCTGGGGGAAACTGAGGCACGCATAGCCTGCGGGTTGCTCCCCCCACCCTGGACTCACCGGGCGCGCGAAGGGGGCTGCAGCCCCAGAGGCTGCCCATCCTTCAGCCAGGAGATCTGGGGGGTCGGCTGCCCCTCCACCCGGCACTCCAGCCTCACCCCTCCGCCCTCCAGCACACTGTGCTCACTGGGGACCCCCGCACTGGCGATCCGGGGTGCCACTGCACCAAGAAGAGGAGAGGGAAGCTGAGCAAGAGGAGGTGGAGGAAGGCTCCACTGGGAGGGTACCCCCGCTGCCCCAGGAAGCCCTACCTCGCACCAGTACCATGAAGTCCTTGCGTGTCTCGGCGCCCGGGCCCCGTGCCAGGCAAGTGTACTGGCCCTGGTGGAAGGGCTGCAGGGGGCTGAGCTGGAGCTGCCCCCCCACAGACACCAGGCCCCGCTCCGGACTGCTCTCTGTGGGGAGATGGGGCGAAGGGGGCTGCAGCGGCACTCCCCTGCCAAGCCCTCCCCAGGCACGTCATCACGCTCCCTCCTTCCCACCCCCCAGGACCCAGGTTTGGGGACTCAGTTAAAGTGGAGGTTGGGGCTCTGCAGAGCAGGGTGTTTGCACGATGGCGTTGCGGGAGCTTTGCAGGAGAAAAGAGCCGCTGGTCTGGGGGCAAAGCCCTGTCCCAGAGGGTAGCCCAAGGGCTGGTACCCAGAGGGCTCCCCCGCATGTCTCCCTCCATCACATCCCATGCCCACATCCCATTGTTTCAGCCGCAGGAACGAATCCGAAGCCTCTTAAGAACACGCAGGGAAAATGCCAACCCCTTCGTGCTCTGCCTCCTCGTTGGGCCCTGCAGTTCTCTCACAGCAGGATCAAAAATGGGGAAACTGAGGCAGGACCTCTTCAGGTGGGGTGGTGGCGAGGTGCAGGATGGCAGCCTGGCACCGTGTCCCCCTGCGCACGTACCCAGTGGGCTCCCATCCTTCAGCCAGGTGACGGCGGGCGCAGGCACACCGGTGATGTGGCAGGTCAGGACCAGGGGGCTCCCTACATCGGCATCCAGCGTCTCCTGCTGCGGGTCCTCAGTGCCCAGGGGCTCTGGGGGGAAGGAGCAGGGATGGGGTGCGTGAGCAGGAACAGACGGACCAGGGTTACCGTCAGCTCCTCTGCGCACAGAGCTCCCGGCTGAGTCCTCGCCGCTCACCATGGACGGTGAGGATGAAGCGCTTCTCGTCCCAGCCGGCCGCGTTCAGCGCCACACACGTGTAGGTGCCCGAGCTGGAAAGCTGCAGGCGAGGGAGCTGCAGCACCCACGAGCCTGGAAGAAGCAGAGAGCAGGGAGTCAGGGCAGGCTGAAGCTGGGACCGAGCCTGGGCCTCCATGCCGTCAAGCTGACCCGTCCCCCCGCAGCCAGCCAAGCTCCATGCGAGAGGTGTCTGGCCAAAGTCTCTCTCTGAGGTCCGAGGCCTCCCTGTGCACAGCAAAGAAGGGTGCTGAGCTCCTGGGGAGAGGCAGCGCAGAGTTTGCAGGATGCAACCTTGGTCATTTCCAGAAGGGATCACTCGGCAGCAAGTTGTTAGCACATGGTTACAGCTGAAAGTCTGAGCTCAAGTCCCACATGCAGCACCCAGAAGTTGGTTGGGGGTGTTAGAGCCTGCCATTGAGAGCTGGTGGCCATGCCAAGCCCAGGGGGACAGGCTGTCATCCTTGCTCACCCCAACATACCTGGGGTGACGGTCACCTCCTCACTGAGCTGCAGGTCATGGCCATCCTTGTACCAGGCGATCTCCACAGCGGGGTAGGATTGGACATCACACGCCAGCGAGACGCTGCCATTGACGATGCCGTTGACGTGTTCGGGGTTTGCACCCACAATCCGGGGTGCTTCTGCTCTGGCACACCCCAAAAGACAGTGCCAGAGGGGAACCATCACTGTGGAGGCCAGGTTCTCCCTGGGGCTCCCCAGGAGGAAACGCACGCCGAGCATCTCGCCTGCTTGGAGCATGCTGGCACCTCGACCTCCCCGCATGGGGCAAGCATGACAAGCGTGGGGGCACAGAGGCAGCCACGTGGTTCAGGAGCCATGGGAGACTCCAGCTGGCAGAGGAGAAGGAGGAGGAGGGATGGGGGGGTAAATCAGTGACCCAGGGAAGGGTCACTGCGATGCCTTACCCTGCACGGCAAGGGCAAAGTGCTTCTCAGCTGACCCAGCCGGGTTCTCAGCCACGCACGTGTAGCTGCCAGCGTCACCCACCTCCACCGTGGCCACCTGCAAAGGGGGAGCAGAGCCACACTGGGGGCTGCCCCGAGCCAGGGAGCTGCTGGGGCTCCCATGGGAAGACCAGGGCAGCCTCCTAGGGTAGGGAAAAGTGCCCCATCCCCTCCACCCAGCGTCTCCTGTGTCCTGCCCTGGCAGAGCCACCCTGCCCAGGGGTACACTGACCTGCAGGACTGCACCGCCCTCCAGGAGCTGGTGCCGTGGGCTGACTGCAATGGGGACGTCATTCCAGAGCCAGGACACCGCAGGCAGTGGGTGCCCAGTGGCTTCACACTTGAATTGGACTGTGCCGTTGATGGTGGCTGTCACCTCCTCAGCCACGTCCTCTGTGCCACCGTGGATGGCTGGGGCGGCTGGAGGCAGATGGTTACGGTGCTGCCCGTGCCTCCTTCCACTCCTGGCCCCAGCCCCAGCCCCATACTCACTCAGCACCTCCAGCTGGTAGTGCAGGCGGTCCTGCCCCGCCGCGTTGGCCGCCTCGCAGGTGAACCTGCCCGCGTCCTCCTCCCGCACTGCGGGCAGCTGCAGCACCCGGCCCCCTGCAGCACAGGGCAGCGGATGGGGAGGGCTCCGCAGGGGGTTTGAGGGTCCCCTCCAACCTCCCCCTCCCACCTTGCTGTGCACAGACCCCCCCCCCCCCCCCCCAAATCCTGCTCTTGGGTGCTGTGCATGCTGGCAGGAACAAGGGGACAGAATCCAACCCCCCCATGCTACGGATGCTCTCAAACCACAGAGCTGCTGCAGGAAACCCCCCCAAATCCCACAGTGAGCATCCATGCCCATTACCTAGCAGCATCAGCACCCCCGGACCAGGGGAGAGGGGCTCCCCGTCCTTGTACCAGGTGAGCCGGGGGGGTGGGATGGCACTGGTGTCACAGTAGAATGCAATGGGCTGGTCAAGGATGGCCTGCCGGTGCTCTGTCACCTCCCCATCCTGGTCCTCCTCCTGGTGGAAGATCTCAAGGGCTTCATTGGGGCTCATCTGCTGCTGGAAGAGGGGGGGCACTGCGGGGACAGGCTGTGGTCAGCTGTGGGGAACTGGAACTTGCACCCCCAGGCGTGACCTGAGCATCTGCCCAGGCCTGACTGGGGCCAAGGAGATGTCCATTTTCCAGCAGATACAAACATTATTCCTGCTCATGCTGCTCTGCTCCCACAAGGGACCCCCTTAAGGACCTCTTGCCAAGACACCCGCTGCTCCAGGCACTGGCCAGCCACCCAGCACTCACCTTGGACATGCACGATGAAGTCCCTGTCGTCTTCGCCAACGGCGTTGGTGGCCACGCAGGTGTAGTGCCCTGAATCTGAGACACTGGCTGGTTTGATCTGAAGGACCTGCCCCTCGCTGAGGATCTGGAGGTGGCCGGTGCTTTCCAGGAGCTGCATGGGGACCCCAGCCCCAAGGCAGGGAAGAAACAGAAGGACAAGAGGAGGATTACACACCCCAGAGTGGGACGGAGCCCAGCCAGCCATATAAAGGGCATCTTCCCACTCCATCCACCTGGGAGGGTCCCCAAAACCAGCAGCTCCCCCCTGGTTGCAGTTAGGACCTCACCTGCTTGTCCTTGTACCACCGGATGGTCGGCTCAGGCACAGCCCAGGTCTCACACTCCAGTGTCACCGTGCTGTTGACCCTGGCTTTTACCTCTTTCATGGCAAATTCCCCCAAAGGGTCATCTCTGGCAATCCAGGGAGGAACTAGTGGGGAGAGACAACACAGGTGGTGTGAGAGAAGAGCGCCCAAAGCTCTTGCCCTGCCCTACTCAGCAGCAGGCAGCACCTCGGGGTGCTGCTGACACCCTCAGACCGACCCCTTTGTCCTCCCCAGGGCAGACCAGAGGATTTTTGGGGCTACATGCAGATATGTGTGTGACTGAGCACCAGCTACAAGAGGTGCAGATCCCTGGGGTGAAGGTGCAGGAAGGGAAGGAAGGGTCACTGGCCCGGTTACAGTGATGGGGTCACTGCAGGAATTTGGAAGGCGGTGGAGAGCTCCCGCACCCAGGACCTTCACGGAGTAGTTCTTCATGGCCTCCCCAGCCTCGTTGGCCATGATGCAACTGTACGTGCCCGTGTCCTCTTCCTGGGCATTCAGGATCTGCAGCCCGTGGCCACCTGGGTGAAGGGGGGTCTTCTCAGAGGGTCGCCGCTCACAGCCACGGCTGTCTATCCCCATGCAGCCTAAGGTGGCATCTTAAGGGACCTGCTGACCACCTGCAAGCCTGACTTGAGTGAGTCTAGTGCTCTTCTAGAGGCCAGTTTCCAGGCTTATAAAAACCAGTGCTGTCTCTCTGGTGCTGCCAAGGAGGCTCTAGCTATATCAGCCAATGCAGCACATGGCAGAGCAGCACCCACCTGATGGCCTGAGCCCCTTGGGTCCTGCAGGACGATGACTTCTCACCATCCCACTGCCCTGAGCCACAGTCAGACCCAGAAAAGGCCCCGCTCCTACTCCCCCGGGCATGCAGCAAGGGGCCACCATCGTCATGCAGAGCCAGTGGACACCAGCACAGTACCAGGTAGCAGGTGGACGTTTCTAGAGGCTTTGAGGGGAACCTCATCCTTGAGCCAGGTGATATTGGGAGATGGGTATGCCAGAGCTTCACAGACCAGGGAGATGGGGTTGTTGATGATCACCGTGACTTCTTCTGCACCGGCATGGGCATCTCCAGCAAGGGTAGGACTGGCTGCAGAGATGTGTTTGCATGGCAGATGAGCATTAGCACCCACTTAGGCTTCCCAATGCTTCGTTCCCCTACCAGAGAGCATGATCTGAGTTCAGGGAGTTAGACTTGATCACAACATATAAAACCCATAGCACATACAGCACAAGCCCAGCTTCAGACTCTGCCCTCCAAAAGCACAGGGAACACAGAAACCACTCTCCTCCTTCTCACCAGCCACCATCAGAGATGGCTCCTGCACCAGAAAGGCCCTTTATGCCCATCCAGGAGGTCTTATGAAGGCTTTGGGGCATGTGTAGGACCTCATGCTATGCTACTGGCAGTAGGGTTAAGGGATCCTCACCACCTACCTGGGGCAGGCAACTAAAAAGCCCTCTCGGTCCATATCCCCTGCTCATACCAGAGACACTGCCTCCATCCAAAGGCATCTCGTACCCAAAACATCTAACAGGTAGTGTTTGGTTTGATTCGCCACAGAGCTGGAGGCCACGCAGGAGTAGCGGCCAGCATCGGACAGGGAGGCTCGGGGGACGTGGAGCACGGAGCCATCAGGGGAGATGGAGAAGGTGTTTCCACTGGGCAGAGGGTGGCCGCCTTTCAGCCAGGTGATCTTAGGCTGGGGGTTGCCTGTGCAGGGTGGAAAGCAGGTTTTGGCCTTCATGTAAAGTTTTTCCATGCATGCACACAGCCTGACTGGGGTCGCCACGCTGGAGCTTTTCTGGGAAGCAGGGACATCAGCCTAAATCCAAAATTATCACGATCTGGATCCGATTTTTAGAGGCTGCTGGATGAGCCAGCAAGAAGAAAGAAAAACTGTCCTGAGTAGGAGGTGATTAATTATTCCCATCACTGGAGAAGAAACCAGATTAGAGGAATTTTAGCTCCATTTTGGAAAGATTGGAGCTTACGTCATGGAACAAGCTCCCCGCGTGGGTGCCCCCTCCCTAGCACTTCCCGGCTAGCCCAACTGCAAAGCCAGGAACTATCCCAAAAAAGCTCTTCAGACAATTTCAGCTATTTTCATGTCATCAACTGGAGCCGTCCATTTGCTCCACACCCCGAAGGGAGACTCAGGTCCCTGAGCCCCATCTCCCACCTCCTCACACCACCTCCACTCCCCACGTGATGCTCACCCGTAGCCAGGCAGGACCAGGTGACAGGGTGGCCCTCGGGCACGTTGATGGTCTCTTCCTCGCCTGCATTCTCAATGTGGGGAGGAACTAGGAACACATGCCACCAGGGACCTCAGCAACCGGCCAGCTTCGCTGAGGCTCTGAGCTCGCGTGCTAAGGCACAAAGGACTCCAGCACTGCAGCTCCCACCATTCCCAGTCTTAACTCATGACTGTCCCTGCAAGGGTAAAGCTCTGAAATCCCACCAGGAACCCTGCAGCAGACAGAGGACCCCTCCTTACCTAGGACCTCCACGTGGAAATGCCTCCTGGCCTCCCCAGCTACATTGCTGGCCAGGCAGGAATAGTGGCCACCATCCTGGGCTTGTGCACGGGTGAGCCTCAGTAGCCAGCCCCCTGGAAGCACAGGGCAGAGAGGTCTTGGGGCCCTGATCCAGGCACCAGCCCATCCCAGCAGTGCTCAAGCTCTGCTGCATTTAAACCCATCAGCACTGGGGCAAAACATGTTCCCAAAGCTCCCGTCTCTCACAGCATCCATGCCTTGTCCCTGACCTGAAAGCACGTGCATGTGCTCACTGGGGGCAATGGGAGAGCCGCCCCGGAACCAGGTGACTGTGGGCAGGGGAACGCCAGTGGCCTCGCAGGTCAGCGTCAGGGCTCCGTGCAGGGACACACTGATGTTGGTTGTCGATCCTGATCCTTGAATGAACTCAGGAGGAACTGGGGAGACACAAGAGGATGGACATCCATTTGCAAAGCAGCCACCAAGACAGCAGAGGAGCAAGACAAAGGGGGCAAACTGAGTAATCCCAGCTTCTTCCCACCCTCCTGCTCATGCAGTCTGAGGATGCAAGCCGAGAAGGACCATCAGCATCGTGTGAAGTCGTCAACTTTTAAGGTGTTATGGGACAGGTGACCCACAGCATGTGCCACCTACCTGCACCCCCAAGCCCACGCTTACAGGTGTGACACCAAGCTGGCCACAGACCCTAAGCCACCTCGGGCCTTTTCCAGCTCACGTGCTTGGTACCTTGACCCATGAGGGTTTCCCCGAGTCCTTGGGAAGTAGATGACTTCACGAAGTGTGAGATGGTTTGCTCTGATGACCCTGGAAAGAAACTCCTGCCTGATGGAGCCAGTTCTGCAGATATGCCCGGAGCATCCCCCTTCTCACCCAAAATCTTCTGTTGTGCTGGGTTGCCCAACACCTCCATGTCATCTTGTTCTTTGCGCTTGTGCCGTGCGACATCACCACCCTCCCGAGCCTGCCCGCACCTGTACCCCACAGCTGCCCACCCTGCCCCACATCCCTACCATGCACCACAACGTCAAACTCTCTCCGCTCCTGTCCTGCTGTATTTGCCACCAGGCAAGTGTAGCGTCCTGCGTGAGCCACCTCCGCCTTGGGGATGCGCAGCCGCCTCCCCTGCTCCGTAAGCAGGAGCCCATCCCCACCGGCCATGGGCTGCCCGTCCTTCACCCACGTCACCATGGGCGGTGGTGTCCCCGTGGCCTCGCACTCCAAAACCGTCTCGCCAGCCTTGATGACAGAAACCTTCCTTGGGGCTTTGCTGCTGCCCTGGATCCTCGGCAGCCCTGCGGGCAGAGGGACAGAGGGTGGAGGCTGTGCTGTAGCGACTCCCTTGGCTGCATGCAAGTGGATGTACAAACACCATCAGCCTGGATGGTGGCAGCAAGAGGGCAAAGCAAACGTGAGCAATTGGGCTGCTGGAGCGAAAACCAGCTGCAAACAGCTTGGAGCCAAGAGGAAAGCTGGAGGGCAAAGCGAGCCCAGCTAGCAGCATCCTTTCCAAAGCACCCAAGGCAGCGGGCAAGGGCTATGAACTTTTGGATCCAGCTGAACCTTGCATTGAGAGTGATGATGGCACCTTCAGCCACCCCCACAGGTCCTCTGTGTCTCTGGGCCCCCCCCTGGACTCACCATGCACCTCCAGGTGATGCTCCTTGCTGCTGCTGCCGGCGGCGTTCCTGCACTCGCAGGTGTACGTCCCCTTGTCCACCAGCCGTACCTTCTCCATGTACAGCATGCTGCCTCCTGTGGACACCAGCTTTGGGCTCCCGGGCTGGGTGGAGAGGGGCTCGCCTGCCCGGGGAAAGGGACAGCAGCCTCCTCTCAGGCTCCCAGCAGGACCAGTTCCCACCCAGAAGCTGGATACTGCTCAACATAAAGCACTCCTTGCTCCAAGGAGACCAACATCTGTACGGTGGGTCAACACATAGGATCATAGAATCATTTAGGTTGGAAAAGACCTTTAAGATCATCAAGTTCAACCATAAAAAGGAAAGCACATTTTTAACATGTGGGCATGGGGCTGAGGAGCAGGACCCTACCGTCCTTCTGCCAGCTCAGGGTGGGGAACGGGATCCCGTGGCACTCGCAGACCAGCCTGACGGACTGCCCCTCCAGCACGGACACATCGGCAGGCTCTGCTGAGGAGAAGGACGGGGGCACTGCAGGGGAGGAGAGGAGAGGAGCAGCTCGCTGGTGGCACTGGACGAGAGGAGACGGGCAGCTCCCTGCCGGAGCTCCGTCCTGCTGGCTACACACCACCCGCAGCTCCGCTGGGCTTTGCACAAAGAACCAGCAAGCCTCCCCTGCGCTGGCTCCATGTGGAAATAATAATCTGGGATCTCCAGCTATTAAGTGAGTGATACTTTTAATTGCACGTGGCCTACAGCAGAGGACAACTGAGCATCCCACGCCAGCCACACAGGCAGGCCAAGCCCATGTTGGCCAGACACAGCCTTATTAGGTAGCACTGCTCACTGGGAAGGTTACCTAACTCTTTCCATCATCAGATGCTGTTCTCAGTTGCTCATAAATACAGCTGGATGGAAAACGGTAACTCCTTCCCATGAGGGATATCAGTTTGTAGAAGAAAAAAAGCCCAACACCCAGAAACCTCTGAAAAACAAAAACAGCAGAACCCAAACAATCCAGCCAAGCCAGGACACCAGACGTGCAAATATTTCCCTAGGAAGGAATTGCAGGAACAAGCCCGGATCAGGAGAACTGGATTTTCTCCACCACCTGGCTACCTGCCTGCAGAACTTCCACCAACTGGCCCAGAGCATCCCTGAGAAAAGCCAGGCCCTGGCTCAGCCCCTGGCACTGAGGACGTGCCGAACAGGCCAGGAGGCTGCAAGGATGCTCAAACCGAGCGAGCAAAAGCGTCCCGTCCTGGCAGCAGGCTGGGAACCACCGCTGGCATCCTCCCAACTCAGCCAAGGGGAGAGAAGGGGACGATACCTGCAGCGACTGCCACATTAAGTGCAAATAAAGGACAGAGAAACCCTGGCAACAGCAAGGAAATCCCTTCACTCTTCTGCCCAAATTTTGGAAAGACACCTCTTCTGCATGGTCTCTGAAATCTCCCCCCAGGACTCATGCAAACATTGGCTTTTTCCCCTCTGACTCCCATTCTGGTGGAGATTCCCTACACCTCCAGCTCCATCATTTCGCAGAGCTTTAATGTTTTGGTCTGAGTGTTTTCCAAGCTGGTCAGCTACCCCAGGCACACATTATATATATATAAACAAACAGTATATAATATAGCACATGTGTATACATACACACTATTTGCCCCTGATGGGCTATTCCAGCCCCAGTGGCCCTTACCCCACACGTCGAGGTTGTAGTGTTTCTCCAGGTGGCCGGGCGCCTGGCACGTGTACCTGCCCGCATCCTGCACGGTGGCTTGCCTGATCTGCCGGAGCAAGCAGAGCTGCTAAGATGCTCTGCAGCAGAGCTGGACCCACGCAGCTCCTCCCTGGGGGGAATTTGTGCCAGCAGAAACCATGGGGATGGGATCAGTGTGGGGGTTGGGAACGGTGCCGAGCCGTGGCAGCAGGGAGGGAAACCCCCTCCCCTCTGCACCCACTCTCTCCCAGGGGTGGGGAGAGGGAAATGGGGGTCTTCACAGCCCCATTTCCCTTCCCATCCTCCGCGATACTCCGAAACATCACCTGGAGCATGGTCCCCCCTGCAGACAGCTGCACACCCAGCTTTGCTGTGAGCAAGTTCCCGTCCTTCAGCCAGCGGGACCCCCGAGGGGGGACCCCAGGGACCGGGCACTCCAGTGCCACTGGCTGGTTGATGATGACAGAGATGTTCTCCTCCTCACCCAGGGTGGTGGGCGGCACTGGAAAACAGATGGACAGGGCAACACCTTCCCTGAGGCACCCCCTTTGGTACCCCCTCACCCCCCCAGGGCTGTGTGCTGGCAAGGGGACGGCAGAGCAGCCCCGTAGTCCCAAGTGTCACCTGCGACCCCACAGCCGAAGGGGCCAGGGATGCACAGGCATACTTACACCGCACCTCGAGGGTGGCCTCATGTCTGTCCTCCCCCACGGCGCTGCTGGCTACACACGTGTATGTCCCAGAGTCCTGGAGGTGAGCGGCAGGCAGGGAGAGCATGTGCCCACCAGAGAGGATCTGTGCTTCCCCAAGAGACAGAAAGAGCCCAGATGAGCACGAAACCAGAGAAACTCACAGGCAGCTGGGCTGCAAGCCAACAGGCAGGAACAGGGATGGGTGGGCATAAGCCTGCCTCGAGCCTGTCCTTGTCACATCCCAGGGACCCTCTGCCCATCCATGCCCCTCGTGGCAGGGTTCCCATAAACAAAACATGGGGCAGGTCTGGGACACATCGCACCTCCTCAGCTCCAACAATTGTTTTTTTAAAAGCAGAACAAGGAAAAGGAATGCCCTCCTGGAGGGACATCCCCAGCAGCCCCCAGTCTCCATCAGGAGCCGTCTCACCTGCAGGCCACCCGCCACCATGCTGGGCACCGGCTTGCTGTCCTTCAGCCACAGCAGCACTGGAGTGGGGGTCCCCGTGGCATTGCACTCCAGCGTCACCGGCTCGTTCACCACCACTGTGAGGGGGCTGGGGCCGGCTGTGATCCGTGGGGGCACTGGGGGGGGGGGTGGTGGTGGTGGTGAGAAATGTCACCAGGAACAGCAGGGTGCAAAAGGGACAGGGTGGGTAGGAGACACCACAGTGTGGATCAGGCAATACCCATTCGGGGGGCCATGGTTTTCTAGGACATTATTTGGGATGAACATAGGGGACTGCATGGTTGGAATTGCAAACGGGGCAGAGGACAGGGGCTCTGCTAAAGCCATCTTCCAGGGACTTGTCCCGAGGGCTGGGGCATCCCCGTTGGTCCCATGCACACACAAGAGGTATCGGGGCGGGGGGAAGCACCCAGCTCTCGGGCAGCCGCAGTCCTTCCCCGGCTCACCACAGACTCACCAGTCACTTGCAGGCTGTACCAGAGCTCAGTGACACCGGCCACGTTGGAGGCCACGCAGTGGAGCTGCCGGTGTCTGAGAGCTGGGCATGCTGGATCTCCAGGAGCTTCCCATCCCTGGACAGGGTCCATCGCGGTCCAGCTGAGAGCTGCTCATGCCCCTTGTACCACACAATGTCTGGAGGGAAGCAGGGAGCCGAGCTGTAAGGAGCGATGCTGCTGCCCCTCTAAACCAGGGGACCCAGGGAAAGCCCCGGGGAGGCAGGAGCAAGAGTGGAGGGAGAGCACCAGCTCACCGGGAGCAGGCAGCCCCGAGGCCAGGCACTCCAGGGATGCTGTGCCGTTCTCCAGGACAGCCAGGTCTACCATGCTGGGTTCGATGTTCGGAGGCACTGCAACCCAGCACGCACAGTCATCGGCTCTGCATGGCCCAAGCCAGCTGCAGCTGCACAGTGCGGGCCACGGGGCACGGCCAGGCATTTTGGGGGCTCCTGGCATGCATGAAGTCCTGGGAGAGCAGCAGCCAAGGGCCAGAGCTCACTCCCTGCTCTGGGAGGGGACCACATCACCACACGGTGCCACTGCTGCTCCCCAAGTCAGTGAGCAGATTTGTTGCCCCCTGGGATGAGATATTCATCTTTCCCAAGGCAGGTGTCTCCACTCCCCACCTGGTTTCTTACCCAGCACCTTCAGCATCACATCCTGATGTGCTGACCGAGGGGTGCTCTGGCCAGAGGGGCTGGGAGTAGACCCTCCACCAGGAAGCACCCATCAAGGATAGATGCTATGGTTTACTACAGTGTTGGTGGCCATTGGCTCTCAGCCTCAGGTTGAGGCTGGTGAAGGACAAGATCCCAATGGATCAGGCTAGTGACACCTCCCAGAAAGCAGGGCCAAGAACTCCTTTGGTTAGCTGTGACCTCCTTGACACGTGGGATGGACAGCAGGTCTCACCTTGTACCGAAACCTGCACCTCTGCCTGGGCCACCCCTGCCCGGCTGCTGCCCCGGCAGACGTAGAGCCCTTCGTGGCCGAGCCCCACGCGAGTGATCAGCAGTGTCCCACCATCCTCAGACACCACCGCACCATCCCGTTTGCCCAGTGGGTGCCCGTCCTTCAGCCACCTGCAAAGAGCGGATGGCAGCGAGTCCTTGGTCTGTCCCACCATCCCCTGGCCCCCATTTCTGCCCACTGAAAGAGTGAACAGTGGGGTGCTGGCAGCAAGGACTGTCCCCTTGTCACCTGGAAAGGGGCTGGCAGTGCCCAGACTGCTAGGAAGAACAGGACCCCAGAGGTAAGGAGCAGGACCAATGTCTCCCACCCTAAGAGACACCCCAAGCTGGGGTTTCCATCACCCATCCTGAGCCCCCAACCCCACCTCTGCTGCAGCTTTGCATGCTGGGATGCAGAGCCTTCCCAGGGAGTTACGCAGCCCCAAAAGGGAACTCAGGGCGACATGGGCAGGATCCCCCCACCCTGCAGCACTCACTGGATCTGGGGTGTGGGGATGCCTGTGGCACGACAGTGAATCCTCAGGGAGTCGTTGGTGACGGCTGTCAGGTGGCTTTCCCCATCGCCGATCAGCAGCTGAGGGGGAGCTGGGGGGGGGAAGGGGACCTCAGGCTGGGACCACCCTCGGACCCTGGCACAGGAACGTGGGAGCAGCCGTGGGCCCCGGTGGCACATTAAGACCCGCAGCCCATAGGAAGAGCATTTCAACCAGCAAATACAAACCTTGGACTTGCAGGCTGTAGCTGAGCGAGGCGTTCCCCGCAGTGTTCATGGCCATGCAGGTGTAGAGGCCGGTGTCTGTCACCTGGGGCTTGGCCAGCCGGAGAGATCCTGAAGGGAGGACGCTGTACCTTGGGGGAGGAGGGAACAGAAGAGTTGGATGGGAGCAACAGCCATGTCCTCCGTCACCTACCCCTGGGCAGGAGCTAAGGGCTGAGAGTTCACCATCGCCTTGAGACAGCCAAGAGAAGGTCCCCAGGGCCACCTCCTGCACAAGGGGGGCAGCAGAGCTGTCCATGGGTGCAAAATCCCTTTGCTCAGCTCCTGCGTGAGCTCAGCGCAAGGCAGCAGCATGAGCCACCCACCCGGGGTGCCAAGGGTCCCTGTGGAGCACGGCCCCTGCAGCTGGGGCTGGCTGTGCTCTTGCTCCCAGCACTGTCTGTGCTCCACAGACATAACATCATCTCAGCCCACGGCCACAGATTCCTCCCAGTGTGCTCCCATAAATCACCCAGGCATGCGAGGACAAGCCAGCTGAGATGTGGGGAGCAGCACAGGTCAACCAGGAGCAGCCATGGGAAAACAGACAAGAACAACGAGGCAACACAGTCCCCCAAGAAGAACAAAACCAAGATGCTTTCCTGCTTCCTCAGGCCACAGCAACCCTCAGGTGCAGGGAAAGAAGTGGTTAACCCCCAAGATCGGGGCCCATGATTTTAGGGAGCCCCTTCCAGCATGGTACTAATGTACTGAGAAAGCATGTCCTGCTCCAGAGGGGGAAGACTAAGACACTCAATAAACACATATCCGACCACTCTCCAGGTTATCTTCTCCCATGAAATCACATTAAATGACTGTCCCATGGCTGCCATCAGCTTCAGCACCATCAACAAGTGAATTTGGCCCTCCAGAAGTCACCCACTGGAACAGAACTGGACTTTAAACCCACATCCCAGTGCAGACAAAGCCACTGCCAAGCTCACAACTGTGTTTCTGCCAAACCTTGGCCCAGGAGCATTTTGATGCCTAAAGCCCATGAAGTCACCCCAACACGCAGACTGCAAGGGGAAGCAGAGGCTGCAGCACCCCCAGCCTCCCCAGCTGTCCATCCTCCTCTCCACGCTCTCCTCTTCCTCCAGACCTCAAAACTACTCCTCCTCAGTGCCCTGCAGCCACCTGGGTGCCAAGCAGCATCAAGCCCTGGTCCAACACCTCCCGCAGGGATCCACCATCCCCAGGAGCATCCTTAGCCTCCGCCTCCAGCACCGTGACAGCACGAGGCAGGAATGTGCACGAAGGCAGACAGGCAAGCGAGGCCGAGGAGCTGTGCTGGAGCTGCCTTCCCTTCCCAACCCCAGCCTTGTGTCCAGGACAGGCGTGCAAAGGGTTGGGAGCAGCTGCTCCATCCCAGCAGATGTTCTTATGATGGAAAAAAAGCCTAGTGGTTCTTGCTGTGCTCTCCTTGAAGAGCAGAGCTGATGCCATACTGCTGGGCTGTTTTGGCTCCTGCCAGAGCACTGAGCATTGGCCACTTGATGACAGGGATGCACTCCACATCTCCCTACCCAGGAGCCCTGCCCTTTCGTGGACCGGGCATCCCTCTGGAGAGGGACGCAAAATCCCAAGCGATCATCGCCCCAGCACCCACACCTCTCCTTACCTTGTGGTGGCGAGAGGCAGCGGCTGGGATTTCTGGGTCCACACCACCAAGGGAGGGGGATGGCCTTCAACCTCGCAGGGCAGGGTGATCTCCTGCCCAAGCACAGCCAGGATGGTTATGGGGTCCAACGCCTGTGATCCGTTAATGCTGATCCTGGGCTTCGCTGGGTGGAGAGGGAGTGCAGCTGGTGCAGGAACACTTCACGTGCCCCACAGCCCTCATTGCTGCTCTTCCCATCCCACAAGCCCATATGGCACCTGGCTTGGTGGCCCAAGGAAGCGAGGGGAGTGCCCAGGGCATGGTCTCCCCACCAGCCACCCTCCGGAGCCGCTTTCCTAGGAGCTGGGGCCAGGGCCATTCCCAGGCACTCACTGCTGACGGAGAGCTGCATCTCCCGGCTGGAGAAGCCGGCTGTGTTGGTAGCTGTGCAGAAGTAGGTCCCAGCATCCCCAGGGGAGGGCGAAGGGATCAGGAGGGTCCCATTGGGGTTGAGTTGGTAGTGCGGGCTCAGTGAGATGGGCTCTGTGCCCTGCAGAGGAAAGGGAAGGGAAGAGGAAAGACAGCAGAGACTCTCCCATGAGCTGAGCATCCCAAGGGCAAGAAGAGGGCTCTGGAGTCATCACAGCAAGATACCTTCCTGTCCTGGCTTCCCAGGGCACTTGGTGCCACCTCCCCAGGCAGCCACAGCCACACTGGCGAGCTATGTCCCTTCCGAACACGTTACCCCACAGCCAAGGACGACCACAGCCCAGCGGGCTGCAGGACAGCAGCCTGCCCTCCCTGTCACCTACCTTTGCCCAGGTGACAGTAGGGGGGGGCACACCAGTGGCATTGCACTGCAGGGCGATGGCCGCTCCCTCAGTGGCAGTGATGAGGACAGGGCCAAGCTCAATACTGGGAGGAACTGGGAAGGAGGAGAAGCACCTCAGTCTGTGTGGCCAGGGCCACATCCACCAAAGAGAGAGAGGTGCTTTGCAGCTTAAGTAGTGTAGAGGTTCACCATGGTGTGGGGATGCCCCATGCCCAGCCACTCACCGTGGATGACCAGGGACATGTCCTGCCTGTGGGAGCCGAGGGCGTTGGTCACCTCGCAGGTGTACGTCCCCACGTCCCCCTGCAATGCCTCATCCACGTGCAGGCTCCCATCAGCCCAGACGGAGTAGCGGCTGCTCGGAGCTACCTGGGCACGGGCAGAGAACAGAAAGCAGGATAGACGGGAGGGTCAGACACCACCATATCACTGCGGCTTTAGGGCATATCTAGAAACCAGTCCACGAGCAATAGGAACATTCTGATGCAGTGATAAACCCACATTACCCTTCCCAACCCAAACGGCACCCTCCACCAGCAGCTTTGGCCCTGGGAAGTGGGGGCACCCGTCCTGCAGCAAAGCTCCCCCCCCCCAGGGCCACACTCATGGCTGCCTGCCCACCCACCCATCCGCCATCCCAGCTGGCACAGAAGCCTCACCGGCTGCCCGTCCTTCAGCCAGCGTCGGGCTGGGAGCGGCCTCCCAGCCAGGATCACGCAGGGCAGCGACACGGGCTGGCCGGGGAGCGCACGGACCACAGGGGATGCAAGAGCTATTTCTGGGGCTGCTTGAAAGAGGGGAAAGGGAAAACAACACTAATTAGAGATAAATTGGCCAGGAATGCTCAGGATGAGAGATCTGGATCGCCTTTCTTCCAAGGTCCAGACCTTGGCTCGGCACAAGCCGGCTCCAACATTCAGCTCCCCCAAGAATTTGGGGATAATTGTCTGCAGTTTGGATTCAAGCACGTGTCAGCGCATTACGCCAAAAAGGGGGAAGCGTGTTATCCTAACCCCGCGCTGGGAGGGGGTTTGCTGAGCTCTCGCTGTGGCCAGCTCGGAGCAGACGTGGCTGCACGGCTCTGCCGCTCGCTCATGGCCGGCACCGGCCGCAGCCGGGATCGATACACAGACAAGAGCACGTAAAAGCAAACCATGTCCGGTGACCGTGAGCTTGACCTCCGCTTCGATTTTCCCAAACTCATTCTGGGCTTCACAGATGTAGACGGCTTGGTCGTCCAGTGAGGCACCTGGAGAAGGGTGGGGAGAAGCCTGAGCCTGGCAATGCCTGGGCCTGGAAGGGCTGGAGAGCCCCCAGTGAGGTCCAGGACAGGGTGACACTGCCCTGCCACTGCCTCCGAGGGGGGAGAGACCCTGCAGCACTGGGGGCTTGCAGGCTGTTACAGCACAGCTAAGCTTGCACAAGTAAAAAGTGCAAATAAGCCCATAATATCAATGCTTGACTGATGGAAAAAGAGTGGGCACGGGACCTAATCCCAGTGCTGGGTCACCAGCCTGCAGCGAGCGGGGAGAGAGCACCCGAGGGTGACGCTGTGCGAGGGTGCACCTGGGTGGGATGCCCACGCACGCTCCCTTCCACGCCAACGCACGCTTGCACGCTCAGTTCTCTTACTGTTGATGAAGAGCTCAGCAGCCTCCAGCCGGCTGGAAACACCAGGCGGGCCATGCCAACCCATCACGGGCTGCCTGTCCTGCCGGGACCAGGTGATCCGTGGGGGGGGAGAGCCCTCGACGCGGCACAGCAGGCTCACACTCTCCCCGACCTCGACTGCCACATCCCCCAGTGGCTCGGGAAAGCGAGGGGCAGCTGGAGAGAGAGCAGCGGAGAGGGGGCTCAGGCAGGTCCGACACCCCGGCTTCCCCATAGCAGGCTCTGTGCACAGCTGAGCCCAGAGAAGAGATGGGACTGCAAACCCCACCAGCCAGGCACCCTGAAAAGCTAGGAGATTGGCATTTGGTGTTTTTCCAAAGCCATTATAGCCATTGCAGTTTCCATCCCTTCCAGTTACACTCAGCGCCCTCCTGGCTCAGCAAAACCTCTTGCACTTTTCCACCTTTAACTGCTCCCAACCTGGAACGTCCTCTCTTCCTCCCCAGGCTCTTCCATCCCTTCTGCCTCTGGTGGGAAGCCCTGAGCACCAGTTGGGGTACCTGGATTTTCAGACACAGAGAAGCCAGCCCCCACCTCCACCTCATCCCACTAAGGGTGCTTTGCATCTCCAGTCTCACCCCAAAGCCATGTACCCCATGCGATAGCATCTGCATTGGTCTTCTGCCACTTCTCGAGCCTCTTCCATCCCCTTAACCCTTGGAAATCCCACCAGGCTTCACCCTGCTTGTACTGAGCACTGACACCCCTGCTCTGGGAAACCCGGGAGCTGGGGCAAGAGGAGCCTTGGGAAGCAGCAAGCAGGAGCTGAGCTGGGGGTAGAGGGGTGGAGATAGGCTTGAGTGCTCGGTGGGACCCAAAAGGAGAAGCAGAGACTTACACCCCACATCCAGCACAGTGACATCAAAGGTGACACCAACATCGCTGAGAGCCTCGCAGATGTACTGCCCCGCGTCCTCCTCCCTCACCGCCTGCAGCTGCAGGACTGCATGCTGGGTGCCGGGTGGGAACACGGCCACCGCCTGCTTGCCTGCCCCGAGACCCCCCCCTGTCAGCACCCGAGTGCCTCGGGGGGTCCCTCCCGCTGTCGGTCCAGGAGACCCCGCCTGTGATGTCCCTGCAGCGCAGCAGAGGGCCCCCAGTGCACAGAGCGGGTTTGCTCCCCAGGTCCTTCCAGTCTCACCTTTGAACCATGCGATGTGGGGTGGGGGCACCCCCGAAACCCAGCATTCCAGGATCACGTCTTCTCCCACCAGTGCCTTCATGCTAGGGGTCACTGCCAGGATGGTGGGAGGCTCTGCGCCGCAGGGAGAGACACGGCTTCGGTGACTCCCTGCGGCGCTGCGTGTGGTGCCACTCACCCCGCGGGGACCCCAGAGCCCTGGGAGCTGCCCCCCAGCCCCCTCCACCACAGACAGCCCCATCCCCTAGCTCGCATGCTGCAAGGCCCCAGCCAGCAGCCAAGGGACAGTGAGGAGGGGCAATATTGAGCCCGAGCCCTTCCCAGGATGCTGCCAGCCAGCAGGGAGCGGGTACCAGCAAACTCCAGGGCGACGGCTTGCTCGTCCCAACCCAGCGCGCTGCTGGCGTAGCAGCTGTAATTCCCTGCATCCTCTGGGATGGCCGCCCTGATGTGCAGGGTGCCCTGAGCATCCGTGAAAACCCTGTGGCAAATGGGGAAAAAAAGAGGGAGAGACGAGCCCTGTGAAAACAGAGCCGGTGAAAAATGTGATGAAGTGAGTGAGCAGGCTTAAGGCCATCCCGCCCGCGTGGCACGGGCTGGGTATTTGCTAGGTGTGTGTTAGGACTTGAAGCCAGCCACAGCAGCTGCTGCCAGGAAGGACGTTGCTTTGAACCAGGGAAAAAAGCATTGAGAATTGGCCTTTTTCATTTCCAAAATAAAAACCAAACCAACCAAACCCACCAAACTTTCCCCAACGTCCACTCCAGCACTCACAGCCTGACCCAGGCAGGGAGGTGGAAGGCAAAAAGCAGAAGAAATGAAAGGGGAAGAACAAGGAATATTTTGAGACTGGAGCACAAAGCGGGTGTGCAAAGCACCCGGAGTCCCCATCAGTGGGGACAGGGAGCAGGATTAGGCAGGATGGCTCAACAATAAATACATGAAATTAAGGCTAGCAGCATGCCAGCCACCTTGGGTGGACGCATTGGGGATATTGCAATGCTTTTTCTCTCCAGAGCTACAGGCAACCCCAAGCCCCTCTCCCTCAGCCCACGCGTCCCTGCCAGGGGAGCACCATCCCCAGCGAGACAGGGAGGATGAAGGCACCCAGATCCCCACGGGTACCTCTCATCCTGCCCCAGCACCCAGCCCCAGCGCTTCCAGGTGGTGTGGGGCGGGGGGTGGCCCCCGGCCGTGCAGTTCAGCCGCAGCTCCTGGCCCCTGCTGAAACGCTGGGGGCTGGCGTCGACCTTCACCCACGGTGCCTCTGCACAGGGTTGGAGAAGAGCTCAGCCCCAGGTGCCCACTCGCTGCCTGCCCCCCACCCGCGGGCCGAGGCATCACCCGGGCCAGGGTCCTGCGTGGGGCAGAGCCTACCCTGGACAAAGAGCCAGAGGGAGGCGGCGGCGGTGCCATGGGCACTGCGTGCCACGCACTCATACAGCCCCCCGTCCCCCGGCCGCACGCCGCTGATCTCCAGCGAGCGGTTCTGCAGCAGCCTGGTCCGGCCACCCCCTGGCTCTGCTGCCTTCCCGTCCCAGCTCCACGTCAGGTTGTAGGGCACATTGCTCAGAACCGGGCAGGACATGACCACGTCTTGGCCCGGTGAAGCTGTGATGTTGCCGGGGGCTATGAGACGCGGTGGTGGCTCTGCAAACACGGCACGCCAGGGTGAAATGAGCCCGTGCGCAGCCACAGACCCGGAGACTCGTGGGCACTGAGGCTTGGCACGAGCAGTCCCCACCTGAGACAGAGACGTAGGAGCGAGCCCGCGTTGCCCCGACCTTGCTCGTGGCTGTGCACTCGTAAAACCCTTCGTCACTCTTAGACACCACAGGGATCAACCAGCTGATGTTCCCCGAACTCCTACAAAAAGAGAGAGACTATGGGGTTACCCTCCACCCTGCCCGGGACTGCCATGCCTCACCACCCTGCTCCAAATCCCTGGGACTTTTTTCCATCCAAGCTGGACAAAGGGGTGCACCCCCACCCCACAAAGACACATCCCTTGGGGTTTTCCTCTGCTGCCTTGGGATGCTCAGAACTTGCAGGCACCCAAGCACAGCATCCCCCTGCCGGCACAGCTCAGGGGGCTGTTGCTGTCCACGTGGGTCCATCACGGAGCCCACTGGCCCAAACCAGAGGCTCACCTGAAGAGCTGCTCTTCCCCGAGTTTCATCCTGCCCCGGCTGAGCTGCAGGCGGAAAGGGACCTCGCTCCGGGCGGAGCAGGAGATCAGCTGTGGCTCATGGTTGTAAGCCTGGATCTTGCTGGAGATGTTCACTTTGGGTAAACCTGGGAGGAGTTGGGGACACACAGACATATAACACTCCTTGGGAACTCACCAAGAGATGCACTGGAAAGCAGGACAAAAAAAATATCCAAGCAGAAACCAAAGCAGAGGCGGTGCTGGAGCCTCTGATCGCTCCTCAGCACCCTTGGAGAGCGTGGGGACAACTCACTGGGGACCATGCTGGTGTAGGTGACCCCGGAGAGGCGGTGCAGGGGGTGGCCCAGGGCATCTTCGCCCTTCACCTTCAGCAGAAAGTCGCCTGGGGGGACGCGGAGTGGCGAGCCCACCCAGAGCTGCCCCGAGGAGGTGTTGGAGAGGGGCTGTGCGGGCAGCGATAGGAGGGCATGGCCGGAGGTTAACCAACCCGGTTGGCCATTGAAGGGAAAAAACAACCCAGCCACGTTCCCAGCTGCAAGAAGCCCAGACGCAGCACCCAGGCCCCCGGGCATCACCAGCCTCACCCTGCACTGGCCGTTCCCCAGGCTGGCTGGTATCAAAGTCTGGCTGGGTGGAGAAGCTGGCTTGAAAATTAATGTTGCTGATGCCTGTGATCCTCAGTGAGTGGCGGCCACTGCTCTGGGTCTGGAAGCAGAGCAAGAGGTGCATGGCAAGGGCAGGGGAAGGGGGAGGCGATGGGGAAGGGAAGAGGTGGCAGCCAGCCCCTTCCAGCCTGCTCATGCATCCTCTGCCTGGCTGGAGGTGGATGGGGCGAGAGCCCACACCGAGCTGGCTAAATATCCATCAGGGCACAGGTATGGGACAACATGCAGCGTCTGTCACCAGCCTACCGTGACCGACCATGTCCCTGGCTCATGGGGATCCACGGCCACCACCATGGCTGAGTTGGGGATGCTGAGCAGTTCCTTCAGACCTCGGC
This sequence comes from Gorsachius magnificus, assembly GCA_034008185.1. NCBI lineage: Eukaryota > Metazoa > Chordata > Aves > Pelecaniformes > Ardeidae > Gorsachius > Gorsachius magnificus. The sequence continues at coordinate 6,066,846 of CM067094.1, forward strand.
CTTTCTCGAGGACCTTTCCTGCAAGAGCAAGTGAACCTCTGGGATGAGCAACCCACGTCCATCCCCTGGTCCCTGCAGCTGGCCAGGGGCCCATTCTCAGGGCCCGCCGCAGAGCCCATCACACAGCTCTCGCAGCTGGGGCAGCAGCCCAGGAGGGGAGCAGAGCGGACACACTTGGTGCTTAATGAGGGCTTTGCAGCTCATTGCTTTTTTAGTTAAATTTTCAGCACAGGGTTTGGCAATCCCCATGCCTGCAGCCTCCTGTTTGTCCTGACCCGAGGGCTCTCCGGGAGGCAAAGCATCACCCCCCCGCCTGCTCCCCTTCCCTGGGCTCCTACCTGCTGGATCTCGGACCTCGATCCCTGGGGCAGGGCCGCTCAAGGAGATGGTGACCTCCTTCAGGCTAGGATCGAAAGGGATAGGCCACGTGTGCTCCCCGCCATCCTCGTGGTCCGTGGACAGTAAATGAACTTTGGAGGCCTGGATGGCCTCTTCCACCCACTTCAGCACCTGGGGGCACATGGGGGAAGGATTAACTTGGATCCCCCCCTGCCTCACCATCTGGCATGGCCATTTCGGGAGCAGGGCTGTATTGCACCGGGTCAAAATCTCAGGCACGGCTGCAAAACAGTACCCAGGCGAGGGGCCAGTCCCAGCAGGTCCAGTGGGTGCCAGCATGAGGGTGGCACGGGGACGGTGAGGAGGAGATGATGGCCCTGGCCGAGCCCCCCTTGCTATGAGCAGTTGCAAGAGGAATCGAGCAATTTGATGTAGTTGTTATTGCAAAATGGGCAATAGCCTGCTACCCCGGGCTCAGCCGTGCAGAGCAGGCGTGGTGTTACCCCCCAGCTTGCTCATGGGAATAGAAACCATTAAAACACACAACTGCTGGAGGCTGGGCAGGGGTAGGGGCTGTTGCCTGGTTCTGCTGGGAGGTGCTGCTTGGTAATGAACAAAAAAGCCCTTGACCCTTCCTCAGGTCTCTGAGACTTCACAGGCACACCAGCCAAGAGCTTCAAGGGCAGAGAGGCACCTCTCCCTGTGGCCAGGACACACACCCAATTCCAGGGGTGCTGACAGCAACAGAAGCACCCCAGCTTCAGCCTCAGCCCCAAGCAGACACCTCCCCTCCGTGGGGCGGGTGAGCCAGCTCATCCCACGGATCATGCAAGCAGCCCAGCAGCGAGCTCGAGAGCAACCAGCCTTCTCCAGCCCTCGCTTCGGCTTCAGGCTAAAGCAGGGCTCCCAGGGCAACCTGGAGGCACCTTGGGCACGAGGATTAGCCCCAGGAAAACATAAGAGCAGCTGAGCCAGGTTGGACCACATGCACTTTGGTCACCCCGTCCCTGCTCCCGCAGGTCCCCCTGCTCACCTCTGTCACCTGCTGCTTGTCCAGGTGGAAGATCTGCCCAGAGCTTGTGGCCGCAATGCGCTCGTACACGCGGTACCCGGGATGGCTCCTGTCCCCGCAGTCCCCCGTCAGCACAAACACCACCTGCCACAGCAACGCTGCCCGTAGCATTGCACACAGCCACAGGGGGTCCGTCCATCCCAGGGGGAGACACAGACAGCATCCACCAGCCCCCAGGGCATCAAGCCAGCCCCAGGGGATGCAAAATTCACCCCACTAACTAACCCACCCACTACCAGGCAGCGCAGGGGGGTTCATTGCTGTGGCTCATTGCCATCGTGCTGCTGCAGCATCCACCCCAGCCGGCTGTTGCAGGAGGCCGGTGGGCAGCGTGCTCACCTGGGTCTGCTTGTGCTGCAGCAGCCGCAGCAGCTCCTCCTGCTGCTCATAGTCCTTGGCCCGAGCATCCGAGAAAACGTAGATGAAGGAGCCGGGGTGTGAGACCTCCACGGCCAGCCTGATGGCTCCCACGCTCATCTCCGGGCAGTCCCCTCCGCCCTGCGGCACACCGTGAGGGACATGGCATGGGCACCAATCCCCCAGTGCTCAGCCCTTCCCTGCTGGGCTCCCAGCAGGATCCCACCCAGGATCCCAGCAGGATCTGCTCACGGGGAGGAATTTCACCAGTTTGCTGGAGTCAGCCCGAGTGCAGCCAGAACGGTGTGATGGTACCGCAGGGACACACATGGTACCGCAGGGACCTGTCCCACTGCTAATCACGATTAAACCACCCATTTGGGGATCCAGACTCACAGAAGCTGCCGTGAGTGGCCTTTAGAGAGCGCATTCGTGCCCACCCCAGCCCACCACCCTCCACACGGCGGCAGAACCAGCCACCCCAGGCAGGCACAGTGAGGACCAGCTCTTGCTTCCATGGGGCTCTGCACCCCGAAGGGCTGTGAAACAATTTGCAGCCGCAGCTTTACACCTCCCGCCAAAACAGCTGCATCCAAAGGGAAACGCCATAGGGATTTAGCAATGCACGGGAGGCAGGGCAGGAGCAGGGATGGATACAGCATGATTAAACTCCCAGAGAGCTTTTCAGCTGGCAGAATGCAGCTGAAGTATCTTAAAAAAAACAACCAAACAAACCCAAAAAAACTCAAACAATTTTCAAATAGCACTTCTAGAAGAAGAGATTTTTGGTTCCACGGAGAGTTTGTGTACTCCATGAACAGGAGCTGTGAATCGAGAGAGCTCTGCCCTGTTGCAGGAGCCTGGGGTGCAGTGCCAGCATTACCCACCCTCTCCGCTCCCACCCTGGTGTGGTCAGCCCCCAGCCAGCCCCACTCAGCCCCGAGCCCCCGCCACGCTGCTGGGGACGCCAGCCCCAGGGAGGAGCAGGGATTGCTCCCAGGACCCACCACCATGCAGGAATGCAGGGCCAGGCTTCCCACCAAGTGCCAAGAACCACGGACCAAGCTGGCCATGGAGCAGAGCCATGGGGCTGAGGACACCTACCTGGACGTGGAGCTCCCGCAGGCGCCGCTGGAAGAGCCGGGGGTCCGCGGTGAGGGTGGCAGGTCCCACCTCTGCAAGCACACCAGTACCACCACCTCAGCCTCCCTGACCACCAGCACCAGCCTCCTTTGGTGCCAGCACTCCCAAGCACCCGCCCAGGCTTAAACACCCGTACAGGGAGACTCGGGATTAAGCATCTACCCTGGCTTGGCACCAAGCAAGATGTGGGTTTGGGCAGACCATGCCCAGGGGCACAGCGTGCCCTGGGGAAGCTCAGCCAGGGCGAGCTGCAAACCCAGCACCCTTTTCTGCTGGGGGAGGCTCCCAGCAAAGCAATGCAGAAGCCCATTTACTGTCTCTGCCTCCTTCCCTGTCCAGCTCCAGCAATTTTCATTCAAAGTCAGCATATCTGCCGAAAATAAAGCCTCAGTTCCCCTCTGCTTGTAGGGAGTTGAGGCTCTTTTGGAGAGCAGCTGCTATTTATGGGTGTGCACAAAAATCCCAAGGCAAAGACTGGGACAGAAAGAAATGATTCTGATATTACAGTAGATTACCAAAACCTCTTAGCAAGCGGTGCTTTTATTGAAGCAACGCTGTGGACTTGTACAGAAACACCCCCCCATGATCAGATTGGGAAGAGTGGGGCAAGGCTGGAGGTAGAAAAGCCACCTGCAAGCAGGTGCCAGCATTACTGGGATTAATCTGGTGAGAAAGGGCTTGCCCCATGCGTGCCTGCAGGGTGGCTTGGGGATGGGAGCCCCTGCCCAGCACCGTGCCCTCGAGCTGTGGCTCATCCCCTGCTGGCATCCCCACCGCAGCCATCACCGGGGCATTCAAGAGCAGGGACAGTGCAGGCACTTGAGAAGTGCAGGCTTCAGCCCCAAACCGATCTAGAACCACACCCCAGCTCCCGGCGGCCCCATCCCCCCATGGGATGTGAGCCCTCGCCCTGTCCCAGCCGTACCTGGGTCGGAAGGGGACCAGCACGTAGTTGCTGATGGGCTTCATGCTCCTGCTGAGCGTCCGCTCCAGGATGCGCGAGGCCCCGTCCATCACTTGCACCAGGTCGTCGTACATGGAGCCGGTGACGTCGAAGACAAAGGCCAGGGTGGCCCCTCCTGTGCTGGGGGTGGGCTCGGCGAGACTGGGGGCCAGCAGCAACCAGAGACCCACAAACACTGCTCTATGGGGTGGCATCATGGGGGAGACCTTTGGGTGCCAGGGATGCCCCTTCTGTCCTCACCCCGCTCCTTCCCCCAGACTCCCTGGGCACCGTCCCCGCACCAGGGAGCGACACGGGGTGCAAGAAGACACGTGAGGCACGGCCAGAGCCGGGACCCCGGCCGGGGGACACCCAGCCACCCGCAGCTGCGGCCTGCTCCTCCAGCGTTCAGCTTCTGGGAGGGAGGGAGGAGGGAAACCAGGACTTTTGGAGCCAGCGACGCGTCGGGGAGGTGGGTGGGAGCAGGAGGAAGCTGGGATGGGGATGCGGGGATTGGGAAGCAGGTCCTGCAGCCCATAGGATTGTCAGAAACATCGCCCAGGCCTCCTCCCCGGCCCTGACCTCCCCCCCGGCTCAGAGAGCCCCCCGCTCTGCCGGGGGGAGCCGGGGGTTAGGGGAGGACACGGGGGCTCGCAGCTGAGCGCCTGCGGGGAAACCCTGCCAAAGCCTCGGCAGGGGGGAGGAGGGCCAGCTGCAAAAGGGACCCCGAGGAAGCAACCTCCCCTCTGCCAGGCAAAGGGCTCTCCCCAGAATAGGGGGTCTGCAATGGAGTGGAGGGGGACACAAGGGGCTCTGGGGGGGCATCCCCAGCACAGCCACCCCAGGATTGGGGAGCAAACAGCCACGCAAAGTGCAAAGCCAGAGCCAGGACAAGGGCTGGGAAACACAGCCCTTGGCCGGGGAAGGCAGCCCTTGGCTGGGAGTGCTGGCCGGGGGCTGCGGCGCTTTTCCTGGCTCCCCTTGAAACAGAGCGCTGAGCTCACGGCCGCTCCGGAGGGATGCTCTGCTCTTGCTCAACTCCCCCGCAGCAGGACTTGGGGAGAGGCCGCGGCCAAGTGCCGGCTCCAGGTGAGGCTGAGCACCGAGGACCAAATCCTGCCCCTGGCTGAGCACCCCTTCCTCCAGCCCACAGCACCTCACTGGCATCAGCCCTGCTCCTCCCAGACAGAGGGGCCAGGGTGGGTTAGGGACCACCCATCCCGCACATGGTGGGACCCCTCTTGTGGCCCCTCTGCCCCGCGTGTCCCTGTAAGCCTGGGCTCAGCCCAGCACAGCCCCAGGGTGGGCAAGGACCTCTCCCCCCCTTGCAATGAGGCGCAGGGGTAACCAGACAGCTCCTCTGCCCCACAGGGCCAAGCCATGAGCTGTGCCAGTGGCCTGTCCCCCTCCTGTCCTTGTCCCCCTCCTGTCCCCAGCCAGGGCTGTAGGCTTGCACACAACCACTCCCCTGCAGCTCCCTGTATCCCTCCAGCCTTTGCACCCCCAGCCCCTCACTCACTGCAAGCTTGGGGGGCCCCCCCACCCCACAATGCCACCAAACCTACTGCAGAGCCCCCCCAGCCCTGCACCCCAACTCCATCCCACACCCCAGCAGGGAACACCTCTCTCCAACACTGCTGGCACCAAGAAACCCCAGCAGCTTCTCCCCTCACCAAATGAACCTCAGCCAGCCCTCACCACACCCACCAGTGCTCCCACTCCTAGGAGCACCTGCACTAGCTGGGCTTTAACCCCTTCCTTGCTGGGGGTTAAAGTCCAGCAAAGCAAGGCACGGCCCTGGGGTAACCGCTGCGGTTCGGAGCCTGTGTCCGTCCTTGCCCTCTCCCCATCACGGGGGATAAACCCCTGGGTGCCCCTGCCATGTGCGGGCACACGGCACCTCCAACCGAACCCCCCTGCGCAAACACAGCCTCCTTGTTCAGACTGCTAGGGCATCTCCTCTGGCCTGACCAAAATAATTAGTCAGCCTCATTAGAAGAGCAAACAAATGAAGATGGGCTGGCAGGGAGGCCTCACGGCACTCGTTTCCAGATGACTTGGCAGGGTAGAACAGCAACTGCGATCCCGCGGCACGGGAAAGCCAATTCCAGGCTGCGAGCCCCCCTGCTTGCCCAGCCAGCCGTGGGGGGGCTGCTGAGGGCCACCTCCGTTACGGGCAGTGAGGCACATTTACAAGATATTAATATCAAGCTTCCTCAGGAGCCATTGCATGCCAAAACCGACCCGATGGCTCCCAGTCCGCTGCACGGGGGCTCGGAGGAGATGGGGACAGCACTGGCAGGCACGGCACGGCTGCAAGTGTCGTTGCTGCAAAGGGGAAAAGGAAGAAAGGATGCGGGCGCTGTGAGGGGAGGGGGATAGGACCTGGCAGAAGAAACGCTGTGTCTGGGTAAAGGGGGGTGGATGGAGCCGTGTCAGAGGGGTGAACAGGCCCTGACGTGCCCGGAGCTGAGACCTGACAGCTTATCACAGCGTGTGGGCACAGCACCTCACCGACTGCAGGCCGGCACAGCTCAGCACATCCCCACCCGCAGCCACGCTGGCGTAGCCGGGCACCGCTCGCTGCCAGTGCCCCTGCAGCCCCACGCTCCGGGCATGCAGCCCCGGGCGGTCGCAGCCCCCAGCCCAGCTCCCAGCCCCCCTCGGCAGCACTGGGGGCCGCAGGAGGTGGCAAACCCGACCAGTGCCCCCCCCCGAGCCTGCCTGCCTTCCCCCCGCTCACCCTGCAGCACATCACAGACCACGGCTGCTTCGTTACCGTCATTAAGCTTTTATTTCCACTGTCACAAAGTTCCTGGGTTTTGTTTCATTTTCTTTTGTTTTTAAACTGTTTTGTTTGCTTGGTTTGCTCTTGAATTCATCTCAAGACAAGGCAGCAGGGCATGCAAGCCGAGACACCGGCACGTACGCACAAACAGGCTTCATCTTTACAAACACGGTTCTTTGCTGGAGCTGCTGTTTCCCAGCCCGGGGCCCGGCTGCCCCCCCGGGCAGGGGTCCCGCAGGACGTGGCACCCAACCCAGGGCTGGCGGCTGCGGAGCAGAGAGAGAGAAGGGAAGGACGGCTTTGCTGCAGCACCGCTGGAACCGTCGGGGCTGGCACGTGTGACTGAGATCCCAAAACTGCTCTGCAAGGAGACCCCCAAGCTGTGCACCCCAAGCTGGGGCCATCAGCTCCCTCCTTTGCCCCCAGCCCTTGCTCCTGCCCCACCAGCCACCACCACCGCCCCGGCCGGACCCTCCCTCCAATGCCCCCGTGAAGGACGGGTGGCTGACGCCCTCTCAAAACGCCCCAGGTCCCTGCCTTCACCCTGGGGCTGGGGATGATGTGACAGTGACCTGGCTGCGGGTCACCCACCCACCCAAACCCCCCTGACCCTAAATATATGGGAAGAGGGCAGCTCTGCCAGCGATTTCAGCTGCCCCCATGCCTGGCTCTGCTTCAAAGCCAGCCCTGCTCCAAGCGGGGCTCGGCCCCAGACCCCAAGACCCTTCCACCCCCAGGTTAGCGCAGCCCCACGGCAGCCGCTCGCTTGCAGCCCTGCTTGGGGGAAGCAGCCCCTCTGGGATGGGGGTCCCGCAGCCTCAACCCCCTCCATCCACCCGGGACGCCATGTCCTGCCGGTGTGGGAGGCAGGCACCCATGGGTGCCTGCTTCTGCGCAGTCGGGTGAGATGCAGCTGGTACCCAGCACAAACGGGGTCTGAGGTCCCCCATAAGCTCCATGAAGCCAGCGGGGAGCGCTCCTGGGGGTTGGCCGGGCTCCTTACAAATTGCAGCAATTAAAGGCCTGCTCTGGAGGAAAATCCCACTTTGCTTCTCTCTCTCAGGTCCTGGTTTGTGCCGTGATGAGAGGGTGGTGGTGGTGGGGGAATCTGCCCCCAGAGCCTTTTCCCACGTCCTTGCTTTTTGGGAGGGAAACAGCTCAGCCCAGCCCAGCCCCAGAGCTCAAGGAAAGACGGCTGCAAAGCAGCAACAGTCAGCGCACGAACAGAAAAAAGAAAAGAAAGTACAGACACAGCATTTTAATGGGGCAACACTGACGGGGACAAATGGGTGGGGGGACACATGCCGCAGTCGCTGGGGCCGGACCCTCGCCTCTGCCTGGCTGAGCTCCGGGCCCCCTTCCCGCTGCAGCCGGCTTTAATTCGGACAGGCATCAGGAAGCCGAGTATAAACAGAAACAAATCAGGTCTTGTTGGCTGTTTGCTTTTAATAGTGAGCAGGTGCAAAATGAAGACCGAAATGAATTAATTGGTGATGTAAACTCCAACCCAGCAGGTCATGCCCCGCTCCCGGTGCTCCACACATGCCCCATGTTCAGCGGGTCCGGCCAAACCCTCGAGGTCGCAGCTGTGAGCCGCATCCAGTGCTCACGCTCCCCTGGGCACAGGCATCGAATCGCTCTCCAGAGCGGGGCATGGCTCACCCAGGCCATTTCACTGACGGGGAAACTGAGGCACGAGGAGGTTAAGGCCAACATTTCCAAGCGTGAGATACTTCAAGCCTTATTTTCAGCAGCACGGAGAAGCTGCAGATCCTGGTGAGGTTCAGGAGGGCCCTCCGTGCTCTCCAGAGGGAAGGGAATACTGGGGCCAAAATGATTTGCTCGGGGACGCTCAGCAAGCCAAGAGCGGGGCAGGAGAGACCCCAGGCTGGGACCCAGACCCTGCAGGAGGGGCCTCTGCCCGGGAAAACTCACCATCGCCACCAAACCAACAGGGTCCTCACAGCCAGCACAGAGCTTTTGAACACAAGCAGAAAACTTTTTCCCTTTTTGCTTTTTTTTTTTTAAACTTATGTGCAAATATTTAACAAGGGGCGAGGGAGGACGAGGTGTTGGGCTCCATCCCCGAGCCTGCCAGCAGCAGTGGCAGCAGGAGGTCGCTGGCAGCAGCATTGGCCCAGTGGACACTGAATTTTGGTATTTCTGGGGTCTGAAGCTCTCCCAAGCCACTGCTGGTCCCTCACCCCACCCATGACGGGGGCCACACACCTGCTGCCCTGGCAGGGCTGCCTCCCTGGTGAGACATTGCCGAGCACCGATGGAGCTTGAAGCATGGCAGGTCCTCCAAAAATTAAAAGCCTTTCAGGGGAAAATGTCAGAGCAAACGAGGTTTGCCTTTGCCGGCGAATTATGTCAAACGTCGCGGGGTCTATCGTTTATCAGTGGAGGCGATTACAGCAGTGTCACATTCATTGGGAACATCGATTGGCACCGGGAAGAGGCCGGTCTGGCAGACAAGCATTAAGAGAAGTTGGAGGCACTGCAAAGATCTACCCAAGAGAGTTGCGTTTTGGCCACAAAGCATCAAGAAAAAGCCATTCCCATGGGAGGGAGCGAGGTGAACCCTCCAGGAGCCCCCAGCAATGAAACATGGGCACCCTCAGGGGCAGGAACCACAGAAGAGGCAGAAATATTGCACATGGACGTGAGGTCAGTCTCCTTGGGGATGGGGAAGGGTGGTTTTTTTATGGGCATCAGAAAGTGCCACCAGCACACGGCCCCAAAACTGGGGAGTAGGGCTGCACAGCAAGGGACCAGCATCGCTTGGCTGGGGAGGATTCGGACCCCGCTGGGGCATCGTCCTGTCTCCTGCATCGTGGGACGTCTTCCAGGTCCAGATGTCACCTCCCACTGCCGTGGGGACAGTCCCCTGGCTGGGCTTGGCTGCGGGAGCTGCAGATAGCAGGGCAGAAAGATGCCACCACCATCAGCCTGGCCGGGGATGGAGGGGTGAGCCCCCAGGGTGGTGGGAGAGCGGCATCGGGGCTGCTGGGCCACGAACAAACCACGTCGGAACAGGAGGGGTTTGCAGCCCGGCTGGCTTTAGGGGTCCCAGAGGCATCTTGCACTTTGCTCCCGAGGAGATGCAGATCTCTCCTTCCCCAGGGCAGGGGCCAAGGCGGATGGACATGGAGCTGCGGCAGCATCCACGTAATGCTCGTCCTCCAGCGGAGATGCCGACTGGCGTCCCACGGTGTCTGTCCTGGTGGGGCTGAGCCCTGCTTGGACACATCCCGGAGTGGTGGTGGGTGATGGAGCAGCTGCACGGGCACCGCTCATGGCTCGGGGGCCATTTCCAAGCCCCACGTTCGCTCCGGTCTCTCCAGGGGGGATTCCCCAGCCCTCCGCCTCCCCCAGGGCAGGCGCAAGTGGCTCCACTTTGGGGCCGTGCTCTCGGTTTACAGCAAAACCTCCCATGTCCTAAACGAGGAGCAAGGGGATAAGGAGACACCCCAAACTGGACATCTCCCAGCCCGGCACCCCTGAGGCAGGAGCTGCCTCATTGCCCCAGCCGGGATGGGGGGCCGGAGTGAGCCATCCCCATGGACATCCCCTCTGCTTCCCCAGCCCCGCCAGCACTCGGGCTGATTCACGGCCACCTCCCTGGGGTGCAAGGAGACCTTCCCACTATTTGCAAAACTTTTCTGTTGAAGGAATCCGCCTGAAAGCTCAATCCAGCTCTCAGCCCCATTAATAGTTTTTCATGCAGTGAGAAAATGAAAAAAAAAAAAAAAGAAAATGAGGACGTTCTGGTGCCCAGCGGTTTCCTCGCTCTGCCTCGGACTGCTCAGAGCCTGGGCTGAGCGAGCCCCAGCTGAGCTGGCAAAGGGAAGCGTGAACAGAAAAAGGCAGGGAACAGGGAAACAGGAAGCGGGAAAGAAGCTACAGCATCCCCTTAAAACAGCAGCCAGCCCACAGAGCTCGGGATACGGGGGGTGGGAGGAGAGAGGGGAAGGCAGATTTTTGGCTTCATCATTATTGCAGGCTCCCGGTGCCCCGCAATAGTGTACGAGTATGTAAACCTTACATATCATCACCTGGGTGGTCGGACACACACACGAGAGACTAAACACGGCAGCAACATTTACAACAAATAAATAAGGATATCGATCATCGAGATAGGCATATAAAAAAAAAGCCTCACTTTTTTCCACCAAAGGAAAAAAAAAGAAAAAAAAAAAAGAAAAAGCACAATACTGTCTCACCAAAAAAAAAAAAAATAATAATATAATAATATATATCCCTAGTGAGCCGGGCCGGGCTGCCAGCGGCATCGCAGGTGACACCAGGACTTTGTTCCCAATCGCCATCGGTGCCTCGGCTCCCCGGCCGCCCCACGCAGGCAGCACCCCGGGGTGCACGGCCCCCCAGTACCTTTGGGCCTTGTCTCCAGCCGGCCGGTTCCCGGGAGAGGAGCACACCGGCACCAGCGCATCCGCAGTCCCATCCGAAAATGTAGGAAAGGGGAGCAAAGAGGGCGAGGAGGCCGGGGCAGGGCTCTGCCTTCGGCGATGCTCGGCCCATTCCCCCGGTCCTGAAGTCTCGGGCATTCGCTGCCGCTAGACCGGGGTCTGTCGCGGGTTTTTTTTTTGGAAAAAGCAGAAGTTGGCAAATGGCAGCGGCTGGTTCAGAGTGCAGAGAGGGGGAGTGAGCTCGCGCTTCGAGGGCATCCTTTGCTCGCAGAACAGAAAGGAAGGCCGAGAGGGACAGGCAAGCTTCGCACGGCAGTGGTCGGATGGCACGGAGAGCATCTTCCCCCAGGCATCTGCAGGAGAGGGGGGGAAGAAGGAAAATCGGGTGAGAAGGATGGGCAGAAAGCCCTGCAGCCACCTCACGCGACACCAGCGCCACTGGAAGCGCAAAGCTGGAAACACAATAAAGATTTTGAAAAGCTCCAAACTCCAGCGGGGTTAAAAAAATAAAAAACCCACCACCCATGGTTGGACACTGCCTGGACTGCGATGGCCAAAATCATCCCAAGAGACATCTCTGCCTGGCCCCACGGGGCATGGTGAGGAGCATGGGGTGCTCAGCCCAGCACCCCGGGGATGCTGCGAACCACAGCATCCCTAACCCCGCCGTGCCAAACCCTGCCAGCTCCAGGGCGTACTACAATAAGATACAATATAAATAAAACAGTTAATATAATATCTCTCCGGAGCATCCCCATGCCTCCAGCATGCCAGCTGCCTCCCTGCCTCCTCTGCAGATGCATCTGCGGGCGAGAGCACGACTTGTGCCACAGGCAAACGCCTGCCAGCTCGGTGGCTTCTACTGCATCCTTGTGAGCTGCAGTCCTGGGGTGCTCGGGGGGACTGGGGGGGACTGGGAGGAACCCATCGGTATGGGGGCAATACCCACCCCCAGCTGGATTTGGGGGGGACGCCCATGCTTTGATGCTTCAGCAGATGAGAACCAGCCACCCACCCCTGGGGAAGGTGGGTGGGAGATGGGCCCCCCCCGCTGCACTCACCGCCGCTCGGCCCCGGGACTATACGAGCCCGTCGTAGAGGGAGAGCGCCTGCACGATGGAGGGGTCAGCCTTGGAGCCCTCCTGAAACTCCTGCAGCGTCAGCTTCCCGTCTGCATTCTGCAAAACACTCCTGTCACAGCGCCGCTTCGCCCTGGTGACAGGGACGCCAAGCATCCCGGGACCAAGCACCCCGGGACCGAGCACCCCAGGACTGAGCACCCTGGGGCCCCAGCAGCACCCACACCACCCTGCACAGCTGCCCTGGTCCCCCCACCACCGCAGCCTCTGTTTCCCCACCAAACCACCCACACGTGCAGCCAGGGAGGAATGCCACGGAGGGTGCAATGCCACCTCGGGGGCCCTGAAATGGGTACGGGGATCCCAGAAGGATGAGGGGGTCTGCAGCGAGCCCAGGGGCGGCTGAGACCTCGTGTTCACAGGGAAAGGAGGTGCCTCCAAGAGCCAAGATGCAGCAAGGGGGCCCACAACTGCCTCTCAAATCCCTTGGCCCTGGGGAAAAAACCCACTCAAGCATCCTCACCTTGTCCATCATGGCGAAAATCCGATCCACCCTCTTCTCTGGCGTGTTCTCCTCCTCAGGAAGCTCCACCGTGTTTCCCTGCGGTGGCAGGACAGGACCCGGGACCCAGTCAGGCACCCTGCCTGGACGGTGTCCCCGGATGAGGACACGTGTTTCGCCCCATGCCTGTCCCTGCCCTAGGACAGGGCACAGAGGGATGGCACCCCCGCCAGAGCCGTCCTCAGCGGACAGATCCAGACCCTACCCTGGCCACGTTGGCCACAACCCCCCCCAGAAAAGCCTGGGGAGGGAATTAAGGGTGTTTCAGCATCCTCTCTGCAGCCCCCCTGCCCGCAGAGCTGGACTCCAGCCCAGTGGGGACCCCCAGGGAGAGCTCGCCCTGTGCTCCCCCCCCACCCCGCTTACCACCATCTGATAAATCGCATCCACAATGTCCAGCATCTCGTTCCTCGTGATGTACCCGTCGTTGTCCAAGTCGTACAGCTTGAATGCCCCTGCAAGCCAGAGCAACGCTCAGGTGCTGGGGACTGTGCCCCCCCCACACACCCCCACCACCACCCCCACGCCCCCCCCCCCCCCCCGTGGGGCCGAGCCCACTGGCATCCCCCGGGGAGCACTTACACCTCAGCTTCTCGTCCAGCGTCCCCCGGGAGGTGACTGACAGCGCCTGGATGAACTCCGAAAACTCGATCCTCCCATCCTGGGTGGGGGGGAAGGAGGGGGTGAGGGTGCCGCTGCCACCCCCGCCCCACAAAGTCCTCCCTGCCCATGCGTGCCCGATGTCGGGTGCTCCTAGGGGGCACATCCAAAAAGGCAACGGGGAGGGAGGAGCGGTGCACACTCATCTCCAGCAGCGTGATCCAGCTGCCGTGCCCAGCCCACCGGTGAGCATCCCGGCGGGAGTGACTCCGGAGCACGGGGAACACCGTGCGGGTGGGCTTTTGTCAGCGGCACCGCAACATCGCGTTTCTCCTTGCTCGCTTGCCACTTCATCGCCTTTTCCCACGTGACTTTCATCGACTAAAATAAGCGCAGGGGCTCGCTTGCTGCAGCTGAGCCACTTTAATTTCACGCCCCAGGAAGCGCTGGAATATTTTGCTCCTCCGGTGCCGTGCAGCCACGTTACCGAACCCATCCCACCATCGCCATGGGCCCAGCCCTGACCCCCCCAGACCATGCCCCCAGCTCACAGACTTACTTTGTTCTCGTCGAAGACATTGAAAACAAAGGTGGCAAATTTGGTTGGGTCGCCGAAGGGGAAGAACTGCTTATAGATCTTCTGGAAGCCGGCGGCATCGAGCTGCCCGCTGGGGCAGTCCTTGATAAAGCCCTTGTACCTGGGGAGGAAGGGCAGAGGATGGGCACCAGGCGGGTCTCCCCACTGAACGCAGCCCCCCAAGCCCTGCGGGGCCAGGATGGGGCTCTCCCCAGCGCCGCAGCGGGCAGGAGCCGGGAAGGTCTCCTCTGTGGCTCCCATCACCCTCCCACAACCCCCCAGCCCCACGGGATGTGGTCCCTGTGGTCCCTGTGGCCAGGGTGGCAGCGGGGGGAGCCCAGAGGAGCAGCGAGGGGCACCGGGGACACCCAGCAGTGCCCACCGCAATGCTCCAACCCTGCTGTGAGCCCACAAGTGGCAGCCGAGCCCCAAGCAGGCTCCTGTTGAACGCTGCCCAGGGCCTGGGAGGGGACAGGCACCCACTGCCTGGCCAGGAGCACCCGGGAGAGTCTTTTAAACCTCCTATAAAATCAAAAGCCCTCTGCCCAGAGCCACCTCCTGCCAGCACGGCCACGCTGCAGGCGGAGGTGCTGGGGCAGGCGATGCCTCACTTAGCCCTGAAGCCGTCACAGGGCCAGCATTTATATCCCTTGCTCAGAACTAGGGATGCACACAGCTCCTGAGCAAGAAGCTGCGAACCGCAAGCATCACCCAAGGGCCAGGAGCTCCCCTTCCCCTCTGCCGCTGCGGCACGGCCCCGCCACGTCAGGCACATCCAACCCGCACGGAGGCGGCTGGGGAAAGCTCCCCCCAGCCGCTGCACCAACGTGGGGGAGGCTCTCACGATTGACAGCAACCCCACAGGCAATTTCCTACCCACGGCTTGGCATGCACATGCTGCAGCCATGCCCTGGTAAAAACCAACAGCATGGTGGCCTGAAGCACCCGGGGCAGCCAAGGCTCCGCCACGGCATTTTTTGCACAATCCCAAGTGAAAGCTGCTGGGAGGAGCTGGGGGGCACAGCGGGGTTACTGCGTCCTCAGGTTGGCACAGCCCAGGGCATCTCCCAAAACCCACCAGCGCTTAAACATTCCCAAAGCCCTTGGTCCCAGCTCCGGGCTGGACCGGGATGCTGGGAAGTGCCACCCTGGAGGGCGCAGGGGAAGGGGCTCGCCAGCTCCGTGGGTGTGGGGACCTCGCAGGGACCACGCAGGAACCATTTGGGGACCACGCGGGGGGGGTGAGCATTATGCAACACATCGCCCAGATCTGTCAGGCGCCCGCTGCAGCGGGCCGAGGGCTGGAGGAGGAGGGGAAGGGGGTGGCGAGGTGGGAAACCAAAGTGCCGGTGAAATCTTTTTCACGCTGCTGCAGCTATGACTCATCAGGGAGGGGGGGAAGGATGAGAGAACGAGATAAAGACAGCAAACCTTGACTGGTGGGATAGGAAGATGAAAGGGAAGTGGTGGCTTTTCTAGGGCATCGCCTTTGGTGGGGTGGAGGGGATGGGGTGAGAGCGAGCTGCCGGCAAGGCACCATGGCCCCCGCCCCTGCCAGCCTCTGCAGGCCCCGCTGCAAATGGGGACAGGCTGGGACAGCACTAGCTACCCGCAGCCAGGGCCATGGCCTCCAGCTGGACAGTCCCCACGTCCCCAATGGGAAGTCCCCACTTCCATATGGGAAGGGAATAGGTGAGAGGGAGCGTGCACCGTCCCACACGGGCGGCCGCGAGCAGCCGGAGCCAAGCCCCACCATGCACGAGGCATGCAAGAAAACCCCCTCTGTTTTCTGGTGTCCCCTCTATGAGCTGCTACCACCTGCACCCCAAAAGAGGCGCACCCGCCTGCACCCCCTTGCTCTGCGTGGCCGGTGGGGCTGCTGAGCGCCGCCAGCTCCCGCCCCTCGCCCGCCAGCCCCACACCCCGGCAGCTCACTGCCGCGCCGCCACGCCGGACACTCACCACTGCTGCACCTCCTTCTCCGTAACTGCAAGAGAACACAGGAGAAAAGAGAAAAAGAGAAGAGACAGGAATTTAGTGCTTCCCCTGGTGAGGGATGCTCTTCTGCACTTCACATAAGTGACTGCCCTGGGGGGGATGCCCCGGGGCTTGCTTGCTCTGGGCGCTGCCACGTGTTACCCGCATGCAAGCGGCGGCGCTCGAGGCGCAGCCCGGGCCAGCCGGGTGGTCGATGGGGCTGGAGCTGCTGGGGCTGGGCCCCCTCCAGTCCCAAAACCCGCGAGCCCACCAAGATGTTTTGCTCCCTGCCAGGGTAGTGTAGCACCATCGCAGCAAGATGCTATGGACCACGCAGGGGCCAGGCTGGTTCATGCCTGGGGAGGATCTGGCCCTGCCCTCCCACCTGCCCAGAGCCAAAACATCCCTGGAAACATCTGCCAAAACATCTGCCCAGAGGCAGCCCAGGGAAGGCACCCGCCCAGCCCTGACACTGACACGTGGACCGTGGGCACAGGCACCCCCCCAGGTACCAGCTGCCTCTCAACCACGCCGGGAAACATCGTCAAAGCCATGCCAGGGCCCTGGGAAACTTTACCAGGCCCCAGAGAAACCCCAAAAGCTAGAAAATGGTGAGCGTTGGCAACCCTGAACGTCCCCAGCCCGGGGATAGTTGCTTGAGATTGCAAATGTCCTCAGCAGAGGAAATGCTCCGATGGGATGCGGGATGCTGGGGAGCCCACTGGGGCAGGGGACTGGTGCCCGTCCCTGCGTGTCCCGCTGCAGGAGCGGTGCCTGGCCGGCACGCCAGCGGGGAGCCCAGTGCCAGCAGGCGGGCACGGGGGGAACGGCCTCATTAGCCATTTCCTTTGCATCGTGCCTCTAAATAATAATAAAAAAGCAATAGGTCTGAAACGTGCTGGAATAATGAGGCGGAGTGGAGATGTGTCAATGTGCAAACGGATGATAAAAATAGAGACCCAAGACACATCAACAGATGCCAATTACCTTGGATAGCAAATAAAACAATCTTCCACCAGAAAGATTTATAACGTGCCTGGCGGAAGGCGCAGACCGCAGAGGCGAGGGCTGGCAGGCGGCAGCAGGGGGTGGCCGGGGGGGCACACGCTGGCCCCCACCTCGCAGCCAGCCGGGTGCTGGTTCCCGTGTGCCCATGGGCAGGAATCGCTGCATCCGAGGCTGACCTGGGGATACAGGGGGTCCCTCCATCCCAGCTCAGGGACCGCTGGAGGGGCAGAGCCTGCAAACCCCCCGGGAAGGGCTTAGCATGGGGCAGAGAGGCCAGCAGCCTCCCCCCCTGCCTCCCCAGGGAGCTGGCAAAGGGCTGCGGTGGCCACGCTGGGACCGGCCGTGCCGGGGATGTGTACAGACAGCAGCACCCGGGGATGGAGCGGGGAGGCAGGTTACAGGGATGCTCGGCACCTGGGCTGCAGGACAGCAAGGGCTTCAGCTGCACCGCAGGAAGGATTTGGAGATTTGTTTTGGCAGGGCCGTCTGGCAGGAGGAGAGCAGTGAGGGGAAAGGACAGAGGTCTCCTGGCAGGCAGGAGCCAGGAGGGACAACGCTGTGTCCATTGGCAGAGCTGGGGCGGCCAAGAACAACAGTCATGCCGGTCCTAAAGGATTCCCCATCCCAAAAAAAAAAGGGTTGTATGGAAGCACCCTTCCAAAAGGGAGATGCTGAGTGACGTCCCTAGCAGGAACAGGCTTCCCTGCACACAGTCCCCACAAGCATCGCGACACCAGCCAGGAGCATCCCCCGCCGAGGATGCCCAGGGGATGCCCCTGGCACCAGCTCTGCAGCCCCGCTCGCCCACAGGCGCAGATGAAGGTGGGTGGGAGGAGGAGGAGGAGGAGGGTGAGCAGCAGGACTTCGGGCAGGCGAAAGGGGCCACGGGGATCAGCTCGGCTGGGCAATCACCTTCTGCGCTCTCCTTTGGCTGCATTTTCCCCCAACGTGCTATTTCGGGCCCCGGAGCTGCCTTTCAACTCCAGCAGGAAACAATTAAGAAATTTGTGCTTTTTTTAGTAATGACACACTCGGGCTGGGGCGGGAGGGGAGGGACAGAGTTGGCTCCCCTCGTGCCCACAGAAGGGATGCGCGATGCTCCTGGGAGAGGCTTTTCTGACGGAGGGGACTGTTCAGGTGCCAGCCTAAAAACTGGCACAGGGCTCCCAAGGTGGGATTTGTTAATGTGCATCCCATGCAAAGTCCCATCCCTCCTCTGGTGCTCTGGCACCGGTGCCCTTCCTCCTGCCCCAGTGCGAGGGGAAGCTGCAGAGTTTGCCCTGGGGTGGGAACGTGTTCCCCATCTCCCAGCCCTTGGCAAAACACCCACCCTTGGGTGCATCCCTCCACCGCGTCCAAATCTTCCCTCCCCCCGGGGCAGAGTGTTCCCAGGGCCAGGAAGCACCACGGCCCTGAGCCCAGCATCGCTGCAGCCAGGCAAGCTGGGGCTGAGCGGGTGCCTGCCCCCCCGTATCCGCAGTTACGGATCTGAGCAGATGAGGAGTTCGCGGCTGCCACTTCCCAGCCACTCCAACCTTGCTGGGTGTGGACACTCTGAGTGGCACCAATTACAGGTGCTAATGTCCGTTCCCGCAGCGGGGACCCGCAGCCGTGAAGCCTTGGGGACATGCCACTCTCCAGGCCAGGCTGAGCCACCCGTCCTGGGGCTGGGGACAGGGGACACAGGCAGGGGCAGGGCTGTCCCTCCACTCTCCTCCATCCATCCTCTGCAGCTCCCCGGTGCGCAGAGCCCAGCCCAGCTCACAGAAGGTACCTGTGCGGCGGTGGCTGCTGCATTTCCCTCCCCCGGCATCGATGTCAGCGTGATGCTGAGCCGATGCAAATCAATTTGCAGCGATACAAACCTCCGCCAGGTTTGACCCCAAGCGCTCAAGGACAAGGGGGTGACCTGCAGCAGCCCCTTTGCAGCATCCCACCGGAGCAGGGCTGTCTCCCTCACCGTGCCCCCGCCAAGCCGGGGCTGCGGCTGGGCTCCGCTGCCGTGCCATGATCCCCCAGGACCGCCGCTCCCGCAGCTGCTATGGGCATGGCTATAAATAGCACACGTAGCAGCTTGTTAGCGTGCCCCGGGATCCTTGGGGATGAAAGGCACTAAATAAAGGCAGGGTATTAGCATTCGTTATGAACCGCAACGCTGTAAGAGGCATCGCCGAGCAGGGAGCCCCGGCTACGCACCGCAGACGCCCTCCATATGTACAACGCCACACGGCAGCTCGTGCCGGCGGCATCTTTGTTCCCGCTGCTCTTGGCAAAGCGCGGGGAAATGCCGAGTGCAGGACTCGCACTGCAGGCAGGAGCAGGCAGCAGGGACAGGCAGCAGGAGCAGGCAGTAGGGACAGGCAGCAGGGACAGGCAGCAGGGGCAGTGGCCCGCAGTGGCCCCAGGGCAGCACCAGAGCTGCCCCACGCAGCCAAGCCACAGCCAAGGGCACTGGCTGCCCCTTGGCAGCGCTGGTTGGTCTGTCCATCCCCGCTCCCCTCTCGGCTGGGAGGAGGGTTTTGCTCACACGCCTCATGCAGCACAGAGGAGCAGAGCCTTCCCGATGGGGCTGCACTGCAAGCAGCCCCCCGCCCCCTCCTCCCAGCTACCGGTACCCAAAAACCCCCAACCCTCTACCCCCACCTTTCCATCAATCCCCAGCAGTGACAGCTCCGTCACCACCCGCCCTTCGCATGCCCCCTCTCTTCCCACCACCCAGCTGCCACTGCAGCAAGAAAGAGCTCTGGTTAATCAGTGCTCAAGCCTGTTAATTTGTCTGCCAGGTGGCGAGGAGAGGAGGGACCCAGGACCGTGAATCCCATCCATCTCCCTGCCCGCAGGGGAGTTTGTTGCTCGCTGGACCGCAGCGGGAACAGGGTGGCAGTAAGGGGTGCCGGGAGGTGCCCAGATCCAGAATGGTTTGGGGACCCCTGGCCACGGTGGGATGCCCCCCAGGGCTTTTTTTGTGCTGCCCTCCCATCCTGCAGCCACCCCCTCCCCTGTTTGCACAAGGGCAGGGTCCAGCCACAGTCACAGGGCCAGATCCGGAGCGGGAGCATGCACGCTCAGCCTTCCCCCGTGTGCCATGGCCATGGCACAGGGCTGGCCTCGGGTGGCCCAGGCTCCCAAACCCATGAGCACGTCCCCGTGCGCAGCCAGCGGGGAGCCTCCGCCGAGCCCCCGCAGGTCCCCCCTCGCTCCAGCCACTACTGCAGCACCTTGATCCCGCGGGGCCATGGGCACCACCGCCTTATCAGGGAGACCAGGGTTAATTATTTCCAGGCACAGAGTGGTTCCCCTGCCTCTGCGGGGCCCTCGGCTCCCCTGCCAACCCATGGGCAACTGGTCCGGCATCACCCGCTGAGGCGTGGTGGTCCTGTGGCATTTATTTTCACCACTGGGCTCCTTCCTGGGGTCCCCACAGGTCCCCACGCATCCTGGTCTGGGGGGAGCCAGCACATCGCCCCACGCTGGGGCTCCTGTACGGGTTTGGGGCTGCCTAAACCCACTGCAGATGCTCAGCGCAGGGCCCAGACAAATTGGGCACCCGTGTGTGTGCAGAGTGGGCGCTCCCATGGGAGCAAAGTGGGTGCTCATGTGTGAATTAATAGGGCGCCCATGCACGCACTAACTGGGCACCTATGCCTGAGCTAGATGGGCACTCTGCAAAAATAAACCAGGTGACCATGTGTGGAATAATTGGGCACTCGTGCATAAGTTATTTGGGTTTTGGGTGAACCTTGGGTGCCATGTGTTTCATCATGAACCAGCTGGGTGCTCATGCATAAGTTTTTTGGGCACTCACAAATTTATCAGGCGCTGATGCATGGACTAAGTGCGCACTCATGCGTAAATTCCCTGGGCACTCCTGCGTGAACTAATGGGGCACTCACGTATAAATGAGTGTAATTAGTAGATAACACACTTATGCACGTACTAATTGGGCACTCAGGTGTAGATAGATCAGGTGCTCATGCGTAAATTAATTGGACATTCAGGCATGAGCTGACTGGGGGTACATGCACCAATTAATTGGGCACCCATGCATCAACTAACAGGGTGCTCATGCACGGACCAGTGTGCAAGCCAGCGCAAATTAACAGGGCACCCATGCATAAATCAACCAAGTGCTCATATATAAATTAATTGTGTGCTCATGTGTGTATTAATTGGGTGCTCATGTGTGAAGTTATTGGGTGCTGATGCGGAAATGACTGGAGTGCTCATGCATGAGCTAATTGGCGTGTAAAATACCACGGTGCTCCAGGGTGAACCCCGCGCACCCTGCAATTTATGCCCAACACACTCCACCCCTCGCCTCTGTGAGACAGGTATTTAAGAATTGTCTGAACATGAATCTGTTACAAACTCCACTTTCAACATCATCACAACGTTAATATTCACCAATTACGAGCTCCCCCCTCCCTCCCCGCTGAGCGGGCGACGGGGCTCAGCAGCGTGAGTGTGCATGCGCTCGCTCGGGCTTCACTCCTTCCCCTTGGGATACAGATTTCGGGGTCAGCATCACAGCCCAAACAGACACCCCCCGCAGAATTAGCCCTTGGTCCCCACAGAGCGACCACGGAGCTCAGTACAGCCGTCAGTGCAGACTTTCACACCTTGCTCCTGCAAACACGGACCCAGGAAGGTCCCATCAGTCGGCACAGACGGACCCATCCCCGGTGCCAGCCCCCGGCCCTGCAGACTGGGCTACACGAGGTAATCGCATCGCAACCTGAGCAGTATTACTGATTTCAGGCCTCCTCCTTACAAAACACGTAGCCAAGAGCACGGCAGCAGCTCAAGCTGTTGGAGGTACCCACAGCCTCATCCAGCCCCCAAACGGGCGCTGGGCAGCATCCGCTCGGTGCAGCACGGGCATCCCCCCGTGGGGAGAGGAAGGATGCTCCATGGGCAGGACCCGCCGCGTGCCGGGGACAATCTCTGGCATCCCGGGCTGTTGGGTGGCTTTGTGCAGGCTGGGGAGGGGGGAAAGCACCCACTGGCCCCCGGGGACAGCTGGAACGTGGGCACAAGACTCCCCCAGCAACACAACTCCCCCGGCTCTGGCACCAACCCCGCGGCACGGAGCCCAGTGCCTGCAGGAGCTGCACTGCGGCGGGGGGGAAAGGGTGAAAAAATCCCCAAGGCTGCCACGGGCTCAGTCCCCCCCCGGGACCACCCATCGCCCCGTCCTGGGGCACGTCAGAGCTCGCCCATTCGATGAGGGTAACTTTTAAGATACACCGCACATCAGTACTTCAGAAATTTGGGTTGTTTGGCCCTGACGACTCAGTCTCATTAAAACTCAGGTTTAAATACATAACCAATGTCCTGGTTAAACATTACAGAGCACACTGTCCTCCCACCCCCTTTTGGGGCTTGGCCCCAGCTTGGGGCTCCCAGACCGCCCCAGGGCTGGGGTTTGCTCCCGCTCCTGGGCCGGTGCAGGGCCAGCTTTGGGGAAGCACTGTTAAAACACAACCCCAGCAAAACCCGGCTGCAGCACTGGGCCCCCCCCATGAAAACAACCACGGCAAAAGCCTGCCCGATGACATTTTCTTTTGCTCTCGGAGATGATGTACAGCAGCTTGCCCAAACCACCGTGCCCCCATCTCAGACCCGTGCACCCTGGCACTGCCCCGTCCTTGCCCCATCGCCCACGCGCTGGGGGGGTCCTCATGCAGGTACCCGTCCTCGCAGCATCCAACCACAAAGGGATGCTGGAGCAGCCTCAGCGCGCAGGCACCACCACAGCCGGAGCTGCCTACCTGTCGGAACGGGGCGTCCCCATCCCAGCTCGCCCATCTCCCCGCACGCTTGCCCAGTTTGGCTTCTCTCCCCATCAGACGCAGACATCGCCAGCATCGTGACTGGGTCTGGGAGCCTCCAAGCCGTTCGGAGCACAAGCCCGACGCCGTTATTGGTGTCATTTGTTACCACTAAGATACGAAGCAGTATGCGGAGAGAACCGCGTGTGCATTTGGCACTCTTCTCGCCAGCGGTTGCCATTAGTGGCCTGTCTTACTCCCAGACTGGATAAACAGGTCCATGAGGCAGCTCTGTTCTCGTCTCCCCCGGGGCCGGTACCAACAGGAAAGCCAATATGCAGTTAAAATCCTTTTTAGACTTTATTAAATATTTAAGGGCCTGACATTAGGCTGTGGAAATTGGGTTCAGGGAAAAAGCAGCAGTCGCTCTTTGCAGCAAAGGCAGCAGAGGAAGGGCAAAGGACAGTGCCTTCGTTTGGGAATTAATGAATCAGACTGAAACACGCCCACAGCGGGAGCGGGTGGCTGCGGCAGGTCTATCCCGGTCTGGATTTCATCCCAGCTTCCCCATGTGCCAACGCAGCGATGCCCCACGGCAGGGCAGAGCATCCTCGGTGCTGCTGGGAGCAGGGATGGAGCAGCCCCCCTGCCCTGGCCATGGCGGGGGAGCTGTGTCCTGCCCCCTTGCTCAATCCCCCCCTTGGCTACGGGGATTTCGGCGTGGCCTGGTGCTCCAAGGTGCTGTCCCCAACCCACGGAGCTGTTCCTGCCCCAAGCAGAGAAGATTCCCCTCCGGACCCAGTGCGGGCAGGCGAAGGGAATTCTCTGCAACTCAACCACCAGACCCTGGAGGCGAGGGAAGGTTAGGAGGACACTGCAGCGCAAAGCCACACTGGCACCAGGGCCACCTCTGCCCCCTCCCCGTCTCACCCACAGGGATGGGGCCGCGCCAAGGGCCGTGGAAGCGGAGGGTGCTGGAGGCACCGAATACTTGCTCCTCCATGGGGGGTAGCACGGACACCTAGGACATCTCCATGGGGTCCAGCCATTGACCAGGAGATGCTGGAGAAACACGGGTGGACGGAGCACAGGCAGCCCTGCTTCCATGTAGAACCCAAAAATGTACCTCGAAGGGAGACGAACGTGCAGGAGGTGCAGGGAGCGAGCCCCATGCCGGCACCACCAGGCTGGGGAACCTGCAGCCACCGAGAAACCCCAGTGGCGGTCACCATGCCCTGGGCTGAGCCACCTCAGGCAGGCAGGGCAGGCAGGGGTGCAGGGCATGGGCCCTGGCTCCCTTTCCCACCCAGCTCCCTAGAACACCCGAGAGGCTGAGGAGGAGAGGGAGGAACAAAGCGACCCCACAAATGTCACCCCGATAACAGAGCGAGCGCATCCATGGGCTCCTCCCTGAAGCAGCCGCCGCCTTTGATGCCTTCAGAGCTTCTTGTTTCACAACCTTAATTATAGCGGCAGCAGCAAAGGTCAGGAGAGTGGTTAAGCAGATCCATTAACATGTCAGGGGATAAATGAAATGTGATTCTTCTGATGCCTGAGCGGCAGCAAGCAGCAGCACGAGCGTGGCCAGCAGGGACGGCTGCTCCACTCTGCCGCAGAGGGAGCCCAAGGGGCCCTTGGTCACGTCTTCCCCTTCCCACCCCAGCATTGCAAGCACCTCCCAGGGACCACAGGGACCCCCCAAAACTTGTTTCTGATATGCCAAAACTTGCTTCGCTTGCATTTACCCACAGAGCAACAGGCCCACATGCACATGGGATACCCTGACATGAGATTTGCTGGGAGCAGGTTGGGGTCTCCCTGGGGAAGGGGCTGGAGATGCCCTCTGGACCACCGCAGCCCTCCGGAGGCAGCACATTGAGCTCGCAGTGAACCTGGGCTCAGCTGCCACCTTTGCAGCTCTGGGTTACACGCAGCTGCAGAAAAACAGGCCCTGAGCAAAATCCAGCCCCTGGGCATCCCTCCGGTGTGTCCTGCCCATCAGCCTCCCCCAGGGGCCCCCGGAACAGCAGACCCACTCGGCTCCCCTTTCCCCAGGGCATCTCCAAGGTGCTTGGGCAGGCGCTCTCCTCCTCCCCCCAAAACTTCCCTTTTGGGCTCCTGAAGACCCCATTACACGCTGGGAGCGCTCGGAGCAGGCAGGCATGCTCACTGGGTCAACCAGCCAGCACCAGCCCAGCCTCAGCTTTACACACCGGGCAGGCACCCGCCTCAGCGTCCCAGTGCCCCTCTCCCAGGATCAGGTCCCATGGGGCTCCCACCCCGGGGTGGGATCCTCCCCGCCGGCTCGCTGCCCCTGGCTGTGCAGGCAGCCCCAAAACGGGTGCTTGTAGGGGTGGGCGGAGGCAAGGGGTACGGGGCTGGTGCTGCAGAGGGGAGCGCAGGCAGCTGCCAGACACAGGCAGGGAGCCGTGTTTCAGCCCGGCTTCGGGGCTCCACGCTTTAGGTATTTACCCAGCATTTGCTGCCGAGGGATAACGGGTCCGTAACCATTCTGCCGGATGAGCAACAGGAGGGATTTCAACACGAACCAACCTGGCAGAGAAACCCAGCGCCTGGGGCCAAACACTTTGGAGGCTAAAAATAAACTGGCAGCAGGGGAGCCACCGAGGTCCCTCCTCTGCTCCTGCCCCGGCACTGGGGCAGCACGACGGAGCAAAGCCCCAACCCTGTGCCCCCAGTGAGGAACTGGCCCATTTTGCTGGCTGAAAACGGCTGCAATTGGAGAATTTTCTTTCCTTTCCCGCAGAATTCAACCTGCCACTACGTGCCCCCGTAACTACAAATCAATATGTTTGTAGTTTGCTCTTCAACTAATGCCCATTAATTCAAAGCATTACTGTGGAGCAACAGAGCCAATTCTGCGGCTTATTGTAAAAGAGCAGAAAATGATGATGCCAGAGTGAGTTTAAAATACACAAAATAGATCGCAGTGGGTAGGACGCAATTCTTGGGAAAAGAGCATCTTCTTCTCCCCGCGCCCACTCCGCAGCCCGGGCCTCTCAGCGCCACGGGCGTCATTTTGCCTCCCTCGCCACGGCTCCCACGCCTTTGCCGGCGCCTCGTTGCGGCCTCCGGAGCACCAGGACCGTTGTCCTGACCCTGTGCCCAGTCCTGGCAGTGATGCCGCTGCACCTACATGGCTCCGAGCGCACCAGATTGCACGGCTATTGCAGCTGACATTAAAAAAATACAGTGTTAGTAGGTCTGGACACGGGCAATAGCTATGAGAAGTGAAGCCAGAAATCCAATCCCCCCCCAAAATGAAAAAAAATTTAAATGTGCCCTTCTGAAACAACCTTTAAGCCTGTTTCGTGATTTTAGGGGTTGCCGATGCTGTGGCTGGGCTGGCCTGGGAGTGCTGCTGCAAGCAGGGATGCTCAGAGCTGCATTTCTCCCCCAATTTCTCTACCAGGAGTCCACGTCAAGACGTTTCCACCCACACCACATATCCTGCTCCCACAATGGCACACGTGCACTCTACACAACTTCATGCAGGCTGCAGGGAGCAGCGATACCCTAGGACCTTCATAAATCTCCAGCTTAGCAGAACCTTTTGACCATGGCCCTGCAAAGCTCTTAAGGACAATCCCAAATCCCACCACAGCCCTGAGCCGCGAGCACCTGGCCTAAGCTAAGCTCAGGCTTAAATCCCCACTGAAGAGGGGCTGGCAAACGTGATCCAGGGAGGACGGTCGTTCCTTCGGGCGTTATCACCTCCTGGGACAAAACACACAGTGTCCGAAACTGTGTCTCCGAGCTACCTCAGCGAGGCATCAGGAAGATTAATAAATTAATGATTATGAAGCACTTTAAGAGCTTTTGGAAGAAAGGCTCCATGGAAGTACAAGGAATTAGATAATTTATTATTCATTACTATTATCACGAAGCGTTGGCTTCTCCCACACGCTCCTATACGGCACCAGCCTGGCCTCCGAGGAAGGGTAAATCCTTGCCCTGCAGCCAGGCTCTCCCCGCCAGCACCGCTCCAGCGCCTGGCAGACGGGCGAGCTTGGCACTGCCAGATATTCCTGGGCACTCCGGTGCCCGGGGATGCTGAAAGGCACATGGTGATGGGTCCAAATCAACAGGACTTGGGCAGCCAGCACTTTGAAGAAGCCCTCAGGTGTCCTTCTACGCCTTTAGGTGTCCAAGTGACATTAAAATCTGGCCCCTGGCACCATAAGTCAGGAGCGGAGCGGGGAGCCAAGAGATGAGGTTTCCAGGCTCCTGCCCTTCCGTGTCTGGTTCCCGGCAGGACCCAGGACAACCTGCTCTGAATACCTGCAGTGAAATAATTCTCGCATCTCATGGAGGCCCCTGATGGCAACCCTGCAGCATCCCCAGCGCGACCACTGTGCCCGCCACTGCCCTGGCACACAAGTGGTCCCACGCTCCTCTCCTGGCTGCTCCCACCGACTGCTTGTCCCAAGATTGCCAGGACTAAGGCAGGGCCAGCGGAACACCACAAACAGGAGACGGTGAGACCAGAGGGGACAGCAGCTGGGGGACACAAGAACCCACCAGGCATAGGAAAAGCACGGAGGGGACACGGCACAGGCTGCGGGTCCTCTGTGTCCCACAGGCATGGAGAATCTGTATAACAGCCATGTGGGGTGGGGAGAGGGGGTGAATTCTCCCCATCCCGCCGACCCCAACAGAACTGAGAAAGGGCTTTTTGTTATTCGCTGCGTTTTCTTTCAAAATCACACAAACAGAAAATGATGCAATGGAAGGAAATCCCATCGTGGAAGAAACCCTTTGTGTCCCACAGCCCTGGCTGACACTGCCACAGGAACCTCCCCGGGCCAAAAGCGGGTCCCTTGTCATTAGCTGCCAGTCACGGGCTCCCAGAGACATCTGCCCAGATGTGCTGTAACAGCAGCAGCACAGCAACATGCAGGAGGCAGGGCCAGCGCCCGCTCGGTACCATGGCAGGCAGCACATGGGAAGGTCAGCCATGGTCCGGGGATGCTCTTCGAAGGGCGGTCACCGCTGGTCCACCAGAAAGGTGCCGAAATACCACAGCGCTGTGGAGTAAAACCTTTCCCAAGCAGACCCCCAGAAATCCTTGGATTTGTGGGTACGACTGTCCGCTGCCTGAGCTGGCCCACTAGCCACAGCACAGGGGTCTGGATCGGTCTCTCCCACTGCGCTCAGGGCAACCCTGCCCTCCTACCTGCATCTCCTCTGCCTGGATTCCCCGAAAGGCAGAAGGAAATTAATATTTTTCCAATCCCCCAGGGTCTGAAGATAAATCAGAGGCTCTCAGACGTGCCTGGGAGGGCCCTATGAAGTGCTTTGCCAGACAAGGGAACGCGCGCTCGCCTTGACAGCTGCAGAAAAGGGGCAGAAACACTCAGCAAAAGTAATTAATCCCAGAGACGAGAGGTGGAACGAGCAGAGAGCAACAAACAGAGCCCGGTATTAGCAACAGCTCTCCCTGACAGGCGCTGCTGGGGCACACTGGGATGCTGCACCGGCTCTGGCCACGGGAAGGGCTGCGTGCTGCCCCATGGCGTGGCTGCCTGGGCGCTGCTGCCTCACCTGCACAGGTACGTGGGTCTGGTGCACCTCAAAAAAGAGGTGGCGAGAGGCCTGGAGCAGACAGGCAAAACCCCAGGCAGGCCAGGAACTCATGGAGGGAGCGATTAGAGGATGGGAGTCTTTTTTGAAAGGGGTGTGGTGGAAAGGGGAGGGCATTCAAGAGAGAGGAGCAGGAAGTTGGGAATAAAGTGATTCAGAAGGCAATGACCCTCTGCTGGCCTCATCCAGCAAAAGAGACATTCCCGTGCCTGCAGGCGATGGTTTCACCAGCGCTGTGTTTGTTTGGCGTGGGCTGCCAGTAAAACACGGGGGGCATCGCTGCCCGTGTGCCCTGCTGTCAGCCCCGCTGGGGTTGGCACCTTCCTTGCGTGGAGGAGACACCCCAGGGGTGCAGAAAGCCCCACAGGCAGGAGATCACCAGCAGAGGAGGCTGCGCCGGGGCCAGCTCTTCCCAGATGCCTCTCTGTCAGAGATCGGATCATGACAGCGGCTGCAAGCCGAGCGGGAGACTGCAGCACGGCAATCCCAAACACAAATACAGGCTGGGCAGAGAATGGATGGACAGCAGCCCTGAGGAGAAGGACTTGGGGGTGTTGGTTGATGAGGAGCTCAACACGACCCAGCAATGTGCGCTTGCAGCCCAGAAAGCCAACGGTATCCTGGGCTGCATCAAAAGCAGCATGATCAGCAGGGCAAGGAAAGGGATTCTGCCCCTCTGCTCTGCTCTCGTGAGACCCCACCTGGAGCCCTGCATCCAGCTCTGGGTCCCCCAACAAAAGAAGGACATGGGTTTGTTGGATCAAGTCCAGAGAAGGGCCATGAAGATAATCAGGGGGCTGGAGCACCTCTCCTATTAAGACAGGCTGAGAGAGTTGGGGTTGTTCAGCCTGGAGAAGAGAAGGCTCCGGGGAGACCTGATTGCAGCCTTCCAGTGCCTGACAAGAAAGCTGGAGAGGGACTTTTCACAAGGGCCTGTAGTGACAGGACAAGGGGTAACGGCCTTAAACTGAAAGAGGGGAGATTTAGATTAGATATAAGGAAGAAGTTCTTCACTCTGAGGGTGATGAGGTACCAGAACAGGTTGCCCACAGAAGCTGAGGATGCCCCATCCCTGGAAGTGTTCAAGGCCAGGTTGGATGGGGCTTTGAGCAACCTTCTTTAGTGGAAGGTGTCCCTGCCCATGGCAGGGGGGTTGGAACGGGATGATCTTCAAGGTTCTTTCAAACCTAAACCATTCTATGTATAACT
Organism: Gorsachius magnificus; assembly: GCA_034008185.1. Lineage (NCBI taxonomy): Eukaryota > Metazoa > Chordata > Aves > Pelecaniformes > Ardeidae > Gorsachius > Gorsachius magnificus. Next base: position 6,096,308 of record CM067094.1, read on the forward strand.
GCACCTGGCCCAGCCCGGCTGCACCCGCCATGGGTCACGGCTACAGAGGGGACACCAAAACCCAGGGCTCAGCTCTGGCTCCCGCCGGGGTCTGTGCCCAACCGGCACTGCCACATTCTCACTATTTCTTCTCCCCCAGCCACTTCGAGGAAGCCCAGCCAGGGTACCCCCACCTCTCCTACCATCACTCCCAGTTTGGCTATGTGGACGTGCCCCCTGCAACCTGCCCTCCTCCTGCCTGCTCCCGGCTCTGCCACGACGAGAGCAACCCCGCGTGTAGGGTTGTGCAATGCACCAGCATTGCCTCTTCTCCATATGGGAGAACTTGCTGCATCCTAATCTATTGCCTTTTTGGGTAAGCGCTGCCGTGGGACTGCAGCAATGACAGCGGGGAGAGCTCGCAGGTCTGCTACACGTTAGCAGTTCTCTGGCGAGGCAAAGGGGGAATATCTCCGACCTGGGAGCAGAGAGGCAAACTTGAACCACCAAAGCCTTTGTTTCCTTTGAACATTCTTCAGAAAAAAACCCCAATTTTGCTAAAACTGGATGGCTCAGGCACTAGCCATGTTAATAAGATTACGGCAGAGGTTCAGACGGGAAAGCCACTCACTCAGAAAATCAGGTTATTAAACTGATACCGAGGTACTCATAGAAAAATACCAAACTCTCTGGTGTCGGGCTCTTCTCTCCGCTTCAGAGCATAACAACAAAGGAAACCCCTCCAACTAACCCACCCAAACTTTGAAAGCCACCCAGAGGGTTCATCTCCCCGTTTAGGGAGAAGCTGCCTGGCTCCAGGGAAGCGGCGAGGGGAGAGCAGCCACCATGGCCAGCCCCGGGGTACCCGCCTGGCACCGGGGCCAGGCAGCCCCGGGAGAAAGGATGCTCTGAGCAGGGCCAGAAGACAGGCGCAGCGCGCCGGGCGGGCACGGCGGGTGGGCAGGATGCAGCCCTTGTCCCACGGTTACTGAAGCCTTAGAAATAGGCCACGGAGAATTGTTTTGGGAAGAAAACAGAGCGCTTCTCCGGCTCCCAACCCCTCTCCTTGTCTCTGCTGCCCTGGGGTTTGGGTTTGGTTTGGGTTTTTTCATCCTCCCAAGCTAACCTCAGAATTCTTGCAACAAAGCCCGGCCGAGCCTGCGCCCTCCCCCGGGGACCGGCCCCGGCGGGGTCCCCGCTCGCCGCTCCGAGGGTCGGGACGAGCCGGGGGAGGAGGCCGGGGCCGGCCCCGCGCCCCAGGAGCGGCCGCGGACCCCAGCGACCCCCGCCACGGCCCCGCCGCCTCCCCCGGCCCCCGGTGCGGCCCCGGCAGCGCCCCCGGCCCCCCGCTCCCCCGCCCCCCCCGGTCACTCACAGTACGTTTTCCTGGTCAGCTCCTCCACAACTTCAGGCTTCAACTTGCTGTTGGATTTCCCCATGGTGGCCGGCAGCGCCGTCAGCCCCGGCAGAGCGCCCAGCGCCGGCTCCCGGGGCCTCACTGCGGGGGCATGGAGGGACGGGGGGGGGGGCCCGGGGCCGGTGGCAGCCCCGGCCGGCGGGGGGGCCGGCGCCAATTTGCCGCAGAGCCGGGCGGCGCGGTGCTGCAGGGCCGCCCTGCCGCTGCCTGCGCCGCTGCCTGCGCGTGTCCCTGGTTACACGCGCCCTCCCCGCCCCCGCCGCCAGGCGCGGAACGGCCGCGGCCGCGCGCGGAGGCGCGGGGGGGGGCGGGCCCCGCCCCGGGGGGGGGGGGCGCTCCGGCACGGCCCCGCCGCCCCAAACGGGGGGGGGGGGGGCCCGGGGGGGGGCCCCCCGGCCTCCGCCGGAGCAAAACGCCGGGAGGCGGAAAGGGCGGCGATGCTCGGGCGGGGCCCGGCGAGGCCGGGGGCGGCTGGAGGCCGCGGTCCTGGCGGGAGGATGGGGAGAGGGGGGAGGCCGTGGCCGGAGCGCGCTGGGGGCCCGGGGTGACCTTGGCGGGACACCGGCGCCTTCGGTGGCAGAAGCATCTCCCAAGCCCTGGCTGCCCCCAGCTGAGGGCAGGTCTGTGCCTCCCAGCCCGGGATCCTCCGGGCCCTCGGGAGCCTTCATTCCCTCTCCACGACCTGCACATAGACACCAACTTCAAAAAACCCCACGGATCCAACCTACAGCAGGTTTGCGGGGCAGCCAGGAAACCCTGCGAGTGCTAAAAGCAGCGGCACTCGGCTCTTTTCCACCTCAAAACCATGCAGGGCTTTATGCCTCCATAAAAGCTCCCTGCGTATGCATGCACACGTTCATTAGCTGTACCCATGCACACGATAAATGCAGTTTTCTTCCCGCCTATGTTGCAATGAAGGCCCCACTGGAGCTGCCCGGACATGCCTGGACTTCTGTGGTAGCAGCCAAGGAGGGAAAAAAACTGTGCCTGGATACAGTAAAACCTGACTGCAAGGCTGCAGAGAGCACAACAAAACACCCGGCGTGTTGCGAAGAGAACAAGGAGCACAGCTGATACAACGCTGGTCCCTGCACCTTCTTTTTTTACCAGCAAAGGGTTGCCTGATGCTCCCTTCTCCGGGGATACATTCCCCAGGTAGATGTTTCTAAAACGCACAGTCCTCTCTTCCCCAGCCTTCCCCAAACGAGCTCATTAAGGCAGAAGAATATATAAACACCACCACCAGGTCCCAGCTCGGGCACCCAGCAGCGGCACACCCTGGGGGATGAACAGGAGGAACGGCACTGGGCGACGGGGGATTTGCAGCACACGGCTGCAAGAACTCCACGAGGTTCACATCTTCCCTCCAGCATCCCTCCCAGTCGCTACCAATATTTGCACGGCTTTTAGGGACAAAGGCCTGCCTGCGACTCGGGCATAGGCCTCCGCAGATTTCAGCTTGGTCCCCAAATCTGCTGCAAAATGCCCTGTGCAGCCCCTTCCTTTGTTGCCCATCAGCAAAATACCAACTTTTGTGGTATTTCCCTTCATCTGCGGTCACTGGGCTGTAACCATGTTGCAGCAGGGGTCTCCTGCTGTGCGCAGAGCACGACCTGTCCCACGCCCGGCTGGGGTGACCAGCAAGGTCCCAAACCTTCCCCACGCAGGACAAGCATTTTAGCACAAGCTCTGCTGATGCAAAACTGATGTTAAAAGGATTTAATTCTATTTAAAACTCTACCCTGCCTCCGCCACGGGGAATGCTGAAGAGAGAGCTCAGATCACACAGATGACAGGAGAAAAGTAATCAGAAACTGTGCAAGCCGGTCACTTTCTCTTCCTAATTATTAGCTTTAACCCTGTTATTGCTTAAATAACCCCACTAGTGGCGTTTCCGGGGATGCAGTGACATTTCTACAGCCAGAGAAACACAGCCCCAGCCCGGAAAGACTCCTGGGGCAGGCGGGATTGAAATCCGAACAGTGACTGGGGCACAAAAAAATCCTGTCCAGCTGAATGCGGTCAGCGCACCAGGGAAGGAGCTGGGCTGTTTGCTCGGAGAGGAAAATCCAACGCAGGGCCAACCCTTGAGAGCAGTTTTGCTTTGCAAATCCCCCCGCGTTTCTCCTCTGAGGAACAGCTCTGCAGCCCGGGCAGCACTCCCATCTCCCCACCGCCAGTGACTGCAGCCGGAGCTTGCAGCCTGCCCAGCCCTGGCTTTTCCACAACGCGACTGCGTGTGCTGCTCGCGATGCATCCGCCGTCTGTGCACCATATTGCAATGTGCTACCATGGAAATGATCATTCCCGGAGCGGTATTTGCTCTCGCTGCCGCGGTCAGAGCAGAGTCTTGCTCATAGGGAAGCTGCTGCCTCTCCTGCCACGCCAGCACCGGAGGTTGGGATGGGATCGAGGACGCTCCATGCTCTGACTGCAAAAGCTGGCTGTGTGGGCTGCGCAGCCGAGTCTGTCTCTACAGAAAGCTTCTCCTTCCTCGGCTATTTTCTTAAAAGTGTTTAATAAAACCACTGAGCTCTTTTTCCTTGGGACACAGCAAATCTGTCAGGCTCAGCCATGCAGCCTTTGTTCCACGTGGGCTCACCATGCTGCGTGCATTTAATAAAGCATCCTCAGACGCCATCACCGGGGTTTTCCCCAACGCGTCTTTGTTGATTTAATTCTCGGGATTAGAGTCACCTCGTGGGAATAGCGAGTGCAAGCAGCAAGGTTCAGTCCCCCCCGCTCTAGGGCGTTTGCTCGCTTTGCTTCATCGCAAAAGGTCTTTTCTTTCCTCCCTTCCTCCCTCCTGCTGATGTGCTGAGACCTGAAAAATCAGTGGTATAACGTGGCCAAAGCACAGCACCCTCTGCTCCCCACCTCGGGCATGGCTGCAGCCATGAGTGAGGCTGGAAATTGGGGATGGGGTAGTATCCACTATCCCACACTCACACCCTTGGATGTGCATTGATGCAGGAGCTGCCCCAGGAAGGATCCACTGCCCGACTCAGCTCAGCCCGTCCCCTGCCTCTCTCCTCCCCTTCCCAGGGCTGGATGAGGCCCCACTCAGGGTCTACTCATGCTTCAGGCTTCACCAAACCCCCTTTTCTTAAGCACATCGCTAAACCCACACATCCATCTGTCTGTTGCTGCCATCCTTGTGGCCAGTGTTACCCCCAGACCTGTTGGCTGGTGAACATCCCCCTTCCACACCCACCCATGCAAAAGCAGATCGAGAAGGTGCCCCAAAACCAACCATGTGAGGCTGGAGATGGCAGCAGCAAAGGTAAACAGCCTTTGTGCAGCCGTGAACTCACCGAGCAGAGCGCACACAGCCCCTATGTTGTGCTTTTTCGTGAAAAAGCCAAGTTTTGCTAAGAGCTTTCTTGTGCCAAAGCAGGGAGTTGGTCAGCAGGTGGGTGGTGAAGCCTCAAAGCTTAGGATAGGCAAGGAACACACACACACGAGATTAATTGTATCAACTACAAAAATAGCGGCTATTTTAACACTAATGTTTAAGTGATCTGACTCAGTCAGAAAAAGAGCCAAAGAAATTATTGGTATCAGCGCTGGCTGCTCCACCAGACAAGCCACGGTCACCGCTGGCACAGAGAGCCACCAAAATCATTGCTTTCCGAGGGGTTTTGAAAGAAATGCCAATAGATTGAGTAGATCCTGGTGCAACAGCCACAAACGGGGAAGGTAGGAATGCATCAGCTAGCCCTGGGGATGCGCTCGCCCATGCCTTGACTTCTCCGCCATCACCCTAATCTCAGGTTACAACAATTTTCCATACATATATGATTTCAAGACTGTGGGCAGCTTTAAGTGGGACCCCACAGCTCTGAGCGCACCCACGAGCGCGTTCCTGAAGCTCTTTGAAGCCTGACAGGATGCGAGCGGCGCTGCTCTTGCTTCGCTCCTGGTTTCAGCGCGGGCCACCAAGCGCTGGCAGCTACTGTCGTAACTGTTTTGATAACTGAGCTATATACAACTACGTCAGAAAGCCTCAGAAATCAAGATTTATAACCCAAAACACACTGAGGCTCCAAATCTAGCAGCCCTACCAGCTATCACCGTTATAAATTAATTTTGGCTAGCGCAGCATTTTAGTGTCAATACATAGCATGGCTTTAGAGGAAACGGAACAGAAACCAAACACACCAGGTTTTGGGGGTAAATGGCAGCAGGGATGGTCCCCTGCAAGGCTCTTTCCCCAGGACACGGAATTGCAGATGCTGAAATGATGACTGAAAGCAGAGGAAGGTCTGGAACTGTGCCGAGGCCGCACGTATGGCTGTCGTTCAAGACTGACGCACAGCCGACACGCTGAGCGTTACAATTCGCTACGCTATTAATTTCTCTGTTAAATTCTAGTTGGTTTTCTTTTTTTTAAAAGACTGTATTCTCTTTACAGGCTCTGGGGCTGTAATTGTTATGCTAATGTGGGAAACTGGAAAGGGTGGCTGTGGTGAACTCATGGGCTCTTCTCCCAGTTGCCAGCCATGCGGAGCCAGCAGTCGGCCGGAGACAAAGCCAAGCAGGAGGAGGTGTTGCCATCTTCCTTCGTGGCACATCACAAATCACAGCTGGCAGCTGGGAAACCACCTTCTTTTTCTGCTCCTGCCACGCTCATCCTGCAGCGCAGGAACTGCAGAGCTCAGCCCAGCCGCCTGGAGCCTTCAAACAAGGCTCGGTACTAGAAGGCGGCAGCGCGTTTGTTCGGGGACAGAAAATGAAAAGACTCCTCGTAATGACAAGCAAGCAAGTGCTGTGCAGTTGTGTCTGCGCGAGGCAAGATCACAGCCGCAGAGGCAGCAGCAGCTTTTTGCAGCAAAGACGCCCCGCAGCATCCACCAGCGTGGAATGAGGGGCTGGAGGGGCTGCTCTCCACGCCGTGAGCGATGCACTGTACGGGGTTACTTGAGCACCCGCTCTGCCCAGCTTCAGCAGATGTTTATACTCAAAAAAAAAAAACAAACCTCTCTGAGAGGAGTGTCCCTAAAACTGCAAGACTGAAGTTTGGAGCAGAACAAAGCTTTTTTCTTTAAATATATACATGTAAGAGTCTTCAAAATAAAGGGGAGGCACGCAGCTGCCTGCTTTCCTGCCCAAACCTTGGCTCTGAAGGTAGCTTGGTGTCTGTCAATGCTGAGCTGTGAGTGCTCATGGCAGTCGCAGGGGAACACTTGCGGCGGTGGTTTTCACGCCACGAGCCAGACAGAAGTCAGCCTCTTTCAGAGATGACTCGTGAGTCACATCAGCTCGCCAGCCGCTTGATGCGTGGAATCCAAGCTGCACGCACCGCACCGCCACGGGTGCTGCCAAGGAGCTGGTCACTGCTGAGCGGGTCTGGTTTTAAGACGAGAGATGAGGCTCCTGAGCAAGCTTCGTAAGCAAACCACGCTGTCAGCGGTGATGTTTGCCCACCCAAACCCTACCCTGCACTTGACAAATTAAAGCCAAAACCAACCCCCAAACCCTCACAAAAACCCCCAAATGTTCAAACATACAAGATCAACTGGTGTCTATTTTTTCAAATTCCGTTGCTGTAAGAGGTTGAACCGTTGCCTCCCACAAGGCTGCTCTGATTTATGGCAATACACAGGCATGGTGTGCGTGGTAAATCCCAGCAGGTATTTCTGCTCACTTTTTGCAACAACAGTTAAAACCCTGACTTACCACGAATACAGATTAGGGCACGCACGTACCAGCTTCATTTTAACGCAGTACTTTTATATTCCTCCTATGGAGCAGCCGAGCGCACTCAAGGCATCTACAAGGTTTAATAGTAAACCAAAAATGAACCCCCAAACTAGGAATTATGCACGCAATATACTTCGCACAGAGGTAAGCAAATGGAAAAAGACCGACTCAGGCATTTAGTCCAGCTCCCAACCGATAAGGAGTCCTTCCCTACAGTGCATTTAGCAGTGATTTGACCCATCGAGTGCTGATTATCTAAAACAACACAGAACTGCCTCCATTGCTCCAGGGAGATTGTTTGCAGCCAAAACCATCTCATTGGCAAAAGGTTTCTCCTAACACTTTGCTTTCCTCTTTCATCTCGCCTCTCCACAGCTCAGGCCTTGAGCCACACTAATTAATCCCCCACCCATTTCTGCAGTTCCCCCCCCCATGCAGCCATTTTGTAGCGTGCAACATCATCTTGGCTCTCTTTAATCGTCACTTAGTCAGGCTTACAGCTTTAATTCTTGTAGTCTTCTGTCATTGCCCAATTCTCTCGCCTCAGTCACTGCAGCTGTTAATTTGTAGCCCCTCCAATTTGGCTACCACAGCCTGGTGTGAGATCCATGCCCAAATGAACAAGTTTGGCTTCTCCCAGGGGATGCAGATCAACACCTTCACAGCCTTGCCAGGTGTGGGATTCCTTCTGACTTCACGGAGCTCCTGCAGAACAAAGCACTAGAGCAGTGCCGGGGAAGAGGCATTTCCAGCCACACGGCAGCTTCGGTACTAGATACAGGGCTACACTTGGATAGATCCTCACTAGATAAGGAGACCGCTCTTCTGCACCGCAAGTGATTCTTTGGGTGACAGGCTGCCATCGGGCTATCGTGCCACCCTACAACTGAGGACTGAAGAAGATCAGCACCTCAGAACAGTGTCCTCAGGGATGAAAAAAACCTCCTTATTAATATATTTACCCTTGCCACAGGAGACCCCATGTTGTCAGCAGCTCCTCTCATTGGGGACGCTGGAAGTCTCTTACCAAGCTCAGTACAATCATCCCAAGAGGGAGCAGTAAAAGAAGTTTTATGCCATCTCCTCCATTTTGATCCTCCCCTATGTAACCTACCACTACCGTAACAGCCTCACCTTGCACACCCATTTATTTTTTTTCAGCAATACAGGAACCATCTCACACATTACATCTCAGCCACCCCAGTAAAGATATTCCATGGGGGAGAAGAGTCACGAGAAAGCAGTGTCACCCCATAGATGAGAGGGGAGAAGAAAAGTAATAACAATGCATGTCAGCCCTAAGATGCACAAAAGCCCTCGTCTCCTAACTGAGGACCCCAGTATCGGGATCAGCTGTGCCAATACAAGCTGTATTATTACCTCTTCTGTACAAAGCAATTTGTTTTTATTGACCATTCACTGCAAAGGGCACTACAACACGCTCCTGCTCATTAGAGTCTGTCAGTCAGAAGGCAAAGGAAGGTAAAAGCAAGATTTAAAGAGAAGGCAGCTCTTTGCAGTCATGAAGATAATCTTGCTAGAGCAAGAACATTGACAGCAGGCAGCTTGGACTGCAACAAGGAGCAGCAAACAATCAAGTCAGCTCAGAATTTCAGATGCGAGAAGAAAATCCTTAAAGCAGGTAAAACAATTTACCTCCTCTGGAGAGGGAAACACCTACACGCTTGCATCCAAACACAGCATATGGAGGAAAGCTGTGTTAGGGCTTTGGTTTTGTTTATCCTCCCCTTTGTAAGTCTACCAATCTCTGCTTACAACAGCCCTTAGATACAGCGAGCTCTGTTGCAATTAGGGGCTTTTCCTTTTTGTCTCTCCTTGGAGAAGACAGTAAGAAATCAAGATTTTTCGCCATATAACCTATACTTGGTCTCAATCTCAACTGAGTCTTCCCACAATTTGGTCCCACTTTACACACCCCTCCCCTAACATTTCACCTTTCATTACAGCCAGGTGATTTTTTTGGCCCAGCGCAGCTAACTCCACTGGAGCACTGTGCACTTACAGCAGGGGTGAATTTGGCTGCTGTCACTTTGAGGGGAGATGGTTTAAGGCCAAATATACAACAGACAGAAAAAGCAGAGGATATTCAGTCTGGAGAAACCGCACATCCAAGGGCTACCTGCACGAAATAGATACAGGTTACCCCAGTGCAACCACCAGCCCTCACCTTCATGCCATGAAGCTTGGTTTATTCTACAGCAGGGTGTTAGTAAGTCTAAAGCCCATGTACTTTTTATAGTTCCCTGGTAAAACACCACCCACCCAAAGGCTTGAGGCAATGCAGAACTGGTTGCTTCGGAAAACACAGGCTATTTTTGGCAGTACCCCTCTGTGGTTGGATGAGAACTATAGCCTAAACTGTAAGACACATCTTGAAGACCTACATTTCGTGATGAAGGACATACGCTCTTGAGGGGCGGAGGATTATCAGGAAGATATCACAGAAATACTTTGCCCTCCTCATCCCTGCCAACCCAACCAGTCTGCAGAACTGAAAACGCATGGTTACATTCTGACACCTCAGGAAGAGAGCAGCTACAGAAGTCCCAAATTGCCCTCAGTTCAGCCTGAAACATCAGGTCAAGGACCTGCCCCTTTGAGATAATGTGGACAGATCCACAAAGGGTATTACTTAAAATATAGGTTTCTACCATTAATTTGTATCTGGTCACCAAGGCTCGAAGCACCACCTCCTTGTCTTCCCTTGCATGGCAAGCTGACACCAAGCCCTGTGGAACAAGGGGACCACAGCACTGGCTGGCAGCAGGCAGCCCCGGCTGCGCCCACCTCCCTGCGTGCCCAGCAGGGAGAAACGGGGCTGTAGTAACACTGCCATCCAGCCGAGGCTCAGGCCACAGAAACTACTGAAGTTCCACCCGCAAAACTAAGAGAGGAGCTTGGCACCTACAAGCACAGCTGCAGTACATGGAGGTCTTTCAGCTCAAGGAAAGGCACCTCCAGTGACCCATGGTGTGGTTCACTGCAGGAAAGCTGTTCCCACAGATTATCGGTATCCAGGATTTGGCCCCAAATCCACGATGCATATGTTAATGGCTACAAAGGGAAGTCAGGCACAGGGAAACACAGACTTTGGAATCAATGGGTCAGCTTGGTTGCTAGCAGAAAATGAGATGCATTAAACTTCTTTCTGGTCAATCTTTATTTTACACATTTGCATCACAGCAGGGAAACCAAGTTACACAGACCATCCTGATTGCTATCTACCTTGCTTCCCTCCAAATACTGTTTGTTGTTCTGTTGTTAAAGTTTAAAAAAATACTGAAAATATCCGTTTGTACATCTGAACATGAACCAAGGAATAGGATATTTACAGGTCACCAAAGGCCCTGGAACTGGACCTTGCTGCACACGGGGAAGTCTTTTTGAGTTCTTTTGGAGGTCATTTACTAAATGAATTCAAAGCTAGATTGTAGAAGGTGCCCTAAAGCTGCTTAATGACACAAGAGGATCTAGAATTAATTATTAATAGTTACTAAAGGGAAAGGGAAGCTATTTAGACCCATACTCTGTTTTGACCGAACAGGTACCAGCCCAAGGCTCCAGTATCCTAGCTACAAGATGAAGTGCTTCTGATAATGTGGAAGTCAGGCTCTACTTTATTACACAGAGAGCAGAACACAGAGTGAAATCCCACAGGGAAATATTTATTAAGAATTGTCCTTTCTACAGGATCGCTGCAGTCAAAACATAAATGGGTTCTTGAGCCAGTCAACTGACAAGGAGTGACTCTTCTCAGCCACTTTCTTCCAGTACCATTACTTTACACAGAAATGAGTACCTCCATGTTTTTCTCAAGTCCTGTTCCAGCCACTTGCGAGTACATATCATGCAGCGTTCTTACTGTATCCATCACTGTATCACTGGTCATCACTGTATCCAAGCGAGAAACTACAAAAGGGAAAATATACAGCTTCCAGTATTGCTAAGTGAAAGTGATTAGTAAGCCCAAACCAGCATCATACCCAGTGGTGACAAGAAAAGCCAGATTAATCCAAGGGAACAAAGAAACATTGGTCAAGTGCCCCTAGGCAGCACCACCTCAGTTTTCATGAAACATTCAGGTTACTGAAGTTACATACAAGGTCACAGGTTTTCAACAGTGTAAGTCCCATTACATTTCATGTATCGCTGTACCTTCCATCTATTGCAGACCACAGCTCCATGCTCTTTTTTCAAAGGTGAAAAAAGGGGAAACATTTTATGACTGAAGTAGAGGTCATAACACAGAATCAATAAAACACATTTGCTTTAAAGCAACAGCAGTCTGTTAGCTATTGTGACAGGTCAAACTGAAGGAGACAAACCAGGCAGACTGCAGGAGGAAGGGTTTCCTTCCGTTCAATACCTGCGCTACTACCCAATTATTTTTTTAATAGCCAAGAATCTTCAATTCTCAGAGCTCAACAGAACATACAAATACCCAAATATTTCCTTCAAATGCAGCCAGGCAATTTTCAAATAGACAACAACAAACCCCATTCTTGTCAATTTGATTGTCACTAGCCAGGCTACATTTCTCTTCTTTAAGAGGAGTGTACTGTAAGGAAAAAAAAAAAAAAAAAAAGACTTTAACACACTAAAAATCTTCCATTGGATTTTCACCAAATGTGCACACTGGAATGATTACAACATGCCCATTCGTGGCCAGAAGGAATGCTACAGTGCTTAAGGATACATGGTGGATGCACACTCATGCTAGAGAGAGTCCACTTAGCTTAGAAAAATACATCTTCCACATTACTAGCTCCAAGACAAAATACTGCAATGCAGCAAATTTTTACGACATGCTCCCAGGGTATGCCAGCATGGAAATCCAGGAACAGGGCGCTCAGCTGGAGAGAAACACCGAACAATGCACTGCACAGATCATGACATGCTGAGTTAGATGACAACATGAAAGAGCATCTTAATAGGGCAGCATGTGGCTTCTTCAACTCGAACTGCTACATTTTGAGCAAGCAGCAGCAATGTTCCAGATGACCCCATTATGTCTTGCTTTCTTTTAGTACATCTCTTGATGAACCATCAAGGAAAACATTTTCAAGCCCAAAGAAGGCAAGAGCCTGGCAGTTGCACTGCAAGGAGGTTTCCTATGGAAGACAGCTTGCTGAACAGTTACAGCAGGAAGGCAGGGTACATCGGTGGCATTTGCATGTCATCATCAATAGGGATTTATTGGGGCATAACCTGCATTACAACTGAAGACTGAACCGCTCATTTTTGGCTGCAGAGGGTGCTGAGTACTCCACCGCAGCAACATATGTGAATGCATTCAAACCCATTTATTCTGAACTGCACCAGACCTGCTTTGCCAGGACTCCCGTCACTGTACCAGTGTGTACTCGCAGAGTGATTGTTGTAGTTGCTCACTTCGGTAAAAGGCAAAGACAGGAAAGTAAGGCTGTATCCCAAAATGATCTGTAAGCCACAAGCAGCTCTTCTATTTTCCCCTCTCTGTGAAAGGCAGAGCTTCCTACCAGATAGACAGCCATCAGCATTTGAAAGGCAAGCACTGCTATTATCCTGCCTGGCAAGCTCCAAGCTGCCACTCTCCACTAGCAGCAGAGAGTCATGCACTTGCCAGTCACACCTTGGGACAAAGGGGAAGGAGCAGCCCTCCCTGTGATGCTTGGTGGTGCAGCGCGCGCTGTGCTGTGTGAGAAGCACAGCTGCACCATCCTCTCCATCCTCCAACATCTCAGCCACCATCCAGTCCATCATACAACCCTGCAAGACACATTTTTCAACCCACTCCAAGGGAATTCCACCAGAGAAAGTGGAAATTTACTTTGGAAATGGCTGCAGTAAGAACCTTGTTATCACTCTGTTTTCTGACTTGTATATCCACATCCATTTTCTTCACTAATGCTTAGGTCTGAACCAATTACTGTTGTACAGCTGGTTAGCATCCTGCAGTATGTGCCAGCTGAAGTTGTCGTACAGCTGACTGCTGAAGCTCAGGTCTGAGCTTGGAAACAGCTCTTCTAAAAAACACTTTTGGAGTAGTGCCATGGCTTTTCATGCCAAGACAAGAAGTCGTCACCATTTTTTGGCCTTTGACTAGCGAGCCAGGGACTTGGCAGATAAACCTACACCATGCGCAGCTTCAGAAAAAAGTGCATATAAAAAAAGAAACCTGAGACTAAGGTAAAAGCACTCGCCAAATCATCGACTCCACTGATGCCGAGGTATGGAATAGGCAACTGTTTGGAACCAGCTCAGCCTGTGCTAGGCTCCCAGCACAGCCCCTCATGTTTTTGGGTGAAACACCACACCCATCAGAATTTCACATCTGCTTCGCAAAAGGTATTAACAGGTTTTAAGACAGCATCACATCTGGATTAACACTGTTCTCGCACTTCTGTTCCTGACAGCAAACCCTTATCCTTTACATACTTTAGTGCCAACAGACTTCAAATCTCCAGCGGACTGCTGAGTGAGAGGATGAGTTTTTCCAGGTATTGTATTTAAGTGTATGATGAGCTGGGACTGCCTGTGTTTGCTTATAGTCCAATTTCTCACACCTCAGCTACTTAATATGCAGAAGATTTCCTCATACAGAAGGTCTAAAAGGCTCACAGGTCACTTAAACAGCCTTTCTAATTGTGTAGGCTTCTGTTTTCACTAAAACTGTATCTTTGCAAAACAATGACAGCAGAAGTCAAACCATCACTGCTGCAATTACTGTGCAGTTACAGCTGAGGAGGAAGACATAGATGAGGACTCTGTACCAAGAGAAGAGGGCTATTCTCATGCTTTATCAGAAAAGAAACCAGTTCCGGGTATCAAAGCAGGTAGATTCATTTTTACCACTTCTATGATGCATAGAACCAACACCTGGGAAAAGAAGTGACAACTGGAGAAAACAATGCTGCTCTTCAAACAGCAAGCCTTGGTACAGACTGCTTATTTAAGAGCTCTGCAATCGCTGTTCAAGACTGAGGAAGAAGTGGTTCAAGGTTCCAAAGAAAATCCCCCTTCTAAACTTAAAGGATAAAAAACCCTCGTGGCTAATCCTCTGATCAGTTGTGCCCCAGAGATGTAGTCCCTTCAGCCAAAAAAGCAATTCCTAAGTGAGTTTGTAAGAGATGCTGGCACATCTGAAGCTCTGTGATGACTATCCCTGTCACCCTGACAGAAGCACTTTGCTCAACAGCACCATATGTCAATGCCTCCACATGAATATTAAGGCTTCATTGGGTCAGTGAGTTATACTTGATTTATTTTTCTTAAAGCTTATCCTCATTACATCAGCGAACCACTTCCATCCTCCCCCAAATTAACAATCTGTTGCTATGCCTTACTACTACAGCTATGGGTACCAGCTTGCCTTACTGACAATAGCAGAGTACTACAGATAAAATGCACATGGCATTTGTAACGTCTCTAAATACTCCACTGCAAGTTTTTAGCTAATAGTCAAGACTTCCATATTCCCCTGCATTGAGTATTCTGGTCATAATCTTCTCCTTTCCTGACAAAAACTATTTAGGACTGGAAGCTACAATTACCTGGTTTTGGCAGCAATACCATTTTGACCAATTCAGCCCATCTCAAACAGCAATCCCACTAATCTTACATAGCCAGACAAGTACAGGTAGCCATCCAGAGAGACTAAGTAACTCAGGATAATGGTGAACCAGAGGTTTATGCTGCAGTACATTTGCTAGACAGATTCCCACTAAAGATTCTAGTACTGTTTATACTGTGCCAGAAAGGAGTGTCTTTTGAAATACCTTGATCTGCTTCACAAAATATTTTCAAAGTGCTCTGGGTCACAGCTTGAAATTAAACGTTTAGGATAGCATGGCAGACCTCTAAAAAGCAAGCATCAGTCTTACACCTCTTGTATACTTCTTGTCAGGTCGGAGTGAATCAAGAGCAACTCCATGAACAGTGGAGAATTTACATTACTGCTTCTTGCACTACAGACTAGTGCTTTTAATGGAGAACAGTCACTTGCTTCCTGTATAGCAACACATTTGAAAACCTGACACATTCAAGTGGACACCTGCATGGATAAGACAAGAAGATACTTATCAACTTCCCCACTGATGTGAGTAGTGGCAGAAGTCATCTGATCCAATACCCCATTTAGTCTCTCAACTGCAGTTGTTTCTATTCATTTGTTTTGCAATGTATTGTCCAAGCCAAAAGGAGTGTTTATAAAAAGAAAACAGAATACTTACATCTCGTATCTTCTTTTCCCACCTTCTGACACGCTTTGTAATTCCCAGCATACATGTTACATAGCAAGTGTGTATATATATGCGCGCATTATATAAAATATATAGTTTATATACACACTAAAGGTCTCTCTTCACATTAGTATTACACATTCTGAAGAATGCAACTGCAAGCAATTCAGAATACCTAACTGATCCAGAAAGGGGGAAAAAAGAATAAGCTACCTAAAATCCCTAGGAAAGCTTCACACTCCTTGCAGGTACCAAGAGACCCATTTTCTTATGATCAGAGGAATAGTTATATTTCTGCACTGCTTTGCTCCCCCCAGACACACCCCACTCTGCAGTTTCAGTGTTGGGAAGTGCTAGTTGCTCCCTTTCCACTGAGAGTAATAATAATAAATTAAAAAAGTTTCTCTGAAAGTGCTTCCTTAGTCCAGTCCATCATGCCGTGCTTTCCCACTCGCCCCGTGGCTCTGCTGAACCATTCACCACTTTCTTGACCTTCTTCATGCCCTCCATTACTCCAGAGGTCGTCACCCTGGAAGAGAAGGGAGAAACATCAGAGAACTGAACTTGAACTGTAACACCCATTTCACCAATAGCCCAGGTTTGTGTTCCTGCTTATATCAAATAACACTTCAAGTGTCTCATTACCAAGCAGTCTCAATGTTTGGCCTTTCCTATTACTATTATTTTGCAGGCCAGGGTATCATTTGGACACAATGCTGATGGGTGGTAGAAGCAAGGCTGTTGTACTTGAGAGCCTCAAGGCCCTCCCCACCTACCATTAAACTAAATGAGCAAATAATATTTGCTTATACATGAAAGAAGACAGCAGGGGTGGCTAAATGGTTAAAACGGGTGTTTATTTGCTAAAGTTTGAGCAGCTTGCTTAAAAAGTTTTGCTATACAGCTGAACACCCTTAATTCTCTGCATTAAGTACTTTCTTCTGCATCTGCAATGCTTTTAATAGGTACAACATATTATACAAATGTGCACACAGTGTACAGTGCCCCAAATGAACCTTATTGGCTTAATGCACACCAACTCCTGTTAATAGCAAAATTACTCAATGAACAGCAACAAGACAGAAGAGAGAGGTCATCCTTTTTCTACCATCCAAGTCTGGATTTGTCATGGCAATCTGACCATTGAACTATAAAGCCTCATAATACTGGTCAAACATTAGGCAGACTGAACTGTTTATCAAGCCAGAACAGCACTACTCCTCTCAGAACTCCCTTGGCTATCCAAGAAGCTTTTCAGCCCAGTAGCTTTTTCTGTTGCTATACAAAACAGGCTATTCGCATGCACAAGACATTTGTTTTATTCTTTCACACAATATTATTCTCATTTCACACAGGTATTTTTTTTCCCCTCAAATGTGCTACAAAGGTTATTTTGGATGCTGAAAGCAAAAGTGCCAATAACTCCATGCATTCACAAGGGATGCCTGGAAGCAGACATAAAACTGTCCTGTTCAGAGATGCCGCTGTGTGTGGTGTGCTTCAGTCTTTGCGTGCTTTCACCTGCTGTTTACCATGTAAGAATACTTTATTTGATCAGACTGGCTAATAACATTTTCACAGTCTCACCCAAGAGAAGTAGTAATCTTCAGATACACTCCTTTGATAATGCCCTTAGTTCCACATTAGGTATCAGCTTCTGTACATGTACCATAAAAATAATTTACTAAAAGTGGTGTGTTTAGTGACTCTCTAGTGGTGGCAGTGGGATCATCAGTAGTTCAGACACTTTAGCATGGGCCTAGATGAGCTTGTGTTTAAGGGAATAGGGAAAGGGTCAGAAGAGTACAGATCAAATAGCAACTTTATTCCCTATTGAAATAAAAAAAGGGGGGGGGGAGGAGAGAAAAGCAAGCAGGTTGCTTAAAGAAGATAGATATGAATTAGTAAACAGTAAACATTTGCCTGGAAGAAATCACATCAAGCTTGAGATCTACATGTTCTCTGTGCTGGTAAATTCTCCCTGTTGACAAAGATTTTCCCACAGTCACATAGGAAAAAATCTGGGGAAACATGAGCTAGACAAACCCATCAAAGTAGATGCATAACTAATTGGAAAAGCATGCATTGAGATATACTTAATAGTTTCCTGTCAAAAATGAAAGAACATGGAGTGTTGTTCCAGAGAGGTCTGTCCTGGGTTCACTTCTACTCAGTATTTTCAGTAATTACCTGGGTAATGGAATAGAGAACTTGCTTATTAAATCTGAAGAAGGCACTAAGAGCTACATATTTGAGAACAGGACTAGAATGCAGAAAGATTCTAGCAAATTGAAGTAATGGTCTGAAAAATACGGGACAATGCAGCAAGACCACTATGAAGTTTGCTCTTCAAAAACAATAACCTTTGCAATTACAGAATAAGGGGCTAAAAATCAATTCTTCAAGGAGGAGCTGAAGATTACAATAGACTACAAACCAAAAATGAGCCACTAACATAGTCATGCAACAGCAGACATACTAGGATATACAAATAGGTGTTTTGCACATGCATGACACCAAAGTAGCCTGAACACTTGACTCACACCTAGTAAGGTCTCACGTGGCACACACTCTCGATTTTAGCTCTGCACTTTAATATAATTACAAATGCATTACACAGCAAGACAATGACAAAAATGATCAGAGGTTATGGCTAAGGGGAAATGATCCACATTCATGGAAGGAAAGGACAAACAGCTACATACTGAAATTGCAGCCAGGTCAAGTCATGTCACTTGTTACCAGAGAGGCCATTTACTTTCCCCACCCTGCAACGATAGCAAAGAACTGGGAGAGATTTTGGGGTGGATTCTTCAACAGTGAAAGTTAAAGACCATCTCATGAGCACTGTTCTGGTCTCACGACAAGCATATGGCACAGCTCTTGAGTCCTCATCTTCTCAGATTGTTTGTGTACAAATTCCTCTCTCCCTCAAAATCAGTTTATCCAACCTGTTTTAGTGCCCAGTAAAATAAGGCTATCAGCATCAAGACCAAGCACACTGCAGTTCTCATTCTAGTCCTCTGAGCAGTTTTAAGACTACAGTTCTGACCTGCAATACTGCAATTAAGTATTCCTCACCTGCAGTTTGCTGAACTGCATTTCCAGCCCACAAACTAGCAGTAGCTAAAATGCAACAAATCCTTCTCACTAAACCATCTGTCTCCAGAGAATTTTTGTGGCTGTCAGAGGGATGCCTGTCACAAACAAGGCACAAAAGGAATTCCCCAAACACTCTGTTGCATAGTGGTACGTGCTGCAGAAATTTCATATAGTTTTCTTTTCCCCCCCTGCATCATATCCAAGAGAGGGCTAACCATTCAGAAGCATTTTCAGCCTTCATTAGTGGTGGATCTCAGCTGTCTTTTCTCCTGTTTTTTGTTTTGTAGTCCCAACAAGAAACACTGCGATACTGGCAGCAGCCAGCCTTTACAAACTACTGCAAACTGAGTGAAAACTGATCAGCCATTGAGCAAAAAAAGCTGATCTCTGCATGGGAAAGATGTGTTCGGTGAAGAAAATCACTTCTAATGGAGAGCATCACAAACCAGTCTGCCATGAAGTGCAACCTGAGAGAAAGCAGAGAAAAGCAGCCAACCAGGACTTCAAGTCTCAGCACAGAGTAAGTTGCCTCATGATACAGTGAGAAACACCAGATCCCAAGGCATAAACAAAAGGCAGGTCAGTGTTACCACAACAGTTCACTATGTTGAAGCTGTTTTGGGTGTTAAAAGAAAACAAAGTTAGTCTCCACACACTCAGTAAGATGGATTTACTGAATTAACAACAAAACCATTAATGGCTTTTCTTGCAATTCTTCCTCCAGTGGATTTGTCTTAACCCCATGTGCGTGTATGAACATCATTCTCAACCAAGATCTGTAGAAGAGCACTTTGGTACCTAATTTTTAAAGCAAACTTACTGAGCTAATGAAATAACTTGCTGCAAAAGTAAAAAAACCCACACAAAACCAAAACTGCTTCCTTTCCCCTTCCTCACCCCACCTCATCTACTGTACTGTTTATATTTTTGTGTTCATGCCCCAGAAATGGCATTGGGACGGGAAGCCTGACAACTCTTCCTGCCAAGTGCAGCTGCACTTTTTCAAACATAGTACTTGAATCTAACAAACTGTCAGCGACAAGCCCACAAACTGACAGAACAGGCTCAAGAGGCTGCCCAGCACAGAATACACAGAAAGCCACTCTGTTGATGACAAACGGCTATTGACCCTACTTGAAAAAGAACAGGACTGGTCCTTAGTTCAGGTTTAGTCATGCTCTCCTCTCCAGCAGGAGAACTTTGAGTCTGGTATAACTGAAGAGAAAGTCCTATCCCAAGATAGAGGGGTGTTAATTAAAAAGACTTACTACAAGTTACCTTTGCTGCTGTTCATTTATATTTTGAGTTACAAGAATTTACAGAGGGAGGATTTGTGTCTTACATTGGTTCTGTCACAGACACCTGGTCTTTGGATTCTTCTTGAAACTTCAGATTTCCATGCTGTACTTAACAATATTTACATTTACTGCCAGACTGAGCTTTGTGTAGTTTGCACTGCATGAAAACAGGCATAAGCTAGAGACCTGCACTTAAAATGTCCTATTTTTTTGCTGGAAGACAAGCAAGCCTGGAAAACAGGCTTGGTGATCTCACTGGTCTCCCCTCTGCTGGTTCATAGAAATGTTGAGTCTAAAGAAACTGAATGCTTCTACAGCAAATGTTTTTAAGAGCCCAATTTTAACAAAAACCCTTTGGGAGAGGACAACAACCATAAAACCTGGCAATAAGACATGGCAGAACACCATGAAATTTGAAGTTTGCAGGCTTTTAACTTTTGCCATAGCCTCTGAAGACAAGTGGGTATTTATCACATGAAAGACAAAACACTCATACAATGTTTGCCCAGGCTGCTGTCAGGCACTCAGTCACTTGCTTAAATAAGCCTTGATATTTCCACAGCACCTCCCCCCCCAACAGAAACAACATTTAGTATTTACAAAAGCAAAAATAGGACCAGCAATACAAAGTCAACAAGAAATTTAACACACTTTCATTGCAGTGCTTCACCTGTCACAGAATGTGTATACACCATGCTTCTCAAATATGTGCAAACTTAAACCTCCCTGATGCAGCTGGGGAAGGAAGAACAAACCTCTTACAGGTCATACCCTGCCAAGTGCCCAGATGGAGTAAAACTTCTGGTGAATCAGATGAGAAGAATTCAGGCAAGGCTAATGGGAACAAAGCCACAAGGCACAACAATGGAAGCTCCCAAGGCAAAGAGCAAAATGCCTTACTAGGAAAAGGCTCACAAGGAATCCTGATCCTCAAGTTTCTAGTAACATCTATTTCACTATGGCAAGATGTAAATCACTTAATTAGTTCATTAAATTTTCTCCAGCTTATTCCTGGCAGGTTCTCTTAAGTTTAGCAGCTTCTCCAATTCACTAGAATTATTACATGTGAAAGGTGCCATATTATTAGTCCTAAATAAAACCAAGTAAAAATTCATTAAGCATGTCATGCAAAGTTGAAATTCACTCTAACAGGCAATCTTCTAGGAAAAAAGCTCTTTTCTGTACAACCACAAATCCTGCCACATCTTCCAGTTCAGACAGTGCCTTCCTAATGTGGAAGTTTATTTACCAGCTCCCAAACTGAAAACAGCTTCTTACATAA
Source organism: Gorsachius magnificus (assembly GCA_034008185.1). Classification (NCBI taxonomy): domain Eukaryota; kingdom Metazoa; phylum Chordata; class Aves; order Pelecaniformes; family Ardeidae; genus Gorsachius; species Gorsachius magnificus. The sequence continues at coordinate 6,117,329 of CM067094.1, forward strand.
ACCATTTAAACACTTAAGTGATGATGATTTTAGGGTCACTACCCACTAGTTGGATTCTGCTTGCAACAATGACAGATTTTATGGATCCAAAGCAAAAATAACTAAGCATTTGGAAAGATGATCTTTGTTACTAGAGGTATTTCTGAGAAATTAAACTCCTTGCATGATATTTCAGGCTAGATTCTACCCCAAATTGTAGCAGTTTCCTAGTAAGCTCCATTTCTTTCTGAGCTAACTATGAGGGTGAACACATTCTGACTTTTTTTGCCCCTGCAATAAAAATTGGAGCATTGATTTGTTTCACCCAAGTTCAGGTAAAGTAGATTTGCAAAGCTGGAAATAAACTCTTATGAACAGGCTTCTGAGCCTGTACGTGAACTGCAATTATGCAGGAAGTGTGTAGCTACTAAGGAGATCAGGTTAGCTCGGCGCCTATTAAGGCAACAGAGTCTGTGGCAATTAAAGCTGCATTTAATGCTGCTAGCATGCTGAATTTCTTAGGGCAGTTTCTATTGCAGATTCAGAAATGCCACTGATTTTCTAAGTCCTCAGAAAACCACTGCAAAGAAAGCAACAGGGACTGAGGCTGAGCCCCACTTAATTTCTCCAGACTATCTCAGGTCCTACTACATTTGCAGTGCCTCATGGTTTAGCAGGAAGGAATAGAACAGTGAAGAGTATTGGTTAAAATCCATCTCCTCAGCTCAGTGTTACTTTCTGCAAAGCTATGGGCTGAACTTCAAGGTAGAAGTGACCTGACACCATATTAATTTATATTCTGTAGATTGGTAGTTAGGTTTTGTCATTAGTTTGTTGTTTGGTTTTTTTTTTAAATATGAAGCATTAATGACAATTTGTAAGGCTCACTGGTGTTCAGCAACACATATTAAACACAGAAGGTTTTTTACATAATATTTTTACGGGCATCTTTTTGCCCCTTGAAAATCTTTACCAGCTTATTCCACACTACTGCAATATCCAGCACAGAGGCTCCTATGCATATCACAGAGCTCTTTGTTAGTTTAAGACACGCCAAATAGACACCTCATCTTTAAACATGTGGGCAGGTATTAGTCTTTTTCAAAGAAGGATTTAGAGAGATTAAAGTAAACTGTCTTTAAACATTACTTTTCTCAAATCAAGTGAAGAGGTAAAAAAAGGGGGGGAGGGGTTCTTACACAGCTTCCATCTCCAAGTCATCCTCATCGTCTTGAGAAAGCTGTAGATAAGGGTTGTCTGATGCTGGACGGAACTTGTACCCAGTGAGGACAAAGAACACAAGTGTGGCTGTTTCATCCAGCAGCTGTGAGTAAAAACACAAGATTGAAGTTCAGTCCTGTAACCCTTCATGGTCATGAAACATTTCTCCTCATTCATAAGGTTCAAGATTTAATGGCCAAGAAGTCTATGCCATAGCAGAAATAACAAAGCAATTCCTGTCCTGTTATCATTAATCCCAGGCTAAAGGCTGTCAAGCCCTTTGTTCTTTCAGCTTTCCCTGTCACTTTAAATACAGTTACAGTTCTAGCCATCACTCCAGTGCTTTTAAGTAACCATGGCAAGACTTGGCTTTTAAATGAGGGGGAGAAAAAATCATCCCTACATTGTTTGGTATTTTCAACAGTTAATGTATTCCAAAGACTCCCTGCACAGTTACTTGGATTATATGTTAAGAAACCAAGTATTTAAAAGTCACTAAGCAAAAAAAGCCTGTAGATGGAAGAGCGAAAGCCTATTTCACTGGCTCCCTGGGGCCTCAATTACATAGGGCAAACCTGACTAATTTTTTTCTCCTTTGTATGTTTCTTGATTAATTTCCTTCAGACATTTTTAAATTGAAAGACTAAAAATCAATAATGCAATTACTTTCAGACATCTCATGTATAATCCAGCAGCCTTGCTGGACAAACATAAAACTAAAAATATATTCCTGCCACCTTAGGCACATCAGTGATAAAAATCAGGAAGAGGCAGGGTGCAGCACCGTGCTCAGAGATGTTCTGCTACAACATGAAGAACAATTTATGGAAATTTTTTTCTGTGCAGTTATATTTAAAGAATAATAAGAAAAAATAATCAAAGAATGGATGTATTTTCCTTTGCTGGCAAATACCTGGTACAGCCATTTCCACTGGAATGGAACAGCAATCTTTATGAGAATTGCAATGATCCGTGTGAAGTAAATGTAACACACAATCTGGGAAGGAAGAGGAGAAAGCATGATGAAAACAACAGCACCATCCTTATAAAACCTCTTTTTCCAGAGAAACAGCTCAAACATTTCCCAGGCAACTTGTTATGTCAGATCAGCCTTATTATGCTCCTTGATAAACATATAAGATATAGACTGAGGGCTCTACTGCTGCTTGTTGAAAATCCCAATGACTCAAACTATTGCTAACATATTTAAGTTACAGCAGGAAAATGCTTTAAGCATTAGGATTTTGTAGAACTTGAAAAATCAGGATTGTCAAATTTATTACTCTTACCACTTCTAAGAGACTGAAATGAGGGTGCTGGAAATCATTAAGCAGCCTATGCTCTCTTGGGAGGTATGCTTATGGCTCCCACTGACTTAATCAGAAACTGCACACATGCATCTCAAGGCACCATTTGGTCCCAAGTTTAATTTTTAGGAAGTTTGCAGTATATTATTCAAGCCCATCAATTCCACTGGCAGCTCAAGCTGTCTCCAGAGGAAATTAGTAAGCATTACAAATAGCTGGAACCAATTTAAAGATAGGCAGAAGGATGCAACCACTAGGAAAAGAAAGAAGTTGCTTTGAGGATTGTAACCCAGTTGACCAAGATGCCAAAGCACAGCACTGCCACAGAACTAGGAACATCACCACATCCAGCAGCTATAGTAGCTTCCAACAACTAATCCAAAAGACTTGAATGGCTTCTAAACGCTCTGTATGCATGCGCACATGTGTTTTACTTACCATAACATAGTAATGTCTGAAAAGCTTCAGCTTTGCTAGGTTAATGGCAGCTATCAAGAGAACACAAAAGTCCATCAGAAAACTGTTAAAAAGAGACGGAGTTTCTTTTGATACTTGTCTGCAAGGTAGGCAAGAGGCCAGAACTAGGACTCAGGTATTCCCAGACTAGAATTGACCCACAGCCTGTTGGGCCCTCTGAGGAGTGCCAGTCTGGCCTGTCTACATACTGGACAACTCCTAGGCTAGGGTGAATGCCCTCTTAAAAAGAGAACTCAGTAACATCACCTTTAGGGTAAATTTTATATGCACACGCTCTGCAATATAGAACCTTCCTCTAATGCTTATCTGTATATAGCCAACTACATACCGCCACCAGAACCTTGACAGAAGGGCCACGCCACTTGACATTGCCTCCTAGAAAATTCCTGTCTTTTCTAGAGTAGCTCCTGACCTGCTCTGTGCCTTCAGCTCAACTGAGAGAAAATGAGGTAAGCTCAGCTCTGGAAGCACCTTGTTGGACTGCAGCAGGAGTATTTTAACATCTACGCAGTTACCCTCTATCATTCGTGGCTCAGTCACAACTTACAAGTGAAATAAGTAGTCATACTCAACAGTTCTCATAGCAAATGCATGTGTTGCAGTCAGAAACCGTGTAAGCTGAGGCCTCAGGCTACCCTGTGTTTATTGGACAGATTACATCAGCTCTTGAGGAACAGAGCAGATATTCATGTGAATGAGCAGAGGTCAACAACAGATGGAACAGCTGTCAGCTCTAGTTTGAGAGTCAGGTTTTAGAGGTGCAGCAGGATTACAAATACAGACTCCTGGTGGTTTTGTGACAACAACAGAGGCAGAGAGTCCAAGGTATGTTGACAGCATACAGAAATGCAATTTAGAGACAACGAACGTAAGTTGCCAGTTCAAAAATACTGCCAGGTATTCCCTCCAAGCCTTCCTTGTAAATTTTTTATCAGGTGTGGAAGTGCAACACATTGTGCTCAAGTTCACCCGCACTCCCTCACAGAAGTCACCCACCACATAAAGCAGATTTATAAAAGGCTGCATGTGTCTGCACATAAGATCTTCCAGGTTCACAACAGTGCAAAAATATAGCATTACACACCAAGAAAAGGAGAGCTAATAGCTACCAAAAAAGTGTTTCACTTCCTACAACAAAAACAAGGAAGCTTTTCTTATGGAGAGGTAATGTCAAATGTACCACTCAAACTGTAACAGGATCCCACTACATCAGCTACAGTGAAGACAGACAATATTCTGTTATAAACCTACTTGTATAATCTAGAGATCAGGAGTCTTTCCAAAACTTACCTTCAGTGTTCCAAGAGAACCACTGAAAGCTACTGACACCCTGAGACAGGCAGAAACCCTCCTCCAGCAGCACCTGACTAACACAAGGCATGAACTGCCTGACAAGTAGATAAAACTAAGCTAAGAGTAGTTTTGATGTAGTGCCTGTTAGAGGCTTCTACACATCTCCAAATGTTATGTTTAACTTTTGACAGAGCACAGGGCATGTCAGGAAGAGAAAGCAGAGCCAGATCTCAAGAGGAAAAAAGCAAGCCTTATTTGTGAAGGAACATCAAGTGTGTTTCCATGCAGCTAAAGATTGTACTGTGCAACACCCATCCAAACACCAGTCAGATTGGGTTGGCTTTGGGCAAGACTGTGCTCCTGGGGGTAATCTTATGGCGCAGCACGCGAGAGGAACACTAGCTCTTTGTGTTGGGAGGATGCTCCCTTCTGGTCTGCAATACAAAACACTGAACGTAGAATAGCGTCTACTTTGCAATATAGAGTTCTGGACTCCAGAAAGCAATGCCCAAGCTCTAGACTTGCATCTGTCAAGTACCAGCAGTGAAGCACAGAGCACTTCGCGGGGCAACAGTTGGCAAGACTTGGAACTGCTAGAACAAGAACCTAACTAAATCCTTGGTAGCTAAATTGGCCCTGAGACATTGGTTTAGCTACTTCTCCCTCATTTCCATCCCCCACAAAAGCTAGTTTCCCACATTTAAATAGCAAAACCTTATAAATTTTCATGGGCCTAGTGCTCTACCAGATAACCTAATGTTAAAAGCTTTTCATAATACAGTTGGAGAAATATTAAACTGTGTAAATATGCAGGACAAGCTCATTAAATCGTGAAGCAGGGAAGCAATATTGTCCTATTTAAATGAGAGCTACATTAAGTGTGACCATGAAGATCTTGTGATTTACCACATACCAGTTTCTACACAGAAGGATCTATTTTGAACTCAATGCATTCATCTTCAAGAACTGCCACCAACTGGTGCAATGACAGGCCATGAGAATTACCAGGCTTTGTAGTTAAAGGAACACCAACTCAACAGCTGTGATTCAAACCGCCAGTCCATCAATGCTTTATAGTCAACAACTGAGCAAGCTGGGGAGTCATTTCTATTGGATTCACACAGTGCATAGGAGGAAAGGATAGCAAAGCCAAGGATCTGGCTGCTAACTGAAGCGTCACAACACCACCTCTCCCAACTGATGGAGCACAGCTCAAGATCTCACCTACTCATTATGATAATCAATACCAAAGATTTATCAGTTGGTACATCCAAGTATTTAGAATGGCTGAACATGGGAAAGAAGGGTGAGGAAAAAACCTAGACAGCCACCACCAAGTAGAAGGACTGGAGAGCCACCTCTGGAAGTTGGCTTGCTTATTTGTTACAACTACACAGTCTCCTCTAGCTGCCTCAACTTCAGGAATACTCTCCACTATCAGATACTGAAGTCAGTATTAATACAAGCCTACACAATTCTGCTTTTTTTTTTTTTTAAACAGCTCAAAGTTACAGCACACACTGTTCTGGAGAAAGTCTAAAATCATCATTGCTTGGCATCAGCCAGCCTGTGAATTGCTTTTTTACAGGCTGAATGTGCTCCAAGCAGTAACACTTGAGTCTTGCTAAGCTGGACACTTTTAAGACTTCAATCCACCTTAGCCTGACAGTTCAGACCCTGACAGCAACACTTGCAAGGAGAGGCTGGGCCAGCAGCTGTCACTTACAACTTAAATCACTTGCAGCCCCAACCTGTAAAGCTGCGATAACACAGCAGCAATCACAGCATGCAGTAAAGGCTGAGTAAATTTATGTTTCTAGTATGATAACCATTCTTCAAGGAATAGTACTTTAACTGCAGAGAACGTAAAAAAAGCAGTAGACACTTTCTACCAAAGGTTTTGCAAATTAATTCATACTTGTGTTCCACCTCTTTCATAATTAAAAAGATAAAAGCCATCTTCCAAGAAAGGTTTTATAACATCTATACCTCACTTCCCTCAGTTTTCCTTCTATCACCATTTACTTTTAACAGCTTGCGCCTGCAGTAGCCTGATCTGCATCAACCAAAACATAGCATACCACAAAATTTTGATAATCAGTCTTTGTTCAGATTGCCCCTTGTGCTAATTTCAAATGCTGAGACAGCCTATAGGATGGGGAAAAAAGAATGTCAGATCATCCACTACAGCCTTGCACACCATCAGACAATAGCTTTTTGATGAGTAAATCTGACCTTTTAAGAATATGTACGTAATAACAGTAAGAGGACTGCAGCTGAGGGAATAGGAAGCTGGAGTCCAGATAACATAGCAGGCATTTTGAGTGAACATGCTAAAGTACAGCTAAGAATATTTCTGCAACACTTTGCACGCTATACTAACTCTGGTGCATTTGAGATGCAATCTGTGCCATTACCAAACAGTAAACAGAAGTTTTCTATTCCCTCTGGCTCCCAAGAATAAAGGCACACATGTAGATCCAGACCTCAAAAAGCAACTCCAGGAGTAACTCTGAGAAGTATGGCCCTACAATCTCTACAGCACTCTGCTTAAAAGCATTCCTATACAAGAAAGAAGAGCTCAAGCAAACAGATACAGCAACTGTGTCATGCATGAGAAGGTGGCACAGACTAGTTAATCTTGAATATTCTGAAACACATTAGCCATTTGGCACACAAATTCCCCACCAGGGTCAGAAGAATGTCCAAAGTACAGGATAAGCAATGTACCTCCAACATGTAATTGCTGCATCAACCCTGGATAGCGATCTAGGGCGCCTGGAAGTGGTACACTGGAACATAACAGACCTATTTAATTTGTTAGTATTTCCCAACTCTCCAGTGCTACCCCACTGAGGTCTCGACACTTAAATCACTAAGCTTTATCTCAAGTTTGAGATGCCCATGTACTGCCTAGAGCGTGTTTACCACTATGCTACCCCCTCTTCCTCGCTGGAGAGCTGCGGAGGTGTTTTAGCATGGGTCTCCACAGAGCCATAGCCTCCAGCGTCTGCTGAGCTCAGCTAAGCAGAGGGGAGGGTGTTCTGCACCACGCAGGACTCTTTGTTCACAGAATTTTCATGGTACAGAAGCAGGAAGACACTGAATACGGCACATGGTTTTTCCTGACATGGGGGCAAGCATGAAAGCATTAATCATCATTTGCCCACTGCACAGAGAATGTTGCCTGGGAGCTACACACTGCAATGTATTTCCCCTAATTTTGCTGCCAACTATGACATGCTGCAGTGCTTCAGGAGAATAGCTAACCGTTCGTGATCAGACTGCACCGAGTTCCACATCTCTCATCACACACACAGAGGTACAAGCAGAACAAAAACTGCAGTGGTGTTTCCAGACCTCCATTCCTCCCTCAAACAACAGATGACGTGAGACCCAAGAGTGGGTTATGAGACTTGAGAGGTCCAGTGACCAAGAATTTTGAGTCTGAAACAAAAATAAGCAAGTTTACTACAACAAACTCCCTCTCTTCCTTTTCTCACGATGTCTGTAAGCAAGGTTGTGGTAGTTGAGCAGCTTTCCAGCCCAAACAATTCTACCTTAGTTTGCAAGGCTGATTTCCTTAAATCTGCAAGCAATACATTTGTAATGCAGACCTAGTAGTGGACAAAGAGCCCAACCTCATCTGAAAGACACAGACCAAGGAGCTGCAGCTAGGCACTTGCTTAAGTCTGAAGGTGGCAACTTTAAAAGGGGAAGAAAAAGCTTCTAAAAATGGGCTGTTTATGCCCACTGCTGTGCAAGTTAAGCCTGTGTAGGTCAGGTATTTTGCTTTAAAGATCACCTTCATGGGAAAAAAGCAAACCACCAGGCAGTTCAAACTCAGCTGCATCACTGTGCCCTGCCTACTCTTCACCTGCAATACACAGCATCTGTGCATTTAAGGTCTCCCTGGATAATTACAGCTTTAGACCCATTCCTCTAGCTTCCCACTTCAGAAAATAACCTTTAAGAAAAAAAAATCAAGTTTAAATGACCATTAGCTAGTGACTCCAAATCACTGTTACTTATAACAAGCTTTTTTAATAATTCTATATTGCTGATACAAAGGCCTGTGGCAAGCACAGCTATAAGACGAGTAGTCCAAGCAGCCTTCTGCTTCATTTCTAGTCTAGTCACACAGCAGTCATGGCTGCACTGGACCCAAGGGAGTGCCATCTAATAAATGGGTTGTGAGGTAGCTGGAAGAGGACAAGACAGACAGTCAGGCAACACCACAGGATACTGAGCCGTGAAGTCCTAGAGTTGTTAGTTCTGATAGACACAGGGAAGCAAAAATAATTTACCTTAGGTCTTTCTCACCAGCAAGAAGGTTACCAGAAGACTCAGCACCAGGAAAAACAGCTATTGAATTTACAGTATATAATTCCTCAAGACACCCTATAAGTTAATGAAGTCTGTGTGAGAGAACAGGGAAAGCAGCCTTTGAGGTAATACTAGAAAATAAATCCTAGCAAGCAATAGGCAGTCCAACCAGAAGTGTCTGCACAAGATTCAATCAGCTCTAACCACAGGACAGGCAGTACTGCAGTTAAACTGCCTATGAAAGTATCCAGCAGTTTTCACCACTTCAGGAGAGAACTGTTGTCTGTCCACCCCACAGATGAAAAATGCTGGTGATTTTAGAGTTAGCAGTGGTGCTGTTTTTCTCATGAGAAGCTAAGACACTGTGCAGCAACTCTGCAGAACAGGGCCTCCAAGGGAAGCCTATAGAGTTAAGAGCATGTGGTTCTAGTCAAGAATTTAAGCCAAACATGAATGACTTTAGCTTACTACAGTGCAACCACATCACTTTTGGTTTTCTCAGCCAGTCACACTGCAGCATAACATCCTTAGGTATCTGACATCACATTGCCATTCACTTGCTCCCCATGGGCTCCTATCAACAGCCTCTAAATACTCCAACCACATTGTATTTCACAAGTGAGTCCCAGCACTGTCGCTGTCCTGGCCACAATCTGGTGTCTGTGTTTTCCCTGAAAGTTTTTTTTCCCCCCTTAGCTTCTTTTATTATTAGTGTAGCATACCACAGCTGCTAAGTCCACCTCAACACACAATTATTGAACTGGCTGGATCTGCACAATGAAGTGTGGTAATGGAAGCAGGTGATCCAAAAGCAACATTGATGATAAAGAGCACCGTTACCCATGGAGAACACCACAAAACAGAGGACTAAGTCCTTAGGGGCTATTGTGCATATCACTGGCTAGCTATAGAGACACAACCAGTTCTCAGATCACCATTTTCTTTTACCTCCATTATACAATACAACACATCCTTCAGAACTGCTTTGTTTTACTTAGATCCAGATTCCATCCATTACAATGAACAGTGGACAGGTCAGCAGACAGATCCTCCTTGATGTTGGCCACCTTACTTTTCTCCTTCACTCGGTATGTTCTGAAGTTAAGCAAACTCCATAGCACCATCTTGTGATAAGAACCATCAAGTGCAAAGTAGGCATGGGGTGATCACCTGAGGCTACACATATCTAGAGGGTTTGCATCTCAGCATCGGAATAGTCATGGACTCCACTGCCATCCAGCAGTGACCTCTATGTGGAGTCACACACAGTGGCTTCAGCTAAGAACCAGGCCTTATATACATGAAGTCCTCAGTTCAGAAGGAAGGGACTGCTTCAAGAAGCATGTAAATTTAAGCAGACTTCGTAACAGTAAGAGCTCAGTGGACAAGGTAAAACTAATTCTTCAGTGAATGTCACTGAAACCATGTGACCACACTGATGAGAAAGCTACCAGTAACATTCATGGTACATTACCAACATTAACCTCTTCTACAGTGGTTTCTATCAGAAATTAATATTCCCCCCACTTTAGGTTGGGGGCAGGGTTTGTGTATGGTTGTTTAGCAACTTTGAATCTCAAAAAAATGCTGGGATCACCTTCATTATTGTTTCATTTTAACAGATGGCAAGAAAAGATTTGATCTGTGGTCTGCACAGAGCTGAGTTCATACCCAGACTTAAACTTCACCTACTAGACTACAGAGGCAATTTGCAGTGAAACTTGCCATTTGCAAGTGTCTCAGTGGAAGCCAGCAAATGGCTGGAAGAAGTATCCAGACCTAGGAGACTAACACCAGAAAGGAAAAACAAGAGTTAAGGGACAAGACAGAGTGAAAGGCTGTTGCCAACATAGGACCTTCTACAAATAAAGCTTTCAAGGAGAGTAAGCCATCAAATGACAGATTATTGAAATGGCTGCCTGCTTCCAAGGAAGCCAGTGCTATGCTCTGTGGCTTGCATCTGCAGCCAACTGAGGAACTAATTCAGAAGTGAGTGGATAAGACAGGAAAAGCACACACTGCAGAAGCCGTATTTGGGTTGGCTTTCTATCCATCATCTCATTTTCACTGCTACAATAAACATAAGTCAACTTTACACAAGCAGCCCTTTAAGCTGCTGTACAAACATGGACAAGTCAAGAACTGTGTTACACTGAATGCCAATTTAGGCTTCATTTCATCATGAGGTTTGTTTCCCTCTATTCTAGCAGGAATAGATTTCTGCAGAAATTGAAATAAGGGGGTCTATTTTGACTAATAGTCAGCAACTCTGGAATTCATTTCTAGTTCTGCTTCTGAGCACTCAAGCCTGAGAAAGGCGGCAAATCTGTCAGGATGATTTGCTCTAGATGTCATGTCTAGCTTGAGCACTGAGAGCTGCGCAAGTACCAGAGAATGAGTTCCACATATGAGTTCTGATTGTCAAAGCAGTATGTGAAAAAGGTCATTTTCCAAAAGTTATTCCCACTAGCCCACTGAGGGAAAGCAGCAGCATGACAATAACATAGTGTAGATTCATAGCTTTAGTTTACATATTTTAAATCAGCATTATGTGTTTGAAATTCTAGCATTATCTTATGGCATGAGCATAAAACAAGATACAGATTACTTGCCTTTCCCATCTGTTGCTGAAGCCTCCTGTAAATGTCTTATTGACCTGAAAAATAAAAATAACAAAAAGAGTAGATGAGCTATAATTTTTGCACTTCCTTTTTGCTGCAGCCCTCTAGAACACTGACAAGTTTTCTTAGCTCTTTATGGCTGGGGCATGCTCATAATTAACTGTGCTTGGCACTGCATATATTTCACCTCATCTCCCCAGCTGAGGCAGTTAGTTCAAGTATCTGTACCTTCCTGTGATTAAGAAAGCCGATTGCTAAAGCCTACTTCAGCCTACAGAAAGCTTTGTGGGAGGGAGCAGAGTAAGAAACTGAGGCATTTTCCAGCATAATGCCTTCCACATGTACAGCTAAGTCAAGCTACTATTCAGAGTACTGCCAAGCATTTGGCATCTTACTGCTCTTTTAAGCCCTTTTCATCTAAATAGTTGACTACAGCTTACATGTCTACATAGGCAACTTACGTAACAGAAGCTAACCCTGCAGGAATGTAAATTCAAGGGCCAAGTCTTAGCCACCTTGCTCACATGAGTCATCCCACCAGCTGCAGTGACACTATCCAGATGAGAAAGGGGCAGGATTTTATGTCCTGGGCCTCACTGCCAGTTTATGTTGGTACCATGACAATACAGGAACACTGGTTGCACACTATAAACAGTTAGAGGACAGCTCACTCAAATGCATTTGTTCTTCAGATACAGTTCCTTTATGGAAAGCAAGCTTTGTACCAGCATATTACTATGTAGAACATACGGATTCTAGCATTAGGTAGTAAGAGCTGTGACTGTAACAGTCACCTTTATTATAGGAAACCAGAATCTCTCTGCAATTAAAGTTAATATTCCTGCAGTTTTATTTACCATACCCAAATGCTCTCAACCTCAGGAGAGCTGCAGCATTTTGACTGGAGTGGGGAAAGGGACAAGTGGGTAGTGCAAATTTCTTGGAAGACATTTCAGAGCCTTGGCAGAAGGCCATCAAGACTGTGTAGGGTTTTGCCCTTACACAGAGGACAACTGGGAAGGCAAGGACAGCCAAAACCCACCCTCACAAGTCAAGCTGAAGCTTAAATCCCATCTGTTGAGCAACATGTATGTGTCTTTATACACACACATTATGAAGCAGTTCTCTTAAGACTCAAAAGCTACACTAGAGCAATGACATGTTTACTAGACAGACATTTATATTCACTCTGTGTTTCAGGAAAAAAATACTGGAGAAAAAAGAATATTCTGTGTTTACTAACCAAGGAGCCAGAAGCTCCTTCATACCCTCCCTTTAAATCCAGCTGTTTATCCAATTAAGACTAAAATGAATTTAGAAGATAAATGTTCTGACTAACTGGCAAGAACCAACAATAACGTTCATCAGAATTATCTGTGTTTTGGTCAAGTTTTATATAACCAACATTAATACTTGCCAAGTAGAGTAGAACGAAGGGCAGGGAAATGCTCCCTATGGGATTATTTCTTCTAAACAGTCAAGTAAAAATGCAGCTACTCTGCTTGAAGGCAGCAGTGATCTTAGACAGCACTATTGTTTTAGAATTTAACAGCCTAGTTTCCAACCTCAGTCAGTACAGCAAAATCCCATTTCTCAGTGTAAGAGTCAGTAATTCTGCAAAATTCCAAGTTTCAAAAGCACCTACAGTCTGTGCTGCGCTGGTCACGATTAAATTGCCAACCCATCTTACCACCACTTTAACATCCTCAAAACAGTATCTTCCACAACACAAGACTGAACTGTTAAGACTGATAACAGTTTTAAAAAAGTTAACAGAATGCTTGGCTCCAAAGAACTGACTTTTTTTTGCTTTGGCAGTATCTTTAGCTCTAACTAGCAGTCAACAGTCATTAGTTCAGAAACAGCTCAAGCCATCTGGGCTCAGAAACCACATAACACATCCAGTGACTCACCATACCACTGGAAATAGGATAGCTCCACAACATAGCAAGTCTACCAGGAAGAGGATTTCTTTCCACAGTCCATATTCAGTTGTCCCCTCTTCGGTTGACTCTATGATAATGTATGCCACATTTGCCAGTACCTACAAGACAAAACATACTTAATTGTTTCAGAAGTTTTCCAAGGAGATATTAGATGTGGGCTGCCAATTCAGCAAAAGCTGTCCCACAGTTGCAGAGAGCCCATTTAGTAACATCAATAATTCTTCTGCAGCTCTATGTCAAGAAAGTCACACATTCAGTAGCATCTTCACAGGATTTAGAGAAATAAAACTGATTGGAACTTATTTCTGCTGACATTCAGAAAGCAGTCCTTTTTGTTATATACTATGCTGAATCTACTGTATCAGTAGAGATAAATAGCAAAATCTATTTATAAAAATACAGAAACAGGACTCCCCCTACATGCAGATAACAAACAGTCTAAATGCATTATTCTAAATTAAGCCAGTAATTCAAACTGGTCATTGACCACATTTTGTGCTCCATACCTGAGCTCTGTAAGAGCCTCAAACACTAATTATATACTCCTGGTTTTGCAGCTGGGTAAGGGATTCCACCTGGAAACACAGAAAAGCTGTTCTATCTACAAATAGAAGTGCTGCCCTCCTATTTACTTCAGTTCCTGGAGTAGGAGACAAGCACTGATCACTCTGAACACACAGAGAGTTTCCTTCAGACTTCAAAAAGTCCTGAAAAGACTGAAAGAGTCCTTCAGACTTCAAACCTACACATCACAGTTTCTCCTCCCCCCCTTTTTTTTCCCTTAAGCTCATTCAGCAAGCATTTCAGAAGCAACAACTTTTTCTTAGTAGTTTAGTACTGTTTTGCAGCTCAGGTTTTGCCTACCTTATAGCTAATTGTTCATTTGCTGACACTACATGATCACCATTATCTCATACTCAATACAGAGAAAAGTGGGGAAAATTAGAGAGGCAGCCTCTGGCCCAGGAAATTCCAGCTCAACTGAGATTGTAACCAATAGGCTTATACAAGCAGTAACTATGTGGTATTTTGTGAAGGATTCACAGCCTTTTACAGTTTCCACAAACAGCTCTCCCAAAAAATAGCAAGTATTGACACAGCTTAGTCCTCACCTGAAGTGGGATGACAATCATGAAAATTTTTTTGTCTTTATCTGACAGGATGTGTTTAATGAAAGCCCAGCCTGTGCCAATAAGGGCAATAGTGATGAACAGAAGAGCACCCTTCAGTCTGAAAGAGAAGGAGATACTGCAGTGAGAGACTTTATTTTATCACACTTCCTCTTCTGCCCAGGTTCTCTCCTACAGTCAGTAAAGCCACAAACCCAAACAAATGCTTTGCTATTCATAATTTTGGCAAGTGCTTATCCTACAACAGTGAAGCAGATGTACTTGCTTACAACTGTGTATCACATAGCAATATTACACTTCATTCACAATTGTCAATATATGCAATCTTTTCCTGGGGGAGTCATTCATTCACCATCATGAACAGGAGAAAACACTGGCAGCTGTAGCCTCTTACCATTCATGCCAAGAGCAAATTAGGTACTTGAATATTAGTATGAACAAAGAAAAGCAAAGCATTTCTTTTCCTTTTACTCCTCCACCCAGATAAGCACCAATTCTCTGCAGCTGCCCTCTATAAGCAGAGCTTTCCCCTTCACACAGGGCTGATTGTTGTTTTGTCGTTCAGACCACAGTATCAAAGAATCAGCAATTTTCCAGTTTGCTCAGGCATGAGCAAGAGGGGCAGCCCCACAGGGAATTAAGTTTCATTGTTTGAATTTATCACATCAATCTTCTGACATACTTACAGGTGAGTGATGTAATAAACAACAGCCCAGCCTTCAATAGGAAATCCCTGAGAAGAAATGTAGTGATAGTCGATCTGGAAGCAGAAGATACAGTACATTACTTCAGAAGCTGCTCATCAGCATCCCACCCATGTCTATAAAATAGGTCTGCTTGACAGCCACTTCAAGTTTCGTTTTCCAGTCAGTGTGTACAAACTCAGCGCTGTTACACCTTACAAAATACTTCCTCCCAACATGTTCTAGTTTTGTTTAGCAACAGTGAGGTCAATTCCATTTTCCATTAGTACATACATCTCATACAATCTATGTCCTTCCCACACAGCTCCCACAGGTAACTGTAGCTAAACTGTATTTGCAACATATTCATTCACTCACTGTTCAAGTTCAGTTCCATTAGGTGACTAGAGGCTTTCTAGATTCACTTCCACTGAAAACCAAATTCAATTCATTAGACTCCAAAGAGGTCTGTAGCAGATATCCTATCATGAAGGTGAATATCATGGCTGGCACAAACATTGAAGGAATAAATGCCTGCCATTACCTCTGCTTACAAGATCTTTCCAGTGGAAAGGCAAAGTCAATACAATTCAACAGATATTTTATGTATTGAAAGTATTAAAGCTTATAATGTTAGGCCTGTTACAGTACACCACAACACTTCATTTAAAGTAGTGCCCTTGAATTTTATAAACATTCATCAAGGTTTCCATTTATTAACATTCATTGCAAGCCATGCAGCTGAAGCAGCACCACAGCTCAAGCTTTTAGGCCAGCCTCAGATGGCCAAAACATTAGAATTCATGAAACTCATTCAACCCTCATATATGCTTGCTGCTTCACCATTTCAGGCCATGATCTCGACTGTATTTAAAGTCAGAATTTGCTGATGAAAACTGAATCACTTCTACCAAACAGCTGCAGTTCAGTTCCAATGCTTCAGTATGAAAGACAGTTCTCTCTCCCTCCCATTCTCCCCCCCGCCTGCCTGAGCTGAACAACTTAATGCAGAGACATTATACGTACTGAATGGAAGACTAAGGACAGAGATTTTGTGAAAGGGAGGGCTGCCATTAGCCAGTGAATCTTAAACACATCATTTCTGGAAAAAAAAAGAGCATCAATTAAAAGCCAGCAGTAAAAATTTCAGTTCCCAATGCTATTTCTTTAAAACCTATAAACATCAAACAGTAACTTCCAGGCAGAGCTGCCTATTAGTGTAAAAGGATTCCCTTTAATGCTGCAGTACAAGTTTTCGCAACATCCTGAACAACATTTCAACTACATGCTCTACAACTCTGATTTTTAATACTTGGATTAATTAAAAATAGTAATTCATAGGAAGATCCTGCATATCTAGATCATAAGTGTTTGAATTACATTTAGCAAACTTGCTAACAGTTATTACTCCACCCTCTGCCCCCAAGTCAATACACCACAGCACCAAGTGAACTCCAGGCTACCAAATAATCTGATCACCAAGTGAACTTCAGACTAACTCGGAGGCAAAGCCAAACCAGCGCCATAGGTGCTCCTGGCTTCTGCTGCTATGCTTTAACTATTAAGCAGCATGGTTTTCAATTAGGAATTCCTACCACTTTTGACTATAATCAAAACGTTCATGGCTCTCCACTGCCAAACTGCCATTCCCCATATGAAAAAGATTTATCAAGTTTTGCTTGTTATTTAAAGTGATTGTCAAACAGCATTCTCCCTTTGTCATCAACTACAGGAATTTCCTGATTATTTGTTGTCACAATATGTTATGTACACTACATGAAGCATTTCTTAACATAAGACTTGATAGCTTTAGAACAATTGTCTGCAACAATTATACTGATGGAAGCAGCTGTTTTCAACTATAAAATATATGTATTAGGCATACAATATTGAGCCAGATTCTGAGTTTTAAGTGATTAAATCTGACTGTGAATTGGGCATTATAAGAGGAGGAATAAAAAAATAAAAATCAAACAAGGCAGGCCCATACTTGTCACTGACACCAAACTAATCCACTTACCTGCGTTTACGAAGTATGTGGATCCATACAGTCCCAGACAGGAAGAAGAAGAGAGCCATGGAAATGTAAAGTTTTGGCAGTGGGATCTCCCCCGCTGAGAGGTAGCTTTTAGGATTCTTTTCCGTAATTTCTATCTGAATATTAAAAGGTGTGTTATGTGTACAGTTGAAAAAAATTTTTAAAGCACCGAGTTAACAATTACAGTTCACAATCACATTTGCTCATTTAAAATTATTTTTGTCTCATTAAGTCACTGCTTCAAAAAAGCAAGAACAACTCTTCATCCTCAAGAATCTCAAAACATTTTGCAAAATTACACCCACAACAATAATTTTCTTGGAAAGCAGAAAAGGACAAAGGTTCTTTCCAGTGCTTCAGTTATGCAACATAATTCAGAAAGGCAGAGTAGTTTTCCCAAAGAATAGCTGCTCTCTATACCAAACTTACGAGTTTTCCCAGCTTTGATTCAGAAATAGTATCTACAACCTTGTATAACCAAGCAGGTTTTTCAGCACAGTCCCGATTTTAGGTGTGGACAGTCACACATAGCTAAAAAACTCATTCTTAGGTTTACTACAATGGATTTCTTTAGCTGTCAAGAGAAAGGAAGCACTCTGCTGCAAGCCCATTACACTGTGACTGACAAAAGAGAAGCTTTAACACCCTATTTATGCCCCTGAACAGCTTGGTTATATGTGCTAGGACTTCCTTTCGACACTGGTTCGCAGTACCAAAACTGTCCCGCTCCTCTAAATATAACCAAGCAGTTTAGTTATCCAAGTTTTCTTCCCTTTCCAATTTCTTCAGTGGGTCAAAGCAACAAACAGCAATTCAAAAACTTGGTGTTCTAAATGTACAACTTCATAAGCAGATTTAAAGTAGTCCAGTCTGAGTTAAGTTAGGGCTGCTAAGTTTTA
The DNA here is from genome assembly GCA_034008185.1 of Gorsachius magnificus. Taxonomy (NCBI): domain Eukaryota; kingdom Metazoa; phylum Chordata; class Aves; order Pelecaniformes; family Ardeidae; genus Gorsachius; species Gorsachius magnificus. The sequence continues at coordinate 6,135,249 of CM067094.1, forward strand.
TCACCTACATGTTGCTCCCTTGCTTTTTCCTTGCAGTAGCATTAGCACAACCATATAAGAAGCAGTTGAGGGGTCTGATCTGGCTGAGATTTACCTCAGTCAATGACAGGATTCCTTACAGAATAGCTCACTATACACCAGCACAGGAAAGAGAAAAAAGGGAGAGCCCGAGCTGTAATAGTGCACTCTGGCTCAAAAGAGCAAAGGACCAAACCCTCGGATATTAAGAGATAAGGCAAAGGCAATATGTTCTAGCAAATAAGATGTGCATGTAACACTGTAAAAACACATCTTTAAGTAGGCCAGAAAAAAGCAAAACCACTGAATTCACAAATACCAACAATTCAGACTGCAGCAACAACCTTAATATCTGCAACTGTATAAAGAAAAAAAATGTGATCTTTGAGCACAGCAAAACATGAACAGTTGTTGTAGCTCCCATGTCATTACAGCATCTAGTCACAACTGTGTAGACTGAACCTGGCCCACACACAGTCTTCACGTTTCCAGACATTCTCCAAAGCTAGTATTTTAATTCTTCTTACTGTAGTTTCTTCCTTTAGAAGTGCCACTACAAAGATTAAACACACAACTCAATCACATCCCACCCCATACATACACTCGTGTACAGTGTGTGCTTGGTATACAAGCTAGAATTGAAAGCTGTATATTTCAGTCTAAGTGAATGAGTTAAATATACTTTAGAAGCTATACTCACATCGAGACTAAATAGCTGCTGATCATTAGCTGGCCCATCCTTGCCAACACATTTATGGAAATATAGGCTGTAGAGACCTTCTTGGTTATCAGAGCTGATGTTAAAAAAAAACTGAAAATAAGGAATAGCAAAGTCAGCATTCTTCTCATTCACAACAGGGTTGCCCTGGTAAGAAGCCATCGCTACTGAAGCATGAAAAAAAAAAAGGTCAGTTATTTAGGGTCAGTTGGTTCCTTTGAGCAAGCATAGTGTTCCAAGGATACCAGCATATCTGCAAGTTTAAATAGAATTCCAGATGCAAAATCATTGTACCCAGCTATGATTATGCACTCTGGTCATCCAAGACCTTTATCAAAAGCCTTTAGGTATCAGTGTTTAACTTGGCTCACCACAAAGAAAAGATAACAAGAAGTGCCATCTATTCAACACAGTGAAGTGTAACATTTTGATCACACTTGCCCTAATGCATAAGTAGCTATTCTGTTCCTTCCCCAGATTGTGATAGCTATGGAAGTGAGATTTGTGTCATGTAACACAATTTAAAATGTGCTTGTTTTATAGTAACCAACAATCACAAGTGAACCAAAGCATTGATCTGGTTTCATACAGAGTGTCTTCCCCTCGAGTGAGTCATTCAGGTCACAACTATTTGTTGTAACTGGTGCGTACAGATTTCTAACATCACAGTAACCTTTAATAAGCTGAGGCTCACAGACTAAGATATCTAGAACTGCATCATACCAAAGACAGTTTAAAACAGCTCTCTTTCATAAGAATAAGTGCTGGAAATCTTTCTTCTCTTAACAAGAGTCCACTCAAAAACTTACTGAGCTATCAGAGAGGCATCTATACCAAAGAAATGGTGATTACAGTAGGGAACAGACTTTCACTTTTCACAAAGTAGTCCAGTGAAGGAACTGTCTGCACACATGAAGACTAAACACTGACAGACACCCTACCTGAAATGAAAAAGTTCCTCTGTCATTGTGAACAGGATGTTCTTGTTCTATTACATTCTGGGAAAAGGAAAAGATACTTTTAGATCTTTTTTAAGCAGGTAACTACCACATTTAGCTACATCATCCAGACAATCAAAACAGCATTCTGCATATTTAGAGTGGAAGCTAAGAGCAATAGAAGATAAGTCTTCACTTTCTGGCTATGCTTATACCAGAAAAGAACAGTAGACAACGTCTTACCTGGGAGGCTGTTGTACTTCGTTTGGACTTCTTATCTAGAGATAAGAGTATTAATGTTACATTTGGAGTGCTTGCATTTAGACATCCCTGTAGACTACCACCTTTTACACACTGCCAATACTTTACTTGAATCTTCTTACACTTGCCTGTGTAGCAGTTTCCTAGATCATCATTAACAGATTCCTTCCCAGTCCTCCCTTACTCCCCCCGGACTCTTCATACAGCTAGCATTCATTCTGAATGCATCCTCAAATGCTAGGATAGGCTTCTCTGCTACCTTCTACAAAAGCCTACTGCCCAAGAAATCTTTCCAACCCATCCAATTACAGTGATGCAAGAGGCAGATGACCTATACCAGAGGCAGGCTACAGCCTTGTTTCATACAGCCTACAGCCATAGCTTTTAATGTTTTGACTGAGTACTGTTAATCTCACTGACAATCTTAATCTAGACATTAATGCATGGCTCAACAAACACATGGAAGCCCTAATTGGCCCTGGGGAAGGAAAGAGTGCTCATCTCTCTACTAAGCAAGGCCCCAGTAAAACCACAAAGAAAACCCAAAAGCATAGGTGACCTGTCAATTCAGTTAGCTGTTCTGAACTTGAGAAACTTAAATTGACAGGAGACTTCAACAGAGCAGCACGTCAAGTTCACAGTTTCACTCCACTCCTATAAGAAGCTTTTCAAACATAAGGTCATCCCATTCTACCAGGAAGCAAAAGTTCGAGCTAAGCTTTTCTTCTGGCTCCCACGCATCAGTGCGTTGTCAATGTGCATGCTATACTTTTTAATGCAAGAAAAAACAAAACTAGAGCTGTCAGATCAATTATCTTCAGCACCATCCAGCTTCAGTTCTTGACTTGTTAGAACATCTGTGCAAAATTTTCAACAATATCAAAGCTTGTGAACATGATAGGCCAAGACAGATTCAGACTACTTCAGGTCAGACTGCTCAGCGATCTGATACAAAGTCTAAACTCTTCCAGGAAGGGATAACATGAAGTGTTTAGAGCTAGTCTCAGAACAGAGATTATAAAAGAGGGTTTCATCTGCTGGTCTGGAAGCCAGACAAAGATTTGTGCCTCCAAGAAAGGTTACCGGTATAGCTACTTCTCCATCCCCATAGCTTCTAAGTGACAAACTAGACTTCAGCTCTTTAGATACATACAAACTCATACAAACATTGGCTGGAAGGGACCTGTGGAGGTATTTAATCCAGCTTCTGACTCAAAAGTACGCTTAGTGTCAACTTTATATCACATTGGTCCAGGCTTTGTTTAATCAAGTGTTTAAAAGCTCAAAGGATGGAGGTTCTACAACTTCCACAAATAATCTGCTACAATGCTGGAATACCTACCTAGGAAAGTCTTACTTTTTCTCCTAACATCTAATCTGAAACACACAAGACTTAAAGGGGAACAGCCACAGGTTGCTTTGTGTGCCACTACTAGAAATAGCTCAGTATCATTGTCCTCCTAACCTTCTTTCAACTAGTTGTTGGTGGCTACCAAATTCCCTTCGTTTTCTTTTTGCCAGAAAAAAAGACAATCGAGCACCTCAGCCCCTTCTCATGTGTACTGGAGGTCTCCCAACAGTCACATTAGGTCTCTGCTGGATCAATGGAACTGGGTAACGCAGATCACTGAGCAGGAGAGACTCCAGCCCAGAAGGTAGTTCTGGGCACAGGCTTACACAAGACTGTATCAAGATCTAGCCCAAGGGGACCCCAAAATGTGACATCACGCTGCTGGATGCACATCAACAAGGAACTAGCAGTGAGAGCACACATAGGTCAGGTTTAGTAGGCTTACCTTTGCTGTCTGTATTTTGGTTGGTCTTTGGAGGATTTTTACCAGAATCACTGCTCTGTTCAGAAGTTTTTAGTGGCTTGGTACTTAAGGCAGTAACGTTTTCCTCAGACACAAATGAAATTTTAGGTAACAAAGATGAAGCTTCTGCAGAGAACCGTACTTTCACACTAAAAAAAAGATTTTATACAAAATGAAAGCAAATCTGCATTCATAAAGAGGCTCTGTCATAGCCTAAGTATAGCCAATAAAGGAATATCAACTTGTCTTGACTTGTTTTTTTTACCACAGAGAACAGGCAGGCACCAGATCATGAGTTACAGCAGCCTGGCATTGAACTGATCACTGTGGGAGAAGTCACACTATACGTTTACATCAAATACAAGAGCAGCTGAAGAAAAGTAAGTTTATTCAGTTTTGGTAACCAGAGTCTCATTAGAAATTATGTTTCTACACAGTTACAGCTGTTCTTGCAAAAGAAAGCACCGCAGCCTCGAAGGTACTTCCATAAAATAGATAATTCAAGACAAACAATAAAAGGGCATATTCAGTACAACAGCTGCAAAAGTGACCCAAGACTTCAAGTTCATGCCTTCAGCACAATTAAGGCATGATTCTTTTGTCCCATATCCCCTTATCCCTCCAAAATGCAGCAAGAGTTCTTGGACTATTTTATACTGCAGATTTTTTTTTCTTTCACTGACCTCCCCTCAACTCTCATGTAACCCATTACAAAATAAGCTACATGCACAGCAGCTTTCCAAGCCCTTAAAGAAATTTAAGTTTTAATTGTGAACAGAGAATTAACCAGAGAAATAACTTTAAAATATAGGGTACACTATTTACTCACGCTTTAGTTTTGAAGTCCAGAAGTAAGATTACAACAGACACATCTTGGTCTGGTTTCTTTTTCAAGATACAGTAATCTACTTCTTCATCCTGGTAATATAAGCAAAACTTCTTTGAAGTGCCCTCCTGTTCATACGAAATGGGACATGTTCCCTCCCAAGTAAAGTTACCATTATTAGTCCAGCAAGTTGTAAAATTGAGTTATCCTTAACAACTAAAGTTGTTAGTCTAAAGGCTCCCCCCCACTTTTTTTTTTATTTCTTCCAACCATTCCTCAAGTAAGGCAGACTATGAGATGTCCCCAGCTTAGAAAAGTTCACATCTCTTACCAGGTAAGTGGAGAACCCATCATTCCTTGTTCGATCCAAACTGAACCCCACCTATGAGACAATTGAGAAGAATCTGTCAAATTAAAACAGCTCAGGTTCCCCTTGTATCAGAAGCTAAACCAGCACTGAAAGAGTCAAAGATACTACTCTCTAAATAAGTTATCCTACGTTTAAGGCAGAATCCAGGTATTTTTCTCATTACCTAATTAGCTAGAAAAAAATTATTCAAATCTAAAACTTGCTGCTTTATCCATATCCACCAAGAATACAATTAGTTTGGGTTTGAATCTGTAGAGTACCTTCTGTCCCTGAACCTTTTAACATTTCAGTATTTTTCCAGATGTTTTTGCTTGAAGAAAACATTTAGTTTTAGCAATAAGGAGGTCAAAGTGTGTAGAAGAGTAAGAACACAGGTCCGTTTTCTACCCTAGTATTTCAGTCCCTCTATTAAAATCACCGATATAATGCGCTATATAGCATGTATTGTTAGAATCCTCTAAAAAGAAGACAGTCACTGTTCTGGAAACCTACTGATATAATGATTACAAGATGCATTGCCACACAAGAGGACAACGTACAAATCTCATGTCAGAGGACTGCTTAGGAAACCTATGTTAAATATAGGTTACAGATATGTGCATCGAGTTCAGCAGAGGATCTGGTAAGTTCACCCTTAAAGCAGAATGGGTATCACTCAAGAATAAATCTCACAATATACATATCCTCATAAACAGCTCACAGTGGGGAGCAAAGCCAACAGCACCACCAGTGAGGATCTGACACCTCAAACAAGGTAAGGCATCCAATGGAAGAGCAATTTCACAGGAAGCTTAATACAGTCATTGGACTCAAAGTAACTTACTGATAAGCCGTTCTTGTCAGAGTCCACAGGTGGTTTCAGTGAAAGGTTGCTGACATTTACTTTCATGAAGCCATCCTTGAAGAAGCCAAAGGTATTCAGGTGCACTTTCTGCCTCACATCATCCTGTAAGAAAGGAAAGAAAGTTTACAAGTCACACCCACAGTCATCTGCAGCAGAGCAGTCAAAGAGGAAGTAGGGTGACAGAGATTGACACTTACATAAGCATCACACAAAACATCTATCTGATCATACCAAGAGCAAGTTTCTTTAGGATACCTTCAGTATCAGTTATAACCAATTATTTCACTGGAATCAACCAACTCTTCCAAGAACCTGAACAGCAAGAACTTCAAATAAATGTGTCTTTGCTAGTTATCTATACACAAGAAATACACAAGAAAAAAGTCTGGCAGAAATTAAGTATCTGGCATCACTGATTACACAAAATAATGTTACCAAAAAAAAAAAAGAGACTGCAGACAAGTCAAGACAACTATTGTTTGAGTGCTAGCTACTGTCATTGCAACAGACTGAAGAATTAGTTGACTGTAGTGATTTTACCTGAGAGCTGGGGTTTGGCCAAGTATTTAACAAGTATCACAGCATACTGTCATCCCACCATGTCTTCTATGTTAGGCAGGGTCAATGTTTGGACAGTCAAACACCTAACACACTGGAAAACTATGCATATGGAGTAAATAAGACATTTTCTTATGTAGTCCCATTCATCCAAATGACTTTTTGCAAGGCCTTGCATCTTATAAGTAGGATACATACTGAAAACTGGATATATGTGTTCAAACAGAATTACTTGGGTTAGTTCCTCTAATAAGAAAATTCCAGTCCCCTCCTCTGCTCCCAGTCTTAGCTGCAGAGTAATTTACTTCCTCTCAGTCTGGCAAGGAAACTGTAGAAGTAAATCCCTTTCCATGCCTTGCTCAGCTGATAAAGGTTCAAGTACAGCGAGCTTTTTTTTTTTAAATAAGGTGGAGATGAAGGACCTCACATGAAAAGTAGTAAACATTACACACAGTTGCCACATCAGATGAGGCAAGGTACTATCCTTGTTACTTTACATTCAAATTAATAAATAGGTACATAGTTGGGCTCTTAAAGCTACTGGATCATTAACTGGAAAAAAAGCAGAAACAGAGCAACAAAAATTAAAAAGCAAGTTTAAAATGTGATTTAAAGCACTTTTATAAGTTGCCACTAAAAATAAGAAAACTGTTTCTTCTAGGAAAATATAATCAGACTGCAGAATACTCCAAGCAGAGAAGTCAGCTGCTAAAAGCAAACCATTTTGGACAAGGTACTGGAAGACTGAGTCAGGAATTGTAGAAGTACACTAAGTTCTCTCTCTCCCTTTACCCCCAGTATTAATTTTGACATCTCTGCATAAAACATTCCTGATGCATAAATACCACTCACTGTAACAGCAGGACACTAATCCTGACACAGCTAACCTGTAATCTAGCTGTAATAAGATCGCCCTAATAGAACCAAGTTAACCTGGCAAATAACCAGATGGTTCCCTTAATGCTCAGAAGAGGGGGAAAAAAAAAGTTAGTGAGACATGGCTCACAGCAGATGCTTTGTTCAACAGAGTATTATAGCTGTGCTGTCTTTGGGTTCTAGGTCACTTAGTGTGCTTGAAACAAGAGCTGGTTCCTTTAAGACTGTTTTCAATGTAATTTCCCATACATTGAATAGAAGATTAATACTAGCTCTTTACATAGTACATCATACATATTTAACCACAACTGGACAGATAAGTATCTGTCTGGGTGATTACGTAGAGGGGAATATGAGGGGGTGATACAGTGTCATCCACCCACAAGGGTTTTTTGCACCTTGTAAACATGACCAGAAACAGCTGCTTAATTCAGAGTACTTGCAAAAGCTATTCACTTCAATTTAAGTCTATTTACTCTGCCAGTTTACTAATATGCTCCCCACCAACAAAAGATAATTAATATACAACACACACACTTTCCTCCCTGGTTTTATCTCAGCTTTGAGTGCTTAGAGTTTACAGATTTAGTTCACAAATCCTTCAGCCCTACATGATCGCCCTCACGCTATCACCAGTTGCCACCAAGCAACAGCACACCCTGCAAGAGCATCTACTGCTCCACATATTGGCAGCTTAAAGGTACTGGCTTACTAATAATGGTCTCACCTCTCACAGCAGGTTTAACAGGTTGGAAGAAGAATTTGGCTTTCCTTTATAAGCACTCAGCTGCTGACCTCAGAAATACTCAATTATAAGTTTACAACAAAGGTGCTAACCCATACAAGTGAATACTGAAGCATCTGAGTTGTTAGCATACACATTATTTTAATTTACAGAGGATGCATTTAACAGTTAAGTCTGCCCCTTTGAGATGAGATGATCTGGGACTCATCGCTAACAGGTTACAGCCAAACCATTACAGGAAGGTCTCAGCTTATTTCCATAAAAATCTTTCCCACTTCTTCCACTCCTTTAGGATAAAAATTGATACTGCAACATTTGATTAAGATTACCAAAAAGTGGTATCCAAGATCCTGTAGCCCAGAATGGGCAGAAAAATATTCTTTAACATTTTACCTAAAAGTCTAACTGGGATTACGCTATCAGCACAGTGAAAGTTTCATCAGAGAGTGCTTGCCCTTCCACGGAAGGAATTTTGTTATTTGTGTGAGATTAATAGAAAGACTTATAATTTGTGTAAGACTAAATGAGTTATTGTGAAAGGTATTGTCTACTTGAGCATTTGAAGCCTGAAACTAACCAACATTAAAAGGCCACAAGTATTTACGAACAGCCACTGAAAAATAACATCTTCCAAATAATAATTTGGAACATGAAAGTGCCATCTTGACAGTATCATAAAACAGGAAGCCAGTTAATTGCAAAGATAACTCACTTTACTCAGAAACTAACACCACAGCTGCTACACAGCACAGTCAGTTGGATGGTTCCTCTTGATAAATCGCTAGAAACCAGTGCATTCGGCTATTTGCTAGCATTAAACTTAACTTCCTCATTTCCAAGACAGTTTGCTATTGCATTACACAGAACATAAGGCTTCAGTATTATAGTATTCAACTGTTAAGATAAAAAAAAATAACTTAGGTCAAGAGAAACATTCCAACCTCCAGCTACTTCTGAAGACATCTGAAAATTGTTTCCAGTCTTCTAGAACTTCAACTTTTATAGTGGTTTTTTTTTTTAAACATACCTCATTAAACTAATATAGCTGGTAACAATCCCTATTAAGGAAGAGAGTCTCCTTTGACAAGGTTAGTCTAATAGCAAGATTCAAACAAATAATTTTTCTAACTCAGAAGGAATAAATGATTTTGTGTATTTTTATAAAGATGAAAAGCTATTTTCAGAACAGGAAGCCACTCAGTCTGTGGCTTGTTTTTCTGACAACAAGAAAAAGCTTCACCTTAGCATGCTAATTACAAAGATACAAGAATAAGGCTATTCTAACTTAAGCAATAACAGCTTGTTTGAGGAAACCCAATACCAAACACTCCCACAAAGCTGCGGCTTTTCACCTGGCACAGCGTCAAAGCGCACTTACAAGCAAGAAGCCAACAGCAAGAACACTAGAAGGTAGATTTCATTGTGAAAGGGTACAGTTGTTTGAACCTGATGTTTACATAAATGCTGTAAAGTGGCGCTTGAAGTAGAAAGGGAGAGACTGTGCTTTAACAATATACAGGAGGTGGACAAAGGCACTTAAAAGCACTTTGACTTTCTACAGTGCTTGGTAGGTCAGTGTTGCAACCACACAAAACACCTACAAAACTAAAACCATATCCTGCTTTGATCATAAAAAACAGCAAACATGGTTTAGTAACTGATTCAGGTGATTAAGAGACACCCTAATAGGAACTAGAAGCCATAATGTTTGATGCCAAGAACATTTGCTTGAGGCCAGTTTGAAAGTTTTCTATGCAAGGGAAAAGCATCACCCCAGGAGAAATTCTCCCAGCACTCAACTGTTGGTCACAAATTCCTCAAAACAATAACGTAACCAGCACAAGACTCCTAATTTATTGCTTCAGAGGAAAGTTTACTTTTCCTGAAGCAGAACAATGTTCATGTGGTTGCACATAAGACAACTATGTAGACAGGAAAACTCCCTAGGAAGTAATCACCAACGCCCCCCTGGCATTCGCTATATCCCCAAGGCTGAACAGGAGCTCCTGCAAAGTTTTGGCACTCTCCCTAAACTACTACAAGAAGAGAGTAATGCTGGTCCTAGTCATACACCACTTTATTAACTTCTTCCAACGTTTCTATTGGCAAAACATCGCACATTATTGACAGCAAGAACAAAATTAACTACCTCATTCTTACGATTTACAGAGCACTTCATTAACTATACAGAAGCCCTTAAAAAGCATCACCCCAAATGCAGAGTTCCTCTATTTCCTGGTTTCAGCTGGGATAGAGTAGCTGGCATAGTGCTGTGGTTTGGATTTAGGATGAGAGTAATGTTGATAACACACTGATGTTTTAGTCATTGCTGAGCAGTGCTTACACCACTCAAGACTTTTCAGCTTCCCATGCTCTGCCAGGGGCATGAGAAGCTGGGATAGGGCATCTATCCTAGCTGTAGCCGCAGCTGCCCAAGGGCTATTCCAGACCATATGGCATCATGCTCAGTATAGAAACTTGGAGGAGCTGACCCAGGTGCAGCAATCACTGCTTAGCAATGGGCATCAGTCAACAGATGTTGAGCAATAGCATTGCGCATCACTTCTTTTATATATTCTCTTATCATTATTATTACTGTTTTCCTCTGCTGTTTTACTAAACTCTCTTTATCTCAACCCATGGGTTTTACCTTTTTTCCAATTCTCTCCCCCATCCCACTGAGGCAGGGGGAATGAGTAAGTAGCCCTGTGGTGGTGTTCAGCTGCCTGCCAGGCTAAGCCACAACATTATCACATAGCCACTGCACAGCTTTTAATTTAAAACATAACACATAGCAGCACTCCGGAGCTGCAGATCTTTACCATGACCTGCACTGCTTCCCACCAACCATCCTGAACAACTAGTTTTTCTCAAGTATAGGCACAGAACAACACAACACACTTTCAAAGCACAACCAGAACTCTATTAAACCAAACCAGAGAGTCATCAGCATCAATATGTTCTTCTGCCTCTATTGATCGCTTCATTAGCATGAAAAAAACTACACCTGGAAGCCAAAAGCCACACAGCCTTTTAGAGTGGAGCAACCAGGACAGGAATACCACACAGCACAGGTTAAACACAAAACCATCCCTAAACTCCCTTCAGAAACCTCCCCACATCCCACGTTCAGCTCTCTCTCATCACACACAGCTTTCTGCCTCATTTTTAACAGGCCATGAAGCACTTGCACCTTCAAAACACTGCAGTTCTGAGGCCCCTTCACACACTTTCCCCACGACTAAGAAACAGCCGGCCAAAAAAAGCAGGGATGAGGCTAAGGGGACGCAGGGGGAAATAACCAGAACAGCAGAATACATAGGGGCCGGGGCAGGCTGAGGCGCAGGGGGAGAGCCCAGAAAGCAGCAAAGAGGGAGACGCGCCGCCGTGAGGCAGCGGGGCTAAGCCGGAGGTGAGGGGAGGAGAGGAGAGCCCCGGACCACGGGAGGCGGGCAGGGCCAGGCCGGCCCCGCCTTCCGGGGGCGGGCGGCGCAGACCTTACTTTGAGGGTGAGGTGATGGACGCGGGCGCTGGCCGGGCCCGTCCAGAGCAGCACCAGCCCCAGCGCAACCGCGGCCCGCGACAGCACAGCCCCAGCGCCGCGGGCCGCCATGTTTATTCCAGCATCCGCATCCTCTTCCTGCGCCACTTCCGGGGCCAAGGAGCGGTGGGGGCACGTGACCGCGGAGGGCGGGGCCGCCCCTCGCCCCTGTCGCCGCCGGGTCCCTTCTGTCACTGGGGTTTGTCCCCTGACACCGCGGTTTTGTGGCTTCCCCCGGCCCTTTTCTCTGCCTCTAGGGGCCTTCTGGGCTACCCCCCGCCCGGAGGCTGCCTCCCCCGGGGGGCCCCTGTGGCAGCTCCCTCCTTGCCGCTGGCCCTCGCTGCTCCCACCGGCGGACGCTGGCCAAAGGGAGCCCCTGAGCCTTCCCGAGGGCATCCTGTGTGGAGGTGCTCAGCAAGGCCCTGGTTTGGGGAGAGGCACCCCAGAGCTGCTCTGCCCCCCCGGGGTGAAGGCCAGAGCTTTTCCCGCCTCAGCCCCCAGCCATGCAGCACAGTTCACAGGGAGGTTTGGGGTTGTTGCTTCCAGCTCAGCTGAGGATCAGCCAGCAATTTCGGCTTCTTCCTGGGAGCTAGGGTGAGAGCAGATGTCTGAGCATCAGGTAGTCCAAACAACTGTCAAACTGCCTTTCTGTTTAAAGCTGGGTTTGGAGTGCTAATTTTAAATATCACCCCAAAAAAAAAAAAAAAAAAAGGAACAAACCAAAGGGTTTTCTGCTTCCTTACTGGAATAGTTTTGCAGCTATTGAATGATTTGAAACTGGTAGCCGTAGTCCCACTTAAAAATGAAACGACAAGCAGATTGGGCCTGACTTCAGCGACTGCTTTGTTGCTCAAACGGAGAGTAATACAGGCAGTGAAGTGGCATAAATAGCAGCAATTAAAATGGCTTTTAGGCTAACACACTGCTAAAAAAAAATTGAAAAAACATGCAATGTGTCTTCCTTACTGGAAGCCATCAATATAAATAAATATAATTCTTCAATGCAGAGTCCTGTGCTGTCAGCTCTTGGAACTCAAACATTCTGATTTTCCCTTTCAGTGTATGGAGCTGTGCAAGTTTCTTCATCTAGAGCCAGAGAAACAACTGGATTGGACCAGACGAGTAGTAAAATGTAAGCAAGGGTGAATAGGCAGAGAAAAATCAATAGGTTTGACCTTTATATTAGCAAGATTATGTAGAATGTCACATCTTTGTACAGAGATGATTCAGGTGTTACTGTATGTTCCCCATTACCTCTTAGTTCCTTTTCACCCTTTTTCTTTTATACTCTTAGGTAATAAAATAAACACAGAAATCTCGCCATCAGCCAAAGAAACTTGGGCTGGTACCAGAAAATATCTGGAAGCAATCTTGTGTTTTTCTACTAGGATTCTTTCTCTGGGCAGTAACTCGTACATGCCGCTAGATGTCCTGTCAGCATCAGGCCTTGCAGTGCACATAGCTACACCCCACAGATTGTAAGATATAACTACAAACATCACATAATTCATTCTGAAAAGATAACTCCGGTCCAGGTATTTTCTTGGAATTAATATTTTTAATGTTGTAGTAGTTATAATTCCTGTGCATGGACCATCTGGGAAACCCAGGGACTTTTGATTCCTGAGAAATAGTTGCTTGCAACCACAGCTGCAGCACAGGCTTTCATGCCTTGCTCCACTACTAAGTATCAAGCACACTTTGACTACCTCACTGGTCAAATAGCATGATGTTTTCCCCTATAATTCTGGGGGTTGGTTCATCTGAAGAGCCTCACTCAGTCTGAAGATGCTTCCTAGTAGCAATCTTGGGGATTTCTATGCCACAGCCTTGAAACTGTCTGAAGATCTTTTTTTTTTTTTTTCATGTAACTCTCCACGAACTATTTGGATATTGTAGTAACTGTAAATTTCCCACTTACCTAGACTAAATAATCTCAAAGTTAGATTTTATAACGTGTTTACTTTGGCTATGCATTTTTCTAAGAATCTGTATGTTAAAAAGATGCCTATACTTAAATTTACATCCCTATCAATATGCAAGCTGGCTGCTGTCTGTAATGAATATGCTATAACAGCAACTCTCATCATCACATGGATATGTTTTACTATAGCTTCCAGACAAGATTTGTCTTGCTCTAAATATGCTGTTCCTAGCAAGTACAGTTATTCTCAGCTGTGGTTAAACATATTTAGCCTGGGTATCTTTTTCTTTACTCTTTCATTGTATTTTCACATGTACCCAAATATCTAATTAGAACTCTTCACAGATTTTTTTTTTTTTTTTAAAGCATTATCATGGGCAACTATTGAGATCGGTTGGAAGGCATCAGCAATGTCAGGAAAATCTTGGCATGGGGATAGCCTAGAGGTACACCTCAGTACAGCGTGAAGCAGAGTGTCAGTTTGTTAACATACTCCATGAGCTAAGGTATAGCCATGTCATACAGTAGCAAGGGCTGGACATAGAGCTGGGAGATGAGCATGACAACACAGCCAGCAGGGCAGGAGCCTCACCATTCAGGGTCCAGTCCCACAGTCCCCAAGCAAGGCCAGCAGGGCAGGCCCAGGGATGGCAGCTGGGAGCAGGTCATCAGGTGAGCTCATAAACAATCAGAGAAGAGCAAGGCTGAGTTGAGAAGTCAATCCACAGTGCAGGTGATGGTAACCAAGGCCAGACACAATCTAGCAGTGACTAGACAGGTCTACAGGGATGAGGCAGGTCTGAGAACAGAGAGATACAGAACAGAGAGATACCAGCCAGGCTCTACATCAACAGTGTCTATAGCAAGGCACAGCCATAGCTGTGGCAGAGCTGGAAATCCCTGCAACATCACTCAAGCCCTCAGGCCAAAGCTTAAATGGGGCTCCTGAGTCCATGGGCAGAGGGTACGGGTGGAGGCCACAGGTGAGGCTGGTCAGGGCCATTAAGGTTTATCAGGTGTTAATCAGGCCTTAATTAGGCCCCTCTGGGCCCTGATAGGGCATTTAAAGAGAACCAAGGTCCCCTGCTGTGTGTTTGAATGATCTGTATAGGGTTGTAACAGCAGAAAGGAAACAGCTGTGATAGTGATGGCCTTAGGGAAAGGTGTGTCCTCTTCCTTTCCTGGTGCTGTTTCAGTCCCAGTGTATGAGAGGTTGCAAGCGACATCTACATTCCTTGTCTTGGATGTGGATGATATGGGTAGAATTATAAAACTAAAAGGGAAGCAGCTGCAAGGGTGATAACTCCAGGGGGGAAAGGTGGGTCCTTTTCCTCTTATATCCTGGAAACTAGAAATGCTTGTACGTGTTCTGGAAGTTGTGATTTTTCTTGCTTTGCATGGGTAAACAAACCCAGGGAAAAAGGGATTAGATTGAATTGTAGCTTAGGTATTTATTTTATCTTCTTTAAATACCTCCTGAATCATTTAGCAGCTTATCTGGCTGTTTTCAAGGGGGACTGGGGTTTCCTAAACAAAAGTCCTGGCCTTCTAAAAAGCTTCTGCTTGGGCTTAGGATCTGTCTCTGGGAGTGTTCTGAGTCCTAACAACAGGAGAGAGGTAAATATGGAGAATTCACAGGAATATATCGAGATAACAGATCTGTGTGGTCTTGTTCTCAGTGCGGCTGAAGGAAAACTCCCACCAGCTTCTGTGTTGCTCAGATCTGGGTTGTCTGAACTAAGTAACGAAGTGGTAGATAATATAATTTCTAAGCCTCATTTTGAATTATTCTTTTGAGGCTGGGACCTACTGAGCTTTCTAGCATTGTACTTCAGCATAAAGGGCTCTTAATGCTCCCATTATTGTTAATTACATTACTAATTAGAGACCAACCAAGCTGCAGGCCCTGCTGTTTTGGGTACTGTACAACTGAAATTAATAACATAAATGGCAGTCCCTGTCTTGGAGAGTTCAGGGTAAATAATGACAATCAAAAATAGGAAAAAGTCCCCTTCCGGAAATATCTGGAATGAATTTTATTTAGTATTTGTCTTGAACCTCTGTCCACACAAATGTCAATAACTTCTCATAGGTTTTGGCATGGTTGATTCTAATGTACCATCATAATACAAAACTTGCATTTCTGGCTTTTATCTTTCTGTAACTGGTTAAGCATTTCTATCTTTCAGTGCAGACAGGTTTCCCTGCCCGTGCTGGTGTAACAGGTTTGCCTTGTTCCCCTCCCAGCTCTTTGTGCAAAAGGAAATTCCACAGCAAATTCACCTTAGATGATACTAGTGCTGCTTTCTGTTTGGTCCCCGTACATTCTTTTTACTCAAGTATTTGTGGATTAAGCTCTCAAAAAGTCGTGATGCAACCGCATTGTCTGGTTTTGCAACGCGCTCTGGATGGACGTAGGTCTAAGGACAGCGGGCTTTATGCCCCTTCCCCGAGAGTCTGTGGAAGTACAAATCCTTGGAAGATTGTGGTTGTGCTTTAGGCAGCGTGGTAGGCTCAGGTATTTCAGTATGTTGGCAGTAGCAGGAAGGAGGACTCTGAAATGAGTTGAACACCGTGTCTCTTAGTCGTTATGAAGTCAGTCCTTAAAAGTAATAATCTTTAATGATGAACAAAAGCATTGCCTGTTCTCTGCCTGCCTTCCGACAGTATGTTGCATTCTACTCTTAACGCTCAAATCAACTGAACTAGGATAAAAATAAATGCAGTTCAGTTATTAACATGCCACTTGGCTTTGTTGTTCTAAATGTTGGAATTGCTTAGTAAGTTACTCCTTTCTTGTCCTTTCTTATGTAGGGTAATAGCCAAGTGAAGTGCATTAAAAGGAGATAATTTTTGTAGCAGCTGTTCAATTTTTATCTTCTGACATGAAAAGGATCCCCACCTTTGATAAGCGGATACCTTTTTCCTCAGGTGAATAAACACACTTCCCTTTCTCCCCCCCCATGTAAATCTTTAATGAACCAATGCAGCAATATAAAATGTCAGTCTAAAGCTCTTTTTACATTTTTTTGGAGCTGAAAAACAGAAATGTAAAAATCGGATTAAGTTACACGGCTCTAATAAATGCTGTTAGAGAGGAAGATGAGCACAAAATAAATCTTACTTCTCTGGCAAGGAAATGGGCCATTTTCTGCAAGGCCTGCGTAATGGTTACAATAACCCACATTCATGCAAAGGCAGGTCATTTGGTTATTTTTCTGCTGGCCTGTTGAGCATATTGGTGACAGATGGTGGACTTAATATTCCCGGATTTGGGTTATTTTGGGTGGGTGTATGTCTATATGTATTTGGGTAGCTGAGTTTGAAGAAGTCAGCCCTTGCAGTCAAATTTTTAAGGGTGTGGGTTTCCTCCTTCTCTAGGGCGGCTGCCCCCCTTCCAGAGCGCCAAAAGAGGAACATTTGCTTAACAAAAAAAAAAAAAAAAAAAAAAAAGCAGCAGCCCCGCGCCCGGGGCGGGCGGTAAGAAATGGGGAAGGGACAGCTGAGGGCGGGGATCACCGCCGGGGCTGCCCTCCGGGCGGGGGCGCCCGCTCACCCAGCCGGGCGCTCCCCCGGCCCCAGGGCGGGCGCGCGCTGCCGCCGCGGGGGCCTCCGAGGGCCCCCCCCCCCCCGTCCCGCTCCTCTCCGCACCCCTCGCCCCGCCGGGGCCCGGCCCTCCCTGCGCCGGGAGCGAAGGGGAAGGAAGCTCCAGCCGGGGGCAGAGAGAGAGAGACCCCGAGCGCCCCCCGCCCGCCCCTCAGCGCCGGCCCTCGGCGGCGCGGCGGAGCCATGAGCTGGGGCATGGAGCTGTGGGTGAGTGAGGGAGGGGGAGAGGGGACGAGGGAGGGAGCGGGGTCGCCGTTGCGGCGGTTACCGCGGAGCGCCGCGCCCGCCCCGAGTCATAACGGTCCGTGCGGAGGGGCTGGCGGCGGCCCCGCTGCGGTGCGGGGAGGTGCGGGGGGCCGGGGCGGGCGGTTCTGGGCATGGCAGGGCAGGTCTGGCGGGGGGGTGCTCTCTCCAGGAGGGGTGTCTCCCCTTTCTGAAAACTTTTACGTGTAGCCTCTGCATGGAAATCCCGGCGGAGACTCAATAGTTTTATTTATTTTCTTCGGTAAAATAAAATTAAAAAAAAAAATGCTCAACGGCACAAAAAGCGATCGCGGTCCTAGAGCGGAGGGAGGCTTCCGAGCAAAGACTGGGGTGGGTTTTGTGTGTGGCTTCTGCAAGAGGCTGGCGGAGAGGCTCCGAGGTGGATTTATATACAAGGGGTCCAGTTTCAGGAGAGGGAGCTGCAGGGAAGAAAAGCCAGATGATAAAATTTCCTTTGGCTGTTGTTAGGGGTTTTTTCTCCACGCTTGTTTGGAAGGAGGGAGGGTTTTATGAGAGTTTTCTGTTGTGTGTAAATAAATACGCTTCAGTGGTGGGGCGGGTTTCAATATATAAAGCTCCTTGATTTGGAAGTGAACCTGGGAAAGTATAAACGCCTTTGGTTTACGATGGAACGTTGCTGGAAAACAACAAAGTGTTAAAAGGAATGAAAAGCGGATGATAGCGATTTGAAATGGTCCCTTGCTCGCCTGAGCAAATATGGGTGTGCAGATAAAAGAAGTCTTGAGAGGCAAAAGAGAGATACATATTCAGTCACAAAGAGGACGTGATGCAGCCATGTTTGGCAGCGTGATGGTGGAGCATGGAGCAAAACCTGTTATTGAGGGCTTACAGTAGTGGGCAGGAGACCCGGCAAGCGGCTGATCATTTAATAGTGGGACGCTAAAAATCTTTGGATAAATCTGTGCTCGGGAGAGGGGGGGAAGAGGAAAACGGAAACAGTGTTTTGAATGGTGAAGTCAAGAATGAGTGGCAGAGGGTCATCTGGCTTGCAAAGGGCTGCAGGATTCTGCTCCTGTGTTCGTGGTTGTGGCTGGTAACCGGTGCGAATTAAGATGTAAACGTATCAGCTTTTAAACTGTCTCTGTGTAGAAGGGGTTATTTTAGACGTGGTAAGCGCTGTCCTTTCTGGATGCATCACTGGCCTGTTCTGGCAGACAGTTAAGTAAGCATCCCGTTTTGCTGTGACATCGTGGCGGCGTTATAGCTGGACCTGGCTAGAACTACAGTAAATTAGGGAGGAAATGTTTACTGAGAGGTTATTGTGGTATGCTTGTGTATTCTAGAGAAAGAAGGGTGATACAGACAGATGAAATATTGTAGTGATGCTATATTGATTCATCAGTACATAAACAGCTCTGCTGCATGGGAGTGTTTATGGGAAAATCTGCAGTTGCCTCCTTTTTCTGCATTTTGGATGCTTTGAGGGGAGGTGAAATAGTTTGAATGGAATTAAAGTAAGACTCAGCATAACAATTTTGACACGGGAAAATACATTCTGAATTCTCAGGATCGCCTTAGTTATTTTTGCATTCTTAAAAGTGTGCAAGCGATACTGAGATGTTTCTGCACAAGAACAGGAGTAATGGAGTAGTGCTTATAAATAGTTATTTCTGGTTTATGTAATCTTTGCAGGTGTGTATGCAGTCTGTAACAGTTACAAACTGCTTTTGTAACATACTTTTTTTTTTTTTCCCCCCCCTGAAAATTTTGTTGGTGAAATTGTCTTCAGCAGCAGCGAAGTGTTATTTTTCATGTCTTCACTGTAGTATTTTGAGAAGCATAGCAGGTTACTGAGGAAAAGGGTTGGACCAACAGATCTAATGATTCTAGATACAAATTTGGCAGGAGTGGCTTTATTTTAAATTGGGGAGAGTTTTGGAAACATGTCGGTTTCCAGTGCTCTGGTTATTTAGGCCAAAACACTGATTTCTCTCTCCGTGTTCTCCCTTCCACTGGGAAAGGAAACCACACAACCAACCTGTATTTAATATATGCTACCTCCTTTTGCTGATCATGATCCGTTTTTTTTCTTAAACAAAATTAAATTTCCATTTACCTTACAACTTAGTATTTAATAGTCAGGGAATGGGTCTTTAGGAACAGGTGTTTTACGCTACAAATGCCTGTTTTGCGATTTGACTGGTGTATGATTTGATGCAACCATTTGAAGGACTGAAAGTTGAGACAGTATCAAGTGTTTCCAACTGTAGTTGAGAAGTTTGAAATTTGCTGGAAAGATTCGTTAGCGTTGTTAGATCAGGCTTGACTTGCACCCTGTGTCTCTGATGTGCTGATCTATCAGACTCGATGCGTGTTCATGATTCACCCCTTTAAATGTAGCTAAGGAGAAGTAGAATCAAGCTTGCTCTTTAGAGCATCTGGAATATTAATGTGCATGGATTTATGTAGAATTTCTGTTCATTCCTGGGGAAAAAAAAAAAAGCTTGTTGCAGAAAGCTTCATACTTCAGAAGGAATAAAATCCCTTCAGCAACGTGTAAGTTATTCCCAAGACAGGCTTCTAGCCTTGTGATGTGAGTGTATTCTGTGCCTCTGGCTCGCAAATCCTATTGCAAAGTTCCTATTGATGTTTTACTTTAATTGAGCCTTCTGAGTTTCATTTCAGGATTGGCCCTGTGAGCGTAAGTGGACCCATAACCAGCAGAATTATTAGAGGTACTAATGCAGCGTTTATATCCCTTATGAGGCTAAATGCTTGGGCTAATGAGATCATCTGGGGGCTCCAAGCAATCCAGCGTTACAGAGCAAAACCTGAGGGTCTTGTGTCACCGTCTGTGAGTTCCCTGTGTGTGAGCACACTGTACAGGGCGGCAGTGGCTGTGCTGTGCAGTTTGTCAGTCTACCCAGCCCCTGCAAAAGTCTTTGTGTCCCTTACACTTGAAACGTACAGGAGCTGGAGGAAGAAGCAGTGGGTGAAGGACAAAGTACAGTCACAGGACCAAACCATTTTGGTTTTCACCGCAGTTCAAGAGTAGCATTAAGGGCTAACAGGTGGGAGGGCATAGTAGATTCTTAGTTCATGTCTGATTCTTGAAATTGGCAATGTTTTCTAAATACTTAGCTAATGTAAGTGGTAAGTAAAGATTACGTGTACAGACCCAACTTTTGTGCCTTCAGTCAACTACGCTTTGGGGACAATAGGCTGTAAAAGCATACTTGGATCCTTTCACCCTTTTCCTCTCTTGGGTAATGGGGAAGGAGCGTAGAGCATGGCACGTACAGCTATTCTGAAGGGTGCTTTAGCTGGTGAAATGCTACTGTGTGCTGCACTTCCCACCAGTGTCCTTTTGTGTGGTATGCAGCCCTTAAAGCGAGCGGGAGGAATTACATAGCAAACAGCTATAACTAACCTCAGCACTTCTGTCCTTGTCTTTTGAGTGGAAAAAGCTGTGGCTGCATGGTTGGTGTATTGAAGGGAATGAATGTTCTTGATGATGAGTTTTGGTACAGTATGTAGTTTGGGGGAGCTACATGTAAATTTGTGGTTAAGTGGTCGAGGAAAAACTCTGTCTCTTCAGAACACTGTCACACCGCGTGGCAAGTGCAAGCCGTGAAGTGATTAAATGCGAGAAGATTAATCTTTTTGTCATGAACGTTTCAGAGGTGCAGACACTGTGGGTTTGATGCTTTTTTTTTTTTTTCCACTTTCCACAATGTAAAGTTTAAAAAAAGCCTGGGGAGAAAAGTGACTTAATCAGATTTTTCTTTGACCTTTGTGAAAAGCTGAGCATCTGCTCACAGCCGCCACTGTCCTTTACACCTGTGAGAAGGTGAATATCCTGTGTTTGCAAAGGGATAATTTGCTGTCCTTACGAAAGGGGCTCTGTTGGCCAACTCATGTGACTGGCACTTTGGGGACTGCACCTTTTGATTGCAGTGTGTTTCAGTACGCTTTAGGATGAAAAAATACACTTTGTGGATATTGTTATTTTTGCCTTATAAAGTTAATTCCACTTATAAATGTGAATTGTCCCTAAACTTTTTATGGTTTAGAAAATTATTATTTGCAGTAATAGTGATTTCTTAATTTACAGTATTAAAACAAGTGGGATTCTTGTAGACCATGTTCGCTTAACAACATCCTCATCGTCAGATGATGAACCATGGGTGCAACTCTGAGTCAAATGTGAAGGCCCTGCTTGCTATCTGTAGCTGGTAAATCGTTTCCTCTTTCAATACTTGCGTCTCTATTTCATCAGCAGAATTTATGTTTAAACAGCTGTAACTTTTTTTAAATTTTTAAGGTTGTTCTTCCATAGTATTTATAAATGGGTTTTACATAGTGGTGTACATGTCTGTGTGTCTGGGCACGGTAGTCAAATGTGATCTTAAATGAAGGCTCTGTTCTTGTTCCCTGTAGAGGATGTGCAGAGCTGGACCTAGGTTTGATGTAGCAAGTCTTTTCTTAAGCGAACATTTGGGCTTTTTTGTATGTACCGCTGTAGCTGATAGCATACAATGGAAATCTGTGTGTGGGTGTGATCCCACCCATCCCATTCTCACCACCACCCCCAGCCCAGTTCTTTAGTTTGGGTGTTAACTGTTATTCTCCAAGACTGAAAGGAAGGGGAGCTGGTTTCTGAGGGGACAAGGACACAGGTTAGAAGTACTTCGTCTTGAGTGCTAAATCACAAGTTAACTCTGATTATGAGTTGAGTGTTTCCATTGCATAAGGTAATGGGCCTAGCCTTCAAAGGTGGGTGGATGAATTGTTTGCAGCTTAGGCCAACATCATCTGTAGTGATGGCAAATGCTCTTCTGAAAAGTGTGTTTTATTGTAAATTGGCTGCGAATTGTTGCAACTTATTTGGTATTATTCAGACAACTCCTAGAGGCAGAGCTGTGCATCCCTGACCCCTTTCTTTGTTTTTAGTAGAATCTTGTTTTCTATTTAGTAGCATGTTAAATGTTCTGTAGAGGCTGGAATTTCACCTACAAAAATAATACTCCCGGAGTAAGGCACCCTAAAAGCAAACACAGTAAGAGGTTGGAAAAAAAAAAAAAAGAGATGAGGTCAGGAATAAATGAATCTTATTTATAATTTTGGCTTGGTTACTCTAAGGCTCTTGGTAAAAGTTGTATATGAGTGCTGGAGATGGGCACTTCAAAGCAAAATACACTTTTCATTAGCTCAGTATTCTGCATAGTTATTTGGACAGTTTTGAGGTAGCAAAATTGTCTGACATTAATATCTCCTCCTTATTTCACAGTGGATCACTCGCTGTTTTAAGTGGTCAGCCTGCATATGCAGATTACGGAGTGAGAAATAGTTTATAGAAGTTGAATCACTACAAAGTATCTTAATTCTGCAGCGTACACCTTTGTGCGTTTGCCCAGCGCAGGAGGGTAGTTCAGGCTGCTGCAGCCTGTAAGTATATGTGCATTTTAAAATTAGGGCTACTGTAGTCTTTTTCATTAGTTTAAAAGTCGTTGATTTTTAAACTGTTAAGATGTGCTGTGTGGGAGCTCCTCTGCTGCTCGCAGGAGCTGGGGTTACGTGTGAGATCCCTGCATACACCCCTTAGTACCTCCAGTCACTAGGAGTAGAAAGACTCCAATCTGGTTTCTGAAGGAGTTGCTGGGTCTTCAGTGGCTGAGTAATTTTGTTTACAATTCTGCTTTGCTTTAGGAAAAAGGTTTTCTATAATATTGTCACCGACCTATTCTTTTATTTCCTACCTATTCATTAAAGAGTGGAGGATTTATGATCTTTCAGTGTGAGTCAAGACTGCAGAATACCTTTTTTTTTTTCCCTTCAGTCACAGACTCTTCCCATTTGTATTGTGGCTGCTGAAGATCCCCCGCTTTCTTGAACCATATGGGAAGGCAGTCAAACATGAGACGATGTTTTTCTGGACTCTGCAGCTCATTAGTGTTACTCATGTTGTGAAACATTCTTTTAAAGCAGAATTTCAAAAGCCATACTCCACATGAAGAGTAGGAGCCACTGCTGCACTGTAACTTAATAACATGCTTTACATTATTGCCTGTGTTGATTGCTGGAAAGGTAACCTGCTAATGAATTTTTGAAATTCACTTTCATCCTGTTTGAAATAACGCTTCTGAGATTAGTTATACATTGAATCCAATCCAGCTGTCAAAATCCAATGCTCTGTTGAGTTTCCTTTGTGTTCATATAAATATTTAAAAATAACTTCCCCTTTCAATATAATCATGCACTTTTCAGGTGAAATTTGTCTTCCTCCTTCCACCCCTAGAAACTCTGTTTTTTCTATTTCACTTTTTAAAAAGGGTAAGCTGGTTAAATTGGTGAGATGAAAAACCACTGTTGTCACTTGGCATATTGCAGTCTTTGTCCTCTTCAAACAATGGCTTTGGCTCTAAAATACAAAATGGGAAGAAGCAGTATGTATGTTGTATGTATGCACATAGGTGTGTACAGGATACGATGGCTTTAGTCTTTTTTTCTCAGGCAGGTGTGCAAAGGGTGATTTGGATCCCTTTGGAATTTTTACATGATTACTTTGCCTCTGTGTTGTCTGGATAACCTTATTTACCTGGTCAATAATTTCTTTTGGCACAGTTTATTAAAAAAATGTTTGTTGGTGTTACTAAATAAAATGTTTCTCTGGATCTAAAAATGGACAAAAATGTAGATGAGGTTTCTAGATTACTTACAGCACAGAGCAGTGCAGTTAAAGTGCAGGAATGATGTGTTGATTGCCCAGTGTTCATTGGCGATCACTGAAGCGGACATGCACGTTCTAAAGCACGTAAAGAAGAAGTTCTGTTGCAATGTTGTCCTTCATTTATTGGGGAAGAGTCAGCCTAATTGGAAAAACAACCAAAAGAACAACAATGATCCCCCAGACACCCTTAGAAAGCCAGTAAAGCATTAAAAGTTGAAATGGAGTCTCTTGGGAATTAATGCCTCGTTTAGAAAGATGGTCCCCAGTGAGCTACAAGTTATCCAGGTAGTCCTTAATCCTGAGGAAGTGCCACCGTGGATTATCATTCTTCTTCTTGTAGCTGAAATAACACAGGTTTCTTATGTTAAATTGTGTCACTTGGCTGTCTCTTGTTGGTATTTTTCAAGTGCTTCTGCTTAGTACCTAGAGAGGTTTTAAAGCAGATCCTTGAATTCTACCATTTTAGTGAGGCTGGTATCCGTGCTCCTGGTAGCATTTATGTATCTGAGGGGAAAAGGTCATTTGTGGTGTTAATACTTACTCCCGTGTGAACAGCACGTACAATTTATCTCATAAACTACTAATTTTTATAGTTCCAAAATTTTACTTTCATTGAACTGAGTCTGTGGATATGCGGATAAAGGAGTATTAGCTATGTGACAGGAGAATGATCAAGAATGATCATCTTGCAGAGATACTGAGAATACTGCTTGTAACTAACTTGACTCCTGGCATCAGTTCAACTCCCCTCCAGTTACCTCAGGGAAATTGCTTATTGGGTGCCTTGGACAGTTTTCTCTGGCTCGGCCTATACTGTAGGCTGAGCCAGTAGCTGCTCTTAGTATGAAGGTTAGTTAACACTTTCTATTGGAGTCATATATTCTGCTGCTTAAATTTTTTTTTTCCAAGTTAGTGTGCTCAGACTGCAATTTTCTTTCTTCTGTGCCTGCCTCACATTTTTTTGTATTTCAGATTAGTCAGGTTTAATCAGTTGTTACCAAGGCTAGTGTCTTGCATGTACTAAACATGATGCGTCTTCAGTTTTGGAAAGCTGTAGCGTTCCCATTCATTGGAGCAAGGTTTTGAAATTTGGCAGACAATAGCTGTTGAACAGGGATATGCCTTCTGCTGTTCTTGAGAAAATCTGCCCAAATTAGGCAAACTTGTAAGTCTTTGGAAAAATACCACTCAGTGAAGATATTAGTGCTGAAGTCTTCAGAAGTTCCAGCGTGTGATGAGTGCATTTTGGCCTCGGAGGGGTTTTTGTGGGACAAGATGATGCAGTCACCCACAGAATAGTTGAACATGCCTCAGTCTGGGCCTTGCAAGAGTGCAGCCAGACTTTCCATGTCATGGCTGCTCAAGGCCAGGGTGGAGGTTGGCAGCCTCTTGAGCTCTCAGATTCCTTCAGTGGCACCCAGCGGTGCAGAAGAGGAAGCTGGCTGGAACACAGTCCTGCACGAGTGGGGTCTGGGCTGTACTAAAGGAGGATAATGTGCATGGGTGAATTGGGAGCAAGTGGACTTACAGCTAGGAGAGGAAGGGGATGAAAGGCATGGCTGCACTGGGTCATGCTAAAGGTCCATCTGACCAGCAAACTGGTTTTTCTCTTTTTGTGCTCACCCAAGGGCAAAGAATGGGGGAAGAGATGCTGTGGTCAGAGAGGAACCTGGCTGATTCAAGAGACCAAATGTGGTGGGGAAGAAGTAGAGCTCAGACTAGGATCTAGTTACAGAAGCTTGGAGTTGCTTGTCTAGGAACCATTCCTATGACTGGAGTGCCAAGAGTGATGGGAATGGGGTCGTTTGAGGAGATGCAATTTGAATTGGCAGTTCTGGTAGTGAAGTCGGGGAGGATGAGAGAACTGGGACTAATTGGGCAAAGGAAACAACAGAAAGGAGCTCAGGAGGAGAAAGGGAGTTTAAACTGAAAAGCCAAGGAACCAGTAACAAGGAAACAGCTTGGATAAAGAGCGTGTGGGGAGAGCAGGGCTGGGCTCTGGGTAGGGTGGGTGGGATTGTGGCTTGCGGCCAGGCAGGAGGTGCAATGGGATTAGAGCATTAGGCGCGGCAAGTCAGGAGTTTGATGGGATCAGGAGAAAGTGTAGTGGGTACTCAAGGGGAAGGAAGAAGCATGGGTCAAAGGATGAAGGTTAGATAATAAATAGAAGAATAGCAAAGGGACCTAGCAGTCCTCTTCTGCATGCTTGGTTTTGTAGCATTGCTATTTTTATAGCTTTTTCCATGTAATATTTAAGTAGAGTTGACTTACTGTTTGAATGTGTGCACGTTGATTTCTGTGGTTGCATTTTGCATCTTTACTCGCTGTGGAAGAATATTTGACCACATCCCCAAATGAGAGCTCTATCCAGGAGTGTGTGCACTGCTGTTTTTCATCCACCCATTCTGTGCAGAAAGCTTTGAGGAATTGTTTAGCAAATAGGTTTAAAATGTCTTCGGATTATATTTTTCACTCTACATTATGCTTTCTCTTATGCAGAGATAAATGCTTTAACACGTTTATCTTGTATTTACAAAAGGAAAAAAATGATTGGCATGCAGCAGTGAGTGAAAGGAAGTGTGTTTTTGCAAACAAAAGTTGAATGGGGAAGGGAAATATTTCTTGCCCTCTTGAGGGCTGTTGATCTGTCAAATGTGGGTCTTACAGGAGTGGCATTCATTAAGAATGTGTAACTAAGGTTTTGCTGTAGTAAAAGAAAAACTGTCAGTGGGTGAACCAGGAGAGCTGGGATAGAGCACTACATAAATATTTTTTCACTTGTCCTGCCTCTCCCAAGTATAACAGCCTGAGATACTTTTGCTTTTGCGTTGCCACTGGAAAAGCCTGAAAATAAAGGGTGAGAGGGTTGTATATACTGGTCAAGTGCCTTTATTTCCTTACAGCTCTTTGGAGTTCTGAAACATCTGTGTTTCACAGAGGTTGCTTTTTGGCACATGTTTGTAACTTAACATGTAAAAGCTGAAAAACCATGTAGCACAGCTTTACTACAGTTTTTGGTGTGCAAAAAACCTCTAAGGATTGGTGAGTAGCTTCTTTGCTGCTTTGCTCAGAGACGCTGCCATCAGCTGGTCTGCTGAGGCTACATTCTCCTGAAGGACAGCCAGCCTACCCATGGTGATCAAGGCATTCACTGCTTAAAGATTATTGCCGCATGCTTTACCCGAAAACCAGAATTGTAAGCTGTGCAAATGCACCAGCCTGTCCTTTAGGTAATGAGAATGCGTATCACATGACATGTGTGACTCTGTTCCTATTTAAATCAGTGCCCTGGGGATTTACAGCCTTATTTTTGGAATGGGGGGGGATAGCTAGGTTCCAACTCTATTTAAAGACAAAATAATGTTTCTCTGGCTGTGTGGCTGCATGCAGTCTTCTAGGATGCAATGAAGTAGCCTGGGAAACAACCCTGGAACAGTGGAAGCATGCATCCGTTCCTGGTATAGCATGATATGAACTGTGAGCACCTCTATACCTCATCTGGATAATTGTGGGATGTTTTTTCTATTTGCGTTGTGGCTTTTGCTTTGATTTTTGTCTCTGTCATCCTTAACTTGTATTATGTATAAAATTGTTGAAAGCTCCTTTTCCAGAGGTTGGGTGTGATTGGCGTGAAACTATCGCAAAATAGGAAAGCTATAATTGTTGGAAGAAGATGACTTTTGCAAGACGTGCTGTTGTGAAACACACACACCCCCCTAACTCAGGCATCTTTGGAGACCTGCATGGTTGTTGATGCTTTTTGAAAACACTTAGTCTTGAATAGAAAGCTTGTGTAATCATAGTGCCAAAATTTAATGTTTGTGGGAGTGTGTTGAATTGTTCCAGCTAAGAAAAGCCTTCACTGAGCTAAACAACATAAATATAAATATTTCACTTGGTTATTAGCAGTTGAATTGAAGTACTTGATGGTTAGGAACAGCATGACAAAGTAGTGCACTCCATTCACACAAAAGTCAGAAGATCTTTTCTTTTATATAGTATGTATGGTTTTCATGCATATGACTACAACAATTTTTATTGAATGTTGAATCTGTTGTTGCCTTGGTATACTTAGCTTTTGTAGTTTGCTTGTAGGTTAATCCCTGGGGGGGAAAAAAAAAAAATCTGGAGCATTGTCAGAGTAGTAAAAAGCTAAAATCCATGCTTCTTGAAGAGTTGGACAAGTGAAAAAGCATCGAAATAGCAGAAATTCAGAACCTATTTTATAATTAGAATGCACGTGCAGTGATTTTAAGTGACTGGTCAGTGGAGCAATGTTGATTTCCCTCTGGGGGTGAGGCATTCACTGAACCTTCTCAGCAGGGGGTGAGATTGATTCCTTAATCAGAATAGCAACAATCCATCCTGAAGCTTCCTCAAGGTATTAGGGCTAAATTAAACAGTCTGGGACTAATGTGTAAGCCCTAATGCACTTCAAGAGGCTTTCTTGGATAAAGAGAATTTTGAAAATAATCAGAAGATGAACCCAAAACAAAAAGGAAAAAAGCCACAGCTCAAATCACCCTTAAGAAAGGGGACTGTAATACATTTTTTTCTTTGTGTGGTGCACTGCTTAATGCTCAGATCCTCTTAGGGAAGAAAACAAAAAATGCATGAACTATATAGCTCTATTCATGGCACTGCATTTATAACTTGTTTTTTCTCCTTTGTGTATGTGTTCCATAGCTGTTCCAAAAATAGATACGGTTACAAATACTAAATTGGTAGAATTAAACATCTTAAAGCCAGGAAATACACCATTTTTAAACAACAGTCACTACTGAGGAAATGTGGGTTCCTATGCATATTGTATTATGTCTTAATATTGCAAAATTTTAAGATTGTGTTTACTTGTCTGCATTTACAGAGGCTACAATTATGCATTAATTTATTGAGGATAAAAATGTCATGGTTGCATTCAGCTTTTCTGGAAATACTTTCATTAACTTGAATGAGGAATGAAACAGTATGACTGAGCTGTAGTCTGTATATAAAGTGCTCATAAGCAAGAACTAACTATAATATGTCAGTAGCCTCACTGGATGTGCTTACTGATCATTATGAAAGTCATTCATACACAGGAGTACTACAAAAAAAGTGAGGTAGACCACATGGCATTTCTTCAGTCTTAGTTCTTGGTCATTTTGTCTCAGTCTGCACACAAGTCAGGTGACAGGTAATTTTCTTCTTACAGAACACTGGAATCCTTTACAAATATATCCAGAAGGCCTGAGGACTTTATAAAAGCTGTAATCTTTTAGGGTGACTCTTTGTTAATAAAGTCTGTGAAGACATACTGAATGTCCCTGGTAGAAGTTGGTAGATGCTCTCAAAAGACCTCTGACTTCAGAGATGCTCTGCCAAAATATTCTACCATAACATAAACTTTATTGGTCCCACTGGTTCATGGCCCACCAGTTTGTGTTAGCAGCCAAAACTCCATTATATAGGGAAAGGGGTTTTAAACTTTAGGGTGAAAAATAAGCTCTTTACTTTCCCTTTCTTGGCTGAGAGCCATAGCAGTTTCAGTCAACCTTTGGACCAAAGTTGTAGCTTCCAGAGACGATTTTAATTGGAAGGTATTGTCATTAGGACAACTGAAGAGCACCGAATGACCTCGTTGTCCTTGCTGTGGGAGGCGATGTTCTTGTCAAATTGTGGGAAATTCCCTCTGTGTACATCGGTAAGCACACATTTGTTTTCCTGTTTCCCCCTGCTCTGTATCAGCCTGGTTCAGAGGCCAAGCTTGCTTTCCCTGCTTGGCAGCTAAAACATCTAGTTTTATCAAGTCAATATCCTCTTTCGTATTTTTAGATGATTCAACCGCTCATCAAGCAAATGGTCTATCCCTGTGTTATAAAATAGTTGGGGAGTCATGGGACGTTCAGGGAACTGTGCCCAGAAGCTCCAGTTGCTGTATGAAGATCAGTAGCTCTGATCCATCCAAGTCAAAGGTTGGACAGGAGGTTCCTGTTTGTTCTTCTTCAAACAAAGGCATTTCTTCTGTGTTCAAGTGCTCTTTAATCCAACAGATGAAGCTGCAGCAATGTAATGGATGAAAGCTGAAGTAAGCAAAGCATAGGTATGAGGAAGAGTGAAAGGAGAAGAGGAGGAAGGCTGGCACCTTGTTATTTTTAATAGCAGGAGTTGATACAGATTGCCAAGGGACTGGTAGACTTTCTGTCTGTAGGAGTGGCTGTATATTGAGATGAGAGTCTCTGGGTCCACCGTAAGCTTCGGGGACCCTTGGTCCTGTTGTGTCAGCGGTGGCATGGGATCGCTGCAGCAGTTGCCCTTCAGCTGTGGGCTCTTCCTCTCGCAAAGTTTACGAACCTGTGAGCTCCCGTTTTGTCATCCTGCAGAGCAGTTTAATCTGACTGACAGCTCCGGATTGCTTGTGGGGATATTGCTGGATGCTTACGATAGTGACTCATTCATTTGGGATATGATAGATGCTCTTATTTCTTGAAATTACTTTCTGAGTAAGCATTTTGGAGCATGAACACTGGGAAGATTTTTTTGTTTGTTTGTTTGTTTTGTGGTTTTTTTTCTAAGGCAGTTCAGTTTACCTAAGAATTGTATTTATACAAGTCCCGATTTGGAAGATTATACTGATCCTATATTTTGCGTTCAAGTTAAAAAGAAAATGGAACAAGGAGTATTTTTTGGATCTTCCTGTCCCAAGATAAAATGTTAATTACTATTGTATAAGTGAGACAAAATATTTTAACATCTGTGTTTTGAAATATTGCTTTAAAGTTTATAAACCGTATGATTTGTAAACCATGTGAAAATACAGTGAAATAGGGAATTATAAAGGTGACAAGAAAGCAAAGATATGAAAAGTTTATATAACTGGGGATTTTATCTGCAGTAAAATTTATTTTTGCCTAAATTACAGCCTTTTAATTGTAAAGAGAGGATAAAATAATGAGATTTATTTTTACCCTGCCACCACTATCTGTTCTAATACGAAGCCCTTATGATAAGCTTTGTCTTGCAGAGCACTTGCACTGGTTGCTTAGACTATTTATCTTCATTAGTGTATCTGTTATTTTAGAAATTGCTTTTGTTTTGTGCTGTTGTTCAACTAAATCACATTCTATAAAAGATTGAACCTTACTCTTCAGCCCTTAACCTTAAGAGTAATTTCAATTATTTCAGTGCAGTTAAGAGCTGAAGCCCTTGGCTCTTTGTTTACGCACCCGTTGTGTCTGTCTGCATTATGGGTCTGTGGCTTTTTTTCAAGGTTAATAAGAAATTTAGATCATTGTGCTTAATTTAGTAATGCTGACTCTGCTCTCCAAACATCTGTCACTGTTTGCATCAATGTCTGCGCAAGACAGGGCAATATTCAGAACCTTCAGTCTCATTTCAGGCACATGTTTTTCTAGAGGATTTGTGTCTCTAGTATCCCCACTAAGAAATTATTCTCCAATACACGCAGATGCTTTACACTTTAGTCTTGAGCTCTGGTAAAGTAAATTTTCTCTTTTCTGATGTTCTGCAGCAAGACCCATTGTTTTGTTAATATCCCATTCCGCTGTCCCCCCATGCATCTTACTTGCCATAAGTAGATTATTTATTCTCAAAGACACTGTTCTTTTTTGTCTCTCTCTTGCACTACTTGTAAAACAAATTCATCTCACCACGTACTTCAGAATTTGCAACGTATGTTTCCAAAAATGTCAACTAAAGTGCAACGTGATAACTTCTTGCAGGCTTGAGTGCCAACTCGGAAGTGTCATGTTTAATGAACGAAGGGGTCTGACAGATCAATTGAATATACCAAGTGTCATAGAAGCAGCAAATAACTTGCTCTGATTATAAGACTCCAGAGTACTGGAAGGAGGCTTGCTGATAGTAACTTGGTATTTTAATGTAATGGGAAGAGGTTTTGTTTTGGTTTCAAGTGTTTTGAGGTAGGGAGTTTTTTGAGGTTACATTTGCTCTGATGAACTCTGATATCCAAAGCCAACATTTCTTACACAAAAATGAGAACTGTGCCTTTGAAACGAATTGCTCTAATACCACCTCGTTCCAGTAGTAAACGAGTTAAAGCGCACCCAGCAAGACTGTTGAGGAGTGCCTCAGAGTGTAACTTACAGGATATCAACCCTTGAAGCACTTACAAGTCTGCTGTTTTAATAAGTGCATTTTTTAAAGTGTTGTGCTGTTCCAGAATTCCCATTTACTCATTTATTTATTTTATGAACCTGGGAGGAGTTGTCGCAGCAGTTGTTGCTGGAGATCCCACCCCCATCGTGCTAGGTGGGCATTGTGCAACCCAGGCATTGATGGGCCCTTGCACGCTGTGTAATACAATTAAAAAACAAGCAAGATTAGAAGGATGGAGCATGTGTCACTGAAAGGTGTGGAAATCGTACACAGGTCTCGGGCCTCTCCCATCTCATGACTTTTCCGGTCTGGGGGAAAAAAATAGTAATTTCTCTTGCACCCATATTTTTTGTGAAAGTCCTTATGTGTTGTGAAATTGTAGACTACTGCATAGTTACTGTAGTCTGAGATGAAGTTGAAAAGTAAAACAGAGGGTATCTATTTTCTATCTAATATCTTCTTACATTGAAAATCAATATAGTATGCTGATAGGTACCCAAAATAGATTCTCTATACCAGAACACGCTTCAAAGAACTACTTTTCCAATATACCAATTAATTCCCTTCAACTAAATAGGCAAAAAATTAAATACAACATCAATATTTAATGGCATCTGCTTAAAACCCTCCTGCTCTAGACTTGTGAAGTTGTGTGGGGGTGATATTCACACATCCCTGATAAAGAGAGGATGGAGTGTGTGTGTGTGTCTGTGTTTTCTTTTCATTTAAGGAGTTAATTACTTACTCCTTAAAGATGCGAGATGCCCTTCATGGCCCTGCTCAAAAGTAATGGGTTGTAGGAAACAGCTTCATCTCTCTTTGTAGGCCCTTACCCTGTGAATATGCATTTGGATGTTACCAGAGAGTTTCTGTTCTCTGAATGGGATGAGCTGGTCTCTACCTTTCAGCAGGCAGGCTCCTCCAGTTGAAGCAATCGTGCAGAAGTAATACTGAAAGCGGGCTGTAATTTTTCTCTTGCTTCACGAAAGAATGAGCCCAAGTGACTGACATCTTATTCTCCACATCACATTGCTTCCTCTTCTGCTGCTGAACGGTGCAGCTACAAGCTGACCTAAATTTATGGTTCTCTTGCGAGCTGCCAGTCTACTCTTGAGCTGTTTGCAGTATTTTTGTAAGTGAACTGCCTGTATTCATTGTTATTGTTACGTTATCAGCTGCTTATTTTCAATGGCAGGCTTATGGAGAAGTGAATTTGTAACAGATTTGCATATAATTTGTGGGCACTGTTTATTCCAAATAGACCTGTAGAGTTGGAGAATCCATTACTTTCTGGAAGCAAAGCGAACATTTGTTAGATTTCCTCCCACAATGGTAGAAAAGAGCAGCACTGTGCTTGCCATCCTCTTTCTCTACTTCATGGTTTGTTATTGCTCTGATAGGAAAACACAAGTAGCACATTATAATGTAAGCATTCCCTCTCTTCAGTTTGTTTTTTGTTGTTGTAGTGGTAGCCTTCTACTTGATCTTCCAAGAACATGAGAAGAGTGGAAATTGGGATCATGTAGCTGTGCAGTTTTATTCACAAAATTTCACCACATGTGCTCTGTGCACAGCACATTTTTCTATGACATGGTCTTAGTAAAGCAATTCATTAAGAAATATTTCTGCAAAACATGTTGGGCTGTAATACCGACTCAAAACTTGACCAGCAGCTCTCCACTACTTCTATTAGAAAGATTTTAATAACACTGAACTGTAGTTTGTGTTAGTCTTTTAATAAGATCATAATTTATGTGGGGTGGTGGTCTTTTTTTGTTTGTTTGTTTGTCTTCAAGACAGAATGCTTTTTATCGCCATCCCAGTAATCAGTCCAAAGTACAGCAAGCAGCTTTACGCTTGGAAAAACTGTAGCACTCTTTCAGAAAATATCTTTGGTGCCTCAGATTTTTTCAGTCTGCTAACACATTCAGAACACAGGACAAGCAGCTTAAGATCTGAATGAGATTGTTCACCAAATGAGTTGGTGCAGCATATTAATTTGCTAGCACTTCTAAATGCCTGCAGTGTTACAAGAGCCTGCAATGTCACTAAAATACCAGGAGCTTTGTTGGCTTTAAACTCCTTAACAGAGAGTTTTAAATTCTTGTCTGCTTGCTGTAGCCTTACCAGCTTTATAAAGAATTTAGAGATCTGTATTTGAAAAATGTTGTGCGTCCTCAGCTTAGCAAAGTTAGCAGGCTTTTCCTGGTAGTATTAATGGCCTTGGAGTATCATTGTATTCTAGGTTTTATTGTATAGCTCATTATTATATGAGGCTCTTATTAGTGCTTTTATCTAGATGCCAGTGGATACAGTTATTGCATGTTTTGATATGCTTTTAATCTCAATGGACAGTCTAGGAGTTACGGTGGAAAAAACAGTTGCCTTTACAGTTAGGTAGACTAACATAATGTGGTTTTAATGAGGCTGGATGCAGTCAACCTGATTTTTTTCATATGTACTTTCCATTCCATCATAAGTTCATAAGTTGGTATTTAAATGCCAGGGTAGAACTGATATGACACTAAACCATTTTTTCCTTTTCCTCTTTGTGTAGTAAACCAACCCTCCCTCCCCCCAAACCAGTATTCTGTCTGGCAGCTCTGGGAGAAGAGGGATATGAATGGGGTTTTAAAACTACAAAAAGTTTCAAACTTTACAAGTCTCTTTTTAAAATGGATGCTTTTATTCAGAGATTGAACCCAAATATTTTAGTAAAAGCTGCCTAGATGGGTAAAGCATAATTTTATTACCTGCTGCAGCACGACTTCAATCTGAGGTTTATGAACTAGTACCGACTGACTGTTCAGAACCAGGAATTGAGTATGAAGCATTTAGGAATGGAATTAAAACCCAACCAACCAACAACATTTTGTGCTGTCCCTTGTTTCACTGATACTGGATTTCAGCAAATACATAGTACTGGAAGATGGGGATGGGCAGAAAGAAGTGGTCAGACTGGTGTGACGTGTGGCTTTTAGTCTTAGCTCCAATAAGCACTGTATTAAATTGGGTAGTGCTTTTCCTCATGTCTATGTCCAAAAACTAGATTAATAGAATCAGACTATTTACTGATGTAATTGCCATCAGGGTTGTGAAGATGCATGCTTATTCAAGCCTTGTGAAGGCTTGCAGTGTGTATCATGGTACTATCGCCACTGTTACAGCATGTGTTAGAAAGTACTCACATGGTTTTTTTGGAACCCAAGGACGTGAGCTTGTTGTTAGTGAATTACCCCTTTTGCTCAGCTAGACTTGCCTGTCCAGCTTATGAGCAGAATGTCCTTGCTGAGGAAAGCAGTCCTTACTTAAAGGATCAAAGGATGTTGCTTTTCTTGCTCAGGATGGTGAAACATTATTTATTCCTGCTTCTTAGGTTTCCAAGTCATATTGGTCAAAAGAGAATGTAATTGTTGATGTGTTTTCATGAAATGTTCTGACTATTGTACTTTGAGAGGCCGGAGGCTTTGTAGGGAGCCAGGCTAGAAGGTTTGTACAGTCAGTCAGTAGACACCCTACTTTCTAGAAACTGTAATTTTAGGTTATCTTGGCCAGCACAGTATGGTTAGCGTGCTGAACTCGAGCGTTATCCATTGGGGCTCAGTGTGGCCTTACTACAGCATCTTTGTGGGACAGTCAGCAAAACACTGTCTCTTGCTCGTGTTCTGGTTCCCCGCTTGCCTGCGATTTCACTGTGGTCCCTGTTTCAGATCTGTTAGGTGTATAGGCAGCACTTAGCACAACGGGGCTGCTGTTAGAGCTGGAGGAGCTTTGCTGCTGCTATGGCTTGCTTCAAATGCTCTCTGATCAGGTGGCTGGGCACTTAAAATTTATGGATGGTAGAGGTAATTGTGTTATAAAACTTTAGTTCTGTATGTTTAATGAATGTCATGTTTATAAGGCAGGAAACACCCATTTTACGAAGCTTGGTGAGCCATGATCTCTATTCTTGTATGAATGCTTGTTTAGTGTGGTGGAGTTAAATTTACCTTTCTCTTTCGATGCTTGTCATTGCCTCGTGTCCTGTGGAGAATCTCGAGTATCCTCGAGTAGCTCGGATGGCTCCATCGCAATCCGCAGAGTGTTGTGCTTGGCCGTGTGCGTGCTGCTCTATTGACTCTGCAAACCTGAAATGTGTGGGGGAGAACTTTCTCTTGTATTCTAGCGTGTAATTTAATTGACATTTGTTTGGTAATTTGCCTCAGATTAAATTATTCGTTGTCACTACTGAACAAGTGCTTTGTGTGCTTTTGGTGGGTCAGCATTTTGTACAGTATTTCCCCTTTTTTATTCCACCTACTTTGATGCATTCATTTATTTTTGCTGCGATCTTATTACTGAGAGCTGAGAGAGGCTTCTGTTGGAAGGTGGGGGGGAGACCCAGTGGAGTTTCAGAGAGGCTTTATACAGTGATTATTTGGTTAACGGAAATACTTTTCCTCAGATTTAAACTTGGATTTAACATGAGTTCACACTGTAATTAATGGGGGTTGTTACCTGAAGATAAACTACAGAAATGGAGTAGAACTGAGCATGAGAAAATATGAGTATATGCTGTCTCCCTCCAAAGGAAAAGAAAGTTATCAGAGAATCCTTGTCTATTGACAGCAACGTACGCTTTGATGCACGGGTGGATGTTTCTGATCCCTGGCAAGACCTGTCAGTGGTACAGTTGCCACACTAGTTTTCCTTTGACCATATTTTAGTTTGTTGATTGTAGACGAATTCTGTGGCCATACAGGTGATTTTGTCTTCTGCGGAGGAGAGAAGACATGGTAAGATTCAGCTTAAAGTTTGAGTATTTTATGCAAGTGGGCTCAGTCTGAAACAATGTTGTTGTCAAAATCAAGACAAATGGCCTGACTCGAGGAAGGACTGCAGAGCGTGTGCAAATGCAGCAGGGGTTGGTCCCTTCTCTGAAATGTTTATTAGCTGAAAAGCTAAGATGAGAGAGGGAATAGGTAATAGGAAAATATTTGACAGGATGTTAGCTGAATGTCTTGGTTGCCATTTCATAGCTGTAGGAAGAGTTGGGTCTTACTGTATAAAAAAAGCTGTATGACAAACCCCAATAGATGGATTTAAGGAATAGTGTCTCTTCATCTTTTCTTCAGCTCTTTGCTTATTTTCTATTTCTGGCCTAGTTCCAGAATTATTTTTTTTTTTTTTTTTTTTTTTTTGCCAGTGTTGCTTGAGCCCTCTCCACAGAGTGGAGTGTATGAGTGGATAACACTGAATTATGAAATGCACTTTGAACAGAGTTTGTTAACAAAAATTGAAGTGATCAACTTT
Organism: Gorsachius magnificus; assembly: GCA_034008185.1. Taxonomy (NCBI): domain Eukaryota; kingdom Metazoa; phylum Chordata; class Aves; order Pelecaniformes; family Ardeidae; genus Gorsachius; species Gorsachius magnificus. The sequence continues at coordinate 6,172,653 of CM067094.1, forward strand.
GTGTTTAAAATAAAAGTTGAATTTATGCCTAGGTTTGCAGACTTTTAAAATGCTATGTACTCAGAACAACAGCATTGTTCTATCCATTGCATTAGATTTCCTGAATCATATGTATCTCTCCGAGAAGTCTCCTATTTCGGAAACGTAACTATTTCTTGGATCAGAGCAGAAGCACCAAATCTAATTTCTGGGTTAAAAATGGAATGCAATGGCAAACAGAAATGCTTAAGGCATAGCAGTAATCATTTTGGGTCCTGAGTGTGAAGTGGCCCTTGGAAAATCTAGGACTATTTGTAATGTCATGGTATTGAAGATATTAAAAGCCTTTTGAACCCCATGTGCAAAGGAGTACTTCAGTCTTTTTCAGCTGTTACATTTCATTTGGAAAAGAGAAGAGGGAACAGTTTACAGATTTTCACTTTTCATCTGAACTTCAGTGAAGGGCTTTGGACACACTGGGGGGGGTGTCAGGGGGACGGGTTATTTTTTGACCCTAGGTATTGCCATTATTATTGCTCCAGTGATTCTAGGAGGCAGCCTCCAGTTAAGCAGAATTACACTGACTTTTACAACACTTTTCCAAGCATCTGCATAAACATCCCAAGGACACCGTGCCTGCAGTGGAGTTGGGCAGTCAGTTCTCAGAGTGCTTCATAGCCAGAGGAGGAGGTGAAAATGAGTCAGAGTAGTAAAGGCTGTTCTCTTCTGTTTAATAAATAAATACACCTTTGCATTAGCATCTGTGTGGAAAAGAGATTTGCACGCATGCTCCGTTCTACACCTGACAGGTTATTTATTTAATGCAGATGAGAAGATCAGAAGTTTTGCTATTGAGAATACCAGGCATACCTGGTGAAGCCCTTTTTTTTTTTTTTTTTTTTTTTTTTTTTTAGATAGAGGGAGGTCAAGGACTCTTCTTTTGCCAGTTTAACAATGTCACTGATTTTTTTTCTTTTTCTTAAGTGGTTATATAAAAATAATCAAATTAAATCCCCCCCAAACTGAACAAAAAACCCCCATGACCCAAATATTATTCCTCTAAAGAATTCAACAGAATGCGATTGAAATTCAGGGGTTCCTGAACTGCAGCTCTGTGCTTAGAGCAGCATTGTATTTGAAAAGGTTTGTTATTAATGACAAAATCATGCACTTTGAGGATGAGTAGAACAGCTCGGATATTCTACATGATGAATCCAGTATGGCACTGGTTTGCAAAGCAGCTGGGCAAAAAGCTAGTTTCCCCAAAATACATTCCCACAGACTGCTACAGTTTGAAGTATTGTTCGTGTGGGGAAGATTCTGCTTTTGTAATTCAGTATGGTTTTGGACAAGAGGACAGAATTGCCTTTTTTGTGTGCGTGTCGTCTTTTAAATGCATCAGCAGGCTTGTTTGGTTTTCTGTTGTAGTCCTTCGTGCAATGCGCAGGAACACTGTATGGTTCATTTTTAATAATTAGTACACAGCTGCCCAAAGGGGAAACTGTGGGCAAGAGATCTTGTTGATCTTTGTTTTAACAGCTGCTATTATTAAAGGAGAGCTTTGGAAAGTGGAAAAAAAGAGGATGAAAATCAGTCAACAGTTAATCCAAAGATGTAGCCAGGCACCAAAAGATTTACTGGGAATTAGTTCTAAAATTGCATTTGTTCAAATTATTTTAGAATAAAAGAATGGGTGTGTATTAAATCGGGGAAGTGGGATGGTGCTGGGGAACAGTGAAAAGTTGCAACATTGTCAACTGAAAAATCTTACTGGAACAACAACAACATATATTTAGCATTGTTACCATGCTGCAACTCCTGAGGGAGGCAGCTCGGATCTGGAGCTCTGCTGTGGCTCATGATTTATACCATCCCAGCAGCCGAGTGATACGCACCAGAATCTGCTCATTTTCAAAGCTCTTGTTTATAATATACAGAACAGTGAATCCCTGTGGGTCCCTGCAGCTTTCAGTCTGCAGCTCTGGATACTGTCAGTAAAAGCCAAATCTTTGTCCCATTCCTGTTCCCCTGGGGTGAGGAGAAGGAAGAGGTTAGCATTGCTTTGTTTTGTTTCTTTGTTTTTTAAACGAGTTTCCTGGGTATTACTAATGCTAATGGTAGAGACGCATCATTTCTCTGGGCCCCAGTAGATATTTAGTAGTTACGAGCCTTTGCTTAGCTTTTGTGTAGCTAATGAGTCTGGATTTTAAGATCTTGGATTCTGCTCCTTATCCCCATAACTAGTAGGAATAAGTTCACTTAAATCGCTTGAATTGCACTGGTATCACTAAAAGGAGAAGCAGCATGTGCATGTTTGTCTTCAGTTTAAATAACTGAACATGTACAAGAAAAGGTTGAAATGCGCTCAGTCCTTCAATAAAAATAGCTGGTATTTCTGACCTTACATCTGGCATTAGTTGAGGTTTCTCTCTTCTTATCTTGCTCTTTAAGAGCTTTCTTATATCCTGGGTTGTAATTTGCACATTATAATGTATTTTGAAACAAAACTTTGTCCCGTTCTGGGGTTTCTTGCATGTATTTTATGAGCAGAATTGTATGCTTGGAAAGAAGTGTTCGTTTCCGAGTGGTCTGCTTATGACAGATGGTTCTCATTGTGGCGAAGTCATGCAGTGCCTCAAACCTCAAAATGTATAAACTTATTTGAAGGAAATGAATTGCTGCTGCAGCATGGCCATCTATGAAGAGTATCCTTGGACAATGCAAGCAATGTTTTTTGAGCTGCACCTTTTCCTTATTTGAAGAAAACTACTATTCGTTTTCAAGAGCATGGAATTTTGACACCTCTAATATGCACATTTCTTCTTTCAAGAGATGTGACAACTTTCTTAAGTGTCACCAACCGACAACAGCAAGATGACTTGTGTCAAGCCTCTTAACGCCTCTGTATGGCCTTCCAGGTAATTGAGTAAAAATGAAACAGCACCTATATAATGCTCTATACTAGATGGACTTACAGTCTTCCACATTTGCCATCCGGGGCATGTAACCTACATGATTTCACATAAAAATCTCCCTTGTTCCAAGAACACCAGGCTTTCCATTAGTCTTTTGCCTGCAAAAGGACCATCTTCTTGTCCCAAACTGTCTGGTATCCTTTGATTCAGTTGCTGTTTCTTTTAATCACTTATAATCGCTCATCAGCTCTCTCCTGCTCCATTTGAGCTGTTCACGTCGTCCTGCCTTCCCACTCCCCAGATTTAATTATTCCTCTCTGTTGTCTTACCTCTTGCAGAATCTTTTTAAGCAGCTGCAGTGCTAGCAACCACATCCTCTCTCGTATGGCACATCCTCTCACACCTTCCTTCCTGGCTGCTGTGTTAGCACTGTTACTTGCCCTGTTGCCATAGAGGGACCACAAGTTCTGCTTTACCACATCCTTTGTAGGATACAACAGGCTAAGGGGGAGGAGAAGGCTTGGTTTGACACCAGGATAGCAGAGGTGGAGGGTTTGGGGGTCTAACAGGTCTGGGGTCCAATAGGTTTGGGCCCAGGTGAGGAAGACTGGCTGCTGTAGAGGTATGAGCAGGCCCTGGAGCCAAGACCAGGAGGTTCCTTGCAGAAGCACCTGCTCCTTCTGGAGCTCCACTGCTCCTGCACCCGCGGCTGGCGGCAGCAGTGACTCAGAGGCTTCTGGCTGCTGCAGGAAGGAGTGGTTTCAGTTCACGGTTCAAGCTGTTAGCAGGGAGCTGGACATTGAGAGTGCGTGTGTTTGAACGTCTTGGCAGTTGATGACACTGGTTGTACTCATGCAGGGAAGCGTCCTCCCGTGAACCACGTGTCAGGTTTTGCAAGGCTTTTGTGATAGGTGTTAAAGTGGGTCACCGTCGCGAGTGCTCGGGCTGTGCTCCCGGCGGTGACCTGTCAGGCAGGCGGAGGTGTCCTGTTGCTGACCCGACGCTCGGTGCTGCTGCCAAGGGAGTCGCTTGCCCTCCCTCCTGGCTTTCAGAGCTCACTAGTTGGCTTTGCACTGCCGTCTGTCACTGTGCTCTAGGTATTCTACTACTGTGTTTTAGAGTCTGGTGGTGTGCGTCATCTCTACAACAAGGTCGTAAGCTACGCTAGTATGAAGACAGGCTCGGCATTTTCGTTAGTGGGGGATGTATGTATGCAGCTTTACCATCGGTGGGTCTTTTTGTTAGATATTGCAATTTAATTTGCAACTGTCAACTCTGACGGTCTGGTTGTACTCCCAGAACTGGCCTCGCCTCAGTGTGACTGTAATACTCCTGTTGCCCTCCAGGTGCTGGCCTCTGCACCCTGTGTTCAGGTGGCTTTTTTTCAGAAGCACTTCTTGCTTGCTTTCAGTCAGGTTTCCATCAAGGTAGGGTTAGGGCATGGGCGAAACCTACCTGTGAGACAGCACTTCTGCTTAATTAGCAGGAGGGGTCACTCTTGAGTTTGTGGAAGGTGGTATTCTGGGTGGGGATGAGTGCGGTTGGTCTCAGGAGCAATTAAGAGGGTTACTCCCTGTTGCTACCCTTTGCTGTACAAAGGGCCTTGCTATTATGCTGGAGCAACATTATTTTAAATCCAAATGAAAATTGGCATAAATATTAGAACTTATTTTGTTTTGCAGCTTCAGCAAAACGCTGAGGAGAGTAAGCATTTCAAGGCTGAAATATAGACCAGGAACTGCTTAATGTATAATGTTTATTGGAACAAGTATGACAATTAGAGGTGAGTTTATCTAGCAACAGAAAAGTTATTTCAACATAAAACATAGTCGGTTTCCACTTGATTTCTGGGGCACCCCCCATGTTTGAAATGCAGTTGGTTGCCTAATGATGCAGCAAAGAATCTTATTTTTGTTTCTGTTTTCTCCTAACTAGATCAAGTTCTGAGGTGAATCAGAAGAGATAAAAGAATAGTTAAAAACCTTTTGAGCTTTGTGGAAAAATGAGTTTAAGGGATGGTGATGAAGGGAAAATAGAGGTGGGAAAGTAAGATGGTTTTTTTTCCTGGGGTATTTATTATTCAGCTGGAGTGGAAATATGCCTCTTTAAGGTGAAAGGCCAGGAAGAATTTATTTAATACTTAAAGGGTAAAATGAAATTAAACATGTGGATGAATAGGAGATCCGCATGAGAAAATGCATGTGATTATAAATAGTTTTGTGGACGACGACTGGATGTAGAGGGGTAATGGAAGGGCAGATTCATAAAACGGCAGCCGGTAAAGCCACAGCATCGTCTGAACGTAAACCGAAAGGAGATGGTCTCCCTGTCCCATCAGTATATTTTCCATGGTGCTACTAATCCTCCTTATCTGTACTGCGTGAGGCAAGAGGTTAGTGTTCTGTACTCCATTTCATGCTTAACATACTTAACATGTATAAACACAGATGTTTGTTTAGCTGTCATTAACTGAGGATTTCACTGACTATAGCTGACAAGTTTTGTGTGGGAAGTTGTCTCTCATCAGTAGTGGCTGAGTCAACAGATGCTGTGAAGTGCTTTCGTATTTTCTGCTCATCTCTTTTCTGGAAGGCTCTTGCAGTGGTAGCCTGTACTTTATGCATTTTCTCTCATCCCTAATTTGCCTGAAGACTGTTAACATTTGCATATAGCTTTATTGTAGGTCTCTGAGGATCTGTGATCTGATTTCTGTTGTATTCTGCTAGCACTATAGTGCCATATGGGACTTAACCGAGCCTATGAAGGTCTCATAATCTTGTTAATTATTTTTATAATTTGAAGTTGTTAAACCATGGAATCTAAAAAAGTAATTTAGAATTTGAGCGCTGTAATGTATTCTTGACCTTAACTTTAATTCCTTTTTGCCTATGGAAATGGGTGAGAGTGTTTAAAAAAAAAAAAAAGGCAGGTGGGAGGAGAAGGTATGAATCAGAGGTGAAAATTAGCATTTAATTCCCCTATTCCTAGTTATGTTTTTAGGACAGTGGATAAACAAATAATTTTTGGAGGAAACAGAATTGGACTCCCTGGAGAATGAGGCAGTAGAAAGTCTTCAATTATTCTTAATGTTTAAGAATCATGGGTCTTTTATTTTGTTACCAGATTAGAATTATAAGAGGAATATGCTAAATATCAAGGCTTTGTTTTTCTGTTATTAGCATCTGAATTTTTAGCATACTCTTTCTTCACTACTTGTCTCTGTATTAGCATTCTGCTTAATTTTGCATTCCTGCATCACTACCTGTGAAAGTGGCAGGAAGAGTGACGGAGTGACAGTTCAGCCTGGTTACTGGTATCTAAACACCACCGCCAGTCTGACCTGAGCAGGTTTGACACAATGATGAAAATCGCAGAAGTAATTGGTAAAGTCTCCCAGAATCTAATGTTTTGTTCACACTTGAAACCGAATAGAAATTGGAGGACTTCTGGCCTAACTGTATGTGCAGTTGGACTCCATGTCACCGGCCTTTCTGTTTGTGAGAAGCGCTTACCAGGCACCGGGAGCACAGCGATGGTCTGGCTGCAGAGAGGCTGAGGCTGGAACTCCAGAGAAGAGTGAGATGTTAATGCTGAAGCCCTTTGGTGGCAAATTAAGGTCCCATCCACCACTGGATCTGAACGAGCCTTGTGTTGAACTATTTTGCAATAGATGGAAGCCCTCTTGAAAGAGGAAGGAATATCTCACTGAGTTGATCTTCAAAGACTGCATGAATAACACTTTTTTTTTTTATTATTGCTCAATAATTGGGTGTACTCCATGTTATGTGGCTTAGAAATGGGAAGAAAGCTTGCTTTCTTTTGTTTTTATTTAATGTCTAATTTTCTTCTTCCCAAAATACTTTGCATAGCTGGGGAATGTGACTTCAAGAGAACAGTTGAGAAGTGAGGGGATTTGACAGCTTAAAGTAGCCGTTAAAATGAAGGAAAGCAAATAGGCAGCACTATTTCCATTTTAAGCATTGTCAGGGTAACAAGCATGCAGCTGAGTTCCAGAAAGAATGCGTGAACGTGAGGTTGTTTGGGCAGCGGTAAAAATACCGGGAGAGAATTAATGGAAACAGAAATGAAGTTAGAAACACACTTTGCCTTAGGGATAAAATTTTCAAAGCATTCTGGATACTTGGATGTCCAATTCCCATCCAAGTTAGTAACTGAAGTTCTTTCCTCTTTTGAGCTTTAATTTTTATGTGCATGCTCAAGAATGTGTTAAGCTCTGGACAACTCTGAAGATGCTGTTTGTTTCCATCAGCTTGCAGCAGAGGCTCTGCTTTCCCACTCGTGAAAGTTAGGTAGGTCAGCTCGTGTGTTCAGACTCCTCCGTCACTTGGGGAAGGTGTGAAGTGTTTGTACTGGCAAGTGTTGCTGTCATTGGGAAGCTGGTGGAATCTGATGAAGAGGAAGTTACAGCTGTATGAGTAGTTTAACTATGTGCACATCTTGATTGTCAGTCAAAAGTCTACTCTTTTTAATAAGCTCCTGATATCACAATAAGTAAGTATAGGGACTTGAAAATGGGAGATGAGATTAGTCAGGTTGGAAGGGTAAAGGACATGGACAATAATGTGAAGGCTATGGTGGGAGCCTGCTGAGATACACGACTCATTGTCAGTGCAGGAGTTAAGTGTGGTTTTTTTTTTTTTGCTCAAGGAATGTTCTTATGTAAACCAGTCCCTGAGTCAGAGGAAAGTAGTGAATGCTTCTAGAAAATGTTTTGGTGTTTGTTTTCCAGAGAAAACAGGTGCAAAGTGACCTCTTGATTCCCTCCCTTGCTGTGGTCTGGTGGGAGCATTCGCACTGAACACTGTGTCATGCTTCTTGTCTTGTTCTCTTGCTTTTCTTGAAGAATGCTAATGCCCTGGGGAATTTATTGTTTTCTAATGTTATCCCTAACTAGAAGGGTGAAGAGTCTGCAAAAACAGATGAGAAGTTGTACATTGAAATCAAAAGCTGAAGGAGCAGCTTACGGAGGTACCTGAGCCAACTTCCAGCTGATGACTGAACCTGCATACTTAAACTGTTAAACCCTGCTAAACATGGATCCAGTCACTAGCTTTGTGCTGAAACCATCTGTAGCTCTGATTAGATTGCTCCTGGTTGTAAAGCCAAGTTCCTCCAGAGCAGAGACAGATAAATCCTCACAATCTGCACTCTTGTTGCTTTTTGTAAGGCAGAGGCTTCCTCAGCCACTAACTTCTTGCTGGCTTTCAGAGCGACATTGAAGCCTTGATCTCTGGGTTTGAACATCAGAAGCTTCTTCTGCTCCGTGCTACAAGTGCTTAAGTTAACCAAAATACTAGCTAATTGACTGATGGCATTGCCCTCTTCATGAGATCTTTTTTTGCTGGGATTAATTATTATGAAGAACTTGTTTTAAGCTATAAAATTATTCTGGAGTTCAGTGAAAACTGAAATGAAATGTGGTACTGGGGTTTGGGAGTCTTTTGAAGAACTTGTGGGAAATCTTTTATGGGAGGCAGTCTATTATGGAGAAGGATGAAAATCTCATTTTAGGATTAATAAACCTAGACCAAATTGGCTAGTGAGTAGTTGAGATTTTTTCAGATTCCATGTGATAATGCATTTTTGTAACAAACTTTGGAAATAATAAATTAATTAAATGCTGATTGTTTGAAGGGATGACATTGTTAACAACTCTCAGAAATCTCCTTTTCAGAAGTTCTGGTTTTGCACTGATTGCACATATCCCTGGCCTTCGGGATTCCATGAATTAAAGGTTATGCTTTATGACTAAAGCATTCTGTGTAGTCTGTCATCCGTACCATTCGTTAGCTTCAACACAGCGCCTTTGCCTACCTTCAGCTTGCCAAGCAGATCCGTGAAACAAGGAGGACGCATCTGTGTTAGGTTCCTCTGGCTGCACTGTCTTTCCTTTGGAATCTCATGCTCAGCAAGTAATGGGGTTGCCAATTTTACTGACTTTTTCGTCCTTGAGGAACACAGGAAGGAGAACAGATAATGGTATATGTGACCCCAGCGTTACACACTGTGGTGGGGCGTTGGCTGCTTATTGAAATGGCACTTGGGCCAAAACTGTTCCATGCCCAGAAAACCTCTTCTCTTCAGCGAAGTCTGCAGAAAGCTAAATTTCACCTTGCCTTGCTTCTTGATAGAGGAGATCAGCAGCTTAACCGGTTGAGGTTCTTCTGGTTACAGCTCGGTGCATGTCAAGTGCGTCTGCTCCCTTTATAAATAGAAAGTTAGCATCTTCACACAGTTGGTCTGACAGCTGCGCTGCAGTGTGTTCTCCTCTGCACTGCACACCATGGAGTTTTCTTTTGCCAGATTTGACATAGTGAAGGCCGCTGAAACAGTCCGGCAGATCCATCTGTGGGATAACAGACCAAACTGAGGCAGCTACCCGGACCTGTTTTCAGGTTTTTATTCTTACTCTGATCTAAATGATGCTTTGAGAATTGAGTCAGGGTGGTGGTGATGGTGGTGGAAAAGGTTTGGACAAGCCACCATCAAGATTGCCTTTCCAGGGTGAACCTGCTCTATCTTTCTGTGTAGTCAGCAGTCTGAATTCTCTCGAAGGGTAGGATCTCCTTGAAAGGCATATTTTCCTGTGGGAAACCATGACCTTTCCTCTTTGAATGGGGTTACAGTAGGATTCTAAGTTAGTTTATTGCTATTAGCGTGGTACATCTGATGAGGGTGGTTTAAATTGCTTACGGGGATTAGGGAGTGGATTTCCCTCCCTTCTCAAAGTTGGGAGTGTGTGAATGCATGTAAACTTGAGTAATGGACTGCCTCGTGGGGTGTTTAATTTATATGCATGTGTTTATGGTAAATAATGTAAATGGTGGAAGAATAGGGTGTGGGATAGCTGGAAGACCTCTTTATCAGAAACCTTAGCGGGGCCGTAACAGGGCGGTGTTCGCGCTAGTTTCCTGACGCCAGCATAACCTGAGAGATGTAGAGGGGCCTCCCTGTGCTGCCATCGTGCTCCCAGCGGCACACCATGTTCCTCCCTGATCTGAGCCCTCCGGGAGGAGGAGAGGTCCATGATGGTACCCATGTCATCTTTGTATTCTCTCCAACTGTAATATTGCCTGAAATAAGTATTTGTCTATATGCAAATATGTACTGGTTTAGTATACATCTTCCCTTTCTGCAGAATACGTAATCCTCTTTTCTTGAGCAAATGATGTTATATTGGCTTAAGGGTGATTTATATTGCTGGAAGTCAGGGGTTTATTCTGTGTACTTTCAATCTTTTTTTATTTCCCGTAACTTTCTCTTCGTTCCTGGAGCATGGGCATTACAAGTTCTTTACTATTTTTGTAACTTTATACTATTGTCCTTTTGCTATTCTCCCCCCAGTGCCTCTTTAGTTGACTAATACCGACATAATTTAAACTGAAGCCTAGTCTGGTTTGGCTGAATTGGTTTAAAGTTGTACCTTGTGCTACACCAGAGCAAATATGCAGATACACTAACCTTGTGTGTCCTATTCCATGCATATCGCCTACTGTTTTAACTTGCTTCTTGCTAGGATTTTGCAAATTTCCTCCTCTAACGTGATTTCTATTTCTCCCCTTCAAAGCAGAGTTAAAGCAGTTTTGTTAGCAAGTAGCAGCTTCTGTGTACGTGACTGGTTTTTTTCAATGCTGGAAGAATCTCTCCTGGTACTGATGTAACTTACTGTTAATTTACAGATGTGCTACACAGCAGAAAATGCTATTTGCTTAAAAGCAACATATTCATAAACAAGGCTTTGTAGTAGCTTTCTGCTAGTTTTCTACTCTGGGCATCTAAGGAAGTGGGTTTGTATTGCTTTGATAGCATTTGGTGATAGCTCTACAAACTGAAAATGCCAAGACCAAATCTTTGGCAGATAGAAGGAAGCATCGCTTCTGTCAGAAGCTTTAATTGTGGCAGCTGAGCATCTGACCCAAATCTGTTACTGTGTGCAATATTTTGGAAAAGGCTGTAAATCTAACCTTTTGTACTGCAGACATGCAAACGTGCTCCCTGTTTTCCATGTAAAACATCATGGAACCTGATGCCAAATAAGTCAGGCTGATATTGAAGACCTTGTTTACACCGTGTCTCTGTCAGGGTTAGTATTCAGTGTATCACAGCTTAAAAAATATTTTTCAAGGCTTGTAGCAACATCAACTTCTGAAATTCTGTGTGGAATGGATGGTTATGGAATTTGAGTGTGGTTGAAGTAACCACATTTTAAAAAATAAGGTAATTTTAGGATAAATCTGCAGGTAGTAATAAGCTTGCTTGGATAATTAATTCGGATTTAGAGTTGCTTAATTTCTCTTGGCATTTGCAGATCCCAAACTGACTTTTGGAATGTTCTTGATTGACAAAGATTTTATTGAAAACACGTGTGACTGCGTTTTGAGGGCAACAATATTTGAAGAACAAAGTAGCATCTGTATATAAATGGAGGGAGACAAGAAAGCTTACTGTAAACATAGCTAATGTCAATTTTGGTGGCATAATTTCTTAGCATGTCTTCTGTTTTAGAACAAAACAGGCTATAGACAAAGTAAATTCTGTTCTGTAAAAAGATCGTCAGCTGTCCTAATTCATAACACTGACAAAGCTTGAGTATAAATCCATATTTTTCAGACTAAAATCAGAATTACTGATTAGAAATAGACTTTAAATTCATGGAACTTCCATTAACTCTTCAGAGTAAAATAAACTACTGGCACGAGTATACCATTTCTTATCCTTTGTCTATTTATGTCTTTATATTAGAAAACTATTCGGTAGAATTTCCAGGACTTCTGAAATGAAACTGATTCAGAAAGGAGGAATGAAGAATGGTACTGGCTCTGTCTCATGTTGAAAGACAGACTTCCGTTGATTTTAAAAACCTGTGTCACTACAAAAATGTCTGACTGTGGTAATGGAAAATATTAATAGCACTTTCTTTACGGTGATATGCACTTTGGAAATTATTTTTTATTTATGTTCAACAAGACAAAACTCTTTTTTTGATTTATTGCAGGACCAGTTTGACAACTTAGAAAAACACACGCAATGGGGTATTGATGTTCTGGAAAAATACATCAAGTTTGTAAAAGAAAGAACAGAGATTGAACTCAGCTATGCAAAGCAGCTTCGGTAAGTTGATATGCAGAGTTCTGGTCTTTGAGTTGCATCTGTTCAGAGCCTGTAATCATCTGTAAGTTTACTGTTTCAGTGGTGATAATTTGTTTGGCTTATAATAATGGCTTTTAGAGAATAGCTTTAATTTAGATAATGGAAAGCTAAAGTTAATTCAAGATACTGGTTTATTATCTCTGCTAAAAATCATATGCTTTGCAAAAAGGAAGGTTACTTAGGTGACTGAGTAGCATACTAGGGCTTTCTCACAATTTATGCATGATTAATGGCTTGGGATTTGAGGATAGCATTGTAATGTTTTCCATGAAATTAGGACTGCTGCGTGTAAATGCTCAAGGATTTAGAGTTCAGCAGAATAATGATCATTTGTTGTAGGGAGAAGTTTAGAGTTTCTTTTCGTAAGACAGGCTCTTTATGAACGCGTGTTGGAGAAACTACAGGTCAGAAAGTCAGTCTCAACCCTTGGAAATGTCAGCTGTGTAGTTAGCCAGGTTGCAGCCTGAGACTTGAATTTTGACAGTTTTATAATCTTTGCACTGTTCTTGTGATGCGTCTCCTGAGCAGAGCAGAGATCCTGTGAATTTATCTCAAGTAGCTAAATTACTGGAAATTCCTGCTATATATGTTCTACATGTCTGGTTCAACTGTCAGGTTGTAGGTAAAGAGATGAGTGTATGTGAACCTGACCCAGAAAACATGTTCCCTGAGGTCAGATCCAGTGTAAATGGGGAGGAGGGAAGGGGTGCCAAGAACCCTCCCACAATGAGTAGCTCTTGCCCTGCTTTTTCCAGTAGAATAGAAAAAATGAGAGGAGAACAGGGCTTATAAGGGAGTACAACACACGGGCAGTTTGCTGCGGAGAGAGGCTGTGGTGCAATATTGTTGGCAGCCACTAGTGTCCAGGGTGATAAACTGGAGGTCGTGGGGCTAACTGGAGAGGGGAGGGCAGGACTAATCCTTCCTAACCCCTCCAGTAAACCCATACTTTTTTTTTTTTTTTAATGACTGTGATACACGTTAGAACTTCTTCCATCTTCTCAGTATTTATAGAGATTGAGATGTGAGGTTATAGTTGATCTGTATGTATCTAAAGCACAATGTCTATTTAAAAAAAAAAATTGCCCAGAATTTTTAATGCTTGTATTAAAATGGATTTGAGTGCACAATAGCCTGTTATTTATGAGGAGCTGGTAGTTAATAAAGCCCTGCCTTTATGGTTATGTGCTTTCTCAGGGGAATGCCACAAGGATTCCCCAGGGTTTCTGCTATATACAAGCAGGAAATAGAAAATTACTTGTGTAGGAACAAATTGCTCACATCCTATGGAGATGAGAAGGGATTGAATTACAGAGGCAAAATGAGCTGTAAGAGAGTATGACTGGACCGGGAAGCCCCAGCAGAGTATCTGTGTGAGCAGGCCCGCCTGATGAAGAGTCACACACTACACTCAGTGAATTTCTTAGGATGACAAATTTCAGGTGTAAAGAGCGTAATTATGAAAATAAACACACAAATGAAATGTTTAAGGGAAGTGGGAGATAGTTTTGCCTGTGACTATCTAGAAACTCTAAATCATGAGTTTTTTATTCTGTCCTAGACTTCCAAACCAAACTCAATCAATTTGTTTATTCTCTCTGTATGTTAATTCCCCGTGTGTAGCTGCATTTGTCTTCCCCACCCACGGGTATGATTTGAGAACAAATACATTCATCCCTGAGGAGCTCTTAAACACAACGCTGTTTGGAGTTATCTAAGAAGTTAGAGGTATAAAAGAAAAAACAAAATGTAGACTTGTCAAATGTTGAGATAAAACAGTGCTGGGCATTAAAAAAACCTATCTGCTTTTAATAATTCTCCTCAAGGGTGGTGCAAACCTTTCTTATCACATCCATTTGGTGTAAAAGGGCTGCAGCATATCACTGCATGTCATAACACGCAGACATAGTATTAAAAAGGAACAAGTTAACACAAGATACTCTGTGGATTTAACTCAATGTTTTATTTACAGTGTAAGTAAAGCTGCTGAACTTTATTTTCTTTTGGGTAATTAGTGTTTTCTGCTTGGTCTTTGGGCTCCCTGGCTAGCTATTCTTCCTGTCTGACTATCTGCATCTCAGCCTGGTCATCTGTTGGAAGTTCAATTGTCTTCTATTTAAAAAAAATGGTTTTTTCCTTCATCTTTATAGTTCTGCAGATATATATGTAATACTTTGGTTTTAAAGTGTCAAGTTAGATCTACATACTTGCAGGATGTATCAAATTCATCTGATTACACCAGTGGAAGAAACTCCCCAATTGTCACACACCTCCTGCACTGTGCCTGCGCTATTCAAGTCCTGCTCGTGCCATTTACAGCCTGGTTCAAGAGCCCAGTTCAGATGTAACATGATTGTTTGCTTTATAATTGTTGAGTCATTAAACTAGCCTGGGAAGGAGGAGATGCAGAAACTACAGTAGAAGGCTCACTTGTTCCTGCATTTTGTGTTGAACTTCCGTCGGATGTGATGTGCTGGACGCTACGCTCAGAGCTTTGTCATCCTCCTTCCTTAGTCACTATGTACCTTACAGCACACGCGCTCTGAGCATCAAAACGTGTGTCAAAAGCCTTGCCTAACGTGACAATGGATAGAGACCCTTGAGGAAGTCGTACTGGGGAAAAGAATGCTTTACATACCAGGATAATCTGAGAATTGGGAACCTCTGATGGGGGATAAATGTGAGAGAAAGAGCAAGATGTCGAAGAAGTGGGAAGAAGAGTGCAGAGAAACAAGCTGGAAAGGCAGAAAAAATGATGCAGTGTGAAAGGCAAATAGAAATGTGAATTGGAGACGGGTGCACAGGCTGGCACAGAATCTTTCCAGAATTGCTATTTCACTGCTGATCCTTGTTCTAATGTTTTAGTTCCCTCTTTAATCACTGTTTGCGCTGAAGGTGTCATTGCTTCATGAGCTTGAACCTGGGAAGTGCCAGTGTTCTGGTCATGACACTGTGATTGCATGCTGAACTCAACACATGAAGTCATAATTGACTCCTACTGGATTCAGTATCACTTCTGGAGTCAGTTTCACTTCTGTTTATTTTTGTATGTATTCCGATTTAAAACCCTACATGTGTTTTTGATTAAAAAAAGAGGAAAAAAATAAAAAACCTCATGTATATGGACTCTGTATTTTATGTGGTTTATAAACTACATAAAAAATAATACAATTTTTAACCCAGCTTCTAATCCTTGTTACATGCTTTCAGAATCTTTTTTTACTGTCTGGATTCTTTTTCCCCTAGCTCTGTAGCATTTCTATACCTTTAAAGATTCACAAGAAGGCAGTAGCTCTGTGTGTCAGCATTAATTGGGCATCATGACAGTGCAGGGAGATGTGCATTTTGAGTGTGTGTGAAAATGCCTTATTAGTGTAGTCTGTGTGCATATTTTCAAGCAGGTGTGTGGAGGGAGGCATTCCCATGGCATACAGAGAGTGCTGTAAGGCTTACTGTAGTCAGGCAGAACAGTTTGCAGAATTCTTGCCATGTTGGTGTTCTTTGGTTGAAGCTGCTGTTATGCAGAACTAGAAAAGAAGTTCATTGTTTCAGAGCATCCTCTTCTCAAAGAAGGCAGAGACTGGAAAGGAGATGCTCATTTGGATCCCCTCCACTAGGGATACTTACGTTTTGAAAAACACATGTTTGTCTGTGCAAATCTGCCAGGATTCTGGCTACTACTCTGTTTGGGCAGATGCTTCTTAATTCCTTAATGAGAACAAAAGGAGTAAGAAATGTGAGATGAGGCCCTGCTGTCTCCCGGTTAGCAGTAAAACCAGCATGCAACAGGGGGTGGGCTACACCTCTGAAAAAGCAGTTTCTTTTCAACTGGATGTGTTCTGTGAGTCCTCCAAAGAGTTTGGCACAGATAGCTCAATGCAACTTGGTAGTCTTTTGGACAACGATTCCATCAATACCACTTGTATGTTATTCGTAATCACCGAATCAACCTTGTAAAGCTAAAACGAATGGTTTCCATTTCACAGTAGGGCAACGGAGGATGCAGGAAGGCATGCAGTAATAGGGCTGAGTTTAGAATAGAGGAGATCCAGTACTGCAGCACTGAAAAGATCTTTAAATTGCTAAGTAAGATTTGTCAGCTCTCTGGTTTGCATTTTTTAAAAGATATGCGGTGGCGTGTTGTGCTACAGTGCAATATGCATTGTAATGTTGAGCTCTAAGTATCAGCAAGGTGTGTTCAGTGTCAGGTGGCCAGCACGTTCATTAAACTGATGTGCTGCTGGCTGGGGGCTCGCAGTCAGTGCTTTCAGGGCAAAGCAAGCTATATACTAACTGTCAAATGTGTTAACAGAGTTATGTTCAAATTTCTTATTCAAGATAAGATCACTTTAAGAGCATATCAGTATTTTAAAATTAAATAATTAGTTGGATGTGGGGTAATGAGAGATGCAAGCATCTGTGCTAATTGGGATAATCAAATTTCACATTTCTCCCAGCATCAGATGATAATCATAAAATGCTCCCCCTTTTGTCATCTCAGTGCAGCTTCCTACAGCTTTATGAAGATTTTTCTCTTCCTTGGAAGCATCCTGCTAAAGGCAGGCCAATTTGCCTGGCCACGAGTGTCATCTGCAACAAATCATGCTTTAATGAGCTGGCTGACCTTTGGGTATGGAGTAGTACCTTCCACTGGGTGGAGTTTGTAAAGCATGTCTGTGTCTAGGGACAAGTATCTCCTTTAGATCAGGTGAAGGAGACCTGTGTATCAGCAGAACCAGAACTCAGGTGTATTGACCTCGTGACCTGAAGAGACTGAAGCACTGTGCAGCCCATTCTTTGAGCGCTACTACAAGGCAATCACAGCCTAATTGCAATCATACTTCTGAAAAGATGTCTACTCACTGAATATAAAAACTGAAGCCACACAGAATGTGTGTGCATGCAGAGATTATCCAGTTAATTTGAAGGATATTTTAAATTTATTTATATGTATTTTTAATTTTAGGAATCTTTCAAAGAAATACCAACCCAAGAAGAACTCCAAAGAAGAGGAGGAATACAGGTATGTTCATGATCCGCTGCTGACTGACCATGCGTTGTTGGAGGAGGAGGAAACGTTTGGGTTACCAACTAGGATTTGGCTTGTAAACCAAAGATTTCAAAGTCAAGTATAAGAATATGGAAATCAAAGATGCAGAAACAGACTTATGTGGTAGATACCAAGGAGTGGATTTTCAAAGTTTGAATTTCGTCTATAACTACTCAGTTCCCTTTATATGTTACGGTTTCTGGATGCCTGGTTTGGGGTTTTTTTGTGTTGTGTTCCTTCCCCCCCCTTGTACCTTAAAAACTTTAAGCCAGGCTGTATGATCCTGGCTATTTGGAGTGAATGACCAAGTTCTTAACTACTTTCAGCAGGAACAGAAACAGTTGTAAATTTTAGCATGAAACCTGAGCAGTCTACGTGAGTATTAAATTACTCAAATGGACTGACAACACAATTAGTAACTTACTAAAGGGGTAATGGTATAGCACCACAGAGAATCCAGTGGTTCTTGAAGAGTGAGGTGAAGGATACAGCTTGTACTCCCAGTATCCTGGGATGGATTGATTCATGACTTGCTGTGGTTGAAGAATGTTACGTGGCCTCAGCTGCCTGTTGTTGATTCACGTATTCAGGCTGTATCTCCCCGGCGGTGGGGTACTAATGTGGTGCTCGCAGATAGCGACTGCAGCGTCAAAGCACAGCTCCTTCACCGAGTGGCAGAGACATGGATTCAGGTGGTGATAAACCACATGTCATTAAGAACTTTCCTGCCCTTGATGAGACTAAAGATATTCTTTAATGAGAACATGTTAGTGGAGGAGCTTTCCAACAGACAGGCTATAATCCAGAGTGAGAACCTTTTCCTTAGAGCACTCTGACTCTGAAGTTTCTTAACATCAGTGTTTTGTAATGCATCAGCTTTGAATGAAGGCATCGTGGAGCCTGACCCTGACCCTGTATTGCAGGAGCCTGCTCTGCCTCTGGAGAGCCCAGCAGCAGGCTCAAACCCTTGACCTTGAAATTTGAAACATTTCAAATGATTTTGCATATGGATCCAATTGTATGATTATACTGATTTAGATTTTTGGGTCAGGCCCCCAGTCTGCTGTATACGGCTACTCTAGTGGCTCATATTAACAGAGATAATAGCCTTTTCATTTTCTTTTTAATTTATTTTTAGTAAAATTGTTTGGGAATCAGTTGTTTATGCCATTATTTCCTGAGATACTGATATTTACACAAGGAAGCTTATTTTACCAGCACATCAGTTGTTTTGGTCTGTACCCGGGATTAGGAATAAATCTGCCGTTGGGTAGCCAGACCATATATGGGTATTTTGAGTTTACTACAATCTTTTTTGACACATCTTTCATTGCTGGAGAAAGATATTGGAGTTAAATGGTTCATGTGATGTGGCACAGAAAATCCTGTATATCCTTTGCCCTTTTAGATATAGTGTTCACCTCAGCATAGTTTCCTCATGTCTCTAAACAATGTCTGGGGATTTGTCGTGCGACCTTTGGGTGCCTTGGACACTGCTTTGAGACAGCCTGTCTAAAAATGATCTGTTTTCAAGCTTGTTGTCAGTCTGTAGTTCTGTGGCTTTGATCCCCTGTCTTTTGCAACTGGGATTTCTCTCAAGGCACCACAGCTTGACTGTGAATGTGGGTGCTTGTATTGGTCTGTTTCTAGTCCTTTTTAAACTTTTTTTTCTGTTGTGGTTTTTTTTTTTCTCTGATGCTATTTTCATCCCTACTTTTACCACTCCCCTTCTATTTCTTCTAAATTTCTCCCTCTTTGCTTTGCTTTTTCACCTTTAGGTGATGTTATCAGTGCAGACTGCTGCCATTTAATATTAATAGTTTTTCTGGTATGTACAAGTGCAGTGCTTCAAAGCTGCTGTTTTCCAGCTGACCAGCACAGCCAGCTGGGGTATTTAAACGCAGCTCTGTTGGCTTTGTGCTGAATATGCTAGTGACATAATCTGCTGTTTTGAAATCGTGTGCACAGATGTTCATTTCTTCCTTTTAATAGTACACGGAATGTTGTATAGGAGATTATTTTATATGAAAAATAAACCTTGCGATGGAAGATACTAAAAAATATGGATTGACAACACCTGGTTCGTAAACTCACTACCTATAAAGAAAACTTTATAAACTATAGCTGATTTAAATCCAGTTTGCACTATGAAAAATTTTCTTTTCTACACTCTGCGGGCCAAAAAGTTGGTTGCTTAGACAGGATTTTGCCAGGTAGAGTACACTGATGACTCTGTGCTCTGAACTGTAGGACTTGAAAGAGTATAACTAGAAATGTTTGGTGAATAGAGATTAGAAGAGTGAAGTCTCAGAGCTATGCTGATAAAAAACCTGGTACTCCAAAACTGTGATATCTTAAGAGCCATTGTCAAACTGTCTAAATCGAGATTAATTTATCAGACAACTGTCAGTGTGTGGGATAGACTTATTTTTGAGAAAATCCTTCAAATGATTCTGTGCTAATCAATATGCAGTCTCATGTAGCAATACTAAATGCTTAAGAAGGATGCAACCTCCCTTTGCAGCATGTCTTTCTGAAAAGAAAGGGACTAAAAGCAGAATGCGTTTTTGTCCTCTGCAGGTACACATCAACTAGAGCCTTCCTAGCCACTTTAAATGAAATGAATGACTATGCCGGACAGCATGAGGTCATTTCAGAGAACATGACCTCTCTTATCACTGGAGAGTTAACACGCTATGTGCAGGAGCTGAAACAAGAGAGGAAATCGGTAATTGATAATTTTTTATTATTCACAATTAATTGCCATTTAAGATAAATAATTAGTGGTTAGTTCAATGTTAAGCAAAATTTATTTGTACTTAATAAACATGAGCTTTGCTAACAAACCAAGCATTAAAAAAGTGGGTTACATGCCCTGGCCAAGTCACTGAACCATTTGAATCAAATGTTATAAAATCAGACAGCAGTGCCTTCAGGAGAATCCCTGCTAAATAAGGTCAGAGACCCATCTGTGCTTAAGGCTCTGTTAGCCAAAAGCTTGTTTAGGGAAGAGTCCAGCAGCACTGTGTAAAGCCTGAAATAAACAGAGAAACTGTATTGCTGAGACTGATTGAAAAAAATTATGGGGATCTTGGTTCACATTTTCTTGCTTCTCAGCCAGATCTGGTCAATGGAACTTTATATAGTATTACAGAATCACAGAATCATATAAAATTATTCTAATGAGAAATATGGGGTCTGTCTTGTTTTGTGATGGTGGGGATTCTGTTTTTCAACCTGTTGACCTTCAGGACTGGTAGAATTAAGAGCTTTATGTTAGTACTCTATTTTAGCTAGTAGTTAAGGAACCTGCGTGCCTGCTACAGTAAATGTTCAAAGCTGATTAACTTGCCTGTCACCAGCTCTGAAAGTCATATAGCTGAGATGTGATTTTTCTTCCTTGCCTTCAACCCTTTTATCCCTGGGATGAGTAGGTATAAAATAGTGATTCTAAGCATTATTGTTAGAACTACTCATACTCCAGGTATAAAATACAATGAGGCAGGGGAGCATCAAGGTATTATATTTCATTTCCAAACTGTTGGTCCATTATGGAAAATGAAAAAGTATTCTTGCTCAGTCCAGCAAAACTTATGCATTTATAAATAGTCCCACTAAACGTTAAGCATGTGTTAAAGAGCTGTGCAGGATCAGAGTCCTGGAAATTACCATCATAATATTGGGATGGTAAGTCTGTCAACAGGCATACCTTTAATTTGCAGAATGGCATGTAATCTTTCAGGGGTGTAATATTTTGGCAGCAACTTGCAAGAATGTTTTACATATAGCTGTGATGAGAATGCTTTCTCAGCCACTTCTATGACCTTTTATTCGGCATGGACTCTGTACAGTAAGAAAGCAAAAAACGCATTCTAGTGTGGCATTTTTCTGTCACTTCTAATGTTTTTACCTAGTTTTTCAATTACATGGGCATATAAGGTGATTGGAATATCTATTAGACATTAAGTACAATGAAAGAGGACTTGCTGTCTTTCTTGTAAAGAATATGACCTGTAACTGTATTGCTTTTTTTGGTTTTGTTTGTAGAGTTTTGAGGTAAGTATGGCTCATAAGTAATGGGTACACGACAGGAAAATTATTTTAATATTGGTCGAGTGATAATAGCATGGAAACAGCAAAAAACCAACTGAGAGTGTATTTACCTGCTGTTGCTGATGATTCTTAGCCTTGAACAGAAAACAGTTGTCAGTCACGGTTGGTTGTTTTGTTCTTGTAACACGGATATAAACTATATGAATTATGAATTCTTGCCTGACCCTGTAGATTTCTTGTTTATGAGCAAATGGTGTTGAAAAGGGAACTGCTTCTACCTTCAGGCGTATTTTTCATAGGTAGCTTCTCTCACTTCATACTGTAAAACACAAATGCATCAATCATGCTAGGATCTGCAGGAGGGGCAGGTGGTTGTGTAAGTATCACAGAGAGCTGATGCTTTGGCAAAACCTCTTACAATACAAATTGATGAATGGCTTGGTATTTCCAGAAATTTTGCTGGCAGAGTTCTCGTGCTCGCTGCTTGATATGTTACCCGCTGTTACGCTACAAGTTCATAGAGTCATAGAATCATTTAGGTTGGAAAAGACCCTTAAGGTCATTGAGTCCAACCATTAACCTAACACTACCAAGTCCACCAAGTTGCTGTAAGCTGTAAGAAAAGACCGTTTCTGTGGCTAGGGCCACGCGTAGGAATTGGGAGGCCCACATTCTTATCCAGAGTCTTGTGTCATTTGGATTAAGTCATTCAGGTGTGCAAATACCTGTAAGTTGGTACAAATTTCTGGTGATTTCTGTATGGCTGAGAGAGAGAAGCACCCTTGCTCTTTTTGTTGTAATTTCCCACCTGGAAGACTGAAATGATACATGGAGGTGTCATGATAACGCATGAAAGATGAACTCGGGTGCAGCAGAAAGTTTCCAAAGGAAACCCCTTTCATGTGCATTTAATAGAGTCACGGGGGGTGAGGGTGGTGATCTTTAAACACGTGGGTCTGATGCATGCCTGCATTACTCTGTTTTCATGCTCACTTAGCTCTATTGATTAAAGTGGAATTATACTAGCAGATGATTGGGGTCACACAATGATAAATTACGCTTCTTGTTTTTTCCTGGACAAGTACAAGCCCATAGCCTGTAAGCAGCACAGAACCTGGTAGTATATAAAGCCTTACATTGGTTTTATGATGGGTAAAATTAATTTGGCATGCAATTTTTACATAGGTTAGATTTGTTAGGCTACTGTGAAAGGTGTACGTGATGGCTGCCTGTGTCACGTTTTTCGATGTAAGATAGTTACTAATGGTGAAAATAAGGGAAGGAGCAGTTAATCAAAACCAGGCAGGACAGCCTGGAGGTCGGACAAGTGGGATGATTTGCGAATTCACAATGGTTTGGTGCTGTTCAAGAGACAGATGCCTCCTCTTTCCTATGGCCTGGTCTGGAGCTCGGGAGAGTTCTGGGTTACCTTTGTGTTTTTACAGATCACACGCTGTGTTGCATGATGGGTTTTGATCATCAGAAAGCAGTAAGAAAAATCAGGCACAGACTCTTTTTGTGAAACTTGAATGTCTTCAGCAACAAAGGTCAATCAGTGCATTAAGCTTTATCATATTACACATTCCTCTTCCATAGGATAGCCCTCGTTGATGTCATCACTGTACCAGATGAGTTGTTTTGCCCTCACAGTCGCTGAAGTTAGGTGTACATGCTGCCTGCTTTTCCCACACAGCGTGCATTTGTGAGAGGGGAGAACACCTTGCGCTGTTTCAGTTCTTCCCAGCTGTCTGGTGAAGTGAAACTCTTTATAGTACAGTTCCTCACTTCAACTTCTTCTTGTATTCTCTCGATCTTAGTGTGTCCATGCTCTCACGTGGGTAATTGTCATCTTCAGCCAGGATCTTGCTAGCTGCTTCAAAGCTGAAATTTCAGTTCTACGCTACATGTGAAGGTAATGCCCCATCCACCTTCCTTTTGAGGTTACTGAGGCCAGATGCATGTGGCTGAATTCCCCATCACTGTACGAAGACCTCCATCACCAAGCTACACAAACAAGTTGGGGACCACCTCTCAGGGTGGTCCAGGGAAAGAACTCGCCGCCCCAATTTCACCAAAACCTTTCTTTGGCATAGCTATGGAAGGTGTCAAGTTTGAGCTGAGGGCCCTGCAGTATTACAGAACTGGGTCTTGACCTCACTTGTGTGTGACAAAAGAAAAGGAGATGATCCCAGTAATGTCAAGAGGGGTGTTTGTACTTCACTTCATGAGCATTAACAGGTAAATACATTTCCAGACTGGAGATCTACTTAAGAGTTGTTCTACTCCCACCCATTGCGACTGTTGCTGGTTGTGATAGTATCTCCTAAGCAGACCAGTTATTCTCCATATGAGAGAAAGAATCACCAGCATTTTGATTGCTTAGGTGAGAGAATCTGCTTCTCCACATTGCTGAACCTGCCAAGTTACTCGGCATGCTTTGTTCTAGTTAAAAAAAAAACCAACCAAAAACCCCCAAAAAAACCAAACCAAAAAACCACCACCAAAACAAACCCCTAGACACCGGAGGCTTTTTGCTACCCTTTTTTTTTGGGTGATGCCTAGGAGGACTTCCGAGCAAACATGTAGCCAGTGTAGCCCAAGCATTGAGAATTTCCCTTTTTCCTTAAAGCTTGACAGGAGAGAGCTTGGTTTGGGTATTCTCTCAACTATGGCTGAGGAAAGCCATCAATACTGTAGTTTGTCTGGATAAAACTTAAAGAACTAATTCCTGGGACAATTCTGATTTAGATCTGTGATCACAAACTAGGTCTGACTCAGCCTCCTCTGGCAGCAGAGGCTCTGTATAGCCGTTGCTCATGTCAGCTTTGCTAAAAATGTATTTGGGAGTCATGAACTATCCCTCTTATTACTGCTGCTGCTCTCACCTCTACCTCCACCTCCCCCTGGGGGTAGGCTGGCTCCATACAATCAAGCATGAAAGTCAAGTACAAGCCAAGAGCTTTGCTGCAGACTGAACTGGTGCAGCACTGGGATTCTGTGGTTGGGAGAGAATTTACCTGATGTCAATATGTTCCATTTTGTGTCAGGATAGAAGGGGAACGGGGAATGAATGCATCCTTATGGGTACTGTGAGGGCAAAAATGGTCTGGTTTTTCATGGTAGAGTGTGTGCGCCCTCCCTGCGTGTATTCATATGGGGGGTGCACATGTCAGAGGACTTTCTGTTTCTTGTAGACTCTCAGGTGTTGATGAAAAGTAAATAATTGGAGGAATTCTGCCATGTTGGTTCATTCTGAATGGTGCCCTGTTCTGCGAATAGTCCTGTGGTTTTCCACAGGATTTCTCACGGCGTAATGCACCATGCAAGTGTGAGACAGGGTGGCAGAATATACCTGGGTGTCAAGTGCACAATGGATTTTTCCATGTTGCATTTTGGACGTGCCTCAAGGTCTCCATGTGTTTGGAGCACAGCTGTGCTTTTGTGCTGCAGAGGTAAAAAGAGACAGTGCTGCCTTCCAGAAATGCCAAACTAATGGCAAAGCAGGGAGTAGGAAGAGGAAAAGAGAGACAGTGAAAGGAAATGATTTGCCAAACTTCAGGTTGACGAGATTCAAACTGTGTGTTCCCCAGCTCTTGTTCTGTGACTAACCCAATTCTAGCTTACTGCCCCATGAATGGAGTTAAAGTATTTAGTTTTAATCTAAGTATAGGGGTATAAAGATCAAACATTAATAAACAGTTATGTTGCCAGGTAGAAGCTTTGCAGGACCTGTTTATGAGCAGAAAGAAAACTCTGGGCATTTATGGGACGTTTTGTTGTGCTCAATAAATACAGTGCACAACGATCCAACTCTTCATATTCATCCTTTCTTTCTTACAAGATATTTCAGCTGTATTTAATTAAGTTAAATTGTACCAGTCGAGTGTTAACTTGTAGCTAGAAGAAATGAAAGAACACAGAAAATTGTTTAGGATAGATCATAACAAATTCTGTATATTCTTATCGAGTGTTTGTTGGTTTACCCCAAACTATGGCACAAATTTAATGAAACTGTGTTAAATATTTGTACTTGGCATCTAATTGTGCTGTGAAAGACTCTTCTGGGATGGAAAAAGCAAGTGCATTTTCTGAAAGTTTCCAAAAACATTTTTGTGGGGGGAAACTAATAATAATAATAATAATAATAATAATAATAATAATAATAATAATAATATCCCATCTAGCTGAAAGGTATAATGTGAGCTTCGGAGTTAGCAGGGTTAAGGTTGAGACCACCGGACTTCATATCCAGCTCTTCCCAGTTTTGAATGGCTACATTGAACTATGGAATAATAGCTCAATTAAATAAATTGGCTTCTGTTTACTACATGAAGGATTCTGATTAGGAAACAAAATATGGTTACAAACAAATGTAGTTACATTTTTATGGGACTTAGCCTGAGTACTGCACTGCAGAGCAGCGGCCTGTTAGAGGGATGGGATGAGCGAGGTCTTCTATCGACGGTAATGTTTCCTGCTCAGTGCATGACTCTGAAACACCTGAGGGCGAGGGAGGTTGAGCGCCGGCCATGGATGTGTTTTTTCCCTTTTGTGCTCTACTCGGGCAGCCGCAGCGATCAGCCTAAAATGAAAGAGCCACAATGAAGCCATACTGGTAGAGCATAACTTAACTGTGTGTGAATGTTGTTTGTCCAAGGCCCGGGGTACAGTGATACATGTGGGCATGTTTAACTGGCACTTAGTAAACATTCAATATTTTATACATCTGATGCAGGTCTAAATAATCGTGTGTTAGTATACACATACATGAAGGCTATATGGAAACAGCTACAGGGTTGCAGCTATTTAAAGAAATAAGTATTTCTTTGCCTGTTGAGGCATTAGTTTGTACATCTTCTAATTTTCTTATCACTGCAAGAGTTGTACGGGACTGTCACAGACCGTTTCTGTTGAGATGGCATCTCTTGATTGTGGATGAGTGGAAAAGAAGCTTTGTGACAAGACTGGGAACGAGAAGGGGTGGAAGCTAGAGTAGCGTGCTCCTTTTTCTCATTGAAGGATTTAAAACCACAACCATCTTTTCTTTAAACCTTAGTTTTTAGTAGCAATGTTGGATCTCCCTTTGAAAAGCCCCTTTTTTTTTTTTTTGCTCTCAGAGCACTTTGGCACAGCAGGGCTTTTAAGGGCATGATTAGATCCCAAGGATGGATTTGAGAGTGGGGTACATGATCTCCAAACAACCTTGTCGTACCTGCTCACTGAATTGAGGGTCTTCTGGCCTGCTGCCGTGAAGCCAGATGGTTCAGCAGGACCGCTGAAGAGTTGGCCAGAGTAGCAGAGTGCTCTTGAGGATCCCCGTAGCTTTGCTCCCATGGAGTTGTCCTGCAAAGCTGTAGGAGTGCAGTGCTGCCCTGCTGAGAGGGGAGCACGATGCATGGTTGTCTCTGTGCCCGAGAAGAAGTTAACTCTGTTCCGAGTTAATTCCAAGATTCCCAGTATGAAGACTTAATCTGTCATACGCAACGTGAAACTGCAAGTTACCATAAATATTACTGCCACAGCGTCTTTTAGGTTTATGCTAATTGCCATCATTCTGTTGTCACGTCTCGCAGTAGGCGTGAGCAGCGAGTTCTGGTTGTCTTGTGCAGCTGATCTGGTGTTTGTCCAAAGCCTGAGAAACTTTGGTCTTAATGGTCTGTAACTGGAATTCCTTTGGAATGCACCGCTTCAGGAGGACACAATGCAAGTCGTGTTAACATCAATCTTGAACAGATATTTGTAAACCTTTTCAGGTTTGACCTAGTTGATAGGTACATGTTAAGAATAATCTTCACATGGAAGGTTGCAAAGGAGAACAGGGTTATGCCACAATATTAAGATGTAGCACTGATGAATGTGTGTGAAGATAGTCATGTGTTTCATATCAACATTCACAGGACTGTCTTATGCCACCCTTATTACAAATGAGAGCAATAAGACCTCAAGAGCATGTTGCTATTCTTGGAAACAAGGATTTCTTCTGAGGAGACTGTTTCCTGTCTTTGCAGCCAGCAAAAGGAAAATATTTTACAAGGCTTTTTGCGAATGGAGCTGAAAAAAATGAGGAAAAAAATAATGTTCTCTGATTTCCGTCTCTGGTATGCTTTAATCTCTGGCCATTATTTTAGGGATCTCTTGTAACAAAAATGGAGATAGAGTTTGAATTGTAGGAGGAAGTACTACATTGCTAGGGCTGTGTTTAGATTGACTGTCAAATGTTAGCTGAGAGTGCCAGTTACAGAAGTCAAAGGTAACTCTTTTTTTTCAGTGTGTTATATTATCTAATTTGAAAACAGAAAAGAGAATGAAGCAGCCTTCTCATATATATATATATTTATTTTAATTCTTAAATAGGATGCTGTCAAATGACCCTTATGCTATGCATATAAATTAACTAAGATTACTTTTTGACTATTTCTAATATAAACAGACTGTAGATGTGCAACTCTTAAGTTTAGCCATGTAATCAATTGCTGTTCACTTTCTTAAGAAAAACAAGGCTGTCTTGTTAGGGCCTCTTTTAAAATATTTCACACGGTCAGTTTCTGATACAGCGTAAGCAGCTCGGTTGTCATAAGATGCTTTTAACTACATCTTGCTTTTCTACTGCTCCTCTCAAAAGGTCAGAAAGAAGATAAGAGGCATCTTCTAACAAGCTTTTGTTGTCTGCCCTGTGAGTGCTGTGGCTGTGTAAACCCTCTTGCACACCAAGAAAGTTTTGCCAAAATATCCCACTGCTACGTATTGTAATAGTGTTGGCAGTAACAGGCACTGCATTGTAGGTAGCTCGCTTGCTGCTCCCAGTGTTTTGATCAACATGGGTGAAATCTGAGCCTAACCAGTCAATGAGAGTTTTGTCTTTGCGCAGCAGCCAGGATTTCTCCCCAGCTGTTACAAACACAGTCAGCATGGTAATGAGGAGAGCATGCCAATTGGTAAGACTTGATTTAAAAAGGAAAAAACCTAAGGCATACAGTGTGCCTTTCTGTGGATTTCCTGATCTTCCTAAAACTCTTCTTCCTTTACTGTAGCTGAGTATTCCTTGAGCTGGGAGTTTTTAGAATATAATGAATGCTTTAAGAAAAAGTTGATCTAATCCACAGCCTTCATATAAGCAACTTAATACTGTGCTGAAAATCTTTCAAGTCTTAACAACTCTTATGAGATCATCTAAAACCTAGATGATTGAGTCTTACCCTGTGATCATAGAATGGATGGAGACGTCCAGTCAAAACATGGGCAGTTAGGGATTGCTCGGAGCACCCTGCGACACCCTAACTGCATTGTGCT
This sequence comes from Gorsachius magnificus, assembly GCA_034008185.1. NCBI lineage: Eukaryota > Metazoa > Chordata > Aves > Pelecaniformes > Ardeidae > Gorsachius > Gorsachius magnificus. The sequence continues at coordinate 6,201,111 of CM067094.1, forward strand.
TTAGCACAGGAAAAAATGTCAGTCGTGGTCATGTAGCCAGTCTTGTTTGAGTGTGGGTTATGCTGCTATGTTTTGAGCTGTTTAGTAGGTCTAATGCTTGGATAAAATATTTTTCAAGGAAATCTTAAAGTTGGCATGGTGTTTGCTACCCTAAGACTCCAAAGTATAAATTCAAAGGTGATTTAGGGAGATCGAATCATGACCACTAATAAAACCAAAACTTTCACTTTACCATGTTTTTAATGTGTGCTTCAAATGCTGCGGATATGGCCAAAAGGTCTGGAGGAGATCGTGGCGTGTGAACAACCAGCACCGCTGTTGCAAATGTCTTACTGGCACATTTGAAGTGTGATTCATGAATTTGCTATCTTGTTCGTAATCTGAATTTTTTAAATAGAAGGGCTGACTAGGGTACGTTAGTTTAGGCATTTGGTTTGGGGGGGAAAAATGTAATATTCTATATTGTATCAACTTCTCTAAATTCATCACTGGGGCTGCTGAAATGTGCGTGACTAATTAAGAATGGTAGTTTTCCATAGGATTTGCTAAATCATTTGCCATGTTCCCATTTGCTGAATCATCAGGTGTAGAATAACCAATTATTTCATTTGATTAAAAAAAAATTCTTTAAATTAGAACTTGTATATTGAAACCTTATCTTTAAGATCAACTCTTCCTTGATATGTTTGCTAAATTTTTTTGGGGGGAGGGGGGGGGGAGAAAGCTAAAAGACATTTGCTGTTTAAGAAGGTTGTAAAGTAAAGGAAATGAGTTTGCGGAAGTTGAAGATCGTACAAGGTTTGAGGAAACTAGAGGCTTCCTGTATGAGTTTAAGCAGATCACTTAACCCTGCTGTCTCGATTTGCTTACCCATAAAATGGGGGTAATGAAGAAATACAGATAGTTGGAAGGTCCCACCTAGTTGCTTTATATAAAAATTAATTTTTGGAAGGCAGAAATCATCCTTTGAGGGCAAAAGACTTGCAAAAGCAGAGGTGCTGTCAATACTTATTACATCTGTTATCACATGTAGCTTTATCTCTCATAACAAGGATATATATGGGGTAATACGACAAGAATTGGAGGTTATAAATACCTTTAGGAAATGGTTGAACTAAAAAAGGCAATGTCGCACTGAAATCTCCGAAATGTGATGTACCTGTATTTCTCAGAATGTCACTTGACATTGGTTCCTCAGTTTCACTATTGAATAATCCTCAGTAATGCTCATTTTACATCTCAGTGCTCTGTTTCTGTAAAAAAATCTTCTTAAAAAAAAAAAAAAAAAAAAGCAAAACGTAGCAAATCCTGAACAAGATGCAGCCATACCGCTCAGGCTTTCTGCTTCTCTTGCATGTGCTTCCAGCAGCTTGTAGAGCTTATTTTACAGAGAAGGCAAATTTGGAAATAACAGGGATGGCTTGTGCAAAATTAAAATTAATCATTGATTAACTACAAAGTGGTTTAAAGGGTAGCCCTGTTATCTGATACACTTTTGATTCTACGTTCATCCTTCAGCCCCTATATGCAGTTGTGTTCTGTTAAATTAACCTGGCATGTTGTTTTCCTAAGGCTTATGGGTCATTGACAGAATTAGGCTTCATGCAGGCCAGCTGCTCCCAAATCAGGTCCCTTCCCTTCCTACACTCCAGCAAAGTTGGAGCTAGCAAAGAGGGGAGCGCACGGACAAAGGCTGGTGGTGGCAGGAAATGCAGTATGAAGACAGCCAAGGAATTTTACTTGCAGCTTCACTGTTAAAAGATTTTTCACGAATTCCATGCTCATTAGCAAAACGTTGAAAAATGTAGTGTTAAATTACAGTTGTTCTTTGGGACTGTTTTTGTTGCTCCTTGGGACTGTTTTCCTAAACTCTAATTACAAAAGCAAGCCTGAAATGAGGAGCGTTTCAAAGCCCCTTGGCAAGGAAGATGCAGTATTTGTCACACGCTGAGTTGAAAGGAAATGGGGATCTACAAAAGGAACCGAAATCGCCTTGGAGCCATTCCCCACCGCCCCAGCAGTTTTACAGTTATGTCTGGGTTTTTTTTTAATGTCAGAATTGGTGACTGAGTTTTTGAAGCCTGGTGTGGTAGGCAGGGGACTGAACTGCACAAGTGCCATCAGGGTTCATGGCAAGAGGCGTCTCCACGGCCGCTGCAGTGCCAGGCTGTCAGCTGCGCTCCCTCCGATGGCCCGGCTGCTCTCCCGCCTCGCCAGGCAGGAGCGGAGTCAAGAGCTGAGCGTGGCATATGCCCAGGATTAAAAGTATTACTGACATTGTGCCTCTCCTCTCTGCTTTGAGAATTTTTCTGTGGAGATAAACACTATCCAGCAAGTTAAAGCTATAGAGTTGCCCCTATGTTCAACTATAGGTGAGCATCCCCCCTTAACAGCTGGTGTTTGGGACTACAGGTAATGGTATCCAGAGCTCTCAGGAGAGCATGGTGTTCCTTCTGTTCTCACAGACAAGTTGAAGGTTGTCGTGATTTTTAAGGCAATACAAAACTATTGGACATGGCGTGACGGAGAATTGCAGTTTTGGGGCTTTTTACTGGTGTGTCTGGAGCCAGAAAGGCAGCTAGGAAATGCCACTAGCACATTTGCCCCGGAACCTGCCTCCCTGACAGAGGAAAATGCCAGCTGCTTTAGTGGAAGATGCAGGAATCCAAGTAGCTGCCAATTATAAAGTGCTTGCAGGCACATTTTTCTAACTTTGGCAGTTTGTGGCAGGCTACTGTTCTGAAGCTGGAGCTTTTCTACCCTAACAGATGGTTGATACTGTGTTGCTTACGATACATCTAATGTCTGATTACGCGAGGGCCTGAGAATGCATTAATTCTAGCGAGCTGCAGTGGGATGATCTGGCAGCATCAGACCTTTATTTTTCAAGTTTATGTGTGAAACCGTACCTCTATTTCAATAAAACATCCTAATTGCCAGTAAATAATACAGCAGAAAGGCATCTCTCTTTCTATATGTAATTTGCTGCATTATTTATTTTACAAGGTGGTTTGTAAGGGAAGTAACCTGTTCTAGCAGGCAGCTGGGGGCTGCGTTAACATTCCTATTTAGAGCTGGGTCATTGACTTATGCAATGATCTTGAACGAGTTGCTTATCCTGAGGAAAAATGAGGCATATGGAACATAGAGGGGGTAATAATCTAAAGCGTATTAGATTCGCTGGTGGAGAGCATTGTGTAAGGGCTAAGAACCGTTATTTAAACCAACTGCAATTAAAGGTCTTGCTCCAAAATGCATGTCAGAAGTTCCTTGCCATTTAGCATGTAGCTGACATCTCGTATTTAAAAATTCTGTTAACACCTTAGCGTGTGCATGCACACAGTGGGTGGGAGAGGAGGGTTTCTGGAGGGACCCAAAGAATTGAAGACCTCTCAAGAGAAGTGAACAGCTGGCCCTGCACACACAGCCACTAACTAGGAAGAAGAGGGTTTTATGTTGAGTCTGAATGAAAATCAGGACAAACATCAGTTGTTAGAATGTGCCAATCAAGGGCATCTTGGTAAATTCCATGTAGAAAGAAATTTTAATTTGGAGCTAGTGTTCAGGCAGTAACCAAAGAAATACTCTTCAGATAAAAGCGCTTCAGATTTTGTGGTATGGGAAACCAATAATTATGAGATACAGTGAACAATACAAGGTAGAATTGCTAAAGGGATTAATTAGCCTTAGTCTAACTAACCACTATAATTGATGCAAATATACATCTGCAGCCTGCTGAGACATTAGATAGTCGTCATACACCTGCTCAATTTACCAGTGTTGCAGAACACAGCTGTCAGAATAATTTCTGGGTTTTTTTGCTGGAACTCCTTGAGTGTAATTGGCTGTTTGTTCTTTTGTTGTTCAAAATGTTTTGCTTTTTCTCTTTTCTTTCTCTAAACAGCACTTCCATGATGGCAGAAAGGCACAACAACATATTGAAACTTGCTGGAAACAACTTGAAGCAGTAAGTGGAAACTTCCTCAGATGTGACATTTAAGTCATTTTTATGCTGTTTTCGTAGAGGTGGCTCCAAACGTTATATTTGGAAAAAGAAGGGTGTATGGATAAAAGCTGTAGAAACGGGATTTTTAAAACTCTGCTGTCTTAAATACACTGGTAGACACGAAAAAGACTGTTTTAATAGTACATTTGGCTTTCTGTGGGATCTGTGTCTGTCACAAGTAGCATTTCATTTGATGTGACTTGAAAAGTGTGCTAAACATTGCTGGAAATGCAGAGTCCCTAAGGGTCCTATTCAGATATTCCACTGTAAGCTGAATAGCTTCATACTGCGTGAATAAATTGAATGGGGACATCTCTTGAGTAAGGCTGTTTCTCAAAAGTAAATACATTGGAATTGTCATTCATGGGATGAATGAAAAGTGAGACTGTAAGTAGAGGAGCGGATAAAGAAAGGTGACATCAGTAACCAAAAGGCTTACTTGTGCATTATAAAAATGAGGGAGTTAAGTGTTGGAAGGGAGTGATTTGGTCTACAAGAGCAGAAGAGATGCTAACAGAGAAAAATATTGAAATACTAGTGGTGTTTGTAGAATCAGTCAGCCTCAAGAATCGAACAAAAAATCTGTTTCTGGTAACTTTGTTTTCTGAAGTTCTTTAATATGGAAATTTATTCCAATGTAAACAAGCGAGTCCTAAAATCTGGCAGTTGTTAGAGCAGATCGGTTTAGGGGCAGGTATTGATTTTAGGTAGATGTTCATATCATGTTTCTTTCCCATAATGAAGGCTTCTATTTTTCCTTTTCAGAGCAAAAGACGGTTTGAACGTGATTGCAAAGAAGCTGATCGAGCACAGCAGTATTTTGAGAAAATGGATGCTGATATCAATGTTACAAAAGCAGATGTTGAAAAGGTAAGCCAGAGGCTGGAGAGACTGTTTGTAAACATGGATGTGATAGGTTTAGTTCCTCAATCCTGCTGGTAGGATAAACCATCTGAGGCTTAATACCTCACTTAAGTCAGTCCATAGGCTAATTGAAAATAGGGAGATCTCTGCAGAGACCTATATTTGCATAAAAATTCTAAACAGGTACAGTCAGCTTTCTTCAGTAAGGCGATATCTGAGTTTAACATAGCTGACGTGGCTCTAAATGAGCGTCTGTAAAACCATAGTTAACAAACACCACAGATTCTGTGACAGTCAAGGTCATGAGGGCTCCCCGCGGGCTGCTTACAGTTACCACATATTGTTGGTCGTGCTCTGATCCAGGTAGAACTGAACTTCCCGCCTTTGAGCAACTCTTCGAAGGTGTCCCGATGTCATTGGTTGCAGTGAAGTATTCCAGGATTGTTGTTCATGGTCCTGGGTTTACAGCAGGACAGCTTTTCATGGAATCCATGTTTGTCACAGATGGCACATGGCTTTTATTTTTATTTCTCAGTTGCTGTCTGGTTGCAGAGTCATTTGTGGCTTTTAGACATTGGTCCCCATTCAGTGAAGCTTTTGAATTGATGCTTAATTTTAAACATACATTTCTGTTCCAGCATATCAGTCTTGAAATATTTTCTTTCTTTAGTTTGATTCAAAATTGGATGTGTAGAAGGATGCTTTAAGTTTAAATGTCCCAAGTCTGGTGATGTACCTATAACTTAAGGAAGCAAAGGAAAGGGAGAAGGCGTGTTTAAATTGCTTCTCTCTTTGGTGTTACACATCTGCTCAGAAGATGCAGTAATGTAGATCAGAAACACAGAAGCACTACAATGTCTAAGGGCAGTTTTGTCTTCCCTGAGTTTGATTCACATAGGTAGAAAATAGCCAGAATATTTGAAAAGTTTTGTTTCTTTAAAAAAAACCCAAAACAAACCAACAAACAAAACCAAAAAAAAGCAAGGGGAGGAAACAAAAAAAGCTGAAGCTTAAAATATACCAAACGTTTTGTTGCAGGGACAGGAAAGGAAGCTGAATTATAGGTAAGGAATCTTTTCTAGTCCAAGATAGCCCTTGTAAAACACAGCTTTTGCTCCTCAGGAGCTCCTCATACTATTGTCAGTTAATTTGGTCCTGGGAAGCTATCAAATACAAATTTTTCCTTATATCTGTGGGATTTTTAAGATGTTTCTAGTACACTGAGCGTCATGGAGGTTGCATAGCAGATAGCATCAAGGATGCTATTAGAAATGAGGACAGTAAATTAAAAAAAGCTCAGAAAATTTCCCCTAAGTGCTGTTGCCTATCAAAGGAAAAAATACCTCTGTGGTCTTGTAATTTGCTTGGCTATTAGCTGTAAATTCACCATGCAGATTTGATCCTTTGTTGCCTTCTGGATTTGCCAGGGCACTTTACAGATGAATGCGTGTACAGGATTGTTAAAGATGTAACACCACATGTGGGTTTTTCCGACAGCAGAGGATCATCTCTGCTTTATCTGTATAAAGTGATTTTAAAATACGTTTTTTTCATAATAAAATTAGGATTTGCCCTAGATTTTTTTTCAAAGCTGAGGCCATGTCAAAGGGATACAGAGACATGACTTAATACTTGAAATAGAGGGCTGAAACACCTTACTTCTACATCCCCTTCTAAGGTTGGCCTTTCCTGGTCAGCGGGAAAGGCTATGGTGGTACATCAACGGTAGATGGTAAACTCTGGGAAGCAATCCCTACCCTGGTGCTCTTTCACAGGGAAAGAGCAGAGGGGCTTCCCTTCTGAATTTCTCTAGCTTTTTATTGTAAGTATTTGTAAATTATTTATTGCAAAGTGAGGCTCAGTGGTATCTTGAAAGGAAAAAAAAAAAAAATCTATTGCAGTTAGCGAGTTAGCGTGTTGGCTAATCTCAGGAGAAGGCATTAGTTGACTTGCCAGTCAGCCAGTGGGGTAGATGGAGAAGGAAAAGGTTATCAAAACGAGTGGAATGTGAAATAATATTACTGAACAGAGAGAACAGTGTTTTCCAAGTGCATGTGTTAAACTGGGTTCATCCATGTCCGGCTGTGAATAATGCCCTTTCTTTGCTTCCCTCTGCCCGTGTGACTGGGACCGCTCTTACATAACTGCCCAGTGCAAAATAGGATATTGTTGAACCAAGCGCTGCCGCTGGGGCCGGCTCTCGCCGACTCGCTCCAGGGAGGTGCAGAAAGCGCTCAGCTTCAAATGAAGCAATATGATGACTTTTACCTCCTCCTTCTATTGCGGCGGGTCTGATTTCTCTTGCCCCTTATGGCTTGGCAGCTGCGCTCCTACTCCCAAAAGTTCCCAAAAATCTGTCTGGCCAGGAAAGCAGACAGTTTGGCTGTGTTCAGCGCCAATGCTATTCACTTTGGCGGAACAAGGTGCTCTTCAGGCAATGGGATCGGTTGCCCTCATTTCTTCGGTTTGAGATTGACACCTTGGCTACTTTAGCTTGTACCTGCAAAGATGAGTAGACACTAGAGCTATTTTTTGCATCATGCATTTTAAAGTAACGGAATTAAAGTTCTGCAGTGATCACAATGACACATGCCATCAAAAGAATATATAGCTGCAATTCCTTAATGCACCTAATGCTATGAGGCTCTGAAATGCTCGCATCTCTCAGTCTTTCAGTCATTGTAGCTTTTGACAACTGCAGCAGGAAATTCTGTGACAGCGCTGCTAGCTTCCAGGGCTTGACATGGCCTTGCCTAAGGGATAATTCTTGGCTTTACAGTTTGCTAGGATTAAGTAACCAGAATAGTGGCAGAGAAGCAAATTGAGTTACTTTCCTCCTTATTTCTCCAGGACTGTTTCACGAAGGGCCTGAGGTGTGTGCCTAGAGGCAGGGCAGGATATGCAGTATGGGTATCTCACACCTTCGCTAGGACCAGCTCAGGTTTGATACGCAGAGGGCACATGTGTTCTGTGCCACTTCTGTAGCCAGTCTGGGCTCGACTGTGTTTGCAGCCAGCCTGTCTGGTGGTTATCTCAGAGAGAGCAGGGTGTTTAGCTTTGTGTGCTCCCATCTCCTTTTTTGGTGGTAGGAACGTGGAGCAAAGGCTGTGCTCAGTCTTTGCCATGGTCACGGTCTTCATGCAGGAATCAAAGGAGAGCAGATTACGGGCCCTGAGCTCCCTTCCTCTGCTTGCACTGAGCCTCTAAATTACCAGCAGCCGACATTTGCAGAGAGATGTTTAAGTGTCAACACAAAGTGCAGTTTGGCACAAAGGTTCTGTCAGTTCAGTTTAGCAAAGCCAGGGTAGGAAACTTACTGTGATGCAGAAAGCTGTACTGCGAAAACATCCTTATAAACTAAGTACATAGTGCAACATGCTGATGCTAATACCGGGAAACCTTGTAGGTATCACTGTAAGCTTTAGCTTCAGTTGGATCGCAGTGGGATGTGTGCTTTAAAGCAGTTCCCTTTCAAAAACCACAGTGGAGCTGCTTCAGTTTTTTGACCATTTGGGGAAATGGTCTCTGTCACCAGCGCAAAGCTGGTGTACATATAAGGAAGCGCTCCATTGTTTGTTCCTTCTCTTTAGAGCTGCGATCACTGAAAAGCTGACATCTTTATGGAATAATGTGGTACTCAGTCGTGGCTTTGCAGACTTCTTGCAATATTTAAAAAAAAAAAAAAAATTCAGCTGGCTTTTCTAAAGGTTTATTTTCAAAGTAGACTTTTCAGAATCTGTTTTTAAAGAGGAAGTAGCTGAGGCCAACCATAGGAAGGGGTGAATGATTTGCCTCTTGATTTGCACAGCAGTTGAGGGGGACAGTGGTTTAAGGCACTGTGTGTCAGGCAGGGTCCGTCCCTTTGCCGAGGAGTCGCACGGATGTATGTTGGTGTCCTAGCTAATAATTTGGCCAGAAAACAACTTCAGCTTGGAGCAGTAAAAAATGAGCTGTGTGTGAGTTCCCAGAACTGCTGTCTGAAGTCGGGGCTCATCACCGTGTTCTGATTCTTGTTCCTGTTATGTTAGGAGGGTTCCACCTTGAGTGGTTTTGAGATTAATGTAAATGTATTGGGGATTTAGAAAGTAGTTTAGTAGTAGTAGATTTAGAAAGACATGTAGTGCAAATTTGACCTTAACTCTTATAAGTCAAGAAGATTCTGACACTGCTAAAAACATGGGGTGAGTACTCTGTTTGGGGGGTTTTGACTCATCTCTATTAAGTCTTCAACCCACACCCAGAAAAGATGAACCTGTATCAAGGCTTTATTTGTATCCTGTGACATTCGGACATCTTTTCCAGGGCAGTGCGGTTTTCCTACTGAATTTGCTTACTTGCATGCTTATAGCTGCTTGAGCTTGTTGCAAGTCAGCTGTCAGTTTCAAATCACAAACTTTTGGATATCCAAAATTATTATTACAGAATTATTGTTCCATTGCTGCTTCTCTTCTCTGCCCAATCCTATGTCATATCTAAAACAAAAAGAAATAAAATTTAAGTTGATGGTTCTATTCCTGTGCTGACTCTGAGATATTTATGAGTTGTAGATTTCCTGGCCTTTTTTTATTTGGTTGGGTTTGTTTTGGTTTTGAAGTGGAGAAACTGAGAGAAATAGAAGCAATCTCAAGTTTATTGAAATCCCTAGGAGTTTTCCCTGAGAGCTCTGTAAACTACAGATCAGGTTATGTCTGCTGTATCCAAGATTTTTGGGAGTCCCAGAATAGCTTAAGATTTGCATAAAGGCATAAAATACCATGATACAATATCACCATGACATTAATTTTCTAGTATGTAAATATAACTACAGAGAGATACTGACGTTTTGTGCTTGAAGCTTCTTTTTCTCTTCTCTCTTTTTTTAATGCCACGTTCCCTGGGTTCTCACTATCAGTTTCAGTGCAGTGTGAAGAGTCTGTACCTCCCCCCTTACCCGCAGCAGACGTGTCCACTTACATTGCCTTGGGTAGTCATGAGCTGAATCACTGGCAAAGTCTTACTGAACATAGATGTAGAAATACTGCTACTTAGAAGGATTCTTGGAATAAGCTGATCTTCCTGCCTGTGCAAACGCAGTTATGCTGTCAAGTGGTAAACTGCTTTCCCAGCCCGTAGGCTGCTGCGCTGCGGGACGCAAATCTCTTCATTGAGAATTTACACAACCTTATAATGAAGGATGCACTAAGCTATTTTTACTTGGGCTCTGGTGAAATCTCTGATCTGCCTTTCAGCACTATCCTGCATACACCATTTACAGCATGCTTTGTCACAAGAGCAGTCAAGTCACAAGGGAGCTGGATGCAGCGCGCATCTCTGAAACCCCCCAGACGCACCACAGAGGAACATCTCCAGCTCGGTGCTCTCTTGGTGCATCGTGCGTCACTGAGGTTTTAGTCAATTGAGACTGTCAGCATTATATGCTGCAGCATAACCCCAGATTGTGGGTGCCTGCTTTCTGCAGAAGATAATTGCTTAATGGGCCTAATTTTTTCAGGAGATGCTGAATCATCTGTCTTGCGACAGTGGGGCTTGTTGTATGTCCTCCTTCTCCTGCCCACCTCAAGGCACCTACTGGCATAATGAACTTCTCGGTTTTTGGAAAATACAGTGCTGTGCAAAAGTAATGTTGGAAGGTGGACAAGCTCTACAATGTTTGTGTCACTAATATGGCAAATACTTATTGCAGTGAATAGTTCCAGAGGCTTTGCTTGTCCTATACTCTGCCATGAATTTATAAAAGTGCAGCAGCAGTGTTTCAGTGAAATATGCAGGCAAGGTGCGTAAGGCTGAGTCCTGAACGTGGGGTGAGGGGGCCTGGCCTGTGCATTTCCTGTTTGAGGTTAGATATTGCATAAGATTTGTGCACGTTCTCTGCGTGGTGGTGAGTTTTGCATACTTCAGTTAGGCAGCTGTTTTTCTTTTGCTCCACAGATGGAGCTGGCTAATCCCTTCTGTGTCTTTGCTTGTGACGTGGGTCAATTTTACCATCAATTCAAGTGCACTATTTTCTTGGTAACACTAACATTATTTCTCTGGTTTATGCAGACCCCAGTCTCCTTCCTGAACTGCTTCCTTCCTAAAGGATGATGTAGTGTGTGAACACAGGGAGTCCCTCAGGACAGTCATTTGCATTTCTGGAAGAGTAAGCCTTGTTTGCAACCTGCTGTCTGTGACACTGTATATAGCAGCTGTTTCCCTTTTGGAATCGTGACTAATTTAGGAGGTTTGATTTCTAGTCAATAAAGCGTTAACGACTGCAGCAGGAGTGGCTGGAAAACTTAATAAATATCCATATGTATCCTATGCATACACTGTGTCAGGTGTTAAAGAGATCAATGAACAGAAGTACCAGCCAGTTTTAGTGTAAGATAAGGAAATAAGGAAACCCATCTGAACTTAAATTTCCTCTTAGCAGTACTCCTCTGCAGAAATGCTCTACAGAGCAATCAGAGTTTTGTAACAACACAACTCTGTTGGGAGGCAGACTGCTAAAGGAGCAAACAAGTTAGGGTGGGGAAGCGGGTGTGAAGGGGAGGCTGAAGAGCAGCTTCACAGTTAAGGATCAACTGCAGTTTGAATCAGGAGTGTAATACAACCAATGTTCTTAGCTAATGCAAAGCGATTAGCTTATGCTATACAGTAGGAAAGCTTGTTTATAGTCATTCTGTCAAAATATTACAACAGATATCTTCACCTGGTGAAGAACTAAGGGAAAACAAAGCCGAGAACTCAGAATTTAGCTTACTGCTTGTAAGTTGTTCAGTTTAAGTGAATGTATTGTACCCATAAAGTTGGGTTTTAAGGCTAGCAAATTCATCCTGGTAACTTTTCTTAAGTCCTGACTATCCATTCTGCGTTGGCTGTGTTTGTAAATTCTTTCTTGGAGGGAGATGGCTAGAACCATGCCCAGTATTCAAAGTATGACCTAAGCAATCTATTACGTGGTCCAGAAATAATTTCCGTTATTTATATTCAATACTTACATTTATATGCTGCAGAATTTAATTGCTTATGTTAGTACAACTAAACAGATCTCCAGAAATCATTTAAACATTATTGGCAACTTCTCCGAATACATCTTTCCTTGTTACCTCCTCCCTCAAGTCCACACAGCCTTCCACCCACCACGAACACATTCTTTTGTAATAAACTTTCGTTAGGTACCCTTGTGGAACTGTGTTTTTCCGAGCTGCGTGTCAAGCTACTGGATGTTAGCAGGGATTTGCCGTTTGGTCACCCAGAGAATTTGGATATTTAGTATTTGTGACATGAGAATGGCAGTGCAAGGAGGCAAACTTCTGGATTCCAGGCACAGTTTTTTTTCACTAGGGCCTTGGAGCAGGGTGCTGAGAGGTGCTGCTCTGGTGCAGGTCATGGTGGTGCTTGCTGCTGTTCTTAATTCTTATGTAGTGGTCCTTCTCGTATGCATTTAGGCTGCTCTGAATGCGTTTCAGACCAAATTGAGGCGAATGATTGGACGTGGTAGAAAAGAAAAAGTGATATGCTTGTTTTAGAATTGGGAAATACAGCACTCAAATTTGTGCAAGGGAGCATGTGGCAGAACTGGAGTCTAAAGCCGGGCAACTGAAGTCTTGGGCTCGCTCACTTAAGTAAAATTTCAAGTAACCGCTAGCCGTTGGACTCTGTTAATCAGCAAGCAACTGTGCCTTTAGTCACACTGCAGGACTGGTCATATGAATATAGGACTGACACAGTCAGGTGAGTCCTTGTTGCAATATTTTTTTTTCTCAGATTTGTTTCCCTCACCTCTTCTAATGTTAAAAGTAAGGATTCTTCTCTGTTTTTTTCCCTGCCTGTTATTTTGCACCTCCATTCTACCTTCTTGCTTTCCTGAAAGCAAATCTCAAAACCTTTTTCTGCTTGCCAGTTCAGAGACATCAAACTGGTTATTGTAAAATAGTAAACAATGGAGCTTGATTTGGAGGCTGTGTAAATCAAAGCCTGAAATCCTGGCCCTGTTTTGAAGTCCATGGCAGAATTCCCACTGTTATTAATGATTCTGCAAACGCTGCCAGTGTTGCCGCTACCAAGAGGCACCCCGCTGCTGTTCATGATGATGCCCGCTCGTAACAGAGCGCGGCCATGTGAGGTTGGCTGTCGAGGGAGGACCAGGGCCTGCAGCTGAAAAATCTGTGAGCAATTGAAAGCATTCCTGAAATTGGTGAATGTTTCTGAGTCTGCCTTTATCATTAAGTTATTTTGAAGGGATTGGGTAGTTAAAGGGGGGCAGGGGTGATTTTTTTTGTGTTTACATTTAGTCTGATCTTGGATTTACCAAAGACAGATCTATTTTGGCAGGCAGTGGCCTGGCAGTGATGCATCTCACATGCTGTCTGGGTTTAAAAAAACAAGGGGGGGGGGGGGGGGGGGAAATGGGAGAGAAGAAAGAAGAAAGAAAACTGCACCAAAGTTTTGACTGGAAACTCTGCCATTCTGGACAAGAGTGACTGCTGAGAAGTTGAACTGTTCCACTTAGTGTGGATCAGCTGAACAGCAGCCAAAGCTTTTTTCTGCCCTTTTCAGTTATTCATATTGCTCCCACCATAACAGCCTTGAGGAGCTGCATTTTTTTGTCTGTGTAAACCCAGAAGACAGTGTGTCTATTGACCCTCTTGCTGTTTCTGGAATGTGTCTTAGAAAATTGTTCTCAGCAAAATATTCTTCATTCTTTTCTGTATTGCAGACTGAAATGGCAGAGAGTATACTTGGTTTCTAAAAATTTCTCCTACACTTAATTACCAGTTGCCTTTCATACTGAACTGGATTTTGGGGGGAGAAGAGGTATGCAAGTAACACTACACAAGGATTTATTTTTTTAATTCTCTAGGAGGCAGCATGTAATACATAGCAGCTTACTAGCATTTTCTCACACTTTCAGGATCGACAGTGCCCATCATAAAGATGCCCATATACCCTTTCTCTGTTAAATTTCCTGTTTCTGACCACTGGCCAAAGGCATAAAGCACTAGGATTGATTTCAGATCAGTGTATAAAGCTTTACTAGTACCGCGTGTTTGCAAGGACTATGGAGAACTTTCCTTTTCCGTAATTCTTTTTGTCTCATTCTGATATGCAGTGGTTACTTAAATTGGATCATGTTGCTTCACTGAGGGACTTTTCAAGCAGGTGATGGGTAGGCTCAGACTAAATACATCTCCTTAACACAAGTTACTTCAGAGTAAAAGGCTTGCAGGGTTAACTTTCTTCTAATTTCTTGTTTTAAAGGGGAAAGAAATACTTCTGTAAGTACTTAGTCATGAAAGATTTTAGAGCATCCATGTCCCACCCTGGCATCTGTCATTTAGCTTGAACCTGCCATCTCTGGACTCCTGGTAGAGTCATTTAAACATTTGGAACTAACTTTTGATGCTGTTTGAAAGTCTGGTTTTTGCAACTCAGTGGTTAGGTAGAAAACCTGCAGGAAATGTCTTTAAAAGAATCTTGAGAGAATAAAGTTTGGGTTTTTTTCCTGCTGCCTTGTAGAAGAGATAGAAGCCAGTGTGTGTTGCCAGTTCATGTGATTATTGAGTTTAGTGCTGTTTTTCACGTAAGATAAGTGCTGTTGAAGCCTGATTTTTTTTTTTTTAAGTGCTGAAGACAGCCACAGTTCTACCAATTTTTAAAAATCAGTACTTTGAAAGTTATTACTGCCCTGCAGTTAGCTACTGTCCTGCATTCTCCCCCATCAGCTAGGAAGACTGTCCAAAGGAAGGAAAAAAGGTTGGTTTAGATTGTGTTTAATGGCAATTCTGTATAGGTTCTGAGAGATATATGCAAATGTCTGCAGAAGCACACATTTGAAAGCAAACTACTTGTCTGCTTCTCCCCACAAACCCCTCAAATGTACATACCCTTTTCTGCTTTTTCATGATGCTGAAAGGTGACCTTATTCTTTCTTCCTTTCAAGAGGGGAGGGGATTTTTTGTTGCATTACAAGTACCTAGCCTTGACATGACTTACCATTGAGTAACCTGGCAGTCTGTAGATCTGGATCGTGGTTTCACATGTGGTGCTGGAAATGTGAGCTTTTGCTCAGTCATCCCTGCCCAGTTAAAGAAGAGAGCGTGTTGACTGAAAGCTGCATCACATTATCATCCTCTTATATCTGAAGTCATGGTCTGGTTTTTCAGAGACCAATTATTCCAAAGTCTTTCCTTCTGACAATACTGTTCAGAGCAAATATTTTAATATTAACTCTAAAAAGTCCCCAAAAATACCTTCTCTGAAGCTGTTTGCATGCACAAGTGAGCAGTAAAGAAGGCAAAAATTTATTTTCTGTAAAGCTCAACTATAAATTAACCCTGAAATAGCTCCTGTGACTCTCTGCAGCTCCAGGCCACTGCATCCATTACTCTTGAATGTGAAACTTAACGTCTTCAACTCATTTTTATCATTCTGTGCTTCAGCAGAGTGCAGGAACCTAGCTATAAAGTATAATTCTGTTAATAGGAGAAGTGGTGATGTTAGAGTAAGTGACATACTCAAAGTAATAAAAAAATTCTACACTTTTTTAATATTTTTATTTTAAGATCCAAATACCTCATTGGAAAAATATTTAAACTGTTTGAAGCCTGCCAAGTGCATTAAATGGCCAGGGGAAACAAAACATCACTGGGGCTCTCATACAAAAATTCTTGGTTTTGGAACATACCCAATTTTACTTACTCATCTGCTGCTGCCTCTTATTTGGGGCCAGTTAAGATAGTTTGGGAAACTGAGTGTCTACTCCTGTATACATTTAGCTCAGAGTTACTTTGCTCATATCCGACCTATGAGCTCACTCATTAAAGCCATCAGAGTTCATTTGCATGTTTGCGGGATCTGCCTGGAAATGTGTAATAATGGATTTCTTGTTTTTCTGCTTCAACAATAGAGTCAAGGGACAAATTTCTGAGTCGTACTATTTTTAAAAAAATAAAATAAAAAAGAAGACAGCTGTATGAGTGGGACTGGGGCTGTTGAAGTCAGCCCAAACAATGGGTTGCTCTTGGGAAGATGAAGAGAACGGGCCTCACAAATGGATATTGATCTGTAGCAGCTGGGACTCGAGGAAGGGCTTGGGAGATAAGCGTACATTACTCGTACAGCTGTCAGCCTTTCCATGGCTGACTTTGTTTTGCTGGTAAATTTGTGTTTGTAGTACAAGGCTATATTGTTTTCCACTCATATTTGATGTAGCTGTATATGAGCATGTGAATGATAAAGCTTAATAAGCTATATAGCACTTGGGCAGAAAAAAATGATTGATAACGGCTTCTTGGAATTTCACTGCAGCAGGTAAATTTTCTGAAGTCATATATGCATCCTTTACAGAGGGAGTGGACAGTTAAAATTCCTGGGGAATGAGCAAAGTTGAAACTCTGTGGGGTGTGTTGTTTTGTTTTTAATTGGATTTATTTATTTGGTTATAGTTGCAGTCTTTTCCATTTGGTGCTACTGTTTCATCTCCTATTATGCACTCAGTGCCCAGCATTTTCTCACTGTGCTTGAATTATTTTTGTAGAAAGAATGTGAAGGGGATCTAGGAAATTCCTACAATTGACTGCACTTGCAAAAGAAATAGCTGAATTGAGGTGAAATAAATTATTAGGTGAGATGTGCGAGCTGGGCAAATGGGAGGGAAGCCTATTTTTTTGCAAATTGAGATTTGAAACCTTCTGGCAGAATTTGTTACCTTCCAGTTATGATTACTAAAATGTTCCATGATTTGGTATTTCATGGATTTATTGTCAGGAAACTATTGTCTGCTTGGAACAGTTTAAAGGAATAACCCCGTTCTGAACTGTTTTTCATGGGAGCCCGCTTAAAATATGCTAAAATTAATTGCTGTGCCGTTTTCCCTGAAACACCCCAAATTCCTTCAAATAATTTTTAAAGCAGTCGGTCTTTCTTTCTCCTTTCTTAAAGTGGCTATTCTCAAATTGAGGGAGGGATTGGAACATAAGACTTTCTGGATGCTCACAGCACTGTTCCAGGGCTAGGTTGGCAGCAGAGTGTGAGGAGGCTCCGTGAGCGCCTGAAAAATGAGAGCAAACTCAGGATAGTTTAGATTTACCAAGCCAAATCCTGGGCTCGCTCCAATCAATGGCAAAGGTCTCACTGGAGCAAGTGTTTGGTCCAGAGCCGTGGAGCAGGCTCTGCCGGGGCAGGCGGGAGCGGAGCTGCTCCGGCCGGGTGAATGCAAAGTGGGAGAGGGGGGAGCTTCAAGGAGGGGACGTGGGGCAGGGAGTGAGGGCATATGGGTGTAGGAGCTGGGTAGGAAAGGAAGAGAAGGAAGAGCGGCTGTATGAAGGCCAACAGCAAAGAAGGAAAAGGCAACTAAAATAAACAGATGGGATAGGCAGTAAGGGAATAATATCGGGCAGTGAAAGAAATAACAGAAGGCCTTGGGAAGCAGAACTGTAAGGGGAGGAATTGGAAATTATAAAAGGGTCACTCGGGGACAGATTGTTCTAGAGAAAGAAGCGAGGTTAATTGCCCAGTGCTCTGCTATGCTGGGCAGCAAAGCAAATCATCTGTGTGGGTAAAAATAGGAAGGGAGTTGTGTCTCAGCTGCTGCTCAGGTTCCCCTTTCCTTGTGCACTTCATGCCAGCGCTATTCAAGGAGGTGTAGATAAAGGACTTTGGGGAGAGCACAGTGGGGAGCACAAGTTCAGATGTTTTTTCATGATTATGTTGGCTAAGGCATGCAAAATGAGACAAAACCATTTTGGTTTTTTGTTGCTTCTGTTTCCCAAAAAAATACTGCTAGCCAACAGGTAAGTAGTTCATTAGAGAAAAGCAGCTGCCATCCAACAGGGCATATGGTGGAGCAAGAAGTGTGTCCACAAGTGTACAGAAAATGTGCATGCCCGTTAAGTGGGCTAGTAGAGGGGCAAACTTGGTTCAGTGTTTTACACACAGTGCAAACAGAGGTTGTTCATGGAATGCAAAATGGCTCATGAAAATAGCATGTTGAACACAAGAAAAGAACAGCAGCAGTGTGCACACTGTGGGCTTATGGTCAACATAGATGAACTGTTTCACAAAATCGAAAGCTGAAGTGTTCAGAGACCCCTATGCTAATGTTCCTGTGCTGCCTACTGGTAAGGGTAGTAAGATGAAGAGTAATGCAGTGCAATTTCTTGCCATGTAGTATAAATTATAAATATCTTTTGGCATTTCTTTAGGCGAGACAGCAAGCCCAGCTGCGACATCAAATGGCAGAAGACAGCAAAGCAGAATATTCTTCCACTCTACAGAAGTTCAACAGTGAGCAGCATGATCATTACTACACACACATACCAAACATCTTCCAGGTAAGGGTCACTGGCACTGACCTAGAGTAGCTCATAGTTTTGTGATAAGAACAGAGGGCAGTATTGCATACTGCCTCAATTCTATTTTGGTGATTTTTTGTGATATTTTAGTGATTTTTTTTTGTTTGTTTGTTTGGTTTTTTTGTTGCTGTTAGCAAACTTTACATGCAGTCTGCCAATACAAGAGATGGGCGAGCTTGGTAGGATAAATTGTCCCTTTCTCTTAAACTAGATATCAAGTGATCAATAAATATATGAGGAAGGTGACATTGAATTGTCATGACAGATTATGATAGCCTTTGGAATCCTCACGATCTTGATCTGTTAAACTTGTGTCCCTGCACCTGGGGAATGAGAGCATTATTTGCATTATTGGGGCAGGAGTCAGCTGAGCATCATTACGTCTGTAAAGCCTCACAGCCCTTTATAACCTGTCTTCAAATCAAACTTCATAGATATTTAAATTTAAACCACAATAATTCTGCAGTAGTGAATGTCAGAGGGTTTAAGCAAGCTTGCTGATTGTGTCTTAGGGTGCCTAAAGAAAGACTGTGGAGAAAGAACAAAAAAGTCATCAGACTTATACTGACTGAAGATCTGAGTTTGTGCTTGACCGAACAAAGAGATATTAATGTAGTAGAAGAGAAGTTATAAATGACTGTTCCATTGTAATGGGTCATAAGCACCAGAAGTGGAAAATACAACCTCTTTAAGGGAGAAAATGTCACATGCTTATGAGAATTAACTGATACTTGAGCAGCAAATAGGCATTTTCTTATCCATAGCTGGAACTTCTTAGATAAGTGGACACCTCCTCTTTTGCTTCGTGGTATTTCAAACCATTGTCCTGAGGTAAATTAATTCTTGGCATCAGATATAAAATTCTTGTGACATATTTGTATTTACCAGACCTAGCATTAAGCGCTCTGATTCATGGGTGAGCATGCCTAAAGTACTGCAGAAGTATCCTTTTCACTACTAGTGCACCAGTAACCTCTAGTGCTTTCTTTTAGATGTTGAAAAAACAAGTTGTTTTGTAAATATCTCATGTTGCTTGTGAATCAGTCAAGGCAATGGGGATTTTTAAGTTGACAATGCTCCATAAGATTCCTGCAGTCTAATGTGAAACAGGCAGTTTTTGTTCATGCCCTTCTGTATCCTGTTATAATCTGTCATAATAGCATTATGCCACATCCAGTTGCCCTCTGTTATAATCAAAAGGTCCATGGAATAGTTGCTGGAGATTGTGATGCTGAATCCGCTGAGCAACAGGGAGGATATGTTCAGAAGCCCTGGTGCGAACAATACCTGATGTACAGGACCACCTGTAACCAAAAATTACCTTCTGGGGGGAGAAGGGAGGACATCAAGATTTTTGTTGGCTTGGATTCTGCAGTGGAATGAAAATACCATCCTTCAGAATACGTGTAGAAAATGGAAGAATTTATTAATGCAGAAATTCTCTTAAAAGCCTTAGGAGCTGTCCTTACAGCGGTCTAAAGCTGGATTTTTGACAAATCAGCATTTTTTAACATAAAATTTAATTGAAAAATTCCCAGTAATAGTAACAGAGATTACTTTTAGAATGGTGTTTTGATGTTTCAGGGAACAACATTGCTCGGTGCCTTCATGAGAACAGCTGCCCTAGTTTATTCTTAAAAATATATTCAGACCTTAAATTTTAAAGCAGCTGGTGGATGCTGGGGAGAAAAAATTGTTTAAAATGTGAAGTTAATCTTGGTATTGATCTGAATGAAATGTAATGTTTTAGAAAATACAAGAGATGGAGGAAAGAAGAATTGTGAGGATAGGTGAATCCATGAAAACTTTTGCAGAAGTCGACCGTCAAGTGATCCCTATCATTGGAAAGTGTCTGGATGAAATAACAAAAGCTGCAGAATCAATTGATCACAAGAATGTAAGTGTTGCATTGTTTGGATTGTTGATTGTCATCTTTAGCATTGATCACTTAGAGATACTTAAATCCCGGGTCCAGGCTGCAGCAGGAGAGCTTTGGAGTCCTAAAACTAAACCAAAGAATAGCTTCTTGTCCCAAGCTACTTTGTCTGAGGCAGGCCGTGCTCAGATTATTTCCCAAATCTGCTTAACACCCATAAATGCCTCTACTGCCACACTTCTTATTTTTCAATTTTTTTCTTTTAGGAATATTCTTTCCTTTTACTAGGATAATTACTTTTTGAAGTACTGTAATTGAAAAATAGGTTTCTGAATAAGGCAGATGGTGGACAGAATTCCAGATACCTAATAATCACCAGTTCTTATTCAGATGGGTTCTACATCTAACAGTCAGAAAAAGGAATGTTGCAGAATTGTCTTCATTCCAGTTTCTTTTATAATAATGGACGTATTTCAATTATTGGCTACATAAAGTATTGCAAACAACTCTGGCAAAATTTCTACTTTACTGTAAAATCTTTCTTTGCAGTGTGGAGGTTTGCTCAGCAATCTGTAAATGAGCTCTTGCAAAATCTTGGTTTCTGAACATCATTGTAGGAACAAGAAGCCGCCTTCCTGATAGCTAAACTCCTTATCAGCCTTTTTGAGCTTCCTGATGTACAGTTAGCACACGGGCAAATGTGTTTTCTATTTTGTTTTCAGAATGATCTGCTCCCTTAGTAAATGAAGTCTCTGCTTGCTCTTTCAGCCCTTCTGATGGATCGCATTAGTGCTTCAAATACAAACAGCATGTATCTTGCTGGCTGTTTGAATTTCCCATACGTCTTTTTCACTGGAATCTTTTCTAAGCTATTCAGTGCCCAGAGCCTGGAGACTGCCATTAATTGGCAGCATAAGCCTGAGCCTGAAGTTTTGAAATGAATCCACTGCTTTCTGCTCGGCAATTGCTCTCGCAGAGAGCAGCATAGGAAACCAAGGAATCTGAAAATTACTCTTTCAGGGTGGGAGAAGGGGGAGTTGGGGCACAGATTCCCATATTAGAAGAATGAATGGTTCTTGAGGTACAGCTTGTGGTGCTGCATGATGAAATTGTTTTGGGGAGTTTCATATCTAAGCCTAAACTCTGCTTTAATCTTCAAGTGAGGTCTTAGCAAAACACGGACACAGCTTAGGCTATGTATTTGGATCACTGTGAATTTTATATCCAAGTTAGTTTCTCTTGCACACAGATAAGTCAGGCTGATGGCTTGTGTACAAGTATGACATTAGAAAATGGTGGCTTTGAGCACTGATAACTAAGGGATCTCCTGTAAACACCATGCTAACAAAAACTTATTTAACCAAAATGTTTTTATATCTGAACAATTACAACGGGTTTAGCATTTTCTATCTGGAAAACAGTTATGTCCATAAAAGGTTTTTTTCCTTCTTAAATATCATCAAGGAATTTTTCCATCTCTGGAATAGTAGTTTCTAACTTTCTTGATTCTGATAAAAGCGATGTGCTCATTCCCGCCCTTCTGCAGGATGCAGGTCCTGCTGCTTTGCAGGGGTGGCCATAGGTGAGCATCATAGCAATTTTAATGCTGTATCTTCTCTATTTCCAGATCATGTACTACTTTTGCCACTAATGCAGAGTGTTACAGCAGACCTTTCCCATCTGACCCCTTAGTGTTCTAAGAAGCAATTTGGGGCTCTCTTAGGCTACCATCAGGAGAGTTTCTTCTTTTCCTTGAAAGATTCAAATTGAAGATTGTCTCCTTTACTCACCTTTTTCAAGCTTGAAAAGCTTTGGATAGGAAAGTCGACTAGATTTGAGCTTTGAAAATGAGGTCAGATTCCAGGAAAGTTGAATGCAAGGGCAGCTGGTGATAATATAGCTAGTACAATGGTGAGTAAAACCAAGAGCCTGCTGAGCAGGAAGGGCTTTGTGTGAAACTCTGGGCCCACAGAGACATGTGTTTCCCAGCTGGTAGGAGATCTCCTGGATCTGGTAATCATAAACAAACGTACAGTATTGTCAAACTTGGAATGTTTAAGGTCAGACACTACGACACTGACAAAAGGCAGTGATGCATTTGGAGCTCTTATTTAGCTTTTGGTATCCTTTGGGTTTATTTTCACTTTTTCTACCCAGCTATCACATACAGAACTACTGAAGATGGGAGGAGGGTAAATGAAAGCTGTGCTCTTTGTACAGTAGCTTCAACTCAGAAACCAGAGCTTTAAATGGAACAACCAAAACTAATATAGAAGATGAATTGGTCAGAAAGGGGGAAAAAAAAATAGAGAAAGCACCAATTCATAGTAATTTACCCTGAGTACCAAACTGTGTGTCAACTCTAGCTGAAAGGATGTAAGAACCTGCAAGTTCTGCAGCTTGCTTTTTTTGCTGTCAGTAAAACATTACTCGCTGATGGTAAGAAATTACTGTTGAAAAATAAAAGCAATAGAACTTTGCACTTCATGTAGGTATCTCGGAGCTGTTGGGTAATCAATTTTCAGCTTCAGGGAAGTTTATTACAAACATTGTAACCACCATGATTTCTAGCATCAGAATTGTGTAGTACCATGGGAAGGAAGGATGTGGTTCCATAGTGACTTTGAAACTGTGGAAGTGCAGATTGCTAACAACAGGCTTCCTTGCCATGGCCAGCTCCGTGTTCTCGCCCTCTGGGAGTGTCAGCATGCTTATAGAAGACCAGTTTTCTTCCAGGGCCCCTATTTCGTTAGATAGCGCTAAGAACCAGAATGATATTTGGGACAGATTTAATACTTTCTATATTCTCTCCAGCTTAAATAATACAAGGTTCTGCCTCATGCCTACCTGCAAAATGGCCAGTCTTTCGGGCTTACTAAATTTGTAACTGCATAAATAGGGTTGCTTTATGCCCTCACTGAAGTGTATAGAATTCCCACTAATAGCAATAGAAACTGTCTGGATTTAGCTGGGAAAACTGGTCAGCCCTGTGTTTCTAATGCAGTTGTAAATACGCTTGGGTTTTTTTTCTCCCCTTTCTAATAATTTGGGCAGCACAGAGGTCACATTGCAAGGGCAAGCTGTAGTGACTGCTGGGTGAACCTATGCAGAATTTGCTTTTGAAGGCTCTAGCAGCAGATAAAATTAATTTGTTATGGACTTGGGAGTTCCTGTTATGACATTATCTCTGTGATATATGGAGCATGCTGGTTATTTTTAGTTCCATTGTAGTGGAAGAATGTTTTGACTAAATGGAAGGAACACTGTAAAATTAAGAAGAAAAAAAGAAAAGCTCCATGCATAGGATAAAATAGCAATAGGGTATTTAATGTAACCTTGCATATGCTTATAGTCCCTTCTCTCTTCCTTCATCTTGCTTTCATGACTATTATTAAAAATAATATCTTCAAATGTTTAGATGTCAGGAAGTTTTAATGTCAAACTAGGATGAGGTAATGGAAAGTGGTGTTCTACCTCTCTAAAGATTGTATAGGAATTTCATAGTGCGCCTGATAGGTTGAGGATCTTAAACCTTAATTTTCTTCACAGTCCTATGACGACTTTTGCAAAGCTTTTCCTACATCTGTTTTGCTCAGTTGAGCCTGGCCTCTGGATATGCTTATGTCCCAGTAGATATCTCATGAATAGCGTTTTACCTACGGACATAAGCAGAATCCGTGAAATGCCTTCAAACCAACAAGTTCATCTTTTTTATCTGAGCAGGGTGGTGATGCTCTTCTCTAGAGACTAATAAGATATGTGTGCTGTGGCACAGTTTCTCTCATGATCTTAGAAGAAAACTGCTAGAGCAGTATAACATAAAAGGCTCTCTTCCCAAGAAGTCAAGTAGAGAAGTGTTTTAAAATAATTTTTCCCTAAGTCCATTAGATTTAAATGCACTTGGTAAGCTGAAGTCTGAATTTGAGCTTCTGTATGCCTTTGTAGACCTGACTTAGGAAAAATGCCATATATTGTTCTTGCTTTGATTAATTTTTTCTTTTCTTTTCCCTCTGTCGGGGGAAAAAAAAAAGATCGGCTAACCCATTGTACACAGTATACAGCCAGGGTGTAGCTGACTTGCATCTAGCACTCCTAGTAGTGCCAAAAGGGAATGTGGCTTCAATGCCAGCACGTGGAGCTCCCAGCCACTGCCTGCACCAAGGTGTTGGGCTCCTTGCATGACCTTGGACTGCTCAGTTGTTAGGGAAAGCTCGTAAGATAAACTCCTGTCTTTTACTGTAGCTGAGTTCACAAGCACCAGCTTGTCAACTTGTGGCAGTGTGATCGCTCAAGAACTCCTTTTTATAGGAGCATTTATTGGGATTTTCCACTAGTTTGCTTACAGCCACATGCCCAGCAATTCTATACCTTAAATCTTGGTTAGAATCACTTATCCGTTCAGTCGAACTGTCAGTAAAGTTAACAGTAATAAGCTATTAGTCATTTTCACCAGTAGATGTGAAGAAGCCTTTAAAAGATGTTTGTGTCAGAATTTTGATTTTTGTGTTGGAAACGAAACAAAGGGAATGAAAACATTTCCAGGTTGTGGTCAGACTCAGGGGTTCTGCAGCTTGGTCAAAGGTTGGAGTGAGGAGATGAGAGTTTACCTAAGCATCATGTTTAGTTAATTACAATGACCTATGCTTTAATTAAAGTTGTGGTTTATATTTTCCTAAATAGACCATAGCTTTTTATCGGATGGTATTTTGAGTAATGACTGGTCTCAGTGATATCCTTCCAAAGTGGGCTAGATTTTCGTAAGAGGAATGGTGGACTATTTGAGACTAAAGCTCACCTGCTTTATTTCCATAGATTGATTATTTATTTAGAGACCTGTTATGAAACTGAGATTGTAGATGTTTGTTCTCAGTTGTAATACATTCTGACTGATGTAGGTTGGAAACTTTTGTTCTGTGTGGGGTGGTGGTTGTGCTCTTAACTGCATTTATCCCTTTAGTATCTGGGAGTATTAAACTTTACACATTAGAGTGTCTTGCTTTGATAGGATACTATACTGTGCCTAGGTGGGTTTTTTAAAAGCATATCATGGTAGTGAAAATAGGTCCAAGAAAAGTGCCCTGATTTTGGAGCAGAAGGTGGGGAGACTTGTATCGATCCTGGGCTCTGGAAGGGTGTTTGTTCCCAGCAATGAGACTGGTCCCTGTAAAGGTTGGGTCCCACACAAGTGAACTTTCTTGTCTTTGTACTGTTTTTCTATGCTACCAATTTGATGACAGCCCTTATCAGAGATGTTTATGCTTGTACTGGAACTGTCCCGTTTCAGGATTCACAGCTGGTAATAGAAGCCTTTAAATCAGGGTTCGAGCCTCCGGGAGATGTCGACTTTGAGGACTTCACGCAGCCAATGAAGCGGACTGTCTCGGAATCCAGCCTTTCCAACTCCAGAGGGGATGGGAAGTCTGAGCTGAAGTTTGGTGGCAAATCCAAGGGCAAGTTATGGCCGTTCATCAAGAAAAATAAGGTACTGACTTGCAAACTTGAGCTTGGTGCTAGTATGTGTATAGTTAAGAACTTCTATCTTATCTAGTAATCCCGGCAGTTACAATTTTTTAAAGAGAATTTTAGATTCAGAAAGTTAATAACTGATGTCTTAATGTGGTGTTTTGTTGTAGTCTTTGGTTACTTAAGTTTCTTTATACGTTAATTTTTTTTTCTTGTATAATTTCTTTAATTATGTTGCAGTTTTTACATTAATTTAGCTTTAGTTGTCACGTCTCTGCCATGGTCCATTTCTGTTCCTAACTCAGAGAAGGAATTGTATGTAACTTACCTAGTGCCATGTGTGCTAACTAACATGATTACTTTGGGGACGCTTTAATGTGGCATTACTGTTTTGACACTTCTAAAACTCTCCTTGGCTTCTCATTTGCGTTATCTTTTCAGTCTGAGCACTGGGTTCAGCAGTTGGGTGGCTGGGAACAAGGAATTGCTGCGATTCGTTTGTCTTAAGCACAACTAATGGAGCATAACTAACTGAGCAGTTGACTTTTTTATAAGGCCATATTAACTTATGTATCCATTAAACCTTTTTCATTTCACTGTCATATTTTACACCATAATGCATGGCAGCATTTATTGGGGGTTACCAGAACATCTCAGGGTGACTGGACTAAATAGGTTTTCAGTAACACTGATGGAAGCCCAGAGTAGCTTTGTTGTTTTGATCTCACCCTTGCTCTGACCCATACCAAATCACTTCTTCTAACTACAGAGTCAAAAAAATCTACCTGTTCCAAGTGGATCATTCCTGTTGTGCTGGTACATGAGAGAACACGGCTGTCTGGTGCTTACATCAGTGTAGCCAGAAAAAAAAACACAAACAGGACTAACTCCTGAGCAAATTCATAGAATAATTTGTAAAAGGGAAGTGTGATGCACATTACTAAGGTATGATTTGAAAGCAGGAAGGAATGTGGTTTGTTGTTTTCCAGATAATAGAAACGCTACTGGGCACTAAGGTACCTTCCTTATCTGATCCATTTAAATTCAGGTATTTGAAAGCTCTATCCATACGCATTATTCTGAGCTGTCCATAGAGCAGAACAGGGCAACTTATGGGGATAGCACTGCATGGAAGAGTCTGCATGAGCCTCCTGTCAAAATACTTTGTGTTACTCTTCTGTTGCATCACTTACTAAAACTTCCATTTATCACATTCTTCATTTAACACAACTCTTAAATACTGCTTTCCCCCCCTCTTTTGAACCATGGCCTTTAATATTTAATTATTTAATTGGTTTTTTTTTTCTGGATTTCAAATATTGGTTTTGATGCTTATTTTCGTTTTGTGTTTTATCTTTTTATTTTGGTTTTTATTCTGTCACTTCTCCATCTCTTATACGTAGCTTATGTCCCTTTTAACATCCCCCCATCAGCCCCCTCCTCCTCCCCCTGCCTCTGCCTCACCCTCTGCTGTTCCCAACGGCCCCCAGTCTCCCAAGCAGCAAAAGGAACCCCTCTCCCATCGCTTCAACGAGTTCATGACCTCCAAACCCAAAATCCACTGCTTCAGGAGCCTAAAGCGCGGGGTAAGTTCTCCTCTGGATACCTCTCTCTTTTTCTTTCTCCTTTCTTTCTTTCTTGCGCTTTTATTGCACGTTCTGTTAAGTAAAAACTTGTTTTGTTTTGTGAATGAATCCATTGTGTTTTATCATAACATGCAGACAAATCCAAGGAATCCCAACCTGTAAAGCCATTTGTAGTCAAAAACCCCACAATGAAACCACAAAAAGTACAGTTGCTGATGGAAATTACCCACTCAGGTTTTTGGAGGGAGGAGGGATTGTCCAAAGTACGGAAGGAAGAGCTGAACATTAAGTAATACTCAAGCAGAAGTCAAAGTCATTAATTTAGTACCCCTGCTACGTCTGTGGTAGAGTAGGTTTGGAGGAGCACCACGCAGAGGTTTACTCTGATCCTGATGCAGTGTGTTGTCTACCTTAATGTGAAAAGTCCTCCTCTCTACAGGGTGGATTCAGCTTAATATCTGTGTCAAAAGGAGGAGAGAAAATTAGGAGGGATTTTAGAAAATAATTCGTTTACCTCAGTTGGTGCAAGTTCAGGCATTTCCCTGAAAAGATCTGACACCTCTCGCTGTAGTAGTGGGAAGATGACTTCCCTGTATTTTACGGCCAAGCACGCCTCTGTGTGCAGCTTCTGTTCCAGACTCGGCCTCAGCTTGTGCTTCAAGTGCTCCAGTGCTACCTTGCTTAGTAAGTCTGAGGCTTAAGATAAAAAAACAGGTGAGATGTGAAAGATTAACTGATTCCAGGCGGTAACACAGATGTTTATATGGTACATGTGTTTTAAACCAGGGTTGCCGTGTTGGTGGAGGCTGGAGGGGATATATGGAATGTAATGTTCCCTGCAGCTACCTGGATGTATTGATTACAGTTGGCTCTAAATATTTGGGGCTGACACTTCTCAAGGACCGTAACCCCATCCTGTTGCATGAAGTTTCAACAAGATAGGAAGGTTTGATTTGATTTCTGTAGAGAGCCGAAGAAATCCTGCTTCCCAACACGTTTATCATGTCTGCGTTTGGGCCTCCTTGAGCAGATGATGTGACTTTAACGGCTTTTAAAGTGTCCATAGAATAATTCAAAATCATGGCATGCTCTTTAACTTTTTTCTAATTAGTTTTAAATTTTTGTTCCACAGTTTTTATTCTTAACACTTTTAAATGTCAATGAAATGCCTTTGCAAAAATATGAAGTTGAAAAACTATTTGTAACGGGCACTAATAGCTGCTGCTCTTGCAAACTGTGGAGGAAAGACATTTATTAAGAGTTTGATAAATGTTAGGTGATGAACCATTGCAAATCTAGGAAAAAAATTTCAAGTTCCATGTTTGACTTGTCCTTGTAGTCTTCCCTACATATGGTAGCATGCAGAATTGTAGGCCAGCATGTCTTTTTCTGGGCATTTCCCATCAAGTCCACAGATTTTGTTGGTTTCTGAATTGACTGTCACTTCCCAGTGCTATGATGCACACAGTTTAAAATGATATTCTGTCTGCAAAAGCTTTATCAGCCTGGGATGAGGGGTTGGGTTTTCCCCCCGCCAGCAGCTGAAGTGCAGTGTGTTAGATGCTGGTTTACGCATTGCACAGAAAAGCTTGAAAGCCTCTGACTTTGGGGGCTCACCTGGTGTTAAATCAAACTGGATCAGCATTTTGTGACACATCACCACTGTTACAAGTGCAGTGTCCCCATCTCCTTTGCTGCTGATAGAGTGAGAAGCATGGCCTGAGTTCTCCCAGGTCAGCTGCTCATCAGCTGTGGCTATATTGATAAACTGCCATGGAAGTAGAATTAAATGCCCTCACTGGTGCTCTTCATAAGCACTGAGTAAAATGGCAGGTCCCAGAGATAAATTTTCCCATTTTTCAAACAAAAAGACTTTATCTTCCCAGAAGCTCGTACGTGGCCCAGTTGTGCTAAGTTGCTGGCATAGCATGGCTTTGGCTTCTAGGTTAAGGTCCTTAGAATTATTTCCTCCTATAAAGACTACAGGAAGGAGACACAAGTGTTCAGTATTTTAAAAGGTTTTTCAGAGCAGGCTGTAACAGCAAGGAAGTTACTACTTTAAAAAGCCCAAATTCTGCTCTAGGGACTGGACTGACATTTAGGGCTAAGGGCTGGAGTTGTATAAAAGCAGAGACGATTTCAGTGGGGAACTGCAGCGGTTAGTTACAGAGAATTGAGAACAGTGCTGTAAACAGTATTTTGTCTCATCTGGTTGCAGACAGTAAAAAAAAAAAAAAAAAAGTTTTATATAGAGTGGTTTTCAGTTCTGTGCTAGGGAATTGCCATTTAATGGGACATTCAGAACCCAAAAAATCACACTGCTTCTCACTGGGGAAGCGGGAAGTTTCTAAGTTGTCCAAAGGCAGGTTCTCCAAATGTACCTCCTCTCCTCAGTTGCAGTTTGGCTCAGAGCATCTTTTCTCAGTGGCTTTTATGGGGGGGAAACAGTCTTTCACTTCTGCTTCTGTAGCAGCAAACCCTGGGGGATTTGCTAGGCAGTGGCTGGCTGGGTGGCACCCGCTACCATGGGTGGGCGTCTGGCAGCCGTCCTTGTACGGGGTAGCAGCGAGACGCTCTGGAGAGTGAGGGACTGCTGAGGGTGAGGATTTGTGTTGCAATCTCGTGCTCCCATAGTGCCATTCACGAAAGGGAATATTGAAAATAGTGCTGAGTATTTCTAACTTGATTTAAAAATACTAGCTTGTAGTTCCATGGGCACCTCACAAGTCTGTATTACAAATGTACAAATTCTTTAGTGAGTATTTGGCTGTATAAGCAATTCTGACTAATTGCTTTTAATAGTTCCTGAAGAAATGCCATTATTTTATGTATTAATGATCCGAGAAGTCCAAGCGAGTCTTACAAATCCTGCATACTGTATTGGTTTTAAGTGGGTTGTATGAAAGGTGAAATAATGAGAACAATCCCTCAAAGTTCTGCTGACATGTTCATTAAAAATGTGCAAGGAAAGGCTATTGCTAAATCTTCATTTAAACCTTTCACTATGTTCTCTTTCTATTTCATTTCCTTCCCCTGTTAGCTACCAGGATGTTTGTATGTAAATATTTTTCCTGCCTGACTCAACGCATAGAGTTGGAAGCCAGTGTTCAGATCATCGTCTTTTTTTTCCAGAGGGGCGAATTCAGGCCACTTGGTTCATCTAGAAATGTGGAGTGGGAGAGGCTGCAAAGCTCTGGCAGCTTGCTCTGTCTGATTTGAAAACTTGTCAAGTTCACATTTCATAGGTCCTTGGTGATTTGTTATACAAATGGTCAGACTAAAAGATCATGAAAATGCCATATGACCTTCAAAAATAATATCATTCTAACCAGGCAAAAAATAAATCAAGAACCACACCCAAATCCTGTTTATTTATCAGGTGAAAAATGAGTGGTTGGCATTTGTTTCTGCTGATGTGGTTGATATAACCCACTTTATATTCAGTACAGCTAGATAATACTGTTAATTCTGCTTTTACCATATTAAGTTTTTCAAGATTTCCTTTGCTCAGTTCCTCTCCATCACCCTGCCAAATCTGAAAGCATCTGAATTTTGCTCAGGGGCATGAACAATAATGTTACGAGTTCTGGACTGTGATGTTACCAAAGAAATTAGGAGGGCATAGAGGGAAAATGTCCTCTACACAGGAGAACATTTGATCTGTACAGAAATACATCAGTGAAGCAACTTTTGGAAAGGTCGTGTAGAGAGCCAGCAGGACAGTGCAATGTAACGGGTGTTTGGCTTTGGACACTGAATTAATTCCATTTGCTCTGAATATTGTCTCCGCACTACTGGTTTTGTTCAGAGACAAAATTCTATTCCAGCCAGACACCTTGCAGTAAAGGTGGCCACAAGGCATTTTAAGTGTTACTTTAGAGTATTCGACCAAATTGTCAAGCAGGTCCTTCCTGGCTTTGTGGATAAACTGAGCTGTTGACTCCTACAAAAGCCAGGGTTACAATTTGTTTATTTTGGAGGAAACTGGATCATACTCCTTTTTTGTACTGGCTTAAGGAAGTAGTAGTGTATGAAAAGGAGCTACTTAATGTGAACAAGTCCTGTAGATACTAAGACTTTAACAGGATAAACACCACCGGCAGAACTGCACATTGTACTGTGAATTGTAATTGATCCTTGAAACATAAGTCAGTGAACAGATTCCCATACAATTGCTCCATGAAATCGCTGATATCCAAACGTGTCTGGAGAGGCAGTGTGTTTTAGTCATCTCCTTATAAAGTTTTGATTTAGCATCTTATGTTGCATTTCCAAAGGGAAATTACGAAACTGAAGCAGAAAAATGCCTGGTGACTGTTAAAATGAATTATATAATTAGTAATGATATGTCCTGTGCCCAGTCTGGTTTTAATTTTGCTTCCAAAACCAAAAATCCAGTGAATCTTGTTTTCATGGAAGGAAGCAGATGCCTGAACAATTTACAACAGATGCAAGGTTAATGTAGAGGCGCCAATACCGGTATCAGTGGTCACTGCCAAAATGAAATCCTTGTCTGTTTAAAAAAAAAAAAATAAAATTGGGTGCTGACTCCTGTCAGTGTCTATGGCTTTCTAATCACATTTTTGTATTTTCCTCAAAGCTTCTTTCCTCTAACCCCAACAGCAGAAATGTCCATTGTAGAAAATACTGTAAAACCGTTACAGCACTTGCCATGGATCAGAACTAGAAGAGGAGGGGGAAAAAAGTTTTTAACACAGTTTTTGGGTGTGCTGTTTCTAATAACTCTTTACAAAGGCGGTATAGAAGCAGTATAGCACTTAAAATCAACTCTGTCTCCTTAGGGAAGTTAAAGCCAGAAGAGTACAAAAAATGAGGAACCACTTACATAAGCCATAATTTCATTTATGCTTGCTCTGCTTTTTCTAATTCCATTCTGAGGACAAAGAAAACTCGGTATTCTGCTAGTTGATATTAATTTTGTGTTCTTTTGTTTTATTGCTATAGGGGCAGTAACATCAGCACCTTCATTTAGAGAGCAATACTTCTGAACTAACAAAATCCAGGGGTAGAACTTACACCTTTGAATTACTCTGCTGTGCAGTCTTGCCTTTCCTCTCTTACCTCAGAGCCTGGGTTGTGATTAAGCCGAGAGGATGGGTCTGGGAGCTGGGACGCAGATATTACTGTCATTACCCAAGTGCCAGCCTCCAGGCAATGCCATAAGGCACATGGAGGGACTTTTGTGGTTTCCTTTTGAGTGGAAGTTGTTGACTTCATTACAATGTGATTTTATTTCCATTGCACCAGTTAATGTTTTCCCTTACCATCCCGTCTCGCCCCTGTGACAGACTGTGCAGTCTTTTCCATCGACACTTTGCTGTTGGTCCGCCTGGGTGATCGGTGCTTTGTTGTTCTGTGAGGATGCAGAAACAGCAAACAAAACAAACCACCCCTCTTGTACCTGCTCTGTTCCCTGCCCCTGCGAATACTTGTTGTTCAAACATAAGTGTATAAATCTGTGCCAAGGTCGGGATTTTTTTTTGGCGGGTGGGGTCATTAAAGCCATGGTTTATTCTAGCTCAGAAAGATGTTTTCTGACCTTGTGTGTTTAAGCTAGCATTTAAAAATACGGTATTCTTTGATTTTTGGGGTTTTTTTAAATGAGAATGCTAACTCTTAATATTCGCCTAGTTTCTAGGAAGCTTCCACTTTGCACTTAAAGGCTAGTTAAACGCCAAGCTGTCTTTTGCTGTAGAAGCAGTAAACACAGAGGTGCCATGCTCATCTCCCATGTAACGGATGTGTGTTTTCTCTTGCTGACTCACCAGCAGACACAGTCTTTGTATATTCACAAAGAACTCATGAAGAGGACTTTAGGGACACCCACGTGTGCCATTGAGGCTAGGGAATATGTTGTAAGTCCACCTATGGTGTGATCAGCCCATACTGTTGCTACACAGTCGCTAACCCCACTTACAACGCCATTAGAGTGTGCTGTGGAAATGTGCTTTGTAAAAGATAAAAGGAAAATTTGGTGGGAGGCAAGTTGCAGCTTACCGTTTTATGTGCAGGAAAGATATGTCTGCTAGTCCTGGAAATGCTGAAATTGGCACAATTAAAGTAGCCGAACCTGTGAAATTCAGAGTAAGTACTACAAACAGGTTCCATGCATTTATTCTAAATTATTTTATGAATGCAGTCTTGAGCATCATGAGCCAACCCCTGATTTACAGCAGTGCAGTGACATGTTCTGAGCCTTGGTCGTGGAGCACTCCGTGGAGCTTTCTGAAGCTTCCCCGAACTCTCTGTAATGATGATGGTTCATGGAATCACAATACGTGGCCTTTAAATCTGATAACCTGATAAAGCAGAGTATGGGGAGATTGTTACAGGACCACTAAGAAAGAAAATTACCTCTTGGTTGTATGGAAACCCAGTGATTTATTTCATCCCTGTTTTCTGTAAGTGAGGTTAGTGTCCGTGACTGTCCAATAACACATGGACTTGCTGGCTTTCATGCGCTCTCATGTGTTATTGAAGCTTGTGGCTCTTAGGCTCTTCATTTTTTTTCCCTGTAGGACTAAGCTAGACTTGTTTTAAATTGACAACTTGAAACAAATTTGCTCATTTTGAAGAAATGTAATTTATTTGATCATTTTGGGGAAAAATGCCCCTGTTCTCCCAGGAGCTGTGAGCAAGTTTCTAGCTGTGAAAACCCAACAGAATGGGCAAAAGTAGTTATTCAGTGTTTAATGCAGATTTATTTTCAGTCTGCTTATATTTGTTTATAGAAAAATTTATGACTTATTTCAGCATTTCATTGTTTCCAGTCTATGATCTGCTTTGTTATTTGTACTGGTTATAACAATCCCTGATGTACTATTTGGAAATGCTATTAATAAGTTTTCTATTTTTTTGTCATACTTAACAGCATAAGAATTTGGCATACAGTGTCTATAATCCTTTTCAAATTTGCTGAATTTACAGCAAAAGCATAGTCTTGATGCAGATGATTCTCCGCAGTAGTGTAGTGCCTTTAGAGTGAGTAGTGTTTAGAAACTAGCGCATGTAGCATACATTTGTGCCTTTTATAGAGTGCTTCATAGGTAAATATTTATTCTGCACCATGAGTCTTGTCTGTATATATGTACAAGGATCTCAATTTGTGCTGATCACGTCTATGCTAAAGTTCACAGGAGTGCTAAAGCAATTATGCAAACAAAAGCTGCCTATGCTGAATTTCTTCAGCAGTGTATTTTAGCTCCTTCTTTCCTGTATGATTATTCTCTCAAATGGATTGGGTTTGTTTGCTTTTTTTAATGGCCTTGTAGCTGAGAGAGTGAATTTCTTCATTGCACTGTGATTATTATCTTGTGTTTTTAATGGACTGAACTCCAGAGGGAAGTTTAACTGCTGCGTTGTCACTGAACGCGTCAGTTCAAATGGAGTATTTCACTACTTATTGCAAGGCCATATGTTTCCCTTGAATGGTTGGCATGTGTCGCTCTACAAATTCTGGTAACTAATGGTAATTGTTTTTTTTGAAAAATGCATATTTCTTAAATCAGGCTGTCAAAAAACATCATGGGTATGGAGCCACCTCTATTTATTTTAAATCCAGTCCTGGAGAGCTGTGCTTGTGCTAAAAACAGAGCGTCTGTTCGAGAGCATCATATTCAGGAGCTGTTGGTAGTAAAATAACGGAGAACTCTTGAATGGAAGGAGGTTCAGAAGTCTCTCAGTGCGGATCATTGCCTGGAGCGAGAGGCGTTTTCCATCTTCTATGTTTCAACTGTCCTTTAACGCCGTGCACGTGCATTTAGGCACTTAAAAGTTTGTTGCGTAGTTTGAGCATTTCACAGCTGTCCC
Organism: Gorsachius magnificus; assembly: GCA_034008185.1. NCBI lineage: Eukaryota > Metazoa > Chordata > Aves > Pelecaniformes > Ardeidae > Gorsachius > Gorsachius magnificus. The sequence continues at coordinate 6,236,073 of CM067094.1, forward strand.
CGGGGAGCTGGGGTAGGACAGGCACAGTGCAGATCTCTGGAGGAGGAGGCTGGGCGTAGTTTTGATTCTCTCTTTAAAATCTGCCTTTATATCTTGAACAGCAGCTAACTCGTGCCCCTTGGCACCGAACAGAAAGGCACTGTAGGGCTGTAGAGCTCCCTATCTCTTGGAAAACCTCCTGAATTGCAGCCGTCATAACATCTTGCAACACTGGAAGAGGCTTTGGTAATTTTGGTGGTCGGCTGCCCGGGCAGATTTGTTCACCTGGCAGTTTCTGAGGCCCTCCAGCGCTGTTGCGAGCTGTATGATGCCAGGCAAAGGCAAACCGTGCTGCTGGGTAGGCCCTTCAAGCATGCTTTAGTCTCCTACTTTCCCAGAGTGACTAAAAGATAATGTTTTGGCTCTGTACCAGGAAATGTGGTAACCTTTGAAGAATTAGGTCGCATACATCATTGAAGGAGCTTGAATAATGTCTTACTATGCTGTCATAGAATCAATTTAGTGTAAAGAGGATTTTTTTTTTTTCCTCCTTCTTGGTCTTGACCTTGCCTCACTCTATGGCCAAAGTACGTTTGAGACAGAGTATTTGGTTTTGAATTGTTTGAGAAAATGAAATGACTGCATGTGACTGCCCGGACAGTGCTTTAAGCAATCAACAGGGATATTTCAGGGATGTTGTCCTTTGGACATAGGCCTGGGAGCCAGGAAATCACTGGAGATCGCTGGAGGTCCCATCATGCTTTCTGCAGCTGGAGGCCAAGCGCAGTACCCTACCTCTTCACTGAGATTTGGCTGGGTCTTATCCCCCTTCTCTTAAGTCCTTGCCTAAAGGGGCTGACGCTCGTGACTGCGTTTCAGCACATTTTTGATCCAAAGAGTCTTTGCATTTGTAAGCTCTGAGGTATTTTTTCCACTTCAGAGGTGTTACCGTAATGCAAAAAAATCTCAGTTGTTGTAGCCGCTGTAAAGGAGGCAAATCCAGGCCAGGTCCTCACCTGCAGTGCTAGAGCGTGTGCGTAGAGGTACAGCGCTCCCCGTTTCTGTCTCTGGCGAGGGACCGGCAGCTGGCCGATATAACGCTGGCCCATCTTGTGAACTTTCGCAAAGATCTGTTAGTGTTACCCATTTTGCCTTCCAACAGCAAGGGGATTATGTGTCATTTTATTGTAACTCAGTCTGAAAAAGTTCCTCTTCTACTGATGCACTGTTGTTTTTTTCTCTTTCTCCCCCCACCCTGTATCTCTCCAATTTTTACATGAAGCTTTCTCTCAAGCTGGTAAGCACATTTACAGCATGCCTGTCCTGTGTTCTAATCACAATTTTCTGTGTGTGTTTTAATGTGCACTGTGCCACATGTGACATGACACCGAAATTAACTGTTAAATTTGTTTCTTCTTTGTGTTTGCCTTTTTTTGATATTTATCAGATAACTCTGAATACACAGGTCTGGAGTCTAATAGAGGTGATCAGAATTCAGTCTTTCTAATAAGCTGCTAAAAAATTAACTCTAATATATAGTTTAGTTTTCACTTTTATAATCTAGGGCTACGAAAATGTAGAAAAAACAGTATGAAGTAATTCTGCTACTCTCTAAGTATGCATTAAAACATTTAAAGAAAAAAAATAAAGGTCTCCATGCTTGCTGGACCTTTTCCAGAGAGAACTGCATGTCTTTTGTGTAACATAGCTGCAAAGTTTTTGCTTTCCATGCCCAGGTATTACTGGAAATGTGCATCGTTATCACCTACATTTTACAGCCCTATGTAGTCCTTCAGAATAACTAATAATGACATTAATTAAAGTTCTGTAAACCTTAACCAACAAGGTTAACTCAGTCTGATTTGAATTTGCAAATGGAGATATGTGTATGAATCCTAAATTCTATCTTGGATGCAGCTGGGAAGGTTTCTTGAACTACGGTAAGACAATATGTTACTGAGTTGGAAAGGGAAGGGGTGAACATATTTGGGAAAGCAAATTATGTGCTGAACTTATACACAAGGTACCGGTACTACTTGAGATACTCCACACCTTGATATGTTCCTAACAGCTTGTCTACATTCCTTTGCCCTTCGTGAGCCCAGTCACAAGGGGAATGCAACTGGTTTGCTGACCCACTTCATGCCAGCATGCCAGAGCTGCAGATGACCGACTGCCGTTTCAGAGCGCTTCGGAGGATCTGCACTAGCACTTTAACTGCATTAGCCTGAAGTTTTCCTATCCCTCACCAGTCAGTGCCTTTAGGTGCTCTCTCCCCCCTACACATATATTGTTCTTGGATATATCATTGTGGACCTGTCCATAGCAGTGCATTTGGAGGAAATGCACAGGCCATGAAAGCTGCCTGCTGTAGCTTTGGAGGTTTTAGGTCCTGCTGTTGCTTTGTCAATGCAGTCAATGCAGGCTCCGTTAGCAGTATTGTTTCTCACTGGAGACCTGTGGTGGTCCTGAGGAATGATGGAAATCTCTAGCTTACTTGCAAACCTTGGCTGGTAGCCCAATGCATTTATACTAGGGATTTCCATTTGTTGTTTTCCTAGTCACAGTACTAGTATGTTGTGTAGCTGAGCTAAGCCTTTGTATGTAGGAATAAATCCTCCCAAAATAAATGGCTGACCTGGCCTTTCCCTAAGATTTGCACAAATCAAAAAGATGTGCAGAGACTGCGGAGACCCATGTGCGCCTCAGGCAGAGGGAATCAGCTTATTTGTAATTTTCTCTAGGATCCTAGCTGTGCAAGAGCTGCAACTGGTGCTGATCGACCTTGTGCTCTCCCCATATGTAGCTTCAGCCCAGAAACTGGTCATAACACAGCCTTGTTTTTCACAGTCTTGGGACAATTTGCATCCTAAATCCCAGTATGTTTATGCAAGAAAATCTAGTGAGCCCTGTCTCTGCTGATCCTATGATAACACATCAAAAGTAGCACAGACTTCCCCCCAACTCACCATTGAAGCATCTCTGAAAACGTAGGCAAGAGAGAGAGCCCAGGTGTGGTTTTGCTTCAGAGCATGAAAAGTGCCCAGCATGTGCAAGAATTGCTCTTTGACTCTTCCTTCTGGAAAAGGAACTGTAGCTTCTGTTATGGTGGGAAATTACTGAGCATGGAATAAAGTCTGAGTGAGATCATCTCCTAGTCTCAGGCATGCATTTCTATGCAACACTGATGCTTTGGTCTGAAGCATTGTGAACCAAAATACTGAATTTAGTCTGGGCTAGAGCTTTAGAATGAAGGTGAAGAATCAAAAAGAAGATGCTTTTCTGAATTTGTTTGACTAAATCTATTGCATTCTCCTAATGTATAACTGGGGATATTTTCAAGCATATCTGTCTCTTCTGCTTAGAATTGAGAAGAATATGTTATATAGACTTTCCTGTAATGACTTGTTTATTTACAAAGCTACATTGAGATGCTTTGCCTTAAAAAGAGATGTATGGCTTTAGTGTGTGATTACCCATAAAATACAAAATATATTGAATCACTCTCATGTCTAATGTGACATGGGAGTTCCTATCAAGCAAGATACTATCATTGTCAAAGAATGAATTAAAACAGATCTCTCCTGTACACACACAACATTGCTAAGATGTCATGTGGTTGACGTTTCAGAATGTGTGTAACTTACTTGGTTGTTTCCTCCATTTGTCTTAAATTTGCTTTCTCATTGTCTCATGAAATGGAAGTTTAAGTGTGTTATTACACGGATGGTCAAGGCTTAACTAGACACGTATGCCGCCTTTTACTGGAAATCAGTATGGCAGCAATTTCATTAGGTTTGCTGGTTCTATTTTGAAATGGCTAGCCCAGAGAAGATGACCTGTCTGTAGCTCTCCTCCGTCCCTCTGGCACCCACACACTTTCGTTCTAAACAGCTTGTTCTGCAAACGCAGAAGAAAGAGCACGCTGTCTCGGAGCACATTCAGTGCCGAGTTGAAAGGGCCTAATGGGCAGCTTTTGTGGCAGTTTCCACTAAATCACACTCCTCTGAGAGAGAGATTTGGCATTTTAATAAGACTAATGTTGCAACTCTGCTCACGAGCTTTCAGTAAGCTGCTGGGCCATTGAATTTGGTTACTCGGCTCTGTGTTTTTACCCTTCTTTCTTCCATAGGTCGGTATTCCCCCTTAGAAATGAGACGTGGAATGAGCAGAAACCAAAACAAAAAAAACAAACCCTGTACATATTCAAGATAATGTGCAAGAATCTCATTCCTTTAAAGTGCAACAATTAGTGTTGATGTGTGGTCAGTAAAGCCCACCTGAACTGTCCCCCTTGCCCTCCTGCAAGACAAAAATAGGTGGTACTTTGAAGAAAATACTATGGATGTATTTTATGTGTCATCTATTTGCTGTATTAAATTGAGGCAATCAAGAAGAAGCATAGCAGTTTGAAGGCAGAAAAGGGGTTTTCAAGCAGAATCGCACAAAGGTAACCACTGTGGTCTTCAAATGTTTTCTTCAGTTACGATTTCAGATTGACTGGGTCTATGGCTTTGATACAACTCCCAATTTTTATGCTAGAACAAGCGAGAGGGGAAAAACTGAGAGACTTTGACATGGAATGTGGATCCTGGGAAGTATGCAGCATGGATTTAAATTGCAGAACGCCAGAGGAAGTGCTTCTATTGCCTTAATGCATTCAGGAGAGCCCTGACATAAATTAACTGTATTGGGCCAACACTCAGACTATGCAGACCCAGCCAGCAATTACTAGTGTACATGAGAAGCGTGGCTGTGACACGGGAGTAAAAGTGAGCAACTGCTGTTATGGTGATGCTCTTTGTAGTGGAGTAAGGGAAGGCAGGAAGGATCAGCATGAGTGGAGCTCTGTTAAATAAAATCTGATGATAACTATGCATAAAAATAGATTCTCGGCTTTGCATTGAGTTCTGGCATTCTTTAGTTGGTGATCTCCCATTAGCCGTGGAAGTGGGATTTGGTCCTGAGATTATTTCTAGGGCATCCAGATTGCTAACAGATAACTCTCAGTACAAATAATAACAATGCTTCAGACCATTGTAATTTTGCACAGACTTTTGTGAGCTGTTTTCAAAATGCAATCCTGAAGGATTCTTTCAGGCTCTGACTTTTCTTCTTTTTTCTTCCATTCCATTCTGCGCAGGGAGCAGGGCCAGAGGACTTCAGCAATCTACCACCCGAGCAAAGAAGAAAGAAACTGCAGCAAAAAGTTGATGAACTAAACAAAGACATACAGAAGGAGATGGATCAAAGGTATGTCAACCCCCTCCGATGAAAAATTAAATAGGTGGTCTTACAGGAGAACACAAACAAGTAATATATAAGACAAATAAGGACAAGGATGCAGGTTTGTTTAAGATACTGTTCCAAGAAAAAAAGAACCAGAGGGTACATACGGCTAAAAACACCTGAGTGATGCAAGGCTCTGCACAGCTCGGATTCTGAAATCAGCTATTTAATTTTGGCTGACGTAGGTCAGAGCTGGGGCAAAAACTGGCTTTCTCTTTATTCCATTCTCCCACTTCAGTGTAACTCATGTCCTGTCTTGGGAATCATGAGGTGAGAAGATCCTAAGGATGAGAAATATATAAATGAAGCAACTAGAGACAATTTTTCCTTCTTTCTTGGGCTTTCACAGGAGAGCAGCAGTCTAATCGTGAGCCAAAGATTGCCGTTAGATGCACTAAGCTTATTTCTTAATGTAAGCCATTCCTGAGGGTGTTTTTAGGAAACTACAGGATGTAAATACAGCCTCAGTCAAAGGTACAGTCATAGAACTCTCAGGACTAAGCAGAGCACCTATTACTGTATGATGGGCATGGGTAGATCCCAACGAGAGAGGCCATTAGGAGCATGAGAACATTGTCAAAAGTGCTGATTGATTAGTGTGTATCTCAAGACTCTGATTTGTAGCTTACATTTCCTGGAAGCAGAAGGATAATGACTCCTGTGCTTTTGTGGATGCTTTTTCTACAAGGCTTCATTTATCATTCTGGTTGAGAATAAAGCTATTTTAGTTACACGTTTTTTATTGATTCTGGCAGCCTGTACTTGTTGCTTTGTGTTTGTTCACATTCTGCAGTCGCATTAAAGATTGAGAATGTTACGTTTACAAGAGACAGAAATTTTCTTCCCTGAATGGTGTCAAGACTTAGCCCTTCCAGTACTAGTCTGTCCCTAAATACTGCTTTGCATTTGTACACATGCGCCTACATTTTCTGTTAATTTGCTTTGAAGAACCTGTTTATTTGGTCTAGTAACCCAAGCTTTCTTCTTTTATGTTTTGTATCATGAACAAGAAAGGAAAACTGCATGTGATTATATGATTTCTCATTGCTTTGTTTTTTTCCTCTGTGGTAACTTACATTTGTCTCTGCACAGATTTTCCTTTCTGCTTTGTATTGATTCTGAGGTAACCCAACGTTAAAGTCAGATATTAAATCAGAGCAGAATGAAGTTATTTTAAATAAAGATAATATATGATTGAGGAGGTACCACCAGCAGTTAAATAAGTTTAAAAAATAGTAATAATCATGACTCATATGTTTGCAATATTGTCCCTTAGTGCTTCAACCACAGAGCCGTCCCACTTCCTTGCCACCCACACTTTTTCCCATTTTCGATACACAAAAAGCAAACGCAGGCACAGGATTGCAATTGTCAAGAGTTTGGTGGGAAACTCTGAAATATAGAGAGTGTTAACTTGAGTCGTGGGACTCACATTAACCTTTCATCCCCCAACTAATGCCTAGAGGAAAGCTGAATAGCTGTGTCAGTAATACAGGAAATCAGCTCATAAGTCAGCCCTTCTCTGAGCTCTGAAATGTTCATCAGCATGCAGATAACTTTTTTTTTTTTTTTAAAGTTCAGCCTCGGCTTGACTCAGGTCAAAGGCAGCACATTGCTGTCAGCAAGAGCTCCGCAGGCTTTCCTGGGGGAGTTCATGAAGGCATGTACTACGTTAATCTTGGCCTTACAGTACCACATTCATCATAGCAGGCCTTAAAATTAACATCTCTGAAACTCTGGGCGTTTGGCATCTGGGTTGATATGAAAAACAGCCCCCAGAAACAGTCTAGTAAAAATGCTGTATAACATGGATGTTAACAGGATGCAGGGTCGCATTATGTGGCCTAAGGTCCATCTGTCGCTGCGCTGTGGCAAACGCAAACCATCTGGATTGAGCTTCGTTTTAAGCAGTGTGAAATATTTTACAAATGATTTGGGTTGCAAAAGACAAACTGCAACAAGCAGGGTGAGAATTTCTGGTTAGCACTCCATTTCTATTACTAATACATCCACATCCAGCTCTTTGTCCCAGTTTCTCAACTGGATTTCAGCCCATGATGGAGAATAATGATGCAACCGTTTGTGCTCTGAAAACTGGGATGATATTCATCTAGAAAGTCGAAGCTGTCAGTCGTGCAATGCTTGTGAGATTTTTTTTAAATTTTTTTCCCCAGGGTTAGCAAGTAGAAATCATAGTACTAAATAAAACAACATGTCAGGCTAAAAGTCAATACCAAATTCCTCCTTTTGCCTTGCAAAAGGCCACTGTCCAAGAATTCAGTCATTTTTCTGCTAAGATTCTTCAAACGGAGCACATGAAGCTTGGATAATTTGGTCAAAATGTGTTGTGGGCTGGTCCTGGCACAGCACATCTCCTGCCAGCCCTGCTCACATGAAGAACCCTCAGCTGCTTATGGAGTGAGGAGCTGCTTTTAATGCAGGGGCTTGAAGTATTTGGCTTGTGTACACTGTCTCTGTCGCATCGCGTTGTACGTAAAGGCGTCTCTCACTTTTTCCCACCTCTGACTGTAAGTTCTCTTCTGGCAGGTGATTTTACTGTTATTTTTTAACGGCTGGTTCTGTGCAAGGCAAAATCCCCTGTCTGGATGTTCTCAGTTACCTTTGTACCGCTTAGGCTTGAACCACGGGGTAAAGAGGCGACAGTTTATTATCCTTTCATTTGCCCTCATTTAGAGAAAGGCATTTGCCCCCAGCCACATAACACTTACATGTTTTATTTTTCTTCTGTCTGTCAGAGATGCCTTAACGAAAATGAAAGATGTGTATATCAAGAACCCACAAATGGGAGATGCAGCGAGTGTGGACCACAGATTAGCAGAACTTGGACAGAACATTGAAAAGTTACGATTAGAAGTTCAGAAATTTGAGGTATGGGAAAAGGCATTTCAGTAAAACCTAGCTCAGCATAGGCTGAGTTCTAAGCAGATGCTTCATTGCTTTTCCAGGTGTATTGATGCATTTTCTTACCATGTATGGGGTAGGTGCTACTTAAGCACTTGCATTAATTGAGATCTTTGAGCCTGTTTGTGTGACATAAATATGCACCATCTCTTGTGACAGTCAGCCCGCAATCCTGCTGTTTAATTTGCCACAAAAAACACATTGTGCTAAGTGGAGGATAAGAGAAAATGTAGGGCGCTCTGCACTGCCCAGAGGGGTTCAGATGCTTATTTAATTAATAAAATAATTTATAGCTTCGTGTTACAGATGTGTCTGGAAAATCACAGGAACATAAATGTAAAGCATCATTTATAGTCTAACAGCAAGACAGAAGCCTTCAGATAAAACATGTTGTAAGGAATCGTCTGCCATTAACAGAAAGTTTCTCAAAGATACAAAATCTCAAGAGCTTAAGGAGTATTTGGAATATATGAAGCCATTATAATTACATGAGAAGGATTATAGGGCTGAGAAAAGACTTCACTCTGTAAGTTACGCTATGTACATAAATAGATACAGCCCATTAATTTTAGATGTTCCTTACACTTGTTGGCTTTGCGTTCTTATCCTTTTGAAAATCACTGGGTCTCTCATTCTCCCTAGCTTTATTCCTCTTGCATTCAGCAGTCACCGAGATTTCTGTGTTTCTGGTGTTAGTGAGACTAGCATAAGCTGCCACACATCTCTCTACTTTATTGTGACTTAGAGCAGCAGCATCTCCCAGCAGCTGCTGTTAACTGCTTCCCTCGGGTCACGGTGTTTTCAGCACCCAGTGTCAAAAAAGAATCGAGTTTTCAGTAAGCATGTTTTTTGGCAAGACCAATAGATTTAATACGCACTTAAAGTACAGAACCTGTTCCCCCTGACAACTGCAACCCAAAGGAAAACTTAAATATGTTTACAATCTGGTTTTAGTTCCATAGTCTGAACATCAAATATGACACAGCAAAGTAAAAGCAATGGATGTCCCCTTGCAAGTCGAAGCATGAGAGGTGCATGAGGCTGCTTTCCTCCTGCAGGGCTGGCTGGCTGAGGTGGAGGGCAGGTTACCCATGCGGACTGAGCAGGCCCGGCGGCAGAGCGGACTGTATGAAGCCCAGAACACTTCAGCAGTGAACAGCTGTGCGCAGGACCGGGAGAGGTACAGTATCTGTACAGAGCTGTCCTGTGCAGACTGGTAATTAAACCTGCTTTCCTTAGCTAGTTCATCAGGAAAACTGTAGCTCTGCAGCATGCAGAAACTCATTCTGTAACCAGACTAAAAGCAGGCACTGCATAAAGTGTTCCACATCCCAACTTTGAGCTACCTTTCGTCATATTCAGAAATGTATGATGGCCCCCTCCACTCACTGCTGTGAAGATGAGTGAGATAGGTGTATTTTTTCAGCTTTTGGTGGGAAAAATGACTAGTTTCGCCTATCGCTGAGCATGCTTTGGAATTGCTGAGCTGCTCCAGCTCACCTTGCCTTAAGCGTCTGGTAACCAAGCCATTCTCTTTGCTCCTGAGACTGGTCGCTATAGTTGCTGTGTATTTTCCTCTCTTGAGCAGCCCAGATGGCAGTTACACAGAAGAGCAAAGTCAGGAGACTGAGATGAAAGTACCAGCAACGGATTTTGACGATGAATTTGATGATGAAGAACCACTACCCACCATAGGAACATGTAAAGCGCTCTATACATTTGAAGGTATCACTTGATCTTTACTCTCATTTCACTTACTGCTTTGTTTAGTTCATATGCCAAGAACAAGTGGGAAACCTCCCATTTAACAGCTCCTGCAGTGCTTAAATAGGCAAAGAAAGGGCGAGTGAGGCTCTGGCATGATTCTGTTTCCTAGAGAGGCACTAAGACAGTGATTTGTCTCCCCTTATGCATGGACTCTGCAAGAAAAAAAAAAAAACCAAACTGATGTCAGGATCACATTCATCTGGTTCTTCATGTACACTGTTGTCTCCAGAATCACATGTTCTTGTTCATGCTGCTAGTGATGTAACGGAGGTTGCGTGAGCACACTGTCCGAGTGTGCCCTGAGCACCCCCACTGCATCTGGGGTTCCTGTTGTGCAGGACAGCCTAAACTCTGTGTTACTGTGTCTTTCAGGTCAGAATGAAGGAACAATTTCTGTAGCAGAAGGAGAAATGCTCTATGTAATAGAAGAAGACAAAGGTGATGGGTGGACACGAATCCGAAGGAATGAAGATGAGGAGGGCTATGTCCCTACGTCTTATGTTGAAGTCTATTTGGACAAAAATGCCAAAGGTGCTATGACTTATATTTAATACTACTACTTATTATTATTACTTTATTTGCTTTCACAGAGATACCCAACTCTGAAACTGCTCTGTGTTGCAGATAGAGCCTTTTAAAAGTCTGTACAATGCCACAAGGTGCATTACTTCGTACATGGACTAATATGGCTTGCTGTACTGCAAAATATGCTTTTTATTGATCAGAGAAGGACGGCATGGTAGTAAAGCTAGAGGGGAAATGCAGCCTTTCCTAGACAGTGCTTGTTCAACTGTCACTGCCACTGCATGCCCGGCTTAGTGCAGGAAACACAAAGCCCTTTGGAATAACATGGGCTCCCCTCAGATACCGGGTGGCATCTCAGACACATTCACAAGTCAGCTGTTTGTCACAAACTGATCCAGTGGAATGTTACATAGGAAATATTCAGGCTGCTGTTTGGTGTCTCAGTGTGGTAGTGTGTCAGAGCCCAATGTGTTCTGTGGACCTTTTGGATTGAAACCTGGTTGTCATTTAGTGTGTTTGGAAAGGGAAGGCGAGATCTTGCCAAAACCTATCTACACAGTACTCTGTGGTCCTTGATAAATTGGTAAAACATTAAGAACGCTCCTCTATTCTTTGCCACCATGATACATTTCAGAAGATGTATTTGAAGAAGCTGTTTCAGATGACCATGACTAATGGTTTAATCTTTTGCTCCCACGAGATCAATGGAGACATTCAGAGCTTAGACTCGTCAATCTTCTGTTTTGTTGTTGCTTTTAACCCCTCACAAATAGGTGTGTTTTGTAAGCAAGCAGTGCTGCAGGGGAATCCTGGGTAGAATATATGCTAGCACCACGAACACTTGGTAATGTAATGCACCAAGAAGTGAAAGCATTTTAGTCCTGTTTGAAATCAGGATGTGTTTGAAGTCCACTGTTAAATAACTTCTGTGGGTTTTTTTAGTCACTTAATCCTTCAGATATGTTGTCTTTCCTAGACTTTAGAGCTCTTGGTGTGAAACAAGCTGCCTCATCCGATGTAAAAGAAAATAGAGCCATTCTCATTGGGATTTACAGACAGTAGAAGAGAGGAGTGGGACTGTCTCTGTAAACAAATACTATAACTTGATCAGTTCACTGTCTTGGATTCAGTATTAAACAGTGCAGTGCCTTGTCTGCTGCAGATGGAAGTCTGGGGTCTTATTTTATTTTGCCACAATACGGTAGTTTTATGTTTGTGTTGGCAAATACAGGGTCAGTTGAGATGCAAAAGAGTACAAAAAGCTCAGCTCCTCTGTCGGCTTTTATCAACCTTTGGCAGAGGAGCGTGGATTGTACATTCTCCTTCATCATATTCAGAACAAGGCAAGAAAGCAGAGAGTGGGAGATCCCATCTCTTATCCCTGTGTTCTCTCCTATGGAGATTGACTGCTTTGTGTGTGGCAGTAGTTGAAAGCAACATTATTATTCTGCTGGAAAATTTGTTGTTCAGCAGTGTAGGCTGCTTGAAACAGCCATGCTAGTGTGGGATCTAAATCTGTATGAAGTAACAAGCACGGCTCGCCTGCCCGCAGATACGCAGCGTGGTTCACATCAGTGGAACGTTACAGCAAATCACCTATTTACGAGCAGAGCAGCAGGTTGGATGGGAAGCAAAACAAAGCATGTCCCTGGGAGGGGTGAGAATCCTGAGACAGTCCTGCTGACTGAACTAGCAAAAGTCTTTAATTTACGCTTCTGGAGAGAATATTGCAGGAGTACAGCAACACCGGCCAGAAAATCGTATTAGTATGTTAATGGTGCTATGTAAGTTATAGGGTGATGCTGAATGACAGTAAAAACGCAGTCTGTGCTGGGAGAGGAGGCTGATAGAGCTGCAGCCACTTCTACAGCAACGATGGAGGCTTTTCAGATCCTTTAAAGTTTTTTCCATTAATTTTGCTGGACTTCAGGAACAGAATCAAATGTGTCTGTGAATATCTGATGTAAAGGAACTATAACATTTACCTCTTTTGTTTCTCGTTTCTCTGGTTAAAAAGAAAAGCTAAAATAGAACTTCCATAAAATGTCACAGTAGCAGTATAAAGATTTGGGGGAAGTGCTACTGTGTTTAAAAGACAAACTTAGTTGCAAGCTGCAATATTTTAATTTGATTTTTAGTATATTAGAAGTGACTTTATTCAATCCTTGAAACAGAAGCTGCAACATTCCTGGAAATGACCCTGTAAATACTAAAGCATATACAAACTTCAGTAGTTCTGTGCTCTTTTTGGAAAGAAGCTTGAGCAGCTGGTACCTCTAACTGCTTGTCGCATGGAGGGTGGGAGCATTCGCACCAGCTCTGGGGACATTTGTGACTCTTCTAGGCAGCAGTCTCAGTTCTGGCTCGGGCGTACCTGCCTGACCAGGTTGTGCCGGTGCCGTGCGCCGGAGGCAGCTCTGCTGAGAAATGCAACTGCTAAAGGCCTTGTGAAAAGCCGCCCGGCAGCTGGCGAGCTTTTTCAGTCAGCTGGAGCCTGCGTTGTCAGGGCTCTGCTGCCGAACCCGAGATGAATAGGACAGGTAAGTCGTGTGCTGCAGCCACCCTCCTGATCATAGTCTTCATGGGAGCCAAGCTAGGTCTGCGTACTCCCACAAACACCTGTGCGAGGGCTGTTTGTAAAGTTTACAGTGGTACCTCTGGTCAGAGGGTGTTAGCAAACCCCATCCCAAAAAAAGAACAGTAATGTCTATCTTGTTTTGCCTTTTTTTTTTTCCAGATGTGTACAAATCACTTCAGAAAATCTCTGAGTAGGTTTGCATAGGCCTGTTCACCTTTTATTCCACTGGTTTGCTGCTACGATTGTTTTAAGAGCTGTGTTTCAGAAGGTTTTCTTTAGAAGAGATGAATGCACATGTCATATCTCCAGCAATGAAAGACTCTGTTAGGTACCGTTCACTCAGCTGATGCATGTATAAGTTCACCTCTTGAAATTTAAATTTGCATCACTACCGATGAAAGTACTGGCCCCACTGTATGAATTTAGTTGTAAACAGCATCATCGTCCTTCCTAATATAAACGAGAGCCAACACAGTTCCTTCTCTTTGTGATGCATGCAGGAAACTATTATAAACGCTAGAAAACATGCAGACTATGAATTGGATCTATTGGATGTAACTCATGTTTTGGGGCTTATGCCAGCCTTTAACTGCTCGGGGATGAGGAAGAAAACCCCTCTGTGCACACAGGGGTGTAGCTTCTTGCAGGGCTTTTCGTCCCGTGTCAGGTATCTGGTGCTGACAACTGTCAAATACAGGAACTAATTGGGCCTTTTTGCTCAAGACTGACCATACTGTGTTACTGAATATGGTACCTCATCCTCGTCTTGGGAGCAAAGCTGTCTTTCACTGAGGGATGTGGCAAAATAGTGCAATACGCAAAAGGACTTGCATGAAATAACCAGCTTACATGAACCCAACAAAATGCCACATTCACTCCCACCAGAAAGGCTGGCGGTTTGGGTGACGCACAAGTAATAGAGGCTGTTCTGTGAAGTTAAAATTCCTAATAAAAAAAATTTTGGAGCAGTGGGCTCATTTTGCATTTCAGCTCCTTTGCTGCTGTGGGTCTGTTCCTCCTCACCTCCAATTATAGAAATAAATCCTTACAGACAGCTCTGTGATTCTCAGTGTTGCAGCTCTGCTGTTTGTTTGCTGTAACCTTCATGCAGAGCCTTGACTTATAGAAATTAATAGTAAAAGTTAACCATGCTGATGCACTTTTTATCTAGGATATATCTGATTATTTAATGCTTGCCAAATTATTTAGGAAGCAGTAATTATAAACTGGACTGTGGCTTTTTATAATCTTTTGTTAAATACTTGCCCTTAGTTCTCCCAGTATATAAAAAGTTGTATATAACATAACTTAAAAACTAAAGTTACTTGAATTTGAATTGTTTTTATTCTTTTATATATGTATAAATATAAATGGTTTTATAGGCTGCTGTTCTGCTTAACCTAGCTGTTGTTTTGGTGGTTACTCAGTCCCTCTTATGTTGATAAGCCTTTTGGTTACTCAGTTGCCTGCAGGTTGGACTCGCAGAGAAACTTCTCTTTCGTGTCAAGGTTTGTTAAGTCCGGCCAGTGCAGTTGTTTTTTTTCTATTCTTATTTTTTAAAGAATCATCATCTGTCAGGAATCTCTCTATAGCTTGATGTACCATGGTGTCTTCTTCTAATAAACATTCTATTTTCTCATTCCTGTGAGTTTTTTTTTTTTAATGGCAATTCATTTAAGTTTAACTCTACTAAGGGAAAGCAAACGGCCCAGAGCTGCTTTTCACCTGCTTCCCACACTTAAGTACGAATGCAGTTCCTTTTCAGGAAAAATATTTTGTTGTGGCTCTGTGGAAACTTTTTCGTGCTGTCATTTGGAGTTTTTTATTTTATGGAAGTGGGTGCAAACAGGATCGGAAGGTTCCCCTGCTCTCTCGAACGCGAGGGAGGTTTGGCCTTATCCTGTATTCCCTTGGATACAGCAGTCGCCTTGGCCAAATCGCGCTTCTGGATTGTAGCTTCACTTGGCCACAGAGAAAACTTAACCCTTGGCCACAAGTCTGTGGGTACGGGAATGTGACAAAGGATGGGCTTAGAGGCTAAGACTGCTTTCACTTACCACTTTATTTCTGCACTTCCCTTAAGAATGAAAGGTCTTTGCAGCCTGTGGTTGAAAGGAGTAGCTCATCTGGATTCGCCTGCAGAAGTCCTTGTGCTTTAGCTTCCTGTTGTTCAGTATCGCTCATGGTCTCTGGAGCTGTCCCGTGAACAGATACAGCACTGCTTTGCAGGTTGAAAATTAAAAAGATGTTTGTTTTCTCTGTTGCACTAAGGAAGTGCTGGCAGGGTCCTGCTCCTGAGTTTTACATCCTCCTCCCAGGGGAGAGCAGTGTCCGGGTGATGCATCCCCAGCTGAAGGGAAGGGCTAAGGGTGAATGATTACTGTTTGAGTGCTGGCAACCTGCTGAGTTCAGGAGCCTTCTTTAACCCCTTGTAACCTGGTAGATGCTTGGGTGCTGTATTTCCTTTAACCTCCTGCAGGCAGTATCCCATTTTCCCCAGCCTCTTTCTAATCCAATCTCTTTCTTTTTGTCTTTCTTATGTTTTAGATTCCTAAAGGTGTTTGTGCTGGTGCAAGAACCTCGGGGCGAGCTTGTCACAGAAGGAGAAACAAAATGGTCTGTGTACCCTGCAGGCAGTTAAAACCCACCCATGGAAAGCCAGACTCCCAGTCTTGTCTGGAGTTCCCACTTGACAAATTCAGACCTAAATTCCACCCCAGTACCATTCAGATGCTTGCTCTTTTTCATGGCATGCTACTTGTGGCTCAGATTAACTTACCAGCCTTCCCCACTCTTCTGCCAGCTTGGCACAGCCCCTCTGTAAAACATCACCAACACTTTTCCCACACCCACATTCTCCCAACACCAGTCACAGAACTGCTGGCTGCCCTTTGATGCAAAGGGTAACCAGAGAGTCCCCAGCATGTACTGGTCTGTCTTCTGTCCTCCCTTGTCCCTCAGTCCATCTGAATGTATGCACTGGTCCATCAGCGTTTCACATGGTGCCTTTAGTGCTAATCCTGCAGGTAGTCTCATCAAAACAGCTTGGAAGGGAGGTGCGTGCACGTCAAAAGCCTCCCCTGGGAACAGTGTTACAGCAGCTGGACTGGGCTCTGAATTTGCAGACATTAAATTCGATCCATGTGCATTATTCAATATTCTGCTTTCCTCAAAAGGTCACTAATACTTGTCAGCCTTTATTTTTTTTTTTAAATCTAGGCTGATGCTCATTCCAAGTATTAAATCCCTATGACCTTGCTGTTTCCTGAAAGCCTTCAAGCTCACGTATGTACGCTTGTTTTCCTGCTTGTTCTCTCTTCTCCCTCCTCTTTATCCCCCTGCTCCTCTCTCCCTCCTCTTTCTCACACACACACAGACACACACACACACAGACACTGGCATTTTGGTTTGAAGCCCCATTTTTCTTGTCACGAAGACCTCCGTTTTGCTCTCGTTTCAGCCTGCATGCTCGCCCTGTTGCCTTGCCTGCGCCCACCTTCCTGAGGGTCACGTTATTTTGTGGCTCCTTGTTGTTAAATCTCTTCGCAGTTTTCTTTTGTTGGTTTGTTTTTCAGCATTTCAGACCTGCCTTCTTCTTTTGCATGACCTCTTGTGCGTTCTCATCAGTTAATGTTTGAATAACAGAATTCTTTTAGAAAAATAAAAGAGAAAAAAAAAGACACCACACTCTATTTCATTCTCCCACCTTGTCGTGGACTGGACCTCGACCCAGAAGCCAGACAGGAATTGTGACCATCCTGTTGTCCCATGGTTTTATCTGAAGCAGAAGTAGCATGATAAGTGATGCTGCACTTTATCGTGTCATGGAGAGAGCTGTAATATCTCCAAATACTGCGTGATCTGGACCTCAGCTGCCTAAGAAAGGGTCATTTGCTTTCTAAACTTCTAACTTGGTTTCCCCTGAATCGTTACAGTCTCTAGGATTTTACAGTCATCTTGTATATGTTTGAGCCCTGTAAGTCAGCTGCTCCTTAATAGCTCCTGAGGGCCTAATTTATTCATAGATCACCCGTCATTTGGGGTATCTGCTTGCTCTTAGGGAACTTCGTCTTTTGGAAAATCCCCAGAATTTGAGAAAATTGATATAGAAGCCACTACGGGCAATGACCCAAAAATGAAACCTCTCAGGTTTAGTTTGCAGACAAACGTGTGTGTGTTGTTTTGCTGCCTGCTGTGCTTTTATGCGGGGTCAGCACACAGAAACGTGTCCAGGAATCGAGTACTCTCCGTGTTAGAGGTTGCCCGTGTCGTCCCTGCTCAGGATGAAGTAATTTCTGAGTTACGTTATGTGTCGTGTTCATAACTCTTTCCCTTTCTCTCCATTCCAGATACCAACTTTTATTTTTAATAGCACAAACTCCCTCAGTCCTACAGTTAGTACTGTAGCTGTTGTATTATGGTGCTTAATATCGGCAAGCATCAACCAGCAAAAGGTCATGGTTTTTTAATCGAATTCCAGTGGCTCAGGAGCCTGCATCGATCCCAACAGCCGATACTAACACTGAGGCCGTTCAGCTACGGCATTAGCAGCATCGGAAAGGTCATAATCTATTAAATTACCATCCTTATCACTGCTGCTACTGTGGTCACTTGACTGTTTAGATCCATGAGCCTCTGATAGCAGAACGTGATCCGCGCGGTTGGCACCTGTGGCTCTGTACAAGGCTTTGTGCCATCCATCTCAGGGGATCTAAATGGTCAAGCAGTTAACAGGTGTGCAAAAAGATCTCCAAAATTATTTTTAGCTGCAGTATTTTTATTCTCGTGTCCAATGCACTGTTGAATCCGCAGCTAGAAGCTCTCGTTTTCACCCAGTGTTGTGCCATCTATGTAAAAATTAGAGGAGAGTTTGCTTTTCTATATTTAATCTAGGTGGACAGTATATTATTGTCAGCCTCTGTGGAACATTTGAACAATTGCAATGTCTGTGTTGCTAAATAGCGCTTTAGAAGGAGCATTAGCTTTAGCTGACTGATTCTCTTCGCCAGTTTGATTAAAAGACCATGTATGGAGTTTTTATAAACTTGGCAACTAGTTCCCGAAAGCCCAGATCTTCAAACTTACTGCAAGAAAACAATGGTGCCAGTCAGGTATTGTAGCCTACACATCTTCGTTCCCCTGCCTTTATTCAGGGTAGCGAACGAGTCATTTTTGTAGACTTCACCTTTTGCAAAATCTGAAGGACAAAATATGGGACTGGTTTATAAAAACTCTGCTTGAATTTACTGATCTCGCCCAGAAGCGTGGACTTTACATCCTATGAACTCTCATTATCCCCAGCAAAAGTCTCTAATGCCCTTTCTTAACACCTGTAAATAGAGAAGAAACATATTTACTGATACCGAAAGTTGTGTTTAATGCTGAGTATTTTTCAGAAGTTCATTTAGTTTGATGCATATTGTTCTTTGTTTTCCTGCCTGAAGTGTCAAAAGACCTAAAAGAAGCCAAATTCTATTTTAACATGATGATGTCAAGCACTTTTTTATTTGTATATGTGTGTGTATGTGTGTTTGAGCACTGAGCTCTGGATTTTGGTGGCATCTCAGTGTTGTGATTTCGTTGCCAATGTAAAAGGTTCTGGTGTTGCCCATTCGTTTCTGGAGACAGAATTCAACCAAATAAAGTGCTTCCATTTGAAAGCGAATATTGACCTTGTACCAATGAAAAGGAAGTCATCCACATATTTAAATAAACATTTAATTCCAGAAATGCAGTTTCAGTGGACCCTTTTGATCAGCCAGAGGAGAAGAAAAATGGTTTGGTCGCTTCCCTTTCCCAATAAAAAGGCAACGCCTCTGCTGGGGCTTCTCCGATGTGCTGAGCTGCTCCAGCCGTTGCTCTCCAGTGACCTTTCCGCCTTACCAGCACCCTTTCCAGTTGAGAATGGGAACGGAGCTGTGGCTCTTTCAGCTAGATAGAAATTTTATAGCCTGAAACTCCCCTAAGCCGCTCTCGAACTCCTCGCTCTTCTCCTTGGCTATGGGATGGATTTGGGTTTCGCATCCAGCTGTAAGATTTACAACAAATAAGCAGAACCGAGCTGCTCTGTTCAGAAGCAGGGTGACACATTCTTACTCGTGGTGCTTGGGGTTTGGTTTGGTTTTTATTTCCTATTATTTCATACTGGAATGTTCAGGTACTTGGCGGATTGATTTGGCTCTGCCTGCGCCTTTGAGTGACTCCCACGCAGCCGCTCCCCATCAGGTCACTTGGAGACACAGTTTTACCCAATTTTTACCTTTCCAGCTGGCACTGAAGAGAGTCCAAAGTGGTCAGGGGATTCTTTTTCATTTGCTGTGGTGGCGGGGACAGGCGGTGGCTCTTTCTTTTTCCCACTTCAGTGGGAGGCAAGGAGAACTGGAAGCTTGGGGCACAGACTCCCCTAGCAGCGCTGTGCCTGGTGATGCCCGGAGCGACTGCTTGGGTTTCACCGGACGTCTTGGCAGATGGTTTTGGTGCCGATGGTTTATGCTTTAAACCTGCGTTGAGCCTAGCAAGCCAGGCCTCTGCATGCATGCGTGCCTGAACACGCAGGTGTATGACACATGGTAGTGGCGCCCTTCACAGAATAGTCTGATGCGTTTCCATGAGTCTGGGTGAGGGTATTTACAATTCCGTGTAAATGTGCAGGCGGGGTGAGCAGCGTGTGTGCCTCTGGCTGAGGCAAACCCCTGGCTGGCTTCGGGACAGCTGCTCTGTCACCATTAGGCTGGTTCCTTGGGAGCAGCCTCATCGAGGAGCCACGGGGGGCTGCGGTTGTACAGCCCTCGGAGGGGACGCCTGGCTGATAATTTCATCTGAAGCAGCTGTATAGAGGGGTTGGGGTTTTTCCTGAAGGTCAGATTGCTGTTTTTCTTCTAACAGAATTTCAGTTGTTCTTTGCCAGCGCTAATTAACATCCCTGTCAATTCAGGACAAACCAGTACTGTTTACGAAAGAGGCTCCTTAGTCTTTGCATTTTTGGGAAGCAGTGAATAGGCGGGGGTGTCGGCCTGGCTCTAACTTTGATTTATCTTGAGCAGCACCAGCATCGCTAACTGTAAACAGGAACAGTGCAACCCAGTGAGCTGAGCAAGGGCTGGAAGCTGAAGCCAGGCTGAGCAGTAACTGGGAGGAAAATTAAACGGGCTTTGCCTCTGCTGGCGGTGTCCCTGAATGTGTCAGGGTGTAGGGAACGCTCGGTGCCTTGGCCATTTGGGAGGGCGGGGATGAGACACCGGCACCCCTGGCCACAGCGGCAGCCTCGAGGGCGGGCGCTGGCGATGGTGAAGCCGTGGGGTGCGTGGGCCCTGCAGCCCCCGTCCATGGTGGGGGTAGCCCAGAGCGCTCCCTGTCTGCGCGCGCAGCTCGGCTGCATCCAACCCACCCGGGGGGCTGCGAGGAGGCTGGGGGGAGGGAGGTTTGCTCCGTCAGTCCAAGGCATGAATAGTTCCTTCATCTCCCCTTTTTTATAGGGACCTGATAAGGGGAAAATGAAGTGATTTGCACAAACAACTGGTAAGAGTTGAGCCACGAAACGTAGCTGATGTTGGGAACAGGTCCCAAAGCTCGTGGCATTTGAGACGCGCGCTCAGAAATAGTGCGGCTGCCTACTGCAGGAGTCGGAGAAAAGCAAGGCTGCGGTCAGATTTCAAATGAAATGAGGATGCAGAACTGAGCTCTGAGTGCTCTAATGGACAGAGGGTGACAAAAAGTGCAATTATAGGTTTGCCAGAGCAGCGCTCGAGCTGTTTGTCTGGACACTGAATAATCCCCTCCCTAGGGGCGGGCGCTCAGCCCCAGCGGGAGGCCTGGAGCTGTTCTGCGGTTGCTGAGGTGACCGGGCTCGTTTGCGAGATGCAAGTTTTGGCGGTTGACTTCAAGTTGCTAAAGAACAAACTGCGCATTCTTACTAACCCAGCGTGAGCTCTGTTTCTTTGGAGAGGTGAGGCCTTAGTGAAGGCGGCGTCACCCCCTGTCCTGGCAGAGCCTGCGCATGTCCCCCAGCCCCTCGGCCTCAGGCAGCCCCCCAGCACCTCCCTGCTTCGGCAGCTCCATGAATTCACAGTGGTAGGAGGTGCTGGCAGGAGCACGGTGTTCCCTGGGGCTGCGGTAGCAGTGGCTGCTGTCAAGTGTCACCAGGGAAGTGGTATCAGTACTGGCCTCTTCAGCTGCAGGACAGACACAGACACCTCTAGAAGCCTAGAACAGCTCAATGGCTCTTCAGCCGCTTCCCTTGCGAGTTACTTTCATAGCACTGATGGTTGGGAAGAGCGCGGGGCAAATGCAAGTTGTGAGCAGAGAGGGGAAGGAGCAGGTGCCCTCTGAACGAGCGTGGCGGGGCTGAGTGGGCTTGGGCTGCCACAGCTGCTCACCAGGATTTGTTACTGGAAAGTCTGGATTTTTGTTTGAATTTTTAAAATTTTGTGTTCTTTCTTCATTAACACCATAAGCTCCCTGGAAGCTCAGGCCCTCTAGCCACACCCAGCAGGCAGCAGATCATGCAACTTGTTGAATGCACGTGTATTTATTGTAATACTTTTTCAGCACAAAGTATAACACTTAAGCACAGGAGTGTTACCACAATCTGTACAGCACCCTCTGAACAGCACGGACACCACGGACATGCAGCCCTACAGGCTCTGCAGCAGACTGGAAGGCGGCCGCAGTGGCTAACAAAGACAGCTTAAAACAATGAGCACTCCCAACAGTGGCTCGTTCTCTGAGCTCCCCTCGGGCCTGGCTGGGTATATACAAGCATCCAATTAACATGATTGCAAAATTCACATGCTGCACCATTTACAGACACTTTTTTTAAAGAAGTTGCTGTTTGCAGCAAACATTTGGTCTAAAAAAAAAAATAAAATAAAGTCTGAAGGCCACATTTTTCTTTTGAACTCTCCTTTCCTCCACCTTTTCCTACTCTTGAACAATCGTTGCCTCCCTCCCGCTCCTACCCGAGGTGCTCAGGAGGTCCCAGCGCCCTGCTGAGCCTGGTACCGCCGAGGCCAGACTGGATGCTGTGGAATCACTCAGGTTCCAGCACCGTGAACACGGAGTTTGGTCCCTCAGCCCACCAGAGGCCACCTCTGCCTCCCTCTCCTTCCATTAAACTGCACTCACGTGCTTCCAGAGGTTTCACTGTTGCCTTTCTGGCTTAGGAGATGAATGGAGAACTGTTAAGAGCAGCCCTGCTGAGAAAGACAGCGTTTAGCCGTTGTCATCTTCTCTCCTCCCTCCGCTATCAGATGCTCCGTGGCTGCGCTAGTGGCAGTAGACTGGGGAAGGGAGTTGTTTCTGTTCGTTAAATGAGCCACTGTGCACACAAATGACATTTGTGTCGAGAGGCTGGAATGACCTCAGCGCACAGGTGGGGGCTTGTTCGCAGAACACAGCTCAGGCCTAAAAAGCTGCTTCAAGAGGCGGGGGCCTGCTCAGCCGGGCCCCTTCCCCAGCACTGAATGAGGGCCCTGTCCCAGGGCAGCCCAGCTGAGCAGGCTCCATACAAACCAGCCGGCTCCTCCCCGTCCCTCACCCGCCCTGTGGGGACAGAGCCCGGCTTACAGCAGGGCCAGGCCGAGAGCGGGGTTATGAATCCCTAGTCCTAAACTCTGCGCAGGAGCTGTCCTGTGTCCCCCCAGCAGCCTGCCCGTTAACAGCGCTGGGCTTCACGTGCCACCCCTGTGAGCTAAATGCCTGGAAGGCTGCACCCCCATCACTACAAAGCTGCCAGGAGCTTTAGTGGAAAGCATGGGAAGCCACTGGGAAGGGGGACTCATCTTCCAGCTTTGCTCTCTGAAAATGTGAAGGAAGCATGAAATCAGGTACAAGGAGAAAAAAACCAAACCCAGCTGCAGGACCATGAAGGTGGCTTTAGGGGCTGGGGGAGACAGAAATGGCCTCTTTCAAAATTTCTTAGTTGGTTGCAACTGAATTTGCAAGAATTAGATAAAAGAGCAAACCCAGGAAGTTGTGACAGCACAAAACTACGAGGAGACCTCGTGGCTTCAGTCAGCTTCAAAGAAGAGGTTTCTCAGTTGCAACACTGCCCGCTAGGAACATAAATACCATTTCATTAGCTTTACACATTTGATTTAGTTAAAAAAAGTGCCAAAAGCAAAACCTGCAAAGGAGCAGAGACTCAGTTCAGTGGGGGCAAGCTGGGAGTGCTGGTTTCTTGTAAGCAAACAAAAGGGAGAGGGCTCGGGTCAACACAAACCCTGGTGAAGTTTGGCTGCACTCTCGTACTGCAGCTTTATCCAGAACTGAATTACAGAGAAGCTGATTTCCTCCCAGTCTTGCCCAGCACCACCCCTGTATTCAAAGCCACGTGAAAGGATGGCGGAGGAAACCTGCCTTCCCCGGGAGCGGTGGTGGGAGCCGCACACACCTTCGAGTACCAGACAACGGATGAGGTTTGACTCCTCAGGATTCCCCAGCCTTCCATCCCCGCACGGATGTTATCTGTGCCATACCTTCCCTGCCCCGTCCCGCACAGATCACACAGCCCGCGTCTCTGCTTCAATCTTCTGCTCCGCGTGCAGGTTTTCCAATTCTTGGACCTGGGCCACGTTCTGCCTGATAGCGATCTCTGGGCCCCCTCCATACAGCGTGCTTAAATAAATCCACGTCTCCTCGGAAATCTGCCCGTAGTCGGCACCTGAAAGGGACAACAGCAGTAGTCAGACGTGCAGCCACAGCAGGCCCTCGGTTCGGCCTCCCTGACCCCCTCGTGCACGGCCACAGATGAGCTGCGAGAGCCCGGGGGTCCCAGGTAGTCGGGGTTGCACTGCCTGGGAGAGGCTGAAAATGCCCCTCCAGGCTGCCCTAGGAGGGACAACTTAAGGTGGTCAAAGCACAAAGCAGGGAAAGCAGAGACCTCTGCCATAAAGGTTACAGAGGAGGAAAGCAGAAAGGGTTGCTTTGTGATAACCAGGACAGAAATGCAATCTTTATCTGCTGGGCAGGAGAGCCCAGCGAGGGCAGCACAAGCAAGGTTATTCCACGAGCTGGCGCACAGCAGATGCTGAGCGAAGACAAGTCAGGAGCGAGACAAGGTCAAAGCTACAACACTGGGCGAAGGCGAGTGGTGGCCGGGGCCTGGGGACCAGCAAGAGCAGGCGATGGGGGGCTGCAGGCTTTACTACAGTGGGCGCATCAGCAACTGGGTCACACAGGAGCTGCCAACGGAGAACTGAGAGGACACAGGGCAGTCAGCACAGGGACTGCAGAGAACTGTCACACTCTGCAATGCCATCTTGCTCTGTGGCTGCTTCTCCATGGACAGCCAGATCCAGTGGCACATTCTCCTTCCCCTTCTAGAAACACCACAAGACAGCGAGCACAGCACAAGCCTTACCCTGCTTAACTTGCACGTGGCCACCTGCTTTTGTGAGCGCGATCTTGCTGTTGTCAATCGGTCCGGGAGGCTCTGTAAGAGGAGACAAACATGGCAAAAACCACTCGGCTTTCCCCATTGCCACCAGATTCAGCTTATTTCCCGAGCTGGTTCCCTTGTTATTTCTGCCCAGCCCTTGGCGACCGCCAGTCTCGCTGGCATCTGAACTCCGTTCAGCATCAAGTCACACCAGCCGGGTGCAGCGCTCACTGAGGAGGTGCCCTGAGCAAACAGACCTTTCCGTTCTTCCTCTCACCCCCGACAGACTCCAGAGGTCTCTGGCTTCTTACCATTATCCTTCCCCTTGACAAAGGCTTCCCACTCACGGAACCACTGCATGCTGATACAGTAGATGACGCTTGGAGACTCCTCTGCCTGGAAAGCCTTGTTCAGCTGGGAGAGCAGAGGAGACATGCAGAAAGGATACAGTCACTCCTGAGACCTGGAGGAGCCCCTTTGGTTAACTGTAAGGCAGCCTTGCCATTCTTCAGAAGAACCCCTTGTAATTCTACCACCGTCCTCACAAGCTGTTCCTGCTCACTAGAGGAGGCAAGAGACCGGGATGGTTTCAAGCTTTGTGCCTGCACGCAGCCAGGCAGAGCATTACTGTGTTCCAGCTGCCCTTCCCTGTGCTGTTAGCACTGGGGAACCCCAAGGTCAATCTCCTGGCTATGTTCTGGAAAACAGGCAGGAGTTTTCCACTGCCTGTGACGGGTCTCCATTCCCCACCTCTGCCCTTTGCCGTTGCTTCCAGATGCTTCCCATACGAACCTTGATGAAGGTGTCGATTTCAATTCTCCTGCGCTTGGCCAGGGCTTCAATCTCCACTTGGCAAATCGAGCACACATACAGATGGTTCACAGCAGGGCCACCCCCAAACCTAAGCACAGGAAGAGAGGGAGGAGAATGGAGAACGGAAATGCTTCCCAGCCCCGAATCCTACAGAGATGGATTTTTACACCACTACAGATGCTGGTGAAGAGGGCGCAACTGCAGCCGTTTTCTGAATCTCCTGCTGTTACTCGACACAGTGAGGGTCTCACTACTGCTCTGGGACAATGCACTGATACAGCCCATTTTGGTTTAGATGAGGAGGCTCTACCAGATACAAGTCTTTGCCAGTCCACACCAAGTACTGCAGGCCTTTAAGGTGCCCTGGGAAGGGATTATGCCAAGGTCACTGCCCAAGGTGTGAAACAAAACCCAAGACTCACTGGGAAGAAGACTGAAGTGGCCGTATTCACCTGTTGTAGAGATATTCCCACACGTTCTGGGGCAGAATCACAACCAGGTCATCGATGTAGTGGTACTTATTAGGAGGGATCCCTGTGGAGGAAAGGCACGAGGGAGAGTTAACCAGGGAACTCATCATTGCTGGGTAAAGACACATAAAAAAGGCAGCTCTTCCTTGCTGAAAACCCCAATCCCAGAATCTGCCTGTTCTGCTAATGGAAGACAGTCAAGAGTTCAGTAATTGTGGAGGTTTCTCAATTCATGGCCTCAGTTTCTAATCAAGTGCTTCACTTCCAGTTGGTGATTTATAAACACGAGGACTCCCCAGCATGACAGATAAAGAAGAAGCAGAACAGTAAAACATGGCATCAGCTCCCTTCAGTAGCACGTGTGCTGTTCTCCAAACAAACACTGAAGGCCAACCTTGCTGATAGGGTAGTGTGGGTAAATGCTCCTTATCTGCTTTCTACAGGTTTGTTTTTAAAAACAAACAGAGAACTGAAAACTGTTGTTTCCCAGCACGACGCATCCCTCCAGGTCTCCGATCAGCAGGACAATGGGGTGACTGCCTCATCTCTCCCCGAGCGGGCTGGAGTTTCTGCCAAAGAAGCGGATCCTACCGCAGCGCACACTGTATCGGGACTACAGCTGGAGGGTTTTTTTGGAAGCATAAAGGTACAGCTGCGAGTTGCCATTGCAGATCCAACAGCACTGCCTTACCTCCGTGAGAGCACAGGAAGGTGTGATTGGTGATGGGACCAGGCTCAGCAAAGGTGTTGAATTTATTGAGCCACTCTCGAGAGATGTAGAACTGCAGTAAACTGTGCTCCTTCATGCTGGCAAGGGACACAACTTTCTGGCGCTCTCGCACAGCCTCTTCACTGCTTTTCCTTAAAAGGGAAAGGAAGAGAAAATAAGCGATTTGCGAAAACTTGGCTTTCCAAACACATTTCTGTGTATTCCGCAACCAGCAAGGGATGGCTGCATCCAGGGCACTGCTCACCTGTAGAACAAGACATAGGCTTCTGCATTCTGCACCACGGTCTCATGGACTTCAGTGACGTACTGATCATCAAACTCGTACCACTGGCCATTGATCACATTCTGGCAGTAGGCTATGTAATGCCCACCTGTAACAGAGAAAACACAACGCTGCTGGGATTTGGAGTGCAGACAGAAGCCAGGCCTGGGATAATGTCAGCGGCACAAACCAGATCAGCTTCTGGCAGAGGACAGAGAGAGTGCCAAAAAACCAGAAAGGCGTAATTCTGGTCAGGCAAGCTTTGCCGGAGCAGGGGAGCCTGGCACTGTCAGCCTGATTTGCCTTCCTTGGAAAGGGCCTCTCAGTGAGACTGAACATCAGGAAAGGGTTTGAGCCAACCCAGCGGTGAGGCTGCAGTAGCTGCAGGGGATCTGTCAGAAGCTGCTTGGTTCACTTTTCAAAGGGCTGAGGCTGAGCAAGGCTGGGGATGGAGGGGGCAGGTCTTGCACTGCACTTCAGCCCAGAGAGGCGTTGGCTAGTCTTGGAGCACACTTCTGCTTTGCTCATGCTCATCTCGTTCCTGTTCACCCCTGCCCGCACTCACAGAAAGAGGACTTACTGCCTGCTGTGCCATGGTGACAGATGACCGACAGGAGATCGTAGGTGGTGATCTGGGAGACACACTCCTTGGCTAGGAAAGGTCGCAGATCCAGCCCTTCCAAGGGGAAGGAGACGTGACTGTTGATCTTGAAGGAATACATCACCTCATGCCGGAACCGTTTCAAATGGATGCAAAGAATCTAAAAGACCAAAGACGGAGAACACGAGTTTTTCTGTGGGTATTCTGATCCGACAGCACATCTCTATGCATCCGACCTATGCAAGAGTTCTTTGCCTGTTGGCCATGAATCCTCCTCGGTCATCAGCTTAGAATGGAGAAGTTTCTTCTGGTCTAGATACACAACTTTGCCACCAAAACAAACTGCTACTTCTGTTCTACCTCCAGCCTCCTTACCTCCACAGTGGCTGTTGAAAGAAAACTGGGAAACAACGTGCTTTTACTCACCTCTGGTAGGCGGAGGACTTTGCAGTACTTTACTCCATTCCGCAGTCTGAGGGAGAAAAAGAAACTAGCTATGAGAAATCTCTAAACCAAAGGGATGCCAAAAGGCAAGACAGGGTCTTGTTCTGTCTGGGCCTTGCTCACTTTGAAATCTAAGACAAATCCTGAATTCCAGCAGCAACAAATACAGGCTTTTTGCAGCATCCTTCCCAAATGAAGCATGGCATGAGCAGTTTGTCCTGCTTCTTTCTAATACAATAGCTCCATTGTTGCCAAGCCACATCCCTGTTCATGTCCTTCTTCCTTTCTTTTCCCCCCAAAGCCAGTACTTTTCCTGTTGGTGATCAGTGACCTCTCAAGACCAGAACTCCAATTTAAGGCAAGGCAGGTTTTACCTGCCACTCAGCAGAAGAAATGTCCAGGCAGAGGGCATAGCAAAATGATTGACAGCAGTACAGAGAAAAAGTTCCAGAAATACAACCCAATACAGATAATGCAAACTTACTTTTTACACCGTTCACAGCTGTACATGTTGTCCCCTGTAGACGAAAAGAAGAAAGCCATTATGCAGTTACTCAGAGGACACAATGCTGATATAGCTATGTTTCCATCCAGTGCAGAGAAACCAAGTTAAGCAACCTCTTGGGGAAGCCAGGGTGAGAAGAGATCGAAACCAGCACTTCTCTCAATAAGTACAGGCAAAAAGAGAATGCAGTCAACTAGCAGGAAAGTATACAATTGCCCACCAACACAAGTGAATACAGCAAATTATTTAAGTCCTCTAGAGCTTATGGAGTGGGTGGAGAAAGCAAAGACACTAAGAAGGAGCCACAGCACTCACAACCATCCAACAGGCACATCTGCTCCTCGCTCAAGAGACTCTCACCCAGATTCAGAATGAAAAAGCAGCACCCCTGGGCAGGTGGGAAAACTCGCTTCTGCTCAGAGATGCTGAACTGCCAGCTTCTGGTACTGCCAGTCTCTGAGTGAAATAGTGAGGCAGGATGTCCAGGAGATTTAATCCAAAACGCACATGCAATACTCCTCCATGCGGTTTTCCTTGTTTTGTGCTGTCAGACCACACTGAAGAAAACTCACCCTTCAACTCATCTGCTGCAAAAAAGGCAGCAAGGCAATCCTCCAGCGTCACAACAGGACCCCAAAACCAGCTAGGGATACAGGACACCACAAATCTGCAGGAGAGAGGGGATTAAGAGAAAGAGTTATACATAAAATAGCTGGACCCCTTGACGTACAAAACCCAAAATGGATGATGGGTTTCCTTCTAGCTGTAGGTCCTAAGCTCATCGCACATCCCAGAGGAGCAGGGAAAGCGTGATTTCTCTCAGCTGATCTTCCTACCGTGACTGCTCAAACTGGAGATGATTTAGAAAGCTGCACCAGGAATTAATTTGCTCTGGAGGGCAAGACTGAGCAAAATGCAGCAGTGAGGGATTATCAGTTGCACAAGAGATCTCAAGGTGTGTGACAGAACTAGAGGAACAGTAGCGACTGGTTTACATTAAAAGGCTCAAAGCCCTGTGAGGTACCACATACTGTCATCCACAGAATGGTTACAGTTGTCATTCTGCTGTAAAAACCACTGGTTAGGGATAGCTGCCTTCCAGCACTGCAGGGCAATCCCCAGAAGAAAGAGGTCCTGCACAGGGAACACACCTCCGGATATACTCCATGATGAAAGCAATCCAGCCTTGTGAGGCATAGTTGTCCCCACATGCCCCTGTCTTAGCTGGCACGTTTTGGTAGATGGCAGAGTGCAGCTTGGCCAAGTCCTCCTTCCCTGGGATTGGGAGGGACAGGTCCTGGAATGTCTCCACTGTCGTAGAAACCTGGAAATATGCAAGAGGAAGAGATCTGAGTTTCCTGTGTGTGTAATGGAGCTGGGACATGACCTTCATCACCTTTTATCACTGCTTGGATTTTGTCTAGGCTAGAAACCTGAGCTAGCAGTAAGAGCAACTCACTCCGGCTAATTATGCTTCACTGCTGTACACAGGATGACTTTTATCATGGTTTTTGTAGCACTGAAATCAGTTTTCTAATGTGAACGTGATATTGCCAGGCCAACTCAGTAACACGGATAAGCAAATAGACCCCTACACAGAGAAATACGATTTCTTGGTGTGGCAGGTTTCTCACACCTCCCCCATCATCCACCTATCATCATTTTAGCAGGCCTACTGCACCCCACAGTGTTTGGAAATAGGAGCACCGTTTCCTAAGAAGAGCTCCACAAGCTGAAGCCCGTGCTCTTTGACCGACAGCCAGACGACTCACTCTGTCGCAGGTGAGGCACTGCACCAGGCTGAGAATGGAGCCGTCGAAGATGTCAGAAATCACACTGCGGTAACGAAGTTCTTTCTTCTTTTTCCCAGAAGCCTGCATCTGGGCTAAAAGACAGACAAGGAAGCCCCATCATGTAGCAACTCCTTCCCAGTCTCCTGTCTCAGCAGAGTCACGCAGCCGCGCAAGAACACAGGACAAACGCTGTCCTGCATGATCAGATGCCACTTGCGTGCCAGAGAGACCGTGGAGCCCGTTGTACAGTGGCATGAAGAACGCTGCTGCTTCAGGTGGTACAAGAAAGGGGGAGGTAGCCAACCAAACCAACACAAACGTGCCAGCCCTCAGCAAGCAGAAACTGTCTTACTGGAAATCCTGTTCCCATCCTACATGTTTAGAAGCCTGGCCCTGCCACAGAGAGTCCCTGCTTTTCTGAGGCCTTGCAACACTTTGCTCTAAGCTTTGCACTTCCTGCCCCCCCTCACCTGCCTGTGTACTTTGTCCTTTTTTTTTCCCCTCTGACATTTACCATGTGTTCCCCAGGTGTCTTGCACTGGAAAGGACTCTCCACAGCAGGGACTGGCCAAACACACAGTTTTGTTTAATAACGAACCCTCTTCCCCACACACACGTGCATGGAGACAGAGTGCTTTTTATCCGGCCAGAACATCTGTGGCTGTGCTGACCTCAGCCAAGGGGCCGGGACACAGCTGAGGAAAGAATGCCATTACTGAACGGCTGTAGGGACAGTGGGATAAGCACAGGCCATTGTGTTGGCAGATTTTGCAATGCCGAGGGATTTCGATTTGCAGTTTGCGTGGGATGAAGACACCAGTTTGATAACAACAGAAGCCAGGCTCCACTCTGAAGCCTAACAATGCTCCCAGCGCCGGATTGACATCTGCAGCCTTGACTCTATTATTGTCAGCCCAAGATGGCTCAGAGGCAGGAAGCTCACTCTCAGTAACATCATCTGACTGTTCTTTGGCCCACATGCTATGAAATTCAAGTCTGGCAGACAAACATTTACACATCTCCATGCTCCCCTAAAGGGACAGAGCCTGTGCCTGGGACTTCATAGCCATTTTATTAGTAACAAACACAGCATGCAAATGCAGACATGGAAATTGTTTCAGGCTCCAATATAAGGGCATACTAGAACATCTGTTGTGCCCAGAGCTTGATTTGCCCTGCAGGTTTACTGTAGTCTTGGCCTAGTACTATTTTAGAAAGCACCAATGTCCAGGGGAATTGGCACTTCTTGCAACTGTTAATTAAGAATCATGACATTTTCCTTTTCTTGTCTGTAAATGAACTCCTCCTTGACGTGCTCCCCCCTTTGCCTCCCAGCATACGCTCTTTGCACTACCTTTCTTGAGTACGTAGGAAGGTCCAAGCCTGGCAGGACTGGAGCGAGGAGGACTGCTGGAGAGCTTGGAGTGCATTTCATGATGGACTGGACTGCAGGGGCGCGAGGAGCAGCGTACATAGGCATCATTGTCAGGTTCTGTTTGGGAAAATGGGGAGGGGGAAGAGCACTGGTGAAAACCCCAGTTATGAAAGGCAACCTTGCTGCAGTCAATGTCAGCCCAGCTCTGCGTTCCAGCACAGAATTGCTCCTAATATGCGCAGTTGAGTGTCTAATAACTGTCCCGCTTGCACAGGTTGGCAAATAAGAGCTTCCTCAGTGCATGGATAAGAGTGCATACAGAACTATACTGAACAGCTAATAATTATAGAGAAAAGAAACCAACCCGCCATTTTTTCACACTTATGACTAATTAGGTTTTACAGCTTGCTCCTGTATCCCTAATCCACATAAACAGCACTGCCGTCTTCGGTGCCAGTTGGCAGAGTAAGACTCTTACATAAAGAAGTGTTGAAAGATCGGATATGTTCAGTTTGAGGTGACTCCACACCTACATCTTAACTGCTGCTCTTTTCTTTTCCCTAAGACACAGAAATGCACAAACCTTGCATCTCCCTTTTCTCTCAACAAAGCCCACAGTCCAACATTACAAATACCTTCTTCCATGCCCTCTCCACAGCTAGTATTTCCCCAGGCCAGTTATCAGAAAAAGCAATGCACACATATAAAACCTTTTTCTTACATTAGGAAAAGGCATAAATGCAGCGTTTGTAGGTTTGGCAGAGGCAGCATCACTGCCTTCAGGATGTAGTTTTTACTCGGTTCCATGGCACTTCAGCCCAGCTAAGCACCTCCCTGGCTCACACATTACGTTTTCTTACAGAAGCAACAGTGCACAACGACAGAACTACATCCAGGGACACTGAAGAAAGTCTTGGATGCAAAACCTTTTGAAACCCGTAGAAGGAACAGTCACATGATGTGGTGTTTGCCACTGCACTACAACACTGTCCCTGCATAGGATGGTAAGAAGTGTTCTCACAAATAACATGACCAGAAGAGGTATATACCTGGTGTCCGACACGGGCTGGCAGGACAGGGGGTTGGCAGCATCTCAGGTGAGGCTCTACCATCAGCTGGCATCATAGTAGTATCAACGTCTGCATCCTCATCCACCTGCTCCGAGTTGCTGCGCCGATGGCCACAGGAGAACTTTCTGTCCTTCATCCTCTCTTTCTCAGAGATCCCTCTCCCTGCTTCATCCTGGATCAACAACTCTGTCTCTGCCAGGGAGCTGCTGCCCATGCCCCCTGTGGTCCGACTTTGACCATCTCCTTCACCCCTGTCACTGCTTGAGTCACAGGAGAGGAACTCATCCTCTGAAGGACTTCGGTCACCCTCTCGCTTGTCCTCCTGGTCACTGGTATCCAAATCCCTCGTCTCTGCAACAATTGGTTCCTTCAATTCTTCGTGAAGCTGATCCATCAGGCACCGCAGGAACTCCTGAGTGTCCTGAAAACCAGGAGTAATTCCATGTTAGTAGCCATCCAGAAATGGGACAAATGAGAGGGACAAAAGAGGAGGTGGCTCCAGTCACAGCCTCTTTCTATGCTGCCCACAAAGGTTAGCCACCTCTGCAACACAAGGAGACCCAGAGAGAGTGCCATGGCAATGTACCGAGACCCTTGTCTGATACATAAATGTTTTTAACTCCTAAACGATAAAAGGCCAAATTTTTATCTGAACATCTTCAGATGAAGGACACAGAAAAGCCAGAAAGCAGCTGTAGCATGCAAACCATGAGCTTATTTATCAGGGGTTTACCACTGATAAGACGCGAGAGACAAGAAGAAACACAGCGAAGACAGCAGGCCGTAGAGCATAGACTCTTACCCACAAAACAGATCTCATGAACACTGACTTCTGTTCATGGCAATCACGCTCTTAGAGAGGGCAGATTAAAATCTTTAATAAATAGGGAATGGAACCAGAAACCAAAGACTATCCAGTCTAGGTGCAAGCTCCTACATTCATTATACATGGTAAAAGAGCTGATACATTGGCTTCAAAGGACCTGCTGCTAAGCAACTTGGTATTTTGACAACGCCAGAAAGTTAATGATGATGTTTCTGTTATTTTATGGAATTTTGGCTTTTAGCCTGCCCTGTCTTCCTTTCAACTTTATCTCTTCACAGCTGAGAGTTTTCCAATCCAATGTACTTCACATCAAAGATAAATATAGAAGTTCTTTCATTATTCATTATTTTTATCCTCTGTTTTTTTCCTGTCAGTATCACAGTTTAGATGTACCGTCACTTCTCTTGTAAATTTTCTAACCATAGTTTGATGTTTACATTTTATTCTAAAGAATAAACACAAGAGATATGCTGACGAAAACTTCAAAGAAAAAAGGATACTATCTTTAGATAAGATTTAGTTTGCTGCAATTCCCCAGAAAAAGAATACAGAACAGTCAGGTCTTTAACTTTTTAGTACAGATTTATCCAGGTTTCTCAGCTCTGACGTGAACAAATAATACCTAACTCTCACATAGCATGTACCAATAGATCTCAAAACCCTTTATAAAGGAGGTGACCATCGTCATTTCAGAGGTGAGAAAGCTGACACAGAAAAGTGGCAAGCCAGAAGCCGAGCCTGGAAGAGAACCCAGGTCTCATGAGTCCCACCCAAGTGCTCTATCAGATCAGTAATACTGACACAAAATGGGCATGACCCCTGAGCTCAAGCTCTTCCTTCTGAACATAAGCACCACCGCTGCAGGAAGAAAAATCCCACCGTCTTTGGAACAATGGCATGGTTTTACTGAGGCCTCACCTGCTGTGCATAGCCTCGGAACATGGGGTTGACGAGTTTAATTCCATGGGATAGACTGCTTGGAACAACATAACTCGGGCTGTTTCGACATGGGGAAAAAAAAAAAAAAAGATAAGTTAGTTTGCTTATCAGACTTGGAGCCAGTTTGTCTAATAAGCCATAGAACAGGGTGTGGTAACTTGTTAAAAAGGACAAAAGATAATTATGCACCTGCAAAGCCTGGGCATATATTTCTCTATTAGGAGGATGACATACAAATTAAGAGACAGAAAACATCTCGCAGTCATTTCAGTTTATCTTTCCAGAAAGACTCTTCCCTAGAGCATATTTAACTTAAAGCTCTGTCCACACTTTGAATTGTCTCAAGTGATTCTTTCCAGAGCAGGGTTTTGCAATGAGTTACTTGGTTTGCTTTTGCAGCACCATGTCTGTCTCAAAATGTGGGTGGGCTGGCCATGCAGTAAATGAGGGAAATCAAATCCAATGTTAAAATGACATTATATGGCTTCAAAGTCTACAGCCTTCTCTTCCAGAAAGGCACAGTTCACTTTTGCTCTCTATCTTACTTATCCCTTATTAACAACTAACATGAAACAAGCATGCGATGCCATTTAAATTCCTAGTTTGATTTTTCTCACTTGATTGCATGGAGCAGACATCTCCAGATTTAAACAGAGCTGCATTATTTTACACCATTCTTTGAATTGGTCTTGAATTTGAACCAATAGTGAATATCTCCCACAACATCACCTGAATTTTCCACTCTCTTTGGTAAAAATCTCTGTATCACTTTTTCCATCCAAATCATCAATCCCTCTACTAATCAAGAGCAGTGCAATTAAGTGCTGGTCAGTCCATGCAAAATACTCAGAAATGCCCAAGGGTATTCCCTTACTCCATCATTTTTTCTTTACTGCCAACAGGGAAGCTATATTAAAAAAAAAACACAACTCTTCCTTTTTAAAGTTATAACATGTATTCTTTTCACTGACATCAATATGCCCATTTTATCACCAGTAGGAGGATATACGTTCTACGGGGACAATCCTCGCATACCCATCTATGCTGGGTTTGAACCGACTGCCTTAGACAACGCACTTATCCCTGAAGATCAAATTTCCTCTTTGCTGATGCCAGACTTCAGGACTAACGTAACTATGAAACCTGTCCAGATCAGATTAGGGAGCGACCACTCACCGTTTCTTATGCCAAACCTCAGACACTAATTTCTGGTAACTTTTGCACAGTGCTGGTTTCTTATCTGTACGGACCAGTCCACCACATTCCAGAAAAAATTGCGTGAGAGGTGGGCTACAAGAAAAAAAAAGAGAATAATTCAGTGCACAGAAATTTCTCCTCTGCTTCTATTTAAGGGTTTATCAAAACTTAAATGCATGCCTTTTTGAAAGCATGCTTACGATACTGTTTTTTAAATTGAGGGAAGAAATGATTCCAGATGCAGATTGTCTCCCAACTTGAAACAAATGAAAAAGGCTGATCAGAATCTCTTCCCAGTATAGAGAAGAGATCCTGGAATTAGTTCTCAGCAGGATGGCTAGAGAGTATTTTAGGATATGGGCTGTTAGAATGGTATCACTGGGGACAATAAAGAGATGTGACTTGCCTTCCCACATGATAAATACATTTCTGTTGCAATAGAAATTAGGATGTTTTACTTCCAGCACTCATCCAAACATGAGTCCGCAAGCTGGCTGTTCACTCAGTTTCCTACTGTAAAACTTGTATTGCCCTAAACAAACAGTAAACTTTCCTGCACCTAGCCTGGCTCATTTCTCTTTGTAAGACTCATGAAGGTCTCCGATCAGAGGCACCACTTTTGGTATTTAGTGAAGTCTAGTAAAGACTCTACTGAAAGGCCCTAATGCCTACCAGTTAGAGAGAGCCTGAAGTGCTGCATTCATGTAGCAGGAGTTCCCAAGATTTTTCATTCCAGTAAGGCCTAAAGCACAAACAAGAGAGGCATGAAACACTTTCCAGACGTGCTGCTTTCTACATTCCTCCCCAAAGGAGATGGAATTCGGCCCTTTCTAGACAGTCTCCACACTCTGCCCCTAGGAACCTCTCAGTGCAGGTCCTACAGATTGCAGAGTTACCCTCACAGCCCTTTCATCCACTCAATGCAGAGTTACCTCTTGGTTTCAAATCATCATCCTCTGATTCAGATTCGCCTTCATCAGCCACTGCAATTGGAACAGCTTTCAAAGGGTGAGCAGGCAATGGAGCATCCTAGATGAAAGGCAGAGAAATAAGCATCAGAGAGAGGCCTGCTTTAAAAGATGAGTTGCGAGAGATATCTTACACATAAATCGAGCCAGCCTTTTAAAAACACACACTGGAGAGAGAAGAACCAGTTGTACTGTCTACCCCTGTCACTAATGCAAGGAGGGAGTGGGAATAGTACCATTACTGCCTCCAGTACACATGATAAGAGAAGCATCAGGAATATGCAGCAGTGTCACAATTACACGTGTTTCTGGTCTGACAGCTAAAATTTCCATGGGCCACGCATTGAAAATGAAGATGTGACAGCTGTTGTGGTTCCTCCCCGAAACAGACACCCCATGGAAGAGGCTAGGAAAGGTTAAAAATACAGTCAAAATGGATATTCAAGTCATCTGGAAGTCTTCTTGCTGGGAGATCCTATAACGCAAGGTCCTCTGGCTACAGGTAGCCACTTTCAGTATGAGAGTTGCTATCATAACAAAAACCTGGACAATAATGGAAACCTCTTGGCTAATTTTGCAACAGGTAGACAAAACCCCTGCTGAGTGTTCAACCCTTCCACATTGTGACACAAACCCACCGGTTCAGTGAACTTCACTGGTGGTGACTGTGTGTGTGTTGCCAGCCGCTGGTCCAAGAACACCTCCTTTTCACACGCGTAACACCAGACGCGGAAAGTGGTCAGATTCACTGTCAGGTTGTGCTTTTTGGCCTAAAAATTAAAGGTGAAATAATGAACCTGATTTGACAGCTGGCTCAAGTTGAAACACTGGACTACCAGAATAGGGTAAAGGAGGATTAGGTAATGGGAAAAATCCAACTCTGTCTGTCTTAAGATGGACAACAGAGGAAAGTTCACCTGTGCGTGAAGTGTGCTGTGGTCAGCAAAGGACTCCCCACAACCAACATAAGGACAACCAATCTAGTAAGAGAAAAGAGCAAGAGTACAGTGGGCACAACAAATCAGACCCTTCAGGGAAGAGTCTGCAACTCCAGTCCCACCAGCAGCCGCAACTTCAGAAATGACCTTGCCAGTTTTCTAACTTGCTTTTTATTCAGGGCCCAGAATAACATGGAAAATTGGAATTGTTTGATTTAAGAAAGAGAACCTGGAACCAGGTTTGCATGCACGTAAAGGCTCCATTCCAAGGCAACTGCTCCAAGGGGCAGCTCATCTGAGCAGACTCAAAACGTCTGGGCATTCCAGTGTAAAAATAAACTGCCCCTGCCCGCCCGCATGCCCCTTGTCATTCCTTTCTGCCTCACTGCCCTGAGCAACCTCTTCTGAGGTCTCACGCTTGCAGCCTCCCTTCCCGGTTGCCAGCAGGACCCAGCCAACAGGCAGTGCTGGGCATTTTATTCATTCCTATTGGGACTATCAGGGGGCAGTAACCTATGAGGAGTGAACTGTTGCATCTTGGCACAATCTGACCACATTAGCCTTTAATCTAGGGAGTCTTTTCTTTGGAATCCATCAAAAAACAGTGGATAGTTCTACTCTGAACCCCCTCTTTGCTTCCCGCTTCTTTTTTTTCAGTACAACACTTTTTTTAAAAAATTATATTAAAAAGAAGTCCCACCATATCATGTACACAAAGAGCAAGCCATTTTTACCTGAAGACAAGCCCAGAGATTTGGTCCCACAGCTCCACAAGACTGGCAAGTTCCCTGCATATTCATGATAAAAGAAGGTTTGTTTGCTTGTTTGGTTTTTAAGTAACTTAGCCCTCCAAGAGTGGGAAACTCCTCTACACGACAGGCCTCGCCAACCTGCAGCTCACAGCATTTCATTTCTTAATACTGCACTTCCAGTTAAATACATGCTTTCACCTAAGTCACACATTTGAGCAGGATAAAATGACAGAAATAAATCAGACGGGGTTGACAAAGTCTTACTTTATGGGACCTGTGCAGGGTACATCAGCACTGGAAGAAGAGTTTCTGCCTCTCCTCTGTGGAGATAGGCAGCATTTTCTTTGAAAAGCAAACATGCAAACCCATGCACAATAGCTAAACGGGAAAGGACCGACAACCAGAACACCCTGTACCTTGGATTTGAGCAGCAGATCATCCCTGGTCACCTCTCCTATGGAATCCAGGTGAGGACAGATGTCTCTTGTATCCCCCATTTTCACCTGCGGGGGGCTGTTTCCCTAGGACAAGAAAGGATAGTTCCTTCCAGCTACATGTCAGATTTGCTCTCACAGATTGTAAGAAGATAAATTAACGTGTTTTGTATATTAGAGATTAGGATACCCATCTTTAAGGTTCAGAGATGAAAGCAAATCTAAATCTGGAGTCAGCTAGCACAGTTCTGACCCGTTGTTGAGTGGCTGCATTGTGGTATTGTAGGTAAGCGAGCAAAGCAATGGGGAGGAGAAGGAAACACATGAATGAAGCTAATAATCTGTACAATGAGGAATATGCATTCAGAAACATCAGGAGGTGCTCAGTCCACAGGCACAGCTGCCGACTCGCTTTCAGGTATGCCGATGGATTCGTTGTAGCCTCAAAATGAAAAAAGCGGAACAGTGACCCACTGACCCCCCCTCTTCTCAGTCTTAAACTCCCAGACTATCTGGATCACGTAGCATCTCTGAATGATGCAGCGTCCTACAGCAATAAATAAAAATCCCATTAAATCATACATGCTTTACATACATAACTGGTCTTGTATACCGTGAATACTCGGTACTCCATTAACCTGGCTAGACTGATAAGCTATGCTTTTCCCCCCTAGAAACTGGGTGTTTCAGCAGATAGGGTGGGAAAACAAATGTGGTGATCTGAACCAACTTGCTCTTGCCAAACACAAACA
This sequence comes from Gorsachius magnificus, assembly GCA_034008185.1. Taxonomy (NCBI): domain Eukaryota; kingdom Metazoa; phylum Chordata; class Aves; order Pelecaniformes; family Ardeidae; genus Gorsachius; species Gorsachius magnificus. Next base: position 6,275,379 of record CM067094.1, read on the forward strand.
CGCAGCATGAAAAGACACAAATCTAATTAGCCTGTTTGCATGAAACTTCAAAGTGAAAGGGCGCTGCAGCCCAAGACACGAGTATTTAGCCTATGGTACCTAGGGGCTTCATGCTACCCACACTGTGCTGATCTGAATCTAACATTTAGTCATTATATCACTTTATCAAACATTAAAAATATGATTACTGTTGAAAATTAAGCTGGGCAAGAGGGAATTAGACTTAAGTGATCTGTAACACAGATAACCAGTCTTCAGTCTCTGAGGAATTTACCATTTCATAGATTTTTAACAATGTGAGACACATAACTCTCAAAGACCGTACAAAATGTAACAGCATGCTGTTCCACCCAGCTCGTACATCCAAGCACCACAAGTACAGAGCATTTCATAACTGCGTGCCCAAGAGCACAATAAACACTTTCATGGTGGTCCATGGGTATGTAAAAGACTTTAAACATGTCTTGGTAACATGCAGCCATAAAAAAAAGATTAAAAGAGTTTGTGTTTCTTAAGCACAGTTTAAGTAACCTCGCTTGTGGCTGTTAAAAAAAAAAAAAAAAAAAAAAAAAGAAAAAAGAAATTATATTAACAACACAGACCAGGATCCAAAATCTCACTATTGGCTGGAAATGAAGCAGACATGAAAAGCCCACATCATTACAAAAAAGAAGCAGAAAAATCTGATGAACTTGAAGTTAACAACTCCAGCAGCATGGTTGCTACACTCTGTTGTTTTCACATTTTGAGGACATTTGAAAGAATTCCCAGTGTTACCTGGTCTGAATCCCTGACAAGGGGCAGAAAAGGGAAAAATAAAAAAAGAAAGATAAGCAAATAAGCCGTATCAGCAACACTTATCTTGGGAGCTGAAAAGCTTGCCTAGCACCTTGCCTTGGCAGAAGACAAACCTCAAGGATAATTTTATAACAGTGTTTTTCCAGCACTCTTTGGAACTGAATAAACTGAACTGGAGGAGCAAAGCAAAACTGGAGAGGGAAGAAATCATAATTGCATGCCAGAAAACACAACAGTGGTTGTAACTGTGAAGAGATGCTTAACAATCAGCTGAGCAATTCCATGCAACTTCACAGAGAAGCAAAATAGTATCAGGTAACATATGTTACCTGATAAAAGACAAGTGACAAGAGTACAGTATCTTTGACTAACACATAAAACTGGCACACTTTCAGGCTCTGAGTTCCTTCCTCAAAACTGACCCCTTTTCCCAAATGCATTGGCTGGTCCAATTTAAAAAATCAAAAAAAGCAGCAATGCCATATTTGGTATTTCACCTTCCTTGACTTCTTACCCCTTTCCCAGAAAACCCAAATAAACAAAATATTGTTTTCAGATTAACTCCAGACCCCTTCATCTTCACCAGCTTCAGCTGACTGGGAACCAGTTCTGGAACACGCTGTGTTAAGTACAGTCTTGTGGATGTGGACGGTTTCAGCGCATCCCATGACACCGCCCCTCTACTCAAAATTAAAACCGTGCCTTTAAACTTCCCAACTCTGGGATGCTGATCTTCCCACCTAGGGCTTCCCTTTTTGAACAAAACAGGGAAACATATTCACCTCTCAGCCCTGACTGAACGCATCAGAAAAGGTTCAAGTTGTAACTGTTCAGAAGGAAATATTCAAACCCTCCCTACCTTCCCACGACACTGCCCCAAGAGCTTTAGCTGGTGCATGCCAGCTCTCTAATGCTGCTCACGAAACTAGGAATTTAATAACAGCACTGCCAGAAAGCTTAACTCGGCTTGTCAAAATGAACTGTGTATGATGTGAAAAGAAGTTACCTTAAAACAAGTCCTTCAGCCTGTCTTTCTCAAGCACCACTGTGGAAGAACAGTACACGAACACGTCAGAACAATTCCACAGTAACTGCAACCTACTTTCAGTTACTTAAATTGCTGCCAAACCCAGCGTCTCTGCCTTCTACAGTAACACATTTCTCAGTTTGGTGATTTTTTTTTTTTTTTTCCTTAAAACAACTGTGTGGTTTTGTACCAGGGCTAGAGCCAGCTGTCAAGAATTTCAGATACATGCAGATTCACAGTCTGCCAGGGTAACTGTTTGTACAAACAAACAAAATCCTAGCACTGTTCATCTGCAAAACAACTACCAGGTCTGCTCGCTCATCTTGCATAACCTACCAAGATAAAGGAGTGTCTGCAGCTGTTCTTAGCGACATTTTGTACTTCAGATACTGAAGAAATATTTACTGAACTGCCCTACTGACAAAGAAGAACCAGAAACCAGGTGCTTCTGACTCTCGGCTGAATGTTTGCACCACATCACGTACTGGAAAGCCAGGCATTTTATGTAGAACAGGCAAAGGAGACCAGGTTTTAACACAGATTTATTACTGGAGGTCACAACAAGACGGCACACCCAGAGATTTAGCTTTTAAGAAAGACACACCTTGGGGAACTGTCCCCTTGCCCCGCTACGTCGCTCCTCAAGCACAGCAGACCCGCAAAATAATTGTCCTAACAGACGCTACACCAGCTAAGCGTGACTGAAGTTGAATATAAATATCCCTGCGCGCCGCTGGATTCGGGCAGGACGAGCCACCGGCAGAGCCACCGGCCGCCCCGCAGGGTCCCACGCCGAGGGTGGCGGGGGCGCAGAGCTTGCTGTCACCCCGGGGAAGGCACCAGGCCCTGGGGGCTGCAGGGCCGCCCCGCTGCCCCGGCACCACGGCACCTCGGGCGGGCCGGGCCGGAGCCCCCCGGCCGCTGCTTGCTGCATCATCCCCGGCCCGGCGCGGCGCGGGCGCCCTCCCCACAACACCGCGTCCGAGGCGGAGCGGCCGTGACTGGGCCCCGGCCCAAGGCCCAGCCACCCGCCGGCCCCGCCGCCGCCCCCAGCCCGCGGCCCCCTCTCACCTGCGGGATGCTCGGGGCGCCGCCGCCCCCGCCCCGCCGCGGGGCTGCACCTCAGGCCGGGCCGCCGGGTAGGCCGCGCCCTGCGGCCCGGCGCGGGGAAGGGCCGCGGCGCCCCGAGCAGCGGGGAGGCGGCGGCGGCGGAGCGGCGAGTGCCGCGCAGGCCGGGGGAGGGGCGGGGGCCGGGCCGCGGCGGGGCGGGGAGGGGGCGGGCGGCGGCGGGCCCCCCGCGGGGCCCCGGGGCCGGGCGGCCCCCGAGCGGGGGAGCTCAGCCCCCGGCCGCGGCCCTTGGCGGGGCGTCTGCTGCGGCGGGCGCTTCTGGAGGGGCGCACCCCGGCTCTCCTCAGCCAGGGGACCCCCGCAGCACGGCCGGGCGGCGGGGACGCGGCGCCCCGTGCTCCGGCGCCAGCTCGACACGGTGCGGCCGGGCGCGGGGGAGCCGCGTCCAGCTGGAAAGGATGGGCCTAAAAACGCGAGTGGGTACCGGGCGCTTCGGAGGGCGCCTTTCCTCGGGCATCCCCGACAGGCACCCGCGCACGGCGGAGGCTGCTCTGCCGGGACCGCCAGCAACAAAGCGAGCCTGGGGGGGGATCTCATCGGTCACGGTCACTCGTGGCTGATCGCCCCCAAGGCGCTCCCGGGTGCGCCTCCCGCCGTGCCCGGCGGAGGCTGACGGTGTGCGGGCCGTGGCAGAGCCCCCACCGCCCTCCGAGAAACTCCAGCGTTTACTCGGCAGCTTCGGAAATAACCCCGGGGGTGCGTTTGGGGGCCGCGGGGGGGGGGCATTAACGGCAGAGAAAGCCCGTGAGGGCGCGGCGGGGCGAGGGCCGCGCTGCTGGAGCAGCAGCAGCAGCAGGAGCCGCCGCCGCCGGGAGGGCGGGAGCTGGCGCGCGGCTCCTGCCCGGCCCCGCTGCTGGCGGTGGGGCGGCACGCGCCCGGCTTCGCCGCGGGGCTGCAGCGTCATCGTCGCGCGACGCGCCCGACGCGGAGGTGCGCGGGGCGAAGGGGGGGGGGGGGGGCAGCGTGGCGGCCGTGCCAGAGCGCAGCAGCCGGCGCCATGCCGGCCAAGAAGTCCTTCCGCCGGCGGAGGGGGGACTCCGGGGGGGAGGACGAGCAGGTCGCTGAGGAGGTCAGGTGGGTCGGGAGCCGGCGGAGGGCCCGGCGCGTACGGGCGCGGCCGGCCCCGCGGCGGTCGGGGGACGGGGAGGGGACCCCGGCCCTGCGTTAGCCCAGCAGTGCTGTGTGCGGTCGTGTCACGCCATCCTGTGATGTCGTCATATCGTCACGTACCGCTGTCATGTTACGGCGGTGCGTCACATCATACCGTGGCGTTGTGCCGCTGTTTTACGGCTTCGTCACGTCACAGCATCGCGTCACGCCGTTATATCGTCACACCACGTTGCTGCGTCACGTTCTCTCCCGCTCTGACGTCCCACCGTCCTGTCGCGTCGTGGTGTCCGGCCGCAGCCGCCCGAGCGGAGCCCTCTCCCGCCGCCATGGGGGGGTCGCCAGCCGGGTACGGGGCCGGGCGGGGGGCGGCGGGGAGGGCGGCTCGGCCCCCGGGGCGGCGGGGGTGCCTGAGCCTGCCGGGAGCCGCGGCCGCCGGCAGCGGGAGGTCCGGTCGGCGGAGGCTGCGCCTTCCCTGCGGGGCCGAGCCCTGCCCCGAAAGGCCGGGAGCCGCCCGGGGCAGCGCTCGGGCTCAGCGGGCCCGCACGGACCCGCACTTTCTGGTCGTGTGCCTGCCCTCCTGCTGGCCTTGCACGCGATTCCCAACATTTGCTGCTTTTCCCTGTCAGCCTGTTGGAAATTGGCGCTCGCAGGTGGCCCGTTTGGTTTTCAGATCCCTACATTCCAAGAAGGATCTTTCTTGTTACTATTTTCTCTCCGAAAAATATTTTATGACGCATAGTTCATGGCGGATGCTGAACGAGGCGCATAATTAGGAAAAGACCAACTATCTGAAGAAATTAAGAAAGTGTGGCAGTCTAGATATAGAGAATTGATATTTAAGTATACCATAAACTTTATTCCGAGTCACTCACTCACTGATGTGTCTTGACAGCCATTCAGCTCCATTATATTCACTTGAGAGCTGCTGCTAATTTTGCTGTAAATTGAATGCTTCGTTAGTTCCCCCTTCTCCTGAGCAGTGGCCATATTTTATCAGCTAGTGTCAGTTGTCGAAGGAGTAAAGGTGCCCCACATTAATTCATCTTACTTAATGACCCTCTGTTTTACCACCCTCTGTGGAGAATATTGTCCAGAGATCTTCATGGGCTTAAGCCCAGTGATGCTTGGCTCCTTCTTCCCATATTGGTTCCTATTGAAGCCTTTCAGCGTTTGGGTGCTTCTTTCCGCAGCTGAGGGGAGACGTGTCGAAAGGATGTACCCAGCAGATGCCACGTGGGTCTTCTCCAATTGCTTAAATAAATGGGATTGCTTAAATAAAGGAAAATAGAAAATGTCTATCCAATCTGTAACTGGAAAAGTGGGCACTGATGTGCAGAAGTGTAGGGCAAAGTCTGTGTAGAAGATTCCACGTTAACTGCAGAAAATAAAATTAATTAATTAAAAGCAAAGCATCAAGTATTAAGTCAAATGTTTTTTCTTCAGGTTAAAAGTTGAGGAAGCCAAAGAAGTTCAGAGCCTCAGAAAGCGACCCAATGGGGTGAGGTAAGGGATGTGGCACCGGGGATGTGAAGTTGTGTTTTGTCCAATGGTGTAATGAAACAGTAAATGTCTCTCTTGTCATGTGCCTCCTTTCAGTAGAACCCCTCACATGTCAGGTAGTGCCAAAACCATGTCCTTCATAGAGGAGTTTCTATGTTAAAGCCTAAGGGTGGACAAGAAGGGGGGGTTTGGTACGGGCGCACGGTGTCCGTTTGCAGTGTGTAAGGTCTGCTCTGTCTCCCAGCCATGAACAAAAAGATTGCGGCTGGGATTTCCCATGCAACGTGTTTTCATCAAACTACTTTTGTACCGCGCACATGGTTTACATTGGATGCTTTCGCACCTCCTCCATCCTAATTCCCCTCTCCCCTAGTGCCATCGATGAGCTGGTTGCAATGGGCACCAGCAGTGAACTGCGCTCCTTATTTTCGTGACTCACTGTAAGGCACTAAAATCTGCCTTAACTTCTCATCTCCCCAGAACAGTAACAGCTCCTGTATCCATGCGGAGGGATTAGGAACGTTGACAGTTTAGTGTTAATACAGTGTGTGAGACCATCTGCTAGATTTAGAGAAGGATAAATAAATGCAGTGTTGTGGGTAAAATGTGTTTCCTTCCACTGAATTTTATTTACTTTCTTTATCTGCTTGACTAGTGCTGTAGCTCTGCTTGTGGGAGAGAAGTTGCAAGAAGAAGCAACGCTTGTGGTAAGTGTTGCGACACTTCCATCACCTCGGCGCTAAGATGTAATGATGTGAGAATATCAGTGTGGTGCAGCCGATCACTGTGGGAATCTGGCCGGGGGTAGGACTGATGTCACAGATCAATACTTAAATGTTTTCTGTGGTTTTATCCAGATTTCAAATACTAGCATTAAACTAGAGGGAAGCTTCAGGGTTTCTCACTATTTCTTCTTTTACAGGATGACCCATTTAAGATAAAATCTGGGGGAATGGTGGACATGAAGAAGCTGAAGGAAAGAGGCAAGGACAGGTGGGTGCATATGAGCTCTGAAGATCCCTCCCTGGACTACTATTAAATGGCAGCGAGTGATGAAGTAACCAGATGTTGTGTCGCTTTGAAGAGTTTAACATAATGCAGTTTGGCCAGTTCCTGTTACTCTGACTTGTCAAATGAGTTTAAAAAAAAGAACCAAACAAAAACCACAAAAACCTGTAAACATTGTGGTTTCCATTTAGGATTAATGAAGAGGAAGATCTAAACTTGGGAACTTCCTTCTCAGCTGAAACCAACAGGCGGGATGAAGATGCCGACATGTAAGTTGTGCTACATCGTGTCTGGGATGTGGAATTTGGGAGTTGGGTGTCCCCTCACAATTTATTTTTTTCTGTCTCGGATACTGGGTAGCCCCAGAACATCTTCCTGGTTCTCACTGAAACTTTCACTTGCCCTTTCACCTTCTGTCTGCCAGACTTGAGAGGCTTTTTCACAGGCAAAGATGGAAGGTGCCAACCAGCTAGCTTAGCATTAAATACCAGTGGGAGCCTTCCCTGCTGGTTGTGAAAGAGCTTGGAGGATCTGATCATTTCTTGGACAATTGCTTTTTGCAGCTGATGTTAGTTGAGTTGGTTTGGAGAGATGATTCATTCCTCTCTCCTAGCTCTCAGGTGCAGCTGTGCTCAGCAGTGCTGGGACAGAGTATGGAAAAACAGAGTTAAATACCGTGTGTCTCTCGTGTGGTGCTGTTTAGGATGAAGTACATTGAGACTGAGCTGAAGAAGAGAAAGGGAATTGTGGAGAACGAGGAGCAGAAGGTGAAGCTTAAGAATGCCGAGGACTCTCTGTATGAGCTGCCAGAGAACATCCGCGTCTCCTCTGCCAAGAAGACTGAGGAGATGCTGTCCAACCAGATGCTGAGCGGCATTCCTGAAGTGGACCTGGGAATTGAGTATGTTGTTCGCAGATCTGTTGGTTATGGCCTGAATTGCCAGGATGAGCAACTCTTGACTGGCAGAGCGGTGGTGTGGCTGCATTGTGCAGCCCCTGTTTGGCTCCCCTGTGATGGGATTGAGCCTTGGTCTGGATTAGCATAACATGTTCTACACCGTGGTAGGGATCCAGTGCAGCTCCATCATATGACTTCTGGGAAAAGGCTCTTAATTTTTGTGCCTTGAGTCTAGCAGCTTTCTGGAGGATCGGTTTAAGCCCTGCACTGAAAGAGGATGCGCTAAAGATGCGAGCTTCCCGTTTGTCTTTGAAACAAAGCATCTGTTTCTATAGCACTGCCTCCTCTCTCAAAAAACACATCAAACACCATAGCAGTGCTATTACTATCCCCAGAATTCATCCTCTTAGCACTTCTATGCCTAGTATACTTCCTAAATGAGTATTTTTTTAATTTGTTTTTCTTCTAGTGCAAAAATAAAAAATATTATCTCAACTGAAGAGGCCAAGGCCAAGCTGCTAGCAGAGCAGCAGAACAAAAAGAAAGACAGTGAAACTTCCTTTGTTCCCACCAACATGGCTGTTAACTATGTCCAGCACAACAGATGTAAGTCTCGCGTAGCTCTCCTGACCCAGCTGTGACCCTCTCCTCTGCTGAAGAAAAGCAGTCGGTTGGGACAGAGCTTGATGTAGGAGAGATTAGTTTGTGTATCAGCACAAGCAGCTGTCTGATTCCTTTTTCTGGGATGCTCGTATAGACCCCATCTGGCTTGGTCTTTTTCTTCCATCCATCAGCAAGGAGAGGGACATATTACTCATGGCTTGACTTTCTGCTCTTGAACTCACAGCTGACACTGCCTCATAAATTTCAAGACTTTTTTTCTTTAAATTGTGTCTTGAGTGTGTGCTGGAAATGCCTGCCTTGTCTGCGACTATAAATGATGGTTTATAATTGGGAGAATCCACTTTGTAGGCTGCCAAAGCAGACAGGTGGTCAAGCAAACATAGACCTCACTAGACAGGAGATGGGAATTAATTTCCGGGAGAGCCTCTCATACTGCAGCCATCTGGAGGAAAGGCAGCCTTCTGCTGTTGTCTAACCATGCTTTCAGGGGTGATTTGGAGTCAGGTTTGTGTGTTCTGAAGGAAGTGAAGAGTCTTTGGGCCACTTGTGATGAAATAGTGCTACTGAAATTTGCTGTCTCCCATCTTGCGTGTACTGATTATCCATAGACACCAGTTACAAAAATGCTTGTTCTGAGGTTCTGTTGTTTCTGCTAAAGATCAGTTGTAACAAATGTAGAACTATGTCTGTCTGAGTAACACTGCTCCATATAATACTCCTTGTCTGATGTTTTCCTTCTTTCAGTTTATCATGAGGAGCTAAATGCACCGGTGCGGAGGAACAAAGAAGAGCCAAAGCCCCGTCCACTGAGAGTGGGGGATACAGAGAGGCCAGAACCTGAGCGTAAGTTCCTAATCTGAAATGTTGTAAGGAGAGACACTGAAACTCTTCAGGAGTCTTGCACAGAGAAATTATCTAGCTCTTCTTACCTCCTCTTCTCCCGCTGCCCTGAGATAGTAGGGAAATGGAGCAATCCAAGTCCGTGAGAGGCTATTGCGCTTGATGTACCTCTACAAGGTCGCACATGAAGCCCTCTGGATGGAGGATGTCTTTAGAGATGCCCAAGGGTGGAGTAGCAAAGGTCATAGCGGAAATGTGTTGCCAAAGCTGGCTGACGAGTTTGATGGAAGCTGGAACAGCAAGGCGTGCAAGGTTGGGGACTATTGACAGCTAAAGTGATAACCTTTCCCATAGCAAGGGGCTGTATAAGGGAAATGGTGGAGTTAAGGAAATGTCTCCTGTGGAAGGACAGGGAAATAATATTTCCTTCTCTTTCTTTTGAAGGGTCTCCTCCAAACCGCAAACGTCCACTCAATGAAAAAGCAACAGATGATTATCACTATGAAAAATTCAAGAAGATGAATAGGCGATACTGATGAACGTGGACTGAAGTCTTTGCAGTTGTTCTTATTTTCCACTAATAAAGGATTTTGTGTCAATGACCTGAAATGGAGCTGGGGAGAGTCACTGCCTTCAGATGCTGGTGTTATCTACAAAGCTTTTCTTGTGATCTTGTAGTGAATCAGTTTGCAGGTGATTGTGAACTCTTTGGTCAGTAAAATCTTTTATATAACTTAGTTTCCGTTACAAAACTTCTTTTATAAGAACACGAGCTTTCATGGTTGGCGTTTTTTAGCGAGAAAACAAACTTGCCTTTACAGATTCTTTCACCCTCTTAAAAAATACGAAAAAAAATGATCTGTTTGCCTTGTAAGTATAAAGGGAAGGTTTAAAGCCAGTTTGCTTGAGTATAACTTTGTAAGAGGTTTCTTGTTTGTTCCCAAAGGCCTTTGCTGTGCAGAGTGTGTAAGGCTGAGATGCTGCAGGAGTGTGTTCTGTGCTGCTGCTCCTCAGCCTGGCTCGCAAGTGCTCCGGGAGAAACCGCAGTGTTGGCTGTGCCTGGTGCTGCCTCGCTGGGTCTGTCATTGGCGCAAGGAATGACAGCAGATGCGCAGCGCCGGGGATTTTATGTCACGTACCGTGTCATTTTGTATCTTTTTCCTGCTGTAGACTTATTTCTGTAGCAGCTCGCTGCATTTTATCTTAGCTGCGAAGAAGAAAATTGGATCAGGTTGTTATGTGTTGGATGGGAGGAAGATCTCATTTTCAGCTCTTAGGACAGGGTCAATATGATGAAGCCAGGGGCCCTGCAGCCGGTGTCAGCCATGTCTTCCCAGGAGATGTGACCTGTGGGAACTTGACATGTGGGGACTTGAAGCCAAGATTTGGAATTTGAAAATAATAAAAGTGTTTTTCAGTGATCATAAATGATGTTTTTCTTTCTGGGATATACGCCAACGGTTTCTGGGTGCTGGTGGTAATGATGGCCAGGGTGACGTGTGGCTGTGTAAGTGCCCAAGTCCAGTCACTGAGTGAAAACTCCAGGGCGGGGTGAGGGATAGGCCCAGATTTTACTTTTTTTTTTGAAAAGGGGAAAAGTCTCTGGGCCAGGTAAATGCACAAATTTGTGTCTAAGCCTGTGGTGGCATCTCCCTTAACCACTTGCGAACGGAGCACCGCTAATGTAACGTTCAAGTGCACCACACGAGGCCGCCATTTAGCTAATTACAGCCGCGGGCGCTCATCCAACATGGCGGCTGCTCTCAGGGCCAGCTCCGCCTCTGCCGCGCCCAAGATGGCGGCGGCGGAAGCGGCGTTGCAGGACGGAAGCGGAAGCGGAAGCAGAGCGGCGGGGCCGGCGGCCGGGCCGGGCGGGCCATGAAGCTGCGGCGGGGCGCGCTGCCGGCGGCGCTGGGGCTGGCGCTGCTGCCGCTCCTCAGGCCAGCGGGCGCCGTGGAGCCCATCAGCCTGGGGCTGGCGATCGCGGGCGCCGCCGCCTCGGCCCTTACCGGCTTCATCTCCTACCCGCGGCTCTACTGCTACTTCAGGGAGTGCTGCCTTCAGCGGCACGACCAGCGCGCCGCCGCCGGTGCGGGGCGGGGCGGGCTCGGGGCGGGGGCCGGGGGGCGTTGCGGGGGGGCAGGAGGGCTTTGGGCGGTGCAGAGGCCCCGGGAGCCGGGCAGGGCCCGTGGGCCTCCCCGTGGGCTGCAGGGCTGCTCCAGCTCGGCCAGCCCTCTGTCCCCAGGCCTGGGGCTGGCAGCCTTCGTGCTGGGGTGGGTGCTGGACCCTCCTGTGCCCGTCTCCCTCCTTGCCGTTGACAATGTGGTCTCTCCATCCAGGTCTGCAGGAGAATTTGGACAGGAAGCTGTTCGGGCAGCACCTGGTGAACAAGGTGGTTGTAAAGGCTGTGAAGGGCTTCTTGAACAACACCAACACCAAAAAGCCTCTTGCCCTTTCCTTGCATGGGTGGACTGGAACAGGCAAAAACTTTGTCAGTAAAATAGTCGCCGAAAGCATTTATAAAAGAGGTCTGCAGAGTAAATATGTCCATCAGTTCGTGGCAACGTTACACTTTCCTCACGCTCACAGCATCAATCTCTACAAGGTAAGAGCGTGCTGTGGAACCCGTGGCAGTGGGGTACAGCTCTGCTGCAGGGACTGCTGTAGTGAATTATAAATGTTATGGCACAATTGGTACTATAGGCCTAGATGTTATTTTACACAGTAAAATGTAGCCTGTGCCAGTTTTGAGATCTTTTGTATGGAACTGGGTAAATCCTAACATCCATCAGGACTGGTTTTCCCATGAATGTAAAGTTTTTTGCATGTGTTTTGAGCCTCTCTTTAGGGAAGACTGATATGGTTAATTTTCATTCTGTGCTTTGTTTAGAGATGTGACTGACTTAAGGATAAGCGTGGTTCAGCAGGTTTCTGTGGTTAGGTGATACGCTGGTGGGCACTGCAAAAAACTAATAGTTCATGACTCTGGGGAACCATGGCAGGTACCATGGCAAGCTGAAGCTTGCTCTCTGAGATGTGGGTGTACTTTTCAGTTTTTTCTGCACACTGAGCAGGTTATTTAGTTTTTCTATGCATCCATTTCCCAGCTGTAAAAGAAAATCACAAAATACAGTGTTGTCAGAAAGGTTCAGATAAATGTGTTTGAAATTGTTCTGCCCGTTTGCTAAGTGTCAGCACAGTTCTGTAGGCAGGTGGGTATCGTGGAGTGGTACCTCGGATGCATGTGTTAGGGGTTTTTTTATTCTAACTTTGTGAACAGCAGAGTTTGAATGAGTACCACTGTTTTTTGTAGTACTGTTTGTATTTTTGTATGTTAAAAATGGGAACAGGATGGTCTAGAAACCTGATTTCTAAATGGAAGAAATATCTGTTTCCTTTTTTACAGCTTACTTTTTCCCCTTCCTGAAACTGAGCTGATCTAAAATAAAATGGATCCTTTTCTGCATTTGTTTCAAGGTGAATACACTTGGGAAACTTGCTGCCCAAGGCAGCAGGAGGAACTATTGTTTCTTATCCACAAATACACCCAATGCCACCTTCCTGTGTGCTGCCTCTGCAGTTCAGGGGCTGAGGAAACAGTCAATATAAAAAAAAAAAAAAAAAAAAAAAAAAAAAAAAAAAAAAAAAAAAAATTACTGAAAATGGTCCAAACAGTTACTTTCTGGTTCATCTGCCAGCAGATCAACCCTTTTTTTTCCCAGTTACTTCATTACCAATCTTAAATGACTTAAGTGAGAGAAAAATGCAACATTTAAGTGAGAGAATCTTTAAATACAATAAAACATTAGCCCTTCTGAAAAATATTGTGTTTTAAGAAGGGCTTGTAATTGTCTTCATCTAACGTCTGAATGATTAAAACACAGGGCTGAGAATTTAATTCTGTTTCTACTTCTGCCAGTGGCTGCAGGCGCAATTTCTCGCTGGTGCAGCTCAGGTAGCAAATTTAATATTGTCCATCGCTTTGACACCTAAGGACGTTTAGACCAAAGTGCTGCCAAAAGTAATGATCTCTGCTTTGTGCTGCTGTTCCTTGGTGGTACGCATCCTTTGTCCTGCTGCGCACTTTCATTTTTGCTATGTTAGCAGGAATATCTTTCTCATGAGGACATTCCCTGTTTGCCCCATCCTGTCTCTTGTGTCTTAATTTTTTTCAGAATCAGCATGAGATTTTGTTAAAGTTTTATTTACAGTTTTTAACGATGTTTTAGTCAAGGAGCCAAAGCTCTTAGAATGACACAATTGAATTGAAATTACTCTTTCAGGACAAAAGTCAATAAGCAGAAGTGCTATTTTCTGCCTTTTCAACACAAACTCAGCATCTTTTATTTTTATGCCACTCAGGACCAGTTGCAGTCATGGATTCGGGGAAATGTGAGCATCTGTCCCAGGTCACTCTTCATATTTGATGAAATGGATAAAATGCATGCAGGACTTATTGACTCCATTAAGCCATTCCTGGACTATTATGAGTTTCTGGATGGGGTGTCTTACAGACAAGCCATCTTCATATTCCTTAGGTAAGAAATGGCTTCTCAGGCTTGCTGTTCTGTACACTTGATGCCTTTTAAAAGTATGTCCAGCTACAGTCTTTGTTTTCTCTTTACTTAGCAATGCAGGAGCTGAAAAGATAACAGAGGTGGCACTAGATTTCTGGAGAAACGGGAAGAAGAGGGAAGATATACTGCTCACAGATATCCAGAATGCACTGTCTGTGTCCGTCTTCAATAACAAAAATAGTGAGTGAAACAGTGATTGCTATTGAGGTGGCACATCTCCACAAAAGGGATGGGCTGCATGTGGCTGCATTTTTACAGCTATAGTTTCTACTCGATGTGGCCTCCAGTTTTTGGCTAGCAAGGAGCCACGATGCAGTTTTGAGGCCTACAGTCAGCTCTTGAGATGAGATGAAGGTTAAGGAGTTCTGTGTGCATCTTGGCTACCAGCATGTTTGCTCTCCATTGGATTGCTTATGTTGAGGGAAGTCTACACCGTGCATTTATTGACATACTAATGGGCTAAAGGGAAAGCGAACAGAAATCCTGACAGTAAGGCTAGATATTGCAGTAGCTGAAAAATCTTTAACCAATAAAATGTTTTATTATGGGTGTTATGGTTTAACCTGGCAGGCAGCTGAACACCACACAGCCATTCACTCACTCCTTACCCCACTCCCCAAATGGGATGGGGGTGAGAATAGAGAAAAAAAAAAATAAAACCCATGGGTTGAGATAAAGACAGTTTAACAAAACAGCAGAGGAAAATAATAATGATTAAAAAAATATAGAAAACAAGTGATGCACAATGCAATTGCTCATCACCCACCGAGTGATGCAGTTCATCCCTGAGCAGGGATCGCTGCTCCTGGGCCAGCTTCTCCCAGTTTCTATACTGGGCATGATGTCATATGGTCTGGAATAGCCCTTGGACCAGTTGGGGTCAGCTGTCCTGGCTGTGCCCCCTCCCAGCTTCTGGTGCCCTTGACAGAGCATGGGAAGCTGAAAAGTCCTTGACTTAGTGTAAGCGCTGCTCAGCAGCAACTAAACCATCAGCATGTTGTCAACATTATTCTCATACTAAATCCAAACCACATCACCATGCCAGCTACTAGGAAGAAAATTAACTCTATCCCAGCCGAAACCAGGACAGTGGGGAATTCATTTCCTTGGCCCCCAACCCACTTAGCCTGTCTTGCTCGGTCTGTAAAAAGCCTTCAGGCAGCTATTCAGGAGTGACAAGTTGACGTGCCAGCCCTGCTGTGGGCAGTCCAGTACTTCCTAGGTTTTCTCGTGCAGGACTTCTAGTGAAAAGGGATTTTAACATATATGCTCTAAAATTATAATGGGAAGCAAACTTACTGTACTTCTTAAAAAGGTTAGATACAAGCTCCAAAAAAAGGAGCAAGAAAGGTGGTCTGGGAGAGCTGATAAGAGAGAGAAAATCTGTTCTTCTCTAGGTGGGAGTGGGGAAAGTATGAGACTAGCACCTGGGGAGCAAGGCAGTCAGAATTCATTCATTCATATGCAGTGGACCACATTTATGTGTCTGTCCACAGCTTCATGTAGAAAGTACCATGAGAAGGGGCTTGTATTTGGACTTGTGTGTTATAGGACCCTAAAACTGCAGGTGAATTCTTACTGGTATGTAGCAGAGGGCTAGGATGTGCTTCTTGTTCCCGTTCAACCCGTGGTAGTGTTTAACTGGAGGACTGTTAACAATTCTCTTTCCCTTTGCAGGTGGGTTTTGGCACAGCACCTTGATTGACAGAAATCTCATTGACTACTTTGTTCCCTTCCTGCCTCTGGAATACAAACATGTGAAAATGTGTGTCAGGGTCGAGATTGAATCTCGTGGCTATGCTGTGGATGAAGACATTTTAACCAGAATAGCTGACGAGATGACCTACTTCCCCAGAGAGGAGAGAATTTATTCAGATAAAGGATGTAAAACTGTGGATGCAAAGCTGGATTACTACTATGACTTCTAACACTTTATTGCTATAACCTGCAAAGAAGCAAATTTAACTTAATCACAAAGTGGACAACCCATTATATTTCATTTTTAAGCACATTTTACAGTGCTTAAAGGAACATTATGTTTTAACTGGTGTGTAAATAAGCGGCAGTGCCTCTGCATTTTTATTCTGTCACTAGCCATGGCTCCCAAGTACTTCAGCCTTGTGTTGTCAAGGTAAGGACGAACTGCGTTGTGAATGCGGGGTTCTGTGTCTGACAGTGCCAAAGACGACTCTTGGATCATGTGTTGATCATCAGAACCATTTGGCAGACTGTTGGCATGTATGGAAGGACTGAGTCTATGACCGAATTTTAATTGGATTTTGGTTTGATGTGGATGATCTCTAGACAATATTGAGAATTTTAATCAAAGTTCTTATGCCTGTGAAAGCCTTTGTTGGGCTTGTGTGGGAATATTCCTGTAACTGCATTAGGATATGTGTCTTTTCTCCTTGAACAGCTTGGCTCCAGTAAAGATAAGGGAGAATTCTGTAACTAAAAAAATCCAGAGTCTTCTATCTGACATCATGTAGTATTATTGTCTTTCTCAAAACAAAGGTATAATTTGGTCTCCTTGCATGCCAAACCAGGAATATGAAACTCTTTGCTGTGAATAGTGTTCAGAGAGCGGACTTAATATTACAAGGAAGTGAGTTAAAATCCTTGACTGCCACATCAGCGTAGCTGGTTCCTATTTTTGGTTACTTTTTTATGTATAAAGTTGCCCACAGCATGCTTTCCCAGGAGCCATCACAGGAGGGAGAAAAGTGTGCTGACTGGTGAGTCACCTTCATGGAAAGGGTGTAACTTAATGGGAAACATGTACAGGTTAAATTTTACACCAAGAAAATGGAAAAGAGGTTTCTCCTCTTCACCTACATAGTAAAATTCAGGAGCCAGCTTGCAGGGGTTTCCCTTTTTCATCTTCTCACCATACTGTGTGGTTTTGAGGCAGGGATGAAGACAGATCCAAAGGCATTTGAAAAAAAGATGCGAAATGTGTCAACTGAAGTTACTGCAAAGCGTGTCAGACTCGTTTCTGAATGTGAGCACTGCAGAGGCTTTTTTTCACTCCAGTTTCTATTCAGAATAAACTTTTCTCATAGGAAATGTATTTCTTAGCTACCTTCTGATGTTCTTTGCATTGAGTGATTTGATGTTAATTTTGCACAAACTTCCTACTAGCTGAGGAAGGGCATGCTGTGTTTCTGGCTGAAGTGTTCAGCCGTGCTCGAATACAGGTACCTCCCTTCTTGAGTTCAAAGGGAATAGATAGGAGATGTGACTTTGCTACCTGGTGAAAGGGAAACAAAACACGTTTGGAGTGGAAATTGCACTTCTAGACCATTGGTACTAATAACACTCGCACAGTTTTTGTAGAGGCAGACTTTCTAGATGTGTATGTGAACAACATTGTAAGGATGTAGAGATTATGTTCAAAGGGTGGAGACTGCCTCTGTTTAATCTCTTGTCTGTTCCTGAAAACAGCAGACCTGGCTAGGGGCATCTCCTGCATCTGGGCGAAAGAAATGTGTGTGCCTGAAATCACTGCCAGGTTTGATCCTTCTGATCCTGTTGTCATTCCTCCTCTCTAGACTGCATGGTTTCAAAGCTGAGGTCCTCACTCTGTCTTTCTTGCTGTGACTGGGTAATTTTGGCCATTATTCTTTTTAATAGGCCACCTGAAACTGGATCAGACAACTTAAAAATGTCAAATGGGGGGAAAGGTCTGATTCCCCAGAGGAACAGTCCGTTGGCCAGGTGAGAGTAGCTGAGCAGTCGCTGAGACTGAATTTTGTTTGTTCTTACCAAAGTCCAGTACAAGCAACTGCTGCTTTAATTCAACCTTCTTCTGCAGGGAGCGTTCCAAGAGTTCATGCTGGGCTCATAAAATTAGAGGCTATGGTTAAAATACAGTGATGTATTAAGTGCTGCTTTTGATAGAAAGAGGCAGCCTGGCCCTAGAGCTTCATCTGCCTGACGCCCTGGGCCAAACAGCCAAGCTGTCGCGTGTGCGGAGCGGCAGAGGCATAGTGCAAAGTCCTGATGAACAAGACAGCTTACGCTTCCCAGATACGCTCCGTAATGAGTTTCCTTGTGCATCATCACAGCACAACACATGGTTCACAACAGCGCGAACAACTGACTGTTCAGTGAGGTGCACGTTGTTGCCAACAGCTGTACCTTGCTTGAATTAGGCCGTTATTTACATGCTGGCTTTTTTTCAGTACTAGGGAGGCTGCAGAGGCTCTGGCCCATGGAGATATGATCAAAGCCTGGAGTCCTGTCATGCCTTTGCCAGCTAGAGCAGAGGTGAAGAGCTGCTTTGAATGACGGCTTTGCAGATGCAGCACAGAGAGGAGGAATAGTTAAATGAGCTACCTGAGGCTTATTTATCCTGCAGTGCCTGGCAGTATGGTAGGAGATAGCTGTTAATAACTATGAAGCAGAGCAGGCAGAGATTTTAAGGCTTTTTCATAGGGTTTATTTCTACTGAGCTTTATCTAACTGCTGACTGCGTTACTGTGCTGTTGGATGACTCAGCTTGTTTTAATATCAACAGGCTATTTAATCTGCTTATCTATTATAAACAAGTTTTTAAGAATAAAGGAAGTTTAACAGAAAGCTGAAGCTGGTTGAAAACTGCATAAACTAGTATTTTCCTAGAGCTGAACATTATTAAACCAAGAGAGAAAAGTTATTTGAGATTTATTCCAACTGCAGTACAGTAGTAATATTTAGTGTTTTGAAATTGCACAAGTATTTTGTATTTGGAGTCACTGTAACTGGATGTACCATTTACACCTATGAATAAGTCAGTTAACAGGCAAAACACTATACATGAAAAGCAACAGTCCAATGTCCCAAGGTTAATGGCTAGCTAGTGTTTGGCTCTGGAGATTGCATCAGCATGAACAGTTTACCAACATTTGACAAATTCCATGTGGGGTTGTAAAAGGCAATCGACATGTTTAATTTAGAGCTTAACATAAATGCTAAGCTCTGTTGCAATTTGAATTGACATAATAGTGTTGAGACCTATAAGTTTTGCATCACATCTTAAAGCAAGTTTAAGTACAAGTGAGGGAGTAGAATCTGCAGCACAAAAATAGACCAATCCCTCGTACCAGTTTAAAAAACACTACAATCAACCAAATCCTAGGCACTTCTGTCTTGTGCTACAGTATCTGAGCCACAAGTGATGGATGATGAAAGAGTTAAAGCTTGTAACAGAATTTTAAACCCCTGCCTTACCAAGTGGGTGAAGATTAAATCATCCTTCCCAGCTCCCTAACTCATCATGCACCCTTCCACACAGACATTCTTTAATGTTAAAAGCTACTATAAAACATACTTCTCTAGTGAGGTATGGGGTGGTTGTTGATTGCTCCCATTTCCCATACTCCCTTCTGTGTGGCTTTCTAGGAAAAGCTTTGTATTGCTGTTGCTTACACTTCAGTATAAAAATACACTATTAAAAATAACTTCTGCCATGAAAGTGCCTTCCAAGCAAGGTGAGAATAGTGTTACCCACTCCTAGGCTATTGGGTGTAGTGGGGAGGGACTGCCAAAGCTCCTGGGACTTCAGGCCCAGGAGCCTGCATGCAGATTAACCTGACAAGCTGTAACAGTCAAATCCTCAGAAACAATTTCTCTAGTTAAGAACAGGAGACTAGCCTAGCATGTTTTAACAATCGGATCTCTCAGCTGAGTCCCTTTGCTTAGAAAGACCTGGAGTTAGCACACACATTCACTTAGCCCCCTTAGAAGAATATAAAGTTTCTTTTAACCCAAAGCAGCAGAGGGGCGAGCAGTTACTTCCCGCCCCCACATCCTTTCTCTACTATTTAGTAACAATTTCCCTGACCTTACCGTGACTTCCCATATTACTGTAGCAGGAGATGTGATATGATGCCACAGCTCAGACATAAATTGTAATCATGCCCTTCTGTCCGTGAGTAGCTGACGCTCATCTGTAGAAGCCACAACAGCAGCAATCTGCTGCAAAGGACAGGAAGCCTTCCTCCATGCCATCTTCTTACTGCAACTCGTCAAGGTGTTCACCCTTGCAGACACTATCATAGTCCTGAACATACCACACAGCCCTTCCTTTCACTAGCCCGTGAACAAGACCATGTACGAGGAAGGGAATATGACTGCCTGGAAGAATTCCGCTGTTCTCCTTTGCTCTAGCCCAGTTTTTGTGGAAAGAGGAATTAAATACTTAATAATCCCAGCACTTGGAAAGGTAAAACAGGAGAGGCTGTACGCAGTGCTATGTATGTGTCATGCTCAGAAATTCTCTATAGGTTGAAAGAAAAACAAAGGGGGCAGCATTTGGATACCAGCCAGTTCAGAAATGAACAGTGGGATGTTAAGTTTTAAAAAAAAAAAAGTTAAAACGCCCACACAGTATTTTCACCATACTCCCTGCAACAGTAAAAAAGCTTAAGTGCAAATATACAGATTTCCAAAAGCTCTGAAAGTGCTTTGGAGACCTGAAGGGTCATCAGCCCCTGGCTTTCATATCTCTCATCACAATCTCTTCGTGAATATCCAGCTTGGCCTGTACAGTCTTGCAGCCTTTATCAGAGTAGATTTTCTGCTCTTTTGGGAAGAATGTCATCTCATCAGCCACTGCTTGAACAATCTCCTCATCGACAGCATGGCCACGGGCTATCATTTCAGCCCTGATGCACATCTTCACATGCTTGTACTCCAGGGGCAGGAAGGGGACAAAGTAGTCAATGAGGTTCCTGTCGATGAGGCTGCTGTGCCACAGTCCACCTGGAGGAGTTGGGTAAAAGGGAAAAGCAGGGCAGGGTCAAGAGATGAACCTTGTGTTACAAAGTAGAAGGAATTTCCCATTTTCTGGGGAAAGTGACTTACTGTTCTTGTTATTGAAGACTCCTACAGATAGCGCAGGCTCCAGGTCTTTCAGCTGAATCTCTTCCCTGCTCTTTCCACTTGTCCAGAAGTCAAAAGCTGCTTTATTAATTAATTCACCACCTGCATTACTATTCATAAAAGAAAAATGGACAGTGGTGAATACAGACACAACACAATTTCTTTTTTAGCCAGTTACGTGTATTGCTAATCTTCTTGATGTCAAACAAATCACCAAAACAGAAACCTGTAAGCCAAAATTTAGGGAAAGTCTCCAGTTCTTTAAATAGCCATCAGTCTGTGGTGGGTTGACCCCAGCGAACAGCCAAGCACCTACAAAGCTGCTTGCTTACTCCCTCCTGCCTCAGCGGGATGGAAGGAGAAAATAGGAAGAACAAAAGTGAGAAGACTTGTGGGTTAAGATAAAGATAGTTTAATATGTAATGAAAAGAGGAGAAAAAAAATCACCTAGGAAGGCTAAGGAAATCACTCACCACCCCCACAGTCAGACCAATGCCCAGGCAGTCTCCAAAGAACCATCACCTTGGAACCTGACCCCCACCTTCTTTCTCTACCCCAGTTTTTATTGCTGAGTGTGACATTACACAACATTCAATATTCCCCAGGCCAGTTTGGATCAGCTGTCCCAGCTGTGTCCCCTCCCATCCTCCTGCCCACCCCAGCCTACTCGCTGGGGGCAGCATGGGAAAAAGAGAAAGCCTTGAGGCTTTGCAAGCACCATCCAGGAACAGCCAAAACACTGCTGTGTTATCAACACTGTTTTGGCCACAAATCCAAAACACAGCACCAAAACAGCTGCTGTGAAGACAGTTAAGTCCGTCCCAGCCAGACCCATGCCAGAGTGGTGCACCCATCCCAGAGAACTTCCCCAAAATGTGAACTGTCACAGGGTCTGTGCTCTTTGCCAGGCTCGTGAGCTCAGCACACTGCAGTGGTCTGCTGCACGGCATCAGCCCTGCTCTGCTACAGCCACAGGCCACACAAGAGCGCGTAGTACTCCCCTCTGTCTCTAGAGAAGGTCTTCACTCCAGAGCAGATCTTCTGCTGTTCTTTGAGTGAGGTCCCATAGGAACATCATTATCATCATAAACACAGATTTATCTCAGTTTGTCAAAATGACTGAAATAGGTGCTACAGACCTGAGGAAGATGAAGATGGCATTCCTGTAGGACACCCCATCAACCTGCTCATAATAGTCTAAGAACGGCTTGATGGCATCAATGAGACCCGGGTGCATTTTGTCCATTTCATCAAAAATGAAGATAGACTGGGGACAGGCACTGACGTTGCCCCGAATCCAGTTCTGCAGTTGTTCCTGGAACAAGAGGTTGAAAAACACTGAAAAACTAGGTCCCTTGGGGATGTACTGCAAAATATTTGGATGTTATAGCCTTGAGCGACACCCTTTCAAATGTCAGCATTGCACACTCACTGGTTATACTTTTTCCTGAAGAGAGGACCATAAACACTGTGACTGATCCCTTTAACTTGTGACACTGAATTTAAATGTGAATTCTTTTCCTGCTCACAGTTGAGAGACTTCCTTATTCTTTCTGCTTAGTGTCAGGGTAAGGCACAAAAGCCAGGCTGAGATAGGAAGTCTTGAAGACGAGAAAACCTCTTTCTGTTTGTTTTTTAAAAAAATAATCAGTGTTTCCTCTTTCATACAGAAACCACATCTATCAGAACGTCAGTTTTGGGTACCTTCAAACATTAAAACAGAGTTCTGCAAAGTCACTTGAAAAATCTCTCATGCAGGCTACACTTCCTCATTGCATAGTGCATGGTGGGTTGACCCAGCCAGCAGCCAAGCACCCCAGCAGGATGGGGGAGAGAGGACAAAGAATAAAAGTGAGAAAATGAATGTGTCAAAATACAGTTTGACAGGTGATGGAAAGAGGAAAAAACAAAGCAAAGGGAATCACTCATCCCCCTGACACATGCAGACCAATGCCCAGCCAGTGTTAGAGCAACTACCCCAGTTTTTGTTGCTGAGCATGACAGCATACAGTACGGAATATCCCTGTGGCCGACTGGGGTCAGCTACCCCGACTGTGTCCCCTCCCAGTCTCTTCCCCACCCCAGCCTGCTCTCTATGAGTGTGGGGGAGGGAAAAAGCAAGTTTTGAGACTCTGTGAGCACTGTTCTGTAACAGCCAAAACACTGGTGCGTTATCAACACTGTTTTAGGTGCAAATGCAAAACACTGCACTGAGGCGCTGCTATGGAGAAAGTTATCTCCATCCCAGCCAACCAGTAAGTGCAGTTTTAATGCCGGGATTCTTTCCTAACAGCAAGCACCGCAAGAATCAGCAGATGGCATCAGTGAGAGGCCAGCACTGGGACATTACTTTCACTTTGGATTTCCTGGCATTTTGGTGCCTTTCTCTTTCATTTCCTGAATGTGTTTCCCCATCCATTTCTCTTGAGCACCAACTTGGGAAATAGCCAGCTGTAAACCTCCAGTTGTCAGGTACCTGGGGGACCTTGTACAGCACAAACAGCCAAACCCCCACACGAGGGGGTGCAGGGTGTCAGGGTAACTGGATTTACCTTATGTCCTTCCTCACCTTGTAGAGCTTGAGTTGGTCGTGGTGGGGAAAGTGCAGGGTGGCCAGGAAGAGATGGACGAACTTGCTGCGCAGGCCGGCGGGGTGGACGTGCTCCGCCAGGATCTGGCTGAGGAAGTTCTTGCCAGTGCCAGCCCAGCCGTGGAGCGAGAGCGTGAGCGGCTTCTTGGGGCTGGGGTTGTTGCTGAAGCCCATCACCGCCTTCAGCACCACGTCCTTGGCCAGGTGCTGCCCGAAGAGCTTGGTGTTCAGCTGCGCCTTCAGCGGGGAGAGGAAGAGCTCAGCATGACATGGCCACCAACGGGTGCGGTGGGTGCCAGTTACTGGCCACACCGCCATGCACTGGGTGAGCTCAGCGTGGCCACCCATGGGTGCCAATCACTGGCCACGCACCAGGCGGGCTCTGTGCGGCCACTGCCAGGCACGGGTCTCAGCACGGCACGGGCACTGCCAGGCACACCGGGGGCCGTCCCGGGCAGTGACCGGTTACCGGCCGAGCTCCGGGGCATGGCTGGGGAGCTCAGCGCGGCCCGGCGGTCCCCCCCGCCCCTGCGGTACCGGTGGCGTTGAGGCGCTGCCCGGCGCTGGGACAGCACTCCACGTAGCTGCAGTAGAAGTTGGGGTGGGACGGCGCCGGGGCCCAGGCGACGCCGATGGCCGACCCACGCCGGCGGCTCCCCCCCCCCGGCCAACCCGGCCCGCTTCCGCCCGCCGCCGGCTGCGGGCGGGCAAACCCCCGTCCCGCTCCGCCCCGCCCGTAGCCGCCGCCGCCATCTTTGTCAAGGGCACTGGCAGGTCGCTGCCCCGCTGATTACGTCGGCGAGCCGTGGCGTACCGCTGGGGAGCGTGACGCTAGGGGCGCTGCGTGACGGCATTAGCGGCCTCGGCCAGCGAGGCGGAGCGGTGCAGGGGGGGTCGGGGCGTCCTCGATGCTTCCATCGCCTCGGGGCGAGTTGGGCGCCCTCGCACCCCTCAGAGGGAGCCAGGCCCCGACCCTGCCGTCACCCCTCTTAGAATCATAGAATCAGGATCCTTTAGGTTGGAAAAGACCTTTAAGGTCATCAAGTCCAACTGTTACCCTAACCCTGCCATCCCACCACTAAACCATAGTCAATAAGCACCCTCTCCCTTTTAAATACCCCAGGGTGGGACTCGACCCCTCCCTGGGCAGCCCTTCCAGGCCTGACAGCCCTTTGGGGAAGATTTTTCCAAGAAGCACCACGTCTGCCCGGCTTTTAAATCACCCCAGGGCTGGGGACTCGACCCCTTCCCTGGGCAGCCCATTCCAGAGCCTGACAGCCCTCTGGGGAAGGAATTTTTCCCAATGTCCAACCTAACCCTGCCCTGGCACAACTTGAGGCCGTTTCCCCTCGTCCCCTCGCCTGTTCCCTGGGGCAGAGACCGACCCCCCCGGCCCCCCCCCCCGGCGTAGGGGGGCTCCCCTCAGCCCCCCCCGCTCCCCCGCCCCCGGGGCCCCCAGCTCCGTTGCCTTTCTCTGGACACCCTCCAGCAATGCAACGTCCTTCCGGGCCCAAAACTGAACACAGTACTTGAGGGCCGTCCCTCCCCTCTGCCCCGCTGGGCTTTCCTGCAGCACACCGGTGCGGATGCTGCTTCCCATCCCGTGCCACAAGCACGAGCCTCAGCTCCCTCTTTCCCCACCGGGGCTGGGGTTCACACACCAGCACCGCCGTCGGGAGCCCACCACCAAGCATAGGTGGTCACATTGAATGGAGCAAACTGCCAAGGAGCT
The DNA here is from genome assembly GCA_034008185.1 of Gorsachius magnificus. NCBI lineage: Eukaryota > Metazoa > Chordata > Aves > Pelecaniformes > Ardeidae > Gorsachius > Gorsachius magnificus. Next base: position 6,300,075 of record CM067094.1, read on the forward strand.
GCCCACAGCCTGCAGGAGAAATGGCATGGGGACATGGTGTGGTGATAAGGAGGGCTCGCCTGTGTCCTTTTCATTTACCGATGAATTTATCAGCAGCACTGGCGCACAGCATTCCCCAACGCAAACAGTTGGTCCAGGATGGGGTAACCGCATCGGTGTGAGGCGGCAGTGCCGCATGGGTGGCCTGATGAACCAGGACACTGCCAGACAGTCTGGAAAACTGTCCCTTCCTCTGTGCTTGGGTTTCCACGCCTGTAGAGCAGGAACAGCAGTGCTGATCTTCCTGGGTGATTTCTGTGAGATACGCAGGTGACAGCCAGTGTGAAACAGACCCATACTATTACTGAGAATGTTATTTCTTGATAGGTTTTATTAATTACAGCAATTTTAGGACTTCAAGTGCGAGCACTCTTGCCACGAAGGTGGCAGATTTTCCTCTTCAAAATACTTTCATTTGGAAGTGTTTCTGAGCAAACCTCATCACCCATGTATGTCCCTCTTTACCGCAATCATTGTCGTGCCCTGTGTGTTTATTCAAGAGCTCTACAAAAGGTGCCTCTGGTCCGGGACAGGCCGAATCCCTTTGAGGAAGAGTGTGTAGATTGAGCTGCAGGGAGAGGAAAGGGAGTTCTTCCATCTGCTGTGGTCTGGTAACCAGAAGATGCAGCATTTGGCCTTGTAGTGCCTAGAGGCTCAGAGCCACTCTGGAGGCTACAGACTTGCAGCCTTTGCTGGAGTAGTGTCTGTCTTCACTGGGGTAATCAATCATTGCCAAGGTAATCTCTGTGATGAGGTCTTCATCCTCAGGATGCCCTTGCACACGCAGCTCCTTCCGGACACACTCTCTCACATGTTTATATTCGAGAGGAAGGAAAGGGATAAAATAGTCGATCAGGTTCTTCTGGATCAGTTGGCTGTGAAAGAAACCACCTGGAAGACACAACTGGGAGCTTTACCATTGTAGTGCTGCGGAGGCCAGTGTGTTGCAGCACGCTTCATGCATCATTTTGCAGAAGACATCAGCAGTCCTGGGACTGAGCCCTGAGCCCAGAGGTACTCACTGTTTCTGTTCCTGAAAATTTCCTCTGAGAGCAGAGGCTGGAGCTTCTTCGCGGAAATGTCTTCTCTTCAGCCTTCTCCAGTAATCAAGAGCAATCTCAGTTATCTTATCTCCACCTGCATTGCTGTTAGGAAAGAGATTCACTGGCTTATTAGAGCTGTATCTTTGCCATCTTTATTGCTCAGATCCAGGCAGTAGTTTAAGTCACACTATGTGAATCTGCACTGGAGTGGAGGTGACATGTCCCTACCTGTGGGTGTTGCCCAGAGATAGGAAGTGACAAGGACCACACTGTCTCCCAGATGACAACAGTGTCTGATGGGATGAGCACTCCTCTGGCACCGTGGCTTGAACTACTGCGTCGGTCATTGCAGCAGAGCAGGGGGATTGGACCTACTGCCAGGGGTTACCGAGAAGCTCTCTAACAAGCTGCTACTCACTGTGGTAATCGCTGCCTCAAGCTGAAATAGGTAGTTGGCCACGTGTTTGAACATAAAGGCAAGCTGAGGGGTACACCAGCCCAAAGCCTGGGGTGCGGGCTTGCTTCAGCCATGTTGCGTGAAAAGAGCTGGGATGATCCTCCATAAAGGGATTTCCCAGGAATAATACCTGGAGGAATTGTGCTCCCTTGATCTGTGTATGCAAGTGGCCTTCAACAGGTGAGTTCTCCCCTCTTTGCCTCCAAAGAGCTCCCTAGGGGAGTCCCACCCATCTTACAAAGAACTTTCTGCCTAACAGTGGTGTTACAGAGCTGGGGAGAACACATTTACTGACCACTGTGGAAGTGGCATCTCCAGTACTTTTGGAAGCCACCACAGTTACTTGTCCATTTCCCATTCACTTGAGGAATGGGAGCCTTTTCAGCCCTGGGACAGCTCACTTCTCTTTGTAGTGTTGAATAGCTCAGGTCTTCTGGCTGACATGACGGCTGGCCATGTTCATTGACAACGTGCTGTAAAGACAGACAGCAAGGGACCTTGAACTGCTCAGCCATGCTGCAGTCAGCTACAAACCTAGCAGCGATTGTTACTCCCTTTGTCTCTGCAGATTCTGTGGGACTGTAATTCCCTTTCTGCCTTTGGCTTTCCTTACTTCAGAAAGAGGAAGATTGCCTTGCCGTAATAAACACCATCAATCTCTTCATGGTAGCCAAGGAATGGCATGATAGAGTCTATCAGGCCATGTGGCATCTGATCCATTTCAGAGAAGATAAAAAGGGACCTCGAACAGGCACTGACGTTGCCCCGTATCCAATTCTGCAGCTGCTCCTGTGAGAAGAGACAAAATTACCTGGGATTTGCACTCACAATCGCAGATAAATTGAAGAAAGTGAGATAAAGCTGGAAATACCTTATAGAGATGGACTTGTGAAAGGTGTGGGAAATGCAGTACTGTGCTGAAGTGGTGCACAAACCTCCTTCTTGGTATATTGAGCTGATAGAGGTTCTCTGCAATGATACTGCTGACGGATGATTTGCCTGTTCCAGTCCAGCCGTGGAAGGACATCACCAGGGGCTTCCTGGGCTGTTTGGAGTTCATATTTGCACTCAGAGCTCTCAGAACTATCTGGATAGCAAGATGCTGTCCAAAGACTTTTTGCTCCAAATCCATCTTTATAGCTGCAGGGAGAGAAGAGTCAGAAAATGCCATATTATTCCTCCCTGGTTTTTCCTTCTTCTTTTTTTTTGGTTGCAGCTGAATGACCATCAGGGAGAACAAACGTTCGCTGCCCTCTGGTCATGACAAGATTGTGAATCAGCAGAGAATCCAACTGAGGAGCAGACTCATGAATCAGACTCTCAATGGCGTTTATGGGAAACAAGCAGTTTGTAGGAGATAGGCAGGAGTCCCAGCGGTATCATGGCTACTGCCTTCTATAAAATCCTGGGATGGGATTTCATGTATTTGCAGAGACTTGTTCGCTGCATGTGCTAAATTCTTGTTAACTGTTTTTGTGGCATCTAGCATACCTCGTATTTATAGAAGAATGTGCTTCTGTTGCTATATTAAGTAATCTTAAAAAAGTACTACAGCTGGTGTTTCAGCGGCTGAAGTACTAGAAAACAGCCTGTTTGTAAGCAGATGAATCCAGAGCTGGTGGGAAGTGGCATATTGAAGTACCTGGAGGCACACAGGTCTCCAACAGTTGAGGATTTGTTTTGAAATCTGCATCCCAGCTCTGAGATGAAGCAATATTTGTAATCCCGTGACAAAGGGAAGGGGGATTTACAGGTGGCAGGATCAGGGGTTTATAGTTAAAAGGTCGCATAAGCTCTTTTTAGACCATGCACTAGTTCCCCTCAGGCAGGGTGAAACAACCCTTTCTTCCCTTTCCATTGCGGACTGACAGCCTGCTCATCTCAGGGAAGTGAAGCAGCGTATTTTGAACCTAGACCTAACACTAATTGCTACCCATTTGACAAGTATTACAGGCACCCACCAACTGGGGTGTGGGGTACCACTGGGGTGTCCATCTCAGGAAGGTGGGGGATTATTTTGTTAGCTCTTAGCCTTGAATTCACCTCCAGAATTTTGCCTGCTTCTGCCTGTATAAACCAAGACACCAGCAAGGAAACCACTGCGGTACTGCCATGAGAAGCAGAGCACATGACCACCAGGGACAGGCAATGCTAGGTTAGTATGGCCTTTGCTTTCTAGAGCTGCCGTGGGCAGTAACTCTTATCTTTCCACAACCACCCCAAGGGAGGCTGGCATTAAAAAGGAAGCCCTCACCCTGGGAAGCACCGTCAGCTGGTCCCACTGACAACTTGGCCCAAGGTCCCCTTGCCACTGCCTCACCTGATAAGTTCAGCGTGTCCTTCATATTGCAGCACTCCAGGAGACTGCACCTGAGCCAGGAGTGAGGGGAGAGGCGCTGCCAAGCGACAGCAGCACCGCCCATGAAGACTGAAGCGCTGAGAGGGTCCAAAGCTGGCATCAAAGTGGGCACAAGAATAAAGAATACAGCAGCGTTCAGAAGCTTCATGCTGAGAACTGAAAGCCAGCCTGGCTCAGCAGGAAAGGAAAGCAAAACAGAAATTGCAGAATAACTTCCTGGAGCCTGGGGCCTGAGGCTGTTCAAGAGGATGGAAGCCAAGTCTCCCGTAAGCTGGAGGTGTTAACGAGTTAACAGATTTATCACACTGCTCCTTGAGAACCGAAAGTGTTGTGAGCAGGGTGTCCTGCTCCGCATGGGTAGGGTGAGAGTTTCATCACAACAATCCCAGCTCTGAAGGGAGCAGGACTGGAACCTCACTGCATCTTAACCAAGGTGCTAATTGGTCTGGTGATTATCCAGGAACACAGCGATGCTTGTTTTGGGCTTAGTTCAGAGTGGGTTGCGCACCTAGCATTGCAGAGCCCAAAGATTTCCGTAGCAGTGGCTGGAGCTCTGCAACTCACAGGATTGAACATGTCAGAAAGCTGCTTTATTAAAACCAAGTTCTTAGCGCAGATATTTTGTCTTGACAACATCAAGACTCCCATCACCACCAAAGAACTGCGTTTGCAGAGGGGAAGGACAGACACTGGAACAGCTTTCATTTTCTCAGCGCACTTTTTTAAATGAAAAAAATGTGAAAAGCATACCTTAGTATTCAAAATACATGCTCAAGATTTGATGTCTTTCCTGAAGCAAGTGCCCTGTGCTGCCAACTGCCAAGCACCCAGGAAGCCCCAGTGTTCCCTGTTTTGAGGGAGTCCTCCCTGTCAGCTGACGTCAAGTCTTGAGGTGGGCACAGCGTAGACTCTTGGCTCGTTATTCCAAGGTAGTTTGCCCAGATGACTTTACCTACAGAGGGGTGTCCCCAAAGCCCCACGGTTGGCTGCCAAGGAGCAGTTGGGCTTGCTGGGCTTTCCGGCTGTGAACTCTCCCTTAGGACACCCAGAGGCTGCATAGAGGCCAGAAGAAGGAATTGGCAGTGGCTTATGCAGGTTTCCGTGTTGCCTGGACTCTGTCAGAGCTCTCTTGGAGACAACTCAAATGATAATTTTACAAAGCTGGTTTAATACCGCTGAAAAAATGCTGGGAATTTTCCAGTAACTGTTTCCTTGGTGTTGCGGTCGTCTGCATTTGCCTGTGCTGAACACTAGATGGGGTGTCAGACAAAGGTTTTAATCCGGGATTTACAGGGTAGAACAACTTTTGCAGAAAACTGAGTCATGCCTGAGAAAAAACATCTGCAGAGTTGACCACTTGTGTTATGAAAGGTGATTTCTTGGGATACCCCACAACCCTCATGGCTGCTGAGGGTTCATGGAGAGCAAGAGCCTCGTGGGCAGTTTCAGTGGGGGACTGAGAACAGCCAAAGTCATCCTACAAAGGAAGATAGAGAGTTTGAATAAAGAACTGAGGCTGTTTAGCTGGGATCTTCAGATTCTCTTGTCTGTACATCTGAATTAAAGGTTGCATTGCGTTGCTAACCGCCCGGGCTTCAGCAGATATTTCACTGTTCCTCTATAGACACAGAGTGTGGTCCCATGAACACTGCAATGGGCTGTCACCCCCAAATGTCTCTGGGATAAATTGTAGCACCAAGTTGTATCTTGCAAAGGGTGAATAAGTTTCAGGGTTTATGGTCCACCCTGTCAAACCTGAATGGCATGGAGCCTCTTCTGACTGATGTGTGAAGGGGGCAATTAGATGTCCCTAGTAAATTTTTCATTGCGGTCTTGTGTCTGTTCACAAGGTCCCACCAGCCTGGAAGGGACTGCATCTCCCAAAACACAGATAGGAAATGCAAAGTGATATGCTAGAAACAACACAGAGAAGGAGAATTACCTCATCTATGCAAAAAGAAGGGGTAGCATGAGACACATCTATAGATCTTCTCCTTTCCATGTGGGAGGGAGGTGGCATATATTTCCTATACAACAATAGGATGTATGCTGCCTAACAGGTACCAGATGAGTGTTTAAATAACCTTCAGCTGCAACATGTCATGCTGTTATCTCATTATCCCTTACAAGTTAAATGGGTTCAAGCTGGGCCCGGACATGGCTGGGATGTCTACTAGCGGTGGTGAGGCTGACATTGATGGCAATTTCCTTGAACAGCTGTCTGGAAGCTCCAAGTGGAGCACAGACCTTGCAACGTACAGTCAACAGTCCAGCGTCTTATTGCCTGTTGTGTTGTGCTGATGAGCACGCTGTTCTTCCATCTCAAGAGCCTCCTGGGCCATGGGCACAGAACTGGCATCCTGTCACGTATTCACGCTGCCCTCCCAGCCAGTGTGGGGGGGTGGTGGTGGTCAGCTGGTAGTGGGTCATCTTGAATCAGCCGCCACAAGCTGAAGGTACTGAAAATTTGCAGCAGAGAAGAACTTTGAAAGCGTGTTTAGTCTGCAATAGTTGGCTTGGGGTGTCTGTGATTTGTGGTGTGGATCAGCAGTGGAAGTGGTGTGGTGGGAAGGTGGGGGTGTGGGAGAGGTGAGGACGTGGGGGAGATTACGGAAGGGAAGGGGGTTGGGGAGCAGTGGTGTGAGCTGGAGGATATGGGGTGTTTGCAGTGAGTAATTCGGAGTGCTAAAGCTGTTGTCCTAGGGGAGGTAGTGGAGGTGGGGTGGGTGTGTTGCAAAGGGAGCGATAAGGGATGCAGAGATGGAGTGCTTAAGGCCAAGGATGAGGAGAGAAGAAAGTCCCAGATGAAAGCTTTGCCTGGCCTTACTCAGCTTTTGGTGCATTGAGATTTTCTATCACCCACCCACACTTTAATTTGTACATTGTTGGTTTAAAGTCAGGATTCTTAGGACTTTGGGCTCACAGCTCCATGGTAGGGAGCCTTGAGAGTTTGGGATATTGCTGGTTAACGCAGCTTTCAGGTCACGAGGCAGCATACCTCACAGCCGGCTGGAGAGCCAAGAAACATCATGTCTCCAGTCGGGGGACAGGGTGCTAGGAATTGGTGTCGCAGCCCTGCCTCGAGTTCGTGGAGTGCAAGAGGTTTCCAGGTAAGAACTGTAGGGTCAATGGATCAATGCTTTTCCCAGAAAAAGTCTGTATTTTTGTTGAAGAATGTATAAGCTCCTCAATATTTCCAAGTGCTTTAGGAAAGAGGCTTAGTGACAGGACTGCTGTTTTACATGAGATGCTGGGCTGGCAAGAGGTTCTCACTGAAGGTTTCTAATCAGAGAAGAAGCGGGAGACTCATTTTTCCCTTTGTTCTGTTTAATTTCTACCTAAACGTGTATCTTCTCTTCCCGCCTTCTGACTCTGGCTGGACACTCTCAAATGCTCTGAGTTTTTCTGAAAAGAGTTTGGTTTATTTTTACACCCCCACCCCCCCACCCCCCCATGTGTGGTTTGGGTTTGTTTTCTTTCCCTGTTTCAATTTCAGCATCATCTTCCAAGTGCTCCTTATCCTAAACATAGACATGAGGCAGGGACAGGAAAGGGCTGCCACTCTGACGTACATTGGGATCTTTTAAGGGTGGGATTGTGGTGGGGTTTATCCAAATACAGAGCCTGGCTAAGCTCTGAGGACTACACAGACGCTGTGGAAAGGCTCTGACTCACTAGAATGTGTTCACTGACCTTTCTGTAATGTGACAGTAGCAATAACACAAGACACCAAAATCTAAATTAATGTCGAGCAAACGTTATCTAATCCTAGCAACACCCAGGGAGTCATGAGACTGTCATCCTCCTCTTGCAGGTAGGAAAATTGGCATTTGCAGATGATGAAAGTTCTTCTTAACATGGTAGTTCATAGCAAAGGGTTTAGCAAATCAGTTCTGTCTTTGAAATCTTTACTCAAGAGCTTGAGCTATGATTTGCCTTGGGCGGGCTTAAAAATCCTTGTCTAGGGTACAAAATCACAGTGTCTCTTGGGTCAGTGTGTGCCGCTGTGCTGTGTGAAGAGGCACAGTTCAACAAGGAAAGGTATGGATGAACTTGGGATTTGGGTGAAGTGGAACATCATATACCTGTGCAAATAAATCTGCCCGTGTGAAATAATTCCTTTGATCATGTCTGAATCCTTGTAAAATTCTGATGTGCCAGTAGGGTTTTTTTGTTTGTTCTGGTTGCTGTCTCTAGAAAATACAATTGAAAGGTTCTTCTCTACAACAAGAGAAAAGGATTTCCCCTCCAGATGCCCAAGCTTAAAGCCCTTTTGCCTGAGCCTGTATCGCAGTAAGAGACCAGTGTCTTGCTGTGCTGTACAAGCAGAATGAATAACCAGCCCTAAGGCCCTTCTGATGTTCGGATGCAGTGGTGGTCCAGACCAGAGCTTTACCATGTCTACACTGGTAGGGCACCTACCTAGAGCAGCTCGCAGCAGCTGAGGGTCAGGCGAGGTTTATCGATGCTGCTGATGCCCTTTGGCCATGGTGAATGCTGACAGAGGGAGAGAAATGTGATTTTATTTTATTTTTTTTTTTTTTTTTAATCTGATATCAAGTGGTTTTCAGCGGGTAGAGCTACACAGGTCTTGTTACCTGGTAGGAGTGAAAGGTAGGGGAGAGGAGGTGTTTAAAGCCATGCTTCACCTACAGCATTAGTGTGGGTGAGGGAAACTGCTGTTTCACATTTCTTACCTCCTGTGGGAACTTCCTTGAAAGGTAAAGGTTGATAGCTAAGTGCAAGGTGACGAGCTGGCAGGGCACTTCTCTGCCCTTTATAGGGTGAGACCTGGTCCTGAAACCTGTTTGATCTTTCAGTCATACCAGCTCCATCAAGCAATGATGGATGGAGGTGGTCTGTCTCAGAACAAGCACAGGGAATTATTTAAGTGCCCGGCAGCCAAACTGGCTCTGCTCCTCCAGAGACCACTGTGTGCTGAGGAGGGATGGAGGGAGGCAGCCCTTTGGCTTTGGAAATAATGAGAGGTTTCTGTTCGTATGAACAGGAGGTGCCAAGACTACCATAGTGACGGGCTTCGAGGAGAACAGTGTTCTAATCTGTAGCTGGATGATCTTAACAGGTGTCCATTTCTAAAATGGACTTCCATGGCATAGACATGCTCCAAGCTCATGTAGGTTTTGGTGCCAGGAGTGCAGAGGTTAAGGTATAGCTTGGAGAAAATTGCTGTTAAGAGTTTAAATACCAGCACTGCAAGGATGCTGGGGCTGGTGGGTGTTACATGAGCTGGCCTGGGTGTCTGCTGTTGCAGGGCAAAAGGATACAGCAGCTCGAGGATCTGATGGTAACCCAAAGCCAGGTGCAAGTAAGCAGCAGCAAAACCTATGGATGATGCAAATCCACCGTGCTGGCAGCTGAGGGGCACCCTCGGGGCAGGAATGGAGGCAAGCAAAGCAGGGTGCCGATGGGTGTTGTACCAGCCCAGCCTTTTCACCCCTCGATGCTGCAGAGCTGGCTCTGCTCCTGCCTAATTGCCTCTGGGTTCTGATTTCAAGGCCCGTGTTGTGCAAGATCGAGATGAATAATGTATGAAGTGGTAGTGGTAGCCCCAATGGACGGGCTATCAGGTTGCACTTGCATGCTGGCAGTTAGACTCTGTTTTGACTTGTAAACTAAACACTCCTGGTGCAGACATCCTCTGTGGTTTAGTGATTAGATCTGGGGACTGCGTTTGGACTCCAGGGGTCAAGCCAAGGTGCTGTCACCCAGCTCCAAGCAGCACTGGCTAAGTCACATCATCTGTTCTTCATCATCCTCTGTGTGTCTCTCCCTGACATGAACAAGAGGGGAAGGAGATGCCATAAAATTATTATCGTCTTAATTTAAACTGTGTTTCATTATGGAACTTATTGTCCCAGGAAGCCATTTAATTTTAACGGTTTGGAGAGTGAACTTGATGCATGTAATTATTATCAAGCATTACCGTCATGTATGACAAAAACTTTGCAAGAAAGAGAATTAAACCTTGTGCTGTAGGTTCCTCATTAGTAAGATGGGGATGCTGTGAGAGTTGGATTCCACCCACCTCAATCCTGCCTTTGTTTTTTTCCCTTATTTTAAAAATTGAACCCAGAATCTGAAACTGGAGACTGTTCCTGTTTGGCTTTGACTGGGCTCCAGTCTGGGTCTGGGACCTGTTTTCTGGTCTTGTTCTCCAGGCTGGCTTGGAAGCAGATGGAGTGGAGTAGCTCTCATGTGAGCCTGCCTGCTGTGTGTAGCAATAGTTCTCACTGAGAGAGAGAGAAATAATAGGAAAACTTTAGCCTATATTCTATCTAAAAACTTGAATTCTGTTGCAAATAATAATTTAGGGGTAAAAACTGTGTGAAAGGGATGAAACTTGAACTTGGTGAAATAAGAAAACACTAGGCTTACGTGGCGGAGGAGGGTTGCTACAGGAAGAGGATCACAGGGCATGAGTAACGCTGTGCCCTCGCGCCAGTCATGGGCTCTGATGTGGCGAGTGGCTTGTATTTCATCCAAAGCACATAAAGTGGTGGTGTTATGAAGCAGATATCCCCATCCAACACTTTGGGACCCTTAGGTGAACGAGGATTTGAAAGTGCTCAATAGGTTTTGGGTTGGTCTAGAATCAGAGGCTGTGTTTGGCTTGGGGTTTGCAAAACTAAACACCCTGCTCTTTCACCCATCTGCTGTGGAAGAGAGCCGTAAATACATGTCACTAAAATTAGTCTTGCAAAGCAGCTATTCTGACTGGCTCCTCTGTTATTCCTGCTCCTCCAAGTCTCCAACTCGTGCTTGAATAAAGACCTCTGCCTGGTTTTAGTTAGCTTTAGCAGTTGACGTTGAGGAACAAGTGGGCTCACCAGGAGAAAGCAACTATTTGCTGCTGTAATAATTTCCCTGGTTGTTTAGATGGGCAGGTCTGGCTGCCCTTGGCAGGCTGTGGAAGTTATGGAGCTGGGCTTTGTACTTACCAGCTGGTGGCAAGGCAAGAGAAGAGCACCAGGGCATTTGCTAGTGAAGGCTAAAGGACAGCAGTGCATTTTCAGGCTTCTGGTTTGTTGGAGAGCCTCAGAGGGGAACTATAGCTAAACAAAAACAGGCACCAGCAGCCAGCAAGCCTTGGCACCAGTGATGAGGTCTGTTGAGCAAGGAGGGGTGTGCTGATTTCTCTGGAGACGACAGTGAGGAGGCTTCCTGGAAAGTGCACCAGGTCTGTCCATCTCTGTGGTTTGGACATTGGGCTGGCATCTCAGGACAATCAAGGCGTCTCTCCTGTTTGGTGACTTGCCATTGGGAGCCTTCCAGTCCATCTCTGACCCATGTGCTGTCTCTTCTGCTTCTGGTGCTGAGAACAACTGTGAAGAAGTCACCCAGGGTAGCATCTCTTACACCAGGACTCCTATGCAGAGTGAAACCCTGAGGTGACAAGCTATTGTGCAACTGTTTCCACTAAACAATAGTGGACTTAAGCAGGCAGCTGGAGAAAAATGGCTTTGTAGGGCCTGAGGTGGTCCTGTTGGAGTTGAACAATCTCAGGCCCATTTTCCAGGGAGGACTCTACGGCCTGCCTGTGTTTTTCTTTTACACCCAGGGTAGAGCTCTGCCCTACCCATGCTGGTCACTCCTGTGCTGCGGGTGGAACTTCAACTCTGCACGAGCTTGATGCAAAACGAATTCACTCAACCACTCCGTTCAGCTGATAGAAAAAACATCATCTTGGTTTTTTTCTAGGTTCTTTCTGGTTGGTTTGTGTTACTGAAAGAAGAAAAAACCAAAAACCCAGAAGCAAATTTTAAAAAAGTTGTGCCAGGGCAGGTTTAGGTTGGACATCAGGAAAAATTTCTTCCCCGAAAGCGTTGTCAAGCACTGGAAGGGGCTGCCCAGGGAAGTGGTAGGGTCCTCATCCCTGGAGGGATTTAAAAGCCAGGCAGACGAGGTGCTTAGGGACAAGGTTCAGTTGTGGGATGGCAGTGTTAGGGTAACGGTTGGGCTTGATGATCTTAAAGGTCTTTTTCCAACATAAATGATTCTATGATTCTGTAATTCTCTCACTTCTGCAATGTCCAGCTGAAGTGCCCAGTGAGGACCTGTTAATTTATGCCTTGCATCTTTCTCTGAACGACCTGGAAATTATCATTCCCATACAGATTCAATGTTAAATAAGGAGGGAGGTCAGGAAGGGATCTGAAATTGTTAGGTTCTTTTTCTAGGTGATATGTTATCTAACAGAAAGAAAAACATACTCTGCTAAAACAAAAGATTGTGTGCAGGACTTTAGTTTCCAGCTATTGTTAAAATGCGTATTTGAGAGCTGGGAACGCTGTGGCCAACAGTGGACTGGAATGAGTTGAAAACAGGAGAATGGACATGCTCTACAAAGAACAAAGTCCACGCTAATAGCATAGCGAGAGAGGAGACTGTGCTGGAGGATACCAAAAGGCCCTGAAGGAACAGAGATGAGCCAGGCAGATCCACTGCCGGGTGGCTGCAGAGTGAGTGTCCCAGATCTGTCTTCTGCAAGAACATAGTTGGAATTCCTTCTGTGTGGGAGTAGCCTCTCCAGAGTACTAAATAACTCTGTGTGGAGTCATCCTAGACCCAGTGAGGACTCATGGCATTTCAAAGAAAAATGAGCTATCGGGAGGCTGAAGGACAGTTGGAGTGCAAGGGGTGAATTGAGTTGGCAGTCATGTGCTGGTCATCTGCTTGCTTCAGCGTTGGAGGGAAATAAGAAAGTATGACAGGGATAATCAAAAGCATGGAGGAATCTCCTTTGAAGAGAGATGAAAGTGAATGGGATTGTGGTAAAGCTGAGTAAGAGGTGATTTCACAGACATGTTTCGAAGGAGGAGTACGCTAGACAAAGCTGAGCAAGAGCTGCTGTTCTTCCTAATCCCCCGTGTCTCTCTGTGGCATGACAAAGAGGAGAAGGAGATCCCATAAAAAGTTTATTAGTATTATCATCATCTTAATTTAAGTTGTGTTTCATTATGGAATTTACTGTCCCAGGAAGTAATTTAATTTTAACAATTTGGACAGTGACTTGATGCATGTAATTATCAAGTATTACCATCATGTATGACAACAAATTTGCAAGAAAGGGAATTAAACCTTGTGATTCAGAGCTTAAGTTAATCTCTGACTTCTGAAGGCTCGATGTATGGGGCCAGAGAGCCTCAGTTCTTTGCTGGCTGCCACAGGGGCTTGTCCTACCATGAAACCACAGTGAGCCTCAGGGCTGGTGCAACCCAGGAAGCTCCTTGCTCCTGCTGAAGAGCAGCAGCTCCCTTCTACCGGCGAACATGCACACAACGTTCCCCCAGCATGGTATGGTGCAGGGCAGCTCCCTACCCCTTTCTGTTGCCCAGCTCTCCTTATGGGACAACTCTAGTGCTGCCAATGTGGCCGTAGCATCCTGTAGCCTCCTGTCCCTACACCCTTGCCACAGCTGCCTTCCCAGCTGGATCCAGCTTCTCCCCTGCTAATGGAGGAGCGCTTCTTGTTCAGTTTTGGCTGAGTTGGTGGCACTGTCAACAGTAATGTGCTGTGCTGGACAGATGCATTCTGCTGCTTTGTAAATATTTGTAACGAGCACGCATCTCCTCATGGAGGGCCGCGTAGAGCGGTCAGGGCTGGATAAACATGGGGTGGAGCAGATTTCTGGGCACACATCATGAATGCAAGGACATAGAATCATAGAATCATAGCCTGCAAGTCAGGAGAGAAATCAAAGCATGAGACCCAGGCAGGTTCCTGGGGTCTTGCTAATGGATCATTCAGGAGGGGAAGAAATCTTAGGACAGTGAGTCTGAGGATCACTGCCTGTGGACTAGCATGGAGAGGCTTCTCTACTTCCTTGCATCATTCAAGCCAAATTCTGGTCTTGATAAAGTTGGGGAGTCACTCGGGGAGGTTCTGTGCCCCTACATCCCTTTCCCTTTCCTCACTGTGGGTTTGGGAAATATGCACTGACTGGTTTTAACTTTGAAGTGCGGTGGATGCTGTAGTGCACAGGGTATGTAATCCCTGCTCTGACATCCAGGCAGGGGCCTGTGAGCTTCATTCCCATCTCCTTATCTCCGGCTCTGCTGCCTCAGGATGGGACTCCAGCCTGGGCCATGCTCTGTGCGTGCTCCTGCCGCTGTGAGCAAGAGGGCAGCTGAGACAACAATGCAATAAAAAACTTCCAGGCAATGGGGGCTGTAAATAATGCAGCTAAATTACTCCCTGCTTCTCAGGCTGTTATGAGGAGGGTGTTTTTAGCATTGTGGGGTGTGTGTGCGTGTTTATTAATAACCTCAAAGTTGAAACCTGGACCACCTTTCTCCTGGCTGCTGAGATGCTGAAGCAAGCCCGAAAGACCTGTTGTGCATCACCCAGTGCAGGGAAAAGAAAGGGAAAGTTTTAACATGCAACTGGAGCATAGCTATGGGCTAAGTGACCCAACTCAAAAAACCTCAAACTGCCGAGAAGCTCTGGCTTCTCCTGAGTCAGCTTTCATGAGTCTGGGAAGCCCAACCACCCTCCTGCTGCTGAGGACCTTGCTCTGAGAAGCAAGAGCATTTAGGAGATCAGCATGTGTGATAAAGAGATTTAGAAAACATGACCTATAAGGAAGGGTGGGAGGAATTGCTGCTGTTTAGTCTAGGGGAGATGGAGGGGATGCAGAGAACTTAGGGGTTTAAAGATAAGCTCTGTGTTTTGGAAAGCTTTGTGGTGGGTGAAGCTCTATGGCAAGGCTATGAAGGAAGGCTCTCCTTAGTCTCACCAGGATGGTGTAGCCACTCTCAGCTGGGGTCACGAACAGGCAGCAAAGTGTTCACCTTTCCATTCCCTCTTGTCCTACGTTTCCATGTTTCTGTGACAACTTGAAAATGCCTTTGTTGAAAATGGGACTTAAAAGGCTTTAAAATAGATGAGCTCTGAAGCCTGCTCTTCTTCCTGGGTTTCAGGGCATGGTTGACAGCCCAGGAGCTAAGAGGTACCCACCTGCCAAAAAAGAGCCCAGCATAAGAACAGGGAACCCATCATGCTTCTGAGGGCGAGCAGAGCCCTGCGGATCAGCACAGCAGGAGATCAAGGTCCTTGGTCAGGCACTGAAGAAGAGAAAAGCTCTCTTGGTTTGTTTTCTGCTTTTCGCCTTGAAGCTCCTCATCTGCTGTTGAATGTCAGGTCTCGTAAGGATGAAATCTGGGACCACATCTGCTTTCTCTCCCAGCCCTGTTAGTGAGCCAGTGCTCTGCAGGCTGTAAAACGTGCCCCGATTCCATTTCTCCAGTATGTGGAGGCAGGACCATGCAGCATCCTTTACCTTTGCTCTTGCTCAAGAGCATCCCACCAGGGAATCTGTATTTACGTTGTAGTTTTGCAAATACTTGAAGCGGAGGAAATGTTTCCCAATTCTGAAATTTTTGGCAGCAGGATTTGTTTCTTTTCTCTCCCAGCCTGGCGGGGAAACTCCCTCTTTTTGGCCAATAACCTAAATGGGTTTTGCCTGTTGTTTACAGCTGATGGGATCTGGTTCTTGGGAAAAGAAATGCATCACGAGTTGCTGCAGCGTGGCTAAGTGAGAGAGATGCCGGCTTCTGGCATGCTGCAAGCCCTGACCGCAGTCTCCCACCTTTGCCTGTGGCAGCAGTGGCAGGTGCAGCTCTGCCTAAATCCAGCTTTTAAACCGGCTGGGTTGGGGGGAGAAAGATGGGAAGAGGAGAAATAACTTCCCTCGGCCCCTCTCCCAGCTGGGTTGCATCCCTGAAGGCACAGAGCAGTGTAGCCAAGGAATTCTTTCCTCTAAGAGAAAGCCCAGGCGTGAATCCATGTGGGGCTCAGAATAAGAGAAAATAATCTGCCTCCCACATGCTCGCAGCCTGATGGCCTCTCTTCCAGCGTCTCCTCGCTCTCACGGCAGCAGGGGACACGGTGTCTCCCCTGCAGCCAGGGTGGGTATGACAGTCTGGGGCAGGAAAGGGGTTGAGGGCAGGGCAGCAGGCAGGGAGGGATGGTGGATGGAGCTGGAAGAAGGCGGGAGGACTTGCCAATGCCTCTCACTCGGCCCTGGGCCTGATCCCTGTCCTGGGGCTGGCTGAGGAACAGCAGCTTCCTCTGCTCCTCTTTGCCTGAGACCCGGAGCCACCGTACCTCTGCCCCTTCCCTGGGCCTCTCCTGCTGGCTTTCTCCTGCTGCAGGCATCTGGTCTTCTGAGTGTGAAGGACTATTTGGGAGAGTAGGATCCGACATTCCTCATGCCTGAGGCCTCTCAGATCGCTCCAGCCAGTACAAATCTGCCTGAGTTTGCCAAAGACTGAAGCGTCCCGCTTGTTTCAGTAGGTGCTAAGGCTGCTGAGTGACTTTGCATTACCTTCTGCCATCCTGCACCCTGCAAAGAGCAGTGAGGAGTGCGGGAGCTGGGGGATGCGGAGCTGCAGGTGAAGCAATGAGATTTCATTCATCTCGGGGAGAAGGTGCATCACGGTGATGTGATGTTTTGTGCAGGCTAAGGAGCGAACGCAGGCAGAGTCCCTTTCTCTTTAATGAATAGCTAAACTGCTCATGCCTTTACTTGAAAAGGTAGCTGTGTTTGATGAGCCAGCGCAACCTCCCGTGGGCAGCCGGATTTCCCAGGGCTGGATGCAGCCAAGGGCAAGTGATCACTGGGGCAGGGCACGTCTGCAGGCTCCCAGGCTTTGTGCTGGGAGAAGCAGGAAGAAACTGCAGGGAAGGAGGGCACCGGCGCCCACAGCGGCATCCAAACAAGCTGGGAAGTGCCACCCACCTGCCTGTCTCTTCCAGGCTGGAGTGGTCCCCTCGGGCTCTTTGCCTGGCCAAGCTGTGGGATGTAATTGTTCATTTGGGAAAATTTTGGGGAATCAGAGTTGTAATTGCCCAAAGTGTCTGCTGCCCTTTGAGATCAGGTTGGAGCCCCAGCAGTGCCACCCTGGCATACGTGCCTGTGCTCCATTGACAAGGATTTATTACACAACCAACCCTCTTATGTAGCTGCCACCAGGAAATTCCACAGCATAGCAACAGTGGAAAAACATGCAGTTATAATACTGTAGTGTAATTCAACTGGTCAAACAAATAACAACCCGTGTGGGAACCAAGGGTGATTTTTATTCCATAATCTTTCCAAAGCAGGATTGTTATTAGAGGCTTCTATTTTTAAGTACTTTTCTCAAGCATCTCCCATGAATTTTTCATTCCTTCTGCTTGCTGTCCAGTCCCTCCTCCAGCAAAACCCTCCGTCTTTTCCCTGCAGCTCCTGGGGTCAGCCTAACCTGATGACTAAACCTTTCAAAGCCTGACCCTGATTCTTATTAATAATTTCTCCAAAAAACACAATGGGTTTTGCTAGCAGTGTTAGGTTTTGGTAGGTCTTGTCCTGGGCTGAGACCTCTTATGTTAAAGGCTTTAAGGCACAGCTTGTACTTTAAAGGCACACTGCCCTTAGGAGCTGGTCCTGTTCTGGCTCCATCCTAGCAGGATGTGATCCGTGGAGGAGGATCAAACCGTTAATATTGACAGCCTGCTTCCGCCCGGATTAATGGGGTGGTTGAACATACCCCTGACAGCTGCGTTGCCTTGGATCTGGAAAGCCAGGAGGGTGCGACTGTGCAGTGGACGTGTCCTACACAGCATGAGACCCCTCAACTCAAGAGATCGAGCAGGAGCTGGGATCCTAGGAGCATCACACCTGCCTTCACAGGCAGCTTCTGCCCTCGTCCCCATCCATGTGGGTGCTGTGCTGACAGACCCCGGCCCTCCCCACTGGGTTTCAGCTCTGTGTAATGGTGGAAGGGTCTGAAATGCATAAACACATGGGAAAAACAACTTACTTTGCCCACGTGGTTTTTATCGTTGAGCCCACCCAGCCCACCCCGTGCCTTGGTCTGTCCTAGGGGCTTATACCTAAAAAACCTGTGCTTCTTGATCACTCCATTCAATTTAAATTTGTGCCAGTTGCCGATGCAAATCGTCCAGGGCTTCCTGCCAGCGCTTGAATAATGCTGAGGAGGAGAAAGTCTGTCCGGCTAGCAGAAGTCCTGGCTTGTCTGCAGGTGGTACCAAGCTTGCGCGTATTCCTACCGCTCAGTGAGGCATGCTGGCTGCCTCGGGAGGGGAAGAAGGTGCATGAAGGAAAAAGGTCTCACTGCCAAAGAGCCTGTGGGCTGGATCCTCAGCTGGTAAGAACTAGAGTGGCTCCATGGAGGGTGTGATGCTTCGGTGAAGGGTCTGGCTGCCTGCCCCAGCCCCAGGCTCCCGGCAGAGCCAGGGAAGGGGCTGCTGGAGAAAGTCTCACCCCTGCTGCAGGGCTGGTCTGGCCCTTGCATCACCCCAGACCTTGGGCACCAAGGTCTGCTCCACTATGGGTTTGCTCCCTATCAGCTATGGAGAGGGGAGATGGGAGGGAGCGGTGTTTGGGATGTGGCTTTGCCATCAACTGCTTATGCTTGGCATTATGGTGTTTATAACACTCTGCCGCGCTCCAGGGAGGTGTGAGTGGGGTTGGATGCAGTTTGGTGGCAGCACAGGGCTGGGGTCCAGGGTGAACATCCCAGCCTTTACTGCAGTGTTTGAATCCACGTGGCTGCTGCGTGTCCTGGTGTCCTCATTCCCACCCCCAGGGAAGCAGCCCGTCGGAGGCAGTCACTGCTGGGCTGCAGAGCTCCACGCCGGGTTGTGCCTGGGCTTGTCCTGCAGCTGCCCTGATGCCAGGGTGGTGGCGGCCAGCTGCAAGTACCTCTCCCTTGAAACCAGGTGCTTGGGGTTTTCAAAGTTGCTCTGCAAATTCGGATGTCATGGGGCTGAGCCAGTGCATTGCAACAAGCCATGTGGCATCTTTGGGTTTGCAGCATCAGGGCAGAGCAGCTGTGGTGAGGGAGATTTGGAGGCAAATGCAAAGAATTTGCAGATCTCTGTGCCAGGAGGGAGATCGTGTGCTTGAAGGGTCTTTCTGGCTCTGAGCCCTGCCCTGCCAGGCTGGGAGCAGCACAGAGGTCTGGAGCCGGGCAGGCTGGGGTGGAAGGAAGGACATCTGCTCTGGGTGGGCATGGGAAGGGCTCAGCCCTTGGCTGGGATGGCCAGAGCATGCAGCTCGCATCTGAGCTGAGCATGGCAGGAGCCAAACCTCTTCTGCAGCGCTGATCCTGGCAGGAAAGCTGCCCCAGTGTGAATCCATGCTGACCAGTTTGCTGGGAATACAAGAAATGGTGTAACCCTCCCTTCTGCAGGGGGAGAGACGGGGGCTGGCCTGTGGCATCCCTCAGCCTCTGGTCAGGGCTGGTGGGATAACACTGCCCAGATGGAGAGGTGACTGTTGGCTTTCTTGGCATGCTCCCTGAGCAGGAGCCGACCTTCTGGATCTGCCCATATAATCTGACTCATGCTCTCATCAACAGTGCCTCTGTATCACCTGGGCCCAGGGCTGCCGTGCCTGGAGCACGAGGCTGCCTTAAATTCACACCAGCACCCCAGGAAAAAGGCTCCTGTAGCCTGTTCTTCCTGGGGAGCAGGGTGCCACCAGCTTCCCGTTGCTGGGGACAGACCTGTCCTTGTGCAGCAGGGTCTGTAGTGACGGGACTGGAGCCTGGTCCTGGGCTGAGTGCGATGCTCCTCCTGGGTTACTCTGGACCATCTTGGAAAGGACAGGATTAGTTTTGCTGAATGGCAGTTAAAAAGTTAAAAAGCCCTGAAGAACAAAACCAGTCTTAGAGGCACTAACACTTTGATAGGTGGTTTTGCAAATGACAAACCTTTGGACTCCATTCATTGTTTTTTGAAGCTTTTTGGTGGCTTGAAACGAATTTTTTTATTCCAACATGTCAGTTAATTAAAAAACTGCTTGCATCCTCAAAGCATTCATTTTCCACTCAATCTCCAAAGCTTCCATTTTTGTGAAATAAGTTGTTTTTTTTTTTTTCCTGTGTAAAGCAACCGAACCCCAAATCCAGCCCTTCACCACTAATAAACTTGGAGAGCTCCTGTTCAGCCCCCAGGCTGCCAGCTCACTGGAGGTTTGCTTCTGCAAGCACTGGGGCCGGGGCTGGGGAAGAAGGAGTTAAAGGTTTGCATTGGAAGAGCAGCCCAGCTGCCTGCAGAGGCTTAGATCCCTCTCTTTCTTCACCAGCGTTTGATGGCTGGGGAAAAGCCAGCTCCAAATTCAAACGCAACTTTCTGGACCGAGGGCAAAATTACACCCAACTGCCCTGATTCACCTTCTCTGAGAAAACCAGGACAAGCTGTCTGTGGGTGCTGGGCAGGCTGGTGTTTACTTCTATTTGCAGGTTTGGGGCTCTGCGGTCCGCGAGTTGCCTGGGTGTGCTTCCAGGCTGGTCACTCCGGAGCTCCCCATCCCACCGGCGGGTACGGGGACAGCCCAGGACCCCAGGTGGTGGGTGCTGGTGGGGCAAGGGAGGGTCCTGTCCCCTGTGCCCCATCCCTCGGCAGGTGGCTGTGTAGGGGAGGGCTGCCTGCTTCTGCCACTGGAGCGCTCAGCCGCACTGGGCGGGACTGGGGAGTACTGGGAGCGCTGCCACGGAGGGGTGGGCTGTGGGATCGCGCAGGGAGGGAGCGCAGGAGCACAGGGCTGGATGCAGATGAGGTAGGTGCCTAGCTTCTTCCTAACTCCTTCTTCCCAGGGCTGATCGGCTCATGTCCCTGGGTGAGCAGTGCTTGGCTGGGCAAGGGATGCTCCGTGCACCTCTGTCCCTCTGGGCACAAACAGGAGGGGAAGAGGGGCAGGGGGATCGTGGTGGGCTAGTTTAGGGAGGCAAGAGGTCCAGTGGTGACCTCCGGGCTGAGCCTTGCTGTGGCCCACACGGTCGAGGGGGCTGTATCCTAACTTGGGGCACCGCATCCCTGTGGGGCTGGTGGTGGCAGGGAGTGAGGAGCAGAAGCAGCCTGCAGCAGGGAGCAATGTGGACAGCCTGCTCTGTGCCTGGGGTTCACTTCCCGGCGGCTCTGCTGCATCATTTACCCCTGTCTGGCCCAAAGGGTTCTACGGGGGCTGTGGGCTTTCGCCGAAGAAATGGTGGTGACTTCTGTTGCCTTTGAACATGGCTGTTCCTACCCCCTCTCCCCGCAGAACCCTCCTGCAGCCCCGGCAAGATCTCTGCTGGCCGTGAATGTTACAGGCAACTGAGCGGCACCTTCCCACAAAATGATGGAAAATGCCGTGTTTATGTCATTTATGTTCTACAGCACGATCTTGATTTTAAAAATGTATGTTGTTGCCATCATTACGGGACAAGTGAGACTCAGAAAGAAGGTAAGTTCCAGTTTCCTTTACCTTTTTCTCCCTTTCTGGCTTTTTCCTTGGGTTCTTGTGATTTTTCTTTCTTTTTTTTTTTTTTATTCCAGTAAAGGCTGACAAAGTTTTCCTGAAGCAAGCTGAGATTTCTTTGACTTACGTTGAAACAAAAACATGTTTCATAGCTGCGGCCGATAAATATCTCGCTTCTCTTTGGCTCTTTTTGTTTGTTTCTACCATCTGTAACTTGATGTTTATAATCTCTGAATCCTAATCTAAATAGTAATTTCAGATCTAAAATGCCATGCAGGTGAACTGCTTCTGGAAAGAGTCTGATTACAGTTGATTTGCCCTGTCTGGAAGAAAAGGCGGGGGGGGGGCGGGGAGGAAGGTTTAAGAACAAATCATTGCAATGGTCCTTTTTCTTGCAATGTAGCAGAAAGCTTTCCTGCTTTCAGAGGCTGAATTGCTGTGTGAATGCTCCAGGAAAGCAGAAAGCTGCAGGGAATAAAAACAACAGCTGGAGGGAAATGGTTCTTGGACACGGGGGAAATTACAGGGAGGACTGGGAGCTCTAGCTGACATCAGGGGATGGAGTTAACCGGACCTTTTATTGCCTGCAACCCAAACTGAACTTGTGGCAAAACTCAGCTGTCTGTAAAATCTGCTTTAAAGTATTTGAGAAGTTTCTGACTGCATCAATGGAGTGGGAGGGAGAGATTTCTGCTCTCTGATAAAATACAGAGACAGATATTACTGTGCTGTAGCATCATTGTAATGGATGGTTTGGCTTCTCCCCTTGTGTTTCTGAACGGGAACAGTCTGGGCTTGTAAAATGATTAAAGAAAGCGCCAGGGTCCTTTCCAGGCTGTCGCGTGTTCCTGAGGAACAGCTTCTGAGCATAGGTGGGGAGCTCGGATACATAATTTTTATTTGTAAGTTTACCAGTGTAGTATCCAATTTCCCCAGGGCTGGTTTCAGTCACTCGGTATCACTGCCAAAAAGGCAGCCAGGGAATATTCTTTCTCGGCAGGTCAACTAATCTGTCAGTCCTGGTTATCTTTTGGATGCCGCATTCAGTGTCTGCAAGCTCTGTGCCAGCAGTGATCTCATTTGGTGGTTTGCAAAGCTTCTGTTAAATGGGTTTCACTGGGAGAGGTGGACTGGGACCAGGCCAGAGCTCTCTTGAAGCCCCCATTTGGGGACCTGCTCGGTGGGCAAAGCTAGGTTTTTCAGGAAAACCCGTCTGGAGGTGCAGGGTTTAACCGCCAGGACCGTGCACATGGAAGTGCAGTTACTCCTGTGTTTGTGAAGGGTGGTGAGAATCTGGGGCTGAAAGGTCTCCTTGGGCAGGAAGAAATCTCCACCAGCCTTAAAGACTGGGGGCAAAGCTTCTGCCTGTGAAATTCCTGAGAACATTATGAACACTTGCGTTACGGGGACTCTCTCTTGCAGGCATTTGCAAACCCAGAGGACGCGCTGCGCAATGGGGGGCTGCAGTACTACCGTGAGGACCCCGATGTGGAGCGGTGCCGCAGGCGAGTACTCGGGCAGTGCTGGGATCCTCCCTGTGCCGCAGGGCGACCCCTGGCAGCTGCTGGCAAAGAGGCAGTGGGAAACTAAAGGGCTCATTAATTAAGTAATTACCTAGATGGGTTGAACGCCTGGAGCTCAGCTGCAGGACCCTATATACACTGAAGCAGTTTAATATTTAATGGAAGCATGGTGTGAACCGGAGCAAGGACATGTGGGAGGATCCGGGTTTGGGGTCTGACTCTGATGCAATTAAACTCCTTCCTAGGTGCTTAAAGTCCTGCAAGCCCCCGAGGGCTTGTCCCATGTCCACACCTAGAGGCTCCTCATGCCCTGCTCCAAAAGGACCCCAAACCCCCCCAGATCCCTGCACAGCTTGGACAGTACAACTGGGCCATGACTGGGAACTGTGTGACTAGTCCCAGTCCCTGTTTGGGGATCTGGGAAGGGGCTGGATGCAATGGCAATAACTTTTGTCTCCCTAATTGGGCAAACCCTGTATCAGGTATTCAGCCCCGGGCTTGCTTTGCTGTCCCCCTTACCCAGGAGGTGGCCCAAGTGTTGGGCTGGATCACTGCGTGGGCTGGTGACGTGCAGGGAAAAGGACTGGAGCCGTGCCCTGCTGTCACTGGACTGCCAGCTCTGCTGTGGGTGGGGGACCACGCCGCTCGTCTCTCACTGCCTGCAAGATTTGCTTTAAAAAATATCCAGTGCCACCTAATCCCCGGGCTTTCAGAGGAAGGAAGGAGGGAAACAAGCCGTTCCTTTGCTAGGAAAGAGGAAAATAATAGTAGTAATAATAATCATAATCCTCTTTTTTTATTAGTCAGAAAACACAATGTTCCATAAAAATAAATAACCAGAGCTGCAGCAAAGACCTGGGGAAGTCTGGGATCCAACTTGTGCAGTTAAAGCACTCGGGGTCAGCCCTTGCTGATCTGTTCACTGGCCTGTGAAACCCAAGGTGTCTTCCCTGAACAAGGGTGATGTTGGGTTTTCTTCTCAGGCATTGTTGGGATGGGAGCAGAGCCACGGCCAGTCTGCACAGGGCAGGGGCAGAGCAGGGGAGAGCAAGCGGCAGCCAGGAGGGAGATTTCCCCCTTGCCTCTTAGAGAGGCCCCCGGCTGTGTCTCAGCTCTTTTCTTTCCTTTCTCCTCCCCATTCTTCTGTTTGTCCTTCCAGCCCTGCTGAACCTCCAAGTCCTCGGGGGCTTGTTTGGATGGGGCCTCCCGGGGCGAGGCGGTGGGTGTCCAGCAGATGCCCTTTCCCTTTTCTGGCTGACACCAGAAGCAAACCGTGCTCATCGCAGTGGCCCTGGCTGGCCTGCTGGGAGGGTTTTGTGGTGGTACCCGCAGAGCTGATGCTGGCTCGGGAAGGCAAGCAGGGCCCTGGGCTGGGAAGGGAAGGGGCTGTGAGATGGTGGGCAGCAGCCCATCCTCATGTCTGGGAGGGCTGGCTCTCTCCAGGGACCATCTGGCCAGGAGGAGCAAAGGGCTTCCCACAGCTCGCCACCTCCCTCCTGGGTTTGTCAGGGAATATGTCTCTTCTGTGTCTGGGCTCTGATCAGCTCATCCCCACCGAGTCCTCCTGGCATCGCTGCTACAACAGCAGGACTTGTTTTAGTGTCTTTTCTGGGCCAATTCCTCCATGCTGTCCCAAAATCACACCCAGAGAGCAGCTGAAATAGGGTTTCCAGCAGGCTCCTTGCCATGTTCATCCCCGCCTTGCTTGGGGACGTGGCTCTTAAGCTATGGACTGCTCCCCATGGAGGTGGAAAGGGCAGGTAGGAGAAAGCCCCTTGCCCTGGTGCCTGTTATGGGGATAATGGGGTGCTAAAAGCCCTCGGGGTAGCTCTTTTCTGGGTATGACAGCCTGTGCACCCCCTTCATGCTTCAGCAAAGCCAACGCTGGAAACGGCTCAGGTGCAATATTTACCTGTAGGTGCCTGGCCTGGGCTCTGGTGTGGGAAGGGGGCAGTGAGGATTGCTGGTGGGGGCTGATGAGCAGCACACGGGTCATTTCATGTGATGTGGTGATGGGAACCAGCTGCTGGACCTGGAGCGTCTGCTCATGTCCTGGGCATCACAGCAAGGGGGAGGAGGCTGGGGCAAGCCGGGTGACCAGAGCCCTTCCCTGCGGCTCCCACTCCATCTCCCTGCTCAGAGACCGATCCTGCCTGGGAGCACTCACCCTCTGAAAAACCTGAGCACTTGATGTTGAAAATTTCTGATGGAGAAGCTTTTGCCAAAGCTTGGCATGAGGAAGTCAGTGTGTTTGATGGGGTTGTTGCCAAGGCAGACAAAGGGACATCTCCTGCTCCACATACCTATCCCCAGGGGCAGGAGATGAGGCTTAAAACACAGCGCTCTTTCTTTTCCAAAGTCAGTTTTCAGCCAGGTCTGTCCCAGCCTGTGTCTGCACTAATGAGCTGTGACTGAACGTCCTAAAACTTCCCAGCCACTTCTCAGCTCATGCAGAAGAGCAGCACAGGCATCTTGGCCTTTGCTTCAGGGAAGAAATTGCTTAAAACTTTCTCTTGGCTTTGTGAACATTCAAACATCCCGGGGCACAGGAATGGGGAAGCAAGGGCAGCTCTTATCAAGGCTTCATCTCTGCCTCTTAAACCTCCAGATGTACGGGGAAAAGGCAACTGAGCCTCCTGTCGGGGTCACTCTCCAGCCCAGATCTGTCCCCAACGGCCAGGGCATGACCTGAGAGTCCTTCCATCAAAGCAGGGGGACAGGGCTCTGTGCTGCAGAAAGCAGCTCTCGCATCCCAAGGGAACAAAAGAAGGAGAGGCAGAGGCAGTGGGTGGGCAAGGGCAGCCTGTCTGCTTTGGGAACCGTTTTTGCTCCCTTGAAGGATGGTACCTGGGGGAGGAGGGACACAGCCCACTCTCATGGTACAACCCACTCCTGTTGCAGCAGCGGTGTGGGGCGGGTGGTGGCAGGGGATGCTGTGGCAACCAGGCAGGCGCATGTCCAGACGGAGCGCGGGGCTTGGCCCCATCAGTGCCAGCGTGACCTCACCTGGCCCCTGCAGTCCCTCCAGCCTGACCTGGGTGCAATTAAGCAGGCGCTGCTGGCACAGCATGGGGGTGCTCGGGGTGCTCCTCCCTGGTCCCTTTTGGATGCACTGATGGAGCGGGGTGAAGCCACAAACCCTCCCATCCCCCTGGGAGTTTCTCCTCTGAAAACTGCCTCGTTACTGTGTAACATGGCCACATCTGGGGCCGTGCCGTGCTGGTATCGCACCAGCTTTGAGCTTTCCTCATCTTCATGGGGTCATTGTTTGGCTTTGCTTATTTAAAAGCTCTAATCCCTGAGCTGTTGTCTGTCATGGCAAAGGCGTCCCCGTCATGGAGGGCAAGCTTCGGGAGCACAACATCCCAAGCGAGAGACACCGGGTGCAAAATCCTGCCACCTGTGTGTGTAGGGGGGACCTGACTGTTTTGGGGGCTGCGTCTGCCCCATCCAACGGAGGAGGGGGCCAGCAGCACCCAGGGATGGGCACTCTGGCAGAAGGGGTGGGAGGAAACAGGGAAGCCTGGTGGGAAGGAGCAACCGTACCTCTCTTTTCAGGGCCCACCGCAATGACATGGAGAATATCTTTCCCTTCCTCTTCCTCGGAGCCATCTACTCCCTGCTGGATCCCAGTCCTATGGTGGCCAGGATCCACTTCTTCATCTTCTGCGTGGGGCGCATCGTCCACACCATTGCTTACCTCCTGCGGCTGAAGGCGCCCACGCGCTCCGTGGCCTACAGCGTGGCACAGCTGCCCTGCTTCTCCATGGCTCTGCAGATCCTCCTGGCCACCACCCCGTACTGGTAACACCCAGCAAGACCGACCATCCAAATCCCCTCGTCCTGTGCTCTGCTGGTTTCCCTGGCTGAAGCGGGTGGTACGTGTGCAAGTGTATGCGAGTGTGCAAGTGTGTGTGTGTGGGCACATAGTAGGCTGCCAGGAAGGCCATCTGTACCCCAAGGATGCTCAGTGCAGCCTTGATAAAGTCCCCGGGCTTTGAAATTGGGCAGGGAAGTCAGCAGAAAGAAGGGGCACATCTCCCCATGGAGCAGGAAGGGGATGCGGAGGCATGTTTCTCTTGTTCCTACTAAGGGTGGGAGGGGGAAAGCACCCGGACTGCCCCTTGAGGAAGGGGTTCATTGAAGGAAGGAAGGTTTCCTGGCCCAACTGCATTCGGAACTGGGAAGGGGAAGATGTGCCCTTTCCCCTTAGTCACAAATACCCCGTGAATCAGGAAGGGAAAATCATGAGGGTCCCGTGAAGTCTCTTGGTCAGCAGATGTGGGTGGTGGCAGAGGGGGGGGTTATAAAACAACCGCCCTCCTCCTGCCTGGCCACGTGGGTCTGTGGGTAGGGGGGGGTCCCTTCGGTTCCCTCTCCCTCCTGCAAGGAGGAGGACAGGAGGCAGGTGCCTGCCAGGCAGTGTAACATGGAAGTCGGAGCCTCGGGTGATGTTGTGAAGCCACCAAAGCATTCAGTGCTCCCAGTGCTGCCTCATCTCACGCCACGGGACACAGGTCCCTGCCGGGGAGCCTCACTGCAGGCAGGAGCCTGCCTGTCCCAGCAAGGATGCCCCACAGCTGGCATTCGGCAGCTCCCGGCCAGCAGTAGCCGTGGCTTTTCCATCTCAGTCTCGCCGTGGCAAGATGCAGAGGGACATGCGCGGAGCAGCCGGCAGAAATTGCTTACCCTGAAGAGAGCTGGACACGAAGCTCTGGGACTTCTGGAAAGACTGAGATGCTCAGACAAAACAGGGGGGTTGCAGTTTACAGACAGAGCTTTCTCCCAAGGGCGGTATCTGCGTTCACATGCCACTGATGCCTGAAAACACTCCCAGGGCAGCAGACTGAATTTCTCCCCCTCTGTCTGTAGCCTTTCTGTGGCTGCAGAATGGCCGTTGCTATGTGGGGAATGTGCCGTGACCACTTTGGGGGTGTTCTCTTTCAGCTGTTTCCTGCTGTCCACTGCTGCCCAGCCGTGCACAGCCTGTATTAGCTGGCATTTGCAGAAAGCTCTGGAAATGAGCAGAGTGACTTTGAACTGCCCCACGGGACAATATCCCTGCTCCATGGTGTTGCCAGAAGGCTGTCGTGTTGGAGAGGAGAGACTGGGACCAGGGCATTGCAGGATGACAAACCCTTGTGAGCTCCTCTGCCAGGCAGCTGTCCCAAAGTGCTGAGGGCTGGTCCAGGCAACAGCAGCATGCAATGGAGCATCCCTAGGGAGGACAAGGCAGGAGGAAGCCTCTGCTGTTCAGTCCTCCCTCTTCTGAGGGCAACGCAGAGTTTTACTAAGATCACAGCAGGAAACCAGAATGAGCAGAAAATAAATTCCCCTTCCACCTGTCCTAAGCACTAAAGCTGTTTCCTTAACCCCACTGTCCTCAGAAATGCTCTTACCGAGACCTCACTGAGCACCTGTGTGCAAAGCATGGGGTGAAACACCAGCTCAGACTGATGCTCTGAGCCCTTGCCCAGCTTGGGTAGCAGCTTCTGTACCAGTAACTCCTGAGCCCAGTGCAGATGTGGCCCTAGGCTAAGTGTTTGGTAAGGTTTGGAGCAGAGTTCTCTGCTCTCCCATGGGGAATGCAGGGCTCACCGCATGCGGAAGGTGGGCAGGACTGCAGGTTCAGCAGTTTGCTCTTGGCCATTTCTCATTTACGCAACCCCAACAGATGTCTGGGTAATACATTCCCCTCTTAACAAGCCTTTTCTGCCTCACATGGTGCACAAGGTCTCAAACCTCTGTACATTTCTCTGCTGCTGCACATGCATCCTGGTGGCAGGAAGCAAATATTCCCAATAAAAACAAATCATTGTGCTCTGATACATCCTTCCTTCAGGAGCAGTAGATGCAGCTGGGGAGCAGCTGGGTCCAGCCCCAGCAGGAGGGGTCCCCAGCTGCAAAGCGCTTTGCTAAACCCCGCTGCAGAGCCTGGAGTGCCCTGGAACTCCTAAAAAGATGCCCCTTCCTTCTGAACTCACCTGCCCTGCAGGGTAAGCTCTTTTCCAGGTGTGCATTATTTGTGCTGATCCTTTAAATTCAGCAGAGCTGGGGCTTGTAGAGCATCTCTGCCCGGTTTTCCTTCCCAGAATAGCAGGTTGCTACAGAGCTTGCTGTTCACCCAAAGTGGGCTAGCGGCGTGAGATGCTTTGTCCCAGCAAGCTCCCTTCCCACCCTGCCTGTGCTTGGCCAGGTGCTTCTTGCCTGTGGAGCCCAGCTGGTGCTTAAATCCTGGAGGGCTGGAGAAGTTCAGGTAAGATGTGCTTGCTCTCATTTTCTCTGCTTATGACTTGCAAAGGTGCTGCCTGTATTTTTCAAGCTCAGCAGCCCCCTCTTTTTGCTGGTAGGTTGCTGGGAAGCAAACACCTCATTTCCCTGGTTTTCCCCGTGCGTTGAGGAGGTGCTGCCCCATCAGTGTCTGCGTTAGCTGGTTGAGATGGACAAAATGGCTCCACTTGGTAGTTTTTTCTTTCCCTCATGCTTTTTGCTTTATAAGATGGACTCCTTCCAATACATGTTGCTGTGGTTAGAGATGTAGCTGGGACTGAGATTTTGGCATAGAAAGGAAGAAATGGGGCTGGAGAATCCCATCCCACCCCACCCCAGTCCCCAGAGCTGCCAGCTCCTTCAGCCTCTTCTAAACTGCCTGTTTGGTGCCTGAGGCTGATGCCCTGCTCAGGGAAGCTGAGGTTGCATGCAGAGCTCTGCTTTCTTCTTTTTTATTAAAAAAAAAATAAATAAACCCTGCTGTACTGGCTGCAGGGAAAAGCTTGGGAATGTGAACTCTCCTGGCTCAAAAAAAAACAAACAGAAAAAGCCCACAAGGCAAACTTCAGAGAGGCCCAACCGTTGCGCTTATTTTGAAATGCTGCGGAGGTTTGTGGGAGGCGGGACAGAGCCCGGCTCCCGGCTGCCTGGCCAGCCCAAGCCCCACCAGGGCTCTCCCAGGACCAAGGCGGTCAGAGCCGCTGGCTCTCCCCTGGGCACAGCCAGTGTGGAATGAGCGATGAGCTAGAGCATCCCCTTCATTTCCCCAAATAATATCCTAAAGCTCAGAGCTCCCAGATTCCTGCTCTGGCAGCAGTGCGGGGGAAGGAGGTGTCCAGGGCTTCCCACAGCTCCGGGGGAGTGGGGACAGTGGTGGTATCTACCAGACTCTGGGTTTTGGTGTGTGCATTGTATGTGCCAACAATTTGGTTTTCACACCTGGCTCAAACCTGGAACAGTAATGCTGTGAAACCCACCTGGGACTGCAGAACAACAGAATTTGGTGCTTAAGTATTTGGATATGATTCACGCTGCCAGTACATGTCTTCCCTCTGCCCTGCTGAGTCTGAGGTGGGGGGAAAGCAAGCAGAGATCCAGCACAAGCCGCTTCCCTCCTGCACGCTTCCAGCCAGTTCAGCCCCAGGATCCCTCGTATCGGTTGGACTCTATGATCTTAAAGGTCTTTTCCAACCAAAGTGATTCTATGATTCTATCCCTGAGCTTTGGGCTTACCCCTTCCTTACCCGCCTGCGCTGCCTCCTGGGTCTCTCCTGTTCATCCTGGCCTTGTGCAGCCTGGGATAAAGATCCCCTCTTGAGCATCTCTCCCGTGACGCGGGTCACTCTGCCTTCTCTGCCCTCCCAAAACCTCCTGTTTCCTCTAGCAGACCTGGGGCTCTTCCACCTCGTGCTGTAGGGGTTTGCCATGCAAACCCCCTTATTCCTCTTGAGGAATCAGGATTCCCTTGGCTTGAAGGGAGAGTGAGAAGAGGCAGCTCTGCAGGTGTGGGCACCCCAGAGGGTGGTCCCCTGGAAAAGGCAACGGTTGTCTCCCCGCTCCTCTCTGGCACACGTGAGGGTGAAGTTGGCACAAGGAAAACTTCATCCACGGGATTTTTTTCCTGCCTGGCTCTGGAGTCGAGCTGTGAGATGTCCCCTGTTTGCGACCTGGGCGCCGGGGAGGTGCCAGCCCCAGCCCCAGGCAGGGCGGATGGAGCCCAGGGGTGTCCCTGGCCCCGGGCGGGGAGGGGCTGGAGCGGGGCAGCGCGATGGGGGCTTCGCTCCGCACCCCCCGCCCGCTGGGCCACGGCGGCTGCGGGGCGCTCCCCTGCGCGGGGCTGCAGCACCCTCGTGTGGCTGCGGGGGGGACCCTGCGCCCCCCGGCTCACGGGGACCCCAGCCTATGGGGACCCCGGTCCGGGTGCTGGCTGGCCAGGGAGCTGGGGGCCGGCCTCGGGGGTGGGGGGGGGGCTGAGGTTCTTGGGGTGGAGGGATGGATGGGTGCTGGGTGCCATTCCTTGGGGAGCGGGTCGAGGAGGGAGGCTCGCGTCTGCCCCCGTGCCCTCTCCAGAGCAGGCAGACACGATGCTCTGCCTCACTCCAGGCCTCACTGCCCGTCTGCATGTGCTAATTTTTCCTTGCGTGCAGTAACTCTTCCTTGGCTTTGTAACACCCACTACAAAGGGGACCTTTGCTTCTTCCCCTCCTTCCCAAATTGTGACAGAGTCTTACACCCCCAGTGGAGAGCTGCCACCCAGCTTCTGGGAAGCTTCTATGCTGACTTAGGTTGGTTCCTTTTGGGGCTTGGAAAGAAGCAGCAGTGAGCAAAATCTCAGCTGCAGGGAGGAGATGCTCCTGCCAAGAGAAGCGCAGAGTTGGGGGTGACCATCATGTCCCCCAGGACAGGGGGGGCTCAGCTGCTGGGAGATGACAGGTTGCTGTCATATTAAATATGGTTTTGCAGCTTTTAGGTGGTGTCAGCAGGATTTGGAGGGTCTCTGGACCTTCCCGTTGCCACCAGAGGGAGAAGGGTACAAGGCACTTGGCACAAGGGTAGTGGGAGAGGAGGATGCTGTAACCGCTAGATGTCTGTACAATTCATTCTGGATGGGGATAACCAGGCTGGCATCCCTGTGAGCTGGAAAATGTGAGCTCTGTTTTGTCTCGCTGCCGTGGCAGCCAGTGCTGATGACAATGCAAAATTGTTCTCATTAAAATACTGCAGGGGCAAACTTTGACTTTTCATCAGTCGGAAAGCCACGTGCAAGTGTTGGGCTGTGGGGTCAGAAACAAGGAAAGGGGGCACAGGGAGGTCCTCCCATCAGCTGAGACCTTCCCTCTGGGAGTCAGCTAGTTGAAAACCAACTGCTTTGAGGAAGGAAACACCATTTGCAAATCAAGTTCTTGCAGGCTCCCCCCTTCGCCCCCCCCCCAGCTGAAGTTGTGGTGTGTGGAGGGAGACCAGGTCTCCTGAAGAAATCAGTTCTGGTGATGGATGTGTCCATGGCAGACTGCTTCCTCAGGGGAACCTCCTTCCCCATGCTGGAAGATGAGAGGTAGCACAGTGCCTTTGAGCTCCTCTTCACCAGCAGCCTTCCCGCGGCACATCCCTCCCCTGGGGAGCCGCAGACCCTGCCAGGTGAGCCACAGCTCTCT
The DNA here is from genome assembly GCA_034008185.1 of Gorsachius magnificus. Lineage (NCBI taxonomy): Eukaryota > Metazoa > Chordata > Aves > Pelecaniformes > Ardeidae > Gorsachius > Gorsachius magnificus. The sequence goes on from CM067094.1 coordinate 6,332,190, forward strand.
GTGCTCATCTGTCTCCTGGTTTGCAGGCCCCTCAGAAGCGGTCCATCGGCTCCTGGGAGCTGGCAGACCATGGGTTGAGACCTTCTGCTCTGGGACAGTTCAGGCAGGAAATAAGTGACATATTTCCAGCAGTTAACGATTGTGAGTCACTGGAAGAATCTGCCCTGGGATCTGCAAGCTCTTCACTTCCAAGGGTCTTTTGGCTCAGGGCTGGATGCTCTCCAAAGGGATGCTCTGCATTGGCCACGTGCTGAGGACATGAGGATGCTGTTTGGGTGATACTCTCTGCCTGAGGTTGGACAAATGACCTTAATGATCTACAAGTCACTTACTCAATGGATAAATAAGTGGTTACAAAGCAGTAGTGGAGCAGTACCATGGCATGGTGTGCGGGACCACGGCTGCTGGTGTAGGCTGGTATGGTTTTGCAGGCTGCACATCCCTCAGATCAGACCTGTAAATCATGTATGGGGTGCCCTGAGCCCCAGTGATGGTCCTGGGCACCAGCGTAGCTCCAGGTGCTGAGATACAATCTCTGTGTCTGTCCATGGAGTCGCCCACTGCCCCTGGGATGGTACAAGGAGCTCTGCAGCTGCGTTGTGGAGGATTTGTGCCCCTTCCAAGCCTTTCATTGTGTGGCCACCCCCTGTTTTTCCTCCCCTAGAACTGAAAATGGGGTGGGAAGACACAAAAGCTCAGGCAGTTTAGTGGGCTTGGGGTGATGTCCAACACAGGGACGTGCTCCCCTTCTACTGCGTGCTGCACTGAAGCACTGGGGTAAATGGGATGAGCCCTGCTCCCCTCTGAGGAAAGCTGGGATGCGTTGCTGTAGAGGTCCTTCCTCAACCTTGCAGTCCCGTGGGGTTTGTGTGTCACAAAGGCCACTGATGATGGGGGACACAGGAGTTGCTGCTGGGAGGGAGCTGATCCTGCAGGCTCTCGTAGAGCTGAACTCCTCGGGGTATGTGGGAGAGCTGCAGTCCCCTGGCTGTGAAGGGGGAATCGGGGATGGCTTGGGGAGGAGGAGGAGGTGACAAAGGCGTCCTGTAAGCTATACCATGGCAGGTAAAAGAAACAAGGCGAGCCCAGGGTGTCCCTTCTCCACCCAGCCCTCCCTCCCGCTGCAAATCAGCAGTTTTCTGCACAGGCAGTTGAATCTCTGCCACGTTGCACCGACACAGACCCACCCACCATTAACTCTCTAACCCTCTCTGAATACACTTTATACCTTTCATCTCTGCAGTATCTTGGGGTGATGGATTTCAGGCTTTAGTTGTGCTGCGAGTTTCTACAACAGCCGTGAGGGCACTTTCTGCCTTGTTTTCTAATCCTTTCCTAGCAATTCCTGGCACTTTACTTGCTGCTCTTCAGTCTGAGGGTGTGCTGGGCCGTTTCCCCTGGGCACGTCTTCGCACCTCTCGGCCTTGCATTACCTCTGCTGCTTTATGGCAGAGCTCCTGGAGCTCTTTTTGGCTTTGGCTGCCTCTGACCACCACTTCCCCTGCTTTTGGGTGCTCTGCACCCGTGGGCCTTTGCTCCCTGGGAAGCACTTTTCAGTCTAAGAGCTGATGGTTTATTCCTACCCTTTTGTTTCATATCGTTTAGCTAGCTATCCATGCAGAACCTGACTCTTCTCCTTCCTTGCCTCTTAGCTCAATTTCTGTAGACCTGGAGGAGAAAAGCCCCAGGGAGCCACGTGCTGCCCAGCTCCCCTGTGACGGGCTGGGCAGGGGCTCTCCCTGGGATTCATCCTGCTCACAGCATCCCGTTCCGACCGGAGCTCCTTGCAAATCGGCTCAACTGCAAGGCTCTGCCGAGCCCCAGCAAGGCTGGGCTGCCCTTCAGGTCCCGCATCCTCTCACCCCCACAGCCTGGCTCTCTGCCCATGTGCCCCATCTGTGCCCAGCCTGCAGCTCACCAGATTAATGCCCTTCTTGGTGCATGGGATGGAGCCTGGAAGAACTGGATTTAGTGCTGATTTGGGTTCAAAGTGCTTGTGCTGCCCAGCCCTTACCGAGTCTGTGTGCTTGACAGAACAGCATCTGTCCGAGTGCCGGGATGTGCCTGCAGTGATGGTGTAGGAGATGATCTCCTTATTTCCTCAGTGCCTCCAATTCTCGGAGCAGGTCCAGACTTCCACATTGCCTGTTTCCAGCTCCCAGGGCTGTGCAGTAACTTTCTGGTGATCTCTGCTGGGACCACTGATGAGCACCCATCCCAGGAGGACAGGACGTCTGTAACAGATGCTCATCCCTCATATCTGTGGAGCATCAATTAGTATTTGCAGGTTTCCACCCCCATTTATGATGCTGGATTTGACCCCATAACCTAGCAGCAAGGGCTCTGCTGCCTGCTCCTGGCCGCATCCCATCTCGGCCCATTCCCTTGCTGCTAGGGGCAAAAGTGGGTGCTGCTCCCAAGGCTGTGGGTATGAGCTGGGGCCAGCTTTAACGTGAGCTGCTGCTCTGTGGGGAATTCGCAAGCTGACCGGGGCAAACCCTGTAAGCTCCACCACTTCCAGGGGGATTTGGAAGGGGAAAAGCAAACCCAGCCTTCTTCCCTGACACCCCTTCCTCAATAGCCCACACTCATTATCCCAAAATGAAGTAAGAGGGATCTGGGAAGGCCATGCAATCAGCTGTTATGCAGGGACCTTTGTTAAGGTGTTTTCTCTGCCCCTTGAGTTTCCACCATCTCCAGGCATCAGCTCGAGGGTCCCCAAGCCAGAGTGAAGCCCAGCAGTTCCTCTGCGGGAGCATCGTCTCCCGGCCCCGCGGGGCTTTGATGCGCTCCCCCCGTACTCCTGCCCCTCTCCCGGGGTGTGTGGGCCACTTGCTGTTTGGGAGCCTGGGATGAAATCCAAGTCTTGGGGAGGAGGTGTGAGATGCCACCATCGTGCAAGGTGAAGGTGGCCAGGTCATGGCTCTCGCCCCCTCGCCCAGGGCGGGCTGTCCCTGCCTGTGCTGCTGGCCCAGGGCAGGTGGGGAAACCACCGTGGCTGGCGAGGAGAGAGCCACATCCCCGTCATGTGCGCAGACACGTCTCTACTCAGTAAAATATTTATTCCTCCATTATTTCACAAGAGTTGTTTTTACAAAAACCTTACAAAAATTTGCAAAACACATGCAGAAGAAAAAAAGAAAAATCCATCGTGGATCTTGTTACAAGTAATTGAAATGTACAAATAGGAAGGGCGAAAGGGAGCTTAGATTACAATAATCCCTCCGCCCTGCTACCCCTCTGTGGGCGCAATTTGTATCTCGTCTCAGTGAGACTTCAGCGTTGACTGACAGGCTGCGATAAGCTGCCAAGAGCACGGTGAAGGAGGGGCCCTAAGATTAGGAGTGAATGTTTTCAAATATATATATACATATAGATATTTAGTGAAGAAATATTTATTCCCTGCTTTTTTTAGGTTTACAGAAACGGCATCTGCAAACTATTAAATGGGTTTATTTTCATTAATGCTCTCAAAGAGGCAGCGACATTTATATCCCTGTGGTTTCATCTTGTATAACTGAAAAAAGAGCCCTGTGCTTTCCATGGGAATAGGACCCCCCCAGCCCCCTCCTCCTGCCCCAAGCAGCGTTTCTCATGGCGGATGATTTGATCCGCAGTGGATCCGTCTTCCCCCCCCGGCCTGGCATGTCTCAGCTTTTGTCAGGACTCTGCGTGGGGTCTCGCTGTGGCCTGGGGAGCTGTGTGCTTCCCCTTCTGGCATGGTAAATGGGGGGGGATACCAGCCCTGGAAATAGGGGTGGGGGGCACAGGGTGGGTATTTAGCGTGACTTTGCTCCCTGGATAAGGTGGCAGTAGCGGTCAGGCTGTGCCCCCTCCCTGCCCACCGTGCTCGAGGCGGTGGTGGCTGTTCCCAACTGGGGGGCTGCACTGTGTGGAGCAGAAAGAGCCAGAGCGGGGGGAAGGATGGACGGGCCAGTTCACCCCCCACCAGAGGAGATTTGCTCCTCTCCTGGTTCTCCCATCAGGCCTCCAGCTCCGGGTGCTGGGCGAGTGCTCCCGGGCAGGCGCTGCCTGGGGTGAAGCTGAGGGTCCTGGTGTCGCAGCCACTGTTGCCACGTGTGGCTGCAGTGAGAGTCCCACTGGGAAAAGGAGAGGGTGCTTCTGGGCATGGTGGGGACTTGGGTGGGCACGTGTGTAGTTGGGGCACTTTCAGCCTTGGTGTTGCAAACTGGAGGATGTTTATCTGGAGGAAGCACCTTAGCAATTGCTGTATTCATCCTCGGATCTACTGCCACAGGCCCCAGCGGGGCTAAGCCCTTCTAGGCAAGTAGGGCTGGTGCCTTCTCCATCCAGGCCACCCGTCTGAGCTGGTGCTGTCCCTGTACTTGGCTGGTGGCTCTTTGGGTGGGGAAAGGGTGGTCTGGTTTCCAGGGTAAAACCTCCATTGCTCTGGCTCATCCCTCCTTGCTGTGGTATTGGCAGGGGAAGGTGGAGGGTGCGTCTGTCTCTCTGCATCTCAGTCCCATGGGCGAAGGACTGGGGTGCCATAAGCCTGGGGCAAGGTTGCCCACCCTGTGTCCATCCCCCTGCACATCCCACCTTGCAACCTCATTCGGCTGCACGGCAGGGTGGGATGAGGGGGAAACCATTTCCTTTCTGCAAAACCAAAAAAGTCCACCCCCATGGAGTCACCAGCCCCAGATCCCCGCGCACATCTGCGAGCTGCCGACAGGGAGGCTGTGCCTCCGGAAGGCGAAGCCTGCTTTGCCGTTGGCATGAAGCTCTGGGAGCCGCCTACTCAGCTAAAACCCAACAGCTTTTTCCAATTTTCTCTTTCCCTGGGACGGTTCAATGACCTGGGGCTCTGCAGGATCGCTGGCAAACCTACCGAGGCAGGGCAGCGGTGCCTGCTTGGGGACCGGCGATGCTCCCTCCAGCTTGCAGGAGAGCTCACAGGCTCCAAGAGAGTCTGTTGCGATGCTCCAGCCCTCCTTGCCCCTCTGGGAAGGGACAAAGCCTGATGCCATCAACATAGGCAGCTCCTAAATGCAGGCAGCGCGGTACAGGGGGCTGGCCAGGACTGGCCACAGCAGGGGCAAGCCATCAGCTTCCCAAAGTCTGTCCCAAGCACCGCAACTGGGGATGCACAAAGAGGCAAATGCGTGGCTTCGGCATGCACGGTTGAGTGCCGCAAGTCACAGCTGGGCGGAAAGGGGGGCTCGTGATCCTCCCACCGCTGCATGCTGTCCCTGCGGGAGGAGAAGACCGAATAATTCTTTGGCGCTCTGGGTGAGATACCCAAATTGGTCAAATCCAATAGTCCAAGATCCTTCCATGTTTGGAAGCAAATTCTTGTTCCCTTGGCAAGTCTGTTTGTCCTCGAAGAGCGCGTGGGGGGTATGTGTGTGTATATATAGCCTTTATTATAAGGGTGTGCAGAAAAGCAAGTTTCTAACCAAGTTTGCTCCATATGTGGCTATAATTATGTGCCACTTTGGCCTGGGACTGACTCTACCTTCAAAAGGGAAGAGAAGAGGAGAGGAGAGATGCTGAGACGTTGGATGAGTGGCGTGTGGGTTGGGCGGGCGGTGGGTTTGTCCTGGACCGGCACAGGAGCTCCACGCTGTATCCTGGATGAGGCCATGGGATGGGCTTTGCCCTGGTCAGTTCACAGTTGGCACCTGGTTCTGATGGAGGCTGAACTCTTTGGCTTTGAGGCGCAGGCTGGCGATGCTGTTGGCCATGTTCACCCCTTGGGTGGGTGTTGCGGTCCCGCTGGAGCTGTAGGAGGGCACAGTGCTGCGGGGAGGGAGCAGGGGAGGAATGAGGCATGGCCCATGGAGTCGTCCCCGTGGCCTGCGCAGTCGTGCCAGCTTCCCAGGCCAGACTGGCTGTTCCCTCTTAGACATCTCCCACAAGAGCAGTCAAGGCTTCAGCATTTTTATGTGGCTGGATACATGTGGGAACCCCCTCAAACTATGCACCAGGAGGCCCTGCCTTGAGCTTTTGGACGAGATGGCTGGACGTGGAGAGCTGGGAACCAGAAGGGACCCATGCCACCTCCCGTGCCGAGATGTGGGAAGGGTCAGCGCAAGGCCAAGCGAATCCCTTGCGAGGACCAGGGCCCCCAGCTCCTACCCTGAAATGCATGGAGGCAGGGAAGCCTGCTCAGTGGCGGGCAGGAGATGCTCAGATGGGGCTGAGACAGATTCCCAAAGCAAAGCTGGACGAGCTCCTTTTGGCCCTGTAAAACTCCCTGTGCCCTCAGCAGTGGCACAGGGCTGTGCTACCACAGCGGTGGGGCAGTCCCTAGGCAGCCTGTCCCATGGCCACCTCCTCCCCAGCTCCTCCAGCACCTGTACCTTACCTGTACGGGGAGGTGCTGGTCCAGGAGAGATACTCCGGGGTCAGCGTGGTGGGCCGCGGTGCCATGGGCTGCTCAATGGCCGCTTCTTGGCTGTAGGATTTGAGGAGTGATGCCGACCTGTTGGCCAGCATTGCCCTCTCATTACGGCGAAACTTGGCCCTCCGGTTCTGAAACCAGACCTGCGTGGGGAGGGAAGGCGGTCAGCAGGGACCTGGTGCAAGCAGGGATGTCCCAAGCATCTATCCTACCGACCATGGTCATGTGCAGAGAGAGAGGGGACAGTCCCAGCTCCTGCCTGGAGACAAGGCAGGGGGTGTTGTTTTCTCCCACACAAACCTTTGCTCACCTGGACTCTCGCCTCGCTGAGGTTGACCCTTCTCGCCAGCTCCTCCCGCACGAAGGCGTCGGGGTAGTGCGTCCTCTCGAAGACCCTCTCCAGAGCCTGCAGCTGGCTGCTGTTGAAGGTGGTGCGGTTCCTCCTCTGCTTCTTCTTCCTCTTGGCTGCCCCACGGCTTGGGCTCAGGCTCTCGCCTGTGGGGAAAGCACAGAAGAGGCCACATGAGAGCCAGACCCCTGTGAGACCCCACAGACCCCACATGCAGAGCCGGGTGGGCTCGAGTCCTCCTGGGGGTCTGCACTCCCTTGCTCTGTACCAGTCGTGCTCCCTGCAGGCACCTGGGACTCCATGGGGAGCAGCATGTGTGCAACCCTGTGGTGTCCTTGAGAATCAAAACTTATTTCAGGACCTGCTGGGGCTTAGTGTTAAACCCAACATTTGCAAAGACCTGTGGTGGTTTCATGTCCAGTTAAAACCACCTGGACCTGATTTTGAACACTAGTCTCAGTGGATTCTGGGGCAGCACTTGACCCAAACTGCTGGCACTGCATCTCACAGCCCCCACCCTGCCAACGAGGACACGTCCACAGAGTGTCTTGGGCTTAGCTCTAGCTAAGGTTTTAGGGCAAGCTTTCATGGACGGCAATAGAAATTCAGCACCGAAACATCTCTGAGATGTGAGTCTCGGCTCCCACCTCCAGCAGCCCCTCAAGCCCTGGCTGTGCCGTGTCCCCAAGGTGACACAGGACTGCAGCCGAGCATCTGCTCATCCAACCCTGTTCTTCTGAGCTAGGAACAAACGCCACCACGTCTCGCAGAGCTCAGCCTCCGCAGTGTTTATTTCTGGCTTTGCTGGCTCATGGAAACATGAAGCTGAGGGTGTAGTTTGGCTTCTCAGTATTGATCGTGGGCTTTCAGCCAGGCTGAGATTAAACTCCTCTTTGTCGCCAGTATCATCAGGTTTAGGCAAGCTTATGAAGTCTTTTTCTGAGATACCCTGTCAGCTGCCTGCAAAGGCTTCACGGGGAACGCGTCTCGCTGTCGTTATTCCTTGTGGAGGTACTGGTTAATTATTCTTTCTGTTAATAAAGCATCTGGATCCAATCTGTACCTACTGGTGGGAAAGTATTTTGGAATTATTTTAAATGTTAATAGTTTTATGACATTCTGATTCATAGCAGGGTTATATTGGGCTTTTCTGCTCTATATCATTGCAGAGGCCATGATGGCAGGAATTACTGCTCCCTGAATGCGCTCAAGGAATAAATACTTGCTAATAAGCTATTTTGATACTTGTTAAATAGATGTGCAGCATTCTTAGATGATACTTGAGCAAGTAACAAAATCTACTGGAAGGGATATCAACTCTCTTGCTTCAAGACACCACCAAGCTGTTGAGCAGGAGGGAACTACCAAGACCTTTAAGGCCAGAAAAACCTTCCTGGACCTTAATTCTGAATAATTCAAGCCATGAAACCTCCACCAACAAGTTCAATCAAGTCCCTAAGATCCCTTTGTGCCCGAGTATACCACGCCCAAGGGCTGTCCCACCCTGAGATGAGCCATGAGGACCAGAGGAACCTCAGTATCTGCTGGGAGGTTGTCCCTGGGACTAACCACCTTCTACCCAAAGCAGGGTCCAAACTTAGAGCTACTGCAGGTTTTTTTGCACCGTCCTCTGAAAAACATGCTGCTGGCTGATGCTACCAACAGCGTCCCGGTGCCAAATGCAAGCCACGCCAGGGGATGTGGCAGAGGAAGAAGGGTTAAATTTATTTCCATTGCAGACAGTGGCCTCCTGGAAAGAGCAGACAGCTTCTTTGGTGCTTTGCTAGGGTGAGGACCGGTGCCAGGGCCTGGGAGTGCTGGGTGCCACCAACACCCTGACTCATTAAGGGATGAAGCGTTGGGCTGGGAGGAGATGCAGGGGTGCGGAGGCAGGACCTGAGCACCACCAGCAGCCTCGTGCCCAAATCCCAGGTATGTGCAGGGATGCTGCATCATTTGGACCACAATAGGGCCAAACTGCTGGGACCATGAGGAGAGGAGAGCATCCCTGGATGGGAAGAGGAGGAAAAGAAGCTCCGTCCACCTCCCAGGGGCTTGCTGCAGCTGCCTGCATTTCTCTGGGTCTTTTGTTGTGTCCTGGGTACATTTGGACCTTGGTTGACCATCCCTTGGGTTGGAAACAGCCCATGCTCTTATATTTGGGACATGGCCTTGGCTGCGTAAAGGCGTGATGGACGGTGCCATGCCTGAAATACGTGCGGGTTTGAGGCCCTTTCCCCGGCCAGGAAACCACAGGCTGCCCTTCGCCGCCGTTCGTGTTTAAAGGCTCACAAATAAAATTCTCCAGATTCCCTCCAGCCCTTGTTCCTGCAACTTCAAATGTTCTGCCAGTCTCTGCTTTCCAGTTGCCCCTTTCAGTTAAACTCCTTTTTTGGTCCTGTTTTCCTTCAGCGAGCTAACGAGCCGCTGGATTAAAATACATGAAGTCCAGCCATGGTTGTCCCTGAGTTTTCCGGGAGCCTGGGACCGAAATGGGAACCATCAGGCTGGGAAGGAGCTACAGGATGTAACAGGGTGAGAGACGTTTCCTTGTGGGTTTATGGCCAACCCGTAGGGATCCTGGGGAAATTATAGACCAGGGCTTGGTTCAAAAAGTGCCGTCACCAAGGGCACCCACTGCCCCCCACCAAACCGGCAATGATTTCAACAGAACCCTAGTAAATGTATAAATAAAATTTATAAACCCCCTTTGGTTTTGTCCCCAATTTAAAATCTGGCTGTGGGACTTTTCCATAAGTGAAGGCTTCTCTCACCCATTCAAATTTGGCTGAAAGCAAGGAGGAGGAGGAAAGGTTTCTTAAATTAACTCTCAAACCAGCTCTGTAGGATCTGGCCCCATTCCTGGCTGATTTCTATCTCCCCAAACCCACGGAGGCAAGAGCTAAATGGCTGCGGGAGCCAGGCGGTGCCAAGCAATTCCCGTACCGGGCTAGCAGGTGTGCAGGGATGGAGATTTAAGACCAGTGTTGGGTCAGGATGTGTCCAGGTGCTGGTGGTTCCTGGGTGGCTGGAGAGCTGCAAGCCCTGGGCCATGCCTGGGTCGGGGCATTTTGTTCAGCCCCTATTGCTGGTTTTAATGGAGGGACCTTCTCCTGCGCCACAAAACCTCATGGGAGGTGCCAGGGAGCTTCTCAGAGGATGCTGGTGGCCAAAACCCCTTCCCCACCTACTCACACCTCCCCTAAAAAACACTGCACCCTGGTGTGGCTCAGAGCTCCCCAATCCCCCACAGAAACCTTTGCTTTCCAGCTCAATTCTCTGCTATGTTCGTGTCCTGCCCCCCATTTCCCACCCCATCTCCATACTGCAGGGAGGCAGCTCCATGCCAGGCGCCTGCCTGCGTCCTCTGCTCCGCTCAAGGATGAGCCTTGGTAACGGATCAACATCTTTTCCCCATTAGCTCAGGCACTGCAGGCTTGTGGGACCAGATAAATGCCACCCTAATTGCTGGCGGCGTGCGTCTGACAGGTTTATAGCGTGCAAAGTCGGTCCGGATCACTTCTACCATAGATGCTTTAATAACCCCAAATCAGCTTTCCAAAAATGAGCATCGCTACGCGCTCTGCGGCATTGGAGAAGGAACGGGGAAGGGGACGGGTTGGGTCTCCTGAAGACCCCCTGCCATCTCGCTGCCACCCATACGTGGGAATCGGATTTACCTGGATTCACCAACACCTTGATGGAGGAATCGGAAACCAGTTCCCCGCCCTGATGGGCTTCCAGGAATCGGAGTTTGTAATTGCACAAAGTTAAAAATGAGCTCAACACCGTCTGTCTTTTGCCCCAAAGCAATGCTCGGGGAGAGAGAAAACCAAACCTTTGCCTTTGTCAGTTATAATTTGGGGGTTCGTTTGGGGCATGGCTGGAGGTATTGGCTTGATTGTCCAACCTCGAGGTCAGAGTGGACTCCTGAGCCATCCCCCCAGCCACCTTCGCCTTCCGTGTATTTATCCTCCACTGATTACAGTTTCCACTAAAGGGAAAAAAATGCAGGGGAAGGGGGAAAACGGGGCAGGGGGGATGTTACCAAATAATGAAAGATGGCGTGGGGGGAGGACGGGGAGAGGGAGGCACCAGGGCTTTGCACAGAGCAGGATGGGCCCGGCATGCTTCACAAACAAAGCCTTAAATCGCCCCAGTGTGTTACAAAAGATGCAAGTCTTTTTGCCAATGATGTGGACGAGTTTTGGAGTGCTGGATACAGCCGGGGTAACCTCCAGCCTCCTCCCCGTGATGCCCAACCTCAGGCAGTGCTGCCTGGCCGAGAGGTGCGGGCAGCCCAGGGAGCAACGCTCTGCCCTACGGATGCCATGGAGTGCTGGGAGTTACCCCAAAAACCGTGCTCCATGCCAGAGCGCCGATGCTGGCAAGCCTGGCCTGTGCTGCACTGGTGAGCCGCCCTGCCACCAGGAACTGGGAAGCAACTGGTCCTGCCCCATTTGCAAAGGCAACGGCCCCAGTGCCGTCAGGTCAGAGCCGTGCTGGTTCAGCTGAGCGCTGACCGAGCCCGCTTTTCCAGCTCTTGCCTTTTCCCTGTGTGCTTCCATTAGTTTTCCATAGGAAGGACTTGGCGGGTTTCAGCTGCCAAAGCCCGGGCACTGGGCTCGCTGAGGGGGGGCCCCACGCTGGCAGGGCCCCCAGCCTCCCGCGCAGCAGCCGCCGAGTGCTGTAAAGAGGTAATTTTCACTAGATTTCCACCGAGGCTTTGGCTTTGACTTACGACCTCCATTAGCGAGCGATAAATGACCTCCGTCCAGCTGTGATCCAGACCTAACCAGCATTTAAAATCCCAGCTGCTCGCACGCCTGAGTCCCGGGGACCGCGATGTCCCCGGGCAGGGATGCTCCGGCAGGGCAGCTCATCCCTCGGGACGGCTTTCGGTGGTGGGCTCCATCACCAACTGTGCTCAGTCTCCCGCTGCAGGGCGGGGACACCCAGTTTGGGGATTCCTTTGCAAAATGTTCATCCCAGAGCGTGGTGATTGCCCCACACCGTCCCTGCGACCTGGGATGGTCACCCTGGCCAACTGCAAGCTTGTCTCTCCCCTGGATGATGCTGCAAACCCCCACCACGTGCGCCGCCACATCCTGGGACAGGTTTTGCCGGCTCCACCTCTGCCATTTGGCTTTGGGGTGCAAATCTCCCCCCCTTTCTCGGGGGTTGTGTCAGAAGGAAGCGAGTTCAACCCTCTCCTGCAAAAAAACCCAGGCTCCATGTCCTCCAACGTGTTTCATTTTCCATTGCACCACAGACCCCAGAGCCCCAAACAGTTTTCTGCCGTTAAATTATTTCACGCGTTCTATTTATTGGCGAGCAGTTTGCCAAAGACCTTTTAAGCTTTAAATTTTTCACTCCCCCTCAGCCAAATGATCAAATCTGCCATACCATTTACTTCCCTTCTCCGCCTGGAATGGCATTTTTTCCCCCTTTTTTTCTTCTTGGGTATAATTTAAGGGTTGAAATAGCCTGGAGGGAATTAGCTGTAAATTCTTCCTAAGACAAATAAATTCAGCCCTCTAAGTTTCTACGTTTTTCAAACTGTTGAGAGACGTTTTGGGTTTGTTTTACTTGAAATAATGATCGTGGCATATCTGACCCTCAGGCTGCAGCCGGCTCTAACCAAATAAATAGCTTTTATTAATTAAGGTTTATCCTTAACAAATAAAACCCCAATTTGATCTCGGCCAGCTGAATTAGCAAAAATAAACAACGGGTTCTCCGGGCACTTGATGTGGATTTAACAAATTAACGCTGGGCCTTCATCAGGGAAGCCGCAGGGTGGTGGAGGCCTTTTACAGCCAAGAAATCCTTTGGAAAAACAATGTCTTTCGTTTCTCCCATGGTCTCTCGGTAAACATGTGGACTCCCTTCATCCCTTTATATACTCCGGGGAAGCAAGGAGAGCTCCGGCGATGACGTCCACTGAAGTTTCATGTGCAATTGTTTAACTTGTTCCTCTAAATCATGCGATGGGGAGGAAGCGTTTCCCTTTGGATCGCGGCAAGCAGCGCCGCAGCAAAGCTCTTGGGTTTTGGAATTGCCCCTCTGTGGTGTCCGCCTGCTCCAGTTCCTTTTTATCCCTTAACCTTGGCCCAAAGCCAGCTACTGCCAGCGCTGCCCTGTCTTGGGACGGGGCTGGGGGCAGCCTGGGAGCCCCCGGGAGGCTTCAGCTCCCCACATGGGGGCTTCACAGCGAGGAGGGCTGGCAGGAGGGATGCACTACAGCCCAAAGGGGAGCTGGGGACCTGTCCCCACTCACGGGTGCAGGCGGCACAGAGTTTGTCGCAGAAGTGATGGTGGGAGCTGCCTATGCCACTACGGGTCTTTAATCTCCCCAAATCATCTCAGGAAGCCCTGGGGGCTGAGAAGCAGCTGGGAAGCTGGCCCCCCACGTGTGCTGGGTCGCCCAAATGTGGTGCCTTTCCTGCGCCCACCAGTGAGCCCAGCCTGGGTGCACGGGACCAACCCGGCGTTGCAGCTCAGGGGCAAAACCAGATCGGCGTAACTCCATTTTCTGGGTGGTTTCACCCCGCTACCCAGGGGAGAAGCCCCCTAGGGCCACCAACCCCTGCCCATGGGGTGCTGGTCCCAGCTTTGCTTGGCATGATGCTGCGAGGTCCAAACCCATCCCAGGGACAACCCCTGGGCACAGGGGACAGAGTATCCCTGGGGAACGGGGGCTGCCATCCCTTTCCCGGGCTTCTCCGCTGCCAGGAGCAGGCTCCAACCTCCTCATCCGGACCCACCGCTGCTCCCTGCTCCCCCTCCAGCCCAGCCCCAACCTCACAAAAACCCTGGGAATGCCGGAGGCTCTGGGGGGGAGATTGAAGCTGGGGGGGTCCAAATGTGCTGAGTCCGAAGGAAAATTTCTCAGCTCAAGTGGCGTACATGAAAAATTTAAGAGAGGGGCAAGTCTCAGCTACTGGAGAAACATTACAGCAAAATGTTTCCGAGGATGTTTCACCTCATTAATTGTGAAAAAACTGAAACGCTGACACGTTTTTACAGGCTGCCAGTTTTGCTGGGGGAAAAGTGTCTCTGTTAAAAAGGAGCAGCAAAAGCCTGGACCAAGAAAGAGGCCAAGGCTGTCCCGGGAGGGCCTTAGCCTGCGCTCACTGACAGGCAGCAGCAGACTGTTTTATGGTTATAGAGCTGCCGCTGCACCAGCCAGAAACCACCCAGCACCGCAGTTCGCTGCCCCTGGCTGCATGGACGCCCGATTTTCAGGCGGATCCTGCCTGACAGTGCTTCAAGCCTGGGGATGCTCCGTGCACAGCCTGCCCCCCCGAGCCCAGGAGGCTTTTCCCCTTGCACCCCCAGAATCTGCAATTGCGATGCCAGGGCTGGTGTGCCGGGGCTGGGCACCCCTCGTGGCACATCTGACTGGAAGCCTGAGCAAGCTGGGAAGGTCCTAGAGAGCCGGTCAAGCCGGCAGCATCCCTGCATCCAAATGGGGATGTGTCCAGCCTGTGCTTGCAACCTGACTGCAGCACCACAGCTTTTTTTTGGCTCATCCTCATCTTTAGTGCAGCAAATGCCTTGAGAACATGACACTTAGTTGGGTTTCAGGACCAGAAGGAACCTGGAAAGGAGAAGCCCCATGTTGCAGGATGCTGCCTCTCTTAGGGATGGTCCCAGCCCAGCAGCAACCACCGAATTCAGGGGTGAGAGCCATGAGCGGATTCAAAGCCAGCTCTCCGGCAAGGGCGGCAGTGATTTATCTGCTGCAAAACCCAAGCGCACAAGAGGGACAAGATCGGGAGGTGTTACAGCAAGGAAGGGAGGGAGAGAGAGGAAGAAGGGGATGAAGAGAGGGGAACCAGATGCTGGAGAAGCCAGGCAAGGACCCGGCCAGCTGACTTGTGCTCTGTGATTTAGAGAGGATGCCCCGAAAGCTGGTAAAATCCATGGGGCTGCAGGTAAAGCCCCAAGGTTTTGATGTGCCCAGCCCTCCCCAACCACTTCACAGCCCTTCCAACCACACCAAAGGCTCCTGCCCCAGCTGGAGGCTTATGCGCAGCCCAGCACGGTGCTCGCCCAGCTGGGGCCAGGCCCCAGGAACGGTGTTTTAGCACGGCTGGCTCTTGCGTCAGCGGAAGTGTTTAATGAATTAATTGCAGCCACGTTCCCCGAAGGAGGAGGCAGGATCGGTGGGATACTGTCAAGCCTCAGGAAAGGGCTGGGGAACATCTTTGGCCACAAAGCTCCAGTGGGAGAGGGCTGAGCAGCACAAGAAATCCCCCCTGTGCTCTCCCGGGTGGCTGGGGGAGATGGTGCCATCACCCACCTTTGGCCTGAGGTAGGAACCACCAGCCCATGGACAGACTCTTGGAGAAGGGTACGCAGGCAGATCCTGCCAGGGGCTCACGGGCTCCAGCATGGACCCCAGCATCCTGGCCCCAGCCCCAACCCTGCGGCAGAATCCAGACCACAGAGCCTGGCACTATCAGCACCCCATTAAACAACTGCTCCAGAAACAGCCTTTAAAGCCAGGCAATGGCGTTGGCACACGGCGCAGGGCTCAGTGAAGCATCTCACTGTGCTTTCCCAGCAGCCCGGCTCCCACGCGCCCCAGGAGCTGGGGCCGGGGCCATTGTGCAGGGCCACAGGGCTCAGACTGCCTGGCTGCGCCCGCTGACGGGTGGCACCAGCCCAGGGCATCCAGCCTGGGACCCAGGATGCCAAGCGCATCCCTTGGGCTCAGTGACCAAAAAAATTCCCTCCCAGGGCCATGCCCGCATGGGGTGGCGGGTGACCCCAGCCTGGCCAAAGGCTTTCAGGAGCTGCCAAGAGCATCCCGTGCGCGCAGAGGAGGCTGCAACCACAGCCCGACACAATGGGCTGTCCCAGCTCCAACGCCACCATCGCCTCCATTGTGTCAGGTCTCCATGGGGATGGAGCCGCAGAGGATCCGAGTGGGGGATGAGCTGGGGTGCTGTTCCCCCCCCGCCCCCGGATACCCTGGGTTCCACCCTGAAGGATGGCAGGGCAAGGAGAAAAGCCTCCCGGGAAATATCCATCATCTGTGCGAGTTTTCTGGGGACAGTGGCACTGCAGCAGTCACTGCCGGGCGCCCCCGTCAGCTTTGCGTGGTTGGGGTCTCTGTCATCTTCCCTGCTCACAGTGGGGGAACACACAGCTCAAGGGGGTTCACTCCCCTCTAGGGTCCCCCTTTGCCTAGATGAGGCTGGGGCCAAGCCTCCAAAAACTCATCCGTGACAGTGCCGGTCTGGGACGTCCCCTGCAAATGCCAAAGAGGGAGAGGGGGAGACAGGATGGGTATAGGGATGTGGCGTGTGTTGTGCCACAGCTCCCGGCTTTGCCCGGGGATGCTCCAGGAGGCTCAAAGGGCTCCTGGGGCTGATGCTCATGGCCGCAGGACCGGGGGTGGCAGGAGCTGCTCGGCCGAGTGAGCTGAAGCCCTCACGGCACAGCCAAGCGCCTCGGGAAAAGGCACCGCGGTGGGTTTGAAGTGACAAGCTGGGCCAAGTACAGAGCAGCACCGGCCAACGGGGGATCAGGAATTTTAATTTTGTTCTCCTGTGAATCTGCCAGCCCCCGCGGCGGAGGCCTGGGGACCAACAAAAGGCACTGGCTCTCCCCCAGCCGCCAGCAGCCGGGAGCCTCCCTGGCGAGGAGGCATTCACCAGGGGGGGTTTGCTTTCATCTCCCAGCCAGGAGAACTTCTTGTGGTGGGATGAGACCAGGGCTCGGGCTGCCCTGCACCTCGCACTGCTGTAGCACCCCAGGATGCCCCTGGGGATGAAGCCCCCGGCACCCACCCGGGATGTAGCCTCCCTGCTTTGCCATGCATGAAAATAGCTGAGCGTGGAGAGCGGCAGCACCAGTGACAGTGAAGAGTTGTGTGAATGGCCGCCAAAATGCTGGGGCTTGGGTCAGCCCCGGGTGCCGCAGAGAGGGGGCCTGGGCAGAGGGCATGGTCACGGTGGCAGCCCACAGCCATCAGCGAGGGTGATGCCGGCATGGATGATGCCAGGGTGGATGATGCTGGGTTGGACAGACCCCACCGTCCCGTGTCAGGGCTGAGCATGGCAGTTGCTGCTTCTCTCGCCCTCCCAGAAATGTTTTAGGCACCGTTTGGTGCATCCATGATGCAGCCACAGAGGTGCCAACATCTCTCACATGCGGCCGCCTGACATAACAGGTTACACAGTTTCCCAGCAGGGCATGGGGCATGTGTAATTAATTAACACTAATGAGACTTGTGCAAGTGCCGGCCCCAAGAGCAGCACCCGCCTGCGCTTGCAAAGCCCCACCAAAAACTCAGCTTTAACTGCAAAGCCGTTTTCTTCCCGGGGGATTGGGAAGGGGACAGCATGGCGTCCCCTTTTGGGGGACCATTGGACCATCACAGTGTCGAGAGCTCGCTGGGACTTTTGCATGGTATTTTAAAACTAAAACTGATCAGCCAGGGCTGCAGAGCAGGAACGCTGTGCCGAGGGCCGGCCCCAAGCCAGGGACCCCTGGCATGGCGATCCCAGCCTTCCTCTCCCCCCACCTCCGCCCCCCCAAAAAAATTGGTTTCTTGAAATTGAATAAGCCTAAGCCCATAGCAAGGCAGCCTCGATGGCATCTGGCACTGAAACCCAACACCAGCCCCCCAGGTTAAAGCGCAGACCCCATTGCGTCAGGGTCATTGCCAAGAGGGAGGGAAGAGGACGGGCAGGGACCGGGGGGACCGGTGGGAACGCCCACCATGTCCCCTCCTGCTGCCTCCTTCCACTGACCCCACTCCCCTCTCTTTTTTGTGCCCAATTGGGCATTTTTCACACCCAGGCCAAGAAGCCACCGAGTACCCATTTTATCAGTGAGCACCTGCTGAGAACCCGGCCTGCGACCGGCGATGGGCATCCCTGGCTGGGGGACACCGGTGCGTTTGGCCAGGGTGCGGGATGGGTGCAAGCTCCTGGCCAGGACCCCAACCCACCACCGCTCCCAGGAGGACACTCGTGGGCGCATGCACACACAGACATCCCGGGAACCCTCGCCAGCGAGCAGCATCGCTGTCCTCAGGTCTGGTTTTCATTTGAGGTCGGTGGCCTCTCGCCAAATTTATTGTAAAACATTCATTTTAATAAGTGGCTCGTATCTTTTTTTTTTTTTTTTCCTAAAACCCAGCCCTGTTAACTGTTTCCAGGTTAAAGCAGAGCCATGCGCAGGGACGGCAGGGATGACGGGGATGGTAGGGGTGGCAGGGACAGTGGGGACAGCAGGGACAGCGGTCAGGTTGCTGGAGGCAGGTGCTGGCTGCGGGGAGGACACTGGGGACACCTTGGAGGTGCCGGGGTGGGGGCAACTGCATTGAGGTCCTGCTTCTGCAAAACCCAGCAGTGCTGAGACCCTCACCCTCATCACCCCAAGCCTTCATCCCCTCCAAGTCTCTGGGGAGCCTGAGCACCGTTTTGCTGTGCTGGGGACCCCAACCCCAGCACCAGACTGGATGAGGCCCCAAAACCCAGCCAGGAGTAAAGTGGGGGACACACTGGCACCAGTGTTTGCAGTCCCAGGGTGCAGGTTGGGGACCTCCAGGCACTCTCATATAAATCTCATTAAAACTTAATCCCCGATGGGTAACGGGGTTGTGCTGAACATGCAAAGGGCTTCATGAAGTGGACGGTGCCTGGTAGTTTAGTTCTGACATTTGTTTTAAGTTTTATAAACCTCTAATACTAATTGAAATGCTTCAGTGTCTTTTAATTTAAATGAAAACAGTTATTTTTTAAATTTAAAAATTCCCCTGAGGTATTTACAACCCCCAAATTACAGCCATGTGGCTGGCCCAGCCAAGAAAGTGAAATCGGTGAGGAAGGAACGTGGCGGCCCAGCCCAGCATGGCCCCGAGCAGCACCGCGCCAGTGGCCATCCCCCTGTCAGCCATGTCCCCTCCACAGCACCCCGTGGGGGCTGTGCACCTTTGCTGGGGATGTGGGATCCCAGTCCATGGGACAACCACCCCCCCAGAGCTGCCAGCCATGGCTGTCCCTGGCAGGACAGCATCCTCCTGTCTTTCCCACCTTCCTTCTGTCCTTCCTTTTTCATCCTTCCCTCTTCCCCCTCTCCCTTCCTTCTCCCTTTCCCTCTCCTGCACCCACACCAGGCTGCTGCGGGCAGCGGCAGGAGCAGCCCTGTACCACCAGTGGGTTTGGAGATAGGAGCTGCCCCTGCCCATTACCCCCACCCTGCGCCCTCCTTGGCCGTGCTGCCACCAGGCTCGGCTCTTCGCTCCCCAGCAGCTGCCCAGCGCCGGGTGCGGGGTCCCCTGAGTGCCCCCCTGCAGCATCATTGCTACACCCCGCAGCAACGCACCCCCCCGGCCCTTGCAATGCCTTGCGTGGCTCAGGGTGCAATGCAACCCCCCACAAACACAGAGCAGTGCCCTGTCGAGCTTGGGGTGCAATGCAAGGCTCCCCCATCACTGCCCCATGTGAATTGGGATGTGATGTGATCCAGCTCCCACTAATTCCCTGCACAAAGGGGTTGCAATGCAATATCCCTGCCCTCGCTGCAGTGCTCTGCGCCATTCGGGGTGCAATGCAATCCCATCCCCCCCCCCAAGCAATGCCCTGCACGACCTGGGGTACAACGCAATTACCCTGCATGATTCAAGGGTACAATGCAACACTCCCTCCCCTGCAGTGCCCTGTACAGCTCAGGGTGTAGTGCAATCCCCCCCCACACTCTACAATGCCCTGTACAGCTCGGGGTGCAGTGCGATCCCCCCACACACACTGCGATACCCTGTGCAGCTCGGGGTGCAATGCAACCCCCCCCCCCAAACACACACATGCTACAATGCCCTGTACAGCTTGGGGTGCAGTGCAATCCCCTCCCACCAATGCCCTGCATGACTTTGGGGTGCAGCCCACAGCCCGGGGCGGCACGACCTGGTGCACCAACACCTCTGCTCCAGCTGTGTACCTGGGCTGCTGCCGCCCCACCCCACCCCAGCCCCCCCGGCTCAGCACCCGGGCTCTGCCCCCTCCCCAGCGCCCTGCTCGCACCAGCGCTGCCATGTGCTCCGGCGCTCCCCCGCTCCCCTGCCATGTGCACTCCAGTTTCCTTGCGTGTGAAGCCTGCAGCCTCTCAGATTCAGTGGCTGGAAAGGATGGCGCCTCTCCACATCTGGTTCAATGCGCGAGCCTGGCGCCTGGCTTAGCCACAGTCTCCATTCAGAGACACACAGACTTTAATAGACTCATACAATTCTTCCTGATCTATCACTGCAGCCGCAGCTGAAAAGCTGCTTTATTATATGCACTCCAAAGGGGGATGAGGAGGGAAGGGGAGGGGGCCGGCGGCTGGCGTTGCCGCTCTCTGAAGGCTCCCAGCCCCCCCGCTCCCCCCGGCCGGCGCCCCCCCCAATCCGCCCGGCCCTGGGGGCCATTCGCCCCCCCCCGGGTTAACGCTTGCAGCCCCCCGAGCTGCCATTTGCACCCAGCAGCGTGCATGGCCGGGGCAGTCCCCAGCAGAGCTGCAGGGGAGGGGGGTGGCGAGGGGGACCCCATCTGTCCCCCTAACCTCACCAGAGGGTGGGGGGGTGTCCCCCGAGCTGGGACAATTTCCCCCAACCCCTCCAACATCACCATCTCGTTTATCCCCCAGCTCCCTGCTAGGGGATCTACAGCCAGAGCCGCTGGCATGGGCAGCCCATGGCGGGGGGGGCAGACCCCTCTGCACCCCCAGTGATGCCCCCAGCAGGTCCCAGTGCTGGGGCTGGTTTTCCCGGGGAAGCACAGGCTGGGGAAGCGTCCAGCGAGGGATGCTGAGCACGGATGAGGCGTTTCTTTACACCGTGGGAAGGCTGGAAAACATCACCCGCAGCCATGTGTCCCTCGGGTGAAGGTGAATGTTGGGAATGCCTCAAGGGTGAGGGTGGGACTTTTTTTTTTTTTCAAATTCTTGGAAATTTGGGGGCGTCCAGTGAAAAACAACCCAGTTCTGCAATGCCGTGGCAGCGGTGGCAAACAGGCGTCAGAAAATTACCTTGAAACCCCAAATCAGTCCTTCCTCACCAGGAGGGGTTGTTTTCCTCATCCTCCCGGACCTGGGTGGGCAGTGCTGTCCCCATGCACGCGAACGGGGCAGGGGATGGCTGCCTCTGCCCACCCTGCTTTCACCCTCTTCCCAGTTGCTTTTTCCAGCCAGGAAAAAAACTGATTTGCATTAACCCTGGTCTAAATCCTTACCCAGTCCCAGCTCAGCCCAGCCACAACCCGCTGCCCCGGCATTTTCAAGGATGCTCTGAGCCTGCCCCGTGTCTCAGGGATCTCATCCTGGGAGGATAACTCCTTCCAGCTGCCGCTTGCGCTGCAGGGAGGGGATGGGGTGCCAGCCTGGGGACACCAAGCCTCTGCCAGCCCCAAAGCACCCTCGTCCCATCCTGCTTCAAACCTCATCCCTTCGGCTCAATGATTTTACAGCTCTGGGGGGGATAATTCCCTGTGGCCGGAGGAGATGAGCCCCAGGAGAAGGGGTGATCAGCCCCACTCCCTGGGAGAGAAGAAGGGTTTCTAACAAGGCAGCCTCAAAGCCCCAAATCATTTCATCAGCCTCCCAGCTACAGACACACGCCCAGGCTCTCTTAAAATGCTGATTCGTTGAAATTCACCCATCTTGGCTGCGCGGAGTCGAAATTTCATATTTTTCCTGTGAATCAGCCCCGTTCCCTGAAATAACAGCCCAAAAGGAGAGGGGAAATAGTCTTGCACTGAGCTGTTCCTGGTCGAGCTAGACATAACAGCCCGGGGGGGGGGACAGGCAAGGTGTCCCTGTGCCCAGCACCCTCCAGGGCCGGGCATGGTTCTGCCACAGAGGCGTTTTGAGCTGCTGCTGGGGCTCCCAAGGGAGTGAGGCAAAGCCCTGTGTCCCCTCTGCACATGGTGCCCTCCCCACGGTCCCCCCCAGACCCTGTCAAGCGGTGGCTTTTGCAGCTCTGCCCCACACCTCCGTGCCCTTTCACCGCTGGAAAGTGGGGTGGGAACCAGCATCCCCCACTGCCGTGCCCTCTGAAAATGTGGCTCGCTGGGAGCGCCGAGGGGAGAAAAATCCCAGCAATGAGAATTGGGGGCTAAAAAGTGATTTTCCTGCACTCCTGGCCCAGATGAAGCTGCTCCGGCTCTAGGGCTCCCCCAGCAAGGGGGGACCCATCTCCCCAGGCCCTGGTTTGGGATTTTTTTCTCTTTTCCCTTTGGCACAGGCTCTGCCGGCGCAGATGCGAGTATGTGTGGGGACCCCGCAGAGCCCTGCAAATGCTGCAGAAAAACGTGCTGGTATGTGTTTCCCTGCACCCCTGGGGATGGCTCTGAGCAAGCAGGGCTGCTTCCTGGGGCTGCAAAGGCCCCTGCTCCAACCTAGAGCCCCCCGAGCTGGGGTGAGGGGAGCCTGGAGCCCAGGTGGGGGTGTTCAGCCCATCTGGGGGTAAATTTTTCCTAAATTGGAGCCCAGGTGCCACCAGTCAGTAAAAGCACCCTGGGGTGGAGAGCATCCTCCCACTGAACAGGGAGGAGCAGGATGGTGAGTGGGTATCACCATGGGAGGAATGGGATGGTGAGTGGGTGCCACCCTTTGGGGCTGGTGGGCACAGGGAAGCACAGAGCAGTGGTACCAGGGTGGGTCCCATGCCTGAAACCTCATTAGACCTGGGGTCTCCCAGCTGTGACCCTAATGCCAGGGTCCCTCCCTGTCTGTGCCAGGCAGCGGTTTGTGCTGCTCTGGCTGGTTTGGGCAGGGCTATGACCTAACTCAGCCTCTTGTCTTGCCCACGCCATGCGAAAAGCATCACTCCCACCCACCCTGTGGTTTTCAGATGGGTGAGATCTGGGGACTCCGTTTTCCCTCATCCATGGGACACGGGAACCCCAGGCAGTGGGTCCTGTGGCAGTGACACAGGGTGAGAGCTGTGGTGGTGGGGTCCCCACTTAGGGATGGGAAGCCTGGCTGGAGGGGTCATGCTGCAGGTTGGGGGCTGTCCCCTGTCCCCTGCAGCAGCCCAGGGGGTTGCAGGGTGAGTCCTTCCCTGTAGCTCTTTTTTTCCCTGACTGGGATACACTGGGCTCCCTGCGAGCGGCTGGAAGCCGTCTGGACGAGCCGGGACACGTCAGGCTCCTCATCCATCCCTCGCCTGTCGCCAGCCTCGCATAAGCGCAAACAAATGTGGAGAGCGGGAGGCGGGCTGGGGCGGGGAGCTCCTGCCTGGATTAATTGGCGCTTACTCAGTACGCACTGATGGATGCTGCACCGGGGACCTGCCAGTATCGGGCACCAGACAAGCACTGGTCTTGGGCTCAAGGCCCGGCTGTGCTGTCCCCTCCTTTGGGGACCGTCCTGCTCCAGCAGCTCTGTGGGCACCATCCCTGCATGCAGAAAAAACCTTTCTCTTGGGGTCTGCAGCCCTCAAAGCCCTCCAGGGAGGGAGATGTCCCCAAGCAGGCACTGGGGACAGTGAAGGTGATGTCTGGTCTCTGCGAGCCATGGCCGTGCAAGGATGGCTCCTGTCCCAGTGCCACTCAGCCCGGCTGCACTGGCCTTACAAGGACCGAGACTGCTCGCCTCCCCTCTGGCTGTGGATGCCACTGTTCTCGGCTGTGCTGCACAGGGACCATCTTCACCAAGCACCCAGCAGGAGGTTTGCCAGCCCGGGAAGATGCCATGGACAGGGGATCCTTTGCCAAGGCACCCTCAGCCGATGCTGTTCTGGAGTTAGCAGAGAGGGACCATGGGTGCTGCAAACCCCGCACCCCAGCCTTGCTGCCTGCCGGCGGGTTGTGTCCTACCCCAGTGCATCCCAACCTTATCCCCCAGGCAGGGGCAAGCAGGTCATGGTGCTACCCCACACAGCCAGGACCCCTGCTGTCCCCTCCTTCGGGGGGCAAAAGCACAAGAGCCTCTCCTTAGAGAGCTGCAGCCACATCCATCGGACACTTCTCAAACCTCTTCCCCCTGGAGGGGCTGACTTAGGGTCCTGACACCCCCATCCCTCCCTGAGTGGTCACCCAGAAACTGTGGAAAGCCTCCCAGCAGAGGGGCTTGGGGGATTTCCAGCACTTTGGGGGCTGTGGAAAGCTGGAGGGAGGGGTCTGATGGGTCCGGTGTTACGGGGCAGGGGGACCTCGGCTGGCTCCCTATGCCTGTGGCCCTATCCTGCTGGTCCCCGGGGTCTGTATTGCCCTGAGGCAGGCACAGGGGTTCTGCCATGAGTTAATGACGCTGAGTTTAATTGCAGCTGAGCCATGTATGTGCACGGATGTCCCAGGGCAGGCAGATCCCCATGGACACATCCCAGCCCTTTTCCAGCAGCATCATGTTGCAGGGCTGCCTCCTGTCCATGCAGCTTGAGAGGCTGAGGTGTCCCTGAGCTGTGCGCCCCCCAGCCAGGGGGGACGAGTGGCATTTGGGAAGCCAGAGATGTGTCACAGCCAAAATGTGTCCTGTGAGTCAGGACTAGCACTGCCCCTGGGCTGGGCCACCATGGGGACATCAGCCAGGATGGCTCTGCTTCAGGGAAGGTGCCCAAGCCCTGGGAGCAGCTTGGGGCAATCGGCCAACGCTTGACCCCAAAAGCAAGCCCCTTCCCCTTTTCCATTCTGTTACCAGGTCCCTGCCCTCCCTGCCTCACTTGTCCCTTTTCAACTGCCCTTGTTTATGTAATTAAAACTAATTTGCTGTAACATCACCTTAATCCCCTCTGCCCCCTTGGATGCAGCCTCTCCTCTCGTTTCATCGCTGCTCTGCTCAGCATCCACACAGCCCCAGCATGGGTCGGAGGGTCCTGGCTGCCCCAGGGGTGAGGAAGGGGTCCCAGGAGCTGGTCTGCAAACAGGGTGCCCAGGGGCCACCACTTCTCCCCATCCCATCACCCAGTCCCACCACCAGCTGCAGCCGAATGGGCGATGCATGCCTGCCCCATGACGGAGGATCCCCTCAGAAGGGCCGTGGCCCTTCCTCCGAGCCCGGCCATGACAAAAGTGGCTCTTTCTGAGTTTTCAGCCCCGAAGCGGCTGCCGGAGCCAGCGCCCGACTCCCTCTCCCATCCCCAGGCGGCACCAAAAGTAAGTTCATTGTTTGAAAAGCCATCAGTCAAGGCCTGCTGGCTAAAATTACCCTCCTGCTTTATCATCTTGAGAACATTAAGGGCTGTTGTTAACAGATGTTTCGCGTTACACATTATTTGTTAGTCTAATGAAAGGAGGTGAACAAGCTTTCAAGACCTCAGAAGTTGTGTGGAAGGTTTTCTATGGGAGGCTGCTGCACCGCTCCGGGGGAGGATGGAGATGAAGATGAGGATGGGGACGAGCCCTCACCACCCTGTTGGCATTTCCTCACTCTTGTCTGGCTTGTGGGATTTCTGCCTCTTAATTTTTGGGTGCTGTGAGAGCAATGTGTTGCACAGATATTGTACTCATCCTCCCAAGAGGATGCGCTGGGTGCCCTCAGAGACGGTTTGGGGCTGGGGCCGAGGCAGGAGCTGAGCAGCGCCCTTGGCTGGAGAGGGAGGTGGGGACAGCTTTGGTCCTTGGCGCCAACCAAGGGATGCAGGCAGTGGCTAATGGAGGGGCTGCTCCTGGAGCAGAGGTGTGCCCAGAGCCCCGGATGTGGGGCTGCCCCCAGCCACCTTCCCTGGCCACCCCTCAGGACAGGGGTGGGGGGTGAGGGCAGGAAGGCATTGAATCCCCCTCTTCAAAGAATAAAACCCTGCCCTGAGCTCCTCCGGCTCTGCCAGCCTCAGGAACAGAAGCCGCCTCCTGCTGCAGCCGCCTGGGGAAGGGGAAAGGGTTTTGTCGAGGCCAGAGTCTGCTGAGCCCAGCCTGGGGCTGCCTGCAGCAACCCTGCGCCAGCTCTGCCAGCACGGCCCCCCATGGTGAGCCCTGCCTGGCAGAGGGGGTGCCGGCAGCTTCGCTGCAGGCTCGGGGCTGCGCTTTCTCCAACCCACCAGTGCAATGACCCTGATACTGGCTTCCCGGCCGGAGCACAGAGCCGCATCCTGCAGAGAGACGCTTGGGTACCGCAGTCGGTTTCCATTTCTAATAAACCCACTGCCACTGACCTGCAGGGCTCCAAACTTGCATCTGGCGGAAAAAATCCATGATGGTAAAGAGGAAGATGAGAGAAAACACTGAGAGGCTGTTTTACTTTAGGATGCCAATAAAAGATAACGTTACCAGTAAAAGTTCCTCTGCTGTCATCACGCTGATGCCGAAAGCATCACAGATGTGGAGCAAAAGGCTGATGCTCGCAAAGGCAGGGCACTTGCCTGGTATTTAGAGCCTCCCCATCTCAATTTAGGAAATTGCAACCCAGTTTAGGCAGTGGCAGTGGGTAATGGGTCTCACAGGTTGATGTTTGCATGCACACAGGTTTTATTCTGTGTTTTCTCGTTCTCTTCTTGCTCACTGCTCTCAGCTCTCATCACTCAGGTATTTCTCTCTCCAGGTGGGATCGGGGGGAGAAATGCTTCCACTCCTGGATGGGTTGCTGGAGCATCCCAGATGTTGAAAGTGTCTTCATCCCTGCAACCTCACTGAAACAGGTGCTAATGAGAAATAGCCCCTGTGGTCCTGTGGTGCTGGGATCAGTGGGCCAAACCCCACAGGGCCTCTGCCCCAGGAGGAATGGGCTTTTAGGGTGTAAAATGGGCTTGCGGGGATCAGCCAGCCCCCTTGCCTCTCTCTCTGGTATTTGCATCACCCCCAGTCCCCGCTGAGCCCTTTGGGGTGGTTAGGAGATCAGCAGGGTGGTAGTTTCTCTGCTGTTTTGCAAATAGCCCTGTGAGACAGATAAGCCAGCTGCTGCGGGCTGGGCCGGTTTTCCAAAAACTGCACTGATCCCACACGGCACGCCGTCCCCCTGTATTATCCCAACAGCTGGCAAAGACCTCCCTGTGGTCCCAAAGGCAAAGCGAGAAGTACAAACAAAACCCAAAGGAAGGGAGGGAGGATGGAAAATAACGCCAAAAATACCAGATACCATCCCAGAAAGCAGCGCCCAGCCTCACCCAGCCCTCAGCATCCCAAGCAGAGGCAGGCCAGCGGCTCAGGAGGGCTTCTCCATGGAGGAAGGAGGTTGTGCAGGGAGTGAGATGTGGGTGGGAGAAAGATGCTTCAGAGCTGCACGCAATGCGGGAGCCACGGGAGGGGACAGAGGGAGCACCCTGTGTGCGGGGGGTTCCTACTGGGAGCCCCTCACAGCAGGTCTGGGCAGCCTCCGGGTCGGGCTGAGCCCCCTTCACCAGCACAGCTTCCCAAGTGGGCTCTGCACCCCTGGCCAGGTACGGACCTGGCCCTTGGCAGGGTCCCATCAGCACCCCGGGGCTGTGTTTCAGGCGCTGCAGAAAATAAGCCCGGGGTACCAAAACCCAGCCGGGGGACAGGTTTGGGGGGCGCCCCCCCCCCCGGGTCGCCTCGGAGTGAGGTGGGCACCACAGCCCGGGCCGCGGGGCAGTGGTGGGGCCGCACCCCCACCCCGCGCTCTGCCTCCCCCCCGCCGCCTCTGTGTCCCGAGGGGACACCCAGCTCCGACGGGTGCTCGGGGAGCTCTCGGTTGGCCCCGGACCGGGGCTTTGCCCCAGGGACGGGGCGAATCCTCCTCGCCCCCGCCCCGGGCACCGGAGCCGGGATGCGCGGGGGCCGGCGGAGCGGCGCGGAGCCCCCGGGCAGGCGGGGTTGTCCCGATCAAAACGCGCCTCCTGCCAGGACCGGGAGCCACGAAGCCGGATACCGGGTCGGTACCCGGCCCCGCTCCCAGCCCCGGCTCTGTCCCCGGTGTTGCTGCCGGTGCTACCGGCCCGGAGATGCGGTGCGCTGGGAGGGGACCCGCTGCGAAGCGGTCCCCGTGGCCCCGCCGGGCCGCCTCCGCCCCCCGGGCCCGGAAACCGAGGCGGGGAGCCCCAGGGGAAAGAGGGGACCCCGCAGGCCGCCCAGCCCCGGGACGCACCGGCTGCCCGGGACTGTCCCGTACCCAGCACCTCCGGTGGCGGCGGGGAGACAGCCGGTGCGGTGTCCCCGTGCCCCCCGTCCGCCGTGCGGGGTCCCTGTGGCCCCGTTCCCGGTGCGGGGTCCCTCTCCCACGGTGCGATGTCCCCGTCCCCCGGTGTGGGGTCCCTCTGCCCCCGCCGTCGGGGTACCGGCAGCCCCGCAGCTCGTCCCGACGGGGGTCACCCCTCGCCTCCACCGGTCCCCCCCACCCCGCCGCGGGGGGCCCCCCCCCCCGGGCCCGGGCCCCCCCCCGTCCCGGGGCGGCGGGACTCACCGTCCTGGGGCGCTGCCTCGCTGCCGCTGCTGCCTCCCGACGGCTCCGGCATGGCCTTTCCGCCACCGGCGGGCGGGGGGCCGGCCTGGGGGGTCCCGTTCATCCCGGCCGCTACCTCCTCCAGGTCGAGGAGGTGGCTCACACTGAAGTTTTTCCGGCTTTGAGGGTTTTCGGGCGGCTCCGGGCCGCGCACGGCGCTGGGGGCAAACGCCTTGTCCATGGCGAAGGCTGGCGCCGAGTCCATGGCTCCCACCCCCAGCCCGCAGCCCACCCCGAGGTGCCGGGCCGCTCCCCGGCCCCCTTCCCCTTCCCCACCCCCCCCCAAAAAAAACCACCCCAAAACAACCAAAAAAGAAAAAAATTATAATAATAATTATTAAAAAAAGGAAAAAAAAATCACGGCTCCCCTGTGAATCCGGCTCCCTCCCCAGCCCCTGTTCCGCCTTGTGCTGACGTCTGGGGAAAAAAACCACGCTCCCAGCCCAAACTTTCTTCCCCTGCTCTTTGCTCTGGAGCTGTTCAAACAAACGCCCCTGCTCCGAGCCGAGCGGGGCGGCCCCTCGCCCCCCCCCGGCACGGCGACCTGCCCCCCTGCCAGGGGCCGAGCACCGCCGGCAGCCAAGCCGCGGAGAAGGGGGGGGGCAGAGAGGGAGGGAGACCCGCTTCCCCCCTTACTCCATCCACATCCCCCCCAGCCCTGCTTTAAGTGCTTCTATCAACAAGTGTAAGTGGCTGCGCTCCGTGGGGAGGGATGGGGGGGGGGGGGAGAGGGGCCGGGTTTCCCAGCCCCAAACGGGGCTGGAGGGAGAGGTGACCCGCAGGTTAGCGGGGGACACGGCCCCCCTCCACCTCCAGCCCCCCCCCGACCCGGTCCCCATCAACCCCGGAGCAAGGTCACCTCTCCTGGGAAAAGCCTGGCTCTCTCGCCTTAATGAGATAATTACGTCCTGCACCACAGTTAAAAACTCATAGGCTGTTTCCCTTGGGGTTAGAAAGAAACCTCCCTAATGAAAACCAGCCACCAGGAGAGGAAAAAGGAGTTTTTCCTCTTTAAAAATTATATATATATTTTTTTATATATACACACACATATATGCAGGGAGGAGGCGGTGGGAGGGAGGGGGCAGAGCCGGCGGCTGGGGCTGGTTGCTGGTGTCCGGCGAGGGCTGGGCTCGGGGCGATGAGCAGAAATCGAAAAGGTTAATGCTTATTATTTCTTCCCCTTGATTCCAGCCTGCTCTCCTGCCCGCCGCTGCAGGCACATATGGACGGGGCTGCGCGCACGCAGGGTTCGACGCGAAATCTCCGAGCGAGATCAGCTGCTGCAGCCCAGCTCTGAGCTCATAAACATCCCCGCTCCAGCGCAGCCGAGGGAGGCAAACCCCTGGCTGAGTTATTTTAACATTTGTCGAAAGCTTTTCTTGTGCTCTCTTCCCCTTCAAGTCGGAGGCGTGCAGATTTTTAAGCCAGCCAGTGCTGCCAAATCTGATCTTCCTGATGGGGAAGCAGCTTCCCAGAGCTCTCCAGCTTGGAAGGGGTGTAGCTGAAGGCAGATTTTGGCTCTCTCTGACTCCGCAGGGGGCTCCCCGAGTGTGCAAACAAGCCAGCCCAGCCTCCCTTCCCCCTCCTTTTTTGGGGGGTCCATTTATTGGCCTTATTGGCCCAATTTATTGGCCCTAGGGCCACTTTAGGAGTCAGCTCTGGTGTCTGGTCCTGCCCCTTTGGCTGTGTAAATCACGGGCCGGTGTCACACCACTTTCTGCTCCTGCTTCCCCGGGGGCTGCTCCCCACCGATGGGTGTTTCATGGTCACCCAGCACCCAGCTGGATGGGTCCCTGGCAGTGTGCAGTGCCAGGGTGATGCTGTGCACCACAGTTATGCACTCAATGTGTATATTAGAATTCAGATTGCATACATTGCCATCAGCCCTCCTGGCTGCTCCAGGCTCTTGCAGGGGAGATGCCTACATCACCCTGGGACCACCAGACCCTGGGGGACCCAGCATGACCTCATGCCACCCTTCCTCAGCCAGGTACCCGCTTGATCCTGCTTTATTCCACCGTGGCTGCAGGGACAGACCCTTCCCAGGATGGGGATGACACCATGTCCAGGAAGAACTGCTCGAGGACCAACCTGGGGGACAGAGACGTCCCCTTGGAGGACAGTGACCCATTGGTGATGTGCACTGGCCGGTTGGGGCAGGTGGGGGGGCCAGGGCAGTGAGGACCCCCATCCTTCCCCCAGCTTTTCCCCCTTGGCCCCGGAGGCTGGGAACATCTTGCTGTGATTATTTTGGGGGGTCTGTGGGGCGGCTGGTCTTGGCCCGTGAAGTGGCAAGGGTGAGAGGGGGGATGGAGCAGCCCCAGCCCCATTTATAACCCTCTTCCTCCTCCTTGTTCAGGGCCAGACCTTCTTCTTGAACTGTCTGGCTTTTCCAGGGGAGACGGCTTTCCCTCAGTTCACGGCATTAAATAATTAAATGGAGGGAATAATCGTCGGTGAAACCCCCTTGGGTTCGCACTTCCTCGGGCCCTGTGATTGCTGATATTTTTTTGGGTGAAATATGACCTTTTTTATGATCAAAGGGGATCAGAGTTCCAAAGGAAAGTAAAAAAAAAAAAAAAAAAGTAAAAAAAAAAAAAAGAGGGCAAGCATTTTCTTTTTTCCCAATCCTAGCGGTCTGGTAAAGTTTCTTTAGACATGCAAAGATTTACACACCTTTCTGCAGGGTGCCTTAAATTACCCTCCGACTCTTTACACATTTCCATGAGCAGAGCAAGAACAGTAAGTCATTGAGAAATTAACTGGCCTTTCAGTAATATCCCGTCGGCCTTTCAGAAGGAGAATGTCTAATGACTTTTTTGAAGTAGAGGTCAGGGTTTGATTTTTTTAAATAAAACAATCTGTATTAATGCAATTTCCTCTTTAGCTGTAGGATTTGCCTCTTTTTTTTTTCAGCATCATTTTTTTTTTAACTCCACCAGCCACACAAGGCATCTGAAGTGAGACCTGGTTGTTTGAAACCCACCCTCCTGGTGTTCCCTAACTCTCTTGTGAAAGCTCTTTTTTTTTGGGTGTGTAAAAAATATGTTTAAGTGATTAAAACTGGACCTTGGAGCTGGCAAGGTGACTCTTGGCCATGCTCAGAGGAAAGCATGGGTGGTTTGGAGATGAAGCCGAGCAGGTTTGGTTTGCCCGCCACCGAGTGCCTGGGTTTTGCTGAGCGGGGTGTGTGCTCAGAGTCTGGCTTTGCTGAGCCAGAGCGGTTGGGCTCATGAACCAGAGCGGCACCAAACTGGCAGGGCCATGCAAGGCTGTCAGGGTGAGGATCTGGCCAGCCTGAACCTGCCAGGTTTGCAGTTTGCAGCCCTTGGGATGAATGTGTTTCTGTTTGCCAGTCCTTCATCTTCCTCTCTTAAAAAAAAAAACCAACCCACCCAAAAGCTGATTTTCTGGTAATCCAGCTTTGTGTCCTCCAAGGGGGTTCCTGATATTTCTCTCACGCTGTGATCACAGCTCCTGCTTCCACAGCGCTCGCTGCGGCATGGATCCAGACGTGCTCTGCCAGCCCCAGCCCCTCTCCTCACCCCCCAACCGCAGCGGTGCAGCATCCTTGGAGCACCACTCGGGCTGGTGCTGTTCCTTTCGGTGCCCAAGAGCTCATTCTCCTTAATATCTCCAGAATCTTACCCTCTGAGTATGATTGTGCAGAGAAACTGGGCTGGCTTGCCCACATCCCCCATGGGTGGAACGTTTTTTCTTACTACGGAGCTGGACCTCTGCTCCACCCTAAGTACAGTGTTTGGCGTGAGGAGATGGTAAGGAGTAGGGTAAGGGAGACAGTGGGAGCTTGATGGTGCCCGGCCGGGACCCAGTGACCGGCTCTTGGGGCGGGTGGTCAGGGGTCCATCCTTCCCCAGTGTTGGGGGAGCAGAGCTGCTGCCCCATCCGCTTAAATTGGAGCCGTGCCCCCCAGCCTTGTGTCCTGTGTGGGGCAGGGGACCAGAGCATCCCCGTCCTGGCCCCCACACCCAGGGCATTCAGCCGGGCAGCGGTCAGGGCAGCGCTGCCCACAGGGGTGACAGCTGGGGGCTGTGGGGGCTCTTGCTAGAAGAGACCTGCCCATGCCCAGCCCTGCTGCTCCCAGCAGGAATGGTATTTCTCTATCTGCTGAGCAATTCCTCTTTCTCCCTCCATCCCTGACAGACCCCAAAAGCGCAGCGTGCCCTGGGCTAGCTCCTCTCCTCCTCCTCTCCCCTCCAGCTTTCACAACTCCCCCCCCGCCCTGTTCCCTCCTAGCTCCTTGTCTCTGCGGTCGGTGGCGTTATAAAACACCCCGGCCAGGCCCTTGGTGAAGGTTTTTCTCCCAGCTTTCTTATTCCCTCTGTTTCTGCCTCTTTCTTTTGCTCTTTCTTTCTCTCCCTCTCTTTCTTTCCCTGCCAGGAATCCCAGTCCCAGATGAACCAATACTCCGTGGCTCTGCTATTTCCCTTTTATTCACCCCCCCCTTCAACAGCGAGATGGGAAAAGAGTGTACTAAAAAAAAAAAAAAAAAAAAGAAAGAAAGAAAGAAAGAAAAAAATCAAAGCTGCACATATTGGATCCAGATGTGCTTACAGCCCTTTCCAGCAATTTAATTAAATTCCCCCAGACAGCCAGGAGGATTTCTTAATGATCAAATTTCCCTGGCTTTCCTCCTAAAATGCCCCTCTTTCTTCGGCTGGCTGTTGCTCTGTCTCCCTGATGGATAGCCAACTCGCATTCTTCCTAGTCCGCCCCGCCAAGGCGATGGGGAGGAAGGGGGCAGATCCCGACACTGTTATTTTATCCGGGCACTCAAACACCCTGGCCGACCGCGCCAGCAACATCCCTGTTTGCAAAATGGATGTTTTTGCCCAAGAAATGTGGGGATGGGGAGTCACCTCCCCGGAGGCTGTGGCTCGTGGCATGGCCACAGCAGGACCACGGCAGGGATGCTCCGGGGCCTCGGCATGCTGATGGCCAGGGAGGGGTTTCAGCCCTTGGGTCTCTGGGCTTGACACCTCCCAGGGCTGGTTTTGAGCTGGGTTTAGCCCCACACTGCACCCCCAAAGCCTCCTTTCCAGACCGGGGGGGTGGGAGGGGGTGGGTGCAAAGCCTCTGCAAGGCTTATGGGGGCATGGCTGGGCTAGATGGGCCCTTTGGGGCAGCCCAGGGTCCCCTCCCATCCTCAGGGCCTACATGGCTGGGGTCAGAGGTGGTGATGGGGTGACCCACACTCACCAGCCCCCCTTCCCCAGCTACCAGTGGGAAATGCAGGGGGCATTTCCCCCAAGAACGGTGTCCGACAGAGGGCTGGACCCTGCATGGTCCCAACCAGTGCCACACAGCTGGAGACAGTGACTGTGCCTGCTGCTGCCACCCTGACTGCGGAGGGTCCAGAGTTTTACTGGACCATCAGAGGGTTTGGGCTTTACCCAGACCAGGAGGGTCCATGGTTTACCCTGCCACCAGCAGCAGAGAGGAGGCACTCAGGACCAGAGTGAGGGTCTCAGCTGCCCAGCCCACCCGATGTGGGGTCCCCCTGGCCGGGCTGCACTGGTTTGGAGCTGGCTCATAACGGGCATAGAGCATCCTTCACGCGCAGGGAGAAATCCTCGCTCCCCGTTACTCCTCCTGCTGCTTTTCCCCTCCGGTCCCTGCCCAGGATGCTTGGACAGGGTTATTTCCACCCCCAGTCAGGATGGCCCGGGGATGATGCCCCCCAAACCCCACCCACGGGCTGCTGGGCTGCAAGGGGGGTTCCACACCAGCTGCCCAGCAAGGTGCCGCTGCATGGCACCAATTCCCTGTAGCACCAGAGCCAGCAGCCACTCTGCAAGGGGCTTGGGAGCCCCTGCCCTGCCATGAAGGTGGGCTTGGGGCCAGGGGGCTGCAGGCACTGGGGTCCCCCACCCTGGCACCCCACTTTGTGTGGGGAAGGGAAGGGTGGGAAAGAGGGGGGAGTGTGACGGCATGTCAGAAGAATGCCCAACCGACACGACCTCCTCACCCCTTCTGCCCCCAGGCCACGGCTGCCTGCTGAAATCTGGAAGCGCTCCACCAGAATAAAATAAATACGTAAATAGGAAACCCAAGGCGGCTTCAGTTATTGCCGGCGCTCCGGAGCTCCCTGCGCCTGGAAATTCCACC
Organism: Gorsachius magnificus; assembly: GCA_034008185.1. Taxonomy (NCBI): domain Eukaryota; kingdom Metazoa; phylum Chordata; class Aves; order Pelecaniformes; family Ardeidae; genus Gorsachius; species Gorsachius magnificus. Next base: position 6,366,359 of record CM067094.1, read on the forward strand.
AGAATAATAATAAAAATAGTAATGATGACAATAATACCAATAAATCCTGGGCTAACGCTTCCCCCAGCAGCTCCTTCAGCAGGCGAGGGTCCCCGTGTGCCGCGGCCAGCAGCCCCCGCGCCCCCCGAGCCCCCGGGGGTGGCCCCGGTGCCACCCCCCGCACCCCCGGCCCGCCCCCCCACCCCCACGGGTGGCAGAGCCGGAGCTGAAGCCACCGCAGGCGCTGCGGGGCGGGGGGGGGGCGTGCAGCCATGCGCCTGTGCACGGCTGGGGCGCTGGAGGGGCCGCGCTGGGCGCCGGGGGCGGTGGCGCCTCTGCACCGGAGGGGGGGTGACGGGGGGGGGGGGGGGCGGGTGCGCTTCCGCGGGTGCGCGAGGGCCCCGGGCACACCTGCGCCCAGCGCGCGCAGGCGGGGCGGGAGCGTGCACCTCGTGTGGGCGGGCACCGGGGGGGGGCACGGGGGGCGGGGGGGGGGGGGTACCGGGGGGGGTGGGTGTCACCGGGGGGGTGGTGTGCGTCACCAGGGGGTGCCCCGGGGGTGCCCGTCCCCGCCCCCGCGCGCGCCGCTCCCGGCCGAGTGCTGCCCCCTGTCGGCCGCGCCGCAGCCCCGCCCCGCCTCAGATAGGCCCCGCCCCTGTGAGGCCCCGCCCCCAGATAGGCCCCGCCCCACCCGGCGGCTTCCGCTTCCGGCGGCGGGGCCAGGGGAGGTGAGGGCCAGCGAGGGGTGGGGGGCTCAGGCTTGGGGCGGCCTCCGCGGGGGGGGGGGCGGGGGTGCGGGGCCGGGGGGGCCCTCGGGTGGCCCCCTGGGGTGCGGGGAGGGGAGGGGGGTTATGGGCTCTGCGCTTGCCGCTGTGGGGCGCGGGATTCAGGGCCCCTGGAAACCCCTAGGGTTGCTGTCCTGTGCGCCTCGGGGTTGGTGGTTCCTCGACCAGGTGGCCCCTGGTTCCTGGGGGTCGCGGGGGGGGGGGGGGGGGGGTGGGTGTGGGTGGCCCCTGGACCGGTTCCTGTGGGACGCAGGGGGGTTGGTGGCCCCTGGACCAGTTCCTGTGGGACGCAGGGGGGTTGGTGGCCCCTGGACCGATTCCTGTGGGACGCAGGGGGGTTGGTGGCCCCTGGACCGGTTCCTGTGGGACGCAGGGGGGTTGGTGGCCCCTGGACCGATTCCTGTGGGACGCAGGGGGGTTGGTGGCCCCTGGCCTTGCAGGTGCTGCTCCAGCCCTGCGCTCCCCCCAAAAAGCAGGCAGGGGTTTGCTGGTTGCAGGCACCCGGGAGCACTCGGAGCCTATCTCCGCTCTGGCTGCCCCCCAGCACCCCCAGCATGTGGGGGCTTGTGGCAGAGCTTCTGCAAATGCGGTTTGCCCTGAGCCTGGGCTCCGCCTGGCGTGTTTTCTTCCTGCGCCCAGATAACTCTAATTTGCAGCTCTGTGTGCAGGAGATAATTTGAACACACCTCCACGGTGTGTGGGAAGGGATCCCTGCGCTGGTCTTCGTTGCCTTTTAGAAGCATAAAGAGGGAGGGGAGAAAGGCTTTTTTTTTCTAAATGCAAAACTGCTAGAAAGGCTCGTTTGTTTTAAAAGGAGAGAAAAGTCCTTTGGAAACCAGACAGCGCCAGGGTCTGCCCGCCAGAGACCTGTGTGGGGGAAGACATCACTGCCATGCTGGAGGCCCCTGGATGGTCTGTGCACATAGCAGAGCACGATGCCTTTCCTGCATGGCTTCCGCAGGATCATCTTTGAGTATCAGCCCCTGGTAGACGAGATCTTGGGGTTGCTGGCGATACAGGATGCGGAAAGGCAGAGTGCCCTTGAGAGGTAACTAGATGGGGCTGAACACCCATGTGGTGTTTTAGGGGGTGGTAGCTGGAGCTCAGTGATGCAGCCGAGGTCAAACACAGCACTGGCTGGGAATAAGCCCCAGTTCCAGTGAGCAGCTCATTCCACAGACCCTTCTCTTGCTGCTGTTCTTTGGGAATGTGGGGGTGGAGTACAGAAAACACAGGGACTACATGTGCTCCCCAGGAACAGCCCTTTCTGCCTGACCCATGACAATAAAACCTAACCTGGGGTTCAGCTGTGACCCCAGTGCTGCTGCAGAACCCCACAGCCAACAGGCTAGGGACCCGATGGTTACAAGGCAAGAGAGGAGACCAGGGAATTTTCTTCTTCCCTGGTGCTACTTAGACCCTTGCACACCCCTGAGATGCGTGCCTTGCGGCTGAGTAACTGGTTGGTTTTGTGTGTCTTAAGCCCTGCCTGTTTGGGTAGCGACAGGAGCCAGCTCGCAGCTGTGAGACGAGTTTTGGAAAGGGAGACCCACTCCCCATTTTATCAGGAAGGTGTGAGCTATGCCCTGCTGAAGGTCACCGAGCTGGGGCTCGTCCCTGCCGCAGAAATTCTCCTGGAGTTTGGAGCTGACCTCAGCTTTGAAGGTAAGGCTGGTGAGGAGGGGGCTGGGCCTGGGTCTGTTCCTCGGGCTGGCCAGGGGGATCCAGCTGGGGAGAAGCCGCCCTGGGAGGCGGTGATAGCTGGGGCAGAAAGAGGGGGTGCTGCCAGCTCAGACCCCCAGTGCTGGGATACCTTGGATGTGCTTTGTGGCAGCCCTTGTCCAGACCCAGCACAGGGATGGACTGGGGGATGGCCAGGGGCTTGGGGGCCAGTTGGAACCTCTGAGGACTTTTGCCAGAGGTGGAGCTGTTGCAAAAGCAGGACCTGGGGTGTCTGTGACAGCCCTGCCTTCACGGGCATCGCTGTGTTCTCAGGGCGCTCCCCAGCTGCCCCCTTCTGCTTCTGGCAGGTGTCAGGGCCATTCTGGGGAAGCCCTTCGTTCTCTCTGACTCTGTGGCTTTTGTCCTCAGATCCAGTCACCTACTATACTCCCCTGCACATCGCAGTGCTCCGCAACCAGCCGGATATGGTGGAGCTCCTGGTGCACCATGGGGCTGACATCAACCGCAGAGACCGGGTATGGGCATAGCTGCCAGGGCACGGCCAAGCCCCCTTGAGACTTAGCTGTGAGGGACTGGTGTGTGGGGACAGCCCACCCTGCTCCCACCTCCCGGGCTTCACTGCACCCTGCTTCCCCTCGGCAACCTCCTGTGCCCATTGTCCGTAGTGTTCCGATGCTGTGGCAGAAGTTCAGGTTGCCTTTGGTCAAGCAAACCTGCCTCTGCCGTGGAGCGATGGGTGGGGGGAGGCTGGGGTAGACAAACCTCTCCCTGTGGACACACCAGGGAAGGTTCACTTTGATTTTTGGGGATGGTTTGAAATATGCTCTTACGCTGGCCATGGTGAAGCCCCAGCAGCGACTCTCTGGAGGCATTCACAAGTAGTCTTTAATACTTACTAATGTTTTGTTTTGTTTTTTTTTTCCTCTTGCTCTGTGCAGATCCATGAGAGCAGTCCCCTTGATCTGGCCAGCGAGGAGCCTGAGCGGTTGCCATGCCTCCAGCGGCTGCTTCAGCTGGGGGCCGATGTCAACGCAGCTGACAAAAACGGTCTGTGTGCCCTGTCTGCTCCCCCAGCCCGGGTGCTCCCAGCAGTCAGCCCTCGTGGGTGGGATAGTGCAGGGCATGGGGTCTGGGTCCTTCCGTCTCGCTGCTGCAAATGCTCTCTGGTTTGGAAGTTGGGTGCAGGCTGCAGAACCTCCCTGGTGCTTTGTGCTTTCTCCTTGTATGTTGGCTGTGTCAGATGCCAAAGGGGGCTGAAACCAGCTCTGTGCAGTCCATGGGAGAGGGGATGAGGCCGTGCCTCCGTAGGCCTGTGGTGCCCCCATGCTCTAAACCCCACCCTGCCATGGCACGCGTGCCCTCTGGGGCCACCGCCAACCCTGCACATGTGGCCTGTGACCCTGTCCCAACAGCTATGCACCATCAGGGGGACAGCAGGAGCCTGCCAGAAGGGGAAGGGCTGTTTCTCCCTGTGTTTGGCTATCTGGTTGGTGGGGTGGGTCGTTTTCCTTCCTGTCTTTTGGGGTATCACCCTATTTTCATCTGACTGACAGATTATTCCATTGCAGGAAAGACAGCGCTGTTGCATGCCCTGGCCAGCAGTGACGGTGTCCAGATCCACAACACCGAGAGCATCCGCCTCCTGTTGGAAGGAGGTGAGGGCGACCTTCTCCCCTCTCCATGCACAGTCCCTCCAGGCCTAGCGCTGGCTGATCCTTTGTACAGTGCCAGACACTGCCCTCTCAACTCTTTTATGTTCTCAACTTGAGCAAGAGTAAAGCCTAGCAGCGCCAGAGTTAGTGCTGCCCTGGCCTCGTCTGCAATGTCATTTATGCTCTCTGTCCCTTCCTCCAGGTGCGGATGTCAGAGCCACCACCAAAGATGGTGACACTGTCTTCACCTATGTCATCTTCCTGCTGGGAGAGATGGTGTGCAGCAACACTGAGGAAGCGCAGGTGATCAATCGCTTCTGCTTCCGTGTCACGCAGCTGCTGCTGGCCCATGGTGCCAACCCCAGCGAGTGCCCAGCCCCTGAATCCCTCACTCACCTCTGCTTCAAGAGCTTCAAACGCCACTTCCCGCTGCTGCGTTTCTTGCTGGAGTCAGGTGCTGCCTACAACTGCTCCCTCCATGGTCCCTCATGCTGGTCAGGCTTCCACATCATCTTTGAGTGCCTCTGCTCGCACCTCAGCGTCTCTGAAGACGACGGCTTCTCTACAGACCTCATCCAGAAGGGTCAGACTCTGCTGGAGCTTATGATGGCCAGTTCACAAGCCGTCCAGCTGCCCAGCAACTTTGAGGTCAACACCAGCAGCTGTAGGTACCATGGGGAGAAGATCAGGACTCTCTTCTGCTCTCTGAAGCAGTTGGAGCGCTCCCCACAGGCATTGAAACATCTCTGCAGGGTGTTTATCCGGCAGCGCCTTAAACCGTGGCCAGTAGATGTCAAAATCAAGGCTCTACCTCTTCCAGACAGGCTGAAGTGGTACCTCCTGATTGACCACGCTGCTGCCGGGCATGAGGACCTCTGAGCCTGACTGATGCCTCTCTGTCTACCCTGCTCCACGGTCGTGGTGTGCCTACAGCCCCCAAAGCTCTGCTCTGGGCCGGTTTTCTCCATAAGAAGTGGGCTGTTCACACGCTGTCCACGTGCCCGTGGCTTGGCCAGCGCTGCCCACACTGTCTGTCTCTGCTGGGTTTTTGGGGCGGCTGTGCTTTTTTGAGCATGATGCTGCACGTGTGTCTGTGGAGGCCTTGTTGCTCTGGGGCACATTATGGGGAGGCAGGCAGAGCCCTGTGGCTTCTTAGGGGTGAAGAGAGCCCCTGGGCATCAGGGAGCCGGATACTGGGGCAGAGGGGTTGGTGTGGATTTTACGACCTGGAGTCAGGAGCAGTGGGGTGGGTGGGGTGGGGGAAGCAGTGCCTTAGGCAAGCAGCGGAGGTGTGAGATGCCCTCAGGGTGCTGGGAGAAGTGTTCCCTGTACCAGGAGAGCGCTGGCATCTCCATCCTGGTTTCCTGCCTTCGGTCCTGCTGTTGGGAGCAGCTGTGGTGGGGGCAGGTCCGGCATCTCCACATGGATGTGGATGTCTTCCTCACTCACACAGGCTTTTGAAACCAGGAGCGTGATGGGGTTGAGGGGAAGTGGGGCTGGCAGCAGTGGCCCAGATGTTCAGCACCCTCTGAGTTTCCGCTGGGAGCACCCCATCCTCCCGGCAGAGAGGACCATCCACCAAGGACATCTCGGAGGTGCTGGGCTCCAAACCAAACAGACAAACGGATGTTTCTTGGCTTTGTGGTGTGTTCCCTGTGCAAGGACGAGGAATGGGCAGCTAACTGCTGAGTGCCTTGTGCCTCCCTCCCTGCTCCTTGGCTCTTTCCCTTGCTGACTGCTCCCAGGACCTTGGTCTCCAGTGCCTCCTTCCCAGGAACAAGAAATTGCAGCAGGACTTGAGGGTTTTTCTTTCCAACCTGCTGCTGGAACTTGCAGGCTCTGGGGCTGTACACGGAGGAGGTCCTGTGTCCCAGCCTTGCCACAGCTGTCTCGCTCCCCCTGCTGCTGCCTCGTGACCTGTCGAAGGCCAGCCCCACATTTTTGTTGTTTGGTTTTTGTTTGTCATAGGGGACAGATGCAGAAGAGGAGGAAAAGAGGGGAAAAATCTATTCTGAGCAGGTACAATTTACAGCAGGTGAATTTGTCTGCAGAAGAGTTGTCCATCTGTCCCCCGCCATTGCCCTCCTGGCAGAGTGTTTTACTTTCTCCCACCCTGTGGAACTGGAGCTATTCATCTCAATGAATTGATGTTTAAAAAAAAAATATAATAATGTGATCAAATACTCCCCTGGTGTCTGGAATGGGAAATGAGCAATTAAATGAGGCCTTTTGTAGTAACGACAAGGGGCTTGTTTCTTCTGCAGGATTGATGAGGCAGAGGAGAGGGCTCTGCGGGGATGGGGGGAATCGTGTGTGAGCCCAACTGGAGGGATGGGCTGCAACCGGGGTCTCCTTGCCCACCTGACAAGCTGTTGTGCCAGCTGGGTTGGCAAGAACATGTGCCTGGACTTGGGCAAAATTAAGTGGATGTGGCCAAGGAAGAGACAGGAGCGTTCAAAGCCAGGTGTTGGTGTGGGTTGTTGGAGGAGCAGCCATAGCACCGCAGCGTTCGAGCAGGAGGTGCTGGGCATCACTGTGCGCCTGCGGTAACGGACTGGGGGGTCCGGAGGCTGCTCAGAGTGGGTTCCCCATTAATGCCCAGAGCGCACCAGCTCTCCCAGGGTTGCAAGGGCTTTGGGTTACCCCTATCCCTGGAGGAGGATGTGGGGGACTCAGGATTACAGCCACCTCCCTTTTTGCTGCACATGTGGGTGACCTGCTCATGAGTTTAAAGAGGCCCCCCCAAAGCTGCAGCACCTGGTGTTGCCTCCCCAAGCCACCATGGGGAAATGGCAGCTATTTCTCCCATTTGCCTTCCCTAGCTTGTTGCTGTGTGCAGCAGCAGCAGCAACTTCAAGAGTGGGAAAGGGTCAAACACCCAAGCGAGGAAGGGAGTCCAGACCCTCACAGAGCTGCTATGAGCTCCTGTTGGCCAACAGGAGCCCTCTGCAACTGCTGTCAGCAACCTGCTGGTGCCCACCGAGCACGCCTCTTGGAGGGGAGAGACCCCTTGCTTCCGTACAGAGCCCCCAAAGGTGGCATCAAGCCAACAGCACGTCTGACAAAAGCCAATGCGCAGAAGTGCAACAGCAGGAAAATGTATTTGGCAAACACCTCTTTCACAAACAGCAGCAACTTGGAAGACAAAGCCCCGTCCTTGTCACCAGCCCTGGAGAGAGGGAGTCACAACACCCTCTGTCACCCTGTGGTGAAGGCACAGTCCTCACCCCTCCCAGCCCCGGCAGGAACCACTGTACTGGCCTGTGCTCCAAGCTGGCCCCGGAGAGACCTTCTCCCACCACCGGCCGCCCTCATCTCATGGCAAAAGTGTAGACGTGGTAGATCTCATCGGGGAAGTTCTCCTGGCGCTCCTCGGCCAGGAGGTGCAGCCCAGCTCGGCGGATGATCTTACGGACCACGTCCAGGTCCCGGCAGACACTGCTGTCCACATCGTCCATGATCACACCCTCCTGAGCCATGTTGTCCTTGATGACCACAATGCCATTGGGCCGCAGGCCGGCACGGCACCGCTTCAGGAAGTCGGAGAGGTGGTTGTCAGTGAGGTGTCCTGGAGGGGCATAGCGGGTGTTAGAGGGCACGGGGTGATTGTGGCAGGAGCCCCAGGCAGCACGTGATACAAGGGGAGAAGACCAGGGGACTGCAGCTGGGATCCCTCCTGATCCAGGCAGCCAAATACTTGAGCCATTTGCAGGTGAAAGCGCTTTAGCTTGGGGGTGTCCCAGCTCATGTCCCCCAGGCTCTATCCAACTCCAACCCACACTTCTGCCCTGGCCTCCAAGGGCTTGGGGGAAGTGTAGTGCCCAAGGTGGGCAGGGTCCCCAACCCAGCCTCCCACCCATGGTGTGATGCTCATCCTTAACGCAGACCTCAAGCTCTCCTGCCCAAAGCTCTCCCCAGTGCATGGGGCACCTGCCCCTCAGGGGAAGCAGGACAGAGGACAGGCTGGCAAGACCCCCCTGTGAGCTGAGTGACCCTCACCGATGACCCACTGGATCCAAATGACATCATAGGAGTTTGGCTCAGGGCTGAAGTCCTGGAGGCCGCAGCAGAAGTAGTTGCGCACCCGCCTGCCCTCCTCTCCCAGGTAGCTCTTGGCCTTGGTGAGGAAGTCCTCTGTCACATCCACCATGTCCACCGTCTTGAAGAGAGGCAGCAGCAACCGCTTGGTGATCCGGCCATGCCCGCCCCGCAGTCCAGAGCCCGGGTTGTCCCCGTCCGGTTGGGGCCATCCTGGAACAACAACCACGAGGGGCTGAATCCCACCACGAGGTACCCACAGAGGAGAAATGGGGCAACCACGTGGGACAGGGCTGGGCTATGGGGAGCCCATTGCAGGGCAAAGCTCTCCCAGCACCCACATAATGGAGGATCCCATGGCAACTCACAGGGAAGAGCCCAGCTCTGTGCTGGGAGAAGGATGGGGCTTTGGGAGCATGACAGACTGTGCCACCTACCCGCAGAAACCTCTGCAGGAACTTCCTGGAGCTGTTGATGTCGATGCTGGAGATATGGCCGTAGCCCCCCAGCATGCCGTCCACCGTGGCAGGCACATCCTTCCAGTACTTCTCCGCCTTGGAGTAAAACTCAAACTCGTTCTCCACCACCTCGCTTGTCATGCTGGCCGAGGGGCACGCACCCACGTGGGACTTGCTGCTCCTCCGAGACAGGGGAGAAACTGCCTGTCAGGTCTGAAAGAGCCGCAGGCGCAAAGCCCGCCCCGAACTGGGGAGGCAGGCATCAGCTCTGTGAGTACCCTTCCCCCTCCCCAGGGCTATTTCAAACCCTAAAAACCTTCTGGCGAGAGCAAAAAGGATCAAAGATCTAAATCCTGGTATTTTCTGGAGACCAGCAAGCCCAAAACCCCTTCCCAGGCAGGGATGCCTCAGCCAGACTAGGCATCCTGGAGCCTTGCTCAGCGATATACCCAATTATTTTTTCTTTTTCTTTTTTAAGGCTGACCCACCCTTTTCACCTATTCTGCCTCTTCTCTCCCTGTCTTAAGAGCGTTAACATTTTACAGATTACGTGTTTATCTGTGGCAACAGCCCCATCAGTCACCTCCAATTACATCTGGAGTTGCTAAAAGTTATCCTAAGCACCTACCTGAGGATTGTAAATCTCAGCCGTGACCATAAGTTAGATATTTGCAATATAATAAAGTCAAGGTATAATCAGCAATACAAGCTATAAATCCCCCCCAGACATCTCATAATTCAAACCACTGTGGATTTGATTAACTGCGCTGGGGATTAGAAACTAGATTTAAAGTGGCCAAAGGGTAAATTCAAGGACTTCAAACACCTTTAAAAATAAAGAAATATATAGCGTTCATGGCTTGAATTTGCTGGCAAATATCCCATTAGACACAAAACCTTTTCTATGGCAGCTTAGGCAGTTTCAGTGGCCTCACGTGGTCTTGAGCAGCCCAGGGATGGAGCAGGAAGGCGCAGCATCTCACCTTACAGATCACCGGTTGAAATCCAGTTTGGCTTGGTGGTGCCAGGAGCCGGTCTGTGCTGTGATCTCAGGGAAGAAAAGACAGGATTTTAGTCCCAAATCACCCATTTACTCCCACAAGCATGAGCAAGACCAACTGCAGCCCCAGGGAGCCAGAGGTAAGAGCTGCCCCGACCCTGCGGACACCCTCCCGGGGTAGTTGGGGGGCAGGAGTTGCTGCTCAGAAGTGGCAGGAGGCTGAGCCAGGGGGGCAGCTGGTGCATGAAGGGTTTTGGCCCTGCTTTAGGCAGTGCTGCTGTCTGATCTCATGGGTTGGGACCCCAGTTCGCGCTCCCAGCAGCATCACCCCTTCCTTGGCCCTGGGTTTGTCTTGGTGACTCCCTGGTGATGGTTTTCAGGGTGTCACAGGCCACCGCCACAGGTCAAGAGCACCCAGTGGGACAGCCCAGTGTCTTGCTGTCTCTGCTCTGCCCACCAGCATGGACCCTGGTGCTGGCATCTCCCGGCTGCCCTGAGAGCCCCCGAAACGTGGCAGCCCCCCAGCGGACATGTGAGGGCAGGCACTCGCCCCCCACAGACCCCCGCAGCCGTGGGGAGGTCACACTGGCCCTCCCGGCTTTCCGGGACGGGGGGGTCACCTCAATGTGGGACCCGTTCCCCGGCCCCTGGGACCGTTTGCAGGCTGGGGGCGGCAGGGAAAGGGGGTGTGCGGGCGGAGGGGCCCCCAGGACGAGCGGGGGGTGTGTGGGGTGGTGTGTGAACCGCCACGGGGGGCACTGGGGTCCTATCCCGGGGGCTGGGGGGGTTACACCAGCCCTGCCCGTGGGGACGCGAGGGGGCGGTTCCTGGTTCAAGGCCTGGTTCAGCCATTTTCCCCCGCCCCCGCCCGGGGCGGCCCCCGCCCCCGGGCGGGGCCCCGGGGGGGCCGGGGCGGGGGGCCCGGCCCCGCCCGCGGCCGCGACCCCCGGCTCCCCCCGGTTACCTCAGGCGGCGGCCGCGCTCTGTCCCCCCCTCCCCCGCCGTGACGGGCGGCCGAGGGCACCAACCAGACGGCGGCGCTCGCGGTGACGTTAGGGTGAGGTCACCTCGGTGGGCGGGTTCTCCCTCGCTCTCTTACCGGCTGCCCGCGGGGGGGCGCCCCGGGCGGGGGGTTCCGCTGCGGGGCGCACTGGGGCGGATTGGGGGGCGGGGGGCGGGTGTCCGGGGCAGCAGGGGGTGGCGGCTGAGGGCAGGGGGGCCCCGTCCCGCCCCGGTGCGGGCCCCGGCGCCCCCCACGTGTGCCCCCACCGTGTCACGAGCGGCCCCGGGGCCTCCGGCGGGGCTTCGCGCCGCCTCCCCTCGCCCGGGGGTTGCTCCCCAGGCCCCCGCCACGGCCCTCAGCCCGGCACCGTGCGCCTGTCCGGGGGGCAGACGGGCGCAGGAGCCCGGCGGCGGCGGCACGGCGGGGTGGCACCGGGATTACAGCGCCCGGGGCTGCCGCTGCGGGCGGCGGGGTCGGGGTGACCAGGACAAGGACCCGCCCGGGTTTGGTAACCGAGGGGCTGTCGGGGTCGGGCTCCCCGCCTGCCCCCGGCCCGGGCCTGCTGCTGCGCCCGTCCCGTCCCGCCCGTCCTTCCCCCCCGCCGCGGCCGCGCGGGGGCGCTGTTGTCCCGCCGTTGCGCCACCGCCGCCACGGGAACTTCGGCGGGGGGCGGGGGGAGCCGGGCCCGCACGTACCCCTGCGCTCACCCCGGCACTGACCCCCCCCGTCCCGCCGCCCCCAGGTGATGCCCCCGGCCCTCCCGTGCCCGCCCGGTCCTTCGCCGGGCCCCGCACCCTGGAACCCGGGATGCAGCCGAGACACACCCACACACCCACACACCCCTGCTTTGGGGAGCTGCCTCCCTCCCTCCCCTGCCATGGTCTGCAGTCTGGGGGAACATCCCACGCCATTGCCTCCCGCCTGCACACCCACTCCAGCCAGACAGGGCAGACCCCCCCCACTCCCGTGGATGAGGACCTGCGGTGCCCCAGGCTTTCCCAAGGGGATCGCTGTGGGGACAATGACAAAACTGGGTTGGCTGCAACAGTGTCCCTGAGGAAAGGCAGCCGCTGTGGATCCTCCAGTGTCTAATGGGGGACGACGACACACCTTCCCCCGGACACCGACTTGCACAAAACCTGTAGGAACAAAATCTGCCTGAAATCACCCAAAGCGAATGGCGTAACGGCAATGGGGACAGCACTGTACAGGCATGGGGGAGCAGGGCCCATTCTCACTGAGCCAGCACCCACTTACACCCCAAAATGTTCTAATGGCCCCAGCAAGGACTTGCTGTCCCCAAAACAGAGCTGCTCACCCCATGGCCATCCAAAAATCCATGGCACAACCAGGATGTGGCCCCAGTGCCAGATCCCCTTGCCATCCTTCCATGGTGCCTATACGGAAAGCGAAGGGAGACCCCACCTTTGGGCAAGCAGCTCTCACCCCAGGACAGCTTTTGGGCACCCAAGTCCCCCGAGTCCCTGCGAAAGGGCCCCAGCGTGCCGGGGTGGCAGCAACCCGAGGTGGGGGCTGATGGCAGGGGCTGGGAGCATGTGTTCAGTCGGCTGTGGAGCTGGGGATGCAGCGAGAGCATCTCTGAGCACAGAAAGCACTGCTTTTGCCCCATGTTGTGTTCCAGATTTTAAAGAAACGAGGCTGTCTGTCACCAGGGAGGGGACACTGAGCACTGGGCAGCAGCGTCTGACTGCTCCCGGGATAGGGTGGTGTTCGGGGAGGTGCCTGGGAGTGATCTGGCACTGAGTGTCCCCGTGCACAGGCACCTTAATGTCCCAAAACCACCCATTTTCCCCTCACTGAAGCCACCAGCAGCCATTGCATCGCTCTGGTCATCACCTGCGTTTTTAAGCAGGCCACGAGGCACCTGCATCCCATCCATGCCACCTATTTCCCCATGGGACCCTGCAGTATTTGCTCCCCCTACTTCCCAAAAAAGATGGTTTTTTTCCTTTTTTTTCACCATACTGCTCTGGGGCTCATGCAGACCCTTTCCATTAAGTCCCAGCCTCCCCCTCCACCCTTCCCTGCCACCGAGGCCCTTTGCAGTGGCAGGGAGGGGACAGTGCTCCCATTCCTCACCCGGGGGCTGGGGCTCCGTGTCAGCCCCTCAGGTTTCAGTGAAACTCACAGCAGTTGCCTTGAACTGGGGGCCAATCTCCCTTGCAAATGTTCCCTTTGATTTTATATTATTATTAAGGCAATGGAGTGGCTGAAAATTAAGAGGAAAAAGAAATCGGTTGAGCATCCCTCGTCTTGCCATGTTCCTAAGCCTGGCAAAGGGCCAGGCCTGGGGACGAGGGTCCCACCATGGAGGACGCCCCATTGAGTCCCACTCGCTGCTGGAGATGGGTCCAAGCTTGGGGCCAGTTTGTGCAAAGCCAAGTCTGCAAAACGTGGCAGCACTGTGCTGCAGAGCCGCCCGCTCCCCTCCTTGGCTCAGCTGCCTCCCCGTGGTCGCTGCTGCCGGGAAATGCTTTTCCTCTGACTGGTTTCAATCTTGTCACTCGGTAATTCCTTGTGCGACGAGACAGAAAACACCCCCCCAGACCCTCTTCTCCAGCCCATTTGTTTCCCTGCACACTCTCCTCTTGCTCCCGCTCACTCGCCACCTTTCAAGGTAATCACCGGCGCTGCAATTGCTCTTCAGGAATATTTTTTTTTTTTCCTTTTCCCCAGGTGCTTAATCACCTTTATTACCCTTTTCTGATTAATTAATTCTAATTAATTTTGCACTATCATTTTTGAGAAGAAGTGACCACGACGGCACATGTTGTTGCAGGTGATTTGCAAGGCAGGTCCTGCAGCGCCAGCACAGCCCTTGCCTCATCGGCGTCAGATCCGGGCGGGTGCCTGCTGCCCCGTTTGCTGCCATTAATGGCAATTAATAGAGCGACGAAGCCCTCTGAGGCCCTGGGAAGAGCCCTGAGGTACTTTGCTGGGAACCATGTGGGATGCTCCAACCTCCTGCGCTCTGCCGAGGCAGTGGGGTTTGGCCCTGGCCAAACCTGCCCCTGCGTCCACGTTTGCCCAGCTCTTTCAGCTGCCTCCACCACACCACGGCCAAAGCTTGGGAAGTTGGAATGAATTAGGTCAGGGCTCCTCCCCTCTCACCGAGAGCCACCAAGGCGCTCGGAGGGGTGGCAGGGATGCAGGTCCCTTTGTGCCAGCCATGCTCTGTCACCTCTCATCTTCCAGCACCAGTGCCAGCGCTTCGCTGAGTACCAGCACAGGCTTCACCCCTACATCGCCCCAGAGCCTTTGGAGCTGAAACCTGACGTGGTTTGGATGATCCTGCCCTTATAATAAATACACGCCCAGGGGACAGAGGCTGCTGTCCCTTCGCTGTTTGTCCCAAAAGCAACCCCCTGTCTGTACTTCATCCCCAGCACCCAGCAAGGAGAGGGGATGCAGGCTGGGAGGCTGTGGCTGCACTCCTGCCCAGGGGGCCTGTCAGGGAGTCCCATGTCCCTGTCACAGCCACCAGTCACCATCCCCAAATGGAGCTGGTCGGATGCTTCTGCTGGCCCCGTGGCCGCTCAGCACAGCTTGGGGCTGGCACTGTCCATCCCACCTTGCTCCCTCAGCCGCTGGCTCTCACCGGGAGGCTGAAGCATCATCACCGACACTGCTGAAACCCTCCAGCAGCCCGAAATACATAAAAAGTATTTATTATGTATAGTGTAATATATGCAGAGACACAAATGTATGCTATATGCTAGAGAGCAGATAATATAGTGTGTGTGTATATATATATATATAAAACCCCCACAATATAATGACCATTTATGCCTATATGTATATCCAGATATAGATATGATATATGCATACATACAAATATATATGTATACATGTATAAAACATATTTTTATTATGTATATATGGTGTACATGGTATGGTGGGGGAAAGAGGGAGAGAGCATATGTACATGTGCAGAGTGAAGCTGCTCCATGGCCGGCACGGGGCAGCGGGAGGAAGAGGAGGGACACGCAGAGGAAAGTGCTCAGCACAGAGAAAGAGGGAGAATACAAACTGCTCCGAGTTACAAAAGCTCCCCTCTTTGATTAATTGTACTTTCTGTTTGATAAATGTTACTCATGAGTATAAAATATGCAAAGCACTTAGCAAGTTCACACTGTTTAAAGAACTCCACTAACTAAATTAAAATTCGATGATATGAACGGAGCCGCTGAAGAGCAGCATGGCAGTGCGCTGTTCGGGGATCCAGCCCGAGCAGGAGCCTGTGCCATGGCCACGCATCCCACCCAGGCAGCCCTCCCCGGCGAGCCGAACCACGCCGGCCCCAGCAAGGTGGCACCCAGCCCACAGGAAGGCGTCTTGGGCCCAGCTGTAGTGGATGGCTTTGGCCAGGCTCTGGGTGAGGACTTCTCGTGTGGCCCCCCGTGCCCCAGCTGGGTCCCCACAGGGTAGTGAGGGGCCAGCCCGGAGCATCCTCACCCCTCGGCTCTGTGGCACTGCCTGCCTGGGACTGGCCTGTGCAGGCAGGGGTGACCCCAGCGCAGGGCTACCCCCTGGCTTGAATGGGGGGCACTGAATAATTTGCTCTAATCCCCAGCTGCCCACCCCTGTGGGTGGTGGCAGCCAAGCGCCCAGCTCCAGTGGCCAGGGTGGTTCCAGGGGGCACCCAAACCCCCAGACCAGGGGTTTTCCAGCACTGCTAAGCCCTGGTGCAGCAACCCAACATCCCACCCCGTGCCCCCCTGCTTGAACCACCACATCTCCCATCACACCCCTGCGAGCTTGACACCTCCCTGCACCTCTCTTCCAGGTCTTTGAAGAAAACCAGCTCAGCCCATCCCAGCTTTCCTGAAATGGCAGCCGACTGCCCTCCGGTGAAGGGGAGAACTCCTGGCATGGGAATCCCAGTTCAACCCACGGGGTGTCTGCAGTCCTGCCAGCTCCCGCCTCTGTCCCAGCTCATGGGCTGGGGGATGCAGCAAGCACTCTGGGGACAATGCAGTGTGTGCACTGGGAGGATGCAGTGTGCACTGGGAGGATGCAATGTGTGCACTGGGAGGATGCAGCGTGCACTGGGAGGATGCAGTGTGTGCAGTGGAAGGACGCAGTGTGTGCAGTGGAAGGACGCAGTGTGCGCACTGGGAGGATGCAGTGTGCACTAGGACGATGCAGTGTGTGCAGTGGGAGGACACAGTGTGTGCAGTGGGAGGATGCAGTGTGTGCAGTGGGAGGACGCAGTGTGTGCATGGGAGGATGCAGTGTGTGCAGTGGAAGGACGCAGTGTGTGCAGGGGAGGATGCAGTGTGCACACTCAGCAGTTTCCCTGGCTCCCAGTTCACACTGGCTACACTGCTCAGCCTCCTGCGCTCTCATCCCAGGTGAGCAGGGCTTGCTGGAGGCAGCTTTGAGCAGCAGCCGTCAGGCAGGTAGCAGCTCCCTCCTGAGGAGAAAGAAGGAGGAAAACCTGGCCTGGATCCGGCCTGACTGAGTGCTGCCTCCCTGGAAAGGTGTAAGAGCATTGGCGAGGGTTGAGCATTGTCCCCCGGGCACCCACCCTCTCTGAGGCCCTGGGCTCCCCACTAGGTCCCACAGGACCCCAAGCTGCCCTCACCCTGGGCTCACAGCACAGAGGCCACAACCCATTGGAAACTTCTGCTTTACCAAACCACCTGGCAGCCAGGATAACCCCTGCAGGTGCAGCCCCACTCCCTCCTTCGCCCACCCCCCGTGCCCCCAGCACTAGACCCCGTGCTCCCTGTGGGCAGGAGGTCCCCAGCCCTGGGTGCCCCGGACCTTCGCAGCCTCGTAACTCTGCAGCCTAAATATTGACAGAGTTCATCATTTTCATGAAGCCAACAAACCCAGCCAGCGTGTTGGTGCTGATGGGCCAAAACTCACCGTGTCTCGCTGTCCTCATTCTCCTCCCAACCCTTTGGCCAAGCCAAGCGCTCAGGGCAAGATGTCACAGGCAGGGGACAGGCAAGAGAGAGGGAACTGATGGGGTGAAAATATTTTTTTTTCCCCAAAGTTAATCTTCGCTGGGCTGATAAATCATTCTGCAAAGTGTGACCCTGCACCCGCTCAGCCCGCCGGGGAGAGACTAAAATGACCCACGCTTTCCAAACCCTCCTAGGAGTTTTTGCCAGGGAGGGATGAGCTGGCATGGCGTGGCGAGGCGCTGCCAGGGACCCAGCCCCGAGCCCAGCCCTGAGCCCCCAGCACAGCCCATTGCGGCACGGCCGATGCTGGGCTCAGCGGCAGCAAGCCGGCTTACCCTTGCAGTCTGAGCAATGATTTAGCCCCTCTGAACCCACCCGGCTGTAAATCCTGGCACAGACAAGCCCCAAACATTCGTTTCAGGCAATGCAGTTTTGTGTCATCTCGGCATTAGCATTTACACTCTTATTAATTAATACTTGTTAAACTGAGACTAAAAATAAAGCTCTCGGCTCCTCGTCTCAGCTAACGCCTCTTTGCCCTCGCACGGCAGCACGGCTGGGCTGTGGAAGGCTCAGCACCCGGCTGCTCCCTTCTCCGTAGCCACAAAGGAGGAAAAAAAGAAAAAAAAAAAAAAAGGGGGCTGTGTTGAAGCAGGATTCCTGCTAAAGCAAAATTCACCCCTTTCTGCACAGCCTTGGTGGGATAAACCGGCCATCACTGCTATTGCTAAGGGCATGTGGCAGCGTGAGGCTCACCCTCGCCTCCGCTCCTGCCTGGGACGAGCAGTGACGGGGACAGCAGCACACGCAGGGTTTAACCTTTCCTTTCTGTTCCAGATTCTGAACTTGTTTTTTTTTCTTTTGCTGCTTTTTTTCTTCCTGGGCTGGGCCAGCCCAGTTGCACTTTGCATTCGGAGCCGATTTCATTTCCCAGGTGGGACAGCCCGGGAGCGCTCGTGTCCAGGAAGGCAATGGTTAAGCGCAGTGGGCGCAGGTGGGCTTTTGTGCCTGCACACAGGCAGGCGCTGCCACCACTGCCTTCAATTAAATCCAAAGGGCAGCAGTTGCTGCAAAAGTCCTTTTTCCCTCCACCGAGCTGCTGCTGCCCATCAGCATCCCTTCGGATGCAAAGTCGGTGGCTGCACATCGGTTAGAGCTGCGGCTGGGGGAGCTGGAGAGGAGTGAAGGGTCTTAAATGGGGCTCTAAAAAGCTTTTGGGGAACCCCAGGCATGAAACCTGGCTGGGTTTGAGCACAGGCGACAGCGCTCCCCACCACGCTCCAGCCAAGGTTAAATCCCTGAGGTTCCCTGTTTCCTCCCTCCCTAAGTGCCCAAGCTCTTGGGCTCCCTTCGCCCTCAGCTAAGCAAAGAAAGCAAAGGCTGCTTCCTGTATAGATTGCATACATTGCACATGGATCCATCGCACACAGACCTATAGCGCATACAGAGCCGAGGCGCACGGCCGGCACGGTGCCGGCTGGATGAGGCTGTGCTGACTGCAGCTCCCCGGTGCTATTGCTGGGGAAGGCAGCCTGGTCTGCAATACTTAATAACATTAATTATGTGAAATAATATTGATATTTAATAATAATAATAATTTGTTTGTTAACCTTTATTAATGAAAACCCAAAGCCTGCACATTTACATGACACTGGCAAAGCCCCAGGTTACCAATCTGTGTGACTTAAAACACCAAATCTTGCAAGGCTTGGCCATGCTCTTGGCTTGGATGCTCTTCCCAGAGCCTCTCAGCTTTCATTTTCTTGGAAAGCCCAAGCTCCAGGGGAGCGAAGCTGGCAGCCGGGATCCCACCCTCCTTTGCTGTGCCGGGGCAGCCCGGCACAGAGTTGGGGTGCAGAGGGGCTCTCCCAGCCTGGGCTGTGGGAGGTAAAAGCTGATGCCCAGGTCCCCCCTGAGCTGGGGTTGGGCACTGGAGCCGGTAGCACTGGTGGTGCTTGGTGATGCAGCGCAGCTCACACGCATTGGGAGTGAATGTTAATGGTGCTGAGCTTCTGGGAGAAATGATCACATTCTCTCTGTAAAGCGGGGAGGAGAGGAAGGGGAGGGGGAGGAAAGGAAAATAACTCCACAGATTAATTCTGCTGATGAAAATTAAAATTGGGCATCGCCAAACCAACCCCTGAACGAGCTGCTTCAGAGCCGCAGCTCAGCCCCAGCCTGGCTGCAGCCACCCTTCAGGGTCGGGGCTCCCTGAGCTTTGCTCCTTCTCATTCCCCAAAAGCCCCCAGATGAGTTAAGCCAGCGGCTCCCTGCACGGGTAAATGTGCTGTAGCCTATGGGGCAGGATCAGGCCCTGGGGCCAGGAGGGGATGGGTAGCCCAGCTGGGAGCATCTTGGCTCCAAGAGGGTTTATCTTCATCTTTGGTGCCTTTTCTTCTCCCAGCTTTACCAGCCCAAAGGGCAAGTCGGAGCATCCAGAACTGTGAGATTAATTTCAATGCCGTTAAAAAAAATGAAAAGTTCAGGGTTTTTAATTTATTTTTTGTTAAATTCCTGGGTTTTGAGCCTTTAAAGACTTATTTTCCGCCCCCCCACCGTGCTCTCCTGTGAGTTCGGCTCCAAAGGTCCTCCTGGCCTGAAATGGAGGCAGAGACTCAGCAGTGACCACGGGACTCCAGGAGCTGCTGCTTTAAAAAGAATATCATCAGCTTTAAAAAGAAAATAAGGTAAGAGTTTGGGAGTGGGTCATGCCATGAGCTGCTGCAGGATCTGACCTCCTCCCCACAGCTGGCAGCTCCCTCCTGCTCTGCTCCTGTCGGAGCTGGAAAACCTTCTGCAGAGCCAGGGAAGTCCCATGGGAGGGATGTGGGATGTCCCAGGGGGGCTCTGGGAGCACAAGGGGACTTTCCTTGGCTCGGACCACCATGGGCACGTTGGATGGCACCGAGAAGGGCACAGGGTTCTGCACCAGGGGGCACGATGAAGGCTTGTGGGTCCATGCTGGGGTCAGGGCTGCAGCCATCCCGGGGGGGCACCCATGGGTGGGACCCCCCTGCATGCCCCGCTGTGCTGCACCCCACCTTCCCGCTCCCCTCCGCTGCGCCGCCAGCCGTCCCCTCTCCCTGGCTGTGATTTCATTTTGATCTCGGGCTGCTTTCCTCCCTCCCTCCATCCCTCCTCCCTCGCTCGCAGCTGCCAAGTCCGCAGGTTCCCGCTGTGACCTTGAGCTGGTTTCTGGAGCCGGTTGTGGGTTTCTTAAAGGAGCCATGGGGGCTCTCACCACTCCCCTCCTGCTCCCCCAAACTCCGGCCCAACCACCCACTGGGCCCCCCCGGGGATGGGAGGAACTGGGAGTGAGAGCAGAGGGGCCCCCGAGGGCATAAAAATTGGGAGAATGTGGAAGTGGACAATTCTGTGGCCATGGAGACACAGCTCGGGCACACTCACCACCAAGTGCTGTGCTTTCTCTGGGGCCAAACAGCCGCTGGAAGGGGGGGTCCTGGCCACCAGACCCAGCGCTGTGTGAGGAGTGGAGTGGGCAAAGCCCCTTTTGTGCGTGGTACCCAGCGCTGGCAGCAGCTTGGGCAAGGGAAGCCCGGTGCTGGCATCAGGAGGTGTGGGGGTGCTTGAGCTATTGGGGTGCCCCCATCTCCCAGCATGAAGGTGGGCCAGTGGCCCTCGCTGGCAGCGTGGTGGCCCTCAAAGCCCCACAGCCTCCAGCAGTGGCCGGCAGAGCTTGAAAGCCAAGGGCATGCCGGCTGCTCCCAGCTCCTCTCCAAAGCCAAGCCAAGGGGCAGACGACAGCCCACCCAGCATGGAGAAGGGTGAAGCCTGCAGGCAGGCCCCTGGTTTCCTTGCTGGAGCACACGTGTGTGCACAAATGCGTGTGCATGCATGTGCAAACACTGCGTGTCCCACTGGGAAGCTGTCACTTGCACTCAACAGTGGGTGTTGCACATAAAAGCCCAGGAGCATCCCCATGCCCCAGGGTGAAGGCGAGCGGTGCCTGGAGTCTCAGCAGGGCACAACCGCCCCCCAAACTGCCCTCACCCTGATTCCTAAAGGCACCTCAAACCCTCCCAGGAAAATCCTCTGGGTTAAACCCCACGTGGAATGTGGCATGGCCTGGGGGGAACCAGCTATTGGGCTGAGACTGACTCGCACATGGAGGCCCCTGCTCCAGGGAGCAGAGGTGTCCTGGCCCCTGTGCCTGGGAGGTTTTAAGCCATAGCTTAGCTAAACTGGACAGGCTGAGATTTCAGCCTTGCTTGGCCAGCCCAGGCCATACTAAAAGCTCCATCAGCTGGAGAGGACCCCAATCAATAAGTGCCTTCAAGGCAAGTAATAAAACTTTGAAATTATGCAGGCAGCGCTTGGCGCTCTGCAGCGAAGGCAGTGTTTAATTCATGGGGATGCTCTCGGGAACCAGAAAGGGGGAGTCTTAGTAGGGAGAAAGGACAAGGGGCTGCACTGCTGCCCCCTTGCACTGGGTGTATGATGCTTGAAAGGGCTTGGAAGAAGCTGCAGTGACAAACCCTGCTGAGCCTTCCCTGCTGCAGTGCCCAAGTGCAGCACCTCGTCCAAAGCCCACCGGAGCTATCAGAGAGATCCAAAGGTGCCCCAGTCTCCACCCTTGTCTGAGCATCTCTCATTCCCAGGGCTGAGCTGAGCACGCAGCATCGCTCCCTGCTGCCTTGCGGCTGCATGGATCACAGGACCCCAAAACCAAGCGCTACCCTGTGAGCTGGGAACCAGCAACACCTGCCCTGGACATGGAGCCCATGGTGGCTCCTAACAGCGTGGGAGGGAGCAGGAGGGGATGTTCTCAGCCCCATCTATAATAGACACGTATGGGGGAAACTGAGGCACCACAGGCTTACAGAAGCAGGAGGGATGAAGGATAGCTATGGGAGAAACTCAGTAGGGCTCAGGGGATGAAAACCTAGAGATTTCCCTCTGTATTGCTAGAAAAATAAGGGCCACATTCGGACCACACAAAGGCATCAATGGGCCACCAAAAGTCCCAGCCCAGTTGTCAGGGCACCCTCGGGAGCCCCTGATCCTGCCGAGGAGAGGAGAAACAGCTCTTCTGCTGCCATTATCCCAGCTGCTGGGACCGATGCTCTGCACAAGGAGCCAGGTCCGGCCCGCAGGTGATGGGGACCAAAGGGGTCAGGGCTGTTGAGGCAGCACAGGAGGCTCAGCCATGGCCACTGCCACCATAGGGACAGCTTGGGACAGCTTGAGCCCACGTCCCACCCAGCATGGGGACACAGCCCTCGGTTCAACCAGCACCACGCCGGGAGGAGGAGGGATGGAGCAGGAGGAGGTGGGAGAGAGGGAAGAAAAGGAGAAAAATGAGTTTTCCTGCTGCCCCAGCGGTGTGGCGATTGATCGGGTGCAGGCTGGTGTGGAGCGGTGCTGAGAGCCTCATTCCCCACCGCCGGCTCACAATTATTGGAAAAAAACCGGCGCTGCTGCTGCAGTGAAATTAGTTATTGATCTCTTGTCTGGGTGACAAGCGCGGCGCTCGGCTGCGGGGCTGCTCTCCCCGTCGGGCGGCCCAGCAGCCTCCTCCGCTCGCCCCGCTGGGGCTCAGCATCCCCGGGGCTGTTCCATGAGCGGAGGTAACGAGGAGGCACCTGGAGGTCTCTGTGCTCGCCCTGGCTCCAAAGCTGCTCCCCAGGGAGGTTTTGCCCACCCCGCTGCATGCAATGCAGACATCAGCAGGAGAAAAAGGGCTCTGCCCCATGCAGGATGGGGCCCCCAACTTCTGACCGCTCCCCACTTTCACCTTTTGCAAAGCTTTGCCCCCCACCCGCAGTCGTCACCCACCCTGCTGGGGCTCCTGGCCCCCAGCGACTGGGGTCAGGGCGTCCTGGGGCCTTTTCCACCTCCCGTTAACCTGCCCATTGCAGAGGGAGGTAAGGCAGAGGGAAATCAGGCAGCTGGAGAGCTTTTGTTGTCTGGAAAGGCTCTGCACATCCCTGGCCACAGCTGGCCCGAGAGGCTGGACCAGCATCAGCTGCCCAGCCCCATGGGGACAGGGACGTGAAGGAAGCTGTGAGGCTGGGACAAACAGTTTCCACCCATCCTAGGGACACTTGCACTGTTTCAACAAAGAAAAAAAGGGTATTTATTTTCTTCTTGTAATTCCCAGTGCGAGCTAGGAACAGCAAGGGACATCTCAAAGGATCCTGTTTTCTTCCAACCGTGGTCACGTGCTCTGGGGCAAAGCCGGGGTTTGGTTTCCAGCAGGTTCATTTTGAGTCTCACCTTTCCTTTGAGTTAATTTGGACATTTCTTTTGCACAGAGAAAGGGTTTCACTAGCAGGGCCGGGGGTTTGAGGCTGGCACTGGGGTCCCCTTGGTCATATCGGGGTTGTTTGACTGTTCAAAGGGAGGGGTTCCACCAATTTTTTTGCCCCAGAAAGAAACTCACTGAAGTGATCCCTCCTCAGGGTATAATTAAGGTGGCTTTTGGGATGTAAATGAAAAGCCACCTGATGGGTTCCTGGGGCCAGTGGTCTCTGCAATTTCCACTTGGGCTTTTTCTGGGGGGGTTCCTGTGATTGGGACACAGCTGGTGCCCCTCTACCTGCAGGATCCCCATGGGTGCTGGGTGTAGATCAGCACCTGGGGGTGTCCCCGGTGGGGGTACAAGCTGGTGGCCCTGCCCATGTGCAGAGCCTGCAGGCTGTGCTGATGGTGGGGTGCCAGGAGGGGATACGATGGACCAGGACCTGTCCCATGAGTAGCTCCTAGGGATGGGCAAAAAGTGGTAGTGGGGTGGCAGGCAAGGGGGCCAGAGGCCACCAAGGTGGCTCATGGCGTGTCCCCAAGCCCTGCGGCGAGGGGCACAGCCAGCTGTCACCTCCTGCCTCCTCTCAGCATCCCAGGCAGCGCAGGACCCTATTGGCACGGGTGTCCCCGGGGAGGCTGGGGGGGGGGTCCTGGCCCCTTCTCCAGACATGGACAAAGGCCTGGGAACAAAAGCTGGTGGGATGGGGAGGCATCTCCAGGCAGGGGTATTTGTTTAGCCCGGGGGGAGGTGGAGGGAGGAGAGGAAACTGCATTTCAAAGTGTTTCACCCTTTGTGAACCCTTCAAAGCCCCCCCCCAGTGCTCCCCCGCCTGGCTCCAATTACAGCGGGGTCCCCTGAGAGAGGACACTGGGTCCCCTTCAGCCAGCCCGGTCCCTTCCCTTTGAGTCTCCAGGAAGGAAAAACGAGAGAAGATGTGGAAGGAAAAAAAAGGCCAATCCAGCCAAAAGGAGGGCGCAGGCTGCTACGGGAGCATTTCCCCGCCTCAGCCCCTCCCTGGGTGGGGAAGTCAGGGATGCCCCAGCTCCAGGGACCAACTGCTGGGCTGAGAGTGAGCTTGGGAATTCATGTGGTTCTTCCCATTCCTCTCCATCCTCACAATCACACTGTGGGGTTTGGGCACCGGTGGAGGTTGGCAGAAGCTGGCTGGGCAAAGCCAACCTGCCCAGGCTCCCCGGCAAGATGCCACCAACCCTGGGAGGGCCCTGGCTGCCTGCAGTTCAGCCCCAGGCTGCTTTTGCAGATCCCCTCATCACATCCATCACCCAAAGCTGGGCACATCCCTGCACAGACAAACCCCCTGGTGCCTCCAGCCTGTGCGATGCCAGCCAGTGTCCCAGGGACCACTGCACACATGGGGCTGTTTCAGTGTTTCACCACCCTAAAAACACCCATTTCCCCTCCTAGACAGGCAGGGAGGTGCAGCAGAAAGAGTGACTGGCGTCCTCTCATGTGAAGCAGCTTCCCAGTTTGCAACCGGGCACTCTCCCAGTGAGTTAGCCTCACCCCGTCACTGGCACGGGAAGGCACCATGCAAGCCAGCCAGTGCAGCCCCAGACTCCCCAAAGCCCCAGAAAAGCTGGGATGTGGCTCCTAACTGCTCCTGACAGCCTCTGGAGCTTTGCACTCCATGGGTGCTGCACAGAGATGAAGGGGGAGAAAGGTGCAGGCGACGGGGCTGACCCCATCCACCGGCTCTCCTGTCTCCCCGCTTCCCTCCGGCACGCTGGCGGAAGCCGAGCCCACACCAACGGCAGCGGCTGGGCAGATGGAAAGACCAAATGATGGCTTTGCAGGGGGCCTGGGATTTGTTTGAGCCATCGCTGTCTCAGTGAGTGACTTCGAATAACGGATACACTTGAGAAAATCGCCATCTGCTCCCGGACAATTCGCAACCAGAGGAAAAGGTGAAATAAATTCAGCAACTGTATAATCTGTCTGGTCCCAGCTCCGACAGCAGGATCAGGCTTTGTGCAGCCTCCTGAAAGTGATTTGGGAATCAGAGGATGGTTTGGGATGAGCAAAGAGTGGAAAGCAAGAAGAGGGTGGAAGAGGTGAGGCCCCGGGATGCTGCGTCAGCCGCAGGGCTCTCTCAGCATCCCGGGTTTGGTGAGTTTGGCAGGAAGATGAAATCTCACCAGATCCATTATTTCTTTTCCATCTCTGAATTTTGAGTGCCTCCTGTTTCCAGCTGGGCTGGAAATACCACAAAAACAGATGCTACAATGCAGCACTTCAGTGCTTCGAAACCAGGAAGAAACCCGACATGAAAAATAAATGCAGGGGTTTGCAGTGCTGGCACCACCAGCCAGGCTGGGGATGAGTTCTGATGGTGGCTGGAAGAGCCCCTGCACCCATAGACTGGCCCTTGGCAGGCTCAGCAGCTCCAAAAATCAAACCCCACACCCTCAGCAAAGCAAATCCATCTTGGGAAGGGATAAAAGTGCCCCCTGCATCTCTGCTTGGCCATGTCTGTGAGCCCAGAAACCCCATATGGCTTAGATGGCTGATTTTTATGCACTTCTTATTAGGAAGGGGGATAAATCCTGCCCCCAAAGTCATGGCACTGCGCAGCACCCCCTGGCTGAAGGGATCCTGGTGCTTCTGAGGGGACTTTGCTGGGGGAGAAAAAGCCTCAGTACTTGGTCTTGCAGGGGCAGGAGGAGCTGGATGTCACCGTTTTTGTGGCCTTTCACTCCTGGCAAGCTCAGCAAGCCCAAAGCGAGGGTGCAGAGGTGCCCAACACCGGTGCTGCCCTGCACTCCTGCACCGAAGGAGCCTGTTGCATGGCTGAAAGTGATGATGGGGTTTCTCCACCTGTCTTTTCCTTCTCACTGTATTTTACCTGGGCACAAGGGTGTGTTTGGCACCTGGGGGACACCACCCAAGCTGGCACCACCACCCCATTGCCTTGGCCAATGCCACCTCGTCCCACCCCAGCCCTCCCCGCCGGGATGCAACCCCTGCTCTCAGCCAGCCTGGCTCCTGCCCAGCCAGCCCCTGGCAGGGCCAGCAGACCCGAGACACGGCACGGGGCCGTGGCATGCTGCCATGAGCTGCTGCGGCCCCACAGAGATGAGCCAGGGCTAAACCCTCCCCGAGGGGCAGCAGCCACTGGTGCAGATGTGCTGGCATGCCTGGATAAAGCTGGGCACAAGCTGAGGTGAGCCCGTGTTTGCTGTCCACATGGGAGATAAAAGCTCCTGTTTGGTTTTTCCAGCAGGCAGGAGGTGGGCAAGGTGCTGCCTCAAAGCGCTGCTGTCACAGTCAAAGAAAGAGGAAAAAAGACTGCAACCCAGCGCGGGGGGCACAGCCCTGACTACGGTGTCACGGGGAGTCCCCGGCTGGGTGACACTGCTGGGGGGGACCCCATACAAGGTCCTGGGGAGGGCAGGGGCCTCAGCAGTGAGCCCCCGCCATAGCCACACACGGGTCCCATCCACCGACACAGCATCCCTGAGCGTGGCGCTGCCGGCTGGCAAGAGGCAGGATGCTCCGGTGCAACCGTGGCACAGTTGCAGGGCTGCCGGTGCTCCCTGCAGCTTGTCCCCTCCTCGCGGGGGGTGCCACATCCCCCTCAGGGACCCCAACCAGCCTCATACCAAGCAGCGTGGGCCGCTCTCACTCCGCATAGCAAGGGACAGCAAGTGCCTGGGGAGAAGGAGGAGGAGAAGGATGGGGAGGCAGGCAGGTGGGATGGCAGGGCAGGCAGCGCAGCCGAGCCGAAGCGAGCGGGAGCGGGAAGGCGAGGCTGCGCGAGCGAGGGAGAGGGAGCAGAAATCTGTTGCCCAGGATGTGTGCTTCGCTGTCAGCCGGCTCTGATTAACGGGCTGCCTTCCAGCTCCGCGCCGGCTGCGTTCCTGGCAGGAGCGGAGCCCCCCGGCTTCCTGCCGTAGGAGCGGCTCGCTGAAAGGTTACATTTGCACAATGCGCCGCTGGAAAAGCGGTGCCAGAGGTTGCAGGCGGGGGAGACGGGCGAGCGGGCGAGCAGGCAGCTCCGCTCTGCTCTGCCTTGCCTGTGTAATGGAAAAAACCCTCTGGGGTACGCACAGGAAAATATCAAGTTACACTCCCCCAGCACAGCAAAGCTGCGCCCGGCCGGCTGCAGATGGGGGGGAACGAGCGCAAGGGATGGGGCGATGGCGGTGCGCACCCCCAGACCCTTAGCGCTGCTCTGCATCAGCCCCAATGTGAGGAAAAAGCAGGCTCTGCCCACTCACCCCCAGCACCACGGGCTGCAGGGCAGTGAACCCTTCTGTCGCGATGCCGGGCTCCCCAGTAAGTTTTTGCACTTGCCCTAACCAGGATCCTGCATCTCCGCCGCATGGTGGGGAAAATGGAGGTTGTTGAGGGGAAATCTCCAAATCTGGCAAGGAAGAATTTCCTTCGATGGAGCTTCAGTCCGCACCACTGTGATTTATGGGGCTTGGCACAGCCACAACTACATCCACACACACGCACATGTCTCATCTCCAGTTTTCCCAGCCTCGCTACCCCATAACTTTTGGCCTGGGAATATTATTTTGGTGTCTGGAAAGCCCAGCTTCTTGTGGGATCACTGAGCCCACCATAGCTGCTCTCTGTCCCACAGCATCTCCTAAAAAAAACCCCCTGCTCACCTCCTCCATCATCCCTCTTGCACCAAAGCAGTCTCCTCCTGAGACTCGGCACCATCCAGGGCGAAGCCCTTCATCCCTCCCTGCACAAGACCCTTGCTTTCACCTTCTCATTTTTTTATTGCATCTCAACCTGGTCACCTTTTTGCCCCCCAGCCGTGGAGGAGTGGTCAGGGCAGCAGGGGCAGCACCCACCCTCACCCCAGGGTGTTGGAGCCAGCTCGCTCTGCCTTGCCAGAGCCGACATTTTCCTTTTTGTCTCCCTCGTTTCCTTGGTTTCAAGGTTTTTCTTCCTCATTGAGCCCCTAATTAAAAAAAAACAAACTAGGGAAGATTCCCAGATTCGGGGCGCTTGGAAGGGGACCACAGCTGCCCCTGCAGGCTCTCCCCCCTGGCATGGGACCCAACGGCCTTGCCTTGGTTCACTGGGTTTGCCCCGAGCTTTTAAAACTCACCCTCCCCCTGTGCCGGAGCCGTCCAGACTCCAAAACCCACCAGGTCGCCCTGCTCAGCGTCGCCCAGCCCCGGTCCCCACCGTACTGGGGTGCGAGCCCTCCCCCTCCGCTGTCCCCGGCTTCCCTCTGTGTCTGTTTTCATTAGGATTTGGAGATAAGCTTCCAAATAAAGGCAGTGTTTTTAACCACTTGGCCTTATCAGCCAGCATCCAACAGCATTCGCTATCCACCCAGCGAGGCTTGGAAGATGCTCCGAGGGAAAAGGGGACCCCAAATAACCAGACCTCTCCTTAAGACGCAAACCAGCCCCACAGCCTGCAGTATGGCTCTGGAGGGCACCGGTGGCTTTGGGAAACCATTTCTACCGTTAATGGCCCCCGCCCAGGGACAGCAGTGTTAATGCAACCACATGCGTGAATACAACACAAGGGCCAGCTTGGCACACCTGGATTTCATTCCTGGTTCTGCCGCTGGCCTGGGGATGACCTTCGGCAAGTTGTTTCCCTTCCCCATGCCTGTGTTTCCGCTTGCACTCCCTCTACCAGCCCTTCCTAAGCCCAGCAAAGCTCTGCCTGGTGAGATATTCCCCCCCCAGCCCAAGGAGACTCCATCCGACTTCACGTCACTCCCTTCAAAAGGTGCGCAGATGGCAGCAGCTCTGAGCGCCGGTGGGTCCCACACCCTCCGAGCGCTCACCAGAGCCCCCGCCGCCGAGCCCCCTTCCTGCCAGGCCGTCCCATGGCTCGTTTTTTACAAAGCCCTGAATATACGAACCAGCTGCTGGCAGCCTCCAGCCCCAAAGCTGCTCCGGGGGAAATCAGCTTCTCGCATGAGCCTTGCCACAGGGGTGTCCCCCAGGATGGGGCTGGAGATAAGAGTCTTGCTCTCTTCCTCTAAGTCTTGGGGAGCCGGGGGGGGGGGTGGCAGAGAAGTCCTCCAAGGAGAAGGATGGAGGGGGAACACCAATGATGGCAGCAGAGTTGCCCCAAAACATCCAGCTGCTTGGAGGCAGCAACCTAACCCAAACACCGCAGGCAAGCCCGACTACTGTCATCCAAAGAGCCCCCACCCCATAGAGGGTCCCCGTTAAGATTCAGCACCATTAGAGACCCATTACTGGCGTGGAGGAGCACATCTAACTGGATGGCATGGAGCGGAACACAAAGAGCAGCCATTTCTACCCCTCCCTGGCAGGATTGTGGTGTGTGGGAGGCAGGCGCTGCCCCGGGATGTGGGATGTGGGCAGGGAAGGCAGGAGGTGCCGCATCAAACCCCGGGTGCTGTGTCCCGCTCACAGCACAGCCCCGCTGAGACCCCTCTCTGCAGACAGCAGAAGGTGCTGGGGGGCTGACCGGGAGGGCGGCGCGGGGGGCACACACCCCTCCCTGTCCCAGGGGAGGAGGATGGTGGTGCAGCCTGGCAGCACCCACCTCCACAGCAAATCCAGTCCCAGGAGCGTCACAGGACCCCGGGACTGGGGATGGCGGGGGCAAACGTGTCCCGTGTTAAGCACCTCCGGTGCAGAGCAGATGTTTCGAAGAGCCTGGCTCCCTGAAACCTCTGCTGCGAGCCCCGTTGCCAGAGCATGCAAAGAATCCCAACACCAAAGCACGGCCAAGAGACCCAGCTCTTCGGGGAATCAGATCTGGCCACAGCGCTCAGCATCTACAGATGCGGGCAGCACGGTGGCTTTTGGAGACAAGCATGTCACGTCAGGAGCTGCTGGGTCCTGTGCTTGCTGCCTTCCTTGAGACAGAGCCTGTCTCAAGGATGAGGTTGTTTCCTGCCCTTTTCCCAAACAAGATCCCCAACCATACCGAAAAACCTCGAGTCCACCGAGCCCTCGCTAGTGGACAGCAGAGATCTGGCTGATTGCATGGGGTTGGCTTTCTTCCTCCTTTCCAGCTGTTAAATTGCATTATAGACAGTTAAAAATACATCGCATACTTTCCTAATGTGACTTTTCCGTGGTACGCAAGCAGCGCGGCTGCCACTGAGATGCTGGAGGTCGCAGAGAGAGCTGCTCGCTTGTGCCCATGGATGGCCAAGCGAGTGGCTCTGCCGGCTTGCAAATGCCCGGCCCCAAATTTGGGTCCCACAGAGGGGAATCATGCGGCCCCGTGGCAGCTTTGGCCTCTGCAGACTGACCCAATAGGCTCACACTGCCTCCTGCCTCAGTTTCCCCACTTGTAAAAGCATTTATAGTCTGTAACACATTAACCAAAACTTGGCATTCTTTCTTGGGCTTTATGGAAAAAGGGTCTTTTGCACAGGGATCAGAGGTGAGCGCAAGTCCAGGGTTGAGCTAGAAATGATCTGTTAATAGCATTACAGCGGATTGGAACTGGTGGCACGGCCTCCCATCAAAATGCCAGTGGGACATGGCCCCGCCAGAGCCCACAGCAGGGACGGGGCGGCTGAGCTCAGCCCGAGGCAGCGGTGTTGCTGCAAGCCACGTGTGAGCTCGGATGCATCTCCCCTTCCAGTGGCATCGCAAGCTCCGCTGAGGTCTGGGGTGGGTGGGTGGCTGGAAAAACCATCTCCCTTTGGTTTGCTACAGCGCTGGAAGGAGCAACCTACGTCCCTGAGGATGTGTTCCCTCGTGGCCGGGAGACATCTGTGGTGTGGGGAAGGCAAGGGGAGAGCAAAGGCAATCTCCGTGGGAGGTGGGAGAGGCAGTGGCCTCCTCCTGCCCACGGCAGAGGGGTGAACATGGCCGGGCCAGCCCCAGATCACCCTCCCATCTTGTACCAAGTTCACTGGAGGGGACAACCCAAGATGAGCCCCGGGATGCCGGCAGCTCCCCTCAGCTCCCAGTGCCAAGAAGGAGGCTGCGTCGGTCCCCTTTGCCCCAACTAGGCTGCATCGGACCCAGCCCAACCCCGACAGACACCTTCTCGACCTCTCACAGGACCGATGCCATGGCTCCAGCGCGGGCTCGGGTGGCAGAGAGGAGCCCAGCACCCCAAAGCACCCGGGCACCCTGGAACCCCAGCGAGGGGCTGGGATGGGGAGGAGAGCCTGCGAGAGGGCGAGGAAGGAGTTAAATCCCCAGCACTGCCAGTCCCCCCCCACCCCCCCTGCTTCTCTGCTAACTTTGGGAGGAAGGGAATAGCATAAAGGTAAGAGTGGAGGAAGGAGAGAGGAGACAGATGAGAGAAGGAGCGAGGGAGAGGGGGAGCGGGAGAGAGGAACAGACGGCAGAGAGGGAGAGCGTGGGGGGGAAGATGCTGACGCTTCTCCTCCATCTCGGCGAGAGGCAGATAGAGGGGAGCAAGGGGAAGAAAAAAAAAAAAAAGAAGGCAAAGACCAAGGGAACATGGGAGAGGGAGAAGGAAGGAGCCGGAGCGAGGGAGCATGTGTGAAAGTCGCAGTGAGAGAAGGGGCCTCTTTGATTCCCTGTGCCTCATACCAGACAGTGTCTAGACTGCAGCAATTATTGTCAGCTCAGAACACCCAGGCATTGCCATTTCAGCTGAAAGGGAGCTTAACAAAGAACGAGGAAGAAAAAAAAAATACCCTGCCAGCAGAGAGCTGGTCTCCCTCCAGCACAAGGGGCTCTTCGGAGGGCCCTCCATCGCCCCGAGCCCCCGGCGAGCCCCAGCCCCAGGTGCCCTTGCAGCGGGGGGAGCAAAGAGTTTGCTGCGGAGCAAGGCAGCCGCAGGGTGCGAGTGGTTCCCGGCCCGGCCCCAGGGTCCTTGGCTGGTTTTGGGGTGCAGCTGCTGGGTTCAGCTCTCCCTGCAAGCCCAGGTTATGGGGCTCAGGGCAAGGGGTGCGGGGCTGGGGGGAAAGGGCCCCCCCGGGGAGGCTGGAGGTGGCCTGGCGGAGGAGCAGCTTCCCCAGTGGGCAGCATTTGGCTGTGAGGACCCATGGAGCTGCTCCCCAGGCTGACGGCGGACGGTCAGACAGACACCTCGGCTTCACCACGGAGCCCCAGGGGATGCACACGCCTCCTTCGAGCAGTAGGGATGTGAACTACGGAGCTGGGCACCTTCCCACTGCTCGGGGACCCCGATGCACACTGCTCCATCAGCTCTTTAGCTCCCTTGTGTTTAAGGAAACGGTGGGAGGCCACTCATGCAAAATCACGGGAATAAAAATCATCCCTCCTCTCCTCCATCCCGTCTCCCCACTGCCATCGGAGTTGTTACTCCTTTGCCCTCTCGGGCCCTTTGCCTTCTGAGGGGCTTTTGGGCCTGGGGAGGTGTGGGATGTGGCTGAGCCTCCCAGGTGGGAATTAATGCCCAGAACTGGCCAAGAGTCAGGAATTTCTGCTGTCTGCTGGAAACACCCATCCCATGCCCACACCGGCTGTCTGGTGAGAGCCAGCTCCAAATACGTCAGAGGGGAAGAGGTCAGGAGAAGAGCTTGTGTGCCCTGTCTCCACCATGCCCATGGTTTTGGGGGTGGCGATGATCCCTCCCTCCTGTCTGTGGGGCTGCCCAGCAGAGGAGCCCCTTCGAGAACATCCCCAACTCCAGGGCTGCATCACCCGTCTTCAAAATTTGAATGCAGAGAGCAGCATGGCCAAAGGACCTTCTCTGCTGCTGGATAGCACCGGGAACCATCCCTGCAGAGACCCATGGCCCGTCTGCTGGGAAAGGCAGCAGATCCCTCCAGACGCTGGAGCGCAGCTTAGGTTTAATTAGCACTTTTAATGCTTGGAAAGAAGGCGCGAGGGAATACCCAGTGGGTTGGATGTGTTTTCCTCACTAGTGATCTGGGCTGGCAACAGGGAAGCTCCCCAGCTCCTGCTTGCTCAGCTGGGATGGGGTGACATTGCCCTGGGGTCTAAAACATGGCAAATACCCTTGCTCAGCCCCACTTGGACCCCTCGAGCAGGGGACAGAATGGGTTTTTGTAGAAAACCCAAAGAGTCAGGGTGCTCTGCCAGCGTGGGACACAGTTTGAGAGGTGCCCGACCCAACACTCGCTCAGCCGAGCTGTTTGTCCTTGTCCTCTTTGCATTTGGGGAACAAGATCCATTTTCTGGCCAGGTCTGGTCATGTCTGCTAAATCAAGGACTTCTCCCTTGGGTACATGGCACTGATAAAAGCAGTCCCACTCAGGATCCGGCTGCTGCGACAGACCAGAGGAGATGACAGCAGTCCCACAAAGGACTGGGATGGCAAAACCTGTCCAGGGAGGGACTCGTCCCCTCGATTTACCTTGGTTGGCCATGGTGTGTCTGTGGAGATGATGCTGTTTCCCAGTGCATGGTTCCCTGGGTGAGGGTCGGAGGAGGAAAGCACCAGCTCTGCCCATTGCTCACGTCTCCCATCACCATCTCGTTGCAGCGGTGCCCCTGGCTCCCAGCGCTGCAGTGCCAGGCTCCCTCACGTGCCATTGCAGCCAGCACCATTTCTGCATCTCGAGGATGGGGTCTCCAGCTCCCAGTTGCTCCAGCAAAGCCCTGCACCCAGGGCTTGTAATGCTTCTGCAATGGAGAAGAGTGAGTTTCCAACAAGTGTGGGTGCTGCAGTGAAAGAAATACCTGATAGGAGCAGTGGTAGGTCTTCACCTTGTGAGCTTGCACCAGAAAGTGTTTGACCTTCACAGGGGACTTTTGGCCAGCCTGCCCTGACCCAGGGCTGGACCACAAGGAGCCCCGACCTGTGACGTGACTCATGGGCTTGAGGAAGCAGCTCCCCGAAGATCTGCCAGCTGCAGGGCTTCCAAACCACTGCCCCGGGGCTTTGTACCGCAGGCCAAACACAGCCACGCAATGCAGCAGGAACACCACCGAAGCCTCTCTGCAGCCTCCGATGCCAGACTCCCACTGAAGCGTGGTGAGGCAATGCAGAAAGGAAGACCTTGCCTTCTCCATGATACCTCTGGTGTCCCTCCCTTGGGCAGCCTGGCCTGCCTTCCAGAGCAATCTGGGGAGCCCCAGCCCCCTACAGTGCCCCTGTGAGACCCAGCCCTGTGGAGATGTGGGGTCCCAGCAGCAGCCCCCATAGCCACCAGCGTGTGCCCACCAACAGCACACCCCTCCCCCCCCCCCGAGCCCCCTGCTTCCCCCCACATTTCTGAAACAGCCACAGTCCCAAGCAGGGAGGAAGAGGAGGGCGAGAGGAGGGATCCAGGAAGCCACAACTGCCGGTGGTGAACATGCCCGAGCGGGTGGGTGGGACGGTGGGAGGGAAACCGGCCGCATCCTGCTGCCCTGGCACGCAGCCCGGGGGGCACCGACACGTGCCCGGAGAGGCTGGAGGCGGCGAAGGTGGCGAAGGCGCGGGGCAGCCCAGGCTCTGCAGCCACGGCGGGGGCACGGCCAGCCAGGCCTGGCATGGCTCTGCCTCCGGCCCCCGCCACCATGCTGGGGCCATGCAGGGAGGCACAGCCCTGGCATCCCTGTGCCACACCACGACCCTCGCCCGCCTTCACTCCCTTCTGCAAAGCTGCCTGCAAATGCCAACTGCCTCTTTTCCAGTTCCTCCAGATTTACCCCCTCCTCCCTTTTTTTTTTCCTTTCTTTTTTTTTTTGCCCCCCCCCTTTCTTCTTCCTGGGTTAAAAATAATCAAGTTTCTGGGAAGCAGCAACTCCTGCTGCGCCTGCCTCCCTGCACTCGCGCCCCGGAGAATCGCTCAGCTCTCGGCTCCGAGCTCCGGCCCCTCCTCGCTGCTCGCTCCTTCCTCCTCCCCACCCCCTACAGGGATCTGACTAATATGCTTGGGCTCTGCTTGCCAGCTCAGCTGGAAAGGAATTTAACCATTGCTTGGCCTGGAGGGAAGGAGCGGAGAGCCCGGACCTCCCCTGGAGAGGAGCGACCTTCCTCCATCACCTGGGAGCAGTGGGCTGGGTCCACACCCAGCCACGCTGCCCTGGGTGCTGGCTGGAGGGTGATGAAGGAGGAGGGATGCATGGTGCCAGCACCCCATGGTGAGCGGCGGTCCCAGTCCTGAGCCCCACGTGGGTGCAATAACCCTCGTGGACTTCCTTGCAGGCGTCCTGCCTTGCCCGCAGGCCAGGCAAGGCGAAACGCAGCACCCCGGGTGCCGTGGTCCCTGTGGCTCTGCTGGTGGGAGCCCCTCACCCAGCCAGGGATGCTCCCTGGGCACCCACATCCCGAGTCTGCAACCCTGAGCACAGGCCTCAGCGCCGGGCCAGGGTGGGAGCTGGGGTCCCACACCACGCTGCTCGGGGGTTGCGGTGGGACCGGCAGCTCCAGCCCCACGGCCCCAAAGGTCTGCGGGGGGAGAGCCCAGTGCGTGGGGAGCCACAGCTCAGCCCTGCTGCAGTGCAGCTCTGGCAGGAGCCGGCAGCCCTCCACCGAGGGCTGGGGCTCAGCCTCTCCTTCAACACACTGGGTAGGAAGCAGCGAGCAAAGGTGATGTCACACCTGGGTAAAAACCATGCAAGGAAAAAGCTCCCCCGAGGCTAAATGCCGGTGTTTGTGCAGACCCCCTCCACTCTCCCCGTTTGCCAGCCAGGCTCTGAGCATGAGCAGATTTAGCAGCACA
This sequence comes from Gorsachius magnificus, assembly GCA_034008185.1. Classification (NCBI taxonomy): domain Eukaryota; kingdom Metazoa; phylum Chordata; class Aves; order Pelecaniformes; family Ardeidae; genus Gorsachius; species Gorsachius magnificus. The sequence continues at coordinate 6,401,711 of CM067094.1, forward strand.
GAAGGAGTGAGAGCTGTGTCTCCGCTTTACAGCAGGACAAGCAAAGCACAAAGCCTTGACCAAGGTTATCCCAGAAAAACCGTGGCAGAGGCAAGAACTGCCCCCCGCCCCCCCCCCCGCCCAAGGCTCCAGCTCACTGGTGTATTGCAGCATCTCCCTGCTCTGCCGAAAAATCCCCTTGAAATCTCCTGGCCATTGCAAAAGGACTTCAAGGCCAGAAATCCGAAGCCCAGCACCCCAGCGCTGAGCCAAGCCAAGAGACACCGGCTCAGCCGCTGCTAACCCCCCACACTGGCTGGCTCGGCCTGGCTGCTCCAGTGCCAAGGCACAAACCGTCCCGGAGGAGGACGCTACCTTTCCCGGAGCCCACTGCTAGGCAAGCACAGCCCCTCCGGAGATGGGTCTGGGAAGGAGGCAAGGGCACCGGGCACAAGGCAGGGATCCAGAGAGCGCAGGAAAGCTGCAGCCAGAGGATGACCCTTTAGCTGCTGGGATGCTCCATAGAGCAGGGTCCAGTATACGCCAGGGTAGGGGGGGGTTGCACTGGCAAGAAGGAATCTGAAAGAGGAAGATGTGTCCTTTCCAAATCCTCCCTTAAATGGCAGTTCTGCTGTAAAATAGGGTAGGATGGAGCTCAGTGTTTGTTTTCTATGCGGGACCTGAGTGCGGCTCAGCCCGGAACTGCAGAGTCAGGCTGGGCTCCTCGCTGACACAGCCCCGCAGGAGCAGCGCGTTCTGCAGCCCCGGCTCAGCTCTCACAAACATCCCTGCAGAGCCGTTGCTCGGTGCAGCGACTCAGGGCACAAGAGAGGAGGGGAATAAGCATCCAGCTCGCTCCCACCACGGCTTTCTGCCCCGGCTGCCAGGGCTTCAGGCAGCAGGACGGCTCCGTGGGGGACCTGCGAGCCCACCGGGAGATGCACAGCCAGAGCCCCTGTGGCCCCACGCAGCCAACAGTCAGGGGATGAAGCAAGTGATGGCAGGACACAGGCAGGAGCCGGAGCAGGGACAGGCTCTGCCCATCCCTAAGCAAGCAAAGACACTCCTGTTTTCCCCCCCATCCTAAATTTCCCAGTGCCTTGGGAGCTCCCCCCAGCCCTGCTTGCCCCGCGGGCCCCGCAACAACCTCAGCAGCCAGGAAACGCTGGCAGGAGCGAAAGGGATTGAGAAACTGCAGGCAGCAGGATGAGATGCGAGCCAGCACAAGCAGGATGTGACTCGGGGGTGACGGGGACCGCCGGAGGGGTGTCACCAGGAAGCGGTACCTGGGGCCCATCCTGTACCCTCCCTCCCCCACTCCTCACGGCCAAGCCCCAGCCCAGCCTCTGCTCCCCACACAAGTCACCAGGTCCCGGTTTGTGTTTCACCACCTAAGTTCTCTGCTAACAGCACAGTGATGCCTTCTCCCTCCATCCACCCTAAGTTTTTGGACTCCCGCCCTTCCCAGGGCTGTCACCCAGGGCTGTCCCTTCCACCCGGGGCTGTCCCCACTACCCAGGGCTGTCCCCACCACTGCGGCGCCCCAGCCCCGTCCACCCCATCTGCACAGCAAACCTGGTATTTCCCAGGGTTTCTTCAGCACAGACTTGATGGCAGCGGTGGGAGGTTTGGGGCGAAGGGGGGCTCAGACACTGGCTAGACCTTGTCCTTATCCTGCCTCAAACCAGCTGTTGTAGCACTGCAGGGAAGCAGAAAGGAGAAGATGAAGGAGGAGAAAAAAAACAGGAGAAAATATTTTTTTCCCACTAGCGAAAGCAGTTTTGCTTTGTTTTTCCTCCAGCTGAGGCTGCCTGGTCCCAAGGTGGCCCCTTCCATGGGTCCTGCCTTCAGTGCAGCTGCCATCTCCTTGTCCCTCACCTGCCTGTCCCCTCTGCGTGCCGTGGTCTCTGGTGGGGACTCCAGCACATCCTTACCTTTCATAGCTCCAGCATGGCCAAGGAAACCCAACTCACCAGCCACTCCTGCAGAATTACCTGCTTGGGAGGAGAGATCCAACCCCAGGCACAAGCCATGGTATCCAGTCTATTAAAGGCAAGAAGGGACAAGCAAAGAAGGCCCTGGCCAACCCAAAATGCATTAAAACCCAAAGATCCCAATGGGTAAGACTGGGAACAGACTCAATGGCTCTGTGGCATTTCACCCCAAATGAATCCCAGCTTCGGCTCACTCTGGTATGAGTGTGGAGGACTCACCATTGCGCTGATCCCGCGAGCAAGGGGACCCACTTTACTCCCTCCAGCGAGGGGTCAGGGTCCAACTGAGGTCCCAGGGGTTCCTGGGGCCACCCCGTGCTGCTGCAGGGCATGGGGCAGTTTTGCAGAAGTGGGGGGGGAGGGAGTTGGAGGTGTCACCCCCCTCTCCTTTGCAGGGGAATGGCTCACATGAGTGCCACAAAAAGCCATCTCAAGGGCTCCGAGATGCTGCAGCTCTACTTTTCCATCTCCATGCAGGCAGGTGAGCAAAGCACAAGGACATGCTCCCAGGGGAGAGAAAACTCCAAAGTTTGGGAGAGAGAAATGGCAGTGCAGGCGTGCAGTTTAGCCTCAAGGCCAGGAGATCCTCCTGGGACATACCTCTGGACCCAGGAGGATGCAGGAGCAACCAACCACATCACAGCAACTCCCTGAAAAATCACAGTCACTGTCTGGGCAATACAATATCTCCAAGGTGGGGCAAAACCTTTAACCTCCACCCGTCATCCAGGAGGGCCTCTGTTTCCCAGAAAACAGGGGGTGTCTTTCCATGGCCAACTCCAACCCTGGCATAGAGCCACCAGCTGTGGGGCTGTACGGGGACTTGCATGGTACTCTATTCACGTGGTCTCTCTCTCTAAGAGCTGAGGGGGATTTTGTTTGCTTGGATTTGGAGGAGTAGTAGATTTAGCAAAATTTGGAAGATTCAAAAAGGCTGAATCATCCTGAAACTCAGGGTGAAGTTGAAAAATTGTTTGGAATGAAAAAAAAGAAATAAAGAAATACATGTGTTGGGCAGGGGAGAAGGCTTTAAAGATGTCAAACCATCTCCTTCCATCACTCACATGATGAATTGTATTGGGGCATTTTCTAAAAGAACCTTTTTGACTTTTTCATTCCAACAAATCTATTTTTTTCAGTTCAAAAAATTATCTCAATGTAAAAGAAGGGATTAATTAAAATTAGGCAACCCCCAAACATAAAAACCAAAAACCTTTCAGGCCAAACCAAATATTCTGGCTTTACCTAAAACAACTATTTACACTGGTATGGGGTATTTTGGGGGTTCTTTTTTTTTTTTCTTTTCTATTTTGCCAGAAACCACCTCCTAAATCCCTGTTCTGGGTTGACGTGGTCCAATTTTCATACCCAAGACATTCCCTTTGGGCACCAACCAACACTCTCCATTTGTTTTCCCAGCAACATGGTACTCCATCAGTGGGCCAGACCCACTGGAGTAACTATCTTCTCCAAGAAGGATGAACACTTTGGTCAACCTTGCTCGCAGACCTCTGCACCTGCTCTGTGCATCCTTCACAGGACCCTCACCCAGCCTCAAAACCTTGGTTATTGGAGGAGACTTAAGCCTCCTTAATAATAACTCAACAACCCAACAGCCATCTCTACTCTTACACTGGAGGAACCTGCAGGGAGGGGAAACAGAGTCTATTCTCAAGAGACCTGCTCTCCAGTCCAACCCAACCTGACTCAATCCAACCCTACCCAACTCAACCCAACCCAACCTTCTTCTTGCCACCACCCAGCGCCCTAACCTCTATTCCTTGCCACCCAGACCAGGTGGCATCACGTCCAACTCCAAGCTCACCATACAGCCATGGTCAAGAAGAGGGATTTAGCACCCAAAAAAAGCAGGTTTCCCTAAGGCTGCTGTGGGGGAAGTTGAGTGGGGAAGGGGGGGGTAGACAAAGACACACCAGGCTGCATTTCCAGCCCCCGTGCCTCACCGCAGAGGCAATTGGTGGCAGGGCCGTGCCCCCTGACCCCAGGCAAAGAGGTGAAATGCCAGGAAATAGCAAACAAGTCGAGGCGTAAATACGGCACGAATCCACGGCACTTCAGTGCGGTTCGTTATCTCTGCTTCGACTGGAGTCGGTGGAGCCAGGTTTGAGAAGAGCAGAAATATCAGCAATTAGAGATATGTCGTGTCAAAAAAACTCTAAACTGATTAAAGTTGAAGGCTCCGTTTTCTTCTTTTCATCAGAGAACGGAATCAAAACCTGCCTGGAAAGACGCGCTCCCCCCGTTCCCAGCGCTCCGAAGGCAGTGCCTGCATCCGTCCTGCTGTGTCCCTGCATTTTAATTACCATCTTATTAATATTCATGAGGCTAGGCACTCAAGGGGGATTGCAGTCTGTCATTCTCTCTCTCTTTCTCTCTCTCTCTCCCCCCCCCCCCGCCCCTCTCTCGGCAGAATCTGTGGGGTTTTTTTTTTTCCTTCCCCTTCCCAACAGTTGGTGTGCTGCAGATCTGTACGCAGCCGCGTGTGCACGCAGCCCCGAAGGCGCCGAGCGTGCAAGGGGCTGCGGTGCGGGTGCCTGTGCTTGCTGGTGGTGGGCAGCACGACTCGGGGTGCAGGTGGGTGCGTGGGTGGGTGCGGAATTGCCCCTGCCATGCATGCACAGCAGCCCCAGCATCCAGAGACAAAACTTAGGGACGCCGAGCAGCACTCCAGCTTGGAGCGAGCATGTGTGCGCGCATATGTGACTGCCACGCACTTGGGGCGTGATGCCGGCACATGAGCAGAGCGGCCCGTTGGGGAGCGGGAGAGCTGGCGCACGTGCGAGCAGGCGCACAAGGAGTGTGTGTGGGGGGGCATGTCTGCGTGTGCTCACACTCACGTGCAGTGCTCACACACTCCTGGCAACAGCATCACCTCTGAGTGCTGGGGTGATGGTGTAGGACCTGCACGAGAGGAGCCTCGTGGTGCAGAATGGCACTGGGTGAACACAGATGCCCTCAACCCCACTGCCTCTCCTTGGGGACCAAGCACCCTGCACCCCAGCATGGAGCGGGCAAGAGAATCATGGCACAGCCAAGGGGCCACCATGTCCTTGGTGGAGCCACAGCCTTGGCCATAGAGCGAAGTGGGACCTAATGGGTCTTGCACGCACCCAGCAAGGGGGTGTCCCCCCGGCCATGCCCCCTTTGCTGGTGCAGCTTGCTACCTGGGGAAACTGGATCCCATTTGTTTTCTCAGGTCCAGGGCGCTGGCATGCCCTAGGAGGAGAGAGGGCAGAAAGCCTGGCTTGAGGGCACACAGAGGGTATGGGCTGGCAATGCAGCTGGAGGTAAATCAATTTTCTCATTCCTAAGTTGAGCAACATGGGGTTTGCCCACTCCTCACTGCCATGCAGCATTTAACCCTTTCTGTATTCGTTACTGAAAATAGTGGCCACATGGGCAGCAGAGAGCTCGCCTGGCTTTGCAAACCCAGCTCCTCCCGCACTGGAGGAAACCACAGGAGGGCCTGGTTGTCCCCTCCTAGGTCCCTGTCCCAGTCCCTCCGCAAGGGACAGCTCTGGGGCAATGTAGAGACTGGCCACAGGCCGCTGCCCCCATCACCTCATGCTGCTCAAAGCCGTTGGCAAAGGGGCGCATGGGGCTACCCCATCCCAACAGCCACCAGTTGCAGGCTGCAGCCCACCTCCATATTCCAGGCAGCCGCAGCCAGAGCGCAGTCCCACCTTCCCTCTGCACCTTCCTCTTGGCTAATGGCACCCAAAGCACCAGAAGAGCCCAAAGCCCCTTTGGGGACAGATCCTGCAGCCTGGAGCGCTGCCTCCCCATCACCAACCACCTGCGAGCAACCTGTCGAGAGACACTCCAACTCGGCGGCTCCCCAACGCCCCACTTGCTCAGCTCCACAAATATTTGAATTAAGGTCCCCTGGGGAGCCGCAGTCACAGAGTAACTGATTTCTCCTCCTTCATTATATCTCTGTGTAATTTACCGAGGGACGGCGGCGTGTGCCTCCGTTCGAGCGAATTCCCAGCAGGACTCCCGAGAGCTCACAAATCAGGCAAAGGCAAGGCATTAGAATATGAAAGGTGAGGCTGGTCTCCCCACCAAGACTCATCTCGCTCTTCCCCGGCTCTGCCAGCCCCGAATTGTGTTTTATTTCCGCCTGCTGCCTCTTGTGCGAGCGGGGAGGTGATGGGTTCGGGACGGGTCATGGGGCTCTGTCCCCAGCTCCTGCTCCCTTCTGGGCAAGGAGAAGGGGGAAAAAGGTCCCCTCCCTCTTGGCAGCATCTCAAGAGATGCCAAGGAAGCCAATGCACCAAAGGTTTCCATGTGAAACCATGTCGCCTGGCCCTAAAATCTGACTTGTTTTCACCTGGATAAGGAGCCTGTGCCTCAGCTTCCACATCTACAGAAAAGAGTAGTCATCCCCTCCACGTCCTGGTTTAAGACCCCCAAAACTTAGATGTTGATGTTGGAGGTCTATAAAAGACAGCCGGCATTATGGATCCATCTGTGTTGCATCTCCAGCAAGGAGGAGCTGGAGGACAAGTTTGCCAGCATAGCTCTATAGTTACCAGAAAGAGCTCAAAGAGTTGCCGAGGAGAAAGAGAAGAAAAGGGAGAAAATGAGGAATTTGGACCAAGGACGCACAACTGAGCTGCTTGGCATTGTTATTTTGTGAAACACCAGGTGCAAGGTGTTCAGCAGACCCACCACCATTGAACCCAACCCAACCCAACCCATGGCCAACCACCACGTCTCAGCCCTGCGCTGAGGTGCCAGGGTAGGAGCAGGTCACCCCAAGAGTGGGAGGCGTTCGTTCGTGGTGGCTAATGGAGGACGACCGGACCTTTCGCAGGTCTTTGCAGCATCTATGGGCTGGGTAGGAGTTGTCCCTCTCCAAACCCTCCAGCGCTGGCCACCGCTGGGGGTGTGAGGCTGGAGCAAAGTGCTGGCCAGTCTCGGACGCAGCGAGCTCTCTGTTCCAGCTACGCTGCAAACAGCGGAGGGCAACATTTTGCTTCCTGGAAACCCAGAGAAAGAAGTATTTTTTCTGAAGAGCTGCAGCTCATAGGCAACCTGTAATGGAGATTTCAGAAAATTGGGTGTTCCCCCTTCCACCTCCTCTGCGAAGACAAAGACTTGGCAGATGGTGGTGGTGCTTTGCAGGGCTTCTGCTAGGCTTTTCTTTGGGAGCTGGGTGCGCAAACCCTCACTCGCATGCTTCACTACAGAGGTACGAGCAATGTGAAATCTGCCCATCCCAAAATCCACCCGTCCCTGGGCTATCTCAGCTTCTCGGAGGCCTTCACACAGGCTGACTTAAAGACCTGGGGCTGTTCAGCCTTTAACAAAGAGCTCCTTTCTCCCCAACCTTTACCAGTCATTGGAGTTAAATAGGCTGCGCTGAAACCAAACCAAACAAAGGCCCTGCAAAGCGGCTCCAAAGCCCTGTCCCCTCGCCAGTGCTCTGGATTTCCCCCCGGAGCCGAGCCTGGGCACAGCGCTCCCCAAAGGCGGGCACGATGGGCTGAAGCAGCAAGGTTGTGTTCGCTCCTATGTTTCTTGCTGCTGGGCATCCGTGGGTGGTGTCTGGAAGGGGGAAATGTGCCACAGAGCTGCTCCAGCCTCTGCCTGCAATACCTCTGCTCTGGTGGATTTACTCAGGACTCCGGCCACGCTGCTGCCGGTGCCACACACCCCCTGGAGAAGCTCAGGGGAGCAGCCCTCATGGGCACCACGGGGCTTTCCCAGGTGTGGGGACCATGTTAGGACCTTTCCAAACATGCTGCCCAACCCAACCCCTTGCAGCCCCCACGGGGCACGTTCACCCTCTGCCATTCTGGGGGGCAGCTCCCTATCACTGGGCACGGAGCCCTCCTCCCCCTGGCATCGCAGCTACCAATTTGCTGAAGCAGCTGCCTTCCCTGAGCAGGGAGGTGGTGGCAGACAGTGGTCTCCATCAACCTGGGGGGGGTGGATTTTTGGCAATGCCAGCCCCTGGAGGGGCTGCTGGCTCCCATGTCCTGGGCGTGCGAAGCGTGGGGGTCCGGGGGCTCTGCACAGGCAGCTCGTGATCAAAGCGCCGAGCGCAGCCCCGGGCTGGGGGGAGGCAGGCAGTGCGAGATGAAACGGAGCAAAGTTCTCTGGGTTCGGACGCAGGAGTTGGAAAGGATTCGACGGCAGCTTGGAAAAGGAGGAGGAGAGGGCCGGGAGCAGCAGCGTTCAGCAGAAAGGAATGTCCTGATGGGACGGCAGCCTGAACGCCAGCCAGGACCCCCCCTTCCCAAGGCTGTTTAAAAGCCCCGGACCTCTCCAAGCCCTTTAATTGGCGCTTTAAAAAACTTCCTTGTTCCTTGACGCGGCGAGGTTTGCGTTTCATGCCCAAAATGACTCAATTCCCCCTCCATGCAAAAAAAACCCCCCAAAAAACCAAAAAAAAAAATCTGCTTTGAAAGGTTTGCTAGAAGCCAGCTCCGTCCCCTCCCCACCAGCCCTGGTAGCCCCCAGCCCTCACCCCACCAGCCTCTTGTGTGTATTCTTGTTCTCCCCTAATAATCCACATCCCAGCTGCCTCCCTCTGCCTTCGCCCTCCTCCTCCCTGCCTCTCTCGCTCCCTCTTTCTCTCTCCTCCCCCCTTCCTCCCCCTTTCCATAACTCAAAAGCTTGTCAGGCTGGTTCCAGACTGCTGGCGCCAGGCTTCACTCCAGGAAAAAAATAAAGCAAAAGAGAAAGGCATGCAAGGCAAAACAGCCCCGCCACATGAACACACATCAAACCAGCCCTTTATCTCCCCGGAATGCTCTCCCCGCTGCAGAGCTCCCTACCCCGGCCTGACACACGCGTGCTCCCCATCCCCGTAACCCTAATGCAGCACCGCCAGGCTGCAAGCGCAAACGCCCCGGCAGAGAAAAGCGAAGGAGCAAATACAAGATCTATTATTTATCAGCATATCAATTATTTAGAGCCCCGGCGCGGGGAAGGGGTGGGGAGAGGAGGCCGTGGTGGAGGCGGCTTTTACCCCGGCAATTCAGGCGAGGGGCTCCTGCCCGGACCCACCTCCCTGCTGCCCCCCGCTCCTGCCCACTGGTGGGGAGGTGATGGGGTGCCCCACTGATATGGGGTTGTTTCTTACCCTGACCCTTTCTGCCTTCAACAGAGCAGGGCTTCTCCCCGCAGCAAGCCCCAGTATCCAGCTCCAGGACCATTCCAGTCCCAGAGGCATCGGACCCGGTGCCCAAGCGAGGGCTGCAGCACCCCACACACAGGGTGGCTGCCCTAGGGTGAGGGCTGTCGCACAGGGGGGACCCAGCACCCTGCCTCCTTGCCCAGGGAACTGGACAGCCCACAATAATGTGAATTTTGGCACCAATATGAACTTTCTCAGGCACATCCAACAGTGCTCTCCATCCCACCTCTCCCTGCAGCCTGGAGAATGCACCCACACTGCCCATCACCACCTCAAACAGCAGCAGGGGCTGGTACAGGGCTCTGGAACCTCAAGTCCCCCCCGCATCCAGCCAGCCCTGATGAGCTGTGTCAGTGCAGGGCAGGAGGAGGAAGATGACCATGGTTCTCCACCTCGTCTTGATCCCAAAAGGTCAAAACCAACATCCCAAATCCAAGACCTAGCCCAGGCTGCAGGATGAAGACTACACCAGACTACACCCTTCCAGCTCTGATTTCTCTTGGATTTTGGAGCAAACCCCAGGCCGCTATCTCTGTGATGCCATTGGCAAAGGGTTGCAGTCGCCAGGCGGGTGACACCGATGGGCATGGGTTGATCCATGGGCCATTGCTGCAAGCTCACAGATGACTACCACAGCCTCCCTGCAAGGTAGCTGCCTTTCCATGGCAGATCGCACTAAAGTAGCTACAGTGGGAATGTGTGATGAGGTGGGTGTGCTAAGAAGATTTTTTTTGGCAGACTTCAGGATGACTTTATTGCTCACAAGTTCTCGAGTCATGGCTGAGTAACACACTCATCGCATGTCTGAAACAAAAAAAATCCCTTACCCCAGCACAAAATAAATAGCCTGGACATAGTGTGTTTGCTTTGCTCTCCTTCCCTGCTCTGGCTTTGCACGGCCATGGGCTGCAGGCAGCCACTGCCTACAAGCCCTGATATTTCCCCCGTGGTTTGGGAAGAGAAATGGGCAGCGGCTCCCACCAGACGCACACACGAGCACCAGCCCCTTCCCAAGACCTCCCCCAGCAAGTCCCCTTCCCAGCCAATGGGTCAGGCACCTGAGGCAGAGCAGCATCGTCCGCTCCAATGGGATCTCAGATGGGATGAGAAATTAATTTGAGTGGCTGAGTTAGGCCCACCATGCTGTTTCTGGGCATCAAGAGGATGCCAAGAGCTGTGTTGTCTGAGGACAGAAGCGTCCCCACCTCCAGTGCCTTCAACTGCAAGAAACCAGTAGCTGCTCTTGAAAAGCAACTGAAGTATCTCTAACCTGGAAGGAAAACTACTGTCCTCTACATCATGGCTGATCCAATCCATGCAGCAACTCAGAGTGCTTAAAAGGTATTAACTACCTACCTACATCCACAGATACAAAGCACGAGCCCTCCTCTTTCCCAGGTGGGGAAACCAAGAGGAAGAAGGACAAAGTGACTTCCTCAGGGTCACCCGGGAAGTGTTGCTGGAGAGCCGAGAACAGATCGTGGGACCTAAGGTTTCTGCTGTGCTGCTCCCAAGTCCTTGCATCCACCCTGACCTACCCCTGTGTCAACCCCAGCCCCATGGACCCTACAGAGCCCCAGTGACTTCTGAACATCCCTCCACTGGGGAGAGAAGGTTGGGAGTGTGCACTCCTCCAGATGTTGGCTTTTGGGTGCCAACAGCTTCACAAGCTCCTCTCCAGTGCCGAAGGAAGACCTCGACTGGGACGGAAAAAAACTTCCCCTTGAGTAAAGAAAGAGTAGGAGCTGCTTTCTGCCATTTACTGCACCAGTTCTCCCACACCAAAGACTAAGGACAGATGAGAAGTACTTGGAAGAAGGGGGAAACAACCAAAATTATTAATCCCATTCCATTTTAACGGGTTCAAAAGGGACATTTTTGTAAATTTTCTACTACATTTTCCTTTTTTTTGATTTTAAAAGACAATATTCCAAAAAAAGCCCAGTCCTTATATTCGCTCTTCTTCCTTCTGAAAGAGCATATCTTGGGGAGGGAAATAGGGCAGCTTAGGGAAGAAGAAATTTCACTGAAGATTTGAGGGGGAAAAGCAGAAGGATAGGAGGAACCCTTTGTTTAGAAATGTCACAGGCAGTTTTGCAAAGAAGAGAAAAATCCCATTGTGTTGAGAATTTTTCATGAAAACTTTGCGTGCATTTGTTTTTTAAAGGCTGGACTTTTTCCAGCTAAAAATAAAACTCCACGTGCAATAAAAAAAAAAAAAAAAAGCCAGCCATCCCTGGGCACAGCCGAGAGCGCTTGAAGGGACAGCAGCTACCCTGGGACGGCTTGTGCCGCTTCTCGACAGGCAGCCCTGATCGTGGTGACACCGCCGGTTCTTGCTACGTGCCGGAGAAGGTTGGAAGGATGCTACCTGCCCCGCGCCGCCTTTAGACAAAGCCGGGGAGCCAGGTCGGCAGTGCACCAGCAGCGGATCTGCAGTGAGACAGACCTGATGATCACCAGATCGGGGCCGCTTCCTTGCAGCCAACTCCTGGCACAAGGGGACGCGGATGCTCAGGAGCATCCCTGGTTGGACGTGGCTGCTCGGTGGCTCCTGGCTGGGCTCCCGAGCTGCCCCGCTGGGTGCGTTTGCTGCAGTCCCCAACAGGCACCTCTGGGAGCCCCGGTCTGCTGGGGGCTAGCCCTGACCCAGCCCATCCCAGCGGAAAAATGGGAAGCAGCAACACCATTGGGGCAGAGCACGTGGGTGCCGTGGCTGGTCCCAGCTGTATCCTTTTCCCATTTCCCTTCCATGCATGCAGCCGGGCTCCCCGCCCCGCTGAGGTCAGCTCCGGCTATTCTCTCTTCCATTTCCCCTGCTCCTGCCATGCACTTCCCGTCTCCCTTTGATATTTCACCTTTGCTGCGTCATTCCCCGTGGGCCGTTTGAGGGCTTGGGTTCACGTGGACGTGCTGTTCCCCGCTGTTGTTAAAGAGCCGAGCCAGGGCTGAGCCTCGCCGTCGGGGACCGCTTGTGCTGGGGAGCACGTGAAATAACCCGGCTCACACACAGATAAGCGTTCAGTTGAACAAGCACGAGCCCAAAATCTGAGCTTGCACCAACAGCCGCGAGCAGCACAAGAGTAAGAAGGGGAAACGCCATGAAAAATAACGAGGAGCTGGAAGGAAACAAAGGCTGGGCAACACAGGGAACATTTCCAGCAGAAATGGGCAAATCCGGCGGTCTGCTCACAGTGCTGGGCTTAACCAAGGCTGAGCAGGACCTGGACCTGGTGCGGGTCGGGCAGAGGAACCATCTCATGTTGGCCACCCCCTGCCCCAGTGCTGCTGAATCAAGGGAAGCCCCATCTCGTGCTGGGGCAGATCTCTCCTGAGCGTTACGGATGGGACACCCCAGCACCCACCCAGCTGGTGCAGGGAGCAGCACTTTGCCGCAGGACAAGCAAAATCCCCAGTGGGGTTTGGGAGCGAGCAGCTTCCTTGTGCTCCCGCAAAGCCCCAAGGAATTCAATGCCAAAGAGAGCAGCTGGGCTCCTCCCCAGGCGGAGTGACCGGCGCCGCTCGTATGCACCCCATTTCAGCCAACCATCCTTTCCACCAAGGAGCCACAGTGCTGAACAAAAAAAGGTCCCCTCTGGCCTCCAGCACTGCCTGCCCGCACTCCCCATGTGGCACCAGGCCAAACCCGTTAACAAAAGACTACTGAAACGAGAGCACGTGTTAACTCTGTGGTGGATTTCCCGCAAACAAACCCCAGCGAGGATCATCGTCCACCCCTCCACGGCAGAGCCCAGGCCGGCAGCGACGGCATCCTATGGCTCTCACCCATCAGGGCAGGCGCGGTGGTGCTTTGAGCTGCCTGGACCCATCTCATCCCCAGGACATTGCTCCAGCTCTTCACCACCGACAGCCAACATCCAGCAGTGACCTCCCGGACACGGGCTGCAGCCAAGCCGGGTCAGTGAGATGAGATGCCGCGCACGGGGGCTGCTCCCTGCAGTTTTAGGGAGGAGGCGGGGGGGAATCTCATGACATGAGAGCTTGGAAGAGGGGCCTGACCCCAGGTTAGAGATTTTTTTTTTTCCTGTTTCGATGGCAGTCACTGACAAATGCTCACGAGTGCATTTCTTTGGAGGAGCACAAGCTTCTTGAGGCCAGAGAGCTGAGGGAAGGGCTGCACGCCTTCTGCCCTCCCTAGCTGCGCCTTTCAGCAGAGGCTTGGCCAGCCCAGGTCACATCCCGCCCTGCTCCAGGGGTGCTCTTCAGGCTGGGATCACAAATGGTCCCATCCTGCTCTGCAAGTGGTTCCCAATGAATAGCAGTGCTGCAAGGGTACGGGTGAGACCTCAAGCTCTTGCTTTGCCAAATGGCTTTAAAGCTTCCCCATCACATCCGCCACTGCGCGGGGAGGGACTAGTATGTCCCCAAGTTCACCTCTCCTATGTCCTTTCCCAGCAGTAAGCTCTCACATGGGCATGGATGTGCCTCCAAACCATCACAGATAGTGCTTATCGCTTGAAGTCTCTAATGGATATCATCCAAGGGGGGAAAACCCTCAGTGTCCTCTCCAGCCTTCTTTTAGCTCACGGATGCTCAGGACAGGGTTGATGCCTTCAAACAACAGCACAACCATCTCTCAGCCTGGACCCTGGGGGTCTTTCAGGAGTGAGGAGGGAGCTGAAAGAAGAGAGATGTAGAAGAAAAAAGTCCACAGTGGGAGTCCGCAATGGCTTGTAGAGTTGGCAGCCCCATAACCCAAACCCAGCTCTGGATGGTGACAGTCTCCTAGCCCATTGCAAAAGGCAGCAGGGAACAGGCACCATTTTGTGTTTTCGGGCTCAAAAATAGAATGTTTGAGTGAGTCACAGTGATTTTTGTCCCTCTCCTGGACTCCTTACATTCATTCATTCTTCCTTTCTTTTGTCATTTTCGATAACCTGAAATCTTAGTCACCTGGACTGAATCTGCAGGTTTTACTCACCATCTCCAAAGGAAAATATGACTAAAATATACGCCAAAACAACATGGCCAACCCTGAGCATCCACAGCTCCTAAAGATTTCCAGACTCTGGAAAAATCAGGGAACAGCTTTTAAAATAATGAGATTTCCAAGAGGGAAAAAAAAAAAAAAAAAAAGGAAGGAGACCAGTTGGCTTGCTTTTATTTCCCTGTTGGTTTTTGAGCCTTTAGGCCACTCTGACATCATGCTGCTAAGCTTGTTTCTGCAACCGTGAGGTAAGAAACCCTTAAACTAGCAAAACCCCCTGCCAGTGCTCTGCAATCACACGGCTTAAAAAAAAATAAGAAGGAAAGAAGGAAATGCTGGGAGCCGAGGGAAATCTTAAGAGATTTGGAGGACCTCTCCTAGGACTGAGAGGAGCATCAGTGGGCAACACAGAGTGAGCGGCACCCTTGAAAGCTCCTCTCCACCCGTGGGGTGATGGAGAGCTGGGGACATGGGGTTTTGGAGCAGGGCTGAGAACATCACCAAGCACCGGTGTGGCAGTGGCATGTGGCTGGCTTGCTCCTGGTAATCGAGGACGGTCCCAGGAAAGTGAAAAGTTTTCCAGCACATCTTCTCTCCTCTCCCAAAGGAAGCGTGTTTACTGGAAGCCATTTTCTGCATAAATAGCCCTTTCATGCTGTTTCCCACAAACTCAAGATTAAAATAATTTCCTAGGCTTGAGGACACCAACCCACAGCTTCCTAGATGGATGTGCAGAGCTCAACCTTGAGCAAGAGATCAAAGACATCCCTGAAATCCTGCCCAGAGCCTGCCCAGCTCTCCCAAAGCAGAGGTTTTACATCTCCTCCCCAGCAGTGCTTGTACCAAGGTCCAACTGCTTCAATGCATTACTCCTCCCCAGAGCTTGGTTTTGGGAGTCTCAAAGCCCTCTGCAGCCTCAGGCCCATTCACCCTCCATATGCACCCCCAGAAGGACACATGACCCCAAATCACCGCTCAACACGTGAAGAGCAAGGAGCAGCTCGGTCAAAGACCCAGGCAGTGCACGCTGGCAGATAAACCGGTCTTCAGGCCCCGAAGGACTGGTGTGCAAGGGGAACAGCAGAGATGGAGACAGTCAAGCGGCAGCACTCTCCCACCCCACACCAATATAGGACCCATACCTGCTCCGGAGCAGGGACATGATGATAGGAACTGGTCCCTGTTCACGAAGGACATGGAGGTCCCCTGGAGGTCCCGTGCAGCAGCGCTTTGGGGGCTGCAGGGAAGAGCTGTGGTGCTGCAGAACCAGCACTGCCCAGGGCGAGGACTGAGATGCTGTCTCCTCTCCACCCTCCCCAGGTCTGCAGCCCAGCACAGGGTCCCACCAGCCAACAGATGGCTGGAGGGGTCCCTGCCTGCACTGCCACGGGCTCTGCTGCCAGCCCTCATCAGCCACGTTCTCTCAGCTGGGCCAGGCTGAGCTGGCGCCGCATGGCCCCCAGCCCGCACCCAGCAGCCTCAGCAACAAAACCATGACCACCACGATGGTGAAAACCACCATGCATGTGGCTCAACCGTCCCCAGAAGAGCCCTTGCCCTGTACTCCAAGGCCAGGCAGCCCATGGACATCACATGCTGAGCTGCTGTCCTTGAGTTTAGGGCAGGAAGGAAAGAAAGATTTGGAAACATCTCTGCTTGAAGCTGCTCGGGGGATGAAGGCAGAGGGACTGCAGTGCTCTGGAACTGGAAATGGGCAGGACACAGTTAACGCCCAGTTCCTCATGTAGGATCAGGAGGAACTTGGCTTCATATTTCACGTGTGGGATGTTGCAAGAGGACAAGGAGCCCTGAACCCCAGCGGCGTGCGTTCCCCCAGGCTCGGTCACAGCCGTGGGGAGAAAACCACGATGTGCCCCAGCTCCACAGCTGCTCTGCCAAGGGCAGGAGCCTCCCTCCCGGCATGGAGGGCACCGCCAGCGAAGGACAGTGCCACCACACCAAGAGACAAACGCCAAGGCCCTACCGACTCCACGGTGGCATCGAGATGCCAGCATTTAGTAAACTGCAACCGAGCGGTTGGGGGCTGCCGGCGAAAGGGCCCCGCGCACGGAGCGGAGCTGGGGGCTTCGCACCGCCTGGCTCCCCTGCTCAGGGAAGCAAATACAAAGGCTGGGCTCCCCCAGCCCTGGCTGATGCTCGACCTCTCCGTTGTCCTCGCTGCACGCCTGTCCCAGTTCCAGCAGCCGGTTGCTACAGCAACTGAGCTCTGACTAATCATTTGCGCAATGACCTTTTTTCCCCCCAGAGAGAGGGAGGGAGGGAGATGGAGAGGAGGGAGGGAGGAAGGGGAGGAGAGGCAAAGCAAGCGGAGGTTAGCAAGAAAAAGCAGCCAGGGAGAATGTGGTTTTTTTAGGCGAGGCAAAGATTTTTGGGGGGGGGGGGGGAATGGGGGGATGTGGGTGGTGGGAGGAGGAGAGGAAAGCGGGCGTTGAACGGGTACCCCCTCCCGGCTCTGTGCTTGAGAAAGGATGGATGGGGGCAAAGCTGGTTGCCAGCGGGCAAAGCACCTTGCTGGGACCGTTTCCATGGGCGAGGGGGTGGGGGGACTCCAAATGGGCCTGACGCCACAGCCCTCCTCCTCCTCCCCACCCCACGCCGACCCTGGCCACCACCAAAGGGTGAGAAGTCAAGAATTTGGCTCTGCCTCACCACTGAGCGCCTGCAAAGGGCTGGCTGGCCGTGGGTTAGCCTGGCTCGAGCACCCCAAGCATGAAACCTCACCGGTGGGTGGTGTTTGGGGAAGCTACACCAGGGCTGAGCTGAGCTACAAAATCCCATGTCAGCGTTACACCAAGGGGGAGCATGGCCAGGCTCTGCCGAGCCACGAGAAACAGCCCGGGAGGAAACCTGAGCCCGGCTCCAGCGGCTCGGACGGTGTTACTGGGAGGGCTTTGCTCCCACCTCGACTGCCTCCAGCTGAGCGAGCCCAGGGTCGGCTCTGGCTCCAGCTCCAAAACAGAGTAAATAATGCAAAAGCCTCTTTCTGCCCAGCTCTGAGGAACACACGTGAGATCGCATCTTACTGACTTGGTAGGAGAAAACAGTTTAGACGTTGTACGTTGCTCCTCACACCAGTTGGCATTTAAAAGCTGGTGAAACCAAAAAAGCAGTGGCAAGCAGGTCCTCCTCACCAAGGGGTGGATGGTGGTGCCGCCAGTCCTGAGTTTTCACAGCAAAAAGATTCGGGCTTTTCTCCAATTGGATCAGAAAGCAGTCATATCTGACCTTGACCAAGCACAAAGTCCTAAGCCAGCTGAGATAGACAGGAACAGAGATCCCTGGTGACCAAAAGCAGAAGTCTATGGAGATTCACAGAAGAGTGGGTTGGCCATTTGGAAAAGAAAAGGAAGTTTGAAGAAAACAATGTTTTTGTGGACAGATATTCCACACCAAAACCTGACGAACTGCAGTACTGGTCTGTGAACTGGAGGAGAAGGAGGATGAGGACTTGGTGTGACTAGGGAGCAAACCAGGAGAAATGGCAGCTATATCCTGAATGGTGCTGAGCGCACCCTCCCCTCTTGCGGCTCCTGCCAGCACATGCTGGAGCTCTGGACAGGGAGATCTTGCTGGGTAGGACAAAATCTCATTCCAAGAGAGATTATGGTGGCCTTGGCTGCTCCATCCTTGCCCTGTCTTCCTGCACCACCCATGGGCCCTTTCCTTAAGGCAGCTCAAAGTCCTTGCTCCAAACACCTCCAAAAGGTCCCAGGAGCCCACCCTCTTCTTTCAGCTTACCGTGCTTCCCTTTGCCCATCAAAATACTGCAAAGGACAGGACATTCCAAGCAGGCATTCCCCAGTTAGTTTTTACAGCTAGAAAACATAAAGCAAGACTCACTAAATCCTCTGCAATTTATTTAAGGCACATAAAGGAGAGGCCGGGTTGTGAGGAATACTCTGCCCGCAGCGTGCACCCAACATATTTCCCTTATCGGCACGACTTGGCACCTACAGGAATTCCCACTGCAGGATCTGATCCCAAACTTGGAGAAACCAACAGGAGGGTTCGCGTCGAGCCCGTACCGGTGCCTGCGCGACGCGGGGCACTGCAGGCAGCCACGGCTTGCTCTGCTGGAGCCTGAGCAGATCAAAGCCCTGTCAAGCCCAATGTAATAAGTGCTGCTGAACGGCAAGATACGTTAACTCAGGCTTGGTGCTATGTGACTGTGGTCACAGGGCTTGCAGATCCAGCCTGAGCTCATGTCTGCCTCCGATCCACCTTGTAGATGAACCCAGGGCTGCAGTGAGTCTGAAACACAGCATGTAGAAATAAAACTCCTTTCCACCTCTTTTTCAGTTAAATCGCTCTGCAGCTTGCAGAGCTCCACCAAGGACAATTATTTCCAGCATGTGCCGTGCATGAACGCTGCGAGCAAGACGGAGCTGGAGTTTCATCATAGCCCGGCTTTGTGTGCAGAGTGGAGAGAGAGAAAAAAAAATGGGGGTGGGGTGGGGGGTGGAAAGGAGAGGAAAAAAAAAAAAAGGAACTTGGAACTGGAGGCCCCCCCCGGCCTCACCCTGATACAGAGGAGGCTCCGCTCTGCTCTTGCTCAACCCGACACCGAGAATGAGGAAGCGGAGGAGACAGGCGGGGGAGGCGGAGGAACGGTCAAGCTGAAGACAAACAGCCTCTGCGTTGGGCGGCTTGGGAAGCTTCAGAGCAAGAGGGCACAGGAGCAGAGAGCGGGCTGTGTCCTGCGCCCGAGCCCCATCCCCATCCGGGCTGGGGGGCTCTGTGGCCCTCACCCCAGAGGATGCTCTGGGTTTTGATAACCTGAGTCCACATCTTAAAGGAGATGGTCTCCAGCATGGAGATCTGCAAAGCCTCGCTGCATTGCCAGCCCAGATCCCACGTACCCAGGCTGCAGCCGGTGATGGCCGAGCACCCACCCTGCGGCGCTGCCCTGCCCGGGTGCCTCCGCGGCACACAGAGCCGAGCCATGCCATGCCATGCCATGCCATGCCATGCCAGCTCTCCCCTTGCTCAGTTAGAGCTGGCTTTCAGCGCAGGCAGCAGCTCAGCAGCTCGCCTCCACACTCTGCAATACCAGCAACCGCAGCACCGTGCTCGCTGCAAACAGGAGTTCACATAAAAAATTAAACCCCAGCCAGGTGTGAGATGTTCCAGGCAGCTCCACGTGCCTGGGGCTCATCCTCTCCCATCCCAACATTCCAACGCCCCACACTTCGCCTCTCCAGGAACCGCGCGCCTTACTTCCCCTCACCCCATGTGCTGTGGCCGCTGTCTCCTCCCCTGTCCTGCTGTCCCCATTCATGCACACAAGCTGGTCTCTCCTCCTCATCTCGTCCTGGGGGAGGAAGAAATCCAGCTGCAGGGAGCCCAGCATCTGCACAGCCCCATTGGTCACAGACCAAGACCCCAACATGACATTCTCCTGCTGATTTGCCCTTCCACCTCGGCAGACCAGTAAGGAGGCACCTTGATCTCATCCCTCTTACAGCAAAGGACACTGTAGCAGAGACATGAAGAGACATGCCCAAGGCCAAGGAGGACAGAGAACCAGGCAGAGTTGCTGGTTGGACCCACTTATTTAAATTTCTTTTTGACAAGCAATATTAGTTCTACCCCAGCAGTGTTCCTGCCCACGAGGGATGGTCAGATGACTGCGACCAATTAGTTCAGGATGACCCCAGCATGCAAAGAGGCTGCCCAGCCCTCAGGCAGGGCTGTCCCCGAGCAGCACCGGGAATGCAGGCACCATGCGTCTTCCCAGCCAGCCAGCCCGGGATCCCACCTGGCTCATAACCCTCTCACCATGCAACACAGCCCACATGGCACAAGCACCCAGGAAGAAACATGGCTTATGTGGAAAGGAAAGAACACATGAGGTTGGGGGGGAAGGATCTTGATTTCTGTTAAAACCACACCTTGAATACACCCAGCACAGGGCATGTGTGGAATATCCCTAGAAGGGTTCACGTTACCGTAACTCAGAGGCAGATCAGAAACGGTGGCCCGTAAGGCAAACCCCACACCCAGTCTCGAATCTCTCTGGGTCCACCAGCAAACAAGAACCAAGACACTGAGATGAATCAGCTCAATTGCCCTGTTCCTGGAGGTTCACCACCAGTGGTTGCCCTGCAGGGATAGAGCAGTGTGGGGGTCACCACATCCCCCTGAACATGTGCTTCCCCAGCTACCCACCTCCCCAGCACCCCAAGCTGAAGGTGGTTACAGCAGGAGGAAAATGAGTTTCCCTTCTCAGGACGAGAAGGGTCATTGGTGGGGTTGATAAAACCCATCCCAACAGAAAGGGTTTGCTGTTTCCCAAGAGAAGTGGCAAATCCCAAGGGACCAGCCCTTCAGGAGTGCCAGGGAGGCAACCAAACCTAGAGACGGACAAGAAAGGAGAGGGAAAACCCAGCAAATCCTGGGTAAAATGAAGCTTTCTTCCCCTTCTGCAAGGCCATCACGAGGCAGGAGCTGAGGGGAGGAAGCCTTTACCCCCAGGCCAGGCAGCAGCAGAGCCCACCAGAGGAGACACTGCGGGAAGGCAAGCCAGCCCAGGGCCCGTGCAATCACCTATAGCCAGTGGCAACTCCAGTAAGTTTACACCTGGCTTGCATTTGGTCCCAGAGGCATTTTACATTGAGAGCGTCCCTGGAAGGGGAGATTCACTGCCAAAAAAACCATGAGCTCCACCTGCACAGATTTTGGAGGGGAAGGCGGGTTGTTTGCATTTGCAATTTGGCTGGGAAACTGGAAAAATACAGACTTCGGCAGCCAATTCCCCACCTCCCCCAAAATACACTGGTCTCCAACCCAGGAAGGTGCTGGACTGGCATACTGGTGGAGACTTGTGCTCTGTGGCAGGGGACCTCTGGACACGTGATGGTGGCTCTGCGGTGGGCAGGGACCATGGGGGCTTTTGGAAACAGGGCCGAGGGAAGAGCAGAGGTGCCAGGATGGGGCCCAGGGGCCCCAGCCCAACACCTCTGTCCACTGTTGAGTCACCTGTGGGACCTGGTGAGGAATGAGCCCCTCAGAGCAACAGCACAGTCTTTAAATAAATAAATACAATTCTGCTGAAAGGGGAAAAAGAAAAAAAAAAAAAGAATAAAGGATGTGTCTCTCCAGCGCCTCCTCCCCTCCCAGAAACCTGTGTGCTATGCAAATATATGCAAATGAGACATGGAAGGGGGATGAAACTGGCTCTCTAAACCAGCATGGTTTTAGACTGGGAAGTGTTGGAAGCAGCTTGCTGGAAAGTTGAGGCAGAAATAGCCATGCCATGAGAGGGATGAGCAATGACGACTGGAGGGTATGTGTCCCAAAATGCCTTTGGTGGCAGGATTGGTTTCAGCACCAAACCTCCCTCCTGACACCCCGGTTCAGCAGCCGGTCTTAAAGCACTCCCCAAATCCCCCTGCCCTCCAGCTCAGGGCTAGGGGGGGAGGAAAAAAAAAAAAAAAAAGTTGCTTTGCTGCTGTTTGCGATTCCTCCCCGCGCTTCCTGGGAAGGGATGGCAAAAAGCACCGCGGTGTGCAGAAACCCAGGCAGCTCAGTCCAAAGCAGGGGGCAGCCAGCACGGGTAGCTGGGGGTGATGGTCCCCAGGGTGGGCACTTTCCCTGGGGACTGCTTAAGGAGTGACATCTTTCTTACATGAAGAACGGGATCGTACGAATTCCAGCTCGTTTGTTCCAGGCAATTTATCCACCCAAGTATTGCCTTGTTCGGTAACATTTTCTCAAGGGGTTTCTGCAGAGAAGCAGGTGAAATCTAGAAAGTCTGAAGGCTTCGGGGTGTAAACACCATTTGCCTGAGCAATGCTGCTCACGTTGGTAGTCAATGCCTGAGCATTTTTTTTGCTCAGAAACAGGAGGGGGTTTTGTGTTAAACACTCTCTGCTTGAGAACAGCCCTGGCTGGAGCAAAAGTCCCTTTCCTGCCTCCTGACCCAGCACAGGATTTTTACAGAAATAGCTCAGATGCTCTGAGCTCAATGGAAAGTTTGTGATGGGCTGCCAACGTCCTGCACAGCCCTGGACCACAGCAGCCCTGCTTCAGGCAGCCGGCGACTTCCATTAGCATCACTGGGATGCAGTTGGAAAGTTGCCTCCTGTGACCACAGGGCTTTCAAAACCCACCCCAGGCACTGGAGCTGGGGGGAGAGGACGGGGGAGCAGAGAGAGGACAATCCAGATGCCGTTCTTCATGCACCTTGAGACCAAAGGTGCAACACAGGGGTCTGCTTCGTATCTCATAGGGGAACGCGGAGGAGTAGGGTATCTGCAAAAGGCACTGGAAAGGACTCAACTGCTCTCTGGTTTGAGCCCATGCAAGATGACCATCTCCTGTGATCACCTCTCCAGTGCTGCTGCCACCATTTGCAACCTCAGCTTCCCCCCCAGGAAAGTCACGGCGCTGCGTTCAAGACAGCTCCCACAGCCCTGCATCTTAATTTGCTTTTCATTTTGCTTTATCTGTCTCATTAAAGGCAATCTCCAGTGACTCCGACGCCCATCTCTAGCATGGTGGGCACTTGCGTTTCCGACGTTGGGTTGAGCAGACTGTCAGCAGTGACAGCCCACGTGCACGGGTGCTATGCTGTCATTCAGCGGCACTGAGCACGGAGCAGAGGCACCTTTCATCCGCACACTGCTCTGCAGTCACTGTGGGGTTACTGGGGTACATCCAGCCCTGTCCTGCACCCCAGAACTACCCTGACAGATATTATGGCTTCAGCATCACACGGCCCCTAGGCAGAGGCTTATTACAGATGCTGCCTGCTTGGCTGCGGCGTCTTGCAGTCCAGCACCAGCATGTCCACTTGCCTGGATAATAACTTCTAAATCTGGGCCATTCCTATGCCACAAACCCAGTTCCTTTACCTGACCTGGTCTATAACTGGGGACAAGTTTGAGCATCTTTCTCCCTGGTGTTTATTTGAAGCAAGAACAAAGCATCTCTGGCTCTTCCCTGTGTTTTTCTATCCCTTCATCCACTCTTTTTACCGTGTTTCCCTGACACCTCTCAGAAAGCTGCCCCGACACTGGGGCTCCGGCAAGCATGTGCTCCAGTGCACGTACCCTCACTGACCAGAACACCATTACACAAACTTTTGGAGCACACAACAGCTCATGTCAACTGCGTTTTGTGATTCTCTATTAAAAATACAGCCTTAACCCACCTCCCTGAAGAAAGAGGTGCCATGGAAGTGTCGTGGGGTGGCACGTCCAGGAGATACCTGGCAAAGGGAGAGGAGCTGCTGCTCACCTGACCCCTTCCCAGTCCCTTCTCCAACTCCTGCTGCCAACCAAGAGCTGGTTATTTCACCCTCTACCCACAGGGCAGAGCCCCACGAACCTGAAGAATAAAAGGTATAGACTAGCTGGGATTTCAAATTCTGCGATTAAGGAGGGAGGCAATTTCTCCCCTCCCCAGGCTGATAGAGCAGGCAGCGGATGAGGGTGGCTTTTTTGCATGCTGCCAGCAGCTGCGATAGGCGCCTCTGCCGTCACCAAGCAGAGAGATTATTCTCTGGATCTCCCGGGCTGTTTATCAGGAACACTCACTGCTGCAGCCGCTAAACCAGCTTAAATACCAAAATTTAAAAATAATTAAAAAAAAAAAAAATCTTTTCTGTAACCACAAAAGGAGAGGGATTGGGGAAGGGGAGGTAAAAGCACCCCAGGAGGCGAGTCGGGGTCTTAATAAAGCAGCCACATCACCAGCTCAGTAGGGGCATGGGGAAAAGAGGCTCTGCAGCCTCAGGGACCGAGATCCCTGGCCGGAGGGATGGAGCAGCAAAATCCACTGGCAAGGGATGGAGGGACCTGCCTGGAGCAGGCAGCTGCCAGCCTGGGCCAGTGGGCGCATCGCCAGGAAGCCAGCAGGAAGATTTTGCAGGACAAAGTTGGTGGTGCCTACGTGGGGGTGTCCCCCCAGCCCTGCCTTCAGCATCACAGGGTGGGAGCCATTGGGAGCGATCGAGGAGCAGCAGCTTCGCACCACGGCCAGGGCGGCCCGGCTCCGGTACCCGAGAGAGAGCAGCAGAGCGATGCTCCCTCCCCACGCACAGCCAGGGAGGGAGCGGCACGTGTTGGGGATAATAAATTGCATGAGAGTCCGGATCTGGGGACTGCACGGGAAGAAAAGGCACGAGGTCTGATTTCCTTGGGCATTCAGAGTCTTTGAAGATCAGAAAGCAGCTAAGTGCAAGGCAGGCTTTCAACCTGCCAGTGCAGGTTAGTGGTGGGCCTGGGACTCCCCGGGGAGCAAGAGCTGTAGGATCCTGGCTGCCGGGTCGGATCCTGCCTCCCGGCCACAGGAGGGTAAATGGGAACAGCTCTACCGACACCGCACAAATGTGCCCCTCAACAGGCCCTTAATTAGCACATGGGTGTAAGCTGGGGAGCACCAAGCTATTGGCTTGGGGCTGGCTGGGTGCTTGCTGGTTTTGGATAATCCTAGCATGTCCTGGTGCTGCGATCCCCCCTTGACTTCTGTCCAGACATCCTGATGTGCTGGGGATGGTCCCGTCCCCTGGTATCAGGGGTATGATGCCCAGGAGTGCCCTCCTCAGGCAGAGGGGTTCCTGCCCCGCTTCAGAGGCAGAGCCTCCAAACCTCCTGCTCCCCTGAAATTCAGGATAAGCGAGACCCTTCCTGGGGTTTCTGGCAGGCATGGAACGTCCCAGCCACTTGCATGAAAGGTTAAGACCACTTTCCAATTAGAGAGGCAGGAGCCATTGCAATAAAGCTCTTCTGAGGGGATATTAATCAGGGCATCTTCCACTCACAGAAATGCAAATCAGCAGAATGGAAACAGGAGTGATTAGAGCCAGGGAATAACATGGGCACTCCGATCCTGGCTCCATGAGAGTGAGGGCCAGGAGGGCACAGGGGAGATGTCCTGGGCTCCCACGTCGGCCCCAGGTGGAAACGTGGGGGACCCACGGGATCCACCTGGGAATATTCAGCATCGGGTTTTCAGGTCAATGTTAGCACCAAGGCCATGGGAACGGTACCAGTTACAGCAAACCAACCCCCAGCTCTTGGGCTGGCTGCAGGATTTTGGTCCACCCTCTTGCACCCACCCAGGAGTGAGGCTAGAGGAGACCTGGGCAGCATGGGCACACGGATCGGGGACCTGCCAGGAGAGATGGAGAAGACAGCAGTGGCGGATAAAGGGTGTAGAAAGGAAGGAGAGGGGATGAAGAGCAAAAGGCGATGCAGAAAGGGGCCAAAGTGTGGGGCAAGGTGGTGGGGTGGACAGAGTACCTCCCTGCCCCTGCTTGGGGAAGAGCCACACCAGGTCCAGAGACAGCTCTGCTCCTCGTGGCAGGAGGCATTAGATCCAGCTGAGCTGCTTTACGCAGCGTGCATGTAAATCAGCTGGACAGGCAGAGAGGAGAAAAACAAGGGGGGATGAGATAAGAGGGGAGAGAGAGGGGCGAGGGGAGGAGGAGGAGGAAGGAGAAAAGGGGAGGGAGGAGAGGGCAGGTGTAGAGAGAAAGAGAGCAAAGGGGAAAGGGGGAGGAGGAGGGATGGGGGAGCCGAGAGCAGCAGGAGGGCAGGGCAATGGGCCAGGGTGGGTCGATACACCACGGTCCTGCCCGAGCGCTCACCGACCAGAGGCAGCTGTGGGCAGGGGCTCCCCCCACCCCAGATGGGGAGCAGGGGGTGGATGGGGTGGACGTGCCAGACCATGACCCAGCCTGGGCTGGGGCAGCCCTGGGCTTGGGCACCCTGCTCCTGCCCCTCAGCTTCCGAACCCTGCAGCGCCACCGGGACCTCACTGGGCTCTGGGGTAAAGCAGCACCACGCAGTTGATTTTCTGGCCATAGGGGAGATGTCTGATGGCCACACAGGTAGCCAGAGTCTGCTATCCTGTAATCCCTCATCTGCAAACACCATTCCCTCAAATCACCTACCCTGAAACCTGATGTGCATTCATGATGGAAGAGTTGGTGGGTACCAACCTGGAGGTGACCACATCGGGGGATGAAATGACACAGACACGTCACTCCTCTAAGTCAGGAATATCTTGCAAAGCACAGCGAGTGATTCCTGATAAATAATAACTGGCCCCTGTCTCTTTCATCCAGGGAACTTAAAGGCAAAATATTATCATGAAACCCCTAGGTTGAGGATCAGCAGCTTCCTGAGAAGTTCTCATAACTGGGCAGGACACAAGGATCTCGTGACATCAACACGCACTAAGCAACCAATGCCGATGCAAATGCCATCTGCTGTAATCGTGACATCACCTTTAATTACATAACGAATGAGGATGTCGCCACATGCAGAGTCCTGACGTCACCAGCAGAGCTGGAAAAAGGTCTGGAGTAGGATTATCAAAAAAATTAGTCCGAAGGCAGAAGATCTCAGCTTGGAAAAGCAGCAGCTAAAGAGGCACATTTGTGGCCTCAAGAAGGTGAACCGAGATTGATTGCTCACTGCGTCTCCCAATAAAAGAATTAGGAGATCTCCAATAACATTAAGAGGCAGCAGGTTCAAAAGAAACAAGAGGAGATGGTTCCTCACGTGGTGTGTGGTTAAGCAGTGGAGGTCCTTACCACAGCTCTCCAGGGATGATTAAAGCTTATGTGTTTACAAAAAAATCAACTGACAAATTCATGGGAAATCCATTGAGGGGTATTAAAGACAAAATGCCACTCTGGCTCGGGGAGTCCCTGAGCTGCCACGTGCTCAGGGCTGGGAGATGCTCAAGAGATTCCTCGGTGCTGGTCATTGTGGGGGAAGGCAGGGGACAGCCCTGCACGGCTCCTTATGCTGTGCTGAAGATGGCGGACAACGTCTCCGAGCCAGCACCCTGACGTCAATATGTTTTGCGTCACACCCTGGGCAATCCCAAAATCCTAGTAGCTGCGTGTATTTACAGCCCAGTCTTGGGGAATACTGAACCCCCTCAAGATACAAAGTCAAAAGAGCAGGACTACACAGTGCCACTATTAATGCCACCGGTTTAACAGGACACAGAGCCACCCTTACCCTCACCCCGTCCAGCACCAGGTTACCCTCACATCCCTTTGCCAAATGCTGTTTCCCAGGACCCTGAACTCTGCTGGGAGCCCGTCTGGACACAGGGATCTGTCCCTCGGGAGCCTGGCCCTGTGCTTCCCCACGCGCAGCATCCCTTCCACGCACGCAGAGTCCATGCACGTAACAATCCCAATTAAAGCAAACTACATCGCAGAGGGGCCTGGCAGCGCTGTATTTATCAGCCTGCCTGGAAGGGGCTTGTGCAAGCTGTCCCCCCGGCTGACGGATTAGACAGCAGACAATTAGGTTTCAGACACACACACACGCGCACGCAAGCACACGCAAGCACACGCAGGCACACAAATCCTTTTTCTCCATCCATCTGCAAGGCTGAGGTGGCCGAGCCCAGCTGCGCGGCCGTCCGGTGCTTCTGAAGCTGCGTGCAGCTGAATAAGAACGAGCCCCCGCGCCTCGGCTTTCAGTGCCCGCTCGCAAAATGAGCAAGAGGTCCCCAAAGAGATGACACAATTGCAATGGAAATGATTAACCCTTGAGGGGCTGGGTTTTGCCGCCTCCTCCTTGCTCCGTACCGCCGCAGTCAGCCTGGCGGCAAACTCCCACTCTTTGGGTTTCAAGGACAAAGCTGGAGCAAGCAAGCGCTCAGCCAACGTCATGGGGAATGAGCAACCTCCTGCATTTGTGCTTCAAGGCGAGCCGGGCTTTTTTGGAGCTTGGATTATTTCAGATGCATCCCTTTGCTGCTGGGAGATTCCCAGCTCCTGGAAGCAGGGATGGTGTCTCAGCACGAGCACCACTTCTACAAAGGTCCCACCAAAAGCATCCCCTTTTGGTGCCCAAGACCAGAAACTATGATTGCCATATCCAGATCCTAGGTGCAACGCAAGCCAGCGTCCCTCCTCAGATCACCCCTTCCAAGGGCTACCCAGAACAATAATTCACTGTTTCAAAATTAATTGAAACATGAAATGGCTACGATAGAAACAGAACAAGCTGGGGTAGCTTCTGAAAGGCAAAGTCTGCACGTCTGCTCTGGGAAAGGATTTCTGACAGCACCAACAAAACAATGGATAAAGGGAAATCAGTAGATATAATTTATTGGGATTGTCCTAAAGCCTTTGATAAAATCCCACATGAGACACTATTAAGGAAACCAAGCATTACTGGGCAAAATATAAAATATTGCTGGGGAGCGGGAAGCAGTAAAGTGGCACAAACCAGCATGGGAAGAGGTGGTTAATGCCCTGCCGGGACGGAGGTCGGGGAAGCTGGAGTGTGGCCGTGCTCCGAGCCCAGCTCCTGCCGGCATTGGGAGCAGGGAGCCGGGAACTGAAAGCCCCAGGAAGGCAATGCTGTGGATGCTGGAGGCACACCAAAACCTTCACAAAACATCCCCCAAAGACCCTCACTCCTCCTTCCTTGCTTCCCACTGTCTGTCTGTCCCGGGCTGCCTGTCCTCCTGTGCAGGCAGGGATACAGGGCCATGAGCAGCCCCCCCACCCACCCCACCATCGCTCACACCTACTTGAGGCAAGATATGCTGAGCATGACAACAAAAAGGACCATGTCAGCCCCGGCCTCGCTCCTCACCCGGCAGCCCTTGATCTCCCCATGTCCTTTCAAGACATCTTTCAACTGCCAATCTGGAGAGGAGAAAGCCCAAGGAGAGACATCCCCCATCCCACGTTAGGAGCGGGACATGCCAAGGGAGCGAGGATCCTCCAGAAACACCACTCAGCTGCACAAAGAGCTTTTTAAAAAACAGCACCATGTTTTAATTTTTCTTGTAGTTAGTTTTTGAAGAAAGGGAGAGCAGATGAGAAGAGTCCATCTCGGTGCCTGGTACCCACCACACCGAGGCAGCTTTTGCCAGGCAGAGGACGCAGCCAGCTCCAAGACTGCAGATGCCCAGGTAGAAATGACCACAGAGGTAACTCAGCCCATCCCTCAAACCAATACCACCAATTTGTTGAGGTATATTTTCACAAAATACAGATGTAAACCCTAGTGTTACAAGAGGCATCATCTAAATTTAGAAGAAGCTCTCCAGATGCACTGGGAAACATCTAGATGTTTGCCAAAGATGATTGCTGCTCTCCCTGAGCTCTGATTATTATTAGCAGTGTAATACTGGAGACAGGAGGATGGACCTGGCCTCACAGAGCAGGTCATACAGCAATTTCGGACTGCCCGGAGGCTGCCGTGTTTGTCACCTGCAAGCAGCCAGGTCTTGCAGCCGGCTCTGCCCCATGCACAAGCTGCTCCATCTCCAGACCCACCAGCTCCAGCAGGGCTGGCCTGGAGCCTCATCCCTCCCTTCACCAGAAACCAGCTTCCCAGTTTTCAGCCTAAACTTATTTGTGGGCAGTTTCTAGTCATTTGGTCCCCTGCCAACAATCTCCGTCAGTGAAACGGCTCCTCTCCCGCCCCAGTGCTCCGTGTCCCCTGCTCTACCAGATTTGCAAAGCTGAGTTTGCAGAGTCTCGGGAGATGGGCCATTCACCGCTTCTCCTTGGGGACTTGGCCATCATTTCATGTATCAATCCATAAATCACCTCTCCAGGTTTATCAAGGACCTGTATGTTTCCCTCTGCAGCACTAAGCAGGGTACCGGGGAGAATTTTCTGATAACTATGCTGCATTTTCCTCTCCTCTTTTCATCCCATTACCCATAGTTATATCCCTTAGACCACTCTAAATAATTACTCAGTGGGGTGTTTATGACCTTCAGATATTTGTCCATCCCTGGCTTAAGTGAACTCTTAGCCAAGCTACACTTAATATTTAGACTACACAGAGAAGTGCTCATGTTCAAAATACTTCCAGGCTGTGGTGGGGAAGTTGGTAGAAAGGACTGACCATTTGCCACAGCTCTAAGGTCATTTTTCAATCCCAAGCAGTTTCTGCTTCCTCAGTGTGATGTTTTCCCGTTAAAAACCCCAACACCTGGAAACCTCCCTGTGTGTGCGCTTCCCCCATCCTTAGCTTAGGGACAAGGGTGCGAAGGGACAGTTTATATGAAGTAGTTCACGCTGAAGTGGGAGGTACCCAGATAAAGCCATCCAGATATCTCCTTTGGAAGGAAGAGCAAGGTTGTCTGAAAAAAAGCCCTTGGAAGTTACAGGGAAGGGAGGAACAGCCCTAGCCACTCACAAGAGGACCCAGCCTCCAAAATAACAGTTGACAGGGTCAGGAGGACCCAACGATTTCCTTTATGCCAGGATCATCACCGGCATCAGCAGGGATGCTTGATCCCCACCAGCCTCCCAGGGACAAATGCCCGTGCGAGGTGAGGGTCAGGGCCACAGCGAGGGACAGCGAGACTGCCCACAGGGATGGAGAGTTACTGCTCCAAGCCCTATTAGCTGGGCCATCTGGATACCAAGCATCAGCATGAGTTATGAGAGACCGCAGCCTGATGTCGTATGGGCACAAAGGCAGGGAGAAGTGGGAGATGCTGCGATAGCTTCTTCCCATGCAGGAAAAAGGTGGGAGGTCCAGGAAGGTTTCTGCTAGAGCAAAACCCCAACGGGGGGAAAGAGAAAGGGAAATGCACACCCAGACGCTGTGCGGGTGCTCATGGATACCAACACTGGTGTGCGTCGAGTGCATCTGGCTCACGGCTCCGTGCGCAGGCACAGCGCTGGTATCTACTGCAGAGGCGAGAAAGGGGAGAGGTGATTGAGGAGGAAGCAGGACGAGCGCCTCATCTGCAGCACTGCCAGCTTCAGGCATTGACTTGTCATTGCCAAGCCCTAAGCAAAATTATGAGGAGAGTCTAAAAGTTTGTGTCTAAAGAGTGCTCAGCTGGGGGTGGTTATGGTGTATCTTCTGCTTTTTGATGATTTAGGAGGTCACTTCTTTCGCTATGGCCACAAGAGATGGAAAGACTACCTTTACTTTTTTACTGAAAGCTGAGATCTTCTCAAGGCTACCAGACTCTGTGACCTGGACCTTTAAAGTATTTGCTATTGATGAAGAAAGAGAACGTGTGGGTGACACCATTTTGTAGGGCAACCCCCCCAGGACCTGGCACAAGGACACACTCTCTTCTTGTAGCCAGCCCAGGTTTCTGTTCCTTTGCAGCGAGCTTGGCCCCAACAGTTAGTCCCAATATATACCCTGCAAGAGGCCCCAGCCTGACTCACGGAAGGGAAATGACTTGCTGTGGTTATGAAGCATCACTTTCCCAAAGAGGAAAACAATCCAGCACACAAAACAAAGCCTCTTTCCTTCCTTAAAACCAGGCATTGTCTTTCAGGAGACAACAGACAACCCCACCTGACCCACACGTGGTCTGGGAAACAGAGCCCAGCTTGCATGGGTAGAAGAGTTTTTCTATCAAACCTGTGCCAGCCCCTGGGATCTCCAGGTACCATCCCAGGTCCTCCACCATTGATGTGGCCCCTAACCCTGGACCCATTTCGGTCCTCTGTGGGCGATGTAGCCACCTCCAAACCTTCAGCCCCAAGAGGAACAGATCTGGCCACATCCAGCCCTACGGAAGAGCATCTTTCATGCATTCCCTTCATCCCTCCGCCCCAACACTGCAGAGAAGTAACCCCCCTGGTCACCACCGCTGCCTCGATGGCTCCCCGAAGAGGGGTGATTCTAGGTCAAGAAAAATCAAACCGTATGAGGGGAGGAAAGCAAAAAGAGAAAGAAAGGACAGAAGTAGGGCTAGGGATGCAGGGGGCTGCCAGGCCGGGGCTCCTGCAGGTCTCAGCCCAGCATCGGGCTATTTTCTGCCTTTTCTTCTTCCTCACCACCACGTCGCCATGGCAACCCCATCAGCTGAGCAGCTCCGCTCCTGACTCCGCTTCCCGCTCCATCGGGAGTTTTGGGTGTTTTTTTTTTTCTCCCACCCCTTCTTCTCACCCTAATTTCCTACTCGAGCCCCATCCCAGGAAGGCTCCAGGCTGGTGCCTGGCAGTGCTGACCACAGCCTTACATGGGGTGCTCCTAAGGTCCCTCTTGCGCAGCACAGCTGGGGGGATCCCCAGCAGAACCCCCCAGGCAGCTCCCACCAGCCCCAGGAGGGGTGATGGTACCCTGTCTGGTGGGGCACAGCGCTGGCTTTGGGAGCAGAGCCCTGCACCAAGGGGATCCCCTGCCCTGGGAAGCAATCTCCCCTTCAGCATCTCCATCCCCGATGCCTTCAAACACCTCCTTGCTGCAAAGAGCGAGGGGTTTGGGTGGCCTTGCCATGGGAATGGAGCTGTGCTGGGAGACCTCACCCAGAGAAACCTGGGGAAAAGCCCAGTGCAGGGCAATGGCCTCTCTCTGCTGGGGAGAAGTTAGATCAACACCATCTCGGCAGAACTCCTCCTGTTTTCAAGGGCCTAAGCAAAACTAAATGTGTCATTAAAAACCTGGCTGAGCCAAAACCATGAGTAACTCAGTGGTTTTAGAATTAAACAGAGGGAGAGAGATGTAGCAAGGCCGAAGTGGTGATGGAGGATGCAGAGGAGCTGGAAGAGGAGGGAATGGGAGTAAGGAAAAAAAAAAAAGAGCCTCAATTCAGACAGCATGTCCAGGTGTGATGAAAGAGCCATCTGCAAGGAAGAGGGGGTTTGAGAGCATCCACTGGTGTTGGATGCAGTCTTCCACTTAACATCTCTGGTCTCCTTTTGTCCTTTGAAAGCCCCAGCCTTAAATACAAAGGAAGATGTCCAGCCCCCAGAAAGCCTGACTTTGAGAGGACCAGATTCATCTCCACAGTACAATCTCCACTTTCTCACCTAGCATTTGGCCCTGGCAAGCACCAGGCTGGCACATCCCCAGAGCACCACGAGCTCATCCTGCCTGCCCAGCTCCTCACCAGGACAGATGAGTCCCTTTTGGGGTGTTTTGCATTGGTTTTGGTGCCTGTAGAATAGCTGTGGTTGGAAATCAGAGGCTGGGTTAATCTGACCCTGTCATACATATCAGATGTGCAGCAGAAACAGCCCTCCAGTAAGCATTACCACGACATTTGGGGAGGGTTGAATGGGGTTTTTTTTTTTCCCCTTCTCTTTTTTTTTATAGCAGACATCTGCAGTGGGAGAAGAGGGATGGAGGATAAAGGAATGAGAAGAAACAGCAATTCTTCCAACAGCCGAATCCCACTGACTCAAAGGCCTCCATCACCCCCAAATCCCAACTTGCTTGAGGTCGGATCAAAACCCTGCCAGAGAGGAGCAGCCCAGCAGGGCTCTGGATGGCTCAGCACAGCCCCCTGGCACACAGTCATCCCTGCACACATCCACGCCAGGCTCCAGGCTTCTTTAGACGCAGAATCACGCTGACTTAACTGAAGGTGCAATTTTACAGCCGCTTGCTGGGGAAGCTGAGTTTCTTTCCATGTGGTTTAAGTCAATTAGGAGCAGGTTGAAGCTGAAGTGAATTAAGGCATTCAGCCTCAAATAGGAGTGCCTGCCTGGAGGAAAGGGGAGGGGAAGGCAGCTCTGCACCACTTTTAGCTAATCCAGTGCAACTCAACCAATATAAATCCAAGAACAGACAAGGCAGCAGCATCCTTCCTTCCTCCCTCCTCCTCCCTGTTCTCACTTTTTCTCCCCCCTCCTTGCTTCCCTCATCCTTCCCCCATCCCCTCCCTGAAGACTTTTTCTCCTGCTGTTCATCTCTTCCCTGCTTTCTCAGCCCCCCTCCCAGTGCCCACATGCGTGAGGGGGCCAGGAAGCAGTTGGGGATCAAACTCCTGGCAGAGTCAAAGTATCGGCCAAGCCAAGAGCCCGAGACAGCTCCAGAGCAAGAAGGCAAAGGAGTGGGATGAGCAAAAAGTGGGTGGATTTGGGTGCAAGCAGAGGAACCGCTTGCAGCCTGGGAAACTCAAGGATGTAAGGCGCAGAGGAGAGAGTTTGCTTTATAGCACCAAGCACACCCGGAGTCGCTGGGGTTTGTCCCAGCACAGACTTGCCTGTGTCCAGCCCCCTGCCAGGACACAGGACGGGGAGAGCCAGCGTGCCTGGCAAGTGGTCTGCTGGCACGGGACGGCCCAGCTGGCTGGAGGAGGGAAGCGCTGTGGGGCAGCGGGCATACCTTGCAGCATCCCTTGCTTCTCCGCTGTCTTCCACAGGGCCATCAGACAGCATTTTAGAGGCCCAGTTTTTAGGGTGTTTGGAAGTCCGTAAGGACTACTATTAACACAAGAAAATGCATTAACATGGGTGCCATAGGGTGTTTTTAAAGTTTAAAAGCTCCTAAAGTACCACCACCTTCTATTCCCCGCCCCCCCCCCCCCCCCCCCCCCCCCCCAAATCCTTAATCTCCCAGATTAACATTTGGAAATAAAAACAGCAATGTTTAATTTCTTCTAAACCTCATCTAGCTACTCGGGTGTCAAAGCCCCTGGAAGAAGGAAGTCTTCCAGCCCCATGCCGCAATGGCAGAGGGTGCGGGTACCCCCCCAGCACACCAGGACCCAGCTCCAGCTGCCGTTAGCAGCTTCCCTCAGCAAGGGGAAGTGCACAGAGAGGATTAAGCAGCTCCAAGCCTAGGCTCTTGGACTGCACAGGGTTTCTTTGCTGATGCAGCATATCTGCATCCATCCCCTGGAGCCATGAGCGGGGTTTCCCCAGGAGGCTGGGGGAGAGGAGGAGGATGGCAGCCCAACCCCATGGAGCTGCTCAGGGGCTGTGTGGGGGGTGCCAAAGCTCTGTGCAAAGGTACCTACAACGCTCTGGCTGCTACCAAGGGCTCACACATCACACAGACAGCCTGCACAAAGAAAAAGCCGCCAGAGCGAAGCCCCACACACCCTGCTCCGTGCCACAAGCTGAGCTGCAAAATCCTCATCCCTGGGTGCTCTCCGCAAAAGGGCAAAAACACCAGATATTTCCAGCGATCCCCGCTGCAGATGGAGCCGGGAGCACTGTGCAGTTTGTCTCTGTGGTTCACAGCATTGGCTGCTGCCAGCAAAGAGGAGGAGGAATTGGAGGGGAGAACAGGGCAAGCACAGTGGGGGGGACAGTTAATTAGAAAAGCTACCCGAGATGTGGGCTTGCCAGACAAACTTTGGGATATCCCTCCACACCTCATCAATGCAAATGAAGCAGTAGGACCCAGGGAGACGTCCTGAGCTCCCCATTGGGTTTATACCCAGATAACTGGATGACAAGGCTGGCTCCCAGCAGCCCCCGGTGCTCCTGGCACCCTCCAACCCATGCCGCAGCCTTTTAGTCTCCACCAGCACCAGCTCGGACAGAGAGGTGGGAGCTGCTGCACACCAAACCTGCTGTGCTTGTAAACGATGCGATTCCAGAAAGAAACGTGGTGTGGACAGACCATAAAGGAGCCCATAACCCACTGCAAACATCTCACCCCTCTCCACTTCCCTCCAGCCCCCTCAGCATCCACACGTACCTGGGGACACATAGCCCTGGTCCACCTTGGGACTGCTGCAGTGCCACTGAGGTCTCCTCAGGCACTAAATGCCTTGAAAAATGCCTCAAAAATGCCCAATCATTGTTTTCTACCCAAATATAGATCTTTTTCTCAACACCCTCTGGTTAAGCACCCAAAAGAAGCCCTTCCCGTGAAGGAAAAGCAGGAGAACCCAGCCCTCTCTGCATGGTGTCTGTGCTCCCAGTCAGGAGACATCGGCATTGGCACAGACATCCCAAGACCTGGGTGCAGATTTCCGGAAGCTCCAGCTGGAATGACGCGAGGCAGGCGTGTGCTGAGGGCTAGGGAGGAAGGCTGGACACGTGGGACAGGAAGTCAGATCCCATTCCTGCCTCTGTCCACCACTTCCCCTGTGACCTTGGACAAATTCCAGGGGCACCGGATTTTCAGGCAACTTCTGCTCCTGTTTGGGCCCAGGTTTACCCAAGCAGAGCCTGGCATGGGCAAGCAGGATGCTGGAAAGCCAAAGCCTGGTCAGCACCTCGGTTCCTCACCCTTCTGAAGGGCATCGCCAAGGCTGCCTTTCTGCCACCCCATTTCCAGATGATTTTTTAGAGGCATTGGGACGGGAAGGAGATTATTCTAGTTTGTGCAGCTCTCTGGGAGCTGGGGGAAAGTCTCTCACCTCTGGAATGACTTGCAGGGGGGTGGGGGATCCAGGAAGAGAGGCCATAAAGAAAACCTTCCTTAGAAACCAAACCAAAGCATTGGGTGTTTGTACGGAGCCAGGGTGGATTCACGAGTGCTGTTCTCTGGAGGGAGGTCAGAGATGCCATTTAGGCACAGTAAAAACCTTTTGGGTTGAATGCCAGCAGGGCTTGCAAGGGCTTTTGATGTCTCCCTGATGCTCTGGGGCATCTGGAGCCCAAAACATTTGTGCTTTAAACCACTGGTGTGGCTGCAAGGAGTTTGGAAAAAGCAGCAGCAGCAAGAGCACTGGATCTGCTGAGCCCTGGCAGGCGCACGCTGGACCGGGCTGGCCTTTGCTCTCCAGTTTGCTGTCCCCAGTAGTTGTGTAGCTGTCACCCAGAGCAGATTTTTGGAGACCCTTTGGGGCAGGGCAGCAGGGACAAGCCAGCACCTAATCCTGCAACATCAGCTCCAACCACTCCAGCCCTGACAGCAGCAGCAAGGAGGAATGGAAAAATACAGAAAGGACCTGAAGAAAGCTCCCTCATAAGGGGGCTCAGACCACGCTTTGGACCCTATTTCCCCACCCTTGGTCCTGGTCTTGACAGCTGCACCATGTATCCACAGGGAGAGAGCAGATCCGAGCTGCAAACTTAAAAAAAAAAAAAAAAGAAAGAAAAAAGGAGAGAGGGAGCAAGCAAGCGAGAGAGTGTCTGACTACAGCCCTAAGGGCTGTCACAACAGATAAAACCTCAGCCAGGCTTCGCAGTTTGAGCTCCTGCACGCTAATGCACAGCAGAGCTAAAAATACCAACGTGTGGAAAAGCAGAGGCTGCTGTTGCTGCCTTCCGAGCTGATCGCAGGCTCCAGCTTCCCGGCCAGCCCAAAGCAGCCCGCTGCATGGCCACAGAGGGGAATTGCAGCCCCAGAGAGGGGCAGGGGCACCCTGGGGCTCTCCCCCACCACCCAACTGCGGGGCTGGCCCTGCCCACACTGTGCCCAGCCGAGCCATCCCACAGAAAGGGCTGGGTTGGGTTTGTGTAGATGCAAGGTAAAATATCTGGGCCACGCGCTTTTTGCTCTTCAGGCAGAGCGGGATGGCAGTGGAGGGATGGAGCAGCCTTGGGGAGAGGGGCCAATGCACAGAGAAAGGGGAGGACGGAGCCCATGAGGAGGAGGAGGGTGCAGCAAGGCTTTGCAAGAGGGTGAAGAAGCAGGACAGACCCAGAGCCCCATCCCTGGGGCTGCAAAACAAGCAGCCCAGTGCTAATCCCCGAAGTCAGCCTTGTGCGAGATGGGAACAAATGCATGGCTGTGTTGCCACGCTATCTCCCAATTTATCTGGCCATCTTCTCTACAGCAATCGTTACCCTATCTGAGGCCTGGAACGGGATGCACTTAAATTCAAGCATGCACTTAAAGTCCATTTTCTTGAATGGAGCTGAAGGACACGCTCAAGGGTTAGCACGTGATTAGCTGCTTTCAAAGGTCAGTTCTCTGATCCAGGGCTCGCTCCAGGCCCTCTTCTCCCAAACCCAGGGGGGGCACCCAGGTGTCCCTAAGCTGTTACACCCCCTCCTGCAAATTCAGGCAAAGCCCACTGCTCCTGGGGAAGACCATCCTCCAAAATACTGATTAACACCAAGCATTGAGCAGTCATCGTGCTTCCCGCAGCAGGTCTGCGTTGTCCCCGAGAGACACTGAACAGAGCAACCGCTCGCCCAAAGCCCAGCTCTGCAGCCTGGGAAGGTCTCAGTCTAATTTTGGAAGCCATCAGGAGGATGAAGGCTCAGATGGTCTCCTTCAGCTCACAGGCAGACTGCATCTCTTATGCGCTGTGAATGCTGCTGCTCAGTCCCCCAAGTGGGACAGGCACAGCCATCTCAGGGGCACTACACCCCAAGATCTGGAGCCCAAACTTGACCCAAGGGCACCAAAAATAAAGTCTCCAGAGCACCGGTGTCCTGGCTAACACAGCCTGTGCTGCCTTCCTACACCTCATAGGGATCAAATCCTTGCCTGTTCATCAAAATCAGGGCTCACCCTCCCCAGTCGGCACCCCCATACCAGCCCTGCACCACGCCTCCCCCATCAGCACGGACCCACCTGCAGAGTTCACAGCCCAATTACCCCATGCAACACCCAATTCCTTTTCTACTCACAGTAACATTCAAGACACTAGCGCAAAGTCCCTGTGGATCTGTTTCAAGTTGCATTATCAGCACATTTGGCATTTTCATCATGCTTAGGACACGGTCCCCTACAAAAGGCCAATTTATCTTGAAAGCAAACCCCTGCCTTAGAGGCTGCAGTTTCCAACAGGCAGCGGTTGTGCCGACACAGCCTTTGGGCAGGGCGGAGAGCCCTGCTAAACCCGACAGCATCAACAACGTCCCACACTGGGGCATGCGGCCGGGGAAAGAACAGCCCCAGCTCAACCAGCTACCCAAATTTCTCAGCACCTGAACTGGTTGTTTTCACTACACCAGTGCAAGCCACGACAGCAGATCAGTTCCCGGCTAATAACTATTACTTAGATTAATTAATTGATGTTTCCACAGCATGCTGAAGAATTGAAAGGGGGAGGGAGGGAGGGGGGCAAATCAACAACAAACCTGCTACCTAAGCCTGGAGGATGAACACCATGCAGGAAGAGGAGAGCAGGTTTTTATAGTGATTACAGCATCAGTATTTATAGATTAGGCCAAGAGGGTCCTCCCAAGCACTGACTGCAGCTGGGTCTGCCTCCAACCAGCCTCACTCACACAGATGGGGCAGGAAAACTCCCTTTCCGATCCCAGCACAACCCATCCGAGCTGAGCATCAGTCGCTCCTCTGTAATTTGTTTTGCAGCACGACAAACTCCCAAAACATCAAAACTCTGGCTTGCTCCCCCCCAGCTTCCAAATCAAGTAGACACTTGCCAACCACCCAGCCCAGCCCCGTACTTCTAGCAGTTCAAGGGCTTTTCCAGCCCTCTTTTTCTGCTGCACACAAGCACATTTGTATCGTATGTACACCAGATATATAAACCTTACACATCACCATCCAGCTACAACCCGTGTTGGCAAATATCACAGCACCATCACAAGGTGTTGCAAAACCTTTTGACTTCCGCAAAGCCATAAAGTTATGGAAGAAAAAAAAAAGAAAAATCAAACCTCTTCTTTCATTAAGAAGGAAAATTCACAGCCCTCATGGTTAGAGGCAATGAGTTAAAAATATGAGTTCTGAAAATATGTCTCCTAGCCACACAGAAACTGGAAAGCACATGGAAATAAAGATTTTTGCACACAAGTTTTACACCAGACTTTTGATTTGGGGGCAGCAACTGGCAGTGCAATCACCCTCCTTATTTGCTTACATTTGAACATACGACTAGGATAGCTCCCAACAGAGCAGCACTCACAACCAGGGCCACTTTTCCAAAAAGAGTCAACTCTAGCAGAAACCTGGATACCCATGGAGAATCTTAAGCAGGAGCTGACCCCATCTAACAGCCAGCTAGGGTCCCACTAGCAGAGAGCCCCACAGCCCCCAGAGATCAGACACCCAGCAGACCCCTTGACCAAGCACAAACCCCTGCCGCTGCCCTACCCACGCTCTCAAAAAGCCCCAGTTCCTCACCTCTTTGGCTCAGAAGGTCACTAGCAGCCACCAACACTCCTGCCAAATGACCATAGTGTTTCATCATCGAGCTTTTAATTGAACCCCCCCCTGGAGGCGGTGCTGCACCAGCTGTGGTCACTCAGGATGGTCTGAGGGCCTGAAAGCAGCTCACCAGTTCTGGCAGGCTGATGCCCCAGGTGGCCCCGTGTCAGAACCCATGAGGCTGTGCTCCTTCCTTACCTGATGCTTCAATTTGGATTGCAAGATCTGCGAGACAAGGAGCATCCTATGTATTTGGTCCAGCTGCCTGCAGCCACAAAGTGCTGCTCCAGCAAATGTAAAGTGCAGCTAGATGAGTTTCTAATAAATATTATCAGACTCAGCACCACCAATGTGTCCTTGTTGGTCTTCCCAGTGGAGTTTCCAAGAAAGAGAGGGGCTTTGGGCTTTCACGCCTCACAGCGTTGTCTCCATCAGGGTCACATCCACCAAGCAGCACAGGGCAGTCACCTCACAGCACTCCCTTTTCCCAGGCTTTGGGGCAAGGCAGCCCACCCCATCTGCTTCTCCTGGGGTTGGAGCAGCCCATCTTCAGCCTCCTGCCCCAGATGTGGAAAACCCAGAGGCATTTCAGAGGTGCATGCTGTCACTGGGGTGAAAAGCCAGGCATTTGGGCAATTCAGAAAACCCTAAAACCTGCCTTGGTCCAAACTCTTAAAGATGCTCCTGAACTGGCACTGCCATACAGTGCTGGAGCAGGCTCCCCTCACATGCTCCTGTCCTGAATTCATCAGGCCTCTTTGCTAGCTCCGGCCTCTTGAAATTCTACACACTAATAAAATCCTAACTAATTTACATCCAAGATGGGGAGTGAGTGGCAGCTGTTGCTATAGAAACCCTCTCCCGAGCCCTGGCTCCCGGCTGCAGCTCTGAGATGAGAGACTGGAAGCCAGCTCAGACCCCAGCCCCGATGGCACTGGGACATCCTGTGTTGCCTGGCCGGTCCCGCGTGGGCTGAACCCAGCACTGCTGCCCAAGGTCCTGCTGCAGCAGGGGTGCACGGAGGATGCAGTGGCCATTACCACCAGCAGCCAGCCCCAGGAGTCCCATCTTCCCCTAGGCCCTGCCTTTTGCAACCTCCATCACTAAAGGGTCTTCCCTGCCCACCACCCTTCCCTGACAGCCTTTCATCACCAGTGCCAGGAGGCAGGGGTCTGCGTGACAAACCCCGCTCTCGTTTGGAGGAAGCAAAATAAAAAGGACAACAAAGCAGGATTGCTCCCTGAGCTGCCAGACTTTGGGGGAGCGCTGGAAAACCCGAGCTGAGCATCCCACCAACAGAAGGAAAACTTGCAATGTGTTTAACACTTAATGTGGCTTTTTTTTTTTTCTTAAGTTGGACTGATGATTATTCAGTGCACGACCTCTGGGGGGGTTAATGCTTTGGATTGATAACAGCACCTTACACAAGACCTTCCCTTGGCTCCAAGCAGGCTGAGTCCTGGTTGAGAGAAGGAGCTCAGCTTACAGTGTGAAAGCTGGACACATCACTAGGGCTTCGCCATTCCCTGACAGCTTTGCTGGGCAGGGAGACAT
This sequence comes from Gorsachius magnificus, assembly GCA_034008185.1. Lineage (NCBI taxonomy): Eukaryota > Metazoa > Chordata > Aves > Pelecaniformes > Ardeidae > Gorsachius > Gorsachius magnificus. The sequence goes on from CM067094.1 coordinate 6,443,054, forward strand.
CACATCTCCATGGTGAAGCATCCAGGAGTGAGCTTCTTCAGCAGAAAAGCAATCAGAGGACATCATCTCCGCGAGGAAGGGAAGAAAGCAGCTCCCCTTTCAGTAAAGCAACCAGCGGACGCTGAGCGACTGTCCCACCTCCAGCCTTCACGCTGGAGCCAGGCACTTGCACCATCAAGGCTGCTGCACACTGAGCTCTGCTAGAAGCACCCGGATGCAGATCTGCTCACGGCGGCGCGTGGGGGACAGTCAGCGAATAAATGTGTGGGGTCTGTAGGGCCACAGCCTGCTCTCAGTTAAATCTCTGTAAAGCTGGAGAGAATCGGTTCTTGAACTGACACATCGGTGTGTGTCAAGAAGTGGCAAGCACACACGTCCCAGATACATACTGGTGGGGTGACTGTGCTTCCTCCCCCATGGACGCATTCCTCAGGTCTTCCTGGGACCTGGATCTAGCCCACAGCAAAAGTGGTCCTGGGCCAACCCCCTTTTCCCTTGGCCAAGATGTCAAGGATGTGTGAAGGTTGCTCAGTGGAGATGTCTCCCTCATCTCCTACCGTGCCATACCACATGGGAACTGCAAGTCCAGGATGGTGGGTGGAAGGCTCCTGGCCCATCACCTTGTCCCCAGGGACGGACGTCCCCGGCATACCTCAGGAGCTATTTATTCCTCCCTCCAGCCCTCAGCTGCGTGCTCCGTCACGCAGGGAAAAACTGACTCAGACCTTCCCAAGATAAGGTGACCACATCTGCAGCCTAGCTCCCTAGGAATGCAATCAAAATAGCGACCAGCAGCCCAGGCGAGGGAAGGAGGGGGCAGAATTTTTCGCTGCCGACTCCGACCCCCTGATGGACTGTTGCCATGGAAAGCCAGCAGCCAGCAGCCCCAGCTGGGGTCCTGCAGAAGGATTTTTCCTGCTTGGCCTGAGGCTAGGGCGAGGGGAAGGGGGGGAAATGCCTGGGAAGAGCTTGCATCTGGCTGCAACAGCCCTCCCCTGCTAGCAGGCATGGAGCTCACCTCCCTCTTGGCTGGAGCACCCCGAGATGGTTCGTGATCCAGCAGTGGGCTCCGGTGCTGCTGGGCAGTGTTTGGAGCCTGGTACAGGAGCACAGATAATAAACCCAATAAATTCAGCTCCCTATTAATGACAGAGGGACCAGGGAAGGGACAGAGAGATGGTAACCTAAGACTGGGCTGCCATCCTCAGAGATGGTGAGGTCTCTGGGGCAGCCACCCAGCTCCTCTCCCCTTCAGCCTGTTTCCAATCCCTCATTTTTGCATGAGGAAATAGGACAGACGTTTCTCTCCTGCAGGGAGTAATAGTACAGGAGCTGAAGCCGACCCCTTCCAGGCTGCCTGAGCAGGCTGGCGTTTGGGGGAAGATTTGTGCAACTTTTATTGTGAAAAAAACCATCGTGGTTGGAGATCGCACCGAGCTAGGTGCTCTGTGATGGTTTCTTGCCCTGGTGCATTGAGATGAGGTGGAAAAGGCCAGAGCTTGAAGCTGCCTACTTACACCAGAGCCTGGATCAGGCACTATGAAATCTGCTGCCAGCAGCAAGCACCCAGAGGAGCCGTCACCCCTCCTGCTGCCTCGCCGGGAGCTGGCAGGAGGGGACGGACAGCTGCTTCTCCATAATCATCTCTCCACTACTGACGACAAGCTGGAGATAATTTTCAGAAGACACCTTGGGAAGAAGAATGTATTTACAACAGCCGAAGCACCAGGAAGAGCATCTCCTTCCAGAGAACCAAAGACGCGCAACAAAATAAAATGTCGCTTCTTGTTAACCCTTGCCTGTACCTCAGCAAGCAGTACAAAAGTTGCTGGTCCAATCCTGCCCACGTTCACAGTCCTGTAGCTTTGGCAATTGTCTCAGCAAAGAGACAATGACCCTTCAGAGACGTTATCGATTGAAAACCCGCCCTGAAGGAGGGACTGTGCCCCAGTTTGAAGCCAAGGCTTGCTCTCTCAGATACCTGCTGGGATCACGGTCCCAGCGACCACCGTTCCTGGCACCTCTCAGCCATTCAGCACGTGTGTGCGTGGCACGCACAGGAGCCCAGATGGGAGATGAGGTGCAAAACCCACCGGGTAGAGATCCCAGCCCTGCTCTGGCTTTGAAAAGCATCCCTGGTCCAGGAGGAGAAAGGACAGCTGGGGAAGGGGAAGGGGAAAGGAGGGGGAACACCACCTGCGTATTGATCTGACAATATGAAAAGGGTTTTTCTTCTGGTTCCTGAGCTGGAGATGGGAACCTATTGGATGAAAACCTCGGCTCTCCTGCTGCCCTGGTTTCAGCCACTCCAGGCTGCTGTTTAATTAGATGAGCATTAGCAGAAGGCAGCTGGGAGGGGCCTGGCTTTCTGTGCCCCGCGGTCGCCTGCTCGACGGGAGTGTGCTGCTGTCGGAGGCACCGCTCAACCGTACCCACTGGGGCGTCCTCCCAGCTCCTCCAGCAGCCAGGCTTGGCTGGCCAGGAATGGCCAGGGAGCAGACCTGGCTGACCCCGGAGCCACTGGGACCCCAGCCACCCCCATGCAATGCAGTCATTAACCCTTTCCCCCCAAATTTCCAGCAGCCACCTGTGAAGCCCAGCAACAGGACAAGGTTTCCTCTTGCATCAGCCTCAGGTTTAGCTCAGTAACGACCTGAGAGCCAAGGAGGCTGGAGAGTGGACCAGGCATTTTTCCTGCCTGCATCCTATCTGGGAGAAATTACAACAAAGTCATGAAGGATTTGCAGTTATTTTCACACTCCTTTTCCCAGATTAACACATGGATCCACTTTCTGTTCAGCAGTCTGAGAGTGTATTGTTTTGTCTCGTTGCAACCTCACACTCCCATGTCCCAGAGCTTTCCAGCGCCCCAGCGATGGGTATGGGATATCAACAGGAACAGAGGAGCTCGCTTTAATTAGCGTGCACTTCTTAATTGGGCTGCAAGCTTCCCAGCAAGTCAGATAGTATTTTATCTTCATTTTACAGACCTGGGAGCAAGGAGGCAGCAGGAAGACCAAGGGACATGACCAAGGGTGGTCGGCAAGAAGGTGGCAGAGCAATGGAGAGATGCCAGGAGTCCTCCCTGTCCCCAGTGCCTGCGCTGAGCTCAGCAGTGACATTACCTGGTGACAACTCACCAAAGCACTCTGTTTGCAAGGAATAATGGGAAGATCCCAGATTATCCACTTGTATAAATCAGCCTCTCTCCCTTGCTATCAATGGAGCGACACAGATTCAAGGAAACTGGTTTAGATCCACGTTTATATTGGGATGCAACACTCACAGGTTAGGCAGAGTTCCCCCAACTGTCCGACTGATGCCGAATCCCACCAGGGGAAAGACCCTGCCCAGACGGGGCTTTATGCCAAGGCTTTACCAGGGACGTGGGGCAAGCTCTCATTACACGTTGTAAAATAAACTTTCTAACAAACCCAGGCTGCAGCTGTTTCAGCTGTTTTCAGCAGAAGACATTATCTGTGGAGCAGATAAACTCAGTTCAGCCTTACCTACGGCTCCACAGCCAGCTCCTCCAGAGCAGCGTCAGCACTCAGCTAGCTGCTATCAGCACATCTGCAGCGCATCCGCGCCGGAGCAAACTTACGCCTGCCGGTTTGGAGAGAGAAAGCCAGAGCCTTTGCATTGTCCTTCTCCTGCAGTGCTCTGGTCTGAACTGGCTGTGGTGGGAGCAGGAACGCATTGCTCCAGTTTCTCAGCCTGCCACTGCTTTTTTGTCTTCATCTCTTTCCATCTGTACTCATTCCCAGGCCAGGGCGGAAACACAAGGGGAATGGAATGGCTGCGAGCTCCCACGTAACAGTGGCACAACATGGGGCAACAACCAGCCACCCGGTCTCCTGCAGACCATGGGGTGAAGGGCTGCAGACGCCGGTGGAGGCAGCTGGGTGAAGGTGCAGCGATGGTGGGGAAGTGAGCTCGGGGGCTCTCTCCTTCAGACAAGTCCAAAGGACGAATTTTCCCTGCTGTGTCACAAGACCCAACGCAGCAGCCCACATGCACGACACGCTTTGACTGCTGAACCCCACCACCGCACATGTCAGCACCCCAAACCTCGCGCATGCAAAGTGGCGAGCACCTCCCACCAAGTAGAGACGGAGCTCCAGCAAAAGCTGCAGGGAAGACTGTGCCGACACCTCCGTGCAAGCAACCCATCAGATCCAGGCAACAGTCCCCAAGCAGAGCGAGAGCTACAGGCACCAACGTCCCCCTCCGGCTCCCAGCATGACTCACACCGGTTGCCATGAAGAAGTCAACATTTGCATGCGGCTACCCCACGGTGGAATGAGACACTCCCTCAGCGATTTGCCGACTCTCTGGGGGAGGGCAGCAAGTGGTGGGACCTCAGGGGCCAGTGTGGTACCAGATGGCAAACTCTGGCATTTCCACACGCATCTCCAGGCTGCTCCCGACGTGGTCTGTATGTGCAGCACGCCCCGGACAATGCTCCCTGCAAATGAGATGTTCAAAAGAGAGGAGAGAATTGGGCACCCAGCTCCTATCGGATTTAGTTTTCTTTCAGCTTCTTTAAACTCGCAGCCTCAAAGCTCCCCACCCTCGCCAAGCACCGCACAGAATTAGCTACGCACGGAGCGATCGATGCTGGCGAGGGAGAAGCAGGCGCACGCTCGCACCCACTCGGCACATGCCGCTCGGCACAAAGCAAGCGCAAGCGCACAGACCCCAGCCCAAAGCTGAGCTCTGGCAACACAGAAACCCAACATATCCACGGGCAGTTTCTCCCAGCACCAACGCACTGCACGGAGGTGTTCTCCTGAGCGATGCCCCGGCCCCGCAGTGGGATGGCTGCTCCCGCAGGCGTGTGAAAAGCCCCGGCTTGGGAGAGAGGGGGTAATTATATGCCAGGGGAGCAGCTGATTCAAACCCTTCCTGACCCCAGGCTGAAGAGTTCTCCTGATCGATCACGAAGATGCTCTTTCATTTTCCTCAAGCGTTTCTCTGACGGATGGAAAAATCAATGCCCCACAGAGGAGTCTGGACGGGGGTGGAGCAAGGGGAAGAAAGGGAGAGAAAGGGAATGGGGAATGGAAAGGAGGAGAAGGGAGCAGCGAGGAGCACGCTGGGGGAGGCAGGGGCTCCTGGAGGGGGTGGTGGGTGGTGGGTGGGCTGGCAGCACCTATGGCCATTGCCTGTCCCCAGGTTTGGGATCTCCTCCCCACATGGAGGACCGAGGGCAGAGCAAGGCTTCTCCTGGCTGCACACCGTGGAGCCAGGGCATCACTGCTCCGAGAGCCCCCGCCGGGCTGGTGCCTCCCCAGGCTGAGCACTGCTTCTGCAGCACCGATGAAGACCCCAAATCTGTGCCGTGGGGTCCCCCCCTGCAGCGACACTGCTGGTTTCCATGGAAACACCTCCCGGTTCCCCACACAGAGACACCCCTGGTACCCACAGTCAGATGTGGGGGAAGAAACCCTCAAGGTCCGCAACGCTTTGGGGTGAAAATTCCCCATTACCTTGTTTTTCATGAAAATTGCCCTGCTGAGCTCCCCCAGCTCTGACTCACTACATGGGTGCAGTCCAAGCACCGTTCTGGGGTCCCATCCTGCCCACACAGCTCTGCGGGGTGCCCCGGGCTGGGACACGGATCCCTGGTGCCTCCGTGCCAGCAGAGCCTGCGATTCCAGCATCTTGCCAGTCCTGCTGGGCAGAGACGCTGCCAAAAGGAACTTCATCCCTTCGGGGGGGGAAATCTTTGCTAAAGAAGAAGCCAAGACCCGCACAACTCATTTAGCTCCTCAGTTTCAGATTGCTGTGGTTTTCAGAGATGGTCAAGCCTTTCCATTCGTAGTCGCTGACACCAGCCACTGGAAAAGGCACCCTCGAATCTCCTCTTGGGTCAGGGGAAAGCCAGGACGCAGATGAAGTTGTAGCTTGCCTCAAACAGTTGGGGTTTTCCAGTGTTTTCTTCCCCACATCCTATTAATAATTAACACGGCTGCAATGTGACTGGCTTTTAAGAGGCTTCACTCCCATGGGCTGTGTTACAGTCCCTCTTCCAGGAGCAAAGGTTTGTCTGTTACCACTGGAAACCGGGAAGGCTTCGGTCTCGGCCGGGATGCCATCCTCATGGGAACCTGTCTCTGTGTCCCCACCAGAGCTGGCAGAGCCGAGGTGACAGAGCCCTGCCAAGGCAGCCCACCCTCAGCTCCGTCCCAAAATCCCACCCTGGGTTAGAGACAGCTCATGGGACCATTTTAAAATCACCACCCTCTTCTCCTCGAGGATGGCCTGGCTGCGAGCTCAGCAGGCGAGAGGACAAGCTGATGCTCTCCCTCAAGATGGGATCTGGAGGATAAAGGACAGAGTTTGGGGTCGGGGGTGGTCTCTGCCAACCAATGCACAATCCCAGTCCCCTGGCACTTGCAAAACAGTGAGTGAGCAAAGCCAGAGCAGCCCATTTTAGGTCACTCTGGGCGCGTTCTTCAGGACCTCCCTTTCCAACGGGCAGAGAGTTCCTTCCAGATCAGCGCAGCTCCCAGCCGCCTGGCTGACTGTGCCGTGCCCGGCTGGGGACGATGCTCTGGGCCTCCTGGGAAGGGAAAGCGGGGTTCAAGCCATCCCCAAAGCCTAGGATTCGGATCGAGTGATCACCACACCTCCAAACAATCTGCTAGGGAAAAATGCAAACAGAAAACAGGGGATGTGATAGAAGCAAAAATTCTCAGCCCAACCAGCCCCGTCTCCCAGTAATTGCTTTGCCCCCACTGGGCTGGGGCCCCGATCCCCCGCCTGGCCCCACGCAGAGCAGCCGCACCGGCCCGGCTGGTTGGGGCGGCCGCAGCGCTGCGGGAGGCAGAGCGGGGCCTGCAACAGTCCCGGCAATAAACAGCTTCTACATGCACCCCGTGTTGCCTTAACCACCCGCTCCCCGCCCTGGCATACCAGCATGCTTATTCATCGGCGTGTGAGGGGCCAAAGCGGCATCCACGGTGCCTGGCCCTGGGTGCTCCGGCACCCACTAGCTGCAGCTCCTCCTGGGATGGGGTCCCACGAGGACCCCTGGGGGGTGCAGGTAGCCCAAGGTGCCCATCCCGCAGCCATGCCACAGCTCCAGGGCTGCTGCAGGACCCCCAGGCTAGCAACCCCCCACCCTAAGTGTGGGTACCAGCGCTGGCAAACCCCCTGGAAACTCCTTTTAACTGGATCCCCAGTTTTTCTCCTTATCCCACACTGTCTGCATCCTGCCAGGCCGTCATGCTGTGGCTCTCCTTCAGTGAGGACCAGATCAAACCCACAGGGCTCAAACCCACATCAGCCTTTCCCCTGCTTCAGCGACTGTGTCCTGACCCCCCCTTGTCCTCTGCGTGACAAAACCTCTCAAATTAGGGTTTGGCAAAAGGTTTGAGCCCCCAGCCCTGCGGCCAAGGTGGAGGGGGGGTCAGTGCTCTGCAGAGCCTGCAGCCGTGGGGATATCCCCATCCCTGGAGGTATTTAAAAGACAGGTAGATGAGGTGCTCAGGGACATGGTTTAGTGGTGGGATGGCAGGGTTAGGTTAACGGTTGGACATGATGATCTTAAAGGTCTTTTCCAACCTAGACGATTCTATGATTCTACGTCAGGGACACAGCGCCCGACAAGATCCCATTGCTGTCCCATCCTGACTGGGACATCCAGGGGTGGGACAGTCCCATCCTGGCAGCCTCTGGGTGCGATAAACCCCCTTTGAAGGCAGAGAGCAGGCAGGGCTCTGGCTCACTGGTATCCCGGCGGGTTTACGAGGAGATTTTTAGCAGCACCAGGAACAGTCCCCAGATTAGAGCTCCAGGCTTCAAAAGGAGCTGCCGTGCACGAGAGCCGAGGGCTGGAGTCGCTGCAGCTGAAAAGGGAACGCTGCACATTATAAATAGCTGCCTCACTGGCAGCACATCTGTTTCAGGCAGCGGCTCGGGAAGACTGTGCGTGTTCTGGTTTGGCTATTTTGGGGGAAAGAGATTTGAAACTCACTCATTATTATTGTTCGCCCAATAGATGTGAATGATTCCTGTTTCTCCTTTGCCTTTTCAAAATAGAAAGCAAGCCAAGGTGAGGTGCAAAGCGCACTGTGGTGTAAGGTTCCCTGGGAGCTGCAGCCCCCGCTGGGAGATGGTACGAGCACCCCAGTGACACCTGGATCACCTGGTGGTGGCACTAAGCAAAGCTGGCCAAGAGATGGGGACAGCACAGCCCTTGTCTCTGCTCAGCCAGGAGCCACCCTACAGCCTTGGGAAGCCATGGGGGCGGGCAGCGAGGCCAAGGGCAGGCGTCGAGGCGAAGCTATGAGTGATGCTCCCCAAAATGCCCTGGGATCATCTGTGCCCACCAGACAGGATTGCCTTTTCCCCTGCTGATGCCACCGCGTCTCCCCATGGCTCTGGCCCATCCCTGCACCGGAGGAGATGCTGGACCCCTGTGGGACCCGACCTTGGTGCAAAGGAGCAAGGCCAGGCGATGGGATGAAGGCCACAGCCCTGGGGATGCTCCAGCGCCACTGGAGCTGGGGACAGAGGGATGTCCCAAGCCCGGCTGCCCTGTCCCTTGCAGGGCCAACGTCCCACGAGAGCCCACGTGTGCTGAGGAGGCGTGGAGTGCTGCCAGCGCGAGCGTGCCCGGGGCAAGCGGAGGAGGATGAAGAGGCGGCCGAGGTCCGGTGGTGCCGGAGCAGCCCTGCGGTGTGCAGCCTGGCCCAAGCGCTCCCGAAAAGCCCAGCAACGGCTCATTAATCACTCGGCACTGCCGCGGGATGGAGGCCCTCGCCAACCGCCGCCAATCCCCGCGCCGTTACCACAGAAACAACCCTTACCCTCCACAGGCTTCAAAGGGTTTTGTGCGTGTGCCTGTGTGTGCTTCTCTATCTCCCACCCCTCCCGTTGTTGTTTTTTGTGTGCTTGTGTGCGAGAAAGAGGGGGGCTTTTTTCTCTTCCCCGGGAAGCGCTTGGCACCGGGGCTTGGATCATGTGAAAAGCGAGCGCAGGAGAGATGGACAGACGGACAGAGCAAAGGAGAACCAGAAGAACCAGCCGTGATAGCCACGAGGCTGAGGGGGCTTTGGAAGGGGAAGGGTTGGGGGGGTGGGGGGCAGAGGCAGCTGTGGCGCTAACGAGGAAAAAATAAATATTTATATGGGCAGAGTTTTAAAACCCTATTTTGCATCGTTATAATAAATTATTCATCTGCCTGTTTCTCCCTGCCCGCCTCGGCTGGTAGGGAGCTGTGAAGGGGGGGGTGTTGCAGGGCGGGTGAAGGGGGTCACGGCTGACCAAGACCTAGGACCCCCCACAGCGCCCCGGGGAGAGGAGGCAGGGAGGTTTGGGGAGGGAAGCAGGGACACAGCGCAGATGCAACCGGACCCTGACATGAGTGTGGTGGTGCCAGATGGGGATGGGTCAGGAGGGGTGGGTGTTGGGAGCAGGTGGCTGAAGGTGCCCAGGGGACTCAGCGACCTGCCGGCCAGCGGTGTCAGGATGGTTTTGGATGGAGCCCTCTGTGACTTCCAGGCCCCCAGATTTTTGTTTTGGCAAAGACAGCAGTTTCCACAGGGCTGGCTGATGCCCTGCAGCGTCCTTCTGAGGTGGGGTTGGGGAGCTCTGCAAGGAGCCCTGCTCCTCCAGCTCCCCCACATCCCCGGTTCCCTGGGGGTCCTGGTGCACCCGCCGAGGGCAGGCACACACACACAGGCAGCAATACAGCTCCCACCCACGCTCCTGCACTCACACGGCCAGCTGAAGAGCCAAGCCAACTGGGAGCCCCTGCCATCAGTTGGGTAACACTTCCAGGAGCTGTCCTCACCTTCGCATCTCCACCTACGCACCGCCACATGCACGATGCAGCCCTCTGCAATGCTGGCAGTGGTTTCCCATCGAGGGCCTTGGGCAGCATCTCCAAGGCTGCCCCCAGACTCAGTCTTGACCCTTCTGGGTGCAGCAAAGCATTTGTTTCGGTCACTGTTGCACGTCCCGGTGCTCTGATTGCAGCTGCCATTACCTCCACCAGCATACAAGGTTTGAAAAGAGCCACCAAGCACAAAGGAAAGGTTTTGGGAGGGGAGGCTTGCCCTGGCTATTTCCAGGCTTGCTGCAATTGCATTTGCCAGAACTGCTGCAACAGAGACAAAAAGCAAGGAGAGAGAAAGGCACAAGCCTGGCTGAGCAAGCCACAAAAAGCCCCTTGCCTAGCTGGAGGCTTCCAGCATATGGGAGGGTAGGCAAGAGGGCTGGAGAGGATGAAAGATGATCTTCTGGATCACCCCGCTATCCCCTCAACTCCCCTTCAGCCTCTCCTGACAGCTGCTCGTCTGACCTGCCCCTCCGGCGGCTCCCCAGCAGCCTCCTCCGGTGCTTCACCCCCAGGACATCTGAACATCAAACCTAAATCTCACTTGCGCTACAGTTTAAGCCCATAATTTCTTGTCCTACCCACCATAGGACATGGAGAATCGTTTATTCCTATCCTGTTTGCAGCAGCCACTGACATATTTTTGAAGGCTGTTATCACATTTCACCTTCAGTCTTAGACCTTTTCATGAAGGATGGAAAGAAGAAAAATTTTTTCAGTGGAAAGGCAGGGAGCCAAGGAACAGGCAAGGAGCAGCCTGTAACACCGAGATGCAGCTTAAGTGCCACCAGCCAAGTTCAGAACGCAAAGGGAGATGCTGGAGACACAGATCATCAGGGAGAAAAAGTGAGGACACGAGGGCCATAGTGACATGGTGCGGAGCACCGGGCCAAAACGGGCCCAGGGTTCCCACGCAGGGTGATGTGGCAGCACCTAAAAGGGGTGTTGGGACTTGCCTGGAAGTGAGGAAGAGAGCGAGCTGGCCTTGCGTTTGCTGGTACCATTATTTATGGCAGGTAATGTGCCAGCTTGGTCCTAAGGTCCTGGGAAGGTGCAATGGAGAAGCGTAGATGTGAATGGCAGGCACCTAACAGCGCGATGCAATATGCTTATCGTGCCTTTGCACGGCCGCACGTGTCAAAAGTACTTACAAGAAGGAGATAATCTCATTTGATAAGGGAGAAGGTAGAGGAATAACACTGTGGGCACAGATATCAGGAGCAGAAAACAAAGGAGAGACTGCGGCAGGCATCTGCTTACAGACCCCCAGGACTCAAGGAGAGAAAGAAAGAACAAAAAGATTCCTGAACCAACTATCAAAGAGCTCGCAAACACAGGATACTTGTACTCAGGGGGCACTTTAACCACCCAGACATCTGTTGGGCGACAAACACATCAAAACGTAGTCAGAACGGTTTCTTCGTTATGTGGAGGACAATTTACAGATGAAGGAAGTAGAAAGGCTCCACAAATCTACTCACCAATAAAAAGAAACTGTTAAAAAAGCAACCGTAATAGGGGAAGTTTAGAGCCTGTGATCACAAAGGGACACAAACCCACTGGAGTGAGGACATAGCAGCACGAGATATTTACTTCGCAGAAAACACGTTGCAAGGGGAACTAAGGGACAGGCAAGAGCAGCAGAGCTGGAGCCGCTTGCGGCAGCGCTGCGCTTGCCCCCTCCGACGACACGGCTGTCCGCATGAGACAGGCTAAGTCCTCCCCGAATCCGATGGAAAGAAACGGAGCAGAAGGAACAGCCCTTTGCATCAGAGACAGCCCTAACCGCGGGCTGTGGACCCAGCGAGCGGGGCAGCCCATGACCCCACCCCAGCTAGCGGCTACAGCGTGTCTCAAGATTGCCAAAGGCCGGCTTTTGCCCAGAGCATGGGGCGGGTAAAGGCAGGAGCAGGCGGCCCGTAAGAAAGAGCTCATCTCCAGAACGGCGAGACTTCCCATGCCTGTTGCATGAATGCCACCAGCATCATCACTGCAGGAGCCGAGCACCTCCAAACACCGGGTCCCCTCCTGAACGTCGCCCCTTGGTCCCTCTAACTCTGCGCCAAAAGCAGAGACAAGCTGAGTTTTACGGACCAGAGCCCAAGCACAAGGTCCGTGCTCTGCCGTGGCTCCTGCCTGTCCCCCCGCAGAGGCGAGGGCATAGCCACGCTACCGCATGGAAAATGGTTTCACAACATCCAGTGCTAGAGACACAAAACGCTCTTGCAAAACTCGGAGATGCAAAAGTAAACACATCTGACGAGCCTGTATTGCAGCAGAGGGGCTTTCCCAGCACGCAAAGCCCTTTGGCTTCTAGAAAGGAAAGTAGCTTTGTCTATGAACTCCTGGAAGAGTTTGGAAAAGGTCTGGCTGCACGGAGAGCCCCAGGCTGGGGGGGGGGCACAAGCAGCAGGAGGCTGCCCGTGGCTACCCCCCGCCCTGGGGCATGTGGCCCCCGGCTCCCCGCAGCCCTCCCGCCCCACACCCTTCATCCCCGACCAGCCATAGCAGCTTGGTAAATGAAGGCTTTGGCATTCTATAATAGGGTTCAAAACTAGCCAGGTTTTAAAGGTGTTTTGTGTTTCAAGATTAAAATAGCAAACGACTTGAAGTGCCTAAAATACACCTGAAAATCTGGCCCTTTGGCACTTCAAGGACCTGAATTTCACTGAGGCGGGTGGGATGCAGCGTGAGCCTCCATCCCCTGCTTCAGGTCATCCAGGCGATGAAGGCGTGTGTCACCCCCTGCTTCCCACACCAAGAGCCAGGACCTCCTTGGCTTTCACGGTTACCTCCAAGCAGACGCAGACATTGGAGATCTGCAACTTCAAACAGCATAATGTAAAAAAGCACCATCACTTTGGGGATAGGAAAATCTCCCCTACTTTTGGCCACATTCCCAAAGGTGGTTCCCACATTTTGGCCTTAGCTGGAGCACTCAGTTTCCCATTTTACTCATACAAACCTCGCTCTCGCTGTATGAGTGTCCAAGTTTCACGGGTGTTGGGTTTGAAGTGCTTTGGAAAAATACAGCTATTAAAAAAGGAAGGAAAAGAAAGTAGTAGCAGGAGCCATAGACTGCCCCTTTGCAGGGAACAACTCTGGACACCTTGCTCCTTATTTATTAAAAAAAAAGAAAAAAAAGCCAACATTCCTTTCCAGGCCTGAAACCCTGACTTCAGTTACAACACGTGTCTATTTATCAGGAGGAAAGCTGAATATTTCCGCTATCACAAGATTATTGCCAGTGCCTGGATTTTTCCCTAACCTCCAGCTAAAATCCTCTGAGCTGACGCTCTGAAAATGGAATGGCATACAAAATACGCTCCCTGACTCTCAGAGTTAGAGCCCCCCCCGTTCTCCCAATAAACAATTTTGCATATATTTAAACCTCCTTCCTCTGGTTTCCCAACTCCTCCACCCTCCCCAGCAAAGAAATTACAAAAATCCGTCATTTCTCTCTTTTTCCCTTGCACCTCCATCTATCAGCGTCTCAAAGGCAGTCTCCTCGAATGCCGAGCGGAGCAGGAGATGGGCAGCGGTAATGGGAATGTGCTCCTGACTGTGCAAACCCACACAGAGAGTGAGGACAGGAGAGACTGCATTTGCATACATATTAAACGAGAGCAGTAAAAAATGCAGACGTGCAAACCATTTGGACATGGCTCGCCTCGGCGATCGCCCTGCAAGGGAATCAATCTTCTGCGTTCTTAAAGGGAAAAACCTGTTATGGAGCAAAAAGCAAAGCCGGAGAGACGTCCGCTTGCAAACACGGTCAAGGTTTCGAGACAATCTGACCTTCTGCCTTGGCTGGCAAAGACCTGCTCTGCAAGGGCTATCACGTAGGAGGGTGAGACCCCGGTGGGAGCTTCCACCTCCAGCTGCTGCCCCTGCCCCTGGTTTCGGCAGCGCAGGCTGGTGCCTTTGGTCCTCCTCCCACCATCAACAAGGGGAGGAAAGCTGGTGGGACCTCCATCCCCAGCCAACCTCGTGGGTCCCTGCTTGAGCTGGAGCAAGATATTCTCACATCAACCAAGCCCTCAGGTGAGGGCAGCACAGACACCGCCCTGAAATAGCCTGGGCTGGGCTCCACGGAAGACACACGTGACACCTGGACGTGCTGAAGAAGCCCAACCTCTACATCCCAGAACCTTCACCAACTGAACAGTGAGTACTAAAGTGTCACGTCCCGCTTTGGCCCTGGGTGCAGTCCCAGTTAGGGCAAGCTCCAGAAAGCAAGGCAATGAGCCTGGAGAGCACGACTCCCCAGAATAGCTTCGGTCCAAAGTTTTTGGGAGTCCCTTTGCTGGCCTCATGGAGCTTCGCATCCACCCTACCACAAGCTGGCTGACTGTGCCGCATGGGTCACAACAACAGCATTGCACACACAGGTATCTCCCATGGTCAGGATCTACCTTGCCCCAGAAAGCCCCGACCCAACCTCACCTCCACTTGTCCCAATGCCCTGGTTAAGGTCATTCCCAAGACAGGAGGTTACACCCCAGACAGCAAGCAAGTACAGTGGAGCTCATGGAGTAGATCATTCCTAGGTGCCTGCAAGGGTACGAATCTAACGAGGCAAATCACGCAGGCAAACCTACTGATTTCAAAGTCTGCAGGTTCAGATGCATAAAAAGTGCAAAATCAGTAACTTTTATATTGCCACTCAAGGAACCACAAAGATAAAAGCAATATTCTGGGAGTGAAGATGCCATGAATATTTCTCATCTGCACTTATAAGGGATATTTGGGACCAACGGCTTGATTCTGCGTTAGCCTTGTTCAAATGAGATAATTTACATTCCCTGCCGGCTGAAAACAGGCTGTCAACATATTTACTTGTGTCAGGTTTCACTTCCCAACCACAGCACTAAAACCCACTAGGTGCATGTGGAGATCAAAGGTGGGCAGCAGTCCAGGATGAGGCAGGAACAGCGAGGATGGGGTCCAGTCCGGACACCTTGGTGCGCTCCAAGCCAGCAAAGCGTAAAGGTCCCGCAGGGAGGGACACCAGGATGCATCAGCAACAGCAGCTTTGCATCACGTCCTCCTGGCTTCTCCCTGCAATGGTCCCTTCTGGAAAGCCAGGAGCTTGCCAGGCTCGGCTGTCCATCCCTGAAGATCCCCACGCTGCAGACAGACAACTGGACATACCTCCCGCTCAAGCATCGTGTCCTGTTAGTGCAGGTACCACGTCCTGCTGACCGAGCCCCACTGCCCAGCAGGATTTGGCCCCTCTGCTCCTGTGGGAAACGCTGTCTGGAGCCTCCCTTCTCCTCCCCTCTCCAGCTATCCCCTGCTATGGCCAGATCTAATCTAACTGCCTGCTTCTGCGTGGCTGACTCACCCCTGCCTGCCTTTGCACCTACAGCCCAAAGGACACCAAGGGGGAACACGCTGCCTGGATTTCGGCAGAGCTTCCCCACCAACCCCCAGAAACATGACTTCTTCCAGGTCCACCAAGCCCGGGGTAGCAAGGCAGCGTTTAACTCTCTTCTGCTTCTCTGCCACCCTCCAACCTCTCCAAACAAGGCAGTCTCGAGGTGGGAAGGCAAAGGAAATGGGCTTCCTAGTAGCCTTTCCAATGTGGATTCTCCAGTGTCTCGTAAGGGTTGAGTTCCCATGCAGCTACCAAGCACTTGAATCTCTCCTCTTTACCCACCCACCCATTTTCACAAGACTTCTGGGAGCCATACAAGAGCTCTACCCTTCAGCCAAACGTAACTGAAACTGGTCATTGGGTAAAAAACAGGGGGAGGCGGGCACAAATGGGAAGAGAAAGAGAGACACGTACACACACATGCACAGACTGGATCATGGAGGCCCTATTCCTTTAAAGAAAGGGGAAAAAAGAAAAAAAGAAAAAAACCAAAGACTACAGTAGCAACATGCACCAGCTGAGCTCTTGGCTTGCTTGTACGCCGCGCAATCCCACCCCTCTGCCTCAGCTGCTGGGGATTTACAGGCACAAACAATCAGGGGAGGGTTGGTGCATCCTCACACGAGTGTTTCTACAGCACCCTGCACAAGAGTGGCCCCACTCCCAGTAGCAAGCGACAATTTGGAAACATTTTGGGCTGTTAATTATATTCTGACCGAATTTTTTTTGCAATAGCAATGCCCCCGTGAAAGGGCAGAGGTGAGAATCTCAAAGAGGGAACCCAGGGATTTCCATCCAGAAACTGGGGCCCTGCCTCACCAGAGAAACATGAAGGCAAAAGAAAGCAGAGTTTGACAAAACAACAGAAAACCAACTTATTGAATAGCTGTCGTTTGGCAAGTATAAATATATTAGTGATTGTGTTGATATTAGGCTCATATCAAAGGAGATTAATTTGATAATTGCCTGTGCAGTGAAAGAAAAAAAACCACAATCAAGTCTATTGCCATTGGCATCCGAAATGCCTCCCTTGGTTAAATCAATTTCCTTTTTTAACTTAATTTGCGTTAATAAGAAAGTTATGGTGTAGCCATAATCCCAAACCACCCCACACACACACAATTATTCCCTTTTTGACTGATCTTATTTTGGCATCAGCCTGACAGCCCAGAGCAACCAAGGGCCAAGGACTTTATTTGTCAGTTCGGAGTAGTTTAAGAGACAGTAGAAAAATGGAAATTCTTTTGCTGAGAAACCCATCCACGAGCTTCCCCAGCAATGCAGCGTGTGACCTCCCACATGTGCGGGGTCCTTCCACAGGACCCGCGTCCCAGCAGTAGTCAGCGATGTCAAACTCACCCCGCAAATGGCCCCAAACGACGTTTTTAGAGAGGCTCTGTTATCTGAGACTGCAAAATTAGCACCATATAACAGGCTTCATCTGCAAGACGGTTCCTGCCAATGTCAGTGGTGGTGCTGTATGAAGATCAAAGGTAAAGCACAGTCCTTCAGCAACAGCAAACATTTTGGCTGGTGGGAAAGCATGGGGGGAGCATGGCAAAGCCAGCAGCAATCCCTGCCCTGGTCAGAAGAAGCCCCATTGAACCTCATAAAGCTCTAGAGTGAAAAAATTCCTGCCATTTGCCTAAATTAGGGAACCCACACAATTCTTCAAGAATATCCAGGAGTCATTTATCTGAAAACTTCGCAATAGAAGCACTACCCTTCTGCCAAAGAGTTAATAGCCCTGTGAGTGAATCGAAGGTCTTGCTCTTGCTGCAGGATTTCTCCCAGTGACACCATGTTCCCACTTGGAGACAAGTTTCTTTGTTTGCTTTTCCCCAGTTATATAAGGGACATAAATTTTTGTTGCAGGGAGAACTCCAGGCAATCTGCATCTCCCTCAAAGTCTGCATCTCCCTCCAAGGCTTCTCGCTATGTTTCAGCTTGAATACTACTGCTGTTGCTGCAATTTTCCAGCTCCTGCCTGCGTCTGCACTAAACCCTCTTGCCTGCCCTGGAAAGCAGGAGCCTGCCCAAAACGCAGCTCCCTGTCAGGTTTAACCCCACGGTTAAAGCTCTTTGCCACCCTCTCATCCCCAGCCCGTGGCATCGCAGAGGCAAAGACGTGAGCACACACAAGCTACAAAACCTTGGGCTGGCACAAGGACGTGCCCAGAGACGCTCCCCTGTTCAAGAGCGTCTCGGGCAAGCGTCTCAGTGGAGCTGAGGCTGCTGCTTTACAGCTTGACAATTTTCTGAATGGTCTCCTCTGGACCCTGGTTTTGCTCTCCCAGCAGGTCCCTGACCCCCAGCCCCATCACTCAGCGCTGAAGGAACGAGCCAGGGGAGGGGAGGCCATGCTGGGAAGGCTCTCAAAGAGCTCTGGTGAGGGCTGGGTGCTCTCAAAGGCTGGGTGCTCTCGGCTGGCCGGCGCCGCATTGCACACATACCAGCAAACCTCAGCCCAGCAGCCCCGGAAGGCGAAAGTGGCAGCCAGCAGCAGCTCCCAGGCCAGCGAGGAAGCCTTAACCCCTTCCCTGCTACGGCCAAGAGGTTCCTCGAGAGCCAGGAGGCAGCAGGAGAAAGGAATCCACCCTAAGGCCAAGCATCCAAATGCTGCATCCCTCCCTCCCTAAAAAATCCCAGCAACACTCTAAAAAATCCCTGGGAATGCAGCCCTCCTCTTCCCCTTCCCATGGCCCGACGGGGAGGCAGGGGACAATCCTCACCCCTGGCCAAAAGCCATCAGCAGTCCCAACAGCCAGCACAGCCAGTGCCTGCGGTACCCCTCCACTCGGGGTCAGCCACTGGGAGACCCATGCCCTGTCAGATGGGCTCAGCAGGGTCCCCTGGGGCACCCAGGGACAGCCACAGCCTGGCAAGGTTTATTCCGCAGCCCAGGGAGCGGAACTTTGGGCCCCTGCATTCACAGCACTTAAAATCGTGGTGGTAAGGAGGGTTTCTCATCAACATTGGTGGAGAAGAAATCCCTCAGGGTGAGGTTTTGCTCTGGGGTCCATGGGTGCGAACGCCCCTGCAGGTATTTGCACATAGGTGCTTGCACCCACCAAGAGCCAGCTGACAGCCTTAGGTGCCCAGGGAAAGCCCAGCCCTCCCTGCTTTCCCCAGCCCCTTTCTCAGCCTAGTTTCTCTTGATCTCCCCCCTCAGTGAGGTCTGGGATCTGATCTCCCATCCCAGGCACAGCTGGCACATCAGTCCCCAAGAGCCAGGGCAGGGAGAGGTGGCACGTCACCTCCAGAGGACCTCACCTCCAAAAAAGCAGCAACCAGGTGTTGCTTCAACCCATGGGAATGGATTAAAAATGCCCTGGGCAGGGCTGCGCCACCCCAGTTGGAAACCAGCTTGCTCTGAGCAGTCTCCAGACGCAGTTGCAACAGCTTATTTGCTGCAGAAAAATCACATTTATAGATCCAACATGACAGCAAACACTTTTCCTTTTTTGGGGGGGGTTGGGTTTGGGGTGGTTTTTTTGTTAAGTGGAAAAAATGGACAAAGCCCTTCCCAGCACAGGTAGGATCACTGAAACTCGGGGCTGAGCCTGCGGCTTCAGCAGGCAGAGAGAAGAGCAGCGCTGGGGCAGGGGGTGCCAGCCAGCCCCACCGCCCCGGGGCCGCGCTGCCCTCCCAGCAGAGATCGCCTCTCCCACAACAAGACTCAGCCCTGCTCAGTTCGCTCCAGAGCCAGTCCGATCAGATCAGGCCCAACAGGATTAACCACATAACGCAGTGCCAGCGAAAGGCAGATTTGCCATTTAAAAAGAAACGCATGCACACCAAAGTCTGTGTTAAAGAAACCCTCGGTTCAAAATTTGCCTCCAAATTTAGGGTTTCTAAAATTAAGATTTCGTATTTTTTGTAAAATAGAATTAGACCCTTCATAATAAATTAATGATCAAAGGCCCACAGAAACGTTTCCATAAACTATTTTTTTAAATCCAAAGGAAACCATTTGTTTAAAAGAAGCAAGTGTTCCCCTGCAGAGCCGGCACTCCAGTAATTGCAGCATGATGATAGAAAATGGGGCTGGATAGCAAAAATAACTTAAAACTATTCTAAACAACCATGAAGCTGAGTCATCTGTTTCAAAGTCCAAGAGGAGATATCCCAGTGACAGGGCCCACAGAAAACACTAAGGTGCATAGTTAAAAGGGGAGGGGAGAAACAAAAACAAACAGTAAAAATAGTACAAATTCTTTCAGATGTTATTTGCGACAAAAGATGAAAGCTGGGATTTTCATCCTCTTTCCAGCATTTTGACTGCAGTGAAGCTCAGGGTCTCATCGCACCAGGCACCCTTAACGCAATGGTCCCATGGGTGCAAAACCAAAACTGAATACTGGAGCTTAGTGTTCCTCAAAAAAAAAAAAAAAAAAAAAATCAAAGGAAAAGAAAAGCCCCCTCTCCCCAGCTGTTGTCAGCTAGTGCAACCCCACGAAGAACAGGGGAAGGAAAGGCCAAACCCTGATCTCTCAGTCTTTTGTGTTCCAGCCCTCGTTATACGCACTGCTATCACATTACAAAATGTGTAAGTCGCTGTATGAATGGCAAGGTGCCACCGGCATAAATACATTCGTATCTGGACAAAGGATCTGTCCGCACGTCAGGATCTTCATTAAAAATGAGTTTGTAAGCACTTCCCCTCATTCTTTTGGTTTATTTCCACAAAACCAAAAATGTAGCGTTGCGTCAAAGTTGCAAGGACGCCCTACACGAGACTGGACCAAGCGCTTGGTGCTTCAGACCAAGCCAACTGCGCTTTCACAGCACTCCCAGCTTTCCCAGGCTTGTGAAGGTGTGGGTTTAACATGGTGGCACTTGATCCTGGTAGCTAGCTTGATCTAGTGATGGGGACATCTACAGCCTAGCCTGGTGCAGCTGCAGTAAGGCCATGGGTGTAGAGTACGGTGGGGAAATGCAAAGCCCAGGCAAGAAGCTGGGGACACGCTGCACAGGATGGTGAGGGTTGCACTGTACCGCACCGCAGGCACCCGTCGGTTATGGGAAGCAAGTGCCACAGCCACCAAGAATAAAACCATCATGGCTATTTAAACACAAAGCTGCAGGTACGGCACCTTGCTCTGAAGGTTTCTTGGTGGATGTTGCTGGAGATGGGCAATCGCGAAGGGAAGATCCTCAGCGCATTACTTAGGTGTGCTCCCACCAAGAGGGACAGAGCCTCACAGACCTGGCGCACAGCTAGGCAGACCTGGTCTTAACCAACACAGCCGATCCTTCACGCCCTGCTACCAAGACTAATTTAAAGCTAGTTCAGGTAGATACGGACAGACCAGACCTCAGGGTTTGCCCACATGAAGTTGAGAGCGTACCATTTGAAAGTCAACTGGAAGGTCCTTCGAACCAGCGCGCCATGAACAGCAATGTTTCTGGAGCTGCTTCACAAGTGGTTCAGCCCTCTCTGTGTGAGCAGCCATGGAGAGAGCAGAGCAGGAGCCTCCTCCGCTTCCCCCCTTCTATCTTGTGGCTGGGGCTCCATGGACAATTAAATTCCCTCGGGATTTCACAAAGAGCCGACAAAAGCAGGAACCCCAGAAGGAGGTGATAAAATGATGGTAAAGCCTGTGGGAACAAGCACCCAATTATGACAGAGGGACAAGTGACGGCGAGAAACCTTTCCTCATGCATGCTCAGCAAAGGCATGCTGGAAACCTGGTGGCCATTCCTGCTGCTGGCACCTCCCTCTCCAAAAGCTATTTCAGCCTTCCCTTCTCTTCCTCAGAAAGATTTGACCACCTTAAATTTGACCACTCTGCCTTGTGCTGCTGTAATGAGGGAAGGGCTCTTGCTTTCTGCTTACTGATGAAGAACCAATGTCCAAAAAAAAAAAGCATGTATCAGAGGCAGACAGAGTTTGCAGGGAGAGGCCATAGCTTGTATCAGGCCAACTGACAGAGCTGGAAAAACAACAGGCTGGATTTTGGGCACAACTGCCTTTCTTCAAGGTCTGTCTACGTTGCATGCAGGAGATGCCTGCAGTTAAGACAGGGTGTTCCAGGTTTTTTTTCCTAGGCTGCACCCTGAGTTAAAAACACCACTGGCTGAAGGGCTGGAAAAAAACGAGTTCAAATGGGAAGGTATCTAGGAGGGGGATTTCCAAAAAGGTGGGGAAGAAACCATCAAAGCAAGCTTTCCAAAGAGCTTGGTGCGTGGGGTGCTCTTTGGGCAGGGAAAGTTTCTAAGATCTGACTCCAGGACAACTTCGAGACAACGATACCATCAACACATGAAGCTGCCTCAGTCCCCTCTCCAACACAGGTCCAGGTAGGCAGGTGACTCAGCTGGAGTTAAGAACAAAGCACGGTGGCAGATCTGAACCTCATGGCCCTTTTACACAACGCTCTCATTGTAAAGAAGTCATAAGGCAGAACTTCCCCTTAGCTGATGTACATCTATTTTAGCTCTTTTTTTTTTCCCAGCAGACAGAGGCATGAAAGGGGCTCAACACACGGAGAGTCAAGCCTTGCACCTTGATCACCACAATTCCATCCTCCACCTCCCAAGGGCCAGGCAGAAAGACTGTGGGCTCCAGGTCATTGCTGGAGCATGCAAGCACCTTCCACTCTGTTGTTACAACATCCCCTGGGCTTTGTGGAATCTCTAGCAGTGCTGCCTTTGGGGGTCAGATACCTGCTGGATTTGATGCCTGACTGGAGGGATGAAGGTCCCTCCATTCGCTAAAATAGCACGCAGAAGAGGATGGGTTGTTCCCTAATGACAAGCACCATGTCAATTTGCCCAGCCTCACCCAGAAGACTGCCCCCTCTCATGCCTAAAGAACATCCTAGGCTGTCACCAAATTCACAGGTGTCACAGTCTCCAATGTGCTTGTCCTCTGACTGCCCCAAGAAGCCAGGCAGCACTTACGTGTTTCACAGATGGATCGCTAAAGGCAGAGAGACAAAGCCCCAGCTTCCCTCTGCATAAACTCCTCAAAGCACCAGGTTTGAGGCTCTCATGGTGTTCAGGCACCTGAACCTGGGTCCAATGTCACCCAGGGCAATGGACCAACCCCAAAATCCCAGAATCCAAGCCAAGAGCCCTGACGACTGGCCACCCTTGCCATGTCCCAGCCAGCTGAGGTTGCTCTCCTAGGTTTCATCCCAGCCTTCATGCTCTGGACTGTCTCAGAGGAGCAGCTTGTGCTGCTCACAGGACAAAATTAAGCCTTTGATGCCATTGGCACTTCCTCCATTAGTTGCTTTGAAGATTAGGGCCAGAGACTTGAATTGGATTCAGAAGCTGATGGGGAGCCAATGGAGCAGCTCGAGCTCCCGGTGGACTAGTTCTTTGGGGAGGTGAGCGGTCGTGCTCTGCACCAGCTGGCCCCACCACACTCTTTCTACTTTCAGCTCCTGCTACAAGGCACAGAAGCACATTCAGCTTGAGCCAAGCAACGGCACTGATACAGTGGACAAAATTGTTCCCAAGTTGGAGGGAAGGCGGCAGCATTTTTGGAAACAAGCATTGCCTGGTCATCACAGCTAGCAAAGAGGCCAGAAAAATTGGTGTTCTCCAAACCACACCCACAGTTCAAGGCAGCACGATGACAACAGAAGGCAGGGTGTCAGCTTCAAAGCCTTGTATTTTCCAACACACTTCCCATCCATCCTCAGCTTGACTCAGCTGCTCGTACCTGCATCCCACAGCAGCTCTAGTGGTTGTGCCAGCTGGGAACGAGAATCACACCTATGGCACCTCCATCTCCCCTCCTGGTGGGGAGCCCCTCTCCTCGCATCCCCTGACCGCCCCTGCCCTGCAGTGCTGCCTGACCTGGGGTCAATGGGCAGTGGCGAGAGCAAGGTCTCCTGGGGGTAAGCAGGTAGCATGGAGGCCACAGGCATCAGGAACATTGACGGAGCCCAGAGTGGGAGCGTACAGACGTGGGTTTGGTTCCTCCATGTGTTTTTCACCAGGCCAGTTCTGCACTCACAGTGTTAGGCACTGCACACCCACAAACGTGCACTAAAGGACCATCTTTGCTCTAATCCGTACGATTTCAGCACTGAATAGTGCCTGTGGAGTTCTGCACGCAGAGCTCAGGCTCTAGGCTCTCAACGGAACATCCATCCCCCCAACCACATCCCCTCCCTGGCCCTCCCAGCTGGGAGCCGGGGAGCAGCACAGCTGGATTTCACCTGCACCCACCACCCAACCCTGCAGCAGCCACTAGGACAAGTCCCTTTGCCCAAATTCCTCCAAGCCCTTTGGAGCCTGCCAACTCAAAGGTTGCTAAGAAAGGAGGCGCATGGACAACAAAAAGCCACAGCTCCTCTCCCCAGTCAAGCTGAATCCCCAAATGAGGGAGGAGATCCACGCATGCCAAACTTGCTTCCAAAGCATCTCCCCCCTCTAGGAGCCAGGGCACAGGGGCAGCAAGACCCTCTGTGCTGCCAAGTGACACGCACCAAAGTAACATGTGGCACAGTCACAGCAACTCTATTAATTTAAGTTAATTTCCTGCAGTTCTGTCTTAGTTCTCCAGCAGATTCAGGACTTAAAGGTTAAAGCATAACCTTGTCTCAGTAGCTTGCTATTCGCTCCATGCAAATGTCTACCTACAGCCTGGTAATTACATGCATTTCCAAAGAGCCAATCCGCCGTCAGCCTGACAGATACTGATCTTCCCGTTTTATTTTTAGCTCTGTGCTTCCCCCTCTAGATGCAAAAAAAAATTCTGTTTGTTCCATCTTTTGCTGCAGCCTCTTTTTTCCCCAGCTCACCAGCCAGCTCCCGTCTCACCCGGGCTGGAGCAGGGAGCAGTGAGGGGTGGCAGGCTGGGCTCCTGGTGGGAGTCTTCCACAGGTCCCCACCAGGGTGAAAACAGGCAGCCGGCTCCTTTGGGGCCACCCAGGGAATTTATCTCCTGTGGCAGAGAGGGGTATTTAAATGGGAAACTCAAGTGAGATGTAAAGAGCTACGTTCCCCTTTGCAGGGGAGCTGGACGCTTTCTCCTAGGGACGATGCGCACGCATCCAGCCTGGTCCCAGCTTAGAGAAAAAGGGGCCAAATCTGGCAAAATTCAGCCACATGCTAGTGGCTCTTCAAGTCCAGGATTTGTCATCTCACAGAGCTAGGTGGCTTCCCCATTTAACCACGTGGGGCCACACAGAAAGAGGAGGCAACGCCGGCAGGGCAGGCAGCGGAGGCAGGTCAGCCACGCAAAGACGAGACTCAGCTGATGATTCCAACCCCTAAAATGGGCACAAAATGGGACTAAATGTGTGCAGTGCCACCGAGGCCAACGTGCTGCCCTCCTCCATGAGCTGTTCTGGTGGCTTTGGGGAGGAGGCAAGGTGTGCAAACCAATAGAAATCGGTCACCTCCAGAAGTTTAGCCCCATTGGGCAGCCCACCACCAAAGAGCAGCCCAAAAGGCTGGTTGTAAATCATGAGACTTGGAAGAAACAGGGATCAGGTTCTTCTTTGCTTTTCCCTCTGGAAGGAGTCTGGGAGTGGGGATGGGTTGGGCTTTGAGGGGTGAGGTCTGCATGCCTCTCCCACCCCTCACCCCCCAAATGCATATTTTAGATTTAAACCAGAACAGATTTGCACAAACTTTAGTCACGTGAGGAGGGAAAAAAAAAGACACGGAGCCTCAGAAGTGACATGCGAGGAAAGGGCTGGCTGTCGGCACTACAGCTCGGAGGCCAAACTCACCACGGCCAACACCGACTGTGGGCCACAGGATACAGCTCGGGGACATTAAGGGAGTAAAAAAAGGTTTGCACAGAGCAGAGAAAGGAAACCTGGATGCAGGCAAACCACATAATAAAATGCATTAAATAAATAGCTGAGGAGAAAGAAGAAAGAGGAGCAGGGATGGGGTAAAGCAGAGGGAAGGGTTGAATGTGGCCATTGCAACCTCTATGAGACTCCAGTAAAAGCTGGCAGATCTGGGCCTGGTGCATCTCCCCAACACTATGGACACCTCTCTAGGGCTCACCCCCACATCAGCTACCCTGGCTCCAGCCCCAGCCACTTGGGAAATCATAATTATGTCTCATACATGCAAAGAAAGCATCACTTGTCTTGTTATACTTCTAAGGATCCTCCTAGTCACAACAGCATTAAAAAAAACCAAACCAAAACAAAAAAAAACCCTAAGAAATTATCCCTGCATGGTTTTACATTTCCAGGGGAATCTCTTCAAACCTCACCAGCGATTCCCCTCCTTGAAATTCTGTAGCAAATAAAGCACACAACATTCAGAAGCATCTTATCCAGCAGCCTTCAAACATTTTCAACAGGTGGGTTTAGGCAGTCAGTAGGAACATGGATTTTATGGAGATCTGGGCTCCATTGTCCCAGTTTTCCCCTCCCACAGCTCCTAACCTAAAGGTCAATCTAGCACACGACTGGGAGCAGGAGCCATCCCAGAAACTGGATGAGACCACGGGATGACACAGCAGAGAGCACGGAGGGGACAGTAACCATCACCGTTACGGAGCAGGGAATGCTGAGGAACAGAGATTTCACTATTTAATAGCCCACAAGCTAGGAATGAAGCTCAGATCCCAAATTCCCATCCTTCTGCACCAAAATAAATAAACCAACCAACCAACCTGCCTCCCATTGAGGAGGAGTTGGGGAACTCCAAGGGAGCTTTTCCACCCTCCGCAGAGACGCAAGCCCTGGCTGAGCTCCGCAAGAACCAATTCCTCCGATTGCCAACAAGTGTAGCCAAAGGAATTCAGGGCAAGTGATGAGAAAAGGCTGGTGCCAACCTACCCCTTCACCACGTTCCTGCAAAACATCTTTAAATCTGAGAGCTTCGCATAATTGTGCTCTAAACAATTCAAACCTGGCACTGCCAGCCTTTCGCTTGAGAGTCGCTTTCTTGCTGCTGGCTCGTTTGGTTTTTGGGGTTTTTTTAACCACTATTCAGTCTCCATTCTCCTTTGTGCAATTCAATCATATCGTTCCTACCTTAGCTTGAAATTTTAAAGGCTGGGTACCCCCAAGCCTCTTTCCTTGCATTTACACCCTTCTTTTATGGACAACAACAACAGCATCTGCCACACATCATTTAACCAAGGACTGCACCCAGGGCTGCAGTTGTTCTCTTGCATCCTGGACACCCCTGCAAAGCAACCAGCAGAATTCCAGGGCCTTAACTCTTTTAACCTCTCCTCCCACACTTATCCCTCGGGCTCCATGTCGTTGGGGTGCTTTTCTCCAAATCCCTTCTCAGGGAGTTTACACTCGAATGTCATTGCAGCACCCAGGCTTGGGCACTGGAAAACAGCGCTGTGAGCACAAGCAAGACAGAAAGAACCAGGGAGGCGTCTCCAGGGCCGTCTGACATGTGGCCTCAGCATCTGTTGCCCAAAAAATATCGAAAGATGTATCTTGCACTTACACAAGACCCGAACAACAGGAGGTTTTAGCCTTTCTGTGACCACAGCCATCTTCAGAGCTGGGTCCTCACCAAAACCATTTTGACCAGTGCACTCTCCAATCCTGTGGTGATATTTATTCCAAGTCTTCAAGCTCTTCAGCTGTTCTGCAGGAAGCTCTTTCCCTCTGGATCTCTGTTGCAGTTACATCCACTTGCCATTTTCCAGCCTGGATGGTTATTTCTGCCCTCTTACAGCTGACCTTCCCAGACTTTCTCTGTATTTCTTTTCTCCTCGGCTTCTCTGTCTTTCTGCACCTAATGAACACGCTCACCGTGATCTGGGAGAGGGCTGTAAACAGCAACATGGGCCATACCGAGCAAAACCCCATGACGGAAGATGGGACCTGCTAAATGAAGCTGGGCCTGCAGTCAAACCCTTGGACGGGCGCTCAGTGCTCCCCATCACTCAGTCTATGCCTGCTTACCTACACCTTTTGTTTACAGCATCTCAACGCAGTTTTTCGACCTCTGGCTGCGTATACCTCCAGCAAGATGTCTGGAGGCACTGAGTAAAACAGCCACAGAACGTTCTGTCCATCGCGTTCCCTTGGGCTGCTCAGACCCACGACAGGCCCTCCCGCATGCCATGCCGTGCCCCTTCCCACAGCCCTGCCACCTCCTACAGCACCAGCTCAGGCATCACAGGAGCAAATGTTTAACTTCAGGTGCATTGCTGGGAGCCATTAACCACCACCTCTCTCCCAGTGCCAGCCCCGTTCCTTTGCTAGAGACTCCTAACGTCTGGCCAGATGGAAATTGCCTAGCTCAACCTATTTTTCTCCCTCCATCCCCCTTGCTCCAGGATTTCCCACCCTAACCCACATTTCTCCTATGTCCCAGGCAAGGTGTGAGCTCCCACCCCGTGCCGGGGACATCTCCAACCTGCCAGCACAACATCCCAGTGCCAGATACGTGGACTCAACGGCAGCCTTTCCGCTGGCTTCATTCCCCTATTCCTCTTGGCCTCTCTATTCCCTCATGGACTGCTCTTCTATTTGGGAGCCCATGATTGTATCTGACAAGGTCTCCTAATTGTCTCCACTGATTTTACCGGAGACTGATTCTAAAAGCAGCTCAGTAACTTAGTCACTTCAATATCATTGCTGAATTCAACTCCCTCATTTATTAATGGGCCTACTTTTGCTCTTTCTCCCCTGACATGTTTGCAAAATCCCTTTTTATTTCTCTTAACCCCTTTGGCTAACATTAACAAGCAAAAACTCAGTAATATTTGATATTATATGTGTATAAATAAAAGCAGGAAGAGATCTTATTCACTCCTGTTATAGCTACTAAAGCAGGCCTAGGGCTCTGGAATAGCAGCTTTACTGCATACGTTAAATATCTCCATTACTTTATTAACACACGGTGTCAGAATTTTATTGTGTAGTTTGGGTTATTTACCTTATAAAGTAACATGGGCATCACAAACCACGAAAAGAAGGTATTTAGTACCTTCTCCTTAAGCCTGCATCTCCGCAAACTAAGGGAACACCAGACTACAAAAACAAAACCCCATGTGCTACATGTTCTTTCTTTTACAAGAGGTGGGGAAGGAGAGGGAAGACCATTGCACATTTTTGCTCAGGAGGAATTTAGATGGGCAATTCGCAAACAGCAACCCCAGCCTGCTTTTACATCCACAACGACGGCCGGCAAGCACAAAGCACCACTCATCCAAGGTACTGCAAAGCAACCAAAAAAAATACTTGCGAAAGTCTTTAAAAGAATTAAAATAATCTGGATAAGTCAAGCCAGTCCTGATGAGAGGCCAGCTTCCTAACCCTGCAGGCTGGACTTTTATTTATCTGCCTTTAAATTGCTGCCTCAAAGACACCACAACCTGGGCATCCAGAGACCAGCTCCAGTCCCCTGCAGGGAGATGACCAGTGAAACACGGGAGATAGCTCGAAGGAGCTGCTCCAGGGTCTTATCCCCAAATCTCAGCATGACAGCTCCCTCAGGCCCTCGGTACAAAGGGGGTCCCATGGGAGCAGCAACAGGGCTGGATAAGACCAGCTTAGGCAGTCTGCGTTTTGGAACTGTGGGACACCTGTGCTGGATGCCCAAGCACAAATTCACAGCATTTACCCTTTCTGATTTAAAGCCAGGGTGGAGGAAAAAAAAATATAAATAGGGATTTATCCCAGAAAACAGAGCAGCACTTGAGCCTTGGCAGGGCAAAGCTGAGCCCACATCGCAAGCGCCTGCCACCCTCACCTCCTGCAAGCCATCACGATGGCGAGCCATCACCCTATTTATTTGCTCCCCTCCTTTCTCAGCGGGTGCTGCCCTCCCACACACCGCTGCTACTGAAGTGAGGGAGAAAATATCAAGGGAGGAGCCAAAAACGGGCATGTGGGGCTCAACATCTCCCTTGGTTTCCCCTGCTCCAGCCAGCCCTAGTCCCTGGGGGGGATGAAGAGCCAAGAGGGTGGCTGGCACAAGGTGTCCTTCACCAGAAGAAGCCCCTCCCAGGGGCTGAGGATGCAGGGATGGGATGGGCTGAGCTGAGGGGGGAAGGATGCTCGGACCCCACCTCTGCCAGGGGCACAATGGACGGGCAGTGCAGGTGCAGTGTGAAATCCCGCCCAGCATCACATCAATGGGAGATTTGGAGCAATCTCAGGTCACTCCCCAGCAGGGCTGAGATGACAGGTGACAACGCCATCCCTGGTTTCACCCGTGCAAATGCTTCCCACCCACTTTTTTTGGGTTCAAAAGCATGGGAACCCAGACTTTCCCATCACCCTCTGCCATGCTCCCTCCTTTAAGTGCAAAACTTCCCCCTACCACCTATTTTTAAAGTCAGCCCAGTCCAAGCAGGGGCTGGGATCCTCTGTTTTTTTGGTTTTTTTCCCCAGGGGCTGTGATTTTAGGCAGTGGCAGGGAGGCAGAAGCACCTGCTGCAGCCACCCCGGAGCCGCGCGCGAGGCTGCCCGCAGACCGCAGGCAGCGGAGGAGAGGGAGGGCGGGCGAGCAGGCTCCCCTTGCAAAGTCTGTCCTGTGCTGTCTAATAACACAAGGTGTCATTGTATACCCAAATCAGTGCCTGGAGCTTTATTTATAACAACTGAAACACAAAACCCAGCAGGCCAGAAACGGCAAAGGGAGCGAGAGCCTGGGGAGGGCAGGGAAGCAGCCGGACGAAATCTCCCTATTTAGCAGGATTTGCCTTGAGATTTTCAAGCTGGATTGAGGCGGGGGGGGACGCGGGGGGCCAGGGGAGGAGGAAAGAGCGATGAAAGGGAGGGAAAAGAGAGCTGGCAGAGCAGCGATGCCTCCCTGGCTGTGGTGTCTCCACCACGGAGCCCCATGTGAGCGATGGGGTGCTTCGCTCGCAGCCCCCCACCAGCCAAAGGGAGGTGGGGGGAAGTTCCGCTTCCCCTGGGACTCGCTGGCTTTTACAGCTACTCTTTTTTTAAAAGCCATTTGTGGCTCTTTAGCCACCCCCTCATCCCAGGAAGAGCTTTGCAGCTCAACAGCTGGCTCCAGTGGACTCCCTCTTGCATTGGAATGGGCTGTATCTGCAAAGTTGGCAGGAGCCATCCCAAAGGGACTTGCCCAGCCCGGCAGGCAGCGGTCCCAGCACGCTCCCTCGGGCACAGGTCCTATCAAACCCAACACCGGCGGCTTGCACGACCCCACTCCTGCGAGAGGCTGAGCACCCTGAACTCTTGCTGAACTCACTGGGAGCAGAGGCAGCTCAGCAGCGAAAGGTCCCAACCCTGCACTTACGGCATGGGGAGATGTGCTCTCGTCGGGTGGGTCCAGATATTATCATCACCGCTGCCACCCCCAGCAGCTTGTTCATCTGCTCCCTTGTGCCGGAGGCTCCCGCTGCCAGTGCGGCGTTGGTGGAACCGCTTTCAGGCTCTCCTCCATGGCTCCTGGGCAAAGGCTGGCATCTTTGCCTAAACCCTCTTTCCCCAGCAGCTGAAAGGAAGCTGCTGCTAGACTTTGTACTGAAGTGGCTGAGGTGGGAGCATTCATGTCCCATTCTTCTGACTCACCGTGGAGATGGTAGGCAGCAGCGGGAGGGAAATAATAAACAGCTGGAGGGGGTAAAGGGGGAGGTAACATCTTAAGGAGTTGCAGCTAGGGATGCCGTTTGGTGTTCACCTCCCCTGCAGACAGATATTTAAATCTCCAGGTGCAAAAGCCACTGAAAGTTCAGGCTGAGTCAGAGCTCCAAAATTTGACCCACTAACAGGCAACAGAACAGGCTCCTTAAGAGATAAAGCTGAACCCTCCCTTACAGGGAGGCTGGCTTGCACTGAGGGCCCCTTTGGTCCAGCTTTGCTTCTGCTGAAGACACTGGGAGCCAAACCGTGCTCCCTGCAAACAAACCAGAGCCAAGCTACAAAAGCAAATCCATAAGGGAAAAGACTCCCACTAACTTGACCAGGACTTTAAAATCTTCCTTCCCTCACACTCTATCCCAGTATTGGTCTCAGATGTTTTCTGACTCTTCATTTGAAGAGGGAAAACAAACCAACACCAAAGCCACAAGGCTCAGGGGGAAGCAGCTTTCATATCCCTTCGCTAGCAAGCATTCACCCAGCGCCGTCCTAGCTGCACCCATCGCCCTCGGCCCTCCAAAGCCTACCTGCAGAATTACATTTGCAAAACTGTTGCCCAGGAAATGTGCAACTAAAATCTGTGAAATAAGCATGCCGGGAATCAGACATTCCCAGTGTAGTTAAACAACCATGCCTTGAAAACTGCCTCTGCGTTTAGCCACGCTGCCATGCACGGAGCTACAAAACAAAACGCTCGGCTTGTTTCACATCCCAGCCTCGGCACCGGGACTCTTGTTCCCTGCAAACAGGGAGCCCAAACTCCTTCCCCTGAGGGCTTTAGGACCACGGCACCAAGAGAAACAGTGAGATCGGGGCCCTACACCTATGCTTGTGTACAAAATCAGTCCAAAGGCTCAAAGCGCAGGGTATTGCCCATGTAACGAGCTGCAGACGCTCAGGAAATAAAACCCTGGCTGTGTCCAAGCAGAGGAAAGAGAGAACCAAGACACTGAAGTTCCCCATCTCTTCCACTACATGCACCTCTTTGCAAGGGGCAGAGCCAGTGGGGACAACATGACCCCAGCCACCTTGTTTCATCACAATGGAAACAAGAGTTTTCTTTCTTGGGGAACAGCGGGACCCCAGGAAACCCCCACTGAGGTTTGCCTGGTGGAGGATGGAGCCTTCAGGGCAAGCAAGCCATATCAGTCCCACATGGAGCATCAAGGGGGTGAAACTTGGGTCCCCTCAACCTACACAAGGGCTAGAGACGCCGTCACTGGTTATTCCGGAACAGGGCTCAGAAAGCCTGAGCCCCACTGGAAATTTCTGACAGGGTATTTCAGAAGGGTTTGTCCTATGCTGTAGGAGCAGGATTTTTCTTTTCTTTTAAGACTTTTTTGGATGGGAAAAATCTCCCCTTCCCCTCTCTGAGCTCACCGTTCCAGTCTCACGTCCCGCTAGAGTAAACCACAGGACGCAGCCTTCCCACTCGCTTCTTTTCGAAGCGGCAAACAAGTTTGTACTCCATTTTTTCCTTCTTGAGGAGATGGAGCTGCATAGGAAGGTGGGCAGCAGAAAGGCAGGTGCCCACATGAAACCACAGCTCCACTGGAGCCCCCAACCACTTGCTTGGAGTCCCCAGCCCTGGGGGGAAAGCACAGGATCGGGATTCCCGTCCAAGCTTAGCAGCTTCCCAGATTTCATGCAGTACCTACACTTGTAAGGAAACACCACACAATCCAGAGGGTGTTGCCTCCCCAAGACAATTAGGTTGTGTTTGAACCACAATCTCAAGGAATCGGATTAATTACGGCGATGTCGAGCATGACTTCATCTACAGGGACAAGTCACGTTTGACATCCCTGCCAGCTGGTTACAGGGCTGGAGGATGAGCGAAACCGGCACGGTCCCTCCCCAGGCTGGTTTATTGGTACAGGTTCAGCAATGGTGCGGGTTTTGGGGAGAACAGCCTGCATGAAAGCAAAACCTTACACCAGAGCATCCGCACACCAGCCAGGAAGAAGCCCCATTGCAGTGTCACGCTGACACATGCAATTTGAAGCAATGGCCAGGTAGAAAGTCAGGATCTTCCAGCAAGCAATGGCCAAGTTTCATGGACCATCCGAGAAGGGGATGACTTAAACTCTTGTTTTAACGACAGATCAGGAGGTCTCCTTGGGGAAAGGCAACAGGTCTCATACATGAAACAGCATGTTCCCCAGCCTGATCCATGGGCTTTAGCTAGCATGCAAATATCTGATATTATTTCTCACCTGCTGATGGGTCCCAGCCGTGGGAGGATTACACAGTCGGTCCCAGAGTCATAGAGGAACCTACAGGCTGGAACAAGGTCTCCCTGAAGGGTCAGCGTCTCGCTTCCCAGCCACCCTGCCTGCACCGCCCTCGCTCCGGGGCTGCCCACCTCCTCCCACCAGGCAAGGCTCTGCCTCAAGAAGTCTAAAACAGCAAAAGAAAAAAAAAAAACCACCCAACAAACCAAGCTGATCTTTGAGGCCAAAAAAGGGTTTTGAAGCAAAGGGGAAGGGGGGAGGTGGGGAAGGAATCTGAAGTTGCATCACTTGGAAATACCCGAGTGCTTCGGAGATGTATGTACATGTTCAGCTTCTTGCTGTTTCTCCAGGAACCTACTTGGGAACAGCAAAGTGACACCAAAAGGAGCCCAATGACATTTGCCTGAAGCAGATAAAAACAGCCTTGAATTTAACCCAAATTAGCCCACGTGCAAAATATTCCCTTCCTTGGAGCTAGGCACTTTGGGGGGTTGGAGCTCCAGCCAGATTAGTGGGGTGAGAGAGGTTCAAAATATAAATCAATCAAGAGCTTTTGCCCTTTGGCTGGGCTCAAAACCAATCCAGAGGTGTTCTCCATGGCATTTCAAACATTTCTCAGAACATGGAACTAAAACTGGGTTTTCTTTCCTTCAACAGAAGTCACTGTGGCTCCTTCATGACAAGGAAAATAGACTGGAGGGGAAAGTCTTATTTTCAGTAAAAGTTTTGTTCTTTCAGAAAACCAGGCTATTTTCCAGGCACCTTTCCTGCAGACAGAAGACCTGCACCCAGCTCCGAGAGGATTCTTCTGCTGTTGCCCACATAGGAGCACTGAAACCCAAGGGAAGCACATGGACGGCATTGCAAGTGTGATCCCATTCAGGGAATGTGACACCCTCCGAGGAGGCCAATTTTGACATTAAGCCAGGACACACCTCTTATGGGGACCAGTCTGGGTCCAGCTCAGGTGAGGAGACGCAAGCCATTCAACGTGCTGGGTCCGGAGCGGACCTGGCCACTTCTCGCCCAGCCGTAGCGATGCAAAAGGCTTTGCTTGGTCTCCGGTGCAGATGGACCCATTTCTCCAGGGGCTCCCTTCTGCAAGGTATAAGGGAGGAGGAGGGGAAGTATAGAAGCTATAGGCTTGATGCTCCATTCCCAAAGGCTGCTGCGAGCCGCCGATCCAGACTGGGAGTGGCTCAACTTGACGCCTGCAGCCTGAGGAAGAGGATCCTTGCTGGGGCCGTTCCCTCTCCCCGAAGCATCCCCCGGCCCCTGCTCCCACGCGTCCCCTTGGCGAGCTGCCCAGCACCACTGCAGCGCTGCTCCTGCCCGCCTGCACAGAATGGTTCATGCGGCCAGGTGGCTCAGGTGTGCGTGCCAAGCAGCTCCTGTCTCACCTGCAGCGACTTGTTGAGGGGGAGCCGCATCTGCCCTTTCTTGTCTGGCTTTAATCTGCCTGGGGAAAAGGGAGAAAAGAGATCGGGGAAGGGTAAACACAGCTTAGGTAGCTGCAAGTCCCGGCAACCAAAGGGCTGAGCAGGTGATTCAGAGAGCTGGGGGCTGCAGACACTCTGTCCTCTGCCCCCCACCGACATCTCTGGTGTTGGCATTGGCCTGGGAATTGTGCTGGCTGCTGGGGCTGCAGCATTCATCGTTAGCCCAGCAAAGGCAGAATGGGAAGTCTGCTCTGCAAGGTCTGGAGTAAATTCCTGCCTCTTGCTCTGCTTCACCACCTCCCTGCAAAGACTGATCCCCCCAAAGGATGCAGGACCCAAGGTGAGCAAGGCAGAGCATGGGTAGGTCCTGTACCAGCAAAGGATCCAGCACTGCCACAGATGCTGCGACCTGCCCTCAGGCACCTCTTCGGCGTTGCCCCTACAGAAACACAGCTGTGCTATAGCCCAGCCACGGCTCCAGCTCCCTCGGCGTTACTCTGCTCCACAGGACCACACTATCTCCATGAGCGTCTCTGCTTGACAGCCTTTGCCACTAACCCACCCCATCATCAACAGCTTCCTCACCCTTGGGGGGGGGGGGGGGGGGGGGGGGGGAAAGACTGGGCTGAATCAGATGGAAGCTCATTTCTGCATTTGCTTCCATCAGCCTTTCCACAACCCAAAGAAAATCCTGGTGAATGAAGAAAAAAAAAAGATGATTTTTCCCCCAAAAGGTGGCTGAAGGCTTTTGGTACATGAGCTGATGACTTTTGACATGGGGTTCTCACACAGTGCCCAGCGCTGTCACAGACATCACCTCTAGATCCTCTGCAGGGACATGGGAACCCCCAAGATGGAGTTGAGCCCCACTGATAGGCTGAGCTGAGTCCTGACAGAAAGGCTCAGGACCACGGGGGTTTGGTCCTCATCCAGCTGCAGAGACAGATGCTCTTGGAGGGAGCGAGCCCTTCCAACTGCAACCACACCACCGAAGAAGCATCCCCAACCTCACCCAAGACCTGGGAGCCTGCCCAGCCAACCAGTCAGGCATATTCTGCCCAGGTGAATCAGGTCTCAGCCCAGCGAGGAGCCCCAGCATAGGGCAGGAATGCGAGCAGCAACAGGAACACATGGGGCAGGCAAGGGAAAAGGGCTGGACTGGCAGGAAAGGGCAGCAACTACCTCAAAACTAGGCCACAGCTTGGGAGAAGTCATGCGACGTCTTCCCAGGCACCACTGTTGCTCCCCTCCACAGGGAGGGCGAGGAGCCAGGCTA
Organism: Gorsachius magnificus; assembly: GCA_034008185.1. Taxonomy (NCBI): domain Eukaryota; kingdom Metazoa; phylum Chordata; class Aves; order Pelecaniformes; family Ardeidae; genus Gorsachius; species Gorsachius magnificus. The sequence continues at coordinate 6,478,754 of CM067094.1, forward strand.
GCCCCACACGCAGAAGGGACTTGCCACCCCTGCAGTCCCAGGAGCTGCTGGCCCCACACGTGATGCAGGCAGGGCCAGGCAGTGCTGCTTTGGGGCAGCAAGAACCCTGGGTGCAAACCCAGGAAAGCCACTCGGCTCACGCTTGTGCTCCATCCATTCTCCACCCTGGAGGCTGAGGGTTACAGACACCCGCACGGTTTCCTGGCATTACAGGGATATTTTTGCAGCTTGCCAGCCCTGGAAACAAACAGAACGCTGCAAATCTTTCCCCTGCCTGCTTGCCCTCTCCTCTCCGAGTCAGGGACAGCCGTAACCCATTGCAACCTCTCGCCTGGCAGAGCTGCAGCACTCGGAGCTGCCTTGGGGAGTCGGGAGAGCCAGTCAGACTGGCTCAGGGCTCACCGAGAGCTCCCTGGGCGAGCAGCCTTCCTCACCTGGGAAGCACAGGGAGACCTGTGCTCCCGGTTACCTCCCAAGCAGGTCAGGACGAGGGCCCTTCATTGCCCGAGCCTTTGGCCTAATTATTTTCATTCCTGTCCCCACACCCTGCCCATAACAGCAGGGATCAAGACGTCTATTACAGCACACACTTTTCGGAGGCGCTGCCCTGTCTGCCAGCAGTTTAGAGGAGGCGAAGTGGCCGAGCTGGAAAGGGCCTTGCAAGTCCAGCCTATGAGGTTGAATCCAATTTCATAGGCACCATATGTATTTGGGGCAGGGCAGACGAGAGGATGGGGCAAGAAGGTCCCTGACTGCAGATGCAAACACCCAACTGGGTTTGCACCCATGCACGTACCGGGCAGACAGCTGGGTGCTTGCGTCCATCAGCAGGATGCCAGCGCGGCCACAGTAGCAAGGCTGTGACAAGGAAAAACTTTGCCAAAAAAGTCTCATTGATTCCCAAGTGGCACCAACGCAGCATATGGTGAGGGCTAAACGTGCCTTAAACTTTTAGCCTAACCAACAGGAGGGGAATATACAGGTATGGGGAGGAAACCTGTGTGTGTAGGGAGGGAAATAACAGGATAAAAAACCCTAAAAGAATTAAATAAGAAGGAAGAAGGGTTGGGAGAAAACAAGTGTGGGTAGAATAGTCAGGCTCTGGCAGCAGTTAAAACTTCCATGTGTTTAGATCCCTGAATCGACGGTTAGAGATGCTGCAACAAATGTCACCTTCATGTGAGCACCAGAACTGCAATTTTCTCATCATCCCTTTTTTTTCCCCCCACCCTTTTTGTTGCTGTTTGAAGCCTGTTCAGAGGATAACCTGTTGGGGGCAACCCCGGTACCCAGCAGACGCCGGGTTTTTCTCCTGGGTTCCCTCTCTCCTGCTCTCCTCCTCTCTTTGTCCTGCATTCTGTCGCTCCCGCACACACCAACTCCCTGTCAAGTTTCTGGCTGATCCAGAGGGAGACGTCGGTCCTGCCAGCTCCAGCATCCAACTGCTCTTCCCGGGCCCGGGAGCTGCAGTAACCATAGAAACTGCATCCAATGCGCAAGCTCCACTGGGGGGGCCGATAGGATGCTCAGACACATGCACAGGCAGGTAGGGACCAGCCAAGGCTCCGCCAAACCACCTCCAAATGATGCCCAGGTCAGGGAGAGGCGGAGGGGGGACAATCGAGGCTTTTCTCCCCAAAACCTCGCAGAGCGGCTCAGCAGCTCGGGGCGGTGTTGCGAGGCAATTTGTCTCTCTGGGCTGAGCGCTGGCTAGCTGGTTGCAGAGCTGACGGTGCATTTTACGGTGCACGGGGAGATCGGTGAGGTAATTGGGAGGATTCTGTTGCAAAGCTTTGTCTTGGTCTGCCCTGCATTTTATCTGCAGACTAGATGGGTACCCGGGGCTCCTGCTGGCCCGAGAAGTAATCAGTCATTAATCCTTCGGTTCTTTTTGCACCGTGAATTTAAACAGGCCAAATCCTATCCCCGGCTGCGCTGGGGAGAGTCTTTATGTTGATGGCACTGGCAGCAACACATATGCCTCCAAGGGCAAGATTTGGACTGGCACAGTTAGCTAATGAGCTGATCCAAACATTGCATTAATTTTACACCCCTCCCGACACAGACATAACCCCTGCTTTCAGCAGCACGACTCAGAGCAGGCTTGAACCACGACCACCTCTTCAGACACCTCACGTCAAGCCCATAAATCCATGCACAGCTATGGAAGAGGCGCGATTTTCGGAGTCACTGGGCACAGCAGATGCTCGGTGTCTACAAGAGCCAGACAGCACCCATTTCAGCGCCAGGAAAGCGGATCGGAGAGGGTCTGGCAAAGAAGGATGGGGAAGCGCTATCTGCAGACACCCACGCACACCCCACGGGGCAGGAGGCAGCTCTGGCAGCCGCAGGGAAGCCCAGGACTGGCGACCTGGATGGTGCACAGTGATGGGCAAACACGTACAATGGGGACAGCTTAGTGGCTTCACCAGCTGTCGATGGCATCTCTCCGTCCCTCTCACCCGCTGCGGACAAGGGCTTCCAGGAGCACTGCGATCCCACTGTGGGGCTTTCCTCCTCCCTGCCTCTTGTCCCCATTGCCCAGCCATCGCGGTGGCTGGCGGAACGAGCCCCTGGCTCTGGCTCCGTGATAGAGGTGCCCAGCTTGCGAGGAAGCGTAAGCACCTACGGGAAGGTGTGGGGTGGGGATAAAAATACCAGCAGCCCTGCCTTTTTAACACCAAAAAAACCAAATAAAAATAAGTTCACACAACTGCCAGGCTCCCTTAAATACTCCACAAAATCCCCACGCGCAAACAAGCCGTGGCCTCCCGACAAAGAGGCCCAGCCTCCAAATGGCCACCAGGCACCTATTTTGGGCTGTAACTCAGCCGGGGTGGAACAAGCGGGCTCAGCTGTCCTCCCTGTCCACAGCCCGCAGCCGGGCTGGCCAGCCCTCACCCCCGGCTCCAGCCCCTCAATGGCCCCATTGTTCGGGGCCGGGAGCTCAGCTGCGAGGGCCAGGGCAGCCCGTCTGGCTCCCTGACATCCGGCAGGGTACGGGCCCCGCAGCGGGCTGGGGGCCTCCGCTGGGGCAGGGGGGATGCCCCAGCTCAGGGTGCCCCACAGCCCCCAAAGGGGAGGGAAACCAGGAGGGGGCTGCGTCCCCGCAAGGCAGAGCCAGGTCAGGGTCTCCTCCCTCCCCAGGTCTGTCGCAGGGAACATGCAGGGCTCCCACTTCCTTGCATGGCTTTTGGGGGTGGAAAGGGAAATATGGCGAAATGAGACACACAGGAGTCAAGCTTTCCTCTCCCACCCCAGAGACATGGCTTAAAATCTCCCCGCTTCCCTGGCCAGCTCCCCTTGTCTTGCTTCCCCATGCCAAACTGGGGGTGAAGGCAATCCCACAGGCAGCTCCCATCTCCGAAATGGGCCAAGGGATCACAGGGCAGGCACACACAAACCCTCCAAGCAGCCAAGAGCAGACCCGAGCACAGGCTGGCGTTGGGCAGACATACTTCAGTGGTTCCCAAGATCTGCAGGAGATACCGGCACCCATGGAGCCTTCCCACGGATCAGCACCTCACGAGCCCAGCATTGCCGAAAATCTGAGCCCTCAAGGCACAGCGCGGAGAGGCTCCAGTACCGTCCACCCAGCCGGTGGCTTCAAGGGCTCTGGTTGACACGCAGATATCTCCACCAGGAGCTGAAATTTTCCAAAAGGAAGGTCAGTGTCAACATTTCTTTTTAAACTCCCAGGAGTTTCCTCCTGAAAGATGCAAGCAAAGGACTGAAAAAAATCCCTTCCCTGTACAGCATGAGGGCAGCATCCTCAGCAAGCTTCAAACACCACCCAAGAAAAAAAAACGTTAAAAAGACTAAAGAAGCCCAAAAAGCAGCCCAAGGCATCTCTATGCCATTGTTCTTTCTGGGCCAGAAGGGGTGAAAATGCCTTGGAAGCAGCAGTGGGACATTGCTTTTAACACGAAGATGACACACAAGGGACCGCGTCCTCTACTATGTGACATAGTGGCGACTTGCTCTGTTCCTGTCGCAAGTAATTGCTGCAGCATCCCACCCAGGGCTGGTCATACCCATACCACCGCAGCCAGGAAGACTATCGATACTGGTACAGTCTGAAGGGTCACTCACAACAAACATCCCCGTATCAAACCTATGGAACCAGCCCCATGCCGCAGTGCCATCACTTACTGGTTGAACTGGCAGGTGATGCCTATTGATAAGAGACATGCCTTCTTTCTGCACAGCTCATTTCTCTCTCTTGAATGAGAATAGCTTTCCTGGCAGCAACGGTAGCCCACGCACAGGAACAGCTTGCTGTTCATTCTCAAAGCAGTGAAGTCGCAGAGCAGCCCCGCACAGGCGAGCTCTGCTTGAGACAACATGCTTGGGCTTTAAGTAACCATTGTCATGGTGCAAGGCTGGGCAGACCTGGGCAGGGAGCAGTAAAGCAAAGGGTGGTTCAGATTTTCTCTCCAACACGTGCCCCCACAGGGGCAGGGAGGCCCAGCCTGTGATGATTTATTGGAGGAGATACGATTTAAACCCACTCGCCCTCCGAGTAACTCCACAGCTTTGCAAATGGAGCATCTGCGACTCTCATACTGTCCACACAGACTGTCTCCAATGATCCCAAACAAAGAATGCAGCCAAGCAGTCCCCAAGACAAGCTGCATCTGACACATTGCTCCCCAAAACAAGGGAGAGTGGCAGCAGGTACTTCTTCCTTGCAGCATGTCCCTAGACCAGACTCAGGGGAGAAGACAACCCATCACCACAGCACCATGAAGGCTTCACAGCCCTCTCCCTCCCACCATGCTCTTCCTGCAAACTAAGACAGTCTTTTCATGTCTGTTCCACACTTTGGAAGTGTCCCTGTGATGGATTAAAGGAAAAAGGCACGCAAAAAAAAAAAAAAAAAAAAAAAAAAAAAAAAAATCTAACCAGACCATCTCCTTCACAAGCTAATACCTCGTGTGCCACACAGGTTCTTCAACATCTTTCATGAAGGTCATTTAGCAATTGGTTCTTCCCCCATGTGTTGACCTCTTATGGTTTTGGCTGCCAGTGACCCACCTCACAGCTCACAGAGGAGGATCCAGCAGAAGACCCATGTGCTGCTGAAGGCCTGGAAGAGCCCTTCAACGGGCCTTGCAAACTCAAGAGATGCTTTTGTGAAGCGAGTCTTGCGGGCTGGTCTGCCCCAAGCCCTGCTGGAGGCAGCCACATGCTCCTGCCAAAACCACTCTGGTTGCCCTGTAAACCCCAGCTCTGGGTGCTCATGCCATCCCAGAAGGACTTTGGTTTTGTTGCTGAATCCAAGCTTCCAGGAAACAGAGCTTTAGTAGCAAAGAGCTGGATGATGCTATTTATGTGTTTTCTTCAAGTGGATTTGCCCACGTAGCCTGGAAGCAGTGTCACCTCCGGCAGCCAGTCGGACACAGCAAGAACCCCATGCCAGATCTCTGTTCTGACAGCTCCAGATGATTCACTGAAGAAACATTCAAGCCAGGGTCTCCCCACCCAGAGGGAATACCCAGTGATCTGATCTCTCTGAGACTATATTTTACTCAGCATTTAACACTGGCAATAGGACCAAGAGGGATTTCTGCATCTGCTGATCCGCTGCCTCTTCTCTCTGTTCCTCTCCAAGCTTTCATTGTTGCCTTGAGTTTGACTCCAGCCTGCTTCTTTCATGGTACGATGCTGATACTATCACACCGTATCTCTCCAGAACTTTTAAACCTACTGACCCACTTCTAGCCAAGTTTATCAGGGCAGGTGGAGACCTTAGAGATAACATTCCTGCAGCCACAGAGAGCAATCGTGGGACGGGCTGGGATGCAAAGTCTGCTCAGACATCGTACAATGCACACAGAGCAAGGCACTACGACTTTTTTCCCTAAACACAGGGAAACAAAACAGAACAAGCTTCAGAGTTGGAACTTGTGGTTTAAAATCCAACTGCTAGACAAAGCCGGAGGAATTGGGCTTTGCAGGCTCCAACCCTTGCAAAGCAGCACAGCCAAAGCTTTTAATCTACAAGGCCAGAAGTGAGGTGAAACCCTGGACTTCAGGCATTTGCTGGAGGAGCTGTTTCAGAGCCTGCCACCTTGCAGCAGCCACTGCTATCCCAGCAGAGCAGCCACGGGCACTAGATAGATTTAGTAGCAGAGAACTTGGTCACCATAGATACATACCCTACCCCAGAATACCTCCCCCCAGTCCTGCTCACCACCACATGATTTCCCAGGCGCTGCCACATGAAAAAGATCAAGAACCCCAGCATTAATGAGCCACAGGTACAGAACAGGAGAGATCAAGGACATTGCAAACATCTCATGTTTCTGCAAGAGCAGGATAAAATTCCCTGGGGATCCTGGGAAAAGGATCATGCACCATGCTACAGAACAGGTTTCCTGCCAGCATAGCCAGATTCAGGATCAGAAAGCTCAAGCTTCAAGACAACAACCCCCCAAACAGGCATCCTGGAGATTTAACATCCCTGAGGAGCATCAGCACATCGTTCCCCTTATAGCACGCCTCTTGCGGTGCCCAATTTCCCCATTTACAAGACAGCAGAAACGCTTTCAGGTGCCAGGTTGACATACTAAGGGCTGCAAAGAAGAAAAAAAAAAAAATCCTTTCTTGCAGGAAGCCTGTAGAAGCCTTGAAGCATTGGCTTAGCATGCAAGATCACCCCCGATTCCTCTCCCTCTTTAGCTCCTCTAGCCACTACCCTGCACACCAGCCCCTGCATTAGCCCCCACCCAGGAGCAAGGTGGGAGAGGGGCACAGGTCCACACTGAATCTCCTGGCCTGGAGGGAGGGTGCCTGACCCATACCCCATCCCAGCTACCAGACCATCTTTGCCACCAGTCTGTTACTGGACATCCCGTTTCATTAGGGATGAGTTGTCAGCACGCCGGCTCACACAGCCTCACCCAGCTGGCTGCCCAATTTACTCCGCCTGCCCCAACTCAGGGACACGAATCTATGTCAAACAATCTGAAGTTATTATCTGATTAGCCTATTTGATATTGCAGTGCCTGATTCAATACCCATTGAAATCAAAGGCCCCTTGATCTCAACAGGCACTAAATCAAGCCCTGGTTCCCTCCAGCCGAGCACAACCATCCCGTCTTCACCGGTTACTCTAGCAGCCTAGGCCACTGCTGCATAATTAGAGGGCATGATGCTGGGTTTAACCCAGTGCACCAACATGGCTTTTCTTATCAGTTGTGAATTTCCCCTTGCTTTGGACTTCTGTTCCAGATGAGTTAAGTGCTATTAAAAGCTGCTGTAACCACTCGCATCTGAGGATCTCAAAGCACTGCAGAGACATCAGTGAGTTATGTTAGCAACTCTCCTAGGAGAGTTTGAGCAGGGTTTAATACAAGGCAGAAATGAAAGCACCAGGAGATTAAATTGGGTCTATCCCAAAATGTCCCTGGGCCCAATTACCATTTTACTTTCACTGCAGATGCAAGTCAGAAGTAACTACCCCCGGTCGCAGAGCTGGAGAGAGAGCAGAAACCTGGCCCATTGCACACAAGCTGCAATTTGAGATGCTATTTATTTTTCTTTTGCTCATTCAGGAGCAGAGCTGCCCGTGTTAGCAGCCACGTCAGTTCTTGGCTCCACAGGACCCGGGCTGACAGACGAAGCAGTAAAGGGAAGAGCAAACCAGAGACCACTCCACACTGTGTAAACGAGTCAAGGATCATTTCTGGGAACCTGACACTTGTGGCCTGACACATTCTGGAGCAAAAAGGGACATGAGAACCCAGCCTCGTCACCCCCTGGAGACATGTTCCTCAGTTCAGCTTTTTCCAAAATGAATTTGAGGCAGCAGAAAGACATCCACCAGGATCTGCCCACGTATCACTGAGCCTTGGAGTCTGTCTGATCCCAGGAACCCCATAGAGTGGTAAGAGGGGATAAAAGGGAGACTCAGGGCTCCCCTCCATACTGTTCCCATCTCCCAGGCTGTCCTAGAGCAGGGGCTGGGAGGCAGTACAGGGAGGGAGCGCTCCTGCCTCCAGCACAAGAGATTCACCAGCTACAGCAGCTGAGACAGTAAAAACTGTTGCATGAGCATGAAGGAGAGAGGGACAGCGCTGGGCAGCGAGCGGGTTACAGCCTCCCTTGCTAGAGCAATCGCTTCCCATTCCACTCTGCAGAGAGCAGGAAAATCCCTTCCATAAATAAACAAACAAATAAATAAAATAAAACGCCAGGGTTGGGGGAAAGGAGAAAAATCCAGCACTGAATCAGTAGAGCACATTGGCTGAGTCCTGATGGTCAGCAGCACGGCTGAGCTGCGGGAACAGCAAACAGTGGAGTTCACAGCAATGGGCACTGGGAGCTGCAGGGCAGGCGGTTTATAGGCCAAAAAGTGGCTTTATAAAACTGGATCTTTAAATATTTGCTCCAACGTGTCTTAAGTCCCATCCACTGTTGGGGTTAAATGCTCACGGTCCTCACACATGTCTGGCTCCTGTAGCAATCTGGGGAGGGCGGCTCTGGCACGGCAGCGATTCCCTGCCCCTGCCTGGACCCAGGGTCTCTGAGCACAACACTGACATTTCCATGCAAACCCAGCCCCTCCCTCCCCAAGCTGTAGAAGAAACAGATGTGAAAACCAGTTATTGCTTTCCCACCTCTCAAAAAGGAATGATAATAACAAGTTAGCCAAAAAACCCAGATCTGCTCATTTTGGTAATGATGGAAACATCACTGTCTGAACCAGCTACTCCAAAATTAAGAATTGAGGGATAGCAAATTGAACAAGCAATATCACAAGAGACAGCATTGTCATCTGCCAAGGGGGTCTGCAGCCTGGACACAAGGGCCCTCCAGGCCACCTATGGCCACTCGTGGCCCTGGGCAAGCCTGAACGCCAGGTCACCAAAGGGCAGCAGGGAAAAAAGGTTCCTACACAGCAGATCTGGCACGACCAGCTTCCCAACCGACTTCCAGCACGGCAAAAAGAAATATGAGAAGACTGAATTCCTCCAGTGCCAGGCCAGATGCCTCTGGGCTTCAGAGAGTCCTGCTGAAACCCCGCGATCCTTTCAAGCAGTTCCAACAGGCTCAGACAAGGCAGGAGGAGACCTCCACTTCCCCAGGCAGAAGGGGAGACTTTAAGTGTGGGCACCCAGAAGATGCTGGAAGCACAGAGTAAGGAGACCCCAGAACACAGTGGACGCAGGTTACCATTTGCGTTCCTGCTGCAGAAAGGGCAAAGAGAAAGGATTCAGGCAGGAGAGGACAGGCAGCACAGGAGCAACAGGAGGCAATGGAGCAGAGGGACATGCAAACCAAAGAAGCCAGTCCCCTGTGTGCCTCTGAACCAGTGAGGCCTCAAGGCTCTGGTCAGACTCTCAATGCTCTGTCCAAGCCCACCAGTCTGTCTCCTTCCTGGGACACTGATGTGTCCAGGCAACCATGTGCAAATACCCTGTATTCACAGCCCTAGGGCTGCTTGATGGAGGGGGGCACTTGCACCTTGTCCCCAGGCTGCTATGGGGCAGAAAAGCTGCATTTGTCCCAGGTGACCATCGTTGCCACAGCTCCATCCCCAGGCTGAAGGACAAGGGGACCTTCTCCCTGCAAATAGGGCTCAGCCCTGCCTGTGGCACAGCCAACGCGGGCAAGGCTGTGGGCTGTGAACTTGAGAGGAGCCAGAAAAATTTCAGAAAGCTTTGTGACACGAGTGGTGCCTTCCCCACAGGTGACGTCCATGGCAGGCACATCCAGCACCCCAAGCCCCTCAGCACAAGCAGCAGGTCTGGAAACCACGCAAGAGAAGCATGCAGCCTGACAGAAGAGCTCATGCACCAGCTATTGCTGCTGACTCCTTAGCAAAGGCTTTTTGCTGGGTTTTCCACCTCCAACCTCCATGCCTTCCCATGCTTGGGGATTTTGCTCCTCCCCAGCACAGAAACTACCCCAGTTCTTTCACAAAAGCAACAGCTGCCAGCAGAGAGTCCCAGGATGTCCCTTCTCACTCCTGCATGGGATTTTGGGGTGACCAAAGGCACTCTTGGTCTCCCACAGCTCCTCTTGTCCAAGAACAACATTCAGGATTTTCCCTGTGTAGGGCTGGGAGGAGGCACCTGACGAAGCCCTTCTGGGGCATCAGCCTGGGCAGAAGCCTCACCTCAATGCCTGGAGCAGGCAGGAGGGTCACAGACCCCTCCCAGAAATGGTTCAGCACCACGCAGGGAGCAAAAGAGCACGATTCCGGCACAATTTCTGGCTCAAAAATGGCCTGAGCCTGCCCACATCCAAGCTCTTTCACAAGCTCAAATCACAGGGTTTCTGAAGCTCCTTCGCTCTAGGAGAAGCAAACAGCTGCAGCAAGCTGGATTTCTGACCACGCTGCTGTAGGGCCTTCATTTCCCAACAACTGCCTGTCTCTGGCTGAGAAATGGAGGCTGACCTTTCCTGCACGGCGCCCAGCCTTGCCTGTGCAGAGCTGTCTTCCCTCCCCAGCACCCTCCTGCCTCCTCCACCCTTCCTCCAACCCCCCCAGGGCCAAACACGCTCATTTGCTTATGAAGAGCCTGAAGGTGCATCTACAGCACAGGGGAGCAGCATCCAGGCTGCTTCATTTTTTGCTTTTCTCCTCCTCTAGCTCTTCACTGAAGCACGAGAGCCTTCTCCTCTGCACCCCGTGCTGCTGAGCAGCCTCCACCTCCCCAGCTTGAGAAGTCTTTCCTCTCCCTCCCTCTGCACTGGGTCTGCTGAGCAGCTCGGAAGCAGCCTGCATGAAAGGTACTGACAAAATAAAGTTGGATTGTACTGCATTATTGAAAAAGTGACCTCCAGTGGTCAATAAAGCCTTTGCCCACCGTTTCCAGGCAGCGGTGCCTGTTGTCAAGCTCTGCCTCGGTTCAGCAGGACAGCGGTTTGTCTCTCCCAGTCCCTGCTCCCATGGGTGGCTCGTTAAAACTCAGAGTCTGCACTTTGGTAACGAGGAGCTCAAAACACTTTAATGCACAGATGCAATCATGAATGCAAACAGGCTGCAGGCGAGAGAGCAGCGTAACAGCAGTCTGTTCCCCCCACCTCTATCCTTACAGCTACTGGCTCTAGGCAAAAGCACGGGGTCTGATAAGAGAAGTTGGCAGGAGGCACAGTTCTAGGACAAGGCATTTTTCAGTTTCACTGCAAACCCTCAGCCATGCTGTGTGGGGAGAGGGAGCGGGGGTTACAAGGGACACCATTCCCTGCGCCTCAGCAGCACTGAGCTCAGCGTCTGGACCAGGAGGAGGCTGCTGGACCCAGCACAGGTAGCACACAGGCTCCCCTCGAAGATGCCCTCCTCTGCACTGCCACATTCCCACTGCTTTCACATTTGATTTCTATGAACAATTGTACAAACAGCTTCTTCCTTCCCTCCCCTACCCCGGCAGGTAGATCTGGAGACACTGCTGGAGGAGGTGAACCCTGGCATGGAGTGGGAGCAGCCCACCAGGAGCACCCCTTTCCCGGGCACCCCATCCTCCACACCAGAGCCCGAAGCACAGCCTCGCCTGGGGAGAGCAGAGCTGGTTTCCCTTTGCATCACACACGGAGAGGCATGGGTGCCCTGCTACACGGACACACACGCAGCCCCACACTGCTCAGAGGAACACGCGCGATGGCCCGTTTGCAGGATCAGCAGTTCCTGCACACACAGCAGCTTGCTGGCAAGCCTGGGTGCTCCCTCGCCTGTGGATCCAGTCCCCTCTTCCTTCCCCCTCTCCTTTTACAGCCTCAGCAAGGCAAGCAGCATCACCTCACCTTCCCCAGGCAGGAGACCAGCTGGGAGTTCTAGGTGCAGGGTTTTTTTACCCTTGTTGGGATTAGCTTCGGGTAGGACCCAACTGCAATGAGCTGAGCCTTCTCAGGACAGGCAAGGACAGAGAAGAGCCAGCATTCCCTGGGGAAATGGAGGGAAGGCCCTACAGCAGCCTGGCTCTTAAGGATCTTGCTTCATTTCCAAGTGCCAGTGCCACCATAGCAAGGGATGCCTCCCTCCCTCCCACTTTGAAGAAGAGCGCAGCAGCGGTCATCCCCTCCAGGTCCCACACCATCTCAGAACTAGTGCTGCTCAGGGATGATGTCCTCCCACCTTGTTTGGGATCTGGGCCCAGGAAACAGCCTCAACACCTTCACAAGCCAGGCCAGGATAGGAAGAACTCCCCACGCCTTGGCAAACACTCACAACAGGAGCTGGAGCCTTTGCAGCATCACCTCCCCTTCCCACCAGAGAAATCTGTACAGGGCAGATAACAAGCTTCACAGACACGTTGTAGAGGGGGTCACCAGCCAGCAGGCTCCAGGAAACATGGGCAGTGAGGAGCAGGGGGAGAAGAGGCTAATTAACCATCTCCTTCCCCAAGGGGACTGGTTCAGACAGCATGAAAGATTAAAGGTCCAAGGATGCAAGGGGAGGTGGAGGGGAAGAATCTCCTCCAATGCATGGACACAGACAGGCACCACAGAGCTTGTAGGTCAAGACCAGACTATGAGCCATGGACATGATCTAGCACACCAGACAAGGAGATAACCAGCAAAATGGTGCCCTCCTAAATTTAGCAACCACCGTACATATCATCTCCCAACCCTTCACCCCCACAGCTCACCCCCAGAGCTGTGCAAGGCTAATTTCCATCAAGGGCTGTCTTGGAAGAGACTCTTCCCATTTCAACTCATCTGCCAAGTGCAGGCAGCCTTCCCCAGATCAGCTCCCCTCTTCTGCAGCATGCCAGAAGCACGGACCAGGCTCCTCTCCACCTGAAGTGATGCACCAATGGCACAGAGACAGCAGTTGCCTACATACCACCTGCAAAGCAGCCTCCCCTCCTATGGGAACGTGCAAAGCATGGGTGTTTAACAGCAGGATCCCAGCACATTTATTGTACCCTGTTGGTGGAAGACCTACCTCCCTCCCTCCATTATTCTGCAGTTCACAGCCCTGGGATTGAGAGCAAGGGCAAAGCTCACCATTCCCCACAGCAGCTCTCTCCTCCGGCTCTGCACTCACAGGGCTCTTGCAGCAAGCAACTAGTACACAGCATCCCTCCCATGAGGGTAGGAGCGAGCAGCTCCAGCTGAAATCATGATTTCAGTGCTGCTCTCCAGACCTCAGCATCTGGCACAGCTGCAGCACCAAGGGCAGGACACCTTCAGACAGAGCCAGGCAGTCGCTCTGTTCTGCAGCAGGTTGTTCCCAAGGGAGAAGCGCACTGTGACAGAGGGTCAAAATCGCAAGGCTGAACCCCCCTGCCTGCAACAAGAGGGCATGGTCTTCTGATGGCCATGCATGGCCAGGAAGGGGGGAAGATGAAGGGATCCAAGCTTTTGGGGTGACAGTACAGCCAAGCCCCAGCTGTGTCAAGATTACAGAGCACCTTTCCTGCTGCCACAGATGGGTGGACTCACCTCACTGAATCGAGACCACCTAGATACAAAGCTTGGGATGGTCCTGACACCACTGCAACAGGCAATGGCCCTGCCATTTGTCCTCCTGAGGAACAGAAGACATCAGCAGCCCCTTTCAGCTCCAGGAGCTGCAATTATCCCTTGTGATGCCCCACAGAGCTTAACCTTTTGGGGCAAACACAGAAAGGGTGGCTGTTGTGAGCTGCTGTGAGCTCTCACTGGGACATCTCACACCATCTGGTCACAAATCCTCTCCTACTCCACAGGCTGCTGGCATTCAGCTGCTTATTGTGGCACAGTCTGGCAAGGGTACCTTCCCCTCCTGCCCACCATGATGGGGTAAAAGTGGTTATCAGGGACTGGAATTTCACTTTTTGCCTCTTTTCACGGTGCTGAAGGACAAGCTGGACCAAGCGTCACTCTGCATGGGTGCAGATACTTGCTCCAGGCTCTGTCAGGACCCGTCTGGCCACACTCAGCCACACAAAGCATCCATTTCTCTCCAGAGACATGAGGACACACCGTACCCTAGGTGTGAGTCAAGCCTGGGTTTCAGGATGCCAAAGGCAGCCACTTCAACCCCCCAAAGCTTTGACTTCAAACCTAAAGCTGAGGCCAACGACTGGGTGGAGGCGAGGGACAGGGTGGGATCCCGTCGCTGCCTTTGCAGATCTCATTTGGAGCTGCACGGGCACAACCCTCAACAAACAGGCATCACATCCAACCTCACGTCCACTGCTCCATCCCTGGTAGATCGGGTCTATCGGGTGAATCTGGGCCCAAGTTACAGCTTTGCAGCTTCAAGCCTTAGAAGTTTTAAATAATTATAAGTCATAGCCTCGCATCTCAGATCGAGCTCCCTTTTGGATCACCCAAGCCCCAGCCAGGAGTGCTAAACCAGACAGGCAGGACCAGAAAATGTTCCCATCCTACCTGTGCAAAGAGGAGCCTCCACTCCACACCCTTCCAGTCTGCCCCTGGGGTATCCGTCTGACAGGCAGAGCAAAGCTTTGCTGTTTAAGGCAGCCTAATCCTGCAATCCTTACATCAGTGGGGCCAGATCCTGGCTCTCCTGATACACCCAAGGTTGAGCCCTTCTCGATTCACCCAAGGCTGGGACGCAGCTGGGAAGGACGGTGGGAATGACTGCAAGGGGCAAGAGAGGGGACAAGATTTGGGGCCATCACACACCAAGCAGCTGAGCACAAGCAGCGATAGCTCTTCCCTTTTCTCCATTTCCCTTCCGCCTCTGCAAACCCCTCTTAGCTTCATCCAGTGAGCAAAGCTCAACCCAAAACCGGGTTACAGTGGGGTTGTAACTGCACATGTTGGAGAGTCAGAGCCGGCCAGCCAGATAGACACGCACCAAGCCCTCACCCTCAGCCCCTTTTAACTTTAACTTTTCCCCCCCCCCTCTTTTTTTTCTTTTCTGTTCTTTTTTGTCTTCGGTCCTCCAAGTGGGTGGGGAAAATCCCGGGTGTCAAACTTCAAAAGGGAAGCCTGAGTTCACATAGCATTCATGTCCGAGGCGCTGCCTAACCACAGGCTCCTGCCTGCACCCACACCCGGGGCCAGCAGGAGCCCGCGTGGGGCCCAACAGGTCGGGCACTCGCAAAGGGTGCAAGAATGCTGCTGCCTCCCCTCCCTGCAGCCCGCTTTGGCCAGGGATGTCCGTTTGCCCATCCACAGCTTGGTGCACCAGGTAAGCCAGAGATAAAAGGAAGGTTTGGACATGAAGCCCTGCTCAGGAGGGTTGCAGGGCCGGGATTCAGCTCCCTGCCAACAAGCCCATCCCCAAAGCAGAGTTCCTGGAAATCAGCTCTGCAGGAAGGAGAGAAAACCTCTTGCCTTCTTTGCCCTGCTCAGCACCATGTCCCCAACAGCAGCTTTGTGGCACAACATAGCAGCCCTGCCACACATCCCGTGAGACATCAGAGAAGCACAGTACAGCCCTAGGATGCTTCACACCAAATATTTTGCTTTGTGCATTTGAATTTCACTCTTGGTCTGGGTGATTTTTGCCAAAGACTCTGTCCAGCTGAACAGAATGGCCAGACCAAGGAAGAAGCAGAGCACAGACCAGCAGAGAGGCACAAGATGTGCTCTGTGCTGTAGAGCCAAAAACCAGGAGGCACGAGGAAGCAGCCTGTCCTCTGCAAGGGCTTGGGTGGGGATGAATGGCTGGACAAAGCCATCCGCACCAAATCTGCTGTGCAGAGCTCAGGTGCTCTCTGCACATTGCAGAGCCAACATGGGGCAACAAAGCCACCAACCTCAGCCTTGCGTTGCTCCCACCTACAGCAGCCCTGGTCTGCACGAGCCACCTCCTTCACATCTCTTGGTTTCCAGATTAACAGAGCAGGGCAGTTTGGACCTGGTGCTTTCATAACAAACCTATTTTCTTTCCCCCAGTCACCTGCAACAGAAGAAAAACAGGCACACCGACAGTCGAAGGAGATGTAGCATCTATTTGATTTTCTATTGTACTCCTGAATAGTAAGCTAAAGCCTATTCACAGCTGATTTGGTTCTGTTTTCAGTGGCATTTGAGACCTTCAGGCTTCATGGGGAGATGAGCTCTCCCCACAGAAGAGCTGGCAGGAGCCTGCCTTGCAGAGTTAGCAGCCAGGCTGGTCCTGGGAGGTGAGTCCAGAAATCCCACACAGAGAGGAAAAGGGGGATGCTCAGAGCAGGAGAGCCCAAACCTGCAAGCCCACACTAGGAGCCCCACAGTTAAAGAGACTGGAAACAGCTTCACTCCCTGTCAGGAGCGGAGAGAAACATCAGAGCGGCATTTTGTTGAAAGGGGATGAGCAGGAGCATGGGAGGATGTGTTGATGCTCCCTCCCCAAAGGAAAGGGCACAGTTTTCAGTGAGAAAAAGCTGTCCTGGCTCAGTAGCTGTGCCAGGGAGGACGGGGAGCACTGGACGAGCAGTGCTACAGCCTCCCCTGATGCCCAGGGATGCATCAGGGCAGCTCTGACACCCAAGTCGACCCAGAGCATCTCTGGCAGCTCACCTCTGCCAACCATCGCCTTGCAAGTACACATGCCATGATTTTAGTCCCACTCTCCCTGTTGGACACACAGTTTGTTTGGATGTGGTGTCCTGAGCCACGACAGCAAGCACTGCCTGGGAATGGGCTCTTACCCCAGCTGCACCACCAGGCACATGGGCTCTTGAGCATCCGTACGGAGTTTAGGATCAGATATCAGAATATATAGGACACCAGCCTGCTAAAAGCCTCAAATAATGATTCCTGAATACAGCGGAGGCAATGTGGTTAGGGACACGCATCTACCACAGATGCCTGCTCTCAAAATACCTCCTGCAGGCTTGGCTCCAGCAAGGTGCTCACCTCCACCAACTCGCAGAGCCACTCGAGAGCTGAGAAACAAGCAGTCACGCTTTTCCATGCAGCCCACGCTGCCCAGCAAATATTCACCCTGTGTCTAACCTGGTGAAAAGCCCTTTTCGATTGCATTTGCCCTCTGTTCCCCCTCCAGGTAATCAGGTACCCCAGAGCACCCTATCATGCAGATGTGGGAAGGATGCTTTGAGCAGCACCCTGTTGCAGTGAAATAAACCGCTGCTCCAGGATTGCTGGGATGAACCTTGACTTTAAGCAAGGGCTCAAACATCCTGGAGTTGCAGGGGGGCTTGAGAGGAGGAACATCCTTGCAGTGAAGTAGCCAAACAGCAGCACTGTGAGCCCTTCCCGAGGAGTGGCAGGGCAGGAGGTCCCCAGCATCTCCCTGGGGCTGCCCCCAGCAAACTCTTCAGCCCCCCAACACCCCTCCAAAGGGGCTTCCACTGCAGGACCCAGGCAGGGGGCCAGGAGCCAAAGGGAGGGGGCTGCCCTTCCTCCAGCCTGTGAGCCGGGGGGGAACGCACGTGACTAGGTGTTGGCTTGGATTTCCAAGCCCTGCAACAGCACCAGCTGCTCCTGCCCGTCCCTCTCCCCCCAGAGAGGCCCACAGATCAGGTTTCCCAGGCCAATATGTCCAGGTGAGTCCCCACAGACCTGGACAACATCCCTTTCTCTGCAACTATTCCACAGAGACATTGGACCAGCCCTTCAGCAGGTGAGCACTGGAGCATCCCCGTGGGCTCTGGCCGACACGTCGGCGAGGGGAGCCAGCACGTCTCACCGCCCGTGAGCCCAGGGGATGCAAGCGCTGTGCTGGGCAGGGACTCACCCCGGCAGAAAACAGATCTGGGCCGCTCCAGAACCAAAAATAACCTGCCAGCTGCCTGGGAAGAGAGGAGAGCCAAGTGCGCACAGATCACACACATGTCAGGAGGGGAGTCATCTGCACCCATCTTCAGGGATAACGGGAGGAAGCATGGTTTTCGGTGCAATTCAATGGATAACAGCAGAGCAGTGGCATAAAACAGCCTCCAGGCCTTTTTGGGCAGCAAAGCAGCAGACAGCCAATACCCCCAGGGCCCCATCCTCCATCTGGGGAAGAGCTGCTGTGCCTGGGAGCCGCAGAGCGTGCTGGTGCAGCTGTGCCGAGGAGCAGAGACCCCTGCTCCGTCCCTCCTCTCCTCCCCCAAGAGGCAGCAGCAGCAGCAACCAGAGCTGCTGGGAGCCAGGAGAACTTGCAAACTCTTGCTGGGTGGGAGGGCGTTCTCCCACCCCCAGTTGCTCCAGCAGCAATTATCTAGAAAAGCGCTCTCAGCCCGAGCAGAGGTGAGCGGTGCTCAGAGCAGGCTGGAGAAGCAGGAAAGAAAATCCAGATGTGCAAACAAGAGTAAGGAGGCACCAGGGTCTGTTCACATCTCATGCCAGCCTCCCGCCAGAGGCTTTTGGTGCAGCCACACCTTGTGTTTTCAAGGAGCAGTGAGAGCCCTGATCCTCACAGCTTTCGAGGAGGAGGATAAGGTAGAGCTTTTTGTCCCTTGAGTTAGCTGTGATGGCCACGCAGGGCTCGGGAGCGATGGCAGCACGGAATCCAGAGCTGCCTTTGGGGTGAATGCAGACAGCCCTTCAGCAGACACAAGGTTACCATGGCCCACACATGTGCCACCACAAAAGGAGCAGAAACAGGACATTCACCCACCAAAAAACTTCACACTACCAGCACTGGAAAGGTGCAGTTCCTTCTCCAGGGCTTCCTGGTGCTCTGTCACTCAAGGACACTTTCCCTGGGAGATGTTCCCAAGCAAGGACACAGATTTTCCATATCAGAAAAATATGATTTTCCAGTTTCCATAATCACACACCAATCACTACCAGGACCAGGGCATGGGATTAGGCTGAACTAAAGAAGCAGCAGGTAACATTTCTGCATCAACCTACACTTTAAGGAGTCAGTTTTCCCTCATCTTTCCCAAACCTTCCAGTTTTCTTGCTTCTTCCCACCACCGAGACACTCACAAATGACGTGTTTCAGGACATGCCACCTCAGAGCAGGTCAACACCTGCCCCAAAACCCAGGCAAGGAGAGGAATGACCTGGTGCAAGTCACTCAGCACCCCAACTTCATCAGCCTTCTGAAGGCATTGGCATTGCTCATCTCCAAACAGCATTCCCGCAGCCCAAGGGAGGGCATTTGCAGGGCACACCTCGTGGAAAAGCTCTATAAAACAGGGCCGAGCCCTTGTCAGGTACAAGCTGACCTCAAAGAGCAGAGCCGCAGTGGAGCTGACCTCAAGGGGAAGGCAGGAGCATCTCCAGCCAGGCTTGGGAGGGGAGCTGGCAAGAGCAACACAAGGGTACAGCGCTGCAGGATGCCAGTGCTCACGTTCACCCGCCGCCTCCTGGGGTTGTGCATGGGATCAGAGCTGCTTTGCCTGAGCCAGTCTCCCTGGGCAGGAGGAGACAAGCAGGAGCTTGGTGCTCCTGGAGCAGACATCCTCCCTGCTCCGGCGGCAGAAGAATAAAGCAGCATTGAACAAGTCTTGGGCTGTCGGCTTCCCAGCACCTTCAGCAGTGCAGTCCACGCCAGCACGGCGCTCCTGCACCTCCTTTCCCCTCCTCAGCATCACTGTGTCTGCAGAGAAGGAGCGGCTCTGCTTCCCAGCCCAGGGGTAACAGCGGCTGGGGAGGGATGGAGCTAGTTCCTCCCCATTTCCCAGCCCCGGGTCGCTGCACCAGCCAGAGGGGAGCATCTCCTTCCTGCTGCCCCATCTCCTGGTGCAACCAGGGCCAGGGAGGAGGCCCCCACGCGGGGCTGTCACTTCCCCGGGAAAGGCTCATCCATGCAGAGTGGAAGAGGAGTCTCCTGCTACGAGGTGAAACCAGGGAGCCCTGGCACTTTCCAGCTCCACCGTCAGTTCCCTGTGATGGTTTGGGTAGAGCTGCTCGGTCCAGGTCTTCCTCCCCCTTGCAGGAGAAGGGAAGGCACTGGCCCACCTCCCATACCCAGACTCTGCTCACTGTGCTTCATCAGGAAAGCCCACACGCAGTTTTGCTCCAGACTCTCTGGTTGCCATCAATAAGTCTTCTGGACAGGAGGTTTCAGAGCCTGGCACTGCTGGCTCTGCCCAACCTACCTTACCAGCACGGGGTAAAAAACCGTAACTTTGCTCTCCAATGTGGGTCCTCAAAGCACCCATGGGGGATTAAGACCTTGCTGCCCTGACCCTCAGCATCCCGAAGGACTGAGTGGTAACTCAGACACACAAAGAAAGCAGAAGCTCCACATTGGTGCTCTGCACCAACTAAAAGCCTTTTATTTCATTTCACTTGCTCTCTCATTTCAAGCTAGCCGCCAATACCTTGGGAAACACAGGCTAGAGAGACTTAGGATTTATTTTTGAGAGCTTAACATCCATTATGCTCTTAAAAAATTTATGCCCTTAAGCATCTCCATAGTGGCTGCTGAACACCCATTAAAAAAATTTCATCCATTGCTTAAGCCTGACAAGTCTCACCTTCGAGAGATACCCATAAAGACCCGGCAAGACGCTCAGCTTGAGCCCTGGGCTCCTAAGACCTGACCATAGCACAAACTGCCCTGGGAAAGACATTATCCCCCCAAGAGAGCGAGACACCAGAGGTGAGGTTTATATCCCAGAGCAACCACTACGTGCTGACTTTGCTGCAGATGACTGTGGCAGGACAGCTTGACGTGTCAGTTGGAAATGCAATTAACTTCGATGTGCAAGGGGATAAGGGAAGAACTGAGGTTCCTATGGATGCAGTTGCTTGGCTCTTAATTCCTCTAGCAACGCTAGCCTAGCGATGTTATCCACATTTCATTTCTACCCTTTCCAGAGAGGGAAAAGTTCCCTTCAGCCTTAGGAATGCCTGTGTGCATGGGAAAGCCACAACAGCATGCAAAGAGGCACTGCACCAGGAGCTGTTTGCAGCCAGCTTCACCTCCAGTACCCCCAAGCCACAGCTTCTGCCACCTTGTCCAGCAGCTGCATTTCACACTTTGAGGCTTCTGCTCCAACATCAGAGCAGGAAGGGTCCAGGCTTGGTCTGGGTCCGAGTAGGACTGTGTCAGAAAGCAATCAGCTCAGGGGACACGGAGAGGTACACACCTCAGCAGCCCCGGTGCAGGGATCCTCCATGGCACCTGCTGCAACACAATCATCATAACGTGTTAGGCAGCCGTGAGGCTGCTGGTATAAGGCTCCTGAATGGCATACAAGGGATGAAAAAGCAAAAAGGAACAAGCAACAGAGGTAGACAGGCCTGCAGGGGAGCTTTCCTGTGCCCTCCTCCACCAGACAGCTTCACCAGGTCCCCATACAGCCTGTGACACACACCCCCTGCCCCAAATGCTGTATCAGGGCTTACACAGCCTCACAAGAGGGTCCCTGCTGGGCCAGGCATGGCATGCACACGTACAGGAGCTGTTTGCAAGACAGCGAGTGTCAGCGTTGCAGCACCAAGGAGTGCAGGGAGTAAGTGACTGGACCAAGGTCAGGCAGCATGACTGCATGCTGAGCCCACAGCGTGCACCACCTCAGACAGCCCCCAGAGAGCAGCCAGGCACAGCAGGAGATGTTAGACTGAGCCCCCACCCTGCCCCCTGCATCCAGGCGAGACAAATTTATTTCCTCCTACACGATTGCCTCTCTTCACACCTCGCCCTAAAGGATGCACTGGTCACTCTGTGCACCCGCATGCTGCTGTGGGCTGATCGCAGAAGGACAAGGACCCCCCTAGGCTTCTTATTTCAGCATCCATGAGACAACAGGCTGGCTGCACCTGCAGCACAGAAACAGCATGGACTCCCTGTACCCTGGGTGCTGTGGGCTCCTTGCTGGATGCAGCAGCCGGCAGCTTGCCGCAGGCAGCCTTTCCCACTCCCCTTCTTTCTTCTGCACAGAAAAGAACCTGGTGCAGACTCTGCTGCAACCCAGAAGGGCTTTTCTGCTGCCCTCGATGCACCCAGGTGGTGACAGCTGCACAGGTTGTGATCCAGCATCCGACCACACTGGTCCCTGCATGCAAGGCATCCAGGTCCTGGCACTGCAGGTCCCTTCGCAGCCACAAGCTCTGATGGGCTTCAGCCCTTCCACTCCCACTGTGCCACATATGTACCAGGGGCTTTCTGCTCCCCAGGGAAGAGTTCATCTGCTCTGGGTAAGAATTTCACTCAGACAACCCCAAATCCAAGCAAGACCAGCAGCTCTGCCTGCTGCCAGCCATGCTGGGCCAGGCACCGGGCTGGAAGCAGTATGGACACAAGTCTGAACTCGCAGCATGGACCAGTTGGAGCCCAGTTCCAGGCAGGATCAGGCGTGCCCAATACTCTCTCCAACACCTGCACCCAGGAGGGAAAAAGAATAGAGTGCGG
The DNA here is from genome assembly GCA_034008185.1 of Gorsachius magnificus. NCBI lineage: Eukaryota > Metazoa > Chordata > Aves > Pelecaniformes > Ardeidae > Gorsachius > Gorsachius magnificus. The sequence goes on from CM067094.1 coordinate 6,500,913, forward strand.
CCCCTTGGCAGGCAAGCACCCAACCCCAGGGCTGCAATGAGGCTGAGCTGCACCCAACAGCCCAGGACAGAAAGGCCAAGCCAGAGCACCAGGCTCAGCCCTACCACCCAAGCCCTCCCCTTGCCTTCACGCCGATGGCAACCCACGAGTGAGCTGCGGTGTGCGACTGTGGAGAGCACAGGCTGGCCTGGGCCATCTGCCCTGGAGCATCACCCAGCACCAGCCAGCTCAGCTGCCGGCTCCCTGCAGCATCACAGCCCTCCCCACCTGTTGCGTTTTGGTGGTTATTCCTGCTTTTCCAGTCAGCAAGGTTCCTATGCTGCACTCCAGCAGCCCCTCTCCAGTGCATTTGCCTGCCAGAGGGATTTCATCCCCCTCCGCCGGGGCTCAGAGGGGCATGGAGGCAAGGACCCCCAGGACAGGGCAGCAGGGACAAAGCAATTCAAAGCAACCAGCCCACAGCTGGCAGGCTCTGCTGGGGCAGATGTTTCACGGACACCATCATGGTCCCAACACAGGGTTGCTTGCTCAGCTGCAGCTCCCACCCCCCCAGCTGCCCCATGGCAGGCAGGAGCTGCCAGGGGGCTGGATGCTTCGCTGCCATCTCCCTCCAGGTTTGCACAATCTGTCTAGAGGTAGCTGCTGGCAAGGGGCCAGGCAAGCCGCAGTGGCTTTGATGTGGGTGTCTGCTGGGCACATGCCAGGGCCAGGCCAGGGTGTTTGGCTGGAGGCACTGGGTGCCAGACTGAATTATGCCAGTGGGGAAGAAATCTCCGGGTCACGGCTCTGCCACAGCGGCATGAGAAATCTGCCTCACTGCCCACGCTGTTGCTGCTCCCCGCTTCGCTCCAGAGCTCTTTCGCTGTGGGGCTCACAAGCAGGGATGTCTCCCCTGCGAGGGAACAACCACAGCACTGATTTTTCCATGGCATGGAGAGCACCGGATGGTTCGACACCCACCTCCCGGCAGCACCAGGCTCCAGGGCACGTTGTGCTGGACCCGGAGGATGCTCTGGAGGCAATGCAGGACCAGAGGTAGTCCAGCATCACGCACGCAGGCCGGCGGCGAGGCAGGCCCACTGCTGTGCCGGGCTGCCAATGCCCAGGCACCGAAGGAGTTACTGAGCATGGGAGATGTCATTAATAACGAAGGCCATGCGAGTGATTTTTATCTTTAAAAAGCCCACAGCCCAGGTTGCATGGCTCCGCTAGGGAGCTCACTCGGGCACAGCCACTGCTCCTTTAAGGTATTTAACAACAAAGTGGGTGAACACGCTGGCTCCTCCCCGAGACTGTACATTCCCTCCGGGTCCCCCCGCCCCAGCCACCAGTGGCAGCGGGGACCCCCACGTGAGGCCCGGACTACCAGTCCCGACATCCCCCGGGCACCCCCAGGGGGCTTGCTCCCTGCCGGGGATTGTAGTCCTCCCACCGCTGTCCATCCATCCGTCTGTCTGTCTGTCCATCCATCTGTCGCAAGGCCATGCTCCCCCCCCAGCTGCACTGGAAGGGCACTGCTGGGGAAGGCTGCAGTTTCCATCGAAGGCAGGCAGCGATTAACCATTTCGGAGCCCCGCATCAGCTGGCAGCCTTAATTGCACATGCTTGGAGTCACTTCCAGCAAGGAAGGCGACCCCCCCTGTGCCTGAGGCCAGGAGCCCAGGCTGGTCCCATGCACCATCCCCACGTTCAGACCCCACCCGAGCCACAGCTCCAACTTGAATACAATTTTTGCCCCAGTCGTCCTCCCTGCAGGCTTGGCAAGCACAGGGAACGGGGAAGGATCTGCCGCTTTGGTTGCTCTCAATGCCAAGCACCACCACCCGGCACTGCAAGCCCCAGGAGGGTGGTCTCACTGGAGGTGGGCAATTCCTATTGCAGGAGTTGCCCAACAGCCCCCTGTGCCAGATGCTGCCAGACACTGCCTGCGTGGTAAGACAGGCCCTGCCCTGTGGAGATGAGCATCTAGGAACCCCTGGACAGGGTAGGTGGGAGGGGAAACAGAGGCAGAGAGACACGATCAGCCCTAGATCGTAGTCGCCTGGTCTCCATGCCCTCCCATCACCACATAACAGCTTGCTGCCTGGGCTCCTCCCAGAGCCCACTGGTCCCATCATCAGTAGGGAGCACAGCTACAAATCCCACTCAGTCCCTGCAAGTCCCATCCTGCTCCACCCGGGGCAGATGGGAAGGGGATCTGCAGGTAACATCCCTCATTCATGCTGGTGATGGAGACAGACTTTCCAATTAGGGTAAGGACTGTGCTCCAGCACAGCCACACATACAGCTGTAACCCAGGGGCAGACCAAGCCCGGGGATCAACCCTTGGCTATGCAGCACTAAAGACTTTGGGATATTTGACCTAGCAATTAAATAGGGTTGCTATCAGATACCACAGCCCAGCAAATAGCCCTGGCTGCCCAGGGCATCTCACCCCTCCTGGAAGTGATGCTCTGGGGTGACAGCAGCAAGACCCCAAAGCAGCTCTGTGGAGCTGGTTGCCACCAGCTGCCAGGGAAGCCCCTTGTGCAGACCTGCTTTCTCCAAGGCGGTGGTGGTCACGTCTACAACCTCCAACAAAACCAACTCCAGAGACTTGGCACCAAACACAGAGAACAATTTTGTGGCCCTTCTCTTGGTTTCTCCCCAGGAGATGGGACCAAAGACCAGCATGGAGAGGTAGCCTGACTGCTCAGCACACAGCCAGACCATGGGGACAAAAGCACATTTCCCAGGCAAGGGTGGAGCTCAAAGCTGTCCTTTAGCCTGGTGTCCACTTCTCCATAGGCTCTAAGTGATACTTGTTCCCATCCCTAACCCAAGAGCCACCACAGGTCAAAGCATCCTCCCAGGAGCAACCCCACAAGCCATGGTCACAAGTCCCCTGGGTGAGGGACGTACCAGGACCTACCTGGACCCCCCTGAAGCCCCAGTCTCCAGCTCTGCCTAGATGAGAGCTAGTGCTGAGCACAGCCAGGTTGCATGGACAGAAGCATCCCAAATTTTCTAGCCCTTTGGCACAGCTCCCACACGTCAACCAGGAAAGCACCCATGCAGCTGAGCCCAGCCTGGAGGAGCTGCGCAGCCCTGCAGTCAGGCTGAGCTTTGCTGCCATCGCCACTGCAAGCTGCAGGACTTGGATCACCAGCAGGTCACTGCAGAGCGTGGCAGAGGCTGTGGGTACCTTGACCCCTGCAGCAGCTCAGAAACACTCCAGAGAGCCATGGGGATGCCACTGATGCAAGGCCCCCTTGTAAGCCACCAGGCAGCCACCACAGTGGCTGTGTCTGCCCCGCACAGGCAGCAGAGGAGCTCCCGGTGTCCCTCATGCCCCCAGAAGGGTGACCACCATGTCCATCAGGGAGCAATGACAAGCTCCCTGTGGTGGCAGGGTCCAGGGGAGCACCCAGTCCAAGGCACAAAACACTAGGTCACTGGAGGGAGTGGATACCAACTTCATCCCCTCTTCGCAAAAGAGCTGCTCCTAAGCTTGCCGCACCTAGTTTATCTTGCAACTTTAGCATCCCGCAATGGTTTTGCAGGAAATCCACGTCCTCCACATGCCAGAAATAAGGAGACAAGGCATCAGCAGAGACCAGCACAGTAGGACAGGCTTGCTAGAGACCTGTGCCAGAAGCTTTATAATGCTGCTGCTGCAGAGCATTACCCCAGCGGCTCTGGGTGCCAAGCAAGCCAACCAAATCACACCAAGACCAACTGGGATGCTGCAACCCCCCCATGAACACCCACAGCTCTGCTTACACCATCAGCAGCTCCTTCCTCCCCAGCTCTAGCAAGGAACAGATCTGCTACTGCAGACCGACCTGCAGGCACAGCAAGCCAGCAGCAAAAGTATGCATGGGCTAAAAAAAACATTGGCACAGGCAGAGGCCCCCTTCTCCTTTGGGTCACGTCACCAGCTGGTCAACACAACCAGCATTTACCCACTCGTGACAGGATGAGCTGAGCCCACTGCAGTGGCGATCAGCAATAAGATCCTGGTAGCAATCACCTCCTCAATTCCAACCTCCCAGGATTAGTCAAAGCAAGAGTCATGCAATTCCCAGCCAAGGGGATCTCCCAGCATTTTGGTAGGAGCACAGGAAGCACCGGGAGTGTTTGTAAGCACCACCTTGGGCACATGGATGGGTTAGGCTGTGCTTGGCCAAGCAGCAGTGAGAGGCCATGAAGCAATGGCAGGGAAGCTTACAGGTTGCACCCACACCCTGCACAGCAGTGCTCAGGGTACAAGAAACATAGGAAATGAGTCTGTGAAGTTAGGTAGGAAGAGACCAGATCAAAGGACTGAGCACTTCATCCATGCCCCGTGCCATAGGGGTGCTTGGGAGGCATTATACAGCTCCCCAGCTAAAAGCAAGGAGGAACAATAATTAAATGGATGATTTCTTGATATGGTTTTGTCCCTATTTTCTCCAGGGCTTTACACAAAGTGTCTGACTATGGTACCAGAGCTGTGAGAAAGAGGTAATAGCTACAACAGCGGGGTGACAGCCTTACCCATCGCATGCTCAATCAGTAGGATGGATATGCTGCTCCGAGGGCTGATGGCTTCTGGAGCCAACATGCACCATCCCCCACTGTCTGCAGCAGACCCCGTGAGTTCGTGCTACGGGTGCCCTCAAGTTGGGGGGCAGCTTGGGGGTCCAGGCAACATTATACCTGCCCGGCACAGGGGAAGGGGCGGCAGAGGCCAGCGCTGCTCCCAGAGCTCAGCCTGAAAACCTTGTTCTGGCTTGTTTTCCCACTGGCTTTGGGTGCCTGACTTGTAATAAGTGAGCCTGAAAAGCAGGCTCCTTTTCAGACATGCCAGGCACCCACAGCTCCAACTCGCAGACGCGTCTCCAGGGAGTCAAGTTCCAGGTGCACCCAAAAAACCTCATGTTTCAGCCAATACCCAAATGCCTCCGCTTCCTTGTCTGAGAAAAGATGGGCAGTGCCTGAGCCCAGGACTCTGAGGCTCAAGGGGAAATCGCTCTATAGCAGCCAGTCTAATTGCACTGAAATTACAAGATCAAGCAGTAAATTCACGTCTGTGTTCGTTGCTCTGGGTGGCAAAGCCGCACCAGCAAGCACATGATCTCCAGTCGCTGCAACTTCATGTTTCATTGGAAAGGGAAGGAGGGGGTTAATGAAGGAGAGCATTGCCAGTTGGAAGTGCTACCTAAAAAGGGTTTCTCCTACTAGCTGAAGCAAAATGGTTTCTCTTGCCAGCTTGTTTACTCTGCAGCTGAGAGCAGCGGACCGCCAGGTTTTGCTGCTGGAGCCCGCTGCAGGATCAGCCCTGGCAGCAGGACATCAGCAGGGCTGGACCAGCTGCGGTACAGTCACACCATCCCCAGCCCAGGGCCTGCCCCACGGCACCCACACTGGCCCCCGGGACCAGCAGCATGTATGCAGGGAAACCGGCAGCTACAACCCTCCAGACAGCAAATCCTGGGCCCATCCTCCTTTCCTTTGGGGAAATAATGGTATCGCCATTTAATGGCCAGTTAAAAGCTGCAATTACATTTAACCGAGATGGTTTCAGACCAAACGTTCCCTCCAGCAGTAGGGTCCTTAGGGCCCTTTCCCATGGGAAGTGTACACAAACCCCAGTGGAGACCAGGGAATAGGGATGCTGGACAGGACACCGAGATTTTCCTGGGAAAGGTGAGCACCAAACAAACCCATCCTGCCCCAGCTTGCTGCTGCAGAGCCAGAAAATGGACAGGACTCGTTATCCTCTTTTAGAAAAGCAGAGGGTACAGTCATATGCCAAGACAGGTATCAGCCAGATTCCTGTCTCCAGGAGATTTTGGAGTCCACAGGCCAAACTGAAGCAGCACAGCTTTCGTAGCACACAGACCATCCCGGCTCCAGGATTAAAGCCACCGTGTCTGCAAACAAAACATTTGCACCCGCCAGGAGAGCCAGCCGGGGAGGAGAGGCAGCCTGCAGCAGCCGCCGACCTCGCCAGCCGCAACGCAGTGCCCGGCAGTCAGCGAGAGGATCAGGCCCGTGTTTTATAGCCTTTATATTAATTACCCAGAGTCTAAATAAGATTAAAGTTTTAATTCCATCTTCATCTCCTAGAGGCTCCTGCTGTGCTCTTGGGTTTTCCTGGTGCCACGAAGCTTCTCAGGCAGCTACAGCAGAGGGCACTTCCCTGACAGCCAGAGACAGCAGCAGCACCTCCCGCATCAGGGTTGCCCCACGATGCCCAAACAGCTCCGAGTATGCACCACCCTCTGCAAGGCCTTCTGCACCTCTATAAATCCCTGACTGCTGCAGGCAGGGCCCTGCAAAGTCCACCTGACCCTTCAGTTAGAGCCACGACCCGAGGCCAGCGGGGCCACGTGATGATTAAAGAGCAGAGGGCGGGCACCAGGCAGCATCCCAAGGCCACACTGCAAGTCCGAGCTGAGGCAGGATGGTGAGCTTGAGGAAGAGGATGTCTGCCAGGGCGATGCTTTGTGGCCGGCACTGACCACGCTGCCCAAGCCAACCCTGTAGCATCTGACCGACGGGCAATTCAAGCTCTTAGCCTGGACCACCTAGGCTGGAGCTTTACAGCTGGAGATGGGCCAGAGAACAGCAAATGCCAGCTGAGCCAGAGAGGCAATCACTGCCTACACTGGCAGGGAGGAAGATGTGGCACGGGCTGGCAGCAGCAGCGCTGGCTGCCCTGGTTCCCCCACACCCAGGAGGCCACAGGAAACACTGCAGAGCCGCAGCTGGGGCTCAGTCCATGAGCACCAACGCCACGCGAGGGCAGAGCCTTTGATCTCGCTGAGCGGGAGCAAGGCCTGGCTCCAGCTACCGAAGCACCCAAAGCTCAGCACTGGTCTGTGTGATGTGCCCCAAACCCCAGCCCTGCTGCACCCCATATTATCCGTGCAGACAGCTCCGTGTATCACCTCCCACATCTCCAGCTGCAGCACAGCCACAGCCTTAAAAAAGCCAACCTGCAGCCAGGAAGGGTTGCAAGAGAGGGAGAGTGGTGGAGGAGAGAAAGGAGACAGGGCAATCCCCCACCTCAGATGCTGCCCATACCCACCACCTTGAGCTACAGTCACTCTCTGGAATGGGTTGTGATTATTTTCCACATTACAGACAAGGAAAGCGGGTCAAGAGCATCCTATAAGAGCTTGGGAATGCACAGAGTGTCATTCACCCTGGTTTGCATGGCTGAGGACAGATTGCGGAGAAGGTTGCTCCACAAACAAGGAGTACTTAGCCAAGCACCACTCAGGGGGCAACAAGCTGCCCCAGCCCAGCTGCTATCTCAAGGGCCCTTCCACAGGGAGAAAATCCTCTGTGGCATTGGGCCTTACTCCCATTTCCTTGGGTGGAGGACATGGGTGAGTAGAGCCAGGCCAGGAAGGAAGCAAAGCCCCCAGCCCTCTGAGCATGACCCCACAGCCCTGGGCTTTGCATGGTGCCCCCAAAGCTGATGAGCCCAGTGACCACATTGCACAACTGCCCCTGCAGTTTGGAGGTTGGGCTGCACTGGCAGGAGCAAGGTCTTCAGAGGTTTGCTATCAGTTTGCTGTGTGGTGGGCTTCGGAGGTTTGCTATCAGTTTGCTGTGTGGTGGGCATGAGGCTGCCTGTAAGGTATGCACGCTAGCACATCACCCAAAGCAGGCACCCAGCATGGGGAACCTCTGCAGTTCAGTGGGGAAACCCTCTCCTCGCTCCCCTACCTTCCACTTTCTACAGAAGATGCTGTTTCAGAAGCAACTCTGCAGCTCTCATTGCCCTGGCACCGCAGTCCCTCCCAGGCTCCCCAGCTCACAGCCTCCTCTGCCATCAAGACATTGCAGCCCCTTCCCTAAGACCCCACAGCTGTGCACCCTACCCCGGCTCTTACCTGCTGGCCAAGGGTTGCTCCTCTGTGGTGGCAGCAGCTTCCCCAAGTACTGCTGCTCCCCATACAGATGGCTGTGTCCCTCGGTGGCCAGGTCCCTTGAGCAGCCAGCATGAGGGCAGCCCAAGCTCCTGCACCCCCTTAGCCCCTAAAGCCATACATCCCACAAGGGCCACCCCATCACATGCACCCCTGTGAGGGACCACCCTCAGGAGCAGGGAGCTGCAATGCCCTGTGGATTTAAGGCACCTGTGTGCAACGAAGTGGGATGGGAGCCCTTAATTAGCAACAACCCGTGCACTTTGGGGGGAAAAACTGATGTGATTGGGGCACTTTATGAGCAGTGACTGATGCACGGTCCTGCTCCCGCGTGGGGGTAAGCGTGGGCTGAAAGTGAGCGCTTGCAAGGCGGGAGGAGGGGGGGTCCCCGCCGGGGGGGAGCCTGCTCGCTGTCGGGCCGCGGCGGGAACCGGCAGGGCTGGGGTGCCGCCAGCCCTTCGTAGCCTTTAACGCCGCAGGGCGGGGGCAGCCCCCAGCCGAAGGGCGTGCCCGGGGCAGAGCGGGGACGAGGGGCTGCGTCCAGCCAGGAGGGGGGCAGCCCCCCAGCGCGGCCGGGCAGGGCACTCCCGGAGGGTGCTGGGGGTGCCGGTACCCCCGGGGCGCTGGGGACAGGCAGTGCCCGGGGGTGCCCCTGTGAGAGGGGGGCGGGGCAGCCCCTGCCGCGTCCCCAGGGAGCGCCCCCGCCCTCGCGGCTGCTCGGGGCCGCCCACCCGGGCGGGAGCCGCCCCCTGCTCACCTGTGTGAGGGGAGGGGAGCGGCGCGGGGAGGCGGTGTCCCCGTCCCGCCGCCGCTCCGGCGGGACACCCCCCGCCCGGCCCGGCTGAGCCCCCACCCGTTCCCCGCTGCCCTCCTGGGCTGCGCCGCGCCCGTCAGCATTTGAACGGCGCGAGGGGCCCGCCTCGACCCTATTGGCCTCCGCGCCCGCCCGTCAGGCCGCCCGCCACCGCCCCGTTGGCCGCGCGCGCCGGGGGGGCGGGGCGTGGCCGGCGCGGTGCTATAAAAGGTGGGGGCCGGCCGGGCGGGCGCTCAGTGCCGCTGCGCGACAGGTACCGGCTGGCCCGGGGGGGGAGCGGTAGCGGGGGAGAGCGAGAGGGGGCGGGGCCGGCGCGCGTGCGCGCGCGGAGGGCGGGCGGGGGCGGCGCGCGGGGAGGGCGGGGGCGCGCGCGGCGCTGGCTGCACGCGCCGTGTGCCTGCACGGAGCGCGGCAGCAGCAGCAGCGGGAGCCACCGGCGCGCACGGCGATGCCCGCGCTGCTCCCGCCGCTGGCCGCCCCCTGAAGACGCCCCTCTCTATTTCCCCCCCTCTCCAGCGACCTCAGGCTCTTCCCCCCCCCTTCCCCTTCCCCCCCCCTTCTATTTCCCTCCCCCCCCCCCCCCCCGCCTCTTTATCCTCCTTTTTTGCGACCCTCCCGGCCGCCGTGTGGATGCGGCCCGGGGTGCCTGGCTGCGCGGGTGGCGAGAGCAGATGCTGAGGGGCCGGAGGAGGATGGAGTGCACCCTCGATGCGCAGAGTTTGATCAGTATTTCCCTGCGGAAGATCCACAGCTCCCGCACGCAGCGAGGCGGCATCAAGCTCCACAAGAACCTGCTCGTCTCCTATGTGCTCCGCAACGCCCGGCAGCTCTACCTGAGCGAGCGCTACGCCGAGCTCTGCCGCCGCCAGCAGCACTACCCCGACGGCGCCCCGCTCCTCGCCATGCCCGCCTGCCCGCCGCCCGCCGCCGCCGCCCCGCCGGAGCTGGCGGCGCTCCCGCTGCCCGCCGACACGCGGCCGGGGCGCGGGGCGGTGCGGAGCTGCTGGAGGGGCCGGTGTGCGCGGCGCTCCCGGAGCTGCAGCGAGCGCCTTGCAGAGACTCGTCCCCGGGCTTCTACCGGGCGGCCGGCAGCGCCGGTCCCGGCGGAGGCAGCGCGGCCCCGGGGCTGCTCTACGCCGCCGGCTGTGACTTCGGGAGCGGCGGGTCGCCGCACTGTAGCAGCCGCACCACGGTGCTGGATTTGGACACTCACGTCGTGACCACGGTGGAGAACGGGTACTTGCACCAGGACTGCTGCTCGCAGTGCCCCTGCTGCTGCCAGCCGGCACCGGGGCTCGCCTCCCCGCCGCCCGCGCCGGGCACCAAGCGCAAGTATTACCCGGGGCAGGAGGAGGAAGAGGAGGGGGTGGAGGAAGGGGAGCCGGGGGGAGGCGGGGTGGCGGGCGGCCCCCCCTTCGCCCCGTGCACCAAACGCGCCCGTTTCGAGGAGTACAGCGCCGAGCACCCCCAGGACTCTTCCAACATCTCCAACTTGATCTCCATCTTCGGCTCCGGTTTCACGGGGCTGGTGAGCCGGCAGCAGGCGGACTCGGAGCAGCCCCTCAACGGGCAGCTGTGCAGCAAGCAGGCGCTGGCGAGCCTGGGGGCCTGGACTCGGGCCATCGTCGCGTTTTAGAGAGGAGTGGGGAGCAAAAGGGAAGGGGGGGGTGGTGGTTGCAAAACGGGGGTGCGATCCGAGGGACAGCGGCTCCGGAGGGGGGGGGACCCTGAAACAAAGGCGGGGGGGGGGGGGGGAGGTTGGGGCGAGGGGAGGGGGGGTTGGGGGGTGCCGAGGGGTGCGCAGGGGAGGTGGGAGGGCAGAGCCACGCTAGTGTTTTATAAATTGTACAATAAAGGAAAAAAAAAATCTAAGATCTTGGGACTTTATTTTTGCAGAGATGAGGAAAAACAACAACAACAACAAAAATAAGCAAACAACTGAAAACAAAACAAAAAAATCCAAACCAACAACGAAGCACCTATTTAAATAATCCTCTTTGTGTCCGCCCGGGTGCTCTTCGCGGCGGTTTCCCGGGGCCGGTGCTGGCGGCCGGGAGGCGCCACGTGAGAGCCGGGCCCCGCCGCACCGGCCCCGGGACCCCGCGGCGGGAGCGCCCCGGGCAGCCCCGGTGGGTCCGGCCCCTCCGCCCCGGCTGGGCGGGTTTTGGGGTGCGGGGAGGGGAAAGCAGCCGCTGCCCCTTCGCTTTTGCGCGTTTCTTTATAAATTGAAAAGAAAAGAAAGGCAGAAATGAAAACATTTCAACTTTCCTCCCAGAAGGAACGCGGGCGAGGCGACCTCTCCTTCCCACCGCTTGTGCCAGGGTAACGCTGGAGGGTTACGCGAGCCAAATTTGGGGGGTGGGGGGGTAAAGCAGGGGCCGGGGGTCCCTCCGGGCTGCTCCCTGCCGCGCCGGGGAGGGGGCGAGCTGGCCCTGGCTGCCCCGAGCCCCGCCGCGGGGCGTGTTCGTGATGCCGCAGGTAACCGGTAACCGTGTGCCACCGCTCGCGTCCCCCTGTGCCTCTCGGGTCTCGCACTCGTCCTTTTTTTTTTTTCTCCCCCTTTTTTTTTTTTTTTCTTTAAGTAAGTTCAACTGTTCTGGTTTCAGCCTTCCAAAACATAAAACCAGCTTTGTTTGGTTTGGGAAGGATTGTTCCTTCTTAAGAGCCTCTTGTTTGGTTTTTTTTGCCAATTTTGGTTTTTTTTTTTTTTTTTAAAGAAAAACCTTTTGTTGTAAAAAGGTAGATTTTTCTGGTCGTGTCCCCCTCCCTTATTTTCTTTTTTGGTTGTTTGGGGTTTTTTTTAGCCTGCCCACTCCCAACTTCACGGTATCAGCACTATGTGTAACTGAGGATGCTTTGCCAAACGCTCTGTTGGGGTCTTTTTTTTTTTTCTTCCCCCCCCCTTCTTTTTCTTTGTTTGTAAGCCTGTATTTTTGTGCATATGGAATTGTATACCGCCGGGTAAAACTGTTCAGATTTGTTTAAATTTATAATCTTAATAAAAAGTCGATTATAAAGTTGCTGTGCCTTTGCTTTCCTTGACACCAGGGAAGCCCCCTCTCCCTCTGCAGCGGGGGAGCCTGTGCGGCGGCTCCGACCCCGCCGAGACTCCCCACCCCGGCAGCTCCCCCTTGTCCCCCCGCCTGGCAGGAGGCAACAAAAGCCCCAACCCCCCCCACCCCGGGCCCGGGGTGCCGCCTCCACGCTGCCTGGGCGGGGGGAGCCGCAGGACCCCCCGGCCCTGCCCCGCACCTGGGCAGCGCTCGCCGGGGCCGCGCCGCCGCCTCCGCGCCCCCCGATGCGCTCGGGAAGTTTTTTTTAAGTTGGAGTTTGTTATCACCGCGCGGGGCCGCTGGGTGGTGCGTGCGGGTTTTCCCTTTTCCCCCCGCCCCCCACCCCTTTTGGGGGGGGGGGGGCTTTTTTCCCCTCCCCTCCTTCACCCCAAAAGAGCGAGGCCGGGCCGCGCCTCACACACGCACACCCGGCCCACTGCAGGAGGGGAGAAACTTGGTTTGCCTGTTTTTGGTTTTGTTTTTTGTTTGTTTTGTTTTTGTTTTTTTTAAATCCCGTGCAGAACGCGCGGCTTCCAGCATCCAGCGCAAATCCCGCACCTGGAGCCGCTCCTCTGCGCTCCCCCCGGGACTCCTCCACCCGGACAACCGTCCCCCCCCAGCCCCGCGCACCACCGCGGGGGCGCAGCCTTCCCCTCTCCCGGAGAGAGCGGCCCCAAAAAATGGGATTGCGGAGGGGGGGGGGTGTCTGCGCGGAGCGCGTTGCAGCCGCAGAGGACCCGAAGCGCGCAGCTCCCCCCGCCCCGCTCCGCGCCCACAGCGCCCCCTGGCGCCCGCCGCGGGAGCTGCAGCGCCCCGCGGGGCCGGGGGGGACGGGACGGGACGGGACGGGACCCTGCTGCGGGGCAGGGGACGGGGCGGCCGCGGTGGGCTCTCCACCCGCCGCCGCCGGGCAGCCCGCTCCTGGGGCCGCGCTCCCCTCTCCTGCTGCTCCTCCAAACAACCCCGGAAAAATCAATTAAAATTAAAAATATAAAACCTACAACAACCCCCCTGTCCGCGTGCAGCGGTACCGGCGGGAGTGCAGCCGGGGGCACGAACGCTCTGCAAAACCCAGGAGCTGGGCGCTGTGGCCAGGGGAGATTCACCACCGGAGCCAGGGAGGAGAAGCCCCCTCCTGGCCCCGGCGCTAGGGCCGGGACCCCGGGGCAGCCCCGAGGCTCCACCGGTCCGGCCCGCTCCCCTGCCCCGGGGGTCAGGGCTCCCCAGCACCAAAGCGGCTGGGGGGGACCCCGGCAGCGGGATCCGCAGCAGCAGCGGCTCCTGCATGCACAGCCCTGGCTGCTGCGTTTGGGGGAAGTTTTAAAGCCCAGGTGCTTGTGCGGGTGCCCGCGGGTCCGCAGAGCCGGGTGCCTCATCCCAGACCCCGAAGAGCCCCTGGCCCGCAGCCCCCACCCCGGGCAGCCCAGCCAGAGAGGGGCAGAGTTTGCTTTTCAGCCGAGCAGCCACATGCACGCACCCCTCAGCCTCCCGAACCGCTCCCCGTCTCCCAGACCTTGGGGATACCAGCGGTAAAGACACCGTCACTGCGAGAAGCCCCCCGGTCCTGCAGGACTCCCCCCCGCCCCCTCCCCCAGGCGCACCCATCCCTTCCAGCCTCCCCTCTCCCGGGGGGAGCCAGCCCTCACCCCCGCTCACGGTGGAAGTTTCTGGGGCTTCAGTCAAGGTTTCAAAGGCTGGAATTGGGCAAAGACGCCTCCGCATCACCCGTAACCACGCGGGGTGGGGGGGTCGGGGTGCAGATGCCGCGGGGACACTCGCAAAAACCCCCGACACCGGGGAACGGGGGGATCCCGCAGCTCCGCGGAGCCGCCGAGGCTCAGGCGCCCTCGGCGGCGCAGTTATTTATTTATTTTCAACCCCGGTACATGACAGTTCTCCTCTTACGAAGGTGGCAGCAGCAGAAAGCCCATCACACAGCCTCTCTCCTGAAAGCGGAGCCTGGAAACCAGAGTCTCATCTGCATATTCATAAGTACCTGATAAATTAATCATGATGGCAGAAGCATTCAGGCTAGAAGGGAGGTGACAGGGGAAGGTTGCACCCCTCAACACAAGCCCATCCTCACTCGCACACGCTCCCCCGTCTTTCAGGCACAAAATATTTTGATCCCTTGGCGACTCGGCTGAGCACCCCCCGGGCAATCGCGGGAGGGGGGCCCCCCCCCGGTCGGCACCCATCTCCAGCGAGAGATGCTGAACAGATGGGCTGGAGCAGGGCAGGGGACCCGCAGTCTGAGGGGAGCTCAGCTGCCACCACCAGACACCCCCCCCAGCCCAGACACAAGCTCTGCTCCCACGTCAGAGCCTGTCCCCACCCCAGATCTGCCCCAGCACTGCCCGACCTTAGAGCCCGCCTTGCTGATGCCAAAAGAGCTTGACCCTAAAAATCCTTCCGTGCCCTCTCTCCCATTAGTGCCCCCTCAGCCGGGGGTGAACGGGCATCTCCGGGATTTTGTGCCCAGCAGCCCCGGAGTGGGAGCAAGGCGCAGAGGGGTCCGGCAGAGGGGGCAGGTGGAGTTTGGCTGGCACTGAGCTGCGGGAGGTAGGGGGAGGCCAAGGGGGGGACCCACACCTCTGTGGCAGAGGGAAGCACCTCCATGCACACACCACCCGCTCCGCCAGCTACCAGGCTGCTGTGGCCTTCCCTTCACCATGCAAAACACCCTCCACAAGGAGATCCAGTTCTTGGGGTGTCCTCAGCATCATTCCACTGAACCCCCTTAATTTGAGGGAAAGAGTCACCCAGACCCAGGGAGAGATGCTGCCTCCAGAAACAGAGACCCAATTCAACCCCAAGCTGGTGCAGTGCCCAAGCCCACCCCACTTTTCCCAGGAGCTGCCCTCAGCAGAGGGGGCAGAGGCGCAAAGGCCCGGCACCTTTTTTAACTCCGAGGCGATCGCAGAGGTGGCTGCAGGGCTGGCTGGGCTCACCGACAGCATAGGGGCAGCACAGTCCCCAGCACCCACCAGTCATGGGGCTCTGCCCAGCACCAGCTACACTCCACGGGCATTTGGAGGGCTCAGACCTGGCATTAGGAACTCATGCATCAAATCCAGTACCAAAGCCCATAGCCCAGCTGGGTCCTCGTACACTGAGGCAGCTCAGTGTGGGAGAGGGCATTGCTGCACACCCAGCAGGTCCCTCTGCACCAGGAGGGACAAGGATGGAGACGGCAATGGAGAAGTGACCCCCCTCACCTCCCGGGCTGCCAGCCCAGCTCTGCCCCCAGCACCCAGCTCCCCTGGGAGGGATTGGGCACCCAGGCAAGGAAAACCCACCCTTGCAGCACAAACCAGGCACCAGTTCCTGGGTGCCAACGCACAGATGGAGCTGCTATGTGTCCTCCTAAACGATGAGGGCCAAGAACAAGGCTGTATCCAGTCCCAGCAGCACATCCCCAGAAGAGCAACTTTGTGCTCTGCCGATCCCAGGGCAGGATCTGCCCTTCAGTCTGTCAGCTGTGAGTCAGATCCCTCCCAGCTCAAATATGAATGAGCAGGAGTACATTTTGGGATCTGCACGTGTTAGCAGATGTTTGGAGGACTCCCCTGCAGAGAGAACAGTAGCAGAGCTATGGGGGACACAGCAACATGGCTGAGAGGCCACTCCTGTTAGCCGTGTGTTTAATATGTTGGGTTTGGTCTGGGCCTGGGTAATTAGCATCTGAGCAGTAATTATTCACACTTGGCCTTTCTATATCCTGCTTATAGATTTGATGATTAATGTTGCTCCTTGAGTTAAGCCTACCCTGGATTTACCAGCATGCGTTGAGAAAGTTAAGAGGAGGCTGTCGCACAACAGAAGATGCTGTCCCTTCTATCTAACAAACACAATACGATAGAAAAATTAGGGTAAAAAGCGCTTTGCACAGAAGCAGCAGATGCTAAGCACAAAGCAGCCATCTCAGCAACACACCACTGCCACCGTCGATGCACGAGTATCTCGGTTGCATAGTAGGAGAAGCAAAAACCTCTCCCAGCACTCATAAGACGCCAATGCTTTGGGGGTTTGCTGGCACCACGGAGACACGAGCTGGGCAGATCCCTGCAGCAAAGCAGGGGCGCACAGATCCCCTCAGCCACCTTTCTACCACATAAACCCAATGAGGGGTCTCCAGAGAAGGACTTGCTACCCCCACAATCTGGGAAATGAGGAAACCCAGCTGCTAACATCTCCACTCTGGGACTAATACAGCTCAGCTAAGCAAAATCCATAAGCCAGCTTACCTGCTCTCCTGGGCACCGGCTCCCTCAGCATCGCTGCTGGCCCCAGGCAAGGAGGCTGCGCTGCCCAAGGGGGTCCCGGTCCCCCTGTGAAGGGACCTGGGGCAGGTTTGCAAAGTCACTGGCCAAGACCCTTGGAGGCTGAGTGCTTTTCCAGCTGCTCCTTGGGGCAAAAGGCATTTCCAGCTGAGCTGCTCTCCAGGGTCTCTACGCCAGGCAGGCAAGAGAGCCATGAGCTTCATCCAAGATCTTGCCCAATGCCAAACGGCACACAGAGGTTGGCACAGAGAGAAGGAGCCAGCCAAGCCCAGTAGCAGAGGGCAGGCAGAGCTGCCCTGGCTCCTCTTCCTCAGGGGAGGCACCCAATGATTTTAGGTCCCACCAAACCTTGCTCTTATCCTCACCTCCGGCCCCAGGATTGGGCCAGCTGAGCAGGGGCTCCTGCCCCACACCTGTGGGCCATGAAGCAGAGCATTAACCCTGTACATGCTGCTGCCCGCAGGAGGGGAAAGGGCTTTTCCCAGAGTGATGAAACCCCCACAAGCCACCCAGAATGCTGCCATGGACCATCCCTGCTCCTTGCTACTCTTCTGGCTGCTTTCATGGGAGAGAAAGAGCCCCTTCTCGCCTGGCCAGCAGGTCCCCCTCAGGGTGGACCCACGGCTGGGAGGGGAGCATTTTCCCCTTGCTCCTGTCGTGCCAAACTTGGGGGGCTCATATGTGTCAGAGCACAGCACCTGCACCGTGCCCCCTGCTCCTGCCTTTCTGATGTGGGAAATGGGGACGGTGGCTGCAGTGCAAAGCCAGAGGCACTTCTGAAGTCAGTCCCGACCAAATCCGCTTTTCATTCTCCCCAAGCAGGGTAAAACAAAAAGTTGCGTCTTTTAAGGTCGGGGCTGGACTCCAGCAGCCGCTTCGTGCCCCCACTCGGGCTCAGCCCCACGTGGGCAGGAGCAGCCCTTGGCTTCAGGCAGCCACGCCTGCCTCCAGTCTCCAAGTATTTCCACACTTTCAGTTTGGGGCTTGTTTTTTTATGAACTACCACCAAAGCAGTGCTTTCCCCTCCTCTTCCTCACCAAAATGAGGTTTTTGCATTGGAACATGTGAAGCTGCTTTTTTTTTTTTTTTCCCTTTTTCCCCAGGTTTTACAGAATGAAAGTGGATGTTGATGTGAACAGAATTTTGAAATTGGAGACGGGGAAGTTCTGCTCTGGGAGGCAACAATTTGCTCACAAAATCACCTCTTTTCAAGCTCCCCAATGAAATTCTGCACAATTTTTTTTTTCTTCCTCGCCCAGCCAGCCCCATGCCCTGCGCTGCTCCAGCTTTTGTTTCTCCTCTGCTCCCTAGTGAGGATGAACAAAACACCACCGCGATGTGCAGTGCCCATGCCCACTTCTCCTCCTTGCCGTGGTTGCCTGCAGCGGCTGCCGCACACAGCCCGGTGCTGCCTGCACCCTGCCTGGTGCTGCCAGCGTTAGCACACATGCACAGCAGCGTCTGGGGCTGCGCACCCCAAATAGGAACCTGCTCCTGCTCCTAAACTGTTTGCAAACGGGGTGCCAGGGTGCTCAGGATTCAGGGATATTCCTATGAACTCCCCCCTAGCAGAAAGCCAGGGCTTGTTGGATGCACAGGTCGGGGAACGGTGTTTCAGAAACTCACCGTTTAATTTGCTTTGGTGCTGGAAAGGAAACACCAGCCCAAAATATGTGTTTGAAGTGACAGGTTTTGCCCTCATCAGCCCCATGCTGGTGTAAGGCAAGAGAAAGCTTTGCAGACAGCTTCCAGTAGGACTCGGGTCGGGATGCAGGAGGAACACATGCAGGGGCAAAGCAGTGCCCTGCCTGTGGTCCTACGGATGCCACAAAAGCCTGGAGGACTCTCAGGGCCAGGGGACAGCTCCCACATCCAGGCTCCACGGCTGCTCTCCTCCATCACCAGTCTCCCCCCAGCAATGGCCATGCTTGTGGTCCCTGCAGCACCACAAACAGCCCTGCTCTTCCACTCCTGCATGAACCAAAAGGCAAGAACATGGTTAAAAAGCCCAAAAAGCCAGGACATGAACATCCCAGGCTCCACGGTGCTGTGTGCTGGGCTCGGTCCTCCAGCTCAGTGACAAGAAGAGATAAGGGGAAAGATTGAGTCTTCCGTTTGTCCCCCCGGAGCTACTGCTGGATTAACTCAGCCTAACATTGTTTAAGGAGCATTTATGTGCAGAGCTTCTTCAGCTTGGCCCTCCATCGCCTGCCGGGTTAGGCAATGCCTCTGGCTTATACCTTGGCTTGGGATCTGTTGACTCTGGAAAATCCCCAGGTTTTGGAGCACATCTATTAAAACAAGCAGCGCTGTGGTCATCCAGGCTCTTCCCCTTCTGCCCATGGACCACGGAGACCACGTGCTCCGGTCCAGCGTGAGAAACAGCAGAGCTGACTGGCAGCCGGGGCGGATCAGTGGTTCCTGGGGTGGTGCTTCTAATGGGGCACAATTCCCACAGCCTTGCTGCTCCTGCGTTTGTCCCACGGGCCTCCAGCACCAACTGGAGCATCTCAGAGATGTATGTTCAGGACAGGCAGGATGAGGGGCACAACTGAAGGCTGGCAGCTCCAGCAAGAGCAGCACGTGGAAACACTGCAAGATGGAGATGGAGAAAACCTGGTCCCTCTGACCCCAATTTCAAATTTATCTTTTTTTTTTTTTTTTTTTTTTTTTTTTAGTCTTAGGTTGCAGTAAACAGGACCACACCACCAGGCTGGGCTGAGCAGAACACGAGGAGCTGCTGGAAGTCATGAGATGCTCCAGCTGGGCAGTGCAACATGCAGAGAAACCAACCCATGCCCCAGCTCCCTGGATTTCATGTTACTGATGTATTTATGTCACTTCATGCCCGGATTTACTGGGTTTATAAAGCAGGACAGGGCTTTTATTCTTGGTCTCCAGGTGGGAAACCGAGGTGGTGTCCTTAGTTAAGGTTACAGTGGGGGTCTGCGGTAGGGTAGACATCTGAATCCATCCAAACCAGTGGGCAGCTCTCTCATGTATATGCAATTTATGTTTGACTCTCTCCCCAGGGACTCATCTCCTATCTTCCCCCTTTAATTATAAAAATTGGTAGGTTTGAGGTATATTTGAGGGGTTTTCTTTTCCTCTGTTGACAAAGCGCAATACTTGATGACTCTAACCCCAAATTCTCTGTGATACAGATACCCTGGCAATTATAAAACACTTCCAAGCTCGCTCCATAAACCCCCTTTGCTGTTGCTATTAGTATGCATTAACATTTTATTGGTGTTACAGGATGAAACATCCAGTCTTGCAGCTCCAGTGGGCTTGGGGATTTCCAGCATCCTGCAATATGTATCCGTGCAGAGGAAATTAAAATGTGGATGGATCAGCAAGATACAGTCAAATCCTCCACAGTAATTTGGAGAAGACTAAACTCTGGTGCTAGTGGAGCATATTCCAAGCTATCTAATAGAGAGCTGATGATCTCTGAAACAGTCTTTTTGTAAGTTCTATTCTTGCCTACAAGGGAATTTTTTCAAAGGGGATATGTAATACCTAAACTAATATTTTTAAAGGTATATGCTCGGAACACGGGAAAGTACGACCCTTTGCAGAGCAGTCACTTTCGGTGATCAGCCAGTACCCGGTAAAAGAACACGCTCCAGTATCTCACAGTCGAGCTGGAATTTCTGTCTAACCACCATGCAAGTCAATGTTACGTAGTTCATAGCCATTACAGGACATATTGACTCTCAGGAATATTGGAACGTTTTTCTCTTCCAGCAATAGCACAACGTGTATTTCCTTTAGCAGCATTACCACTTCCAGCTGAAACCTGGAGTTTTGTGCCCACAGGCAGGCGGGAGAAGCGCGGTGCCGGCGTACCTCATCCCAGCTCACTGCGGCCACGCAACTATTCCCCAGGCTGGGGGCCGGCACCGTACGCCTCACCATCTCCAAAAAAACTGTTTCCACGTACAAAAGTGGGAGGAATTCATGTCAAAATAGGTAATTTGGGTACCTTGACTTGTGCAGTGCAGTCTGCTCAGGTTTCTCTCTCCCAGGTGTCTTAGAAACAGAAGAACTGATAAGGAACCGCTCCTGTGTTTTCTCTCCTTCCTCCATTTATAGGCTCAGCAAATCCTTGAGCACATCCTCGATCCGTTTTTATAAAGGGAAGCAAGTATGTGCTCAGGAAGACTCAAACACACCTTGGTGCCCATTGGATCAGGGCCCCACGGCACCCCACTCCTGTTTCCATGGGTTTGCATGCACCAAGCATTAAGGAGCCCAAATTCTGATGAGGGGTTTCGATGTTATTTATTATCTGTGTTACAGTTGCAACTGGGAACAGGGGGAGTGACTTGTTCCAATTTTAGCGACAACTGTATTTACGCCCTGCGTAGAGCCAGCCAATGTAGACATTCCCAAGCCCAGGCTTTTTATAGCAAGCAGAAGCACCCACTCCACCCCCTCAAAAGCCTTTTCTAACCTCTGAAGCCTGCTCACAGCCTTGTGCTCTTCAGGAGCACATCTCCAAGCTGAAGATGCCCATCATGGTTCAGCCCTTGCTAAATCTGATGTGGAGGCAGCCCTTTTTCAATTTGGCTCATCCTAGTTTGACATTTGGCACAATTTTTACAAGATCAGTCCAGAGGAAGATGTGTCTGTCCCCAGGACGCTCAAGGAGTTTGCCCTGATGTCAATGGGAGGAGTGCTCATCCACCAAAGGGGAAGCAATGTTCAAGGATAAAGATCTTGCCTCTTGGCTACCAGAGCATGAAGCAACCTCCAAGAGCCCTGTTAAATTCTATGCCTGACCCAGGAGAGTACCTGTTGAAGCAGCAACAAGATCCCCATGAGCTTCTCAACTGTACAAGGTTCCCACCAGCACCTTGGCAGTGGGAGAGTTCAGGTTACTTCAGCAGTTATCGTTAACCGCCAATTCCACCTTCTCCCACCTATTTCTGTCTCCTTCCCTCTCTTGGGAAGGAAGTCAACACAGTTGCGGGGATGCAGTGTGACGTCCAGGGCTCTGATGTGGTTCAACACTGGTTCCTTGGGGTACGAAGTTCATCTTTGTCCTGGAAACTGCCAGCTCAGATTTTGCTGCTCAACAAATGCTGGTCCTGCAGTGGGGACTTCTTTGTTTATTTAATAGCAGGAACCCAGCACTACGTAATGGAACTGAGCCGCATACCAGGGACAAGTTAATACGGCAACAATAGCATGAAACAGTTCTATTTTTTATTCTTTTACTACTATCACTGCACGAGGCTGCTTCTCTTAACTCTTACTTCATTTATTACCGGCTGCCACAGACGATCATTTATAAAGGAGGGCTGCGAAGAAAGAGACAGGGGAAGGTTGACGGTGATTTGCAAAACGCACCCCGTGTAAAGGCAACAGCTGTTGAACAGAAACACAAACTGGCCTACATATTGCAACCCCAAAGGATCCAGTTCTAAAAACTGAATTTAAAAAAACTGGCTTGGTCAGCGGGCTGAGCGGGAAGATGGTGAGAAACCCACACTACGTCTGCTTCCCCTTCACTGCACGTCATGTTCACCAAGGGACATGTTCAAGATGAATTCAAGTGCCTTCAAAGAAAACATCTGTGATCCAAGATGACATTTCTGCTCACCATCCATCCCTCCACGCTGCTGCCACTTTTAGCAACATGCACTCACACAGTTGGCCTGCGTTGACGGAGAAGATACAACCCAGTGACAAGAAAACTAGCATTTGCTAAGCACATCTACGCTAGCTCCAACTGCTTGCAAGAAGGTCCAGGTATAATTTTCTATATAAATCCAACAAAGCTGCTGAGCTAAACTGATACTGGAAGTCCTGAGTCAGCCCCTACAGCAGGACAGGAAAAACATCTGAAGAAAAAGGTTCCAGTTCTCACCCTGCCTCAGAAACAAGGCTCAAACATCCTTTGGTTGTGAGAGTCTCTGATCTTCAAGAGGTATTTGCTGGCTTGGGAACAGGCTTCGCACATCACCTACTTGCGAAAGCCAAGCTGGGAGAGAGGAGGGTGGACACACCAAAGAAGTTAAATAAATAAATAAAACACACTATATGACAGAAAGACACCTAGAAAGGATACAAAGACAGACTGCATAGACTTGCTTCATGCGGTTAAATAACGAGTCAACTTTGGTGCAAGCAAGATATCAACCACCAACACAGCAAGTGCCTCCACAAAGCCTCTCCCCTGTGCCAAAGGCTCCAGCCATCGGCTTCACTGGCTCTGCTCCCAAAGCGGGAGCAAACCCCAGCTCGAGAGAGACCAGTGCAAAACACAGAGACTTTAATTAAAACCACAATGTGGGAGGAGGTGGGGTAGCGCTGCTTCAGCCATCGAGCAGCCCTGGGTGCTGCTACGTGTGTGGGCCCACCGGGAGAGGAGCAGAGCCCTGAGATCCAGCGATGGATGCCAGTGGGAGTCAGAGGAAGGCAAGCAGCCGACTGCCACGCAATGGGGGCACATCCCAAGCGGGCTGATAAGACTCGAACAAGAATTAGCTGCTTGAAGTCCAAAAATCCCTAGCAGGACAGATGTGCAGACTCAGGCAAGCAAGAATCAGGGCTCTATGTCAGCCTCCTCCCACCTCCTCGGTAGGCCCCAAGCCCAGGGACACTGTCCCTAGGGAGCCGTGGCTGCAGCTGCAGGGGAAGGAAGCACCTCCTCACCCGGTTTTGGTGCTGTATTTCACATTCTTGGTGTCCCTCCCATGCATGGATGTCAACATTTCCACCCATCCTTTTGCATGGAAGCTCCATTTCCGTAAGACATCCAGGAGAGATGTGTTCCCGACCCTTGGGCAGTTTTGGGAAACCATGGGCTTTAGCTCAGCCATTGCCAGCCAGATGCTCCACAGCCATTTAAAGCATGGTGACGCTTGCCAAAAGCCATGCAGCAACGTGAGGAGGCACAGGTGGAGACACCCAGGGTTTCCACTCCAGGCGCTGGCTGCTAAACTGGTCCACCAAAGATGGACTCAAGTCCCAGCAAGCACAGAGACCTCCAGCACGGCTCCAGCCATTTGGATCCATTTGGAAAGCCAAGAGAAAACACACATCCCATTTGGGAATAAAACAAGACTTAACTCCAGTCTTCCATTTTCATTTAAAACACAAGTTTATAGAGTTGTTTCAGGCAGGTCAAAAGATCCTTGCCCCCTCCCGCCCAGGGCCAAGCCAGGAGCAGACAGGACAGTAGCAGTGCTAGAAAGCTCTGCTTTAGCTCTGCAGACACCTGCATTTCACTGCCTCTTAATTTAGACTCTTTTCTTGCTCTCCCTCCCCTGAGCGCCTGCGAGAACCTTTACAAGAGGGAGCGAGTAGGTCTGGCAAAAAGAAAACTGTGAAAGAAAAATTTCACAAGCTTCCCCCCAACAGTAAAGCAGCGCAGCAGCAAAAGCTGAGCAGCCTGGCTGGGGGCAGCCCCACCACCCCCTCTGTGCTCTGCAGGAGTGCCAGAGAAAGGATCCCTGCTGCCCTTGACCCCCAGCAAACACCAGATCAGAGCCCTGTCCCCCCCACACCTGGTCTGGGAACCCCAAGAAGAAACATCACCAGCTGCAAAGCAGTGGACCACTTTGGTCAAGACCTGTAGACACAACAGCTCCTCTCATACCCAGCACCAGCCGTTTCTGCCCTCCTAGTGACACTGCTGATGATCCAGATCCTCTCCCCATTCATCCACCTGCCTTGGAGACACTGCTGCTGGTGGCACTGGAAGCATGGTCCCTCTGACTGAGGTCCAGCACAGCAACACCAGCAGGAAATGACAAAGGAAAAGAGCTTTCTCCAGGTATAACCCGCTGACCTGGGCTATTTATGCTTTTGTTTCCAGCGCAGGTATATAAATGCATGTAAAGCTGCATGCTTGCCCCCGCCATGCTGCTGTTGCTCTGGGGATGCCTCCCTAAAAGAGCTGGGGAACATGCTGCTTCATGGGGAAATCCTTTTGCTACGGGGCTGTTGCTACAATTTATGACCAAGCAGTAGCAACCATGGTCACCTTGTGCCACTGAGGCCAATCCAGCCCTGGGGCAGCGAAGAATGGAGGAAACAGGGGAGTGCAGAGGGCAGGTTGGACCCAGCAATGAATGTGTGCGAACATGTGAGGTTTTGTGCCCATTAAGAGGGAGCCTGAGCAAGCACCGCTTGAGCAGTGTCGTTGCATAGCTGTTCCCACAGAGCCAGGTCCCTCCAGGGACCTTGTCTCCAGCTCCAGAGACAGCTCAGACCCCCGCAGCTCAGAAGGTTCCCAGCTTCACCCGAGAGAAGAGGCGGTGGTGGGAAAGGAAGACCCAGGGAACCTTGCAGAAGACATGGAGGGAGGGGGCTTTCCTTACCCAGAATAGAGGAGAGATGGCACCCTGGGCTTCCAGCAACCCACAGACTTTCCCTACAACTTCCTCTACCCATTTCAGACCCCCCCATGCAAGCAGAGGTGGCTGCCTACAGGCACGTGCAGGCTCACACCTCACCCCTTGCAGTGGTTTCCCATACCAAACAGCAACAGGAAACTTCAATGAAATTCAAAAGGGAAATTGTGGTTACCACTGCCCAACACATACACACGTGCCTTCCTCCCCTCCACACCCCCTTCCTCCCGGGAAGGGAAGCAGGGGGCCTTTGCTGCAAGGCAGCCCCTACTCAAACCCCATTCACATGCCCAGAGCCGTACACAGCAGTCGCGCTGCCCGTGGATGCAGCAGAGCAGAGAAGCACAGCCCCGGCTTGGTCACTGGCGAGACATCCCTGTGCTGGGGACGTGCAGAAGGAGCCGCTGCAGGTCCAGTCTCCTGTGCAAGGCCGGCGAGTGCTTTGGATCTGTGGTTGCCGATGAGGATGTGCAGGAATGAATGGGCTGTGTGTAACGGGCAAGGTGATGAGGAGGGGGTGAGGGGAGGAGGAAGAGCACCGCGCTACACCTCCACTGCCTCGACTCCTCCCGCGGCCTCCTTAGGATGTCACAGGCTGGATGGGGAGCAGGCTGCCGAACTTAAAGTGCTGGATCACAGGAAACTTCTCCAGGCACTGCAGGAGGGGAGATAAAGAGGGATGAATTCAGGAGATGTTTCCACCTTACACACACAGCCAGAGCTACATCCTGCCTCATGGGTCAGGAGGCAGCGAGCTTGGGGCCACTCAGCTCAGGGGACAGCAGAAGGATCAGTCCATGTCTCCCCCCCACACTCCCATCAGGCTCCTAAGCCCAGTAACACTTCACAACCTCATCCCCCCTTCTCTTCAGCCAGAGCCTTTTGCTTGCTGAAATTCAGGCCTGGACCATGAGCAGAAGAGGCATGTTTATGTCAGCAGCTTTCTCTCTCACCACCTCTCACCGCTCGAGCTGATCTTGAAGAGCTTCGCCCTGCAAACACTTTGGGAACTGCAGGAACTCCCTGGGGAAGAGGCTCTCCCTCCCCAGCATGGTGCCCACACTCCAGATTCAAGGCACCATCCTGCGGCTGCGAGGCGCTGCCCAAACTGCATTCTGGATCCTCAGGTCTTCAGTAGACAAGCACCAGCAATTTTGCTGCCATAGTTTAAGACACAATCCTCTTCCCAATGACCCCTTGCCCCTGAAATTCCCACCCCCCCATCAAAAAGGGTAGAAGCATGGATCACAGATCAGTCATACACGTCCACTATGAGGCAGCTTAGCTCAGAGCTGCATCATCCAGCTAAGACCAGGCTCTTTGCAGGGAGAGCTGGGCTGCAAAGGGCACAGCCCCTTCTGCTCAGCACCCTGCCAGGGCAGGAAGGCCAGTGACTGTGGCCAATAACCACGTTAAAGTTTGCCAGCATTTGCCTGGCAGAGCCACTAAGAGCTCTGGTTTTTTGAGTCATTGCAGACTCAGACTGCCCAAAACTCACAGAGCAGACTCACCTCCAGACACACAAACCTCAGCAGTACGTGTACACCAACCCAGCAGCTGCATCACCCACGTTAGCTGTGAGGGGTTGTGCTGAACAAAGGGTATAGACCACCTCACTGTGCTGCAATGGGGACTCAGCTACCAGGGCGCCTGGGGGCATGGCTAGTGAGATGGTGGCCGCCTCCTCGCTGCAGGCAGAGGGGCAAGTTCTTCCCTCCCTACACAGCATGACATGAAGAGCAGAAAAGAAACCCAAGTGGCCCGTGTCTTGGGAGGAGAGTCTTTCCCCTGTACCCTATGCTGAGGCACGGCTCTACTGACAGAAGTCTTATCCTCCAAGAGATGTGAAGTACGTACAACCAAAGCACAGCAGCTACCAACCAACAGGGGTCCATCGAGTCCCAGCAATTCCTTGGCACAAACAGCATCTGCTCAGAGCCAGGGTGGATGGGATGCTGCACTAGGCAGGCGCCCAGCTCCCCACAACCTGCAGACCCAGCAGCAGGAGGGTGTCAAGGCCACATCGGCTACAGCAGCCTCCCAGGCAGATTTTGGGGACAAGATGCATGGTTTGTTCCTCCAAGCATTTCTTCGAAGCACAGTTCCTTCCTACCAAAGGGAGGCAAGAGCCGTGTCATAGTTACAGCCATCCTTTCCGTAGGAAGTGGTCCCATGTCCTCCACAAGGCCAAGGTGAACCTGCTGCAGCAGGGAAGATCCCAGCTCTGGGAATGGGGAGGAAGCAGTGTGCTGCAGACAGCTCTTCACCCCAAGGTAAGGCACAGGCAGAGGCAGGCAGCCTGCCCTCATGCTGTTGTCATGGGCAAGCAGAAGGATTTGTGCTCAGAAGCCCAGGCCTATGGTAATCCCTTTGGAGCCAGACAATTGGTTCCAGCACAACTGAACTGCTTGCAAGCACACTGGAGGCAAAGGAAGTTTGGAGGTGGTGAAAGAACAGCATGGCTGTATCCACTCCTGGGGAATAATAGCCATGAAACCTCCAGAAAACTACAAGCCTCCAAAGCAAGGCACCAAAGAGAAAGAAGTCCTACAACCATCAGGGCACATCACCTTCAAAGCTTCCTAATGCGTGGGATGCTCAGAGCTGCTGCCATCTCCTAGTACAACCACTTAGACAAACCCTCAGAGGAAGCAGTGCTGGACAGCAGTGATATGAGAGAAGAACAGAGAGAAATGAATATTGAAGATGTTGACAGCTAGAAATGTCATCCCAACTAAGTCCAAGAGTCCCATGGAAGACCAGACTGGTTTGGGCTCTGGATGAAGAGACTTTACCACCAGTGGGAAGAATGGGTATCCATTCCACTTAACCCATTGACAGCCCAAGAAGAGACAAGCAGAGAAACTTCTCTCTCCAGCAGGACTAGCACAAATCTACTGCATTATTAGAGATGCCAAGAAACAGGACCCCCTTGTAGCACCTGGGGGTGAAACTCAGCCAACACTAGCTCAATGGAGGGGACAGGCTTATTTTCTTCTTGCCATCATCTTGATCGCACTCGGGACTCAACTGGGGAGTAGAAACATGCTTCAGGTCCAACTGTTAAAGATGGAACTGGGACTAGATTAGTTACAATGGAAAGTATTTCCCAACTGACTGCAGCAGTGAAGGAAAGGTCAGGAGACTCAAAAGCAGGCTCAGGGGAAAAACATTAAGGCTGCTGCTTTAACCACACTCTATTCTGTCAACTTCTTCACTTGCCTTTCGATGGAGAGAATAAGAAAAGCCCTTGCACTTCCAAGCAAACATATCTTCACCCATTATATTTATATTATAAATAGACACATTTGAGATTTCATAAACACACAGAGCTGAAGACACATTGTCTTCAGTCTACTTCCCATCCACAGACACTGCAGCAAGCACCCTGGAGTGCCTGGATCCAGACTAGAGCTCCCAGCCACATGGACGCACCTGAGCCTTCTGTCAGCTGTCCATCCCATAGAAGGGACAAAGCTGAGACAAAGCACCCAGAGTGCTTTTAAATGAACCAGGTCTGGGGACTGCCCCGCTCCTGCCAAGTGAGAACAGGTTGCGAACGAGCCTGGCCTGCTTCGAGCAAATGAGCCCTTTGCCCTCCTGCTGCCTCCATTCAAAACCCGCTCATGGTCAGCACTGCCCGGCACTGAGCACTTCCCAGCCACCTCTGATGCGCTAAGGAGCTGGAGCCTCCATCAGTGTGTCTGATTTACCTGATCTAATTGCAGTGGGTGATCAGAGGGGCAGGGAGAAAGCAGGGGAGGAAATCTTGCTCTCACCTCAGTCAGACAGAAAGCAACACCACAACCCCAAACCTTCCCTCTCTTTACTGTCACAGACCCTGAGCTCTGCCATAGAAGCTGCCTGAAGACCCACTTGGGGGCTGTTGGCTCACTTCTGCAAATGGTGGCAGTGGCTAATTGGAGAAAGACCACAAGGGTGAAGACAATGCATCTGGGAACATTAAGCAGAAATTTGCTCCAGGAGCCAGAAGCAAACAGATGATATTGTCAAGGGTGATGGAGGGTACCTAGCCTGAAACACCCAGAAGGATTCAGTTTTCAAAGGATGAAGCCTCAGTGATTCCTGAATATTGTGTCCTCCCCAAAAAATCAGTCAAAGAGAGCCTCTAGTTGCAAATGTTGGTAAAAGCTGCATGGCCAAGCACACCGTAACTGAGAGCTCTATCCAACCACGCTGCCATGTCCATGCTCCTCCTTGCCCAAGCCAGGCAGGAACCAGCTGAGCCAGCAGCAGGGTAGGAGACTCCCCAGAGCAGATATAAAGAACCAATGAGGACTCCTCAGCAGGAGTCTCCCCTCTCCTCCACCCATCCAGGTGAACATAGGCACTGTGCTGTGCCAGGAGAGGACATTGCTGCATGAGGACCATGTGCTTAGGAACAGTGCTTTAAGATCTACAAATGTTCTTTGAGGAAAAAACCTAAATTTAAAGCGCTTTGGTTGACTCAATGTTTTCTACACCTTAGCCTAAATTTGTGTCATTACTCTTCCTAGCAGCTTTTGCATTCTCCCCCTGACACAGCTCCATCTCTAGATATTTCTAGAAACCCACCAGTACTGGATCTGGCATTTCTAAGCAGAATGTCATCTGCTATTCAAAATAGATCGAAGCCTCCAGAAAAGGCCATGTCTTGGGTGCACCTAAAAGAGCCAAAGAATCTCCCAGTTTCTAGAGGACCCCCAAGCTGCGCTGTCCCCAGCAGGCCACGTAGATCTGCCAGCACACAGTGGCCCTGTGACATCTGTGGACATGTCACTGCCAACCCCCTCCAGCCACGTATGTGGTGCACAAGGTGGGAGCAACCATATGGCACAGGGCACGTGGGGCACCAGGCAGGAGTACCTGAACAGCATGGGGCACATAGGACAGCAGGGGAATACCCAAACAGTGTGAAAAGGAACTGGTCCAAAGAAAAGGAAGGACCAAGGCAGGGCTCTTAAGGCAGCAGCAGAGCACGCTCCAGCTCTAGGTTTTAGGGGACCCATTTTTCATTTTAACGGTGCTCCCAGCGCTGCGGTCTTCCTTCCAGCCCCCCAGTTCTCACCCCAGAGCCTCCAGCCCAGGGTTTCCCAGCAGGCAGCACCTCCAGCCTCCACAAGGGCAGTCCCGAAGGGGCAGCCCAGGGGCACCCCTCAGAGGAGCAGCCAGTGGAGGGGGTCGACCCCCAGCCTTGCTTCTCCTCTTTGGAGGCTGGGAAGAAAGCTGAGCTGGGGGCGGAAGGAGCCAGCGGGCCTGGGAGTGACACCTCGAAGATTAGAGAGGTATGTGGCCTGGAACCTAAACACAGGATGTGCAGTGCAGAGGAAAGGCTGGGGGAGGGAGCTCTACGAGTTCGGCACAGTTAACCCCTTTGTGCGCTGGGCCTGAGCGGAGCTGCCTGCTGCTGAGCCTCTGCCATATGTCCCAGCAACAGGAGCACGACAGAGACCACAGAGTCTTGGATTAACTCCTTCAAGCCCCAGCAGTCTCTCCAGGACCACCAGAGAGCTGCACCAAGCCATCCCTGCTCCTCCAACGGTGACTCCCTGCAGAGCCGGCACGGTCCCATCCTTCCCGGCAAGAGATGCCGCCTGTTGGCCATTCCCTCCGGAGGCCCAGATGTGGTGGTTCCTGTCCTGCTTCCTCAAGCTCAGGGTTAGCTTGAGCAGGAAGGAGAGATAAGGGAGAGCCAAAACTACCCGGTTCC
This sequence comes from Gorsachius magnificus, assembly GCA_034008185.1. NCBI lineage: Eukaryota > Metazoa > Chordata > Aves > Pelecaniformes > Ardeidae > Gorsachius > Gorsachius magnificus. Next base: position 6,531,049 of record CM067094.1, read on the forward strand.
CCAGGTCAGGGTTCACCAGGAAAGCCTGCTGGGGCAGCGCCAGCAGAGCCCTGGCGGGTGGAGGGCTGCCAAGCCAGGGAGGTAGCCATGGCCTCGCTGGTCTGGCACACTGCACGGACAGGACTTGTAGCAAGGAGATACCAGTAGGAAGCATTCAGCCTGCTCTGGGGATCTTGAAATATGGGATACCTTAAACCAGGTCTCCTCCAGCTGGTAAAATAGCAGTGCAGGGACCAGAAGGACGAGCAGGTTGAGATATCAGCACTAATTTGGAGACCTGCAACTTGCACTAATGGCAAAAGTCACACCTGCAAGGAACGGCCATTTTGGGATTGGTTTTGGGGCACACTAGGCAGGCAGGAGGCTCCTTCTAGCCAGCAGCACCTGAACTGCCCAGGGCTCCCAAGCCACATTCAGCACAGGGCCCCCACCCACGGAGCAGCAGAGGAGAAGAGCTGACTCACAGCGAAATGGGAGGGAGGAGGCATGTGGCCAAGCAGCCTCCCCCTGCCCATGGTGCTCACCTCTGCCTTGTACATGCGGATGAGGCCCTGGTTGACCTTGGACCAGGAGGGCACAGCGCTGATGTTCCAGAGCTGGTTGGAGTGCTCGGCAAAGGGGCCTGTCTTCATCTGAAAGAGACCCACGAGCAGGGCTGAGGGAGCCGGGCCAGCCAGGAAGCTCATGCACCAGCAGTGACTCACGCTCACACTCTCTCCAAGCAAACATTCCCACCAAGCCCTGTGACCCACACACTAGCCACCTCACTGCGCCTTCCCTCCCTCCCTCTGCGCTCCCTCCCGCTGCGGCCACATCCCATGAAGCCGTGGCAATCCAGCTCCCCCCTTTCCCAATAAAATTAAGCCTTTTCCTGCTACGCTTTCCTAATCAGATCTCCCTCTGCACACCTCCCTTTTAATGACTGCATTAAAAAAGTCCCACATAAGTCCCATTCTCCCCCCCCCAGTAGAGCTTGGCTCAACGCTGTTCCTATTCTACCCAGAAACCTCCCAGTGCAGCACTGCTGGGCTTTCCAAGAAAATGACTCATTCCCCATTCAGATCAACAACAAGCAGCAGCGACAACCGCCGCTGCCTTCCCTGAATACCGAGGGCAGTGCAGGTTGGCAGCAGCTCTGGTGTCCGCAGCCCACTCCACACCTGCCTCTAGCAGAAGAGGGCTCTGGGGGGAGGCAGGAGCAGAGGGAACATGCTCCAGTCCCACTCTCCAAACCAGCTCCAGAGCTGTGAGTTGCTAGCTTGCAGCAGATGCTTTTTTTTTTTTTTTTTTTTTTTTTTTTAATACTCCAGTGTTTCTCCTCCCAGGGCGAAGGGTTTGGAGGAGGGAGGGCAAGGGGGAAGCTGTGATCAGGGACAGTTGCATGTAGATTCCCTGGGTAGCTGTCTCTCCTTCTCCTCCATGAACAAAAACAGACCCTCAGGGAGAAAAAGAAATACAACGCAGCCACTCTGACTGAGCGAAGTTCCCATGACATCAGAAACCACAAGGCCGAAGCTCACGCTAAAAAGGAGCGTGGGGAGAGAGGAATCTCTTGGACTCTTGTTCTCAACTCGGGGCTTGAACAACTAAGCCCTTCCCTCCACGCACGCACAGGCCTGGAGCAAGGGTGGGAAAAGAGCCTCCAAAACCACCTCTCTGCCTGCTGTAAAAGCAAGCAAGGCCGAGCAATCTGCTTTGGGAAATTGTGTCTGTGTGGCACCAGCCTGCAGCAGAGAAAGAAAGAGAGAGGGAAAGGGGAACCCAAAAAGCCCCACTGCTTGGAGGACAGTATGTTTCAAAGCCCCTGACCTCGGGGCTGGAGCACCAGGGGAAGCGGATCTGTAGTTTTGCCCACTGCCGGGAGAGCGCAGACGCATCCCCGATTCCCCTCGGCGGTTCTCGTAAGCTGGGGGATGACGGATGAACCACTCAGCTGTTCCCATTCCCCTCTGCCGTGCACACTTTCCTTGCGGATACAAGATGAAACGCACAGATACACAAAGCACGACGTTACCCGACAGAGCCGGTGCGTTATTAAACACAAGGATTTGGCACCGGCAGGCACCCGAGTTAAAGGCTGCCGGGGAGCTCAGTGGCAGGCGGTTTGCTCAAAGCATCCCCCAGTACGGGAGACTTGGATGCATGCGTTCTGACGCCAAACCTTCCTCCAGCATCGCCGCCCTTCGCAGGGGCACAGCTTGCATCAGCCACCACTGCACTTTGCTTCTCCCCCCTTCCTAAGCCAGAGTGAGCGCGCTGAAGAGCGCGGAGGTGGCAAGCGTGGCTGGCCGGCCCCAGGCGCGGGGCTGTGCAAGCCTGGCATGGCCGCCACCACGGCCCTGCTCACCCAGGGCACCTGGCAAGGGACAGCCTGGCTACAGTTTCAAACTAGGAAGGGAAAAACAAGGGGGACGAGGGGGCAACAAAAAAAATCATCTCCTTCCAGCCACAAAGGCCAAAGAGGGAGAGCTGGGGGGGCGGGGGGGAGAGCGAGAGGCGGCGAGCACGCTGCAGTCCCGCAGTGACCCCAGGGGAACGGAGTGAGTCAGAGCAGCCATATTGAGCAGGAAATTACTCACAGACGCGGCGTTCCTGCCTCTCGGTTCCCAAGAGAATCGGCCTTTTGTAAATGGTTCCTCTGTCAGTGCCGGGGGGAGGGGGACGGCTGAGGCCGTGCTTTCCTGTCAGCTCCTTCCCTTCTAGCCGAAACCCGAGCCCTCCCTTCCCAAACCTCCAAATTTAGAAGCCAGATTGAAGCTGAAATTCCTGCTGCCTGCCCCGAGTCCTCCGAGGAGCATCTGGGCGATCGCACTGATCCACCACAACAGCCGGGGCGCACCCGGCACCCCTCTTCTGCACAAACACACATAGCCCTGCCATCGCTGCCATCCACAGCCTCTAACGTAGGCTCCCAAACCCTCCTCATCCTCACACTTGCAGGTACCACACGCACCCCACAGCATGCTTTGGCTGGCAAGGCAGCAGCAGGGGGACAGCTCAAGTCCCAGCTGGCTTTGTAAACCTCACCCTATTCAAGAACCACGCATCCAGGTCCAAAACCAGCCCGCAGATTTCCCAATAGCAGGCCGGCTTATGCAAGGCTCGCTGCCATGCCTGTGTGCTGTGCAGGGTGGTGCCTCGGTGGGTTCAGCCTGGACATCATCTCACTGCTACTTTAAGAGCCTGACGTTTAAATATACACGTGGCAAACACCACGGCAGTGTATATTCATATCCCTGAAACGTCACCCAGGGACTGAGAAAAATATCTGCTCAAGAGAATATTCTCTCGTTTAAAAGGAAACAACCTACCTCGGTTGTAGCTCGCTGAAACAAAACCTGCTCTCATGTCAGTAAGACATACCAGACCCACTATGGCAACTGTTGCGGTGTTTGCTATGTGTTTAACACCTCTAAAGGAGAGCTGTTGCCAGCTGACAAGCTCAGAAGGAAATAATATCGTTCATTTATTAAAGTCTTTAATCCTTTCTATCCTTCTCCCTGCTATTTTGTTTTGTTGTTGATTTTGGAGAGAAAGCATTTGGAGGGCACTCAAGGCTGCCTCAGCCCCCCCTAGTGGCAGTAACAACCTTCCCAGGCATTTGGGAGAGAAAAAACAAATTTTAAAAGCAAAATCTTTACAAAAGGGAAACAGTGCCTGCATGAAGGTGGATTGAAAATACCATGCATTTGATAATCCAGGTTGTTGCCATCCTTAGCGGCTCACGCCAGGAGGGCACAAGAGGAGGGCTCCCTGCCACCAGGTGGCACTGAGGAACACAGCAGAAACATTGAATTCCATGATTCTCAACAAATGTGCGGAAAAAGAAGTGAAATCACTTATTTTAGAAGCCTACTAAAAAGCTAACTTTCTGCAGGCAAAAGCAGAGTGACCTGAAGAAGCAGTGTGGCACTGTGTGTTTTAAACTTTACGTGTCATCTGTGCACTGCAGAATTTTCTACACACATGTCAAGAGATGTATGTTTTTATGTTTTTAACAGGTTAACGTCTGGATATTGCAGAGGCCCAAATTAAACTAAAGCTTAGAGCACCTTGGCTCCTGCTTTCCTGTTGTCATCTTGATCTCTTTCAGCAGTGCCTCTTTACTACCCATGGCATTGTTTATTTCTGCATTAAGGGTTAAATTCTGTGAGGTGCTAAGCACCAACAAACCCTACTAGATTCAGCAGGACTTCACACAGCACCTCCTGGGGTTTGGGCCAAAGGCCCCTATGAAATTTTCCTGCTTGAAAGGCTAAGTTCATGTTCTGTAACCTCTCTTCTCATTTAATCACTAGAGAGGCGAGGAGGGGGGGAAAGCAAACAGAACAAAGGGGAAGAACCACACTCTGTCCTTCAAAATTAATCCCATCAACTCTCTCTTGCCAGAGACAAGAAATCCCTCACCATAACACAGCATGCGGTTCTTGCTCTCCCTGCCCAGACTGTGCAGCAAGGGGGACAGCAGAAACACAGCCAGGTCATCCCCTGCAGCTGAAGGCAGAAAGCCATGAGCTCCCTCATTGAGAAACACTGTCCACAGCTGGCAACATGTGGAGTATCACCAGTCCCTCACCCAAGGGCCACAGATTGCTCAAGCAGAAACATGGTCCTGATAGCATTGCAAACTGGGCAAACCTCAGCACCATCTCTGCTCTGGATCACTTGCAAATAAGGAGCATTTAATCGGCAACCCTTTTGGTAGAATCTGGAGGAGACCAAGCTGCACAGAGGTTTGGGAGCCTGCCCTAAGCAAGGGGAGAGCCTAGGGCCTGCCAGGCAGCACCCAACAGCTGGAAGAAAGGAAGGTTATCTCGGCAAGCCCAGTCATTTTGCAGGTCCTACTTCACCTTCCTAGCATACTTGCAGGCACCAGTCTTCTCCATCCAAGTTCCCACTGACTGATCCAAGGTTCTTTGTTTGCTCTTGCTGCAGCTCCCTTCAACTGCAATCCACAGCCCATCTAGCTTAACTACACTTTCCTCTCAACATCCCTGTCTCAACTCATTCAAGGAGAGCACCTCAGACATACAACAATGGTTCATCCACACAGTTCCATGAGAGCAAACAAGCAAAGGAGGAAGAGAAAAACCACAGCTAGAGCCAAGTATCTAATGTCAAGAGAACTTCCCTGTGGGACAAACATTCCAGTCCTCACCTCTGTAATGAAGAGGATGCACTCCAAGAACATGAAATCCTTATGGTTTTCATTTACCACCTTCTCATCAACAAAGTGTCGAGGCTCCAGATTTGGATGGTCTAAAAAGAGCAAGAGACAATATGAAGTAACCTGTACAGCACCCCCCTTCTGAGACCAAGTTCAATCCGGTCTCGTCCTGCCCTTCTTCCATAAAAAGAACAGACATCCCATCAGAGCTCTTCAGAAGTCAGCACAGAGCTGCTCCTTTCCATCTCATCTCCCACTCCAATGCCTCAGCAGTGAGAGCATCTGATAAACTCCACAGGGCAGAAAATGTGTTTTCTAGCACCAAACCCGAGACTCTCCTTTTATAAAGCTTGTAGTCATTGCAATAAAGACAGATGTACTGTACAAGGAAGTCTTCCATCTCCCAACCTAAGCAGTTAGCTTTATTTGGAAAGCTGAGAAAAAAAAAACCCCAAGCAAACTCTTCTGTATTATACACAAATTTGACATATTTGAATTTAAAAGTCAGTCCCATGTCCTGTCATCTTTACAACCTAGACAGACAGAGCAGGGGACAGGCTAGGACACAAGAAGATTTTTATTAGTACCTATCAGCTGGGAACTGCCCCATATGAAAGGTAGAAATTGGAAGTCATCCAAGCCCCACACGCCCTGGCTGCCAGCAGGTTCCATCCTATAGGTCTTCTGAAGTTTTCGCATCACTTCTAGGTACCTGAGACCAAAGAGAAAAGGAAGGGTTAAGACAAGACCTTCTATCTTCACTGACTTACATGAGGACAAGAACAACCAGTTTGGAGAAGGGCACAACTTTATCACCTGCAAGCAGGACCCCCACATACAGCACAATACATAGAACATATATTCAGCTCCTTTGCCACAGAAAGCAGCCTGACGGTAGGTATAGTAGCAAATAGCACCATGTCCTGGTCTCAGCTGGGATAGAGTTAATTTTCTTCCTAGTAGCTGGCATGGTGCTGTGGCTTGGATTTAGTATGAGAATAATGTTGACAACACCCTGATGGTTTAGTTGTTGCTGAGCAGTGCTTACACCAGTCAAGGATTTTTCAGCTTCCCATGCTCTGCCAGGGGCACCAGAAGCTGGGAGGGGACACAACCAGGACAGCTGACCCCAACTGGCCCAAGGGCTATTCCAGAGCATAGGGCATCATGCCCAGTATAGAAACTGGGGGGAGCTGGCTGTGGGGGCAGCAATCGCTGCTTGGGGACAGGCTGAGCATCGGACAGCGGGTGGTGAGCAATTGCATCATGTATCACTTGTTTTGTATATTCTCTTATCATTATTACTACTATTATTTTCCTCTGCTGTTTTATTAAACTGTCTTTATTCAACCCATGAGGTTTTACTTTTTTCCGATTCTCTCCAGTGGGATGGAGGGAGTGAGCAAACAGCTGTGTGGTGTTCAGCTGCCTGCCGGGTTACACCACAATACAGCACCTTTTAAAAATTGGGGGGTTTACACCAAATTCATAAGAAAGTAGGTAGCAGAAGTTTACTCTATCTAGAGTCTCATATTGGTGCAGATCTTTCCCCACCCCCACTGTTATTTGAAAACATTGATACTTCACTGTCCTTCACCAAGATCCAAAAGAGCTCAGAAAGCTTTTCCACCTTATGGCAACCACTACTTCCACTTTTCAGGTGGAAAATTAAAGCTGGAAGTACTATCAAAGAAAATGGTTTCCATGCCACCAAACAGTGATACAGCTGGGATTAGATCTCTGAACTCCAAACACCCATTCCACTAGTTTCATCACTACCAAGTCTACCTCCTGGGCTGGAAACACATCTAGAGGAGCAGTGGAGGCCTGCCAGTTTCATAGATTTCTTTTTTTTTTTTTTTAAATGCCTGAAGAGATGTTAGATCCTCTGATCAGATATTCCTGTCTATCGGAAAGCACAGAGCTTCACCCACATACCTCTGCAGAGCTCAATAACTTGTGCTCAACTAAAGTAACTTTCCAGAAAGACACTCAGCCTCTAACAGACAAGGTGCTATCACCTTTTTTGGGGATAGTTATAATGGGTCACTGTACAGTCCACTAAAGAGTACCTTTGCCTCCTAATTTTGTCTAAATTTGTCTTCAGTTTTCCCCTTTTGCCCTTTTTCCCTAGGCCAGCAAACACTGACATTCTCTAATTATGTATATGTCATTGTAGAATGCCCTGGATTTGCCCAGCTCACACCCCAGGAGAAGGCTCTTCTGGCAATTTCTCACCAAATGGGTGTGGATGAGTTAAAGAAAGTGGGCTTTCTTCAGACTTCAGGAGGAGTCTAGTGTACCGAACAGGCAGTAACATCTCACACACTGCAGACCACTGGAAGTGGACACTGTCAAGGACCTGCCCCCAAACAGCCCTTCTCCTTCCATTACCTCACCTGTTAAATACTTTAAAGACGATGGCTATCTGGTCATCCACTCTGAGCACACCGATTTTGCAGAGGCAGCAGAGAAAGGCTGCAAATGCAGCTTCGTGCCCTGGAGTTAAAAGAGATAAAGAGATGTGACACTTGTGCCTCTGGTCCCCAGTACAACCTTTTTGTGGGCACCACAACGGCTCTTCAGAAATCACAGCAGTCACATTCCCTGTGTCAAGAGCCCCAGCCAGGTGTCCCTAAGATGCTACCTCATCCCATTAATGACATGAGCTGACAGTATTTCATTCCCACACATTACCCACCCAAAGTATACCTCCTAGACATTCATAAGGGGATTATTAACTTGGGTTGGGGGGGGGGGGGGGGGAAAATTTTGAGGAAAAACAGCTCTAACACTGGGCGTGCTGGGAGCAAAGCAGGGCCTTTCCCAGGAGCTTGGCACAGCATGGGAAGTGAAGCACCACAGAGTTGCCTGCTCAGGGGACACAAGAGAACCTCACATCTGCAGGTAAACATATTTCCTCCCGCTTCAAAAATATCTGTGTCGGAAGGATGCAGATCCCATCGTGCTGCTGGGAACAGTCCATCCCAGAAGGTACTGGGATCCCAGGCTGAGCCTCTGCAGCTTGGCCCTCCAGCTAAGAGCAAGGAAAAGAAACAACCAGCAAAACCAGAGCAATGCCTTTTAGTGGAGGGGACCACAGAAGAAGGTAGGGACAAGATCAGCAGCTCCATGCTATGAAGAAGTGCAGCTCCCAGCGTAGGAACAAAGTACACCTATGGTGAAGCCACTGTGAGCTACGACATGGGCCGCTGGCTTGGGACACACAGGAGGGGAGGAAAGGCTGAATTTCTTTCCCTGAGCTGACAAAAACCCAGCCAGTGGGTCCCTTTCCAAAGACAACATCTCCCCCTGGTGCCGGCAAGCTGCAGCTCTCCTGGCAAGCACTGCTCAGCCTCCAGCTCTTCACCCTTTTACCCCCGTCCTCCTGTTCTCCCTGTCCAGGTCCAAAGTTGTGTTTCCTTGCACCCAGAGGGTCTTGCTCTCCTGCCTCTTGTTGAGGGCACCCTCTCAGCACACCACCTGTCCTCTGGACAGAGGAGCAGTGCATTAGAAGATTCTAGATTTAAGTCTAACTGAAGCCAGCGTAGTTACTCCAACCTTCAATTCAGTGTCTCCTTAGGGGCAAAATGCTTCTTCAGATTTCAAAGCCCCTCTGTAAGCAGTGATGTCACTTCTAGGGAGCACCAGACCTCAAGCCACCTCCCATTAAACACAAACTTGGTTTCCATTCTAGTTCCAATTCAAGTAACTATATTTTATTCCTCTAAACTGTCTATTGCAGATCTGCCATGCAGGACTGCTGTATATGGTAAAGCAGCTCCTACAGCTTATCCCAGAATGGCCTGCACAGCTTGGTTCACATTTCCTCAGATGAGACATGAAAAGGATGTCATAGCTCTAGCACAGCCCTGCTCCCAGCCACAGCTCTCTCAGTCGTTGCCCACATTGTATGTAGGGGTGAGGAGGCCCTAGAAAGAAGGTGTTTATATCAAGTTGGCACTAAAATACAGTGCCAATAACATATTAAAATAAATGCAGCACCAGGCTCCCAAAGGAGTCAAGTCTCAACCAGCATGCATGCCCAGATACCTGTGCCATAGTCAATGCGGGTAGAGTTCCCCACAGATTCCTTCAGGTACACGGCCACTTCTGGTGCAGCATCAGCCAAATGCTTGGGGATCACTGTTGCCACCAACTTTTCTGCTTCCTGAAAGACACAAAAGACTCCCTCAGGTGAGTGCAGATCTGCCACAGCCCCCAGAAGCAAGTCCTCTGCTCAGACACTGCTACAGAGCGGGAGCTGCAATGGTGCACTCCTACAATGGCCAGAGCCAGCATGACAGAGGAGCAAATTCTCCTGTTGAAGAAGTCATCTCCAGAGATGGAGCAATTCAGGCAGGGCTTGTCCTGACACTTATCCAGGCCACATGCATCCTGTAGGTAAAAAACCTTCATCATCCAAGTTACATCAACCCAGTTACCCACTGAGGCATCTCCAGGAGAAAAGCATTAACAGAGCAGCAGACCACCTGCAAGCTCACTGCTGCCAGGACTGGGACTGGGACTGTGCCACCTCCAAAGCTTGGTGCACAGCAAGTGCTCTGAGCTGAAGGAAGTCGAGCAGTTTCACAACTTTCCTCTGATTTTGTGTGTCACCCATCAGCTAGCAGACACAGTGGGCAGTTACAAAGCAAAGGAGTTCCTAGAGCTTGGAGGGCCCTCATGGACCATCCAGGACTTGGAGACCCAGCCAATTTTGCATTTACATGGACCACATGCTCTCATAAGAGGAGAAGACAGCACTGGATCAGGGTTAAGTAATGCGTATCAAGAGGTGGATCCTTCACAGCTTATTTGAGCAATTCCTCTGCAAGCTGCTTGGCTGCAACACAGTGATGGAGCCATTCTGCTACCCCTGCTGGGCATGCTGCCCTTCTGTAGGGGGTGCATGTAACAATACACATAAAAGACATGCTCACCTGGTCTAGTTTGGCGTACCAAGTCCTGAAGGCTTTGTTCCCAAAGCGAGAAGGTTGATCCACTGGTGGGGTTTCATCGATCCATCTGTCAAGGGTGTTCAGAAGAGCCACCAGCTTTTCAATGGGCTACAGAGACAAAGAGGGGTCACGGTGACATAAAACAGAGCAGTCCCTCAGGCTCCAACATCTCTGCCCTGGATTGGAGTCGTTAAAGCCCACACCATCATTCCTAAGGGTGGCAAGCAGAAACAGGATGTGCCAACACTCCCCAAAATGCAGAGGGGCTGGGAAAACCATCCTTCCCCTCAGAAGATCAGTCCAGTACAAAGCCCAGCCTGAGGCAGGCTCTCCAGTCGCCCACACAGTCTTTTCATGAACTGTAACAGCACTATGCTCTAAAACCTCTGGGAGAAGAGATACAGCAAGCTGTAGGGCATACAGGACTGAGAAGCAGGGAAGGGCTACACAATTCAAGGATCTCCAACACAAAACTCAGGCTCTGCATCTTGAGGGTCCTGTGCCCCCATGGGACACAGCACAGCACTTACCATATAACCTCACCAGTGGCTAATGATGTGATTTAGAGGCCCTTCTCAAGACTTCTAATCTTTGTCTTCAAGTGTCTCTTAGGAGCCAGGATTAGCAGTGGTGGTGTTAGCGTTTGGACGGCACCCAGTGCAGTAGGGCCTAATCACAAGTCAACCTTCTCAGCTTGATTCCTGTTGCTTCAAACTCATACCAGCCAGACTGCTATGGCAGCTCCAACCCAGGGACATCCAGTGCACATGGCAAAATACAACCTACCCAGGGGAAGAGGCAGCCTAGTTTGCCAACCAGTCGTCTCATCAGAGCAAGCATGAGAAGCTCTTGGCTCTCAGAGAAATGTCTCAATATCAACACAAAGCTGATGGGAAGACAAATACACCATCAAGACAATAGAGCCATCTTTCTTACACCTAGTTGGAAGGAGAAAGTGAGGAACCTGTGTAGGATGTATGAGAGTGACCAGAGGAGGCACTGCTGTGGCCATAACAGAAAAGAAGAGAGGTGCAACATGCAACACCAGCGTGATGTCTCAAGCTGTACTGTTAAGACCAGCTGGCCAATGCATGCAGCCTCCTCCCTGCCTTGCCCGTACAGCTGGCAACAGCTACATCCCATACACCAGGAGGCAGCACTGTAGGCAGCACTTTAAGCAGCTCCAAACAGTTTTAGGAGGCTCTGCTGACAACTGGTCAAGCCTGCCAGAGGCTCTGGGATTCTCCTCATCTGACTCCAAGCAGCCAGAGAGCCGTCAGCCGCCACAGCAGCTGGTCAGGCCCCAGGCAATGTAGGCTCCTCTGTCTCGAGAGGGGATTCCTCCTTCAAGGGGACAAAGAGGACAGAAGAAGCAGCGGCTGGTTTGACTTTGCTGGAGGCATCGACTGTGTGAAGCTGGCTGGTCTCTTGGGCTGTGGTTCAATTCTTCATGCTGCCTGCCGGGAGGACAAGGAAACAGCCGAGCCCAGCAAGTTCCTAGCCCTTGAAGTGCCACTCGAAGGGGGTGGGTGGAGAGACAGGCATGGCAGAGCCATGCTGCTCCTGAACCAGCTGTGGATCGCTCCCCATGCCCTCCGCTCCCAGGAGGACAGCCCTCATGGCAGACACAGCCTCCAACAGACAGGTGCTCTTCAGCCACAGAGGACATGGGAAGCGGGCTCAGGCAGGGGAGGGATCCACCCACCCCACAGAACCTTGACAATTGGCCACTGAGCCAGGCTAGGGGGGCTGGGATGGAGGACAAGACCTGAGCACATCAGGAACACAAAAGACCCAAGTGCCAAGGGACACAGGGGGCCAGAAGCTCTGGGTGCCCTGGTGAGGGCAAGCTGAAGCCACTAATGGGCCAGTGCCCCAGATTCGCATGGGCTAAGGCAGCATGACCCCGGCTGCTTCAGCTCCCTGCTGCCCAAAACACTGCAGAAACCCAGCATTTCCCCACTGTACGGGGCCAGGTTTGGACTCAGCTCTACTCTGTTCTGGCTATTGCATTCCCCTCCAATTAAGCAACAGCATCTCCAGCACTGGGTTGCATTAAATAATTAAATCGTGCTGGTGATTTATCCGCCAGCACCAGCAGCCCATTATGAGCAGCTACCGTATTTCAAACCCCTCTCAGCGAGCACTCAGTGCTGCCTGGATAAATGGCTGGCAAGGACCGTCTCCTTCCCCCTCCCCAGATCTGCCTGCAGGCCTTGGGGAGCATGAGAGTCGAACCTCCCCTTCCCCACTTGCTTGCTTTAAAGGGATTAAAAAGCCCAGCCCCACTGAACACGGGAGAGCAGGACCCAGCTGCTGGCTCAGCCATGCCAATAAATAATTAAAGAGATGTGGCTCATTTTGGGCTTAAGACCCTTTGAAAAGGGGGTTACTAAAAGAAGCAGCTTCCCATTGTCCAGTAGAGGAAACTTGTGCATCCAGGGCTGACCCCAGCAGGGGAGAAGGAGGGGAAGAGCAGAGCTTACAGGAACACAACCATCAGCATCACTGCAGCCTTGTTTTGCCTGCCTGGGTTTTTAAGCTCTATTTTTGCTTTACCTTTCCAATGATCAAAGCAAGGGCAGCCTTCCCCCCCCGCTCTCCTTGGTCTTCTCGTTGTGCTGATTTTGCATCCCCTTGACCCTGAGTCTGCCACCGGTCCCAAAGGCAAACCGCAGAACCTCCTACAGAGCAGAGACCTGTCAGCATCTCTCAAGAGCAGGGGCCAGGCAGACGGAGGTGCTGAGAAGGCATCATGGCAGCCAAAGCTGCCCATGGGGACCAAGCCTGCCCCTGCGGGCTCCTTGGGTCCTGTCCAAGGGGGGAGCTGCTAAAATCAGGGCATTTGGTCCTTCCCCCACTTCCCTCCTGGAACCAGAGCAAGCCACAAACCAGCCAGTTTCCCCCAGTGCAGCCAGCTGTTTGAAGGGAAGGTCTGCTCCTCGCATGGCTAAAATTAACCTCCTCCTTGCTGCACTGCTCCTCTGATCAAAGTCACAGCTTTGAAAAACTGCTCCAGGCTGCAGCCCCAGCAGTTGCTGCACGGATCCCCACGTGAAAAGCACTCCCTCCAGGAGGAGAAGGCAGGTCACAGCCTATCAGTCATACAACCTTGTGCCAGACATAGTGTCTGCGCCAGAGTCCTAAACAACAGCTCAGCTATCACTACTTGTCAGATGCCTCCAGCAAAACCCCAGACAGCTCCATGCAATTTTTCAGTAAGAGCAGAGCGAGCTCAGCAAGTCTCAGGAGGGGCTCAGCCCCCAAAGGATCCAGCTCTCGCTCCAGCAGACAGTTTGGTATCGACACACGCTACTCTGGAAACCATTAAGCTGTCTCTTTCAAAGCAGAGCAGACCATACTTTCTTTTTTTTCCACTGCAAAGCAATACCAGTAAGTCATGGAGAGGATACACATTCAGCAGAAAGGATTCCAGGAGGTCATTTGCCAAAGGAAGGCGTCCCCAGCATTTGATCAGGGAGGAAGATGGGACAACACAAAAGCACATCAGCAGCAGGTACAGCAAAAGAGAAGAAAGCAGAGCAGAGATGCAAGCAGAGGCCACAAGGGGCTGAGCCTTTAAAAGCACAGATAAGCAGTTTGATCTACAAACGAACCCGTGTGAACAGGCAACCTCATCAACAAGGCAACCCTGGGGATGCTCCACCTGTGCTTGAAGTCACAGGCTTCTGCTCTCCTCCACGCGAGGGGAATGAGACATGTTCCCTGCCACTTCCCAAGCAGTCAGGATAGTCTCTCTTGTTTGTCACCTGGACTGGAACTGCAGATGGAAAACATTCACTCCAAGAGGGATCTGCTGCCTGGACACAGCTTTTCCTAGATAGCTGACAGCTCAAAGGGGTTGGCAGAAGTGGAGGTTTTCCCCCCCTTTTGTTTTGCTCATTTTTAACGCTTTGTTTCCCTAGGACTGTTCCATGAATGGTTGGGAATGAACCAGATCATGACAAAGACAAAACTCAAAGGTGAAATGCAAACAGTGGAAAGCAAGAGAAGCATTTGACAGCAGTTTCTACTGAATTGGAGGAACAAAAGGTGGACACAAAGCCTGTTAGGGAGGGACTCATTATCCCTAATCCCCCCCATGAACTACAAGCAAGTTTCTCATTCACACATAGCTCCTAGAAGGGAAGGCTGGACTTAACATGCCTGCTACAACATAAATGACTAGGTTAAAGATCATCAGAGGCTGCCTTCCCACACCAGAATGAAGCTATAAACACACAGGGCCCAGTCTGCTTCCCATTTTGCCTCCATTTTTATAGACTATTCCCCAGCTTTCTTGCACAGCCATGCTAAGATTGAACAGTAAAAATGTACCCAAGAATCTCCTCATTGCAGTGCAGAACAAGGGAGGGGGATCCAGCGTGCAACACAGAAGCAAAGCTGGTGGCCAACGTATGCTCTGCAGATCACGGCAGCACCCAGAGACACCTCAGGCCAGCACTGAGCATGGCTGAGACCATGCAGTAACACCACTGAGGATTCCTGCCCTTCCCCTCTGGCTCCAAACGATCTTGCTGCACCCTGATAAGGTGAACAGCCATTAAAACTGGCCATGGCAGATAGAACTGGGTGACAGTCACATTAACGCAAGGGGACAAATAGGTCCTTTCTGATTAACACCTTGGATCCTGCCCCACAGGCTAAACCTACCTCCCCAGCACCCCAAAGCCCTCAGCACAACCCTTGGTCCTCGAGGCAGGTCCACGCAGTGACATGCCTTGAGCTCACACGCTGTCAAACCAGACCTCGCACAGCTCAGCTATGGCGTGGGCTGAGGAGATCGGTGCTGTTAATACAGTCTGAGCAACAAGAAAGCCCAGGGACAGCAAGATAAGTGACTTGCCCTAGGCCCCACAGAAAGGCCAGTGGAAGAACAGGAATTGTACAGGCATCTCAGCCTTTTGCCTGCAACCAGGAGGGAATACCACATCTTCAAAACATCACTGGTTGAAGCCAGACTGTGATAACAGGGTCAAAACACACCTTTTCTGCATCCTCCTTTTCACCACCAGCTTCTGTCCACTTGTAACTTGCTTGATTTCCCATGCAGCGAGCACACACAGAGCCTCTGCATTCTGAGGGGAGGATTGCAGTCTGACATTTGCATGCCCAAGCATAACCTAACCACATGTATTCTCCCTGGCTCCCAGATAAGCTGCCAACTCATTCCTTGCCTAGAAAATATGCACTGTAGAGAAGAAAAAAAAAAAAAGAAACAAGGGGATCCAAATTCTTCTCCTACCTCTGAAACTTTGTATTCGCAGGTCAGCTTCTTGCCCCTGACACCTTCATTCAGAGTGAGGATGAAGCCCATGTAATCTGCATATGCCTGCAAACACACCCGAGAGAGCAGGGCGTTAGTGAATGCCCACGGTCTGTTTGAAAAAGCAACATGGCATGGGAGCACTCCCGCACACCAAGGGAAGGTTTCCCAACACACAACACTGCTTTCTTGGAGACACTCAGGGTGCAGGGCTTGCTGTGAGGTTACTGCTATTTTTGGCAGACACCAGAGGCAGATGGCAATTGCACTAAGAACTCTGCATCGCTGTAAAAATTACTAAAAATGTTTGCACTGCCCCCAAAATAATTCCCTCAGCTCCCTGCCTCCTATCAGGTCAAATTCAAGCTCCTTGGCTTTGCAAAGTGTCAGTTGTGCCTAGACATCCTACTCTGCACTGCTTCGCCCAGACCTGCGCCATTATCTCCCCTTTCCTCCTTCTACTCTTCTCCCATGCTCACGCATGATGGAGAAGTGGAAGACAGCCCAGGCTCCTCACTACTCTTCTCTTTAAATTCGCTGCTTTTGAAGTGTTGTACCCAGTGCAGCTCCACAGCTCTCAACCTGTAAAAACACCAGATGAGCATGCTGCCACCTCTCCCTCCTGGGGCCCCTCTTGCACAGAAATCCTGACCAGGAGCAAGTCCTTAAACCCAGGAGACTTAACAAACGAGGCTGCATTCAGAGGTTTGCTTGAGACCTAGCTATAACTTAAGCTTCTCTTAAGACATCACAGATCAGTCATCACCCTTGTTCTTAAGAGATGGGACAAGTCTGGGCTAACACACTAATCCCTCAAAGGCAGAGAGGGGAGAACCTGCCTGTTCCACCAGCTCCACACATACTGTAAACATAAATTATCCAGGAAATTGGAGGCCTTGGCTCTAGAGCCCTTTCCAGTACAGCAAGGTGGGAAGGCCCCAGGAATCAACCCAGTCTGGTGCTATTAGAGGGCCAGGCAGCAGGACCACGTTCAAGCTGAGTTCAAACAGCACTGGGTAAATCCAGTTTTGATATAATGTACAGGCTAGGTAGGAGAAGATAGTTACCAGCTTCTCGTCTAGCTTGTTGGGAAGGAGCAGTAATAATTTTTAAGCATCTCTGGTCTCCCTCAACCTCCGGGCTCTCCCTGGCTCACTCCTTTGTGAGAACATTTGACCACCAGACTCCACACCTCACTGCCAAGTCGTTTTCCTAAACAGGCAGTGACTCTTCTGCTTTAAAACACAAACCAATTAATTTCCCATTACTTGCCCAAACCTGCTTTACCTCATGGGCTGTTCCCAGACCAGACCTGGCTGCCGCTGAAGCGTAATAAGCACTTACCAGTTTTCCCTGACCCCAGAGCCGTACCTGAGAGCGCTTCCACTTGGCCATGTCAGAAACCATGTTTATCTCCTTTTTGGGGATCATGAAGCTCTGCTGGAAGGGAGGAGCCACCTCCTCAGAGGTGCCTGGGAGATGCAAAAAAGAGGTAAAATAGAGGCAGCAGGAAAAGAAGAATCCTCTGTCTTCCTTTCTTAGAAATCAACATTCATTTCTCCAGAGACAGAAAGCAAACAAATCCATCCCAGCTTGCACCATTATCTCACCAAGTCCTCCTCACCGAACAATACCCTCCTGATCCCTGGATAATATACTCCCAAGGACACTGCAAGGCTTCAGAAAGCAGCATTATGTTTGTTTTCACCACTAAAGATGTATTTCCCATCCGGACAGAGAGGCTGGTGCAGGAGATAACAAAGACAACATCCAGCTCGTTTAATTGTTTCTGTCTAGTGAAGACAAGCCTCAGGTTGTGCTGAAGCACTGAGCTCTCCTAACAAACTAACTGTGCCTTGTTTTTAGGGTGTTAAGCCTGAACTCCATTCCTCTAAAAAGGACAACTCCTGCAAAGACAAAGCAGGACCAATTCAATAGATGGCAGTCCAGAGCCGCAGCCCCTGGTCCAGGCAGCATGGGGGCTTGGAGGATCCCGGGACACAGCCTCTTCCAGGTGGAAGCTATGAAGATCATTTAATTTTAAAGCTCTCTCAGAGCCCAGGAGGTAATTTGCATTATGCTCCTGTACATGCGACTTTGAATAGCAAGAGGCAGCACAGCAGACTACTGTTAAGGAAAGTGGGTGCTAATGTGAATTTATGAATTTTGTTAGAGTCACCCAGTTCATCTCTTTAATCCTAGAAAATCTGAAGGCATTTGTTCAGCACCAGCCACCCTGGCAACACTTCAGTGACTGCTCTCCATGCTACGGCAAGTTCAGGCACTGACTTGCTAACATACACCACCAAACTCCAACTCCTTAAAATATTATTAGCTGCATTTACAGAGAAAATACTTCCCAGAAGCATCAGCAGCCTCTTCTGCAGCAGAGCAGTGCTGTCTAGCAGGCAGATCAGGGAAAAAGGAATCCAAAGTCCCAGGAACCACCCAGAGTCTGTTATAGACTTGTCACATAACCTTAGAAGGTCCTTTAACTTCTCTGCCTTTCAAGTTCCCCCTCTACAGAACAAATGCAGCCTCATCACCTGCCTGGGGTGTTACAGCATTTGGTTCATTCTGCACATAAGTTACAGTAAAACTCCCAGGTACAAGCGTGAGAGGAACACCACGCGAGGAATTTAAATAAACGACACACGTGCTGCTCTTCTGAAAATTCAGCACACAGCTCAAGATGACTAGCATCATAATGATGGAGTTCTTGTTTTAAAAGAACTTATGACATGAAAACAATGAAAAACTCCAGAGCAGTGGTGCAAAAAGGCAACCACTGACTTGTCCATTAATACAGATGATAGATAAAGGCTAGAGATGCGGCCAGGGTAGTGTCCTGGACTGGGGGGATCCAGGTGTTAGCCCAGCCTGCGTCTCATCACAGAACTTGTTTCATCTCTTTGCATTTGTTTCTCAGCCATCACTTCTTCTAACACACGCTTTGCGGATTTCCTCTTGGGAAGGAGACCACAGATACTCAAGGAAGGAAACACAAGCAAGGGCTGCAGGAGTTACAGTATTATAAAATGAATACATAAGCAAAAATCCAAACTCAATGATGTGGTGGAGACAGGAGCAGAATGGCTGGGTTTATGATGAGAGGCAACTTGGACCAAGGAGACACTTTCAGTCTTCCTCTCGTGGCATGGGGAGGGGGAATCAAACTCAGGTGCGGGATGGACCTTCTACACCGGCAACCACCACCCACCTCGGCAACGGAGTCACAAAGCCTGGGCTATGGATGACAGGGAGCCCCAACTCCAGCTGCTCCGGCAGCCTAAATCCCAATCGCCTTGTCCCTGGGATGCGCAGGACGGACCTGCACGCCCTGCCAGCCCTCACAGGACCGAGCTTTGGGCTGCAGATCCCTCGGGGAGCACCAGCCCAGCTCTCGCCCCCGCCGGCCCCCGGGCCCGGCCCCCCGGCCCCGGGAGGCCCCCCCGACACCCCTCCAGGGCCCCGAGCGCAGCCCCCAGCCCAAAAGGCCCCGGAACCGCCCCGGCCGCCCCTCACCTGCCCGCCGCTCGCTCTCTGCCATCTTCCCGGAGCCGGGCCACCGCCGCTGCCACCCCCCCTCACCCCGGCACGCCGAAGCCGCCGCCGGCCATCTTTGTGCAGGGCACGCCGCCCGGCCCTGGGGGCGTGACCCACGCCGCCATGTTTGTGCGGGACACAGCCTACTCTGCCCACACAGGACCGCGGGGCGGCCATGTTTGTGCGGGGCGCTACGGCGCCGCGAGGAGCGGGTGTGC
Source organism: Gorsachius magnificus (assembly GCA_034008185.1). Classification (NCBI taxonomy): domain Eukaryota; kingdom Metazoa; phylum Chordata; class Aves; order Pelecaniformes; family Ardeidae; genus Gorsachius; species Gorsachius magnificus. The sequence continues at coordinate 6,550,228 of CM067094.1, forward strand.
GCAGAGGGGCGAGCAGGAGGACTCTTCTCACCAACTCCCGGAGAAGGCAGCTGACAGAGGAGTCGCATCCCCGCTCCGACACCGGCCGCGGCGCTCCCTCCCCTCGCAGCAGGACACTGCCCTTTTCCAAGATGGCGGCGCGGGCTTCGCCCCGCTCCAAGATGGCGGCGGGTAGGCCCCGCCCCCTGGTGGCGGAGCGGGGCGGCGGCGCGGCGGCGCCCGGTGTCGCCGGTGTCCTTGCGGCGGGCGGCGGCCGGGGCCGCGGGCGGCGCGGCCGGCCTTCGTGGCGAGGGCGGGTAAGCTGCGGGGACACCTGGGGGGCCTCTGGCGGGTCCGGGACGGGGATGGGGGGGGGGCGGCCGGGCCGCCGGAGGGGCGGCAGCAGGCCGGGCAGGAAGGGACTGGCGGCGGCCGGGTGGCCCGGGGCCCCCGGCGGCGGGGGCGGGGCCCCCTACAACGGGCGGGCGTCGCGGCGACCTGGGGACGGGCCTGGGCCACGGCCCCGCCGCACGGGTGTCACGGGCCGGTTCTGCCGCGGGGGCCTCCGCCAGCCACAGGCTGCGGCTTCGGGGTGCCGGGAGGCGTTTGGAAGGGGCAGGGGAGGAGGTGGCACCGCTGCAAGGCTCCGGCCCAAAGGCCCAGCCTGGCCCGGTTCGTGGCGTTGCTGCTGCAGGGTCCGGCGCCGCTCCCTAAACCTGGAGGAGAACCACAGCCTCCTCGCGTGGGACCATAGGGACGGCGGTCGAGGCGCCCTGCAGGCACCTGTTGCTCTGGGACGAGGATCCCAGTTGTGAGGAAGGGGTTTGGGCAGACGCTGGGCCAGCCGTGAGAGCACGGCTCATCCCGGGCAGCGGGCGGGGACGCTGCTGAAGTTAATCCTCCCAAGCCGGCCTGGTTTCTCCCCGTGCCTTGAGGCAGCGCCGTGCGGTGGAGCGTTCCCCAGAGCTGTCAGAGCTGGAGGGCCTGGGACTGGGTGACAGCAGGGAAGGTGGCTGCTGGCCGTGGCTGGCCAGGCGTGAGGGAAGCCCAAGCTGCAGCGATCTGTGGCTTTGCCTTTCAAACGCGAGCAGGGAGAAGGCTCCACACGCGGCAGAGCTGTCAGCCCTGCGCCTGGCCTTAGCAACTGTTGATTGTAAACGCTGACAGATCCCAGGGGAGGAGGAGGAGGCAGAGCGGGATGACAGCAGCTACACGATGGATTCACTGCCTGAGACGCTTTCTCAGGGGCCAGGCGGGGCTGGTTGTCTCTGGGCCTGAGGGGGTCTCCAGCTTCTAATTTAAAAATAAAAGACAAACCTCTGTCATCTGACACTAAATGTTGTGGCCGTGCTGGGAATCAGACACTGCTCTGAAATTCCTCCTGCCCCCCAGCCGCAGGCTGCAGGTGGATTTCCCACCAGCTTTGCAGGCTCTGGAAAAGGTCATCTGCCGCGTTGGAACGTGGCTCAGGAGCAATGCCAGCCCACCAGCTGGCCATGTCTGCACGCCCCGCTCTCCGCTGGTGCTCGTTTTCCCTGTTGCTTGTGGGGAAAGGTGGACTGTTTGCTCTATTTGCTGCCAGCTACCGCCTCTGTTCAGCTACGATTGCTATTCCTCCTCCCACCAAACACTTGAGTTTGACCTCAAACCAAACAAGCAGAGGACATAAAAGAGGAAAGATACAAATCCACTCCACATTTTACCCTGCAGTGTTTTCAATTAATTTGGTTTGGGATTTTAACTGTTACCCCAGGGAAAAATCTGAAACTGTTTGTTTGGAATCATCATACTTGATCTTAGCTATGTAGAAGACTGTGCTTGTCTGCCCCTCAATCGATTAGACAGATGTGAAGGAGGGGGTGATATTCCCTGTGATTGCACAGTTCTGCTGTTGCCCTACTTTGGAGATACCCTTTTTTTTTTTTTTTTTTTTTTTAAAAGGATTGACAACCCAGAAGTCCCCCACAATAATGTGAAATATGCATGGGGCATGAGGGCAGCTGAGATACTGCCTTTAGCCCCAGACTGAATTTGCTCCAATCTGGGTCACTGTTCAGTTCCTGCTGGAGAGCTGACCTCATCCGACACCCTCTGGCCACCTTTGCCTGAGCAAAGGGACTAAATTCCCCATCGCCCGCATAAGTCCTTCCTGCAGCTTGTCCTGTCTGGTGACATCCCACAGTGTCAGCTGCTTCCAGGACGTAAATTGGGGTGTCTCCTGCCGAATGGTCAGACTTCTCTCACAACGGCTACTGTAGTTTCATGGTCCAGGCAAAGGCTGAGGGAACAACGTCCCCAGCACCTTCACTTCTGCTGTGGCTGGAGGCCCAGAGCACTAATGATTGGAGGCTCTGCCCACATGGTATTGATCAACGAGCACCGATCAGGCAATGCAGAGCTGATGGTCAGTGGCCGTGGGAGGACTTCCCAGAAAGGTGCCTTCATGGCAGTTGACAGAACCTGATGGTCTGATTACCCCCGTCCTCTCCCAGACCTTTGTCTGGCCTTGAGCCCTCTGATCAGAGCAGTCATGTGGCAGTTTGCTAATGAGGCGACGCCCTCCACGGGCAGCACATTGTCAGGTGGAAGAGGAAACCGAGACAGGCCGAGGGAGAGGTTTACGATCTTTTCGGTCTTGCCAACCATGGATAGGAAGCAGAAGCAAGCAGAGAAGGTACAGTATGCCCACACTGCCATGATTAACACCCTTCATTTCTTCCCAGCCCCACTCTTCTTTCATGCTTCAGTAATTCCCCCCTTCTCTTGTTTTTAACATTCCTTCTCCAAACCTCGATCTCACACTTCTTGCCAGGTCCTATAAAGAACATAGCGCATTTTCTTTGGGGGGCTCAGAACCACACAGAGGCTTTGTCACCTTGCATTTAGCTCTTCCTTTCTTCTTCTCTGTGCATAACTCCTGGGAGGAGGTGGGGGGACAGCTATTTTCTCATCAGCCTCAGAAATCAAAGGGCATGTTCTCATTAGCTTTGCATCCTCAGTGCACTAAGGATGCAAAGCCCGGAGTCCTGCAGGAGAATGTCTGACTCAGTAGATCCAATAGAGGGGGAGGAGCAGAGGGAGCTCAAAACCTCTAGAGTACAATGTAAACATCTTCAAGCCAAAGGGTGTCCAACCCTGTTCACCCAAGAGGATGTTGTTCTTTTGGGGCAAAACCAGAAAGTTCATTTCCTGGTTAGCAACTGGGTTTGCTCTGTTTCATTTTTCTGCCCAGAGAAATGGTACGATGCTTTCTAAGGCTTTTGCTCCCATAGACCCCATCAGATTCCAGGAGCCTGTTGGCATCACCCACAGCTTCCCGAACAGCTCTCCCTGTTCCTTCTTCAAAGGCTCCTGTAATTTGGCCAGTCCCATACTGGTACAACTGGATAGAGGTTCTCTTAGTATAGCTGGGTCCTCCAGTAACTGGGAGGTTCACCAGCATAAAGGAGCATTGTCCCAAGGCCTACACATTGCAGAAAGTCCTTCCCTGACCATCGCTGGTGATGTACGATCCCCAACCAGTCAGAGAAGAGGCATTTTAATCCTGCCCCAAACTTATCTAAACTCTGCCTCCTCAAAGCCCAAAGGGTGGTTTGATTTGGCACAAGGATTGTTTAACTTTCTAGCCTTATGTTGTTGTAAGAAGTAATGAAAGAGTTTCTGACATTACGTAAGATGAGTATTTCACTCATTACTTACTTTCTTCCCACTTACCATGGGATGGAAGTGTTTGACTTTGTCGAATGCATGGAGACTTTCAGCTGGAAGGTGCCCAGAGAGTGGGAGATGTGTCGTTATCCTGGCAGCATTTCCTCTGATGAGCTGAGAATCAGTATCTTGGGAGATCAAGTTTCTCTTTTGCAGCTTTTCTGGATGGCCTACAACCATCTCTAGCATGCAGTCAGTAGACTTGTGCCTTGTGTTTGCACTTTGTGTGTTCCACTCCCATGCCGAGACATCTGTGTGCCCTCAGAGAGGTTGGAATGGAGACTGCCAGGTCCAGGTTATTTGCTACCTCCTGCACATTGGGGCGAAGTTTTGTCTCTACATTTGCTCTGTGCTTTGCAGGCCAGGCCCTCCGGCCTGCTGAAGCCAACAGCTTTAGGGAAGATCCCAGGCAGATTCCAACTTCATCAGGAAGCGTTGCCCCACCTCCCCGTGCCGCCACTCCAGCAAACGCTGGACCGCTACCTGCTGGCCCTGCAACCCATCATCAGCGAGGAGGAGCTGAGCCACACGCAGGAGCTGGTGGCTGAGTTCCGCAAGCCGGGAGGCGTCGGGGAGAGGCTGCAGAAAGGCCTGGAGAGAAGAGCCAAGAAAACAGAGAACTGGGTAGGTTGGGACTCTGGCCCCAGGCTCTGGTTAGGGAGGGTGGAGGTCTGATGCACACCTCTCCAATGTCCTGGCTGCATCCACTGGCACCTGTGTTTTTATGGCATCACCTTCATGACCAGTCTGCTGCTGACCGCCCTGAGCTGTGCAAGCTCCTCACCAGGACTTGGGTGAGCAGAGAGATTTATAGCAGAACAGGGAGTCGCTGACCCTGTCTGTGGCTGCTGAAGCCTCTAATCTGTTAGCATCAGACAGATGCCACAAGAAGTTGAAAGAAACCCTCTGCTCGAGCCCTGCACCAAGAGCCCTCACTACCTTGCTCAAATCTCCCTCTACCCTTCCACATGCAAAGCATAAAACCCAAACAGCTTACAAAGTGTGGGACAGAGCTGGGGGCAGGATGCTGAGACTGTTCAGCTGGGCTTGGGTCAAACAGCAGCAGATGCCATGCCTGCATGTTGCCTTTCTCCGTCCCAGCTCTCAGACTGGTGGCTGAAGACAGCTTACCTGGAGTATCGCCTGCCAGTTGTGGTCCACTCCAGCCCAGGTGTGGTTTTACCTAAGCAGGATTTTCTGGATCGACAAGGTCAGCTCAGGTAAAGTCCTTTTCTACCTCACCCTAGGTTTCAGATGGGATGAGCTATCTCTGCTGGACAGGGAGGAGGGTGTTCAGGCTGTTTGGGAAGGAGAGTAATTAGCATGTGGTCACCAAGTTTGATAGCTGTCTGTGCTGTGCAAGAGGGCTACAGAGATAAGGAAAGGCTGCCAGGCTGCAAGGAGACTCCTACTTGCATCAGACTAAATATTTCATCAAGAGGGAAAACCAAAGAGTCCAGTGGTTCAGGTACTAAATTGGGACTAAAAACCTAGGTTTTGATCTTTTCTCTAGCACAGATCTTCATTGCAAGATGGCCACATTGCTGGCTGGAGGCATTGTTGAGGATATATGACACACTAAAGACTAAGAGGCACTAAGATTGTGTGCAGTTAAAGGAGGCATAAAAACCAGCCCAGGTATGTAAGGGAGGCCAACCAGAAATGCCTCTGGAGTTTGCTAGTTTAAAGGGATGGGGGAACCTGCTGCAGGGACTATCAGTCCGTCTGTTCCTGCAAGGGACCATCCCCTACTGTGTCATTTCACTTACGGATTTATCGTTTGGAAAACTTAACAGCCACCAGGCCTCTCTCCACTCCCAGTTTTTGTTTGCAATCACACCCTGCCACGTCCTGTCTTCCTTGTGGACTCTAACCACTACGACCGTGTTAAAATCCATCTGCAAAACATCAGCATTGACCTTTGTGCAGGGTTACCTTCGCCACAGTTACCAGTCATCACTGGTCTGGCAGATCTAAAGTACCAGCCAGGGGAGCAGTGAGGCTGAGAACAAATCCTCCCTTCCACTCCCTTGGATACACCTGAGCAGGGGTGCAGAGGGTGAGCCTTACAGGGACAGTGCAAGACTATACAAATGTCTTTGGAAGCTCTTTCTCATATTATTCACTCTCAAGTTACCCAAACACAAGATAAAATCTGGAGCACGACAAGTGCCCCAGCCAGTAGAATCAAGCAGCTGCATGAGAACCTGGGCTGCCATGTAAAATACAATTTAAATGTGTGTGTGCATAGTTTATGGCTGCAGAAAGAAGTCTGACAGCGTGGCTTCAGGCTAAGGCTTCAGAAAACAGAAGGCAAGTTTAAAGAATAGAGTTCTCCATTCCTTAACCTGGCAACACTGCTGGCTGAAGACAAGAGAGCTAAGCTCTGCCTCGTCTCCCCTCCAAGCCCTCCCTCTGCTCCCAGGCTGTTCGCTCTCTGGGAGGGAACACAGGCTCTCTCACTGTTGTTTCCCAGCGGTTTTACTTCCTCAGGTTTTGCAATAAGGCTGAGAAATTTTCATTGAAAACTACATTGCAGGATGTCTTACTTGTTTAACAGCCTTTTAGGTTCCTCAAGTTACATCCTTTGATCTTTACTAGGGATGGGTAGGCTGAGCAAATCTAGGTAACACTGCCTGCAAATACCAAATACTCGCACCACTTTAAAGCTTTTGAAGCTGAGCTGACTGAAACCTCTTGTCACAGTGACCTCCTGCCTCCTGTGCATGGGTGGGAGCAACTAGATCAGAGTAGGCCAACCTGTCACTCCCAAATTAAGCAGTTTAACATGGCTTGTCACAGCCTCCCTCCCTGCTGGGAGTTGGCCTTGGCAGTGTTTATGTTGATCCTGGTAAATGCAACACCTGGGTGTCAGCATGCAGCACATTTGCATTTGTTACAGATCCCTCAAAGCCAGAGGAATGCTCTTAAGGGTTGCATTAGCAGCAGAACATTCATCGGGTAGGAACTAAGTCAGCAGTGTCGAGTCTTGGATGCAGGGAGATACAGCTATGTCTTGGCTTCAAACTTAGAGGTGGCCCCTGGACAGGGAAGGACAGAAATCCCCTTTTCTTGGTGCTGTTTTAATGTTAAGACTCAGAACTAGGATGTGATAAAATCACAACGCGTCCGTAAGAAATGCTGCTGTTAGAGGGTCATTTGTGCATCTGGACTGAATTCCTTGGTTATACAGTAAGATACATAAAAAAAGAAACTGCCACATGGTAGGAGTATCCAGTAGTCTCAAATCACAACCCCAGAGCGGCTGTATCAGCTAGCCAGAGATGGGCACAACAGGGGCTTGGCAGAAAGGCTGAACTTTCTATGGAGCAGAGGGAAGCCCTGCAAGCCCTCCTCAGCTCGTTCCTCAGCCCCAAATGTTCTGCATTTGAATCTCAACTTGTTACATTTGATATTTTTCCAGGTTTGCTGCCAAGCTGATCGAGGGCATCCTGGATTTCAAGACCATGATTGACAAGTGAGTTAGTGACCCTCCTGACTTCCAACATGTTCCTTACTGTCATAGAGAGGCTGAGCCTAGTCAGTAAATCTCCCTTCCAGATAGAAAGGCAAGAGTAGACAGCACATATTTGAAAAGAGATACCGTAATCAACATCACTGCTCACTGCCAAGGTGATCACCACTAGAAAAAAAGCAAGTTTACTTTCCTTTCTTCATGTTCTTTGTTTACCTTAATACTTTCACTGGCACGTGTACGTGCTTAGAGGGAGTGAGCCTGACTGACAGTCCTGTGGAGCTACATACTTTTGTTTGCCCACAGAACAAGTTACAGCTCAGGCAGCAGGAACTTGTTTCTCTCCTTTTTGGGTTTCTGGTGTTTCTCATCTCCCAGCTAGACAGGATGAACTCTAGAGAAACCTGTTCCTCCCTACCCCTTTTCTTCTTCACCAACAAACCTCTGCTGAACGTGTCTTATTTATATTCAAAAAATATATTTACCAACATCACACCCTTACATCCAAATTCAGACAAGGCTCAGGGCCAGCGGTGAGAAGGGTAGTTGGAATATGACTGCTCAATTGATCAACTGAGTCCCAGTCTAGTTGATGAACACAGCACATCAGACACCCACCACTCAAGATTATAGCTGAAAACCTCTTTCTGCCACTTCACTGAAAACAATACATCTTCCAGTATATTGTGCCCTGGATTCTCCTCTACAGAGAAAAGTGTATGCTAAGCTATGTAGTAGGTCCAGAAATCAGTTTCTCTGGTGCTACAGAGGTTTTTCCCCTTTCCAAATGAAAGGCTGGCAAACAGACACTTTTTGTAGTCCCTACTAAGAAAACTGGTAGGAATGGGGAAGGATGATCCCTTTTTTTGTGCTGCCAGCACCAACACATTTAGGTCTTGCTGGAGTAAGTGACGAGAGCTGCATGGCTGAGCTTGTGCCTGTCTTTTGTGGGGAGTGCACGCCTTCTTACTACTGTTTCTCTTCCCCTTCCTCCTTATCTTGCCGTGTCTCCAGTGAGACCCTCCCAGTGGAGTACATGGGTGGGAAGCCCCTCTGCATGAACCAGTACTACCAGATCCTCTCATCCTGCCGCATTCCTGGGCCCAAGCGAGACTCCATTGTCAACTATGCCAAAGGCAAAAAGCAGTCCAGACACATCACAGTGGTTCACAACTTCCAGGTATGGCAGCTCCTGAGGAGGTTTGTTTAGGTGCAGGTGTCCCTTTCAGCTAGCATTAGTCCAGAGAAAAGAGAACAGTAGAAAGTCTGCCCACAAGGTTTGCTTCACCAGGGATTCGTTCCTGCTCCCTTTATCCCCTTTGGCCTTAGCTGGCCAAGAGCTGGGATTGCCACGTGTGAGCAACAGACTACGAAGCAGAAAAACACTCTCTTCCTCTGTTTCTTGTCCCTGAAATTCCTGTTTCTCAGAGCCAAGCAATTATATCTGGAATTAGAAATTCCAAGTAGAAACTGGATAACAAACCCTACCACCATGGGTGAGCCTCAGAAGTAGGAATTCCTAATGTGTTTTGGCCCTCATTACCATGGTTTCTGAGCTTCTTAAAACTGTATTTATGCCCTATGAGGGAAGTTGGGCTTGGGTCTCTCAATTATGAGCATCCTTCAAAGGTCTGCTTACAAGCTGAGTTCTTAGGTCAGGTCTTACCTCCTCAAAGTGGCTGTTCCCTGTTTCTGGGGCTGGATAATAAATACCTTCTCTCATGTTCTGTGTCTGTCCTTGTCTGCTCTTCTCACCTTCAGTTTTTTGAGCTGGATGTTTACAACAGTGATGGAAGTCCCCTTACCACTGACCAGCTCTTCATTCAGCTGGAGAAGATATGGAACACCTCCCTCCAAACAAACAAAGAACCTATTGGGATCCTCACCACCAACCACCGAAACAGCTGGGCAAAAGCCTACAACAACCTTCTGAAAGGTCTGTAGAGCCCCTAACGTAGAAGTGCTAACAAACATCATGAACGCTTGAACTACCAGCCTCACCGCTGTGCTCTGCTCGGTTCTTTCCTTTAGAAGCTTGTTCTGGACAGATAACATGAGCTTTCCGCCTCAAAGAAGCAATCTGATTTCATTGCAAAGTATTGTTATTTCTGTTTTGGAAGGTACACAGGTGAAGTCTGAAGCCTGGTTTGTTACACCTGGAATCCTAGAGTTGTTTGCCTTGCAAATGGATGGGATGTACAAAACATGAGAAAAGGAGGGTGAATGCAGCATGCTTGCATCTGTAACAACCCAGCTGGCTACAATCTTAATTACTGTATACACCCCTAAATGACCAATGTTGCATTGAAGTACAATGGGAATCCAACCACCCTGGGTCCTTCAAACCTGCCCTTTCAAATTTGAATCTCCCTCCAATGAAAATGAAAGTTTCAACTCCTGTTTCTTATTTGCTGTTCGTTTCTCTCCCAGATAAGACCAACAAGGAGTCTGTGCGTACCATTGAGAAGAGCATTTGTACTGTCTGCCTTGATGCACCTATGCCACGGGTGTCTGAGGACATCTATAAGAGCCGTGTGGCTGCACAGATGCTGCATGGCGGAGGCAGTCGCTGGAACAGTGGGAACCGATGGTTCGACAAAACCCTTCAAGTAAGCGCTGATGCTGTACAGATGCTGAAGACATGGGTCTGGATGAGATGCTTTTTCCCGAGACTGCAAACGTCCAAGAAATCCCAGAAACCTTTTGCAGTAAAGTTTTCCTTATATCAAAAAGTGGAGACATAGGGGAGATAGGTTGTGGTAGCTGACAGTATGAGATCCTATGGTTTCCCTTGCAGTCACTACAAGCACTCATTCCTGCCTTGGGGACTTTTGTTTCTTTTACTGCCTCTGCCCACGCTTATTCAGTGTAGCAGTTCTTTCTGTTCCTTGTAAATCAATTTTCTGCCTGCGGTGAACAATGCCTCATCTGCTTGGAGGCAGCCCAAATGTAGGGAAGTCTGTTCCTTGTATCTCCTCTAGGCTTGTCATTTTTCCTGTTTCTGCCAGAAGCTGCCCAGTGGCTTTTTTGTTTTGTTTTTTCAAACATCAGCTGCCATCCCACGGCATCCCTCTGATCTCTTCTGCATTCAGTCCTGTCAAGACTCTTCAACAGCAGCTGCTGTTCAAGCTTCTCCTTCATTAGTTGGTGTATCCTGGCTTGTGGATAGTAGTAATGGTGCTTTAAAAGATTCTGATCTGCTGAACTCTTCATAATATTTTCAGCTATTTTGTTCCTATTTGGAACTCTTCATTGACGGGATAAAGCTTAGATGTTCCAGCTAATTGAAAAGTGAGGGTACGTCAGCACATGGTGATATTATTCCTGTACTATGTGTGCATCTAAGTAAATCAAACCCATTGAATCACTCAGTATTCACAGAATCACGGAATGGCAGGGGTTGGAAGGGACCTCAGGAGATCATCTAGTCCAACCCTCTGTATTGCCAGGACACTGAGCACACCAATATATCTATCAGTAACACTCTTATCTGGTTAATTTTGCAAAACTGTAACAGCGCTATCACATCTTCTGCACCTGCGTAAGAGGCTTCCATTGCTGTTCTGCTAAATGAGACCTGTGTGTTACCCTTCCTGCACACAAGGGTAGGATCACTGTCCATTCTGATATGGAGCGGCGAGATACTAAGATCTCCCTGGATAGCTCCTGCCTCACACTCTGGATGCCTGTCTTCAACAGCGTCCTCTCATGCTTCTCTCATAGTTCATCATTGCTGAAGATGGCTCCTGTGGTCTTGTATACGAACATGCTCCCTCAGAAGGCCCACCCATTGTTGCTCTTCTGGATCACATCGTGGAGTACACGTGAGTCCTCTGCCTCCTCTACTTTTCCTCAGCATTGGAGGTAGGTTTTAAACCACTGGCTCCCCAAGAACATGCCTCTTCGCAGCTCACCTCCTAGGAATTTGTTCTGTAGAAAGGGTAGTGGTATGCTAATTAGGTATTGCAGTTCTTGCATTCATGAAGAGAATTGAGTGGACAAGCTACTCTGATAAGTTTTGCTACGGCTTCCATTCTCAGGAAGTTACACTGTTCAGAGTTAACAGAACTTTTGCCTGGGAGAGGTGTTTCTCTTGGGCAGAAGTCACAGAAGACATTTCAGTCATAACCTTCAAAAAACCACTGTAATGGCACTGTGAAGAATTTTTCAGTCTGTGACTAGTGTCACGAGGTGTTAAGGAAGATCTCCTGTGCATTTCTACCCAAGCTGTGGTGTGCTTAGCTGACCCTCATGTTAAAGGTCTGGTTAAACATAATCATTTCTCTATGCAGGAAGAAACCTGAGCTGGTAAGATCGCCCATGATTCCTTTGCCTATGCCCAAAAAGCTGCGGTTTAACATCACCCCAGAAATCAAGACTGACATAGAGAAGGCAAAGCAGAACCTCAACATGTAAGTATGAAGCAGTGGAGAGGACTGGTGAGTGACTGAGTAATTCATGTCCCCCTTTAGAATGTGTCAGTGGTTTAAATGAGGCTTCTCCCACTGCAGCCAGGGAGTTTTCCTAGTGACTTCTTGGGTCAACAGCATTGCACCTAGCTGAAAAGCACACTAAAGTCACCTGCCAGGAATCAAGTCAAAGGTGCTGGAAGGGGGTAATTGCTGATCCATCCCACCTCACTGAGAAAGAGCAAGTCTTTACTGGATCTAGCTAGGGATTCTAGAGCATACACACACGCCCATCTAACCCAGTGAAGATTTTCAGTAGTGGCCAAAAAAACTCCATAGTGCTGCCTAAACAAGTCTGTATGTGACTGAGCGCTCTCTGTCCCTCCATAGACCAGATCCAAACTTTCTGTTCTCTCTGAGCCTTGTGAAAGCAAAGTCCATACCTTTATGTTACAAGAACAAGCAACAGGCAAAAGAACACTTCCTCTTTCTTTCCTTGCAGAATGGTTGAAGACCTGGATGTCAAAGTCACGGTCTTCCATCAATTTGGGAAAACATTCCCCAAGTCAGAGAAGATAAGTCCTGATGCTTTTATCCAGCTGGCCTTGCAGCTAGCATATTACAGGTAAGAGCACCAATTAATAGCTTCTCAACCTCTGCACCATCAGACTCAAATACGTGAGTTTGATAAACACGTCACAGACAAGTCTCTCACAGGCTGCTATGGCCTGCTTCTTAAGTGCCATGCTTTCCCCACACGCCAGCGCTGAACAGCAAATCTCACTTGTGGCAGCTGCCAAGCAACAGGTGAGATTAACCCCTCTGTGTGTGTACAGTCGTAGTAAGGAAACATCATAGATCAGCTGTCAGTGGGACTCACTCACATAATCTTCCCCCTTCTCCCCAGTCCTTCTGCTTCACAAGAGGCCATTCCTCTCAGGACAAACTCATTTCTGTGACTTTATCTTACAGGATGTACGGCCACGCCTGTGCCACATATGAGAGTGCATCGCTAAGGATGTTCCGCCTGGGCCGCACAGACACCATCCGCTCCACTTCTGTAGACTCTCTTAAGTTTGTGCAATCCATGGACAGCCCTGACAAATCGGTAAGGATCTCGAAGTGGAGTAAGAGGGGAAAAAAAGAGGAAAGCCTCTTATTTGGCTAACCATGTGTCGGCTGGTTTCAGCTAAACTGAACTGCACCCAATAAGAAGCTGAACTAAAACATAGCTTGGAGTATATAGTTACACACCTTGGGTTTCATTTGGCTTTCCTTTCATGTGTATTGAAAGCCTGGGAAACAAAATGTGGACATTTCTAATCCCACCAGAAAGCAGTGTGTCCCTTCTAAAAGTCTGTTGAGCTACTCAAACAAAGTTCTGCTACTGATGGATGGAGAACTCCATTCAGAATGAAGTAACAGAGCCAAACAAAATTATTTAAAAATTAAATCTAGTAAATTTAAAAATTAGTCTAGTATAGACACACAAGGCAGAAATGCCCTCCATCCTGGAAGAAGAGCCAAAATTAGGTTTTCCATTCTGCAGAAAAACTTACAGACAGATCTGTGTGTTCTCAGGACCAGGAGAAAGCAGACTTGCTGAGGAGAGCTACCCAGGCCCACAGGGAATACACTGATATGGTGAGTGTCCTCTGTGCTGACAGAACTGGGGTTTTAATAACAAATGAGGATTCTGGTGAAAGAAGAGACCTTAAGAGCTTTCTCTGCTGATGTGGCCATTAGTGCTGTTGCATAGGTCTAACTCTGATCTGACAGTGCTCTAGGCCATGGGCTGAATGCTTTCTCTCTAGCTAGTGGTTTTAAGTGTCCCTTGTGACTGACCTAAAGGAGAGAATCAAATATGAAAATAGCTTCAGTTCTCACTGTTGCTGATAAATGCCAAAGTTGCATGAGGAACCCTTAAACCAGAGGGAGCCCATAGGCAGGAGCTGTAAGGTTGGCTCTACTGTGTGTTCAATTTCACAGTCCTTACCAACAAGACTGACTATTGGTCCTAAAGGCAAGATCTAGTTTCTTTCTAACTTGAAACATTTAGAGATTTTTTTTTAGAAGTGCTTTTTTCTTTAACCCAAAGAAATTTTTTTAGTTTTGCTTGCTTGCTGGCTAGACAGGCTTTCATCTAGTCTTCCTTCCTTACAGGCAATAAGGGGCAATGCAATAGACCGCCACCTCTTAGGCTTGAAGCTTCAAGCTATTGAGGACCTAGTGAGCATGCCTGAACTGTTCATGGACACAGCATATGCTGTTGCAATGCACTTCAATCTCTCAACAAGCCAGGTAGGAGTTATCTGAGCAAAGACTGAAATGCTGTCTTTGTTTATTTTCATTGGCTTTCTTCTTCGCATTTCTCCTTCGTTTCCTTCTGTTTGAAACTAATCTTCATTTGGGGACAGAAATTTTTAAGCCTGCTACTAATACCATAAAGCTGCAGATCTGATCTTATAGCTGCCAGAGTCCCTCTCAACCCTGTAAAACATCAGCGTAACCAAGGCCAAGATCTCCAGAAGTGTTTGGTGTCTACCTGCAAGCAATAGCAACTGAAGTTAGCTGCCAGAATAGCTTTACATTCATCTGCTGTGCTGTGATTCTTACTGATACAGTTCTGCTTGTGACTTACTACAAGTTTATCTTGGGGAGAAGTACTTTGCAAATGCATAGGAAAACAGCAGACTCCAGCATGTGTGCGGTGGTAGATGGGTCTGACCAAAAAGGCCCTCTACTAGAGCATTTTCATGAGATGTCAGTTTCTTCTGCTGTTGACAGAGCTGTTAGCATTTGATGGCTACATTTCTCTCTGGCTGGTTAGAAGTGTTTAATCACATTGTCTCCACAGGTCCCAGCAAAGACAGACTGTGTGATGTGTTTTGGTCCCGTAGTTCCAGATGGCTATGGAATCTGTTACAACCCTATGGATGAACACATCAACTTTGCAATTTCAGCATTCAACAGCTGTGCTGAAACAAACGCAGCCCGCATGGCACATTATCTTGAAAAAGCACTGCTAGACATGAGGATCTTGCTCCAGTCCACTCCCAAATCCAAACTATAAGAGGCAAACATGATGCAAAACCCCCAACTAAAGGGGCTATCCCTCACGCACTGAAGTTCCCAGTTCCTCAGAAAATGACTGAGGGCACAGCTTGCCCTGGAACCTAGGAGAGCATCTACCATTTGTTTTCAGCAAGAGGTTACAGAATAGTCATCTGCTGCTATTAGTGGCGAGAGGAAACACTGTCTTAAGCTGAAACAGAACTGACTGGTCCTCTCCCATCAATGCAAAGTGCACCTTCCTGTCCTCAACGAGGACTGAAATACAATTTCTATGGAACTTACTGTAAAGGAATACAGAAAGCATGGTCCTTACCCAGCATCTAAATCCATTTGGCAAGGAAGGTAGTTCTCCAGGAAAAGCAGGGAATGTTTATTCTATGATGGAAGTATGGTAAGACCAAGTCTTTTTGCTGGTTTAGTCTTCTGAAGAGTGCAGCATCTTTCAAACTTGACTGAAGATTTTTCTGCTGCTCCAGCAAAACATCACCATTGAACTTCGGCAAGGGGAGAAGGAAGTCCTTCAGTTAGAGCAGATCCAGTCTCATCAGAGTGCACTGCACTGCTTATCCCAGGCACTCCGACCATTACACACTTTATAGACCTGGGAATGTTCCCTTCCCCTTGTTTTAGGGTACTGGGATCTCCTTTCTGTGGCACTGACCCTATTAACAACAGAGTATCATTCGCTACAAACTAAGGTGGGTTTTTTTGTTGTTGTTGTTCCGGACTTTTTGTTAAGCTTGCTGTTGTGGTCCTAGCCATGGATCTTCAGGCTCAGCATAAAGCTTTTTTCCCCACAAAGCTTTCACAAAACTTCTCTCACACAGGTTTTGCTAGCTTTGGCTTTACGTACCTTAACATTTGGAGAGATGAGAAGGGATTGCCTATGCATTTAGCAGGACACTTACTTCATTGTACCTTTCTTTGGAGTTAAGGAAAAGAAACAGATGCTGACCTGTTTACTACGTGGAAGGCCACATGCCTTGTCTCCTTCAGGGCACACATGTTAACCCAATTTGGTTTTATACCTTGCTTTCAGAAACAGTGCATTTGTGCATAATGTGTTATGCCTAAGTTGTGGACAAGTAAGAATGTTTCTGATCAGGAACTCCAGAACACACTTCCATTTCCGGCCCACAGAGTTCAAATCTGCTAGAGCCAAAAGCAAAACAGCTGCAGAATCCCACTTCTTTCATGTCACTCTGCTTTAACAAGGTAGAAAATCTTGGAAAAGCAGGAAGAAAGCTGGTAACATGCGGGCAATGTAGACATTTGTCCACTGTGGCAGCCATTGTTCCTGCAGTAACAGTACTGCACCTTTTCTGCCACTCTTGGAGGTTTTTCTTACTACAGTGTTACTCAGATTTGTGCCAGCTCTATTCTGTGAGAGTGTTCTTATGATAATGTTTTCAGGTTCAGTTGACAAACTTCAGACAGTAAAAGGTTACATACAAGCATTTACATACAATTTTAGCATAGGAATTTTTATAAGCAGTACTTCCAATAAATCTGCCAGAATCCAAGCTCTTGACTATACTTTCTATTTAGTAAAACCATATGGCAATGAAGAATTCTAGTGCTATTAGTGCAACAGGAATTTAATATTTAAATCGTACATCTTTCAAGACGTGGCTGCTGGGACATCACCATAAACAAGAAGCATTAGGAGTCTGATGGCCTGTTGTTACAGGGAAATATATATATAATTGCTACTTTTTGAACATATATGAAGAAATTTCACTAAATCTGTTGAAAGTAGAAAAAAAAAAATCATTCTAACTTGATTCTTCAAAGACACAAGCCAACACTACTGCATTTCTTCCTAAGAGGATGTTGTTTCAAAGCTTCTATCTTATACCTAAATAAACCTTAAAAAGGAAAATTTAACTTAAACTCACCTGCACAGCCAGTGATTGTATGAACTGCCACTTTCACATCATCTACATGGGTTTAGTTGATCTTTTAGAAGAATCCTGAATGGAGTGAGGTAGTCTAAAAAAAACAGTAGGAGCACTACAAACCTGTGAGCACACATCTCTGCTCTGTTGACTCCTCTGTATGAATTAGACTGAAAACTGCAAAAGGATACTCAGTATTATCATGGCGTAAGTGATTGTGTAAATACTACATAAAAGACCAAACCTTGCTGGAATAACATCTGGGCTTATGGAGCCTTTTACATTGAAAAAAATACTCCTTTTGCCAAAGTAATCCTCCCCCCATACTGAACCAACCTCTGTTGCTAGGGGATGAGCTTTTTTTTCTCCTGTCTGCAATGCCTTCAACCACTGATGCTACAGTATTGCCACTTAAGTATTTGAGACTGGCCCTTTTCTACTTCTGTCTCATCAAAGGGGCAGGCTCTCAAAGGAAAGTGCCTATTAAAGATTAAGCAGAAGTACACACTGCTGTGACTATCTCAGAAGATGGGATTGATCTATTCTGGATATCACACCAGCTTCAGCAGAGTACAGCTGCAAGAAGCAGACTATCACATTGAAAGAGATACAAGATTCATAAATCACTTAATGCATCCTTAATAATACACAGAGCTGAAATTCAGATGAATGAAGCTGATTTTTGAAGTGCTTGAAAGGACATTAAAATCATTACAAGGTTTTTCCTTTTAAAAAGGTCTTTTCTTATTGTACAAGTTCTAAAATGGGATGTCCTTCTGATTCATACCTTCTCGATTTTTTCAGTGTTAACTTACTGAATACTATTATTCTCCTCCCTGATCCTGATTGTCTGATTGTTTTATCAAGAGATGTCTGTTGTCTTAAAGGCACATTAAGTACAAGAAACTTAAGTTCCAGAAAAACTACCAATTTGGAACAAATAATTTAAGAAATGCGTAGACTGAAAATACTCAGATAACTCTTGGGGTATGAGTACAATTTATGACACAGCCTGGTAGTGTTGCATGCTTTGCTGGTTAGCTGTGTTAAATACTGTTTCAGTAGTGTAATCCATGTCATGCAAAGTTTTGAAATGTTCTTTGAGTAAAATGAAACACAATAAACAGATAAGTGCTACAAAAAGACTTAAATCTCCTTAGATACTGCAGAAGTTATGTAACTACCCTTACAGGAGGACGTTTGTGTGGGGACAGCAAGAACAGTGAACCACAGCATTCTGTCACCTTCCTTTTATTGTCTTAGTATGTCCATCCAGCCCCCTTGAGTACAGGGGAGGAATAGAAAGCATCTGCTTGCAAAGCCACATATTCCAAAGAAAATATTCCATTTCAGAAAACTAGTGGCAGGAGACTTCATACAAGTGTAGGATAATAAGGCAGAGCTCAAATCTTTTTCCTGCACAGCACCATTTAGTTAAGAAAATCCATGGGATCACTAAGGAATTTCTACTATATCAAGTATTGCAAAGATTTCTGGAAAGATACAGCAAAAGTAGGCAGAAGATGCAGATTACAAACACAGAGAACAGAGGAGAGTTTATTATAGTGTCTTACAAGAGCTCTTCTTCCTCTCTCTTACTCCTAAGAATTACTGTAGGAAGCTTGGGTTTGAAGGCAACATGAAGTGGAACAGCTTTTTACACTACACTGCTCTCCATGCAGAGATGAAACCTCTTCCCTATGCTCTAGTTCTCAGTAGGTGCTTCAAACACATACAGTTTTTCCAGCAGTCTGTCCTAACAGCTTAAGAGAGGCTAGGGAAGTGCTAGCCACTCTTGAAACAATCGACTCTTTCAGCCTTGTCCTTGGGGAAGAGAGTAGTGATCTCCCTTCTGGCTTTGTAAGTTAACTTACAAGAGATGTAAAGAGAAAATAAATGGTTTTGCAAGACATAAGTGATTAGTACCAGCTTTCAAACTGAAACATACAGTACCACCATGTCATGTGGCCTATCTGATGTCCATTTTAACAGGGCTATTCTAAGTCTGATCAAATGTCCTTGTGAAAGCTGCAAGATGCCTCTTTATTCTGATGCACCTTCAAAGCAGATCCAGTGCTCAGGTCCTTCAGATGTTAACAGGATTGCTTATGTTATGCAAATACTAAACAGGTCTTTAAAAAAAAAATATATATTTGCTGTAACAACTGAAAACAGTTAGTTTACTACCCACAGCTACTTCAACACAGAAACTTAAACAGACTTCCTTCCTGATCTCCTAGATCAGATCACTGCTTTCTACAGTTAACACTCTGGTTGTCCAACACTTTCTACAGCAGCTCCCACTCTACATGAACACACAAACTCCTATGGCAACAGGCACATATGAAAACTTAAAAAAAAAAAAAATAATCAAGATGAACAGAAACACATCTCACTTCAAGCAGCTTTATAATGCAGGAGTCTGATTAAAGTGGAGATAGTAAAACAGGCAGCAAGACCGAGATGTGACAGTCATTTTACCTCTGCTCACATGACTGCATCGAAGGCACACCGATGACCTTTGAGCCAGTTCAGAAGCTGTCCTTTATCTGTGAAAGTTCAAGTCAATTGTGCTTTGAATAAATACTCCCCTGTATTATACACTTGAACTGCTGCGTTATATACTAGAAATACAGAAAATTCCATGCACAGCCCTGAAGCACTTTGAGTATAGCCCTTGCCAGGTTAACTCATGGATCACAGAAGTTGTAGGCATCACCAGCACACACAGATGGCAGGCACACTCCCACAGAGACACAGCATCCAGAGAGCTGACTGGCCAAATGAAGAATCGGAATGGAAGAAGGATGGAAAGCAAAACTTGCCTGTAGGAGTTCGGCATTCAAGGTTACTACTGCAGAACCCCAACCAAGCCACTGTTTTAACTAGTAGGAGTCTCTTCTAGGATAAGCTCACTACTTGAGTTCGCCGTTGGATCTAACAGGGCTCTTTGAGAAATAATGTAGACAGCAGCTGAGCTAGGTATTAGTCATTTGCCTTGTTATTCATTTATGGTTGTCACTTTGTTCATTCTTAAAAATCCCTCCCTTAAGCTTTAACAGGAAAAAAAATAAAAATCCAGTGCTTAAGACAGAGACTAGCAACTGAATTTTGTAAGGCTTTGGGCTGACTCGTACTGGAGTGCAGCACTGCTTATAACCAACGGGCTTTCTAGTGCCATCGGTAGCACACTCAGTACAACAACAGAAGCTGTACAGATCACAGCAACCCTGAGGTAATAAAAGTATAAAGGAAGAGATGGAATAAACATGAGATATGTATGGTAATCTTGACACCTAGAAGAGATTCTGAGAAAGACACTTTTGCTAATTACACAACAGGAGCAGCAGTGGAAAAAAAAAATATAGTATATTTCAGTTTTTCCTTTGTTTTACACACACACTCCCCTTAATGGCATCTGTGCAGGCTTCCCTGCAGAACCATCACTAGTGTTAAAAATCAGATCTTTAGTCTTTCTTTCCATCTGTACAAAGTGCAGTTGGAATTGATTTTGATCTTCCAAAGCAGGTGCAGAAAGGAAAGGAAGCCTTCCTCTCTCTTCTGCCTAAGTCACCCCATCCTAGTTCCCCTCCCTCCTAAGAAGTTTTTAAAAATTAAATGCCCTAATTAAGCATGATCAACGTGAGATTAGTTTTGTCATCTTCTTCCAAAAAGGAAAACCCTAACAAAAAGCAAAAACAAAACACACAATCAACGCCTCACCCACCCCAAAAACAATAGTTCCATTTAAAAAAATAAATAAATAGTGTGTATATTTCATGCTGAAAAAAAAAAGTCACAGAAAGGATTCATTTTTGGGTTTCCCTCCCCCAAACATGACACCAGGCATTTTCTCCCCCCTCCCCTGACGTAGACATGATGGTACATTCCAACCAGCAATGTGCATCTGTGTTGAAAATGAGTTTCTACTCCTGCACGGTCCCACATGCATCAGGGAGCATCCAGCTAGCTGCTAAAGCAGAGCAAAGGCTTTCAGGTTTTGGGTATGGTCCCTGCCTGTTCCTTTGGTCCGTCTGTTAAAAGGCTCCTTGCTGCTCCCAGGTCTCTGCTCTTGTCTGTCTCCGTTAAAACGTGCACTCTGGTCCCCACACTTCCCGAGTCACTGGAGCTTAGTACCCAGCTTGCGCTGTCTGTTTCTGAAACGGTAACAGAGAGCAGGGTGAGAGAGGTGGCCCCAACCCTATCGCAGGGTATTGCAGCAAACCAGGGGGCAAAAGATAGGAGGATTAAAGTAAGGCTCTGCTTAGCTCCACACAAAAATAAAGCTGCCCACACCATACTTGAAGAGGCGATCAGTCCTTCCTATTATTTACAGTCCTAGAACATCCACCATGTCTTAAGTGTGCACAAGCTCACATGTGGATGCAAGATTATAAACAATTGCTTGCAAAGAACATGGGCTAGGGAGCTAAGTACTGACTATTTAAATGAAACATTCTTTAATCCCAGACACTCAGCTTGCAGATGCAGTAGTTGACCCACAACTTGGTATTTCTTTACTCTGCGCTATTCTACCCACAGCAGCTATCTACACATTATAAAATAAAGTAGTAAGTACATCTGACAAGTCAAACCAGCTACAGTTCCTCCACCCCCCAAGATCACTTACCTTGCCTCTGCTCTGGTGACTGTGTATTCAAACCACAGGATGTTAGGAATGAGGCTGGTATCTCGGATTAAAAAGAACTCTGAAATTGGCCTGGAAATGGACAAGGTGGTGGAAAAGGGGAAATAATTAGACTTTCTCCACCACAATTTTGATCAAAATAAAAAAAAAAAAATTAAGAAAGCACACTAACTGCTCCAGACTTAACATTACTATTTTATTACCCTTCAGTCTGGGAAAAGAGCTCCTTGTTAAACTTAATTAAAAAAAACCCACTCTTTTTTCTTTCCTTATGCAATGTTTCCAGACTATAGTACATTTAAATGGCTTTGCAATTCACCAAGTCATCAGCCATTCATTAAGAAAGGTCTGTTCTGCTGGAAAAGCTTCACCAGCACTCTGCCACACCTCACAACTTCAGTAGGGCTTGACCAAAGTAATAGTTGCTTAAACTTCCTTCCTCCCCCACCCCTATCAGGCAAAGATATATGATCCTTTGTATATGCATGCACAAGAAAACACGGAGGAACAAGTAGATTACACAACAGTCAGTATGCAAAACTGGAACAGAACCCAGGAATTCTCATGTCTAACATCTCTAACTTAGGCGGTTTTTACAAGTTTGAGCAGCCCATTTACAGTCAGGGCTTGCATAGCTACAACTAAAATTTTAGACTGAAATATCTTTAAGTTTGTTTTGCTTCAGATGCAAGGTACAATTTTTTTACACCAATTGATTAGGAAAATTTTCTTTTGCCAGGTAATTCTGCTACACCTGTGTTACCAGCTCATTGCAAGGGACTCATTTAATGAGCAAAACAGCAATCCACAAAATGCAAACTTGCAGGAATAAAGCCTCCACAGAATAAAGAGACTTACCATGCAGCTATCCTTGGGAAGAGAGGAGTTAATATCTCTTGTGTGAAGGCAAACCAGGCTATGGCCATAACACTTCCTGCCACACCTCCATATAAGACTTGGCTCCAGGTGTGGTAAAGCAAATAAACCCTGCAGTGGAAGAGAAGAGTCACCAGGCAGGCTTTGAAACAAAAGGAGGCATGACACAAGGGCTGATGTTTCACTGGACCCTCAGATGTTCTGAGCAAGTTATTCTACAGATGTTACAAGTGGATATCTTTTTTCATTAAAAAGCTGGCAAAAAGTGGGGAAAAAATTGGGAAAAACTGTGTTCCCTGCTACAGCAGTTTCAGCTGAGAGTGCTTCTAGTCTGACCTTAACTCAATAAGCCTCTGCATTCTTCTTCATGTATCTTTGGATTAGCTGAGGAACTGTAACAGTTGGTTCCCATGAGAGACATTTCCAAAGCCATTAACAGGACAAGTCCCCTCCAAGCGACCAAAGCTGGGGCTTAAAGACTTTTAAGAACACAGCATTTTTGTTATGATTTTGGTGCTCTCAAATGTGACAACACGAAGGCTGCACTACCCCAGCATGCTTACTGTGATTGGAGCCATTTAGAAAGCTGTATTAATGGTCTGTTCAGTTATCCCTGCACACAAGCTACATGAGTCATGTTCAAAATTATTTTTATCCATATATCATAAAGCCATTAAAATCATCTTATCTGACCCTCTGCCTAGCACAGGCCACTGTATTTCCTCAAATTAATTTTTATTTTAATTAGACCATATATCTCTTATGAAATTGTCCTGTCAGAATTTTTAAAATAACCAGTAATAAGGAATCAGCTCTAGTGTACAGTGAACTGTGCCAACAGGTAATTACTTTCCTGTGGAAAACATGGCCTTATTTCTAGCCTGAATTTGTCTGGTTTCCAGTCACTAGAGCTCATTTTATATGTGTGTGTATATGTAATTTTTTTTTTTTTAAATCTACTAAAGCAAAAAAAAAATTCATCAGTTTCTTTATTCATCTTAATACAACTAAATCTTGCAAGTCAAACAGCTATAAATGTTTTTATTAACTAATGCTCAAACAAAACAATCAGATTGATCAACTGTAGCAATCCACATGCTGCAGATGCTGGTGTGCCAAGGCATGGTGTAATGCTTTCATGATTAGTGCTGGAAAGAGGGCGAGGCAGTGATGCTAGAGCATGGCAATGGAGCCAATGGGGAATTGGTACAAGCTCAGCTGATCTTGGGTTTTATAAATGCTTCTGTGAAGCACCACACATGTAGCACCTTTGTTTGCTTATTTGGAGGGTCTCATGGCAACACAGCAGCTTCCACAAAGCTCTGACTTGTACAATGCAGTCATCAAGAATAGATCAGAAATGCAGGATAAGGAACGATAGGTCTGCTGGCTGTTAAAGGCCACCGGACTGTATGAGAGCATAAAACAAACAATTGCTCCATACCTACTATATGAGACTAGCAAAGCCACTGTGACGAGGCAGATGGACAGCACATGTCGCCATAGTAAATCCAGAAACCTCGCATTGTTTGTTTGGTGCATTCTGAAAGAGATGGAGAGCCATTAGCACAGTGGCAGGGAGCTGAGCAGTTCTTCTCTCTGTTCTCACTATCTCTGAAACCCTAGGCAAACTGTACTCCAGTGGGGTCATGCAGCTCGATACCATCCCAGCAGCAATCTGTCCCACTGGCAGCAGTTAAAGAGAAGCCAGAAAGCCATACTTCTCTCTCTCCAACTGTTAACAGGGATTGCTGTGATGGAAGGCAGAATGCTCACAATTACTGCAACTGATGTGAAAGGCACATGCTGAGCATATGCAACAGGGAGCCAAGACGTCAGAGTCCCTCCATCGTCCACAAAGTTAGGAGGAACTGTGAGTTTTGTCTTCCTCCACATGTGGAGCCACAAGACAGAGCCATGCCCCAGCGAGAACTTCAGAAAAGCACAGCACAGCATGTAAAACCAGTACTTGGTAAGGGAGATGAACTAAAAGGTCATGCAAGTGGGCAACAGGTATTACCTAAAGGATTGCAGACAACCCCACTGACAAAACTGAGTAGACACATGAGAAAGCAGCAATTCTTTCCTCCTCCCTGCTCCCCCCCTCTTCCCTCACACTGGTGGATTGTAACGGCTTAGAAAAAGCAAATCAGGAGACCTGTACCCAGATAGGCATAGGAGGCCCACCCGTACCCTTCAGTTTTCAGCAAGGGCAACTACAGTCGTACATTCAGATTGAGATAAACATGCTTCATCCACCCTAGCCACAGAAAATTGTACAGTTCCTCAGATTTAATTCAATTATGCCACTTAAGTGGCATACAGTAAGGGAGCCATCTATTTGAGGTGTTTCAACATATTAACAGCCAAAACCTGACATTGAATTTTTACCTTAAATAAAGGAACAGAAAGGAATAGACAGAGAAAAACCACATGAATTGGGAGTGGCTGGACGGCATCCCATATTTTGTGGTCACTGTTGAATGGGCTTCTGGGAAGAGAAGAAGAAAGAGTATGGTCAAGGTCTACTCTGTACATAGCAGCTACAACGCTCCAGATGTGAAGCCAGACCACTCTGCTGGAGTATGTGCACATGGGTTCACAGGACACGTCTCTGCTCAGATGGCTCTGCCAGCCTTCATACACCCAAACATCCAAAGCCAACATGAGGCAGAGGGGAAAATACCCTCTAGCCCCCCCACAGTTAGCATTCTACTCAAAACTCAACCGACACCATGACACCAATGGGCTATACCATACCTTCGCAGGGCCGAGGCTCCCGGATTACATTTTTTATTAACCAGTTCACTCCCTCGTTGAATGCCAGCCCTCCCAAGAAAGAGATCTGTGAAGGCAAGACAACCATGTCATCCTATCTAAAAGATCCATCTACTTACCAGGCTCTCTCTGTTGAGAAAACCCTAAATGATATGTTTCTAATTTTTTTGACTACTAGAGTTAAAACCAATGGCTTCAAAATTCTCTGAGGAAGAAAAGCATTTCTTTTTCAGCCCACTTTGTGTATTTAGCAACACACTGTATATATGCAGCTTTTCAGCAGACTATACACAGAAAGAGACAAAAATTACACTGTACAGGAATTCTGTTAGCACACTTCCACCAGCAAGTGCAGAAAGTGACACTTTTTAACAGGGCAGGTTTTAAGGGATTATCTTTCCCCAATGACCGACAGGGGGAGTGCACACACTGTTATTTGGGTAAATAGCTTTAAAAGGTGACTTTTTAGGCCTTCTGGCTTTTCCCTCTGTGAATATTTTCATCTTGAAGTTGCTGTCTTCAGTCTAAAATGAAGCCACATTCTGAACTGAGCCAGACTGGTACCATTTACTTTTACTCTTTTAATTCCATAGGCCATACACCTCCCCTAAATTAGTCCTGCTGCTGTGATCAAATTCCCAGCTGGTGATGATACTCTGCCTCCTTAACACTCAGTTCCATTCCAGATGATGAAGCAATTTTCCACTCTATGTCCTGAGCTACAGGTCAGGCTGCTGCAAGTCAGCTAGTGTCTTTCTCCAGCTCAATGATGATTCCCTACATAAGGAACTGGGAATCAACCTCAACCCTTGTCTCATTATCAACACCTAACATGCCCCTGTATTCAAAACCCTATGAATTTGTGCAACAGTTACTCTTACTTATTCTCTCTTTTGGGTTGACAAAATATAACAGCTGCCCCTCCTAGCTAGCATTGGCTTAACCACCTAGAAGTCCCATTCCCAGGTCCCTTGAGCCACTGTTTCCCATGACACCATGGCCCTATGTTAGAAATCTGCTGCCAAAATCCTTTCACTGGCCCTGTTTACAAAAGGCAAATGTTACAAGAGGTTTATACCTCCTAAAAGGAATTTATCCATGACACTGATTCCCAACTACCTGTCAGAGTAGACAGAAAGCATTATGTATTACAGAAAAGTCCCTTGTTGGTCATTTGGACAGAAGCAAATCTCTTCTGTCCCTGGTATTCCATTCACAGCTGTGAAGCAGCCTTTATAGACAGATCCACTCCCTTGGGAATCTGTAGGTTTTATTTTGTATCCCCCTTTCTGCTTCAGTAGTTCAGAGAAAGCACATCCTACTGAGTTACAATTTCCTGCACCTGCCGCCCATCTTGCAGGAACCTAAGAGTGCCATGATCCTACTGGATCTTGGGAGTGGTTCCCACTCTGCAACAGCATTCTTTAGTTCCTCAGACATCTCCCTCAATGTTTTTGGACAAAACATTGTCCAAAATGCCCAAAACATACCACAAAGTAACAGAAAAGTCAGCAAAGGCTAAGCAGTCTTTTAACCTGGTACAGGCGATAAGTGTCTCCTGCTGTTCTTTGACAGAAGATCGCCTTACCTAAGCTTGCTCTTTAAAGAGAGAAAAAGAAGTGCGAATACAGGAACACCAGGTGACAAAGGGAAAGACTTCTGTCATAAGGAGAAGCTGGGAAAGGAGAGGACTCACCGTGTGAAGCTCTCTCTTGAATATGATGAGTGTTACAAAGCCAACAATAATGAATATTGGACCAAGACTCAAATAAGCTAAAAGCTGACCAGAGAAATCACCTAGGGAAACAAACAAGAGAAACAAGTCAGTTTGAACTTCACAGGTACTTGCCTGCCACCAGAGCGTGGGTCAGTTGGTGCCCTGAATCACTGAGAGCTGAGGGGCAAACAGCACTGCAGCAAGTCTCCATTTTGCAGACTACTGCTGCTCCAGCCCGAGAGGAGCCGAGGCAAGGAAGGCAGCAGTGCTTACACACAGGTTCAAGAGCAGGGATGAGAGGAGCTTGGCATCATTCAGCAGAGATTACTGCCAGCCAATTTACAACAATGACCATGGGTGTGGGCCCAAAGTCACTTTAATCCAACATAAGCACAGGCTGCTGCAAAAGAGGCAGCGTCTTTCCCTCCCCCTCATTCATATTGCCTCCCTGTGCCAGCAATTACCAGCAAACACTCTCCAAACAAATCCTTTCCCACTCCCTTACTAAAATGGGTTAGTTTTCAGCTGGATCAGCTCCCTAATCTGTCTCACCATGTGTCTGCATGAACACTAGCATTAGCAAAATGGGGAGGAAATAAATAGCTACATATAGCAGGAGATAGACGGGGGGAAAAAGGAGACTGCTTTTTAACCAGCAGCCCGCTTGTATCACACAGAAGTGACTTTTCTGAGTCTCCACCCCAACAGCTAACAGTCTAGTAATCCCCAGGGAGAATCATGGAGCAGCAATGGGACCTCACAAGAGGTCATTTATCCTGAACTATCAGACACAGAAGTAGGCAAACAACAGTAAAGAGCAGCTATATATTTTGATCTAAGTTTCTCTTGCCTCTGTTCCCTGAAAAAGGACATCACAAAAGTATCTGGAGAGAAGACATCAGCATAAATTCCAAGGAAACAAAAAATTATCAGAGTCCTTTTGCTCCAAGATCAGCAATTCAACTATCTACCAGAGAAACTTTAGTTTGTGGTAGTCACCACAAAACCGTGGTATGAACCCAGTGAGCAACTTAAGAGACAGGGTACTTTCTATATTGCTTCTCAGAGACTAGATCTTCTCCATTCCATCACTGAACACAAAAGGATCAGCTCCCACATGAATTTATCCTTCCTCCCTCCTCTCAGAAGGAAACAGGATGCGATGCCTCTGCAAGGCTGAGCATTGGACTCATTCCTAGATCAATTCCACTGGAAGATACTGAGTCTCCCCAGCCCACGCAACCACATTTTAAAACAGCACTTGGCAAAATGGACTTTAACCTCAGCCTCCGAATACTGGAATCGATGAAAAAAAAAAAAGTTATTGCACTGCTACAAAGTTCAGTAGTTCAAATAGCTGCTGATGCTATTGTCACACAGTTGTGGTCACATCAGGTACAGTGCACAGATCCCTCTTGAATTCCAGACTCTGGGTTAGATTTAGGAACCAGCAACATCATCAGCAATGATCACTTGCAGGAGTTTTAGTTTGCAACACCAGTGAAATTAGGAAGAGTTGGAGGACAAAACCCCCAAGAATACTGGGTTTTCACTGAAGTGAGGTTCTATTTTGTCTTTAACCTGAAAAAGCATTAGAAGACACTGAATTTGAAACTTTTCTTGCACCATATGGCAGGTTAGCCTTGCATCAGGTGGGATCCAGATGCTCCCAAAACAGAACAGCAATATAATATGGTAATGCGAAGTGGATGTGACAGTATCAGTTACTTGGCAATGGCAAATCAAGCCCCTTATGGTTCTATATAAATCACAAACTCTACAAAATTAATGCTGTCTTAAATTACAAGGGAATTCACGAAACAAGCCACCGGACAATCAAAACTACCCTGAAAGCCTCAGGAATACTTTCCAATAGTCTCAATTCCAGTGTTGCCAAATAAAGACAGCTCCTCAGCAAGGAATCACCATGTTTCAGGTCATTCACTTCGTTAATCCACAGTACATAAAGGCTTAGCACTTCAAGACTAAAAGCTGTAATTTTGTCAAGTAGAAACCAAACCAGATTATTTATCTTCTGGGGCGGGGGGGGGGGGGGGGGCTATTTCTTGCACAGATGGTGGAAGAATACTTAAGGAAGTAGTCTTTTAGTTTAAATAGAATCAGCAGTACCAAACTCAAGATCCTCCATTATGTTATATGATAACATATCAAATAAATCAAGCCACCCAGACTTCACCAGCACACAACCCACACTTGAACCTCAGGCAGAGAACTAGAAACTATCGCTCCTAGATGCTACCTGCAGGCAGGGTACCAAGCCCTTTACTATCTTAACACAATAGCTCCCCAAACATTTCAACTGTCCATTTAAAATAGAACAGAGACAGAATTAATGATATTTCATATTACCATGGTTAACAGCAATCAAACAGAATCACATCCTGAAGCCACTTTTTCTAGGGGAGGAGGCAAGTAAATAGCTGCACACAAACTGAAGGCAGCACTTTTGGCTATGTCCTGGGAGCTACACCAGGAACTCACTAATGCCATCATAAATGTACTTGCTAGATTAGCGGCTTAAGGCAGAGCTGCACTAACTAAACCAGTTCCAAAATGATTGGAAATCCCCAGTGAAGGAGGCAATGCAAGCTCCGAGAGAAAGGCCAGCGCTGATCAGCACACAGTGCTCCTGGGCCTCAGAATGTGATGACTTGTCTCACTCCTATCTACTCTCCTGCTCCACCGTGCTCAGAGATTTATTCCCATGAAAATGGACTTGCAGGAAAGCTGACAGTTTGAAGTCCAGCCAGATCTAGCAAGCAGGTCCCCCTCCTATCGTTTTAAAAAATTTAATTTTTCTTCATTTTACTAAACTTGGGAATTTTAAAGAAATTCCTCCAACCAGTAAGAACAGAGACCTCTGAAAAAATTCAAAAGGAAAATCTATTTAATATACAGTTTGGGTTTTGCTTTGGTTTAAATTCTGCTTTTTTAAAGTCCAGCCTTTCCTGGACATCATTCGGGGCTCAAGATGCAAAAATGAAAATCCTCATTTTTAGGCACCCAAGAGATAAGTAGGTGAAACGCTATGCATAGCTCAGAAGCATGCTATTTTTTTCAGCCTTCATTCAGCATCTACTTCTGCTCCAATTCAACATTTTACCCAGCATTCTTTCAGTGGAACTATCCAAGCTTTACCACATTAGCTTAACCTATATATAATGTAAAAATGTGAATCAACAGCACTCTAGCCACATCCTACCGCAAGATCTAGCTTTACCACTGCCACCGCTGCTTCCTATTGAAGCATCTATTTGTGGCACTGCTGCCGGTCGTATGTTCTTGACAAAACGCATGTGTGCAAGTTGCACAGACAACATACAGTATGTCAGATGCATTTACACCAGTAAATATTCATGATGGATCGTCATTTCCTCTAGTTGCGCATATCCTGATATCACAAGCTGTGGGACAGTAAAAATATCTTCAGGAGGCTTTAATTTACAGCATAGAAGGCACATGACAGACATGAAACTTCTGCAGGAAGATTAAACATAAAACCCTGCACTGAAGAGGCCAAACAACTGAGTGGTATCTGCTTCTTTCAACAGATATTACTTAGCTACAAAATGAGCCCTGACTGGCGAGCTACCACCCTAAACAGAAATCACAGCAAGGGTTATCAGAACAAACGTTCCTTGTTACAGGAGCAACATGTGCTGATACCAAATAGCAATGAGAACTGCTGAGCCAAAACACATACACAGCACGAGCACCTTTGCTCCGATGCACCTTTTCACCAATGGGTTGATTCTGCGCGCTTGCCTCTTCAACTCTGCCTGACACCCTTCACAACTGAGAAAACGGGAAGATTCTCTGTCATTCTGCAGAGAAATGGTTTGGCACACCAAGTTTCTCTCCTTAAAGAATTCATCCAATGTGAGAAGAGGAGATCCAGAAAGTCCCAGAGCTTTAAGAATCCCAGCTGCACTGGAGAGAGGAAGTTTTTTTCTTTTCTCCAAATAATAATAAAAAATCCAAACAAACCAGGAACTCAGTGTTTCTCCAGTGAAACTCACCCTACAGACAGGAAGTTCCTGAAGATGAGTTTTAAGTCTGCAACAAAGTCATCCCATGCAAAGCAATGCACACGGGAAAAAACAACCCTAATTATACACAAAACATGACAGGATTTAGTTTAGTCGTTATCAAACAAGAAATCCTCAGGCTTAGCATGAGCCAATACCTTCAGAGTATCACCCAATGCTCTGCAGCAGTCAAAAAGGCAAGAACAACATTTTAAAGAGCAAAACAAGTTAGTTACAGCACTACAAAATCTATTATGCAATTCTGGTGTCACCATATAAAAAGGGACAGTAAACACAGAAAAGGCAAATAGAAGGGGGACAAAGATAACAAGAATCAAACAGTAGCCACCCAGAAAATACCAAATAACCCAGTTTTTCAGCTGAAAAAGGAAAACAGGATACAACAGTTCTATAAAGTCATGAATAATATAGAGAAATGGCCAGCAAGCATTTGTTACCTCTCACTGCACACGAGATGGGAGCGCTTGATAAAGTTACTGAGCAGTGGACTTAAAAGCAGAAAAGAAACAACCACGTTAAGTTACAAAGCTCAGTGCCAAAGACACTGTGAGATCCAAAGCAGAAATGGTTTCAAAGAGCAATTAGACATATTCCGAGTACAGCTTTTATATATCCATTAAAGGATTTAACAATCCAGATGCAATCACCAGCTGATTACTGGCAAGACATACAGAAAAAGGATGATTCCTGCCTACCTGCCAGCAACTCAACACTATGCCAGATCATTCCTTGGTCTCACCAAAGCACAGTTGCTGATATGAAAAGCTCCAGGACCAAACATTTCTGAAAGTGGTATCAGGACAATATTTTTAAAGACTGTCTTCTTCAGCAGCATGCTTTAACACACTGTTAAGTAAGACAGCCATTGTTGGCTTCTTCTCCCTGTTTTTGATCTTCACATTTACTATGGGTAATATTTCAGTTAGATCTTCAAGAACCCATTACTCAGACCAGTTTGTAGTTGACTACCACAGCGTTCATCCACTGTTTCTCATTTGATCTTGCTCAAAGTTGACATCGCAGAAAGCCCTGGAGAACTGAGCAGCCACATAAGCAGTAAGGATGAGTGTTTGGTGTTTTGTGCTATATTGCTATTGATAAGGAAGCATTAGATAAAGACAAGAAGGACAAACACCCTTCTGTAGACACCTCTCCCCTTCACAATTACAAGCAGCAGCCCAATAATGGGCTCCACCTGCCAGACAGAACTTTTTGCCTGGTCACAGCAAGACAGACCATCACTCTTGGCGGATGAAAGCTGGGAAGACATCAGTTCTGCACTGGAAGTCTTTAAAGACGTGAGATTTTAAGAGCCAGGTTGCCACAGTGGCTCAGCACACTGCACTCCAGACCAGCAGCTTCTGGGATCAGCCAAGAGCAAAAGATGTTTGCCACACAAGAGGGTGTGACATGGCAAGACAGCTTAATAATTTATGTTGGTAAAAGCAGCATTTATTTCTCATTCTGACCCCTCTCTATCAGCACAAGGCTACATTAACTCCATTGTGCTGAGCACACTGCCAACATTGCTATTTTGTAAATACACATTATCTAGCAGCTTTATGGACCTGGACTTAAGCTGTACACAGACAGAACATAAACAGCTTTCTAAATAAAGTTAGAGTACTTTCCCCAAATCCAGGTAAAAGTATCAGACCTACCATCCTACTACAACTCATTTTTCTAGACCAAAATAAATTAAGAAACTTCTGTACCTCCAGCTGTTTTAATGTTTTAGTCCTTTGTCTCCACTTTACAGGCTTCCATGTTTTATCCAAGACAAACACAGTGTTCATCCTCTCAATATATAACCCCAGTCTCAGTGGTGATTTACCCCCTCCACACAATCATCATCTCCATTTGCCTGTATAAAAGCACTCAATGCAGAGAGAAAATAATCGCATTATGTCACATTGTTTAAGATCTGACAGATAACCCTTGCGCAGCAATTTCAACCACCTTCATTTCCCAAACCAATCCAGCAAATAGTGCGCAGGACGCTCTGTGTATATTGCTAGGGTCAGATAAGGAGATAAGATACAAAGATGGATATATATCAGTACTACTGAAAAGATTATTGCCCCGACTCCTCCAAAATGTCAACGTTAATATATTTGAGAAGGAGGATGGCAGAATAACGTACAGGGTGAAGGAAAATACAAGACAGAAAATGAAATACCAATCTTTCACATGAAGTATCACAGAAAACCACAAAACAGTCATACTGGGGGTGGGGTGTGAGGTGCAAGAAATAATGTATTTCCAGCACCAGATCTTTTCAGTATTGTCACATTTCAAGTCTTCTAGCTAAATGGGTACTTTCAACCAGAAGATCCCTAAGCACTTTAGAAGCTTTAGGCATTGCACTACCAAAGAGGAGCTTTCATCAGGAACTAAAATCCAGCTATCAAAACAGTGCATACAGCAACACTTTATGGCAAGTTAGGGACTTGCTAGGAGAACTAGCAATATTGAAAACAGCATTAACGCCATATTTGGATTTTTGACCAGATTGTCAATACTAACACTCTTAACACTTCAAACCCTACTTTTTCTATTATCTTTGATTACAACAAGCAGCTGAAAAAAAAAAAAATTTTATGTCTCACCCAAAACTAGCATAGTGCAAAGCACCTAAAGAGGAGCTCCAAAAGGCCGCAGTTGCTAATGAGACACTGCTTAGACAGCTGCTATCTGAATACAGACCCATTTGCTCTTGCACGCATGGGCCAGGCTGCTGGCACGCAGTGCCAGTGGGACACGGCACAGGACCATTGCAGGTCATACCACTGCCCCAGCTGGAACAGCCCACCCTGCACGCAGGCACCCGGCGCTTTTCAACACTGACTGTCCCCAAACCCACCTTGCCAAGAGCTGACCTACAGGAAGCCCCATGTCTGTCAGCCTCCAGGCATTCCCCACAGCACCGCCTGATCAAGGGGCGACACCAGGGCCGGCTCCCAGTACAGCCACAAAAACCACCTGAGAGCCAAGCCCACCTCAGGGACAGGACCCCCCCCCCCAAGGGAACCCCCCCGCACACCAAGTCAGACCTCCAGCTTCCACCCAGGCGCCCGGCAGCAGTGCAGGGAAGGGGCACCTGGCCCCACCACACCGCTGTGGGGTGCGGACACGCCCTGGGTGGGGCCAGCGCCTCGAGGCCCAGGGGCAGCCACACGTGGCCAGGCATGCCAGGGGGGCTCCGGAGGGGGCGAGGCAGAAGTGTGAAGGGCGACAAGGGAGGGGAGGGCAGGCGCGGCCCCACGGCAGCGGGACAGGGCCGCCCCCCGCCCCAGACGCTTCACCGCCCGGGGCTCGGCAGCCCCTGAGCACGGCGCCTCCCAGGGCGCATGCGCAGCCCCAAGTCCCCCCGCGGCTCACTATCCGGCAGCGAGTCCCACCCCCCCAGCGCGCACGCGCGCCTCGCCGCCTCAGGGCGGCCGCTCAATGGCTCACTATTTCGCAGCTGCCAGCCCGGCCCTCAGGGGTGCCGTGGAGCAGCGGGCGGGACCCGCCCAGGAGAGCGGCGCGGCGGCCACCGGGGAGGCCGGGCTGGGGCGAAGCGGAGCTTTACCTGCGGGATACTCGACGTGAGTGAGGGAGACCGGCCGCCACGGAGCGGGGAGCGAGCACTCTCCGACTGCGGCCATCTTACCCGGATACCGGGCCGGGCCACCACGGCCAATCGGAACGCACTTAAGGGGCGGTGCGACCAATGGGCGGGGGCGCGGAGAGCAGCGGCCCAATGACGCTGCGCGGCAGGTGAGGCGCCGGCCAACCCACAGCCACCCAATTAAAAATCCAACCCGGGGAGTGGCACAGCCAATAGCCTACTAACATCGGTGCCCAATAGGAGGAAGACGCAGGTAGCGGAAAAGCCAATCGAAAGAAAGGCGGGCGTCATTACCCTTCGTCATTGGTGAAAGGAGCGATGCAGATTAGCCAATCACCAGCTCCAATTACCGCCAGCTCTTAGCCAATCAGCCGCGGCGCTGGGGTGGCCGGCGCGGGGGGCTGATGAAGGGGCTCGTTGGCGGCTGGGTGGTTAAAATGGCCTCTGCTGCCTGGGGTGCCCCGGCCGGGACAGCCCTCGGGGGCCCTGCTTATGGGGAGCGGGGCCCGCGGGAGCACTCGCCCTCACAACCTCCCCGCTGCCGCCCCAGCGCCTCACGGCCTCTTGCCGCGGTGCTGGTGTTCGCTGCCGCCCTGGGCTGGGTCCGGGGCTTGGAGAGGGTCGGCTGGGAGCTGGCATGCTGAGGAGCGGCTTCCTCCTGTCAGTGAATAAAAACCAAACCGTCCTTCCCTCACGTCACCTCTTTCAAGGGTGGAAAGATGCGTTTTTAAAAGGGAATCTTGCATTTTATAAATGGTATTACTACATAACAGGGTTATTTCACTAGCCTAAGCATAACATTTCTACTTGCCCCTGCACAAGAGTGGTTAAGTGAGAAGGACTAAGCTCTGTTGAAAATGCTGCCCCCCCCCCCCTTTTTTTTTTTAAAGTAACACTAGGAAGAGGATGGATTCTTACAGCCACATCACCTTTATAGCTCTGTAAAGGACCAGCAGCTCCTGTATGAACATGCACAACCTGAAAATAGAGCATGACATAAAAGTCCTTGCAGAGTCTCAAGAGAAATCAGGATGCTAATGATGATACTCAGCACATCTTTTAAAAGGTGCTGCAAAGGCCAGGTGACACCTGGTCCAGGTAATACCTTTTTTTTTTCTCTTCCCCAAGTACCTTTGACTACTGAAATCACCCACTTTGAAGACCAAACCGAAATGAATGTTCCCACATGTAACCCCAGAGAATACTACTTACCCAGGAGCCTGAGGAAAAAGCAGAAAAAAAACCAGCACAGCACCTCAAAAGTGAGATACACGAGCAGTGTTACACAGAAAAGCTTGTAGAAGGCAAATACACCTTCAGACCAAACCACCAAAGTTAATTCAATTTTAAAAAAGAAGAGTTAATGGGAAAATAAATATGCAAGAGCAGCCCAAGAAGTGATAAAGATAGGCAAGGGCTTGCCTTTCATTTTTATGTGTCAGGAAAGCCACATGGATGAGGATTTCTATCCCGTAACACATTCACCTTAAAGCAAGATTTCAGAACAGGGAGAAAACTCCTTTTCCTGCAGTTGTAATACACCCATTTTCAGATGGTAGTTATGACTATGTCCAATTAATTTCAACAGCTTCTTCAAAGTTGCTACTTTTCCTGGCATTGCAAGAAGAAAAATATCATTAAAGTCTTATTATTTGGAAAGAAAGAGCAAATATTTACTGCAGAAGTTCAGTTCATTGCAGAAGACTGCTAGAAGGTAGCATGAGTGATTTACTGCTTTCATTATTCAAGTTAAATAAATCTCCTCCTTTCCAAGCTATTGAATATAGAGTTATGCTGGCAGAGTGGATTACATTTGATCTATGTACCATGACAAGTACTGAAAATTGTGGGCTTCATTGCTATATTCACCCACTCCTTCCTGAACATAAGAAGAAAGTGTCAATACACAGAGCAGCCTTTGCTCTGTTCCTTCAGCATAAGAAAGCACAAAGCTGCTCTGGAGATGTAATGAGTATACAGTCTGACACCATGGAAACTAAGATAAACACCTTTTAACTCTTTCAACTAACCTTCAGGGTGTGGCATGAGACAAATTTTCCTATTCATGAACATTTTAGTTGCATATATCATAGTTCGTGACAGGCTTACATTACTGCTAAGCGAGGCTGCTTTTTTTTTTTTGTTGTTTTTAACCGCATGGATGAAATTCAATTCACTGTGGAAGCAGACAGGCTATCTGATTCAATCTGGTTTCTGTATCATTTGAAAATGAAAGTATTTAAACATACTGTAATTGCTTCAGAAGAATGAGAAGATGAGTTTCCTGCATTGCTCAGCAGATGGGCATCTCTGATACCAACCCACAGTCTTTTCTCTGTGTTTCTTTCACATAGTTTGGGAGGCTGATAAGCATGCTACAAGAACTTGGACAACGTTTAGAGATTCTGCTCCTTACTGGGATTTGTTATCACTTTATCACAGTCTGCCAGCCTACCCATACCACACCCAAACACAATCAAACCACCACAGAAAAAGAAAAATCTGAAAAATGAAACCCCACAGTTTTCAACCACTGCTCAAAGTGCAATGAGTTGTCTTGTTTATTTTATAGCCTGCTTGATCTACAGAGTTGTCTTCAGTAGAACCAGGAACACTCCCCATGCAAACAAAACCCTTAAGTTTACTTGCTGTTAAGTTTAGCATTTTGACTCTAAGAAGAGCGAGCCTTGTTTCATACCATCACTCTAGCACCAGAGGTGTCACCACAACTGCCACCTAAATCACAAACCAAAGACTTGAGTACCTAGCAAGTTTTGCCAGGAAATTTAGAAACAAAAACCAGAATCATGAAGGAAAGTTTTATTTGACTTGTAATGCCCACATCCTAAGATTAAAGGTATTTAAAAATAAAAAAATTAGCTGCAAAGAAAAAGAAAGAAGCAAAACAAGAACAGATTTTTACACCTTTAAGAAATCAAGAAAAAAATAGGCACAAGTTTACATTCATTAGTTTCAGATATGGCAGAGGAATGTTCTACTGAAGAGGGGTAAATAAAATCCCACTTTCCCACCTCCGTGTATGAGACAGTACAAGCCATGCTCTTCAAAGCCATACTGATCTCATAGATACAAGGCAGATTTTTTCCTTTTTTTCTTTTTATTAATGTATTTGTGCTTTAAAGATCGTAAAGACCCTCCAAGAGCCATTTGGTCTAGTCTCTACATACATATTGAAGTACTATGTACTTTAACCACTGGTGAATCTTGTTACAACCTCCACATAAAAACTGAAAGTCATGCATATTTGAATTCTGTTTAAGCATCAGAAACTATTGAAGGATTTTATTTCATAGCCACTAAGCCATTTTAAATCCCCATCAGTATTGAAATCTTGCAAGTGTCAGCCCAGAATGATTTAACCCCTTGAGAATAAGGGTTCATTAAAGAAAGGCAAATACCTTATTTCTAGAGATTCTATCCGAGTAAGTTATCTCATCTGCTACTAATACTGAAGAATTTCCTTCCTACAATATACTGGGGAAAGAGGGATTTTCTAGTGATCTCTTATGAAGCCAGAGGGCAGGCAGTTGTTCTGTCATAACCTTTTACTCTACCCTGCAAAACAGATGGGTACAGGGTGGTTGCCATTTTGGCCAAGCCCTGCTCTGGATGGGATCAGTGGGAGCAGCCTGAGCCCCTGCTCGGGGTTGCAGCCAAAGGAGTTGAATGCAGCAGGTCACTGACCACCACCCCTCAGGTCAGGGAGAGCTTCTTCCACAGGAACAGCTCCTCTGTTCTGAACAGAGCCTTCAGAGCCTGCAAACACCTTTCTTCTGCCTTTCCTCTCAAGCTATGCTGGGACTGGGGAGGGAAAAAGAGCAGCAATGAAATATCACAGGGTGGGGGCAGCAAGCAGAGAAGTTTAACATCGTCCCCAGTGAAGAGAAAATCAGTTTGTCTCAGCAGACACCCTTGGCTTGTGCAGGAGCAAGTCAGTGTTGGCAAGTGGAGGGAGAGACTTCAACCCTCAAGAAGCTGCAGATGTTCTCGAGGAAGACCCCTCTTTACCTTCACTGGGAGGGCAGCGTGCCCTATTTGCAGTAAGGGCTAAGGAAAAGCATAAAGCAGTAATAAAACTGTCTTTCTTCCATTTGATTGATTAGGAATTTACAATATCTTAGCTTAAAAAGCCACAGTGCAAGTTAGTGTTTGCTTCATGGGGACCCTGTTTCAGTATCCTCTCCCGCAAGGATATGAAAAAACCAAAGTCAGCAGCCAGTGTTCTTGTCTGTACACAAAGCAGGCAGGCTGCCTCAAGCACTGAGGCCAAAAGACACTCAAAGTAGTAAATAAATACACATAAAACAACTCTAAAAATGAGAAATTAACAGCACTGATTGTTTAGAATCCATCTTATTACATTAATCTTCACATTTTAGCATCTTTTAAACCACTATACAAAGCTGAAGTTACCCTTTCTTCTAAACCAGCCTTACAGGAGCACAAAGCACTATAAACTTTTTTTTGGCAAAGTAACTTGCTTTCAGAATGTAACATACTTTTGAATCACAGTTTACATATACCAGGTGCGTTGTGCTAATACACATCCTCTGTTTCTTCCCTCACTGCATGCTGCCAGCAGCAAGGCATCTCAGAGACCTTTCCTAGTTTCAATCGCTGTCTCTTAAACCCTTCTCGTAACAGTTTATTTCATGCAGCCTCACCAGGGTCAGCTGCTCCTCATTTCTGCCTCAGCACTGTCTTGTTTATTGCATTAATCTGGTCTTCAGGATAAACCACATCATTCTGATGTGCTCATACAACAACAGATGTTACGCACTCTACACTTACCCTCTTGCAAGCGTCTCAGGAGCATTTATCTACTCCTTTTACATCTTCCTGTTTACTTTTTCCCCTTTTACTTCCTTCCTGCTTTTACCAGCAGGATCCGCATTAGATCTCTAAAGAGGAAGAAAGAAGGTATTTGTATTCTCCAAGCCCATGCATTGACTTTCCATGCATATGGAAACTCCAGATTCTTACTTTTTTTTTTCTCCTGCAAAAAGTAGGGCTAGATAAGATACCTTTTACCTAGAACAGACACAAGGGGTAACTAATTAGTCTGGAGAAAAAAAAACAGCGAAGTCCATGTTTTTGTGAACCTCATTTTCTTCTCCCTGAAGACCTCCTCATTCTGAGGCTGGGACTTGAAGCTGCACATGTGGACTGAAACAGGAAAAAGAACAGGCTGGACCCTCGACCTTCATCTGTGGCATCGCACTCACAGAGGACCCAGCAAATCACTGCAAACCTTGTACAAAAGCCAGGACCACTGCAAGTCCAGCACACTCCACTGCCACTACCCTACACTAGTATTCGACTCAGCACATGTCCCAAAGCAGCCAGATCTCAGGTGCCAGCTGTGCAGTCAGGATCACATCATACGAGCCCTTCCCAGCACTATAAGGTCATACGTACACGTGCATTTGATCTATACCCGAAACTACACTATGTTTCTTAGGATTGACAGACTATAGTCTCTTCCTCACTATCAGCTTGATCCCAGCCCTTCAGCTACCTGCACACGTAACCTCTTTCGTACATCACATCCAACATCTACACCTCTTACTCCCTTGTGCTTAATAGGAATAGGCACCATGCTCTACCAGTTCTCTCTGCTTGTGTACATCCCACACCTCCTACCCAGCGAAAACTACTGCTGGCTCATTCTGAAATACAGCAAGGCACTTTGATGGATGTTAAAGACTTTGTGCATGCACAGGCAGGATGCAAATCCACCTCCTCCAGACACTTGCCTTAGGGGCAAATATAGACCTCAGCAATCTCCTAGGCGAGGATGACCATGGCACAGAGCCCATCATCTGGCCTGCAAAGAGCAGCAACACAGAGGGAACAGACCAACTTCCTTAGAGCTTCAGACTGGTTACAAAAGTCTGCATTTTACTTCAGTGCTTTACAAAAGTATTTCTTCCTCCCTGGGAAAGAAATCTTTGCTAGTCACATTGCATGTATGAAAACATGTAAGGTAAAAATCAGCAGTAATGTCTGTAGAAACACAGCAGAGAAAGCACAATAATAAAAATCCCAAAGCAAACAAAGCCTCCTGGAGAAGCTAAGGGTCAAGTGGAGAATTTACCAATGATGATCCTGCTCCCACCCACAATCGTAAACGTCAGGGATCATCTCCCAGAAAACGCACAGGCAAAACAGGTACATATGTTGCCCAATTCTCTTGAATTGGGCAAAAATCTGGGCCCAGGCAGTTTGTGGTTTATATGACACATTAAAAATAATAATAAAAAGAACAGGAAGGTGGAACAAAGAAGTAATTCAAACCATAAGCTGGCAAGTGGTCCTGGATCCATCCCAGCAAACACTACTGGCTATAAAAAGCAGAAGGTCCCACTGGGTTGAGATAGTCTTGCTGCCACCACTGAGCATTACAGGTAGTTTTTTCCATCTCTGGGAGAAAAAGGTCCTTGTACAAAACTGTTTTCCTCCTCTGACTGACATCAGATGAGCTCCTTCAGTGGCTCATTTTCACCAGGAAGCGTGCCGTTCATCTCAGGGGAAGTCTCGGTGCCCAGATATCCCAAGAGGATCTCACTGCGTCGCCGTGACAGGTGCAAAATGTCTTCTGCCAGTGACTGCACTGTTGTGTATCTCACGTTGTCCAAATCAAACATGTCCTTCAGATATTGTACTATCTGGTGCTGCAAAGACAAAAGGAAAGTTTACAGTAAGGGACACCTCCTCCCACCTGCCAATACCAGCTGCCTGGACTGCAGCAAGCAGAGAACCCCGTGAGGAATGTCTGCCACCTGAGCAAAGATCTATTTCAGGATGGGTATTACTTTTGTGGCTAAATCCCCTCATGCCTCTGAAACAGGACAGCAGAGCTCCCAAAGTCAGGCAAGCAATGCTGATGTCCATGACAATATCCATGC
Source organism: Gorsachius magnificus (assembly GCA_034008185.1). Taxonomy (NCBI): domain Eukaryota; kingdom Metazoa; phylum Chordata; class Aves; order Pelecaniformes; family Ardeidae; genus Gorsachius; species Gorsachius magnificus. Next base: position 6,591,403 of record CM067094.1, read on the forward strand.
AAATATTTAATGAATGCAACACAACCTCTCATGATATTATCTACAAGAACAAGAAGATTTAGGCTTTAAGGTCAAATACGTAACTTGTAAGATCCCATGTACGCTCAGACAACATATTCTTTCAGCATATGCACCTGTAATCTTTTCCAATGCTGACGGTATAAACTGATCTCGTCACACATTTTTGCTATCAGCTATGGTAAATTGTGCTGGGAATTCTTACAAACCTGAATTCAGCAATCTGCATCTCAAAAAATCAGTGATTTTTAGATGGCTTTTGTGCAGAGCTAAGTTTCTTAATGCCACATTAGTTATCAAAAGCACACATCTATGGCTTTCAGCCAGAAGACAGCAGGAGTCCCACACAGATTAGGTACAGGAAAGCCATCTTACCTTGAAGAAACTGCAGACTTCAGATAGCTCCTGCTTGGGCCCCAGAAAACCAAAGGCTAGAACAGGACTGACATGCTCCGATACGGAGTAGAAATGAGAGATAAAGCCATCTGGTACCTGCCACAGGGAAGGGAAGAATTGGTCATTCTTGGTTCTCAGACAGACTTAGCAGCTTATTCCATATCAGCTACCAAATTCCATGCCAGAAAGCACCGTGCTTAAGTAGCTCTTAACTTCAGTTCAGTTTCTATCTTCATGTTTCTAAACTACTATTTCAGGAGGAAAATAAATAGAAGAAAACGAAAGGCAACTATGAGGCAGTCTTTACAGACTCTATTTATAATCTCCGGACTAAGCCAGGAAAGGGCATGCAAATATCCAGGACAGAGCTACTGCATGACAGCACCATCAGCTTCCAACACTCATTTCTCTTTGTACCATCTCACAAGGCAAACCCAATTGTACCAGCTGGTTGTGGGATGGGAGTTGAAAACTTGCCAGAGGCCACAGAACTGGCAGAACTGGGGTTGTGAAGTTATGGCTTCCCCCCAGGTCCATGAACTCATGTGCTGTGATACTGTAGAAAGCCACAGATTTAAGGGAAGCGCATCAAGTGACAGCTAGTCAGCAATCAGGGCTGGGAAGCGCATGAGCCATTCATTGCTCTGCCAGCAGGGAAACTACAATTCAGAAGCAGCCCCTTGTTGCTTGGTGTCTGTGACCATTCCTATGGGATGGTGAGCAGGGAGAGAGTACACCAGACAGGCAACGTTGTCTTTTAAATCCTCACATTAAGAAAAAGGGAGAATAAACTCAGACTGATTCAATAAAACACTGGCATGGCACTGGAACAATGACAGCAGGACCCCAGTGCTCTAAAGTATCACAAAGAACACGATGCAGTTCAGTCTATAACCACTTAAATTTTCTATTTTGTCAAGACCTAGGTGTTATCTTTTCAGCTTCAAATACATTAGATTCTTTCCCTTTTAATTAATTTTGCTTACCATCAGAAGCCTTCTTTTTGCTTTCAGAACTGACCAACAGGCAGTTGCTAGAGCCTACAAGTAACAGGGAGAGACCATCAATTACTGGGATTACTTAAAAAGAAATGAAGAACAAAAAACCAAAAATGACCAAACCCAAACAACAAAACCCCGAACAGTTTACCAACACGTTCCCATCAAATATCAAAGCAGTGGCCCTTTTGTGCCAACAACTCTAAAATCAAAGTGAACTAGAAGCAGATTTAGCCACTCCAGATCCATTCCAGAAAAGCCAAACTGTTTTTGAAGATTGCTAATATGACTTAACATAATTGCCAAACTCCCCAGAATGCAAACTGTAAGGAGACAGCTATTTAAAAGGTGCCTCCCAACCATCATCATCTCAGTCTATGAAAGTAATTAGTCTTAAATATGCAGCTGGGGGCCACGACTAGAGGAAAGTGCTGCTATTTGAGCCTTAGTGTCTGCTGAGGTACAACCAGAATGAATGGCCAGGTGCAAAAAAACCCACCCGTGTTTTTCCCTACATTTTGATCCTCTTATTGTCATTCATGAAAATATGCATTGTCATCTTTTAACATCTCCACGGCATCACTGATAAGAGCTGCTAGAGCAATAGTCTATTAGAGCCGACCAGATGCTTTCAAAATAAGGAAAGCTTTCCTGTAAACAATTTACATGTACCAGAAGATTGTTGTTTCGAGCTTCAGGAAAGCATGGTATTTCTAAAGAAAAAATTCAGCTCAGCCAGGACAGCCAAGGTTATACTCTTTCCTAGCCCTGGCACTGAGATCTCGTGCTCAGCACAAGGACTATCCACTTGACGCACCGTCTCCTTGAAGCTGTCAGAGAGCCATCGGTTGCGCAGCACAGCCAGCACAGAGGAGGGTGGGTTCTCCAGATCCTCAAAAGCATCCATGAGGATGAAGTCCAGCACAATATCAAAGAAACTCATGCACACCACCTGTCAGAGAACAGAACACTCTGTAAAGGAAACAGGTTAAAAAAAAAAAAAAAAAAAAAAAAAGAGATGGACTTTACTCTCTCTCTTTGAAGCAACAAAACGTAATGAGCTGGTTTGCCACCAAGGCAGGACACCTGAACTGTGTACACTCATTTCACAGCCCCCAAAGAGGGGTTGGCCAAGAGACTTACTAATGCTGTGTCCAGGAAAAGCCCAGTCAAAGGCAAACAAATCTTACAGACCTAAAGACAGTAGCTTGTGCCCTCTAGAAAAAGTTGGGGGGTTGAGTTGGGGTTTTGGGTTTGGTTGGGTTTTTAACCACAGTAGTGCTGACGTTGCTGCAGGCAAGATTTGCTATGAAGTTTAAACACCCCAACAACCAGTTTGCCCCCTGTCCTCCCCAACAATATACAATTGCAAAATAATCATATTTCAGCAGCAGTTCTTCAGCTCCTGGGCCATTCCTACATATTCATTATCCCCCAACTCCTCTGCAACTTTCTAGAGAGAACATCTTCACCAACCCCTCTTCCCTCCAGCTCCTGTTGAGTGGTCGGCCAGGTCTCTTGCTTCAGTGCATAATGCAGCATCTCCTCATAGCTTTCCAGAAAAGCTTTGGGATTCTGGGAGAGCAGAGAAACAACACACTTCAGAAGGTACAACAGTTGCGGGCACATTTCACCAAAGTTTGACTACTTTATTTTGAGCCAACATCGACACCAATGCATCCGACTGGCTAAGTTTTTAGCCAAAACGCTCTTTGTGCGGGAAGAGAGAATTTATTTCTGGGAGGCATGGAAGGCCCCAGGTTCAGCTGTGACTCAAAGCACCTATGTTGCTCCACTTTCTCCAAGGAAGTAGCTAGAGACACCTGTGAGCAAACCAAGCCAGCAAGGGACTAATGCTGTGCAAGCAACGATCTCCCTGTTTAGGGGATGACCAGTGACTAAGCCAGCAATCTGAAAGCTGGTATGTGGTTGATGTAAAGGTTTGATTCTCTTTTCCCTTTCCTATATTCCTTGAGATGATGCCACTACTGATGCACAGCCTGTACCCTCTGTTCACTCCAGCGAGGCATGGTATCAAACTCTGGACAGGAGCTCTACAGATAGGTTCTTTCAAGAGAATTGAGTTAAACAAGATTAAAAGCACAGGCATTTTATTTCTCGCAATAGTCACCAGCATACAGATGAAGTTTTTTCCTTCCAAGACACTGGAAAAACTCTAGGTTGGGATGGAGGAACAAGTGTCCCTGTGCTCACAAGACACAGCTGAGTTGTTATACAAACTTCCTACCTTTTCAGCTTTTGTCATCAGTCCTATCACCATTTGCTTCCCAACCTCCCCAAAAAAGAGTTGATTGCTTTCATCCTCCAGCAGCTCCTGCAAAGGGAACACAAGAAGTCTCCTGTGAATGCCTACGCCCACACGAATTCTGAATTGGGAGAAGAAAGGACAGGACACAAAGCAGTGCAATGCTGCATACACCAGTATCATTAACCTTTAATAAGCTGGAGTCTGGAAAACAAAACTGCTCTCTCCAGTAAGCGAGTTTAAAATTAGGCTGAAAGACTGGAATTGGCAAGAACAGAGGCATGGGAGCCATGGAGCAGCAGTGGGGCCAGGGCACAAAAACTGCTGTTCAGGCTCTAGACATACATTGCTAGGATGCAGATCACAGTAAGGAGAAGGAAACCTTGCTCTCCCACTTCAGAGGTTTGACTCCAGCCCAGTGAAAGGCTCTTAAGTAGGAGTAGCAGCTTCTGGGCAGCTCTGAAATTACCAAACTTTCACTTCCCAGAACTAAAAGAGCATCAGTGGCCATGTAACCACCGCTGAAGCTGGGCACAGGGACCAGGGGATCCTTTCCCTCTCCACATCAAATCAATCAGGACGGGATTACAGAGGGAGGTCCCAAGGGGAGCTTGGGCTGCTGCTGCTTCTGCTTTTACTTGCTCTAGAGGGGCGAAGACTTCACACCTGCATGGGCAGAAGAGAACGCGCTGCTGGCAGCAACGCGCTGCAGAGCCTCAAGCATTCTCACCTGAAAGGCCTGCCTGACGCAGTGCAGCTTCGCAAGGAAATCCTGGTCGCTGTAACAGCCAAGGAGCTCTGTCCTAGAAGAAAAGGGGAAGGACTACATAAATTTCAGCTCTCCCAATGTCTGTGTTCCTAACAACTATGGTCCCCTAAAAAAAAAAAAAAATTCCTAATCGGTGGAGGAGGAAGTAACTACTGCATTCACTTTGTACAGCTCCCCAGGGGACCAGAGCACCTCTGCAAAGGCTGTTACAGCACAGGACTGTGCCTGCCAGCCACATAGAACAGTCGCATTTCCCATTACTAATTTGCTAGGACAAATACCCTTTCTTAACATGTGTGTCCTAAAATCTGGGGCTAGTTCCCTGGGAAGTCCAAACCGGCAGGAAGGATGCTAACAGTTTTTGTCCCCAAAGGCTTATTCTGGTTCAGGGCTGCTCAAAGGCAATTGTGTTCACACTGCTCAAAGGAGCCTCAACACAAGGACCCACAACTCCAGCTGGCAATTCACCTCAGCGTCCGGCATGCAACTTTCCCTTCTTTCACTAACTGCAGAGCTTCTTCATATGCCGCTACTGGCTTAGAGAGGTGGAATGGTATTTCCTCAAAGTGGAGGGAGTCAAAGAGCTGTAGAGGTGGAAAAAGGCATGGGAAGAACAAAATGATCTCGTTAAATATTTGCAAATACTCAGAGACTGCACAGAAGCCAGGTAGCAAACTTTTGTTAGTGCCAATTATTTCAATCAAAGATATTTCTTTTCCCACCAGTTTCAAAGCTGTCTCAGCTCTGACACAGCTCAATGTCACCTAAAATTTACACAACCAAGCTGCATTACATTAGATTTACAGTATGTTACTAACTGTTATGGCATGTTTTCTACAGTAAATAGGAAGACGACATGGAAACGCTGATTGGAAAGGGCTGCACCATGCCCCTAAAGAAACAGCTTTTCAACATCCATCATGAACCTCCCAGCTTGGTGCAGTTGCTCTATGTTGTATCATCTTCTTCTACCAAGATGCGTTTGGCTCCACTGCCTTTGTGGCTCCCCTCCAAGCAGCTGGACTGCTACACACAGCTGAAGCTTAAGTCACCTCTGCTGCAGAGAAGAAGGAATCCTCGGAAATTGAGCTGTCTTCATCATCTGTCCGAAGCCGCAATGACCCATCCGTCAATGGAAGCATTAGAGTCTTCTCTGGAGGAGAGGAAGAAGTTGCATGCGTTGGGAGTTTATGACTACCCTGGTCTTAGCCACTGTGCTCTCCCTCCCACCCCCACAAACAGCAGTTTGTCACCACTTCATTGCCTAGCTTACAAAAAAAGACATAAAATTAGAAAATAAACTGGCCTTCTGATACATTGCTAACCCAACTCCCATACCCAGATCCAGCAGCATGCTGTCTGATGGAAGCGAAGACCCAAACTCTTCCTGGAGGTGGTAGGCTCGGTGCAAGAGAGACTCCAGCTTCTCAGCGAACTCTCTTTTCTGGGACTCCTCCTTGAACATAAATGCCACCCTTAGTTAGCCAGCTGGGCAGAGACAGATTGACAGCACAAATATGGAAGGAAATTTTCAGTAAAATAGGATTTACAGTTTGCAGATGAAATGATTAGGGGGAAAAAAAAAAAAAAAAAAGAGAGGACTTACTAATCCTACAGTGCAGCTAATAATGCAAGGGGAGGGAAGCTTCTACACAGCCTATTCAAACTCTCTGGCTTTTTAGCTTTACAATTTTGTTTTCCTGTTAAAAAAGGAAGAAACAACTTAAGAACTTCAACCTGCCATCCAGAAAAACAGGTATTTTAATGAGTTACAGATCACTTAATTCTCCTGACTTGTGACTTTAGCCCAATTTCAAAAGGGAATCACATCAGAAAACCTCTGTTGAATACAACAGAGTATCCAGAACTGGATAACAGAGTATGAGTCCTTGGATTAAGGTGCTGGGCACAAGCAAAGTTTGCTGTAAGCAGCACAGGAGGATAGAAAGAAAAAAAGGGGAGAAAAATAAGACTTACACAGCATCTTGACTTCATGCCCCTGTGCCTGCATGAGTATCTCACCCAGAAGACAGAAGCATTAACAAGAAGCATGAAATCTATTTTGATAATTAATCGACTGGTTTTAAGTCAGTTTTAGAAATACTATAGGACTCTTCAAGGAGGGACAACAACAAAAGAATCCAGATTTGACTTGGATAAATATTATCCACCACAAAAGACAAATATCCCACATACTATACCAGGCCCTGCTTATAAGAGGCTGGAAACACTTTTTGCCAGCGAGAACTCCTGGAGAGTTGGGAGTTTAGCTCCTTTCACAGTCCTGAACTACAGCTACTCTCTTTAGCTTCATGACTGTCACTGAACCTTTCTAGTTTGGATCTCCTCTTATCAGAGGTCTTCCCTGCATAGTCCTCAAGTCCAAGACAGCAAGGCATTGTCCTAAAATATTTGTTTCTGTAGCCGTAGGCAACGTGAGTTACACATCTCCCTGACCCACTTGCTCAGTGAGCAGAGGCATACTTAGCTCCTACCGGGTTACCACTTCACTTTACTCATTAATACATGCAGGCAGCTGGCCTCTGCTTCTCCACCCAGCTTCCTAGGAAGTGATAGTGACCATCAAGATCTTCCCTTTCAAATGTGTTAAAAAGTTAGACAACACTGCCAGGCAAAAAGCAATTTCTTTCTCGACAGTGCTGTACATGTTACAGCCTTTTCCTACCACAGCCTGTGCTGCTGGAGGCCTTGCATGACAGTGACTGACATGATGCTGGAAGGTGGGTAGAAAAGCTGGGGAATGAGGGGGCGAGACTTATTAAAAAGAAAAAGAAATTAAAAACACCCACTCACATTGCATAAGGAAGCCGCAGATATAGACAGCTTTTAAACAGTCTGGCCCAACTCTGCCCTTAATTTGCTCTTCTTTTAACCTCCTAATTACTGCTTCCAGCACCCAGCCTGGTCTTTTAGCATGTTCCCCAGCTGGCAAATGCAAGGGAAAAATGGGGACCTACCTCTGGGATGTTCTCAGACATGCTCTCTTGCCGTTTCTTGCTGTCCCAGGGCACAGGGGTGCTGGTACTAGCATTGTCCCTCTGCCTGATGGTCAGCGCCTGCTCCCACTTCTGCAGGGCCTCCTCAAATAGCTCCATGCCTGGCAATGCAACCAAATACAAGTGGTGAGGGTCCCAGGCCACTCAGGAACAAAGTGATACAGCATGAGTCTTTGCTCGCTCAGACAATCCAGCAAAGAGGGAAGCCTCTCCCTGACTAATAAGAATGAAATGCATTCTAATTCTTTCCCTTTTAAATATGATTTAATCAGGATTAGAAGTTAAGGAGAACATCTCCAAACTGGTTAAAATATCAGCTGTGTTACTTCCAAAATACTGTTCTCAGCACAAGGTGAGCCGGTTGATCAACGAACAGTATTTTGGAAGTAAATTATTCACCAAGAAAACAGCAAAATGTTTCCTTAGGAGAAGGAGATGGGATTTTTAGAACTAACAAGTGACTGAGTTTAAGTTGAGAACAGGAGAGAGCTTCCTATTAGAGCTCTACATAGAGCTGCTGATGTTCTGTGTCAATTTGCACCCTCTTTTTGCTCTCACAGTGATAAACAACCCCCCCAGGGCAATGTTACCCTTGTGCTTGTTTACCTTGAACATAGAGGCTTTCTGCACTGGAATCACCAATGGCTCCAGCATCTCCCATTGCCTGGGCCTCCCACATCCCTGCTGATGCTGGTGTTGGGCTCAAAGAGTTGACTGCTACCATCTGCAGGAAAGCAGCAAAGAGCAGCGAAGCCTTTTGCATTCTCTCTAAGGGTAGCAGCGTTAAGACCCCACAAACACCACGAGCAGTTAAATCTGAACAATAAGCCATTCCCTTCCCCATGTTTGCCCTTGTGTCCTTGCCTGGGAAAGGGAAGGTATCAAGGGTTACAAGCCCCCTCCCACTCGGGTTTACAATGTGCTGTCAACTGCCACACGGTGCTGAGAGGGGACGCAAGGTGAGAATTCCTCCCCTTCTCCACCCAACACCACAGCGGTGTCTTTGAAAGCATGGAAAATTGTGTGGAAAACACCTTCCCAACCAATTTACACTGAAGCTTCATTAGGAAACAGCTGTACAACGGTAAGCACTAGCAGGAGAGCACTGATGGAGGCAACAACCTGAGAAAGGTTCAAAGCAATCGCTACAAAGGCACAAGGATTTTGATAGAAAGTTCATGTCAGCCCCAGTTGTCCATACAAAAAACACTGGAAGCTGGGGGGAAGTGACAACGGTCCAAAGGAACAGATTACCAGTAAAAATACAGCTGATGACTTTGGCCAGGGGAATCCTCACTCTTTTTGTAACCAAACCCTCTCCTGGGAAGGCTGGGCACTAGGATCTACACAGCAAATTGTCAGCTTTTTCCAATTTCACACTAGCACATAAATGTCTCAAAGTCTGATCCAAGAAAGTGCTGGGTTCAAACACTATCAATGACCAGTGTTTTCATATGGCTTAGAGAAAGATGTCCAAATGTGAGCCTGATACTAGAAAAAAGCTACAATAATCGCCTGACAGATGAATTCTTGCCATGCCTCCATTGATTAATCTCTGTGGAGTGTTACTAAATCACCTTAAGATCCAAACTGCAAATCATCAGTTCACTGCTGCTGACTTCTTTACTAGATAGCAAAGAAGAGCCCCAGGAAGCAGGCGAGAGAGCAGGCAGAAACTGCAGCTGTGCAAAGGATGAGCTATTTTTCCATCTAGTAACATGAAAGCAATGAGTACAGCATCGCAGACGCTCAGCTCCCACACAACGAAGTGGGTATGGGAACAGATCCCTCTCCGTGTGGATATCTCCACCCATGCACCAACAGTGGAAAAAGGAATTTAGATAGTTTTTTTATCTAAAGAGAAACAGACTTCAGCAATACAAAACCCAGACGGCAGTCTGTGGAAAGGGAGAAGCTACAGGGGAATTAAATGGACCTGAGAGTCCCCACAGGGGGAGGGAAGCCAGAGCTGGACACAACTTGGTCCTCACTGACACATGTCCCATCATATCCCAGTTACCCCAGGGGAATACTGGTGTAGGGCTGTGCGCCCAGCACTGTGCCGGCACTGCCGCCTGCTGGAGACACATTTTTGGCCAGCACAGATTTTTGGCAACTTTCTGGTGCTTTAACCGTACAGGACAAGCTAAAACACAGCAACACCTGCACATACTGTAGAATGTTGGTGGCAGACAGCTCCCTTTGAAGGGGTGATTTTTCCCCTCTTCTTGCCCCAGCAGCATTACTAACCAGCCGCTGAGCCCAGGCGGGTGATGCCGAGGGGGTGTTTTGCAGTAAGTCGCAGTGCGTGAAGCTGCAGAGTTTTGTCTGTGCCGCCCACTGGTCCAACAGCAGCACACAAGGCTTTGAGCAATGGGGATGTACAACAAGTCTTGAAGCCACAAACGCTCCCCAGCACTTCTGCGTTTGCTTTCACAAGAAGTGGATATAAGCAGAGATGGCTTCTCCTGCCAGGTTAAGCCTGAATTACCTGTATGTATAGGCTGCTTTTGACTTTGGAGGAGGTAGAACAAGTAGGCTGTGTTCTCAACCTGGACTGTTTCCCGAACAGAGGTATCAGATTTTGGTAGCTAACTTGGTTTTAACAACCAAGCAACCTGGAGCAGCCCAACCCAAGCCCCCACTGCCGAGGGCAGCAGACAAGCTCCCATTGCTGTGAGACCCAGTGACAATCCAGCCTCGTTCCTTGAGGTGGGTCACGGAGAGCCCCAAAGAATTAAGGCCATGTCCCACGTGCAAGTCCCTCCTGCGGCCCCTCGTTGGCCAAAGAAGTGGGATGTACCCTGGAGCTCTTGGCCACAGGAAAATGCTGCTCTGATTTCACGCAGGCAACACCAGTCACTGTTAGGTTAATATCAGAGCATGCCCTACAATTATGCTGTAACCTGTTCCGCTCCAAAAGCTTTGGAATTATCCATCGGCCAGTGCAAGTCCAACGACTTGCTGTTCTTGTAACAGGTAGGCTCACTCATATCCCCCAGCCCTGGTTCTCCCAGCCCAGCCAAGAAGGTTCTTACCGAGGCAAGGCTGTGGGAGGAACTGGAATGTTTGCTGGGCTCGATGGATGAAATCCCACTGAGCGTATCATTGCTCTTGCTGCCAGGACTCTGGACTCTCTTGCTGGAGTATCCTGCAGTTGGGAAGGTGACAAGAAACCAGGATTTTAGGCCAGGTTCACTGCAGCTGTGAATAGGGAGGGGAACATCGCCCTGTCGAGTGTGACTGCGGATGGGCAAAGCAGCATCCAATACCCAGAAATGAGTCATGGATCGCCTGTATGCTCTGTGACACTAAGAAAGGTGGTATCAGTGGGGATGTGAGGCTGAGTAATGAGTATTTATTCACCACTTATGGATGGCAGGAGGCAAGCACAAGTAGAAAGAATCAAGGATGCCAGGCCAGGCAGAGCACAGACATCGCTGCCTTGGTTATTATTAAAAACACTTGAAGATTTTCATACATTTCACAAAACAAGTGTTTAATCCCTGAAGTGCTTTGCTGAGGACCTGGGTCAGTCCTCCCCCAAAAATCAATACAAGCACGTGAAGAAGCTGCCCGTGGTCCGGGAGCTGCCACAGAACTGGACAAACACTCCCAACTCCCCAGCCTGGCCTAGGCCACCCTTCCCTTCACCACCACCCAACCTTGCCAATGCAGCTGCGCATGGGACCCATGAGTCAGGCATCATATTGGCATTACCGAGATCAATATGCAACAAGGTCACCCTGTGCCCCGGGCTGTTATTATTGGGGGAAGCATGGCGTAACAGGTCCACAGTGTTTCTGAAGGAAGGGGGATGGGAACTGCAAACCTTGGTGAAAACCTCAGTGTCACGTTTTTCCCCCACAAGGGCTTTGAACTCAGGGTCTCTGCCTTTCCTCTGCTAACCCTGTGTTCATGGCACTGTGCTACAGGCTTCCAATTTCATTCTGCATCGATGCACTACACAGATGGCTTTGCTTTCCTCTCCCTCCAGCTGTCAGGAACTTCCCATTGCTCCCTGCACACCCTCTTTGCTCCCTCACGAAAAGCTTTTGGGGATTTTCCCTTTTTGCAAGGCCAACCTTTCTTCACGGAGGAGACCCTTCTGGTTGGCAAGATGGGCACTGTAATCCCTCCAGGCTTAAAGCTGCACTTCTCTGGAGCAATCTGCTTCTTTCGACGACGACGACGCTTCAGCTGATGAGCTGCAAGAGCCAATGCAACTGTCCCGAGAGCTGTAGCAAACAGCACCTTACGCAGGCCTGGAGAGAGCCGCAGCTGAGAGAAGACAGACTTTAAACACAAAAGATATGAAAAAGCAACAATGAAAGACCAATTCCACCACCCCTGCTGTTTTTTTTTTTTTTAAAAAAAAAAAACAGTCTTAAACATAAGACACCTTGGCATTCCCCCTTCCACCCACAGAACACAGCCCCTGACACACAAATAAGACTTAGCAGCAGAGAAATTGCAGAGCATCGTTTGAGAGAATCTGGAGAACTTGGTCTCCATTCTCATTACCCAAACACGATACAAAATTTGCACACAGCCCGTAACAGATGCAATCTACAAATTCAATCCTTAAACCCCAGTATGTAGCTGAGATTTATTGCCCCAGGTGTTGCATTACTACAAGTGGAAAATATATTAATCATCTTTAAAACAAAAGTCTCTTTTTAGTGCCTTTGAAGAAGAGGACAGTTGAGCCTGAGTGTTCTCCTGGGAGGGATGTTGGAAGCCCTTCTCTCCCCTCTCGGTACTCCAAGCCCGCCCTGAGCAGCTCTTTCCCACCACCCCAAACTCTCCATGCAATTCTTACCAACCCTCAAACTGCCCGAGGTCCCACAGCATCACCCTGTCATGCCTCTGTCCCTCACAACTAACACAGACTCTTCTCTCTCTACAGACAACCCCCAAAGAGAAAACCCAAGGAACCCAACAAAAAAGCCCTTCCTGCTTGTTGTACCTGTCCAAACGTTGTATAAACAAACACGGGGATCTCTGCCACAGTCATTGCCAAGGCCTGGATGATGGACATTCCCTCTGTCCTTCTAAATGCCATGTCTGAACAAGGATCTCTGCACCTCAAGGAGCCACAAATGGGAAGGGCACTTGCAGATGCCGAGTGAGCTGCTCACAAAGAAATCCGGCTTTTCTTTGACATCTGGCTCAGAGTCCTGGGGTCAGTCTTCATCCAGCAATCTTCCTGCAGGAAGAGGAGAAAAATCAGGTACATGAAGGGAGCACATGACCTGCACCTCCTTGTTCTGCACTTCACAAACCACACACCGGGTCTCTTGGAGCAGCAATGCTGCTAGAGCCAAGCAAGAGATCTAAAGCATCTTCTTACCAACAGCAGCAATTTTTTTGTTTGTCCTACCAACCACAGGGGCAGATTCCCAAACTGCTCTACAGCAGCAGCATCCTTGGACTCAAGAGATATCTACATGCACCAAAATTGGCTGCATGAGGTTGGAAGGATTTTGTTTGTAGCACCAATATTAAAAAAAGTTATTACAAGTACTCTGCTTTCATACAGTTTTCTGTGCATCAGAGACCAACCAAGGGGTGTTTACCCAGGAGGTTTCAACACTGCTTGAGTTTACTCAAAGCTTTGCTGGCAGTGCTGGGAGCTGCGGAGGAGGGACTTGCTTCACATCAAGGACAGAGCTACAGAAGAATGCATAGAAACCAGAGGGGATCCCCTCTTAAATGCTACAAAATTATAAACCCATTGGCCCCGCTCTCTGCCAGGTCAGCCTTTGCAGCAAGCCGACCCCACTGCAGCGAGGGGACGCTGCTCTTACCCCATGTGTGGCCACGCTGGGCTCTGGCGTCACCCCACACCAACAAGATAAACCCACCTCAGCTGTTATCAGCCACTTGATGACCCCCTGCTCCTGCCTGACCCCACAGCCTGTGGGCTGGTGTAACCCCATCCAGGAGCCACATTTGGAAATGGCTTCAAGGTGGCTGGAGCCTGCAGGGACCAGACACGGGTGACAGGCTCTCCCCACAAGGTTAAACGCAACGTTTTGGCCAGAGCAGAGATGAGAAGAAATTTTGAGCACGGAAATCAGCCTGAGGGTTACCACACCTGGCTGAGGGGTACACGCAGCAAGGCACCAGGGAAATCCCGCCACCCAGGGCATCTCACCACAGCCCTGCCTGTCGTGGGCTCTCATGGCGAGGCACCCCCGGGCACGGGGGTGTTAAACCCACCAGCCAGGCAGGGAGCTCCGCCCGGGACTCCCCGCACCGGCACTGCAGCAAGCTGGGGCCCTGCAAACGGGGGCCCCCGGGCCCCCTGCACCCCTACGGCCCAAGGCACCCCCCATGCCCCTGCGCCCTGGGGTCCCCGAGACCCCCGTCTCCGACTCCTGCCCCCCCGCCCCAGCGATGGTGCGGCCCGCCGGGCCCGAGCCCGGCCGCCGCGAGCGAGCGCGGGCGGCACCACTCACCGTGGCGGGGGGGGCGCGCGGCCCCGGCGGCGCCCCTCCCCCCCCCCGCGCCCCGCAGCCTACCCTGGGCGGGGGCGGGGCCGCCGCAGCGGGGCAGAGCCGCCGGCCCACTCCAGCCAATAAGAGCGGCGAGCTGCCTGTCAGCGCACCAATCGGGGCGCTTCCCCGGGCCCGGCTGGAGGATGCAGCGGCGAGTGCGGCTGAGCAGCCCGGGGAGGGGGCGGGGGGGCGGTGCGAGCTCCCATTCGGCGGCGGCTGACAGCTCCCCCCGCCGCGGCGGCCCTGCTTAAAGGGGCCGCGCCCGCCGCCCGCGCCCCCGCCGCCTGAGGCGCTCCCTGGGGAGGCCAGGCCCCCGCAAGCCGTCGGTAAAGCTCGACGCTCCCCTCCCGCTGCCGCGCCGCCCGCTCGGCTGGCTCGGCGCCGGGAGGCCCTGCCGGTCACACAGCGCCCTTTTAAGAGGCCGCGGGGCAGCTCGAGGAGGGCATCGATCGGCGCTATAAAGGGCGGGCGGGCGGCCACCGCGGTGACAGCGGGGGCGCGGCGCGGCGGAGGCGGCTCCCGGTGCCGCCATGGATTTCAACGTGAAGAAGCTGGCATCGGACGCGGGGGTCTTCTTCTCCCGCGCCATGCAGGTGAGGCGGCTGGGCCGCGTCGCCATGGGGGGGGGGGGGGGGGGCTCCCTCGCCCGGGGCTCGCCCGCGGCTGCCGGGCCTTCCCCCGGCAGCGCCTTCCCGCTGCCTCCCGCCCGCCGCAGCCCTGGGACCCGAGGGTCGTAGACGGCGGCAGAGCGCTTTTCCCCCGGCCCGAGGGGGGCTGGAGAACGGGTCTGGAGCTGGCTGGGTCTGCTTGACTGAGCCACGGCCCCCGGAGCAGCCGCCTCTGGGGGCTCCGAGCGGTGCTGAATGACCCCGAGCAGGAGCTGAGCTAAACCATGGTGCTGCTGTGGTGAGACTAGGAAGGCAAATAGCCCCCGAGATGCTTCTAACCAGTATCTTGACTGGGGAAGGAGAGAGAGGAGTGTGGAGAGGACATTGCTTGCCCAGTGGTGGGTGTTCTCAAAAAAGAGCTTCTCTTGCAAGCAGCTGTTCAGTTAGCTGTGCCCAGGCCCTTTGGGGAGCTGTGCCCTTTTGCTGGGGAGATGCCGTAGATGTGGCCTTGAAGATGGTCTGCACTTCAGTCCCTTGGGAGGTCAGGTAGCAGTAACTCCCAGGCCTTGACAAAACTGTTAAAATGATGGGAAGGAGCTGCTGAGACCGAGCAGGTAGTGTCTCAGTGGGCTAATGTGGCATCAGGACCATCCTTCACAAACTCAAGATCAGGAGCTGCCTGGGGATGCAGTGACCCTCTGGAGCTGTGGGGTGAAGGATCTTGGATACCCATGAGGAGCAAAGCATGCAGAGGGTGTTGAGACATGGCTGCTGAGTCTATCTGCTCCTTGGGCATAACAAGTAGAACACTGCTCTCAGTTGGGCAGGAGAGGAGAGAGGCACGTCAGAGTTGGTTGGGATCCTGCCTGAGAAGTGAAGTCCAGATGATGTCTCTGGGACTGGGCTTCTTGTTCCACCTATTGTGTGGGGGTTGATAAACAAACAGAGCAGTGCTGTCTTGTTCCAAACCTTCTGTGCAGTGGAGTAATTCTGGCTCTTTTAGGAACTGGTCTCCTGTAAACAGATATCACCTCCTGTAACCGTGCCAATGAGTCATATGTTATGAAAAAGAGAGATATTAACTACAGGTGCAAAATAAGGAGCAGATGGAAAGCTTAGAGATGCTGTTCTCATGCAAATGACCTTGGTAGCAGAAGAAAGGAAGAAATGCTGTAGAGAAATCTTATGTTTAGAAGCCTTATTGTAAGTCTCTGATAAGTGGTTTTTAGCTTCAAGGCGTAGGAAGGAGACAGGCATGGGAACAGTGTCTGCACACAGTGATTCTAGAGCAAGGAGGCGTTTATAAATAGTGGCTTCTGCCTGCTACACCTACTCCACATAATCTCATATATGAATATTCATATGACTAATTACAGTAGTAATTTCTTGAAACAAAATGGGCACCGGTATTTGTGGACAGCATGCAGGTGTTTGCCTAAGGAGGGGAAACTGGAAGGAAAGGGATTGCTGAGGCTGAAAACCACTTTTTGAAGTCTAATTGCAGGGAAAATAGGCCTATTTGGGCTGTCCCCATAGAGTCCTGCTGCTAGTGTGGTTAAGCATTGCCTGTCTTCACCAAGAGCCAGAAATGACAGTTGAGGTCTGCTGTTGGCAACAAGGATTAGGTTTGTAGCACTCTTTATCACAGGAGATCTTCCAGGAGGGGAATAAGACCTGCCTAGAATAAGCTCGGTTTTCTATAGCACTGGAGATGTTTTCTTCGGTTCCAGGCATTTAACAAAGTGATGTTTTACTGGAACTGCAGTGACTGGGAGATAAATGGACTGGCCATTACGTGCTGTGCCACTCAGACAGCATTAGCTATTGCTGTCTGAAATGCCTGGCCAACACACAAGAGCTTAATTTGAACTGGAAGAAGGGCTGTAGCATTGCTCAGCGAGGGGGCAAGGACACAGAGCGTGGTCAGCATACCACCTCTAGGGTGGCTTCCCTGAGGCTTAGTGCAGGGGCAGTCCTGGTCTGAAAGTTGTCAAATACAACCTAATGTAGGTACTGGATGAAGGATTTTGGACTAGGGTTGACCTCTCTCATGACAAAACCAAAAAACCCTCAAAACCCCACTGCCTCCTTTACATGGCTTTTCCTAGCTCAGGCACCGGTTAGCAGGACTCCTACCTGAGGAGAAGGTAGGCAGCTTGAAGGGCTTGTGTGCTCCTAGGCAGGCAATCCTGTACCCATCTCCAGCAGGAGCAGAAGAGAGGTGGCTGTGACAAAGCAGCTGTATAAGCAGTAACTATCTTACCAGGCTTGTGTATGTGGCTTGCTGGCCAGGCAGCACCCTGTGGGCTTCATGGCATCTCTTACATTTTTCAGAAGACCAAAACAGGTAGAAGTAGTACATGAAGTAGAGGAGGGAGGTGGTGGTCAGCGCTACTGCCTTGTGAGTGGAGAACAAGCTTCTAGGCTTGGGCAGCTGCAAGGATAAAGAGCTTTTGTAGGATTCATCATCCCCCTTGAGGATGTACTGTATTGACGCTTGCACCACCAGTCACAGCTATCGAGTAAGCATCCTCAGAGGGGATGCAGCATATAGCCCCTAACAGCTCTGTCACCTGCAGAGATACTTCAAACAGGTCATGCTTTTCATCTTCACTGAAGAAGAACAAGGTCTTTCTCTTTGATCAGCTGCACCTTCCAATTATCAGTAAGTGGGTTTGATCCCAAACCTCTGCAGAGGAAGCTGTGCTAACAGCTCCAGCTTCCCTACAGAACTGGCATCTCTCCTTCCAGAGGCAACACATTGGATGTCTCTGTTCTAGACAGGCTGCAAGCCAGTCTCTCTCAGGGATGTCTGGAAATAATTGTAGGTGTCTGTCTTTTGTCAGTTCTGATGTAAACTGGCTCTGGGTGAAATTGCCCAAGTGTGAGTACAGCTTTTAGGTGCTTAATCCACTGCTAATGTAATTACTACTAGCAGCTAAAGGTAGACTTATTCTATCTTGAAGGTCCCAAAGACAGACTCCCCCATCTCTCTGAACTCTGGTGATAAAATAGACTTTGCCCCTCGGCTTGCTGACCTTACCGGGGTTGATACCTTGGTTGCTGCAAACATTAAAAGTCAAGAGAACAGGAGGTGACTTAAGGGTTTTGAAGGCAAGAGGTACAGGCCAGACCACATTTCCATTTGAAACACACCTATGAATCTGAGGGCAGTATTTTTTCCTCTCCTAAATGCCTTGCTCATGAGTTAACCAAGCTGTCCTGTTAATGGCTTCCTTCTGTCCTCTAGCACAGTTTTGCTTGGCTCGCAGCCTAACTTTCCTGACTCCTGGTGACCAAATACTTGAAGCACACTCTGTTGAGATTCAGGAAGTTTTTAGATGCTGACTGAGTGGCTGTGGCTTCTCTCCTAATGCAACCCTGTACAAGGTGGGAGGTAGATTTGCCTGAACTGTCTCTGTTGTGCCTCTGATCACCAAACCAAATGTTACAATTGCCTGGGCATTATGAAGCTGTTCAGAGGCCCCAGAAAATCCATCGGCCCAAATCTGCTGGCAGATACAGGAGACTATTCCTGGTTTAAGACTCCTGGCCCTGGTTTGATCTTTGCGATTTAAGGTGGAAAGTTGTAAGTAATGCCCAGCTTGAAAAACTGGGGTTTGTGCAAGTGGTACAAGGGCCTGAACTCTGCCACCAGATCTTTTGCAAGGGGGCTACAGGTAGCCTGTCAGAGCTCAGAGCATTACAGGCCTGGGCCAGCTGGAGTAGAGAGGGATGGAAAAATCACAAGCCTGGAAGAGACACCAGTTGACTCGTGCCGCATTGTGCAAAACAGCTGTGGTGTTGGCATAACTCAGTGGAAGCACCTGGATTTTACTCCCCTTGCTTTAAAGGGGAAAAAGTGCTAATGCTTTCAGCAAAGAAAACAATGCATGTGCTATTTTAAAGCCTAACCTTGATGGCCTTTAGTCTCTAGGGCTGTAGGCACAGCCTTTTTTGATACTGTAGCCATAGTGCAGGGGGACCCATCCAGCTCAGCTCTACTTGCTCACCCTTCTGATATCCCAGTAGTGTCTCTACAACCTCTCTTGGGGAAAGGGGAGTTTTCCCTCAAGCTGTGAAAGCAGGCAGCTGCCCTAACTGCAATCCAGCAGAGTCTTGCTTCTTTTGGGCCTGTCGCCCAAGTGCTGCTCTCCTGATCTGTCAGCCTGCTTGCCCACATGGGCCCTGGTAACGCATCTAGCATTCCTGCTGGCTGGCCAAGCCTCCCAGAGGAAACCCAACCTTTGGCTGAATTATTGATGCCCTGGAATGCAGCACAACTCTCCTCTTCCTGGAGAGCGAGAGTGGCACTCGACAAAAGGCTGCCCTGCATTATTAATCACCTCACCGGCTTCCCTGCACAAAGACAGGACTGGTGCTCAGCTGGGTCAGCTACAGGGACGCTTCCTGCAGGGCAGGATCAGCAGAGCCTCTCACACAGTGACCTGGCACGTGATCCCAGGATGCAGATTCTGGAATTGGCTCAGGGCAGGACTGTTGACCCAACCATCAGGTTCTAGAAAACAAATGGGAATAGTCTGGCTGCAGCAGGATGGAGGAGCTTAAGGTTCCAAGGCATTGCAATTGCATGTGCTCTGCCTGCCCTGACTCTCCCAGGTAGATATGCACCAAGCTTATAGGTCAACTTGATACAACCAAATAACACTCCTATTTGTGGCAGTCTGGAGTATACGGTGCTGCAAAAGACACCAATGCCTTTAGTACAGGAACAGCAAGACACAAAATATTTTTAATATGTCTTTTTACAGTCAGGAGATATCAGCGTATGATCAGCTCATCTGTTCTCCTGCATCTCTTGGCCTCACAGTGAAATCTTATGTCTGTTCAATGGGAAGGAGAAATAACGAATTTTCTGTAAATGTTATGAAAACAAATTCCTAGGAACAGAAGTCCTTTATGGGGAGTTATGCTTGAAATGCTTGAGTAGCCAGGCTTCGTAAATTGCTGTTGTTCTACCCTGCTTTTCACTGGGGACACTGACTTGGGCAGCCATTCAAGAGGGGATCAGCAGCTGAGACCTGTTGCCACCTGAAAGCTCAGATCTCCACTCGCAGCAGATATAAGAAAGAACCAGCTCACAGGATAAGGTGGCGTAACTTACCTCTAATCTCCTTCACTGGCTGTGCTTTCATGAGAAGCTTCATCTGATCACACTGCAAGCTGCTCCTGCAAAGGGTGGTCCTGCTCTCCCCTGCACCTGATGGCAGCTTCCCAGTAGTGCTGTGTAGCCGGGTGAGTTCTCTGATCTGCCTGAAAATGTTAGAGGTCAAGCGGAGCTGGACCAGTGACTCCCCATGCACAGACAAGGGGGCAGAAGTGTGCTGCAGGGGAGGAAAAGACCACGCTCTGCAGCAACCCTCAATGAGGTGGTACCGACTGCCCCAAGGCTGTGCCTGGGGCTGGACTTTGCAGCACAGCTGACTTCTGGGCTGAGGGGGACACTAAGGGAATTAAGCATTAATGGAGTAACAGCCTCCCAGCATGTGAGCTACAGCCTCCTGTGCCCTTGCACCTACCTCACAACATTCATGCCCTGCTTTCCAACTCTGAAAGAAAGCCTGAATAAGATTGTTTTCTGTCCTGACACTTTGGAGCCACGGGCTGTGACTGAGATTCCTGCCCATCCTCCTCTTCTGGCATAGCCCAGGCTTGCAGTGGTCATGGTGTACATCTTCAGCCTTCTTGCCAGACAAACAGCTTTAGTGCCTGACCTAAGAACTGAGTCCTGGCTGCTCCCTGGCCAAGTGCTGTGCAAATGACCCATGTTATTCCACCTCACCGGACGAGGGGGTGGGTTACAGAAAACAGCTGCAAAGGACAGTGATGCCTGGAGATACCGCTTGTGAGTATAACAAAGGACCCCAGAGCTGGAGTGATTCAAGAGGCTGGCAGTAGCACTGTGGAGATGCTGGAGGGCTTCAGCAGTGATCTGACTGCAGCAATGCTGCAAGAAGCTGACTAAATTCAGCTGATAAGAAACTAGGTTTAGGCTTGACAGCTCCAGGGCAGATGCTGGTGCAGGATGAATCTAAACTGCAGGAAGAAGAGCTGGACTTGAAAGTGAGATGAGCTCTCAAAAAGCTGTCGGGGAAAGGGGGGCGAGAGAGACTGTTATGCTTGCATTAAAGAGTCCTGGCTTGTTTAAAAAAGCTCTTAAACAGATGACTCGAGAATTGGTGCCAAATACCTGGGAAGCCCCAGTTTGCTGCATGGCAGTGACTCAGCCCAGTCTGGCAGAGTCTGAAAACAGCCCTGGGCTTCCAACAATGACAGAGGAAGAGAGCCTCAGCTGCTCACACACGTCTGATGGTTGTGTGCGTCCCCCAAGACAATCATGGATGTTGGGTACAAAGCAATACAAACACCTTCTCACCTTGAATCTGCTTTTAGCCACGTCCAACGATAGCCATGGGGCCATGACAAGACTGAGCTGAAAATAACTGCCAGTAACCAGGAGCTGCTGGTGCTGAGGAAGAGACTAGTGAAGTGATCTCTGGTCATGCATGGCTGCGAGTCCTCTGTCCCCATGGGGCTGCAGGAGGGAGTGTGATTGTCCTTGCAGTTGAGAATCTGTCACCACTGACATTCAGCAAAGCAGTTCACTGGCTCTAGGTCGAATCTTGCCCAAACAGGTCACTGTGTAAACATACCTGCAGGGCTTGTATATCTCGGACATCTAGTAACATTTGCGCACAGGCTGGTAACAGGACTCCCAAAGGCTGTTTGCCTGCTTCTGGCTGGTAACAGGACTCCCAGAGGCTGTTTGCTTGCCTCTCGTGCTGGTTCTGGGCTTGCTCCTTATCTCACTTTGTTCCCAGCATTGTACTGGATGTGAATGCAGCTGGGGCTGTTGGGGGCAGCCACAACAACAGAGCTTGCCAGAAAACCTTTCAGGAGGGGCAGCAGACACCAGACCAAGGCCCAGTGAAGAGGGCATCTTGGCCCATCTAGAGCTGAGTGGGATAGGGGAGGGGAGAGGAGAAGCTACAAGTGGCAGATAAGATAGGAGTTGTATTTCATCTAAAAGTTTTAGCCAGGCTTTAATCTCTTGGCAACTGACTGTACGAGGTATCGTATAGCACCACGTCCTGATAACTCAACAGTGGCACCAGAGGCCAGCAACAAGGGCTAGAAGGACTTCTGCAACCTTTGTAGGATCCCAAGTGGCACAGCTGTCTAAAGGGGTCTTTTAGTATGATCCAACAAGATGCTGGTTCTGTCAAGAGCAGGAAATTGTGCTTAAAAAACCACTGAAGTTGGCCAACGTCACTGAGAGGAGCAAGTGGAAAATGGGGATGGGGTGAGAGGGAATGAGCTCTTCTCTCAGGAATCCCGCAAGGAAGCAGTGGGGGGTGCCCAGGCCCTGTAGCTCCAGACTGACAAACCTTGCTCGTCAGATGTCGCTGCCCAGTGTGAAAACACTGAAGACTTGCACAGCCTGCTTTCCCCTGCTGCTAATTTTAAACTTAGGAGTCATGGAGGGAGGGAGAGTCCTTTGCCAGTATGAATCTAAGTACTGAGACAAGTCAGACACCATTATATTTCTCTCAATACCCTGCTTCACAGCCTGCCCAGCCATTATGTGTCCTAGAGGAAGAGTCATTGCTGGAAGCATTTTTATCTAAATCCTGAGTTTGAGCCCCCTTAAACCTCAGATGCTCAGTTGGCAGCTCGGTGCCAGCAAGGCAGGAGGTGAGCTGGGGGGCAGCACTCAGACACCGTCAGTTTGACAGCTGTCGGAGGGCACTCACAAGCCCTGTAGCAAAACTGATGTTGTGTACATGCTTGTCTAATCAGATGAGAAGAAAGCCTGACTTGTGATGTGGTAGTGGCATTCCTGATGCCGTCAGGTTTGCAGGACATAGAGTTGGTTAGGAGGAGGTGAAGGAAGTCGGCGCCTTCCCTCACCTGAGGGATGCCTGTTGCTCTTCTGCATGCAGTACTGCAAGCCATGTGCACATTTAAATAGATTCCTCACAACTAGAGTATTTTTGTAACAGGCCTTATTAAAAGTTACTTATTCTGAAACACCTCTCAAACCTCGACTCTGTTTTTAGCCCAATGCTTGTTCCACTGTTGGGCAAAAATTTGCCCTCTTCCCCTGAAAGTTGCCTAGGAACAAAGAATGACACCTTGAAGGCTTTTTAGCTCTACTGTAAGATAAATGCAGGAGACAGAAGAAGCCTCAATGTCTCTTAATAGCCCTATAGCACACTCTAAGTTTGCTTTAGTAATGACTGCCTCCTTCCTGCAGTTTACTGAAGAAAAGTTGGGCCAGGCTGAGAAGACTGAACTAGACGCCCACTTTGAAAACCTTCTGGCCAGGGCAGACTGCACAAAGAACTGGACAGAGAAGATCTTGCGTCAGACTGAGGTTCTGCTACAGCCAAACCCTAGTAAGTCCAGCTGCTTCTAATTCTTGAAGGATAAATGTCACTTGCAGTTCAGTGTTAAAAGGCATGCCCTCTGGCAGAGTGCCCTGTTCCACTGAGTTTGTGGGCGTTGGAAGAAATGTGTCTTTGCAGGGCCTGTCCCTCCTTTTCTATGTAGCTGAGATGTGACTGGGTGTGCTCCTGAGAACTGGGAGGTGGTTGGAAGGGAGGGCACGCCTTCTCCTGGTGCTGGTGTTTGCTATCCAATGCATGATTGAGGACTGTATGGGGTGGGCCACCATGAATGCCAATTCCAGGGGCCCGTCCTTTATCCTCCATCCTGTAACCACTGGTGGCATCCTCATTCCAGGTGCCAGAGTAGAAGAATTCCTTTATGAGAAGCTTGACCGGAAGGTACCTTCCCGGGTCACCAACGGGGAGCTGCTGGCACAGTACATGACAGAAGCAGCTAATGACTTTGGGCCAGCAACACCTTATGGTAAGTCAGCCTGGCTAATTAAAAAGCCCTAGGAATCCATCCCTTCCTAAAAGAATATCCCCACTACTGTTTTGGGTTAAGACTTCCACAGCATGCCTCTTACCTGCTCTCTCCCCAGCAACCTGCCTATTAGTGTGCCAAAGCTGATGCCAGAGAAGGCTCTTCCATAGCACAAAAGCAAACAGCCCATCTGGAGTCAGAAGTCAAGTCTTACTCTGCAGCAAAGCATGCTTGATGCTGTGGGGGAAAAGGGGCAGGGGTCTCCCCATTCCTAATACAGTCCTCAATTCCAGCAGAGCTAGGGAAAAAATAAAGACACGTGGACCCAGGCTAGCTAATGGAACTAGTTACAAGACAAACTATTCTGTGCTATTTCTGTGGCTTTCTAAAGTAGCCTGAACAGGGATTTGCAGTGAATGGCTTTAGCTTTGTCCAGTTTGAGCATATTTTTAGTCTAAGGTGGTACCTAGTTGCACAGAGTTTTCTCTAGACTCTGAACAGAAGAGCCATCCTTTAACTGTGTCCTGCAAATGGAGGGTGGAAATCTTTCTCCAGCAGAAAGAGAACAGGAAAACAGACTTGGGAAGGTTGGTGCTTGGCTACAAGCCTCACCAGGCCCCTTCCTGACCACACAGAGCATCTTTCTGCTCTTAAATCCAACAGTTGCCCCTTCCTGGGGGAATTTGGGTCTTCTTTAAGCAGCAGACCTGCACAGAAGCACAGCCTTAACTTCCAGCTGTCCTTGCCTCCACCATGAGCTTTGTTATAGCTCTCCAAATCAATAGTTGTTGAACAGCCAGTCCTGTTAAAGGCAGAACAGCTATAACTGCATCTATAGCCAGCACTGCCTAATCAACTCATTTTTTTCTGCTCTGGTGCTTTTTAATTTGCTGCTCTGTTCCTGTGTCTCTGTTTTATGAGACAAATAAAGACTGTTCTGCGCAAGCAGGGGTAGCAGTAAAAGGACATCAGTGGAATAAGTGCCTCAGCAGATAGATAAGATCAAAACTGCACTGGGAACAGCTGAGAAAGGGCCTCAAGCTAAAAGCAGATTGTAGTTAGGACTGAAGCTGGTGTGGTACAGGCATAGTCACCTTGTCCAAGCAGGGTACACTACGCCTTTGTCTCCCAACACTGGAGCCTGGTAGCTCTGGGTGAGTTGGCTGAAGCCAACACAATGTTAATTGGTTTCTCCTGTTATTGCAGGGAAGACCTTGATAAAAGTCGGAGAGACTCAAAGGCGCTTAGGTGCGGCAGAACGGGACTTCATCCACTCTGCCTCCATCAACTTCCTGACCCCACTGCGCAACTTCCTGGAAGGGGATTGGCGAACCATATCTGTAAGTATGGTAGCAGGGAAGGAGAAGCCTGTCATGTCTCTGGAGACAAGGAGGGCGGGGGGAGAGGGAGACAGTGCTGGAAGAACTAATTTTCCTTCCTTGTGAGAAAGGAGGACTCCATACCTCTCCCCTCAAAGAATGCAAGGATAGGGGAATACCAATCCTAGCTCTGCTCAGGGCTCCCTGTGCAGCAGGGAAGGATTGCCGGTTGATGTGCGTGAGGAAAGTAACTCCTTGCCTGACTCCTGCAGCTTAGTGGGCACCACCCACCCATAGGCTGCCCTATTTTCAGAAGGTTAGCCTGTATCCCTGGCAGCCAGTCCCAAAACTCTTGCTAATAAGATGAACACAGCAACTTCTCCTTTCTCCCTAGCATGTTTTGATAAGGAAATAGATTTGATTCCTAGATGATACCTTGTCCCTTTCACTCCCCAACAGCTCCTAAGCAGAGCGCTCTTACCCCATTTTCTGTCCCTTCCAGAAAGAGCGGAGGATCTTGCAGAACCGCCGCCTGGATCTGGATGCCTGCAAAGCCAGGTTGAAGAAAGCCAAAGCTGCCGAGGCAAAAGCAGCGGTAACTTTTTCCCTCATTCCCCTCTCTGCCCTTCTGGCCCCAGGGCTTCACTCACGTGAGCAATGCCACATGCTCTTTGGACAAAAACTAGGCTGCCCTACTATGTCCTGGCTCTGGCAGGCATGGGTGGGGAGATTCCTCATCTGGTATGCAAGGGAACTGGGAGCAGGAGCCATGTGCCTGTTCCTCAGATTGCTCTCCCGTGGGGAAATTGTTGAAACTAATAGTTCTGAGCTTCCAGAGTTTGGAAACTTCTACATGACCCAGGCTCCTGTCTCCTGACTGCTAGTGGTTACTGACTGATTTGTGCTAGTAACCAAAAGGCTGCATCTTCTGAGGACTTGCTAAGTTTCCCTGGAGATCTCAAAGCAAGCCAAAGAGAGAGCTGAGCTGGGAGGTGCACAAGGGGAAAGCATGCTGGGGCTCTGCAGCAGTCCCAGGCTTTCAGACCATTTGAGATTCCGCCAGCTTAGTCTTTCCCAGGCTGGAGTGCCAGGGGAGCCTGTAAGGGCTGGCCAGTGTCAGACTGTCTACCAAGAGGTCTGTCCTTCCTTCAGCCTCTCTATTCACTTAATTTATGGTGCTGTCTAGTTAACAGGCTAGTCTTGCCCTCTGGCTTTGGGGAATTCATGGCAAGTAAACTCACAAAGGTCCCAGATCAGAGCGGTGCAGAAGGGACTGATAAATCAGCCAGTGTCACACTGTCTGCTGGCCTGAGCAATGGGGACAAGCGCTTCAGAGCGCTTCCAAGGAAGACCTGTCTGCTCAGGGTGCTCCCTGGGCATCTGGAGCTGGGCTCTCCCTGGGCAGAGGGGGTGTAGCAGGAGGCAGAGAGGATGTAGCTGTGCACTGATGGGTTCCCTGGAGGGCCTTGTTGAAGCAGATTGCCATCCTGCAGCGCTCTGGCTGTTGGCACAAGGACTTGCCAAGTTCTGCTTCTAGCCTGGAGCCAGGAGCTCAACTAGCAAGCGTGTGCATTCAGAATAGGCAGGAATCCTTGTCAGTCAGACTCTGGGCTACCAGGCTAGGAGCCCTGCTATGAGCCAGTTTTCTAGCCATCTGCTCAGCTGGGCCTCTGGCCTTGCAGCTCCCTGGGTGGCCAGTTCCCAGGTGTTTTCCTTTTTCTCCAGCTCTAACTGCATACATGCCATATGAGGAAGCTGTGCTAAGTTCAGCAGCCTCCATCAGTAGGTCTAACAGAGTGCTCAGGCCTATGTGGGAAAGACCTGAACAAAGCTTTGGGTGAACAAAAATGATATCTGCCCATTTAAAAAAAGTCTTCTCTCATCAGTCAGGTCACCTAGATCCACTGAAGGTAATTTCAGGGATCCCCAATTCCCCTTCTGAAGGGGACAGTGTGCCCAGCCTCAGTGGGAAGTGGTGTCCATTGCTTTATCTTAAGCTCAAATCAGAACAGGAATTTGGATACCTCCTGTACGTCCTCCCTTTTCACCCTGTTTAACTTGCTTCCTACACAAAGTGATCCCAAGGCCTCTCATCTGCACGTAGACGCTTGGGTGAGGGACTTCCCTGTAGCTGGAAAAGAAAAACTTGGTTTCCCACTGGAACTGCAGGGCTGGGGTGCGCCAGGCAGGGTGCAGAGGCAGTCCAGGCTTTCCAGGGTATTTTCCCCAAGCCACATTTCAGCCCCTCTGCTTCTTTGAAACAGAAATCGTACAACAGAAGAACAACCTCAGCTGCTATTGTGGGCACCCATCTCTTATACAGCTTAGTTTAAAGGTGGCATCCCTTGCCTGAGGGCTCTGGGTGCCTCACTGACCACTAGAGGATGAGGCACAGGTGGAAGCCCCCAGCATGGCAGGGAAAACTGCTGCCTCTGCTCTAGGTGTGTTAACTCATCATTAGACCACAGCGTTCCCTGTAATGTGCCTGGAGTCCTGTGTCACACCTCTCCATCCAAGCTGGCCTAAAGTATCGCACCTCTCCCAGCTCACCACTCTCTAGCTTCTCTTCCTCTCTGTAGTGCAAACTCATGTTCCCACAGCTTCTGTCTCGTGACTGACCCTCCAAGTGTGCTGCTGCCCAGACCTGTGAGCTGCTGTTCGAGTGTCTGGGCTTGTGCATTTCCCTCAGACTTTGTGCTTTGTCCTTCCTGTTGATGCTGTTTTGTTTACTAACCTTTTTGTTTTGTTTCTTTGTAATTTGCTCAGTGTGAGGGAGATGTGAGTATTGACTATGCTAACAGTGCTGTGATTTTTTTTTTTTTTTCTTTAACACCTCTCATTGTCTCTTTCCCATTTTAAATGAAAATTCCTATCTCCCTTGTCCCATTGGGACTGGCCCTGGAGCATGTACTGAGCATGGTCAGGGCTGTGGCTGCCTGGGGAAGGTGGCCCAGAAAGATGGGAACGTCTGTTGGCTACCTGCAGCCCCTCTGAAGCATGCACTTGGTTCCATCAATGCTGCTTGCAAGCAGTGCTCAAGAGAGGCACAGCCTCCTGTAAAGACCCACTCAGGCTCCTCTGGCTGCAGGCAGGAGGAGATTGGGCTGGGTGGTAAGTCCCTCTCCTGGAAGGGAGGCAGCCCAGAGACAATGACAGGCAGGTTGATCTGGTTGTGGTGCTGTTCTGTCCTTCAGGCTCCAGGGCTCTGCCCATTTTCCCCATTACAAGAGTGGAAGGGGAGGGAGGTGGGTCCCTTTTGACAACTGCTTGCAAATACAACTTGCCCATGCACAGGAGTGCAAAAGCAGCTTGCCTCCTTCATCCCATGTGCTGTGACCGGTTTGGGGACTCTCTGGAGACCAGGGAATGGGAGGTTTCTTCAGTTGCTCTTGATCTTTAAAAAAAAAAACAAAACAAAAAAAAACCCAACCCAACATAAGAAGCTATTCCTGTGAAACATCTCTTCCCATAGGGAGGAGTCAAGCCTAGTTGCTGTGCTGGCCTCAAATCTCACTGGTACATTTTTTCCTCCCTATATGCAGGTTTGACTCATAATAGGAATCACTCCTCCTTATTCCTTCCTCCAGCCATCCCCAAAACTCCTAGATGGTTTAAAAAAAAAAAAAATCTCTTCTTGTTGGGCCTGACTGCTCTTCCACGCACTGATCACTCATTCCAGCAGGCTGCTCGGGTCCCAGCAAATTGGGTCAGTGTGTATAAGTAGATCTGGGTGAGCTGCAAAGAGATTAACCTGGGAGAGGAAACATGGGGCCTGGGAGGATTAACAGCGTAGCTAGGTTACAGCTGGACTGTGTGCCAGCCTTACACACCAACCCACTGCGACCTAAGGGCTGACCAGGAGGATACCCTGATCCATACCTCGATCCATCGCACCAGCGCGATGGTCCTGGTGTAAGCTAGCTCATTGCCTTATCTCTTTGGGTGATGCTACAGCCAAAGGCCATCCTAGGAGGAGGCCTAGTCTTAGCTTAGCTTAGTAGAGAGACCATGTTATGTGATGGTTAGTGAGCTAACCATCCCCCCTATGGGGGATGGACTGGATCCCTTGCATTCCCCATGAGGAAAACCTGCAGAGTGCTTAAATCTTTCTGCCCCAGGATGGAAATTTAGCTATGGAGAAAGTAGCTTGGAGGTTTTCTGACCTCTGGGATGAAAACTCATACGCTACATCTGGCAACAGCAAGGCTTTGGACTAGATCTGCTTTGGCTAAGCCATGCCCCTAACTGAAAATAGCAGGTCTGAGTCATTAGGAGAAAACATACCCAGAGGCTTGGTTAGAGAAGAACAAGTAGATGTGTTTCTTTAAAAGGCACTGTGGAAAGGATGCTCTGATACTAGTAAACATGCCCACGTTAAGGACATGGCCCTGTACAGGGACACTTCTAGGAGTATAGGCGGGAAGCAAGGGGAAAGAAATGCCTGCCCACTGGACTGAGCCAACATGACATGAGCAACCTGCTGGCTGCAAGGGAATGGGAAATGCATTTGAGATTGTGCTGCCTCATCTCCACTCCATCTGGCCAATGTAGGAGCGTATAGCTGTAAGTACAGGCAGAGTTTCTAACAGTAGAAATATCTGCTGCTCAAGTACCATGTGTGACTGCAAGAGTCAGTCCACCTACTCTTGCACAAGCCTGGCTTCCACCTGGGGAGAGCTTCCATGCACCACTGCCCAGACTGTTGGGAGACCTCTCTCCTACCATCCCATAAGAACTTGAACAAAGCTCACAGCACGGACAGGAAAACACCACTAGTCCCTTCTTCCATCCATTGACCGGCTGACTTCTATCGACTCTTCTGCGTGACTTGTACATGAAATTCTATTCCCCCCACTAGGCTGTGCCTGACTTTCAGGAGACTAGACCTCGTAATTACGTTCTCTCCGCCAGCGCATCAGCGGTAAGATTGCCTCCTCCTAGATGTTGCCTCTCCAACCTCTTGCTGCCCCCTCTCTTCACCTGACTTAAACTCAGACCCAGTGCTCTGCTGTTTTCAACATTTTAATGTGACATGGGCTGCCCAGGGTTCTTCTGACTCAACCATAAGGATGCAGATCACCCCTGTGGGGGTGCATGGTCAGGGTCTGGCACTTTTGTTGCTTGGTTTGCTCTCCAGTTTCTCTGCCAATCTTTTTCCACATTTCTAGTAGAAATCTTCTGCCTGTTTTTTATTGCTAGTAGAGCAATTGAAAGGAAAAAACCCCTTAGAGGTTAGCCTTTCTGGGTGGTTCCAGCTGTACAGTGGCAATGTCACACATGTGACTGCCTCATCAGTACTGTGGTGTCAGTGCTCAGAGGCTTTGTAGCTGGTCAAGAAAAGAAAAGGTGGAGGAATCCCTCTGCCACTCATCGTGTCAGTAACGGAGTAGGCTGACAGTGCAGGCTTGTCTATTCTGCAAATAGAAATAATGTTTTTTTCCTTTCATCTTGGGCCCTGTCTGGCAGCTCTTATGCAGTCAGATGTGCTAGGGGTGGGCAAACAGCCTGTTGCATCTCTGCTGTGTTACACTGAGTGGTTGCGGTCAAGCAATTGAATTTCTGTGCTGTGTTCATAGCTCCCCATTGCACAATGTCACATTTCTCGTTAAAATGTTGAAAACTGATCATCTTGCTTCCTAAATAGTATTCAGAACAACACTGATGCCTGTTAATAATCTGAGAGTGGAAGGGCTGGGGAGTGGGATCTGTGGATATGAAAAAGGACAGCCCAGCCTTCTCGCAAATGAAAAACATTGTTGAAACGAGTTTGATTTGGTTAATGGGAAACCCATCCCATTTGGAGAAAGAGGTGTGCCTGAGCTGATAGCATCAGTGTTAGTTCCCAGGGGAATCTGTCCTGACCTTCTTGGAGAGTGATGCTGGGATCAGAAATAGCTTTGCACAATCACTAGAAAACTATTTCCCTAGGTAAAAGGCGCAGTGATGAGACTCCTTAAGGAGCAGCTGATACTGATGATGCTGTAGCAATTGCCCAGTTTCCATCTCTCCTAGTACAGCAACTAGCAGCAAGCCTGTGGCTCTGGCTTCTCCCCTGGAAAGGTCTGTTCCAAGGACAGTGCAGTAATGGACCAAAACTGAGCTCTAGGAGAATGAGAGGAGAGAAACTAGGTTTTCCCTGCCTCTGAATAGCTCTGGTTAGACCAGGGTATCCTGATCATTCCATGAGGCTTTCTAAAGCAGACCTGAAGGCAAGCATTTGCATAGCATGCATTAGCATCTTGCACAGCGCCCAGATGCTCAGTTAAACATGTCTAGTCACCACCAAACTGCAAGCTGGTCTGCTTTTGCTGTATTGCAAAGCTGTTCTGGGGTGCAGATGCCAAGCACAGTAACGTGACAGGAGAAATAGATTTTGGGGAGTTTTTAGCCCACAGCAGTCTACCCTGGCGCACCTCTGCCTAGTTCAGTGGTCCCTTTTCAGAGCTTTGCTAGAGAGGCTCTGACAGCAGCAACAACATGGGACAGCTAGAGCGGGGCTCTAGGAGACTGACCTGCTCTAGGTAAGCAGCCACACTGACCTTGATCATTTCATCACATTTGATGGTTGCACAGCAGGACCTAGCCAGCAGTGATCACTGTGGCTTCCAAAACTACTTCAGAGGTTGCAGTTGAAATGCCACTCTAAGTCCAGCTGTACTAGCATGGGTGACCTGAATAACAACTGGCATCTCTAATCAGCAAAACAGGGGCTGAGCCCAGACTGCTCCCCAGCTCCGTGCAGGCAGGACTGCTTTGCAACAAGCTCTCTAATCCCAGCATTCATCCCAAGGGGTCAGGCACTGCAGCAAGGTAGGAGCTCTTCATGCTGTTGCTCTGCTTTTCTTCCAGGCCAGGGTCCTTGTGCTACTTTAGTCTTAGCGTGTACTGACAGCATAGAGCAGTGGTTGCTGCTCACCTTGCTGTTGAGCTCTGCTCCCTTCTGGAGGGAGGGATTGCTTATGCCCAGGTAACAACTTTGTCTTACAGGTGAGCAAACAGGTCAGCTCTCTCCTGGACCATATGCCCTGAGCAGGGCTCCGATTTGGATTCTAAATTTATGTTGTTGCTTTTTGGAGAGGTGGATAACATGGTGCCTTTATTTTTTTCCCTTCTGTAACAGGAGGGCTTAGATAGAATTAGATCCACCTGGAGATAAGCACCTGCCTTGTTTTGTATGAGTTGGAGGCTGAGGAGCCATTTCTCCTCTCTCCCACACTGACCTTTTGTTTCTGTGTAAGAAGGTGTACGTGAGCTGTGCAAGCCTAAATATCCCTTTCTCTCAGACCCTGCCACTTGCCATGCACTGCACTCCCAGGAATGATTCCAAGAAAAACACATTGAGTACCTTAAAGAGGGTTCCTCTGGCTTGAGCTGGGGTGCAGGAAGATGGGTGCAGATTACAGCCTTTTCTGCTCCCTGAGCTGCCTGAAATGCTTCCAATCAGAGCTGCATCGTGCCTTAGCCCAGGGATAGATCTGGGCAAAGCTGGGCTGCCCCAGAGCACCACAGGATCAGCAAGGCCAACAGGAGAGAAACAAATCTGGCTATGAAATCAATGGGTACTGCAGTGATTAAATGGGCCTGAAATAGCTGAAGGACTGTCTGCAGCACCTCAGTAGGGAGACCTGTGGCCAGAGCAAAAACTTCCCATTGCCCCTGTAGTAAATCTTGCTCCAAAATCACGAGGCTCTGCCTTTTGCTAGAGCAGCAGTTCAGGCTAGGACCTGCTTCTTGGCTGTCTGCAAGGATCATCCAACCATCTGCCTTCCAGAGTAGGAGGTTTTAGACTAAGAAGGGGAAAGGGCTTGTGCACCCACACATGGCCAAAATTGCCCAGGCCTTACTTGAATTGGTTCCTGATTTGCAGTAACCAAACACCCTCCTAAAAGTCAGAGGGAACACCCAGCCTCAGTGCACTGAGCACTGCACAGGCTGCGATTGTAAGGGGACCAGCTACAAGAAGTCCACTCAAGTAAGAAGAGGCACCAGCCAGGCTACGTACCACATAACAGGAGCTGAGCTGCAGGTCAGGAGCCAGAACAGGAACAGGCAGCAAGCCAAGGAGTCTGGCATAGCACCTTCCCACTTCACTCCTTCACCAGTACAAGCAGCTCCTGCAGGTGCTCCTTATATTGGCAGGTGAAGCTGTCTCTGCACCTGGGGCTGCCACAGCCCACCTGAGGGCAGTTGCTGGTGAGCAAACCTCAGCCAGGTTCAAGTTGGGAGACCCTGGGTCTAAACAGTGTGGTCTCCCACTAACAGCCAAGCATCCAGCACAGGGCTCCCCTCCCAGGTGCCTGCAGTGCAAATTCAGCCGTGCTGTGGTGAACTTCCCTGATCTGCAAAGGTGACATCAGAGGGTGAAGCTGAGGTCCTCAGAGGCCATTTCCCGTGGCCCCGCTGGCGTGGGGTGTTGCTGGCAGGCTGGTGTGCTCTCAGTTGATCCAGGATGATTTCTCTTCATGTTGCCAGGGCTGAGGGAGTTGTTGTCTGCTGAGGAAAGGCCAAGCCGAGGACCTCTGGGAGCGATCAATGTGTTTTTCTACCTCTTCTCTCCCTTTCCCATCACTGTGTGTGACTTTTGTTGTCAATTGTTTTATGTCCTAGAGCCAGATCCCAGCAAGCAGCTGGCAGTGTTGTGCTGCCCCGAAAGTGTCCCTGTGGGTGAGAAGAGTAGGGAGCAGCAGTATGATGTTTTGCCTGTCTCAAAGGGAACATCCAGCCATTGCTTCCTCTTTCCTGTAGCTAAACGTGCCTGTTGGTAGTGCAGGCTGGCTGGATTATGATCCCATTAACCCGAGCTCTCCAGACCAGCAGGTGAGGAACACTGGCTTGAGCTCACAGCAGTGCCCAGCCCCTACCCGTGGGCTCAGGCAGCTCACTTGCCTCTCCGCAATCCTAACAGAAGGGCCGTCCTTCAACACCAACCTCTGCAGGCTTCAGCAGAGTGGCCCTTGCTGTTCAGAGAACTCTGCTGCTTAATCCTTTTCTTCCTGGAGCCTGTTGAACGCAGTTGCTGTAACAGCCCTGGCTGGAGTGCTGCTGGCTCTGGTGGCCTGGACTTATCCTCCCATTGTGAAACTGAGCTCAAGGGTGCAGGAATGAGGGGAAGGGACATCAATCTGGCAGCTGCTGCTGGGTGAAGGGCTAGCTTGTCCCTGGAGTTGGCCTGCTGTGTCCACGGAGCATCCTTGCCAATTGGTGTTAATGCCGAGTGCTTCTCGACGTCTCCAACACTGATCTCCTTTCCTGTTGCTCTGTGGCCCCTACAGCTTTGGAGTGACGAGGTGGAAAAAGTAAGTACCCAACTGAAATTGTGCTCAAACCTTCTGGGCGTGCTGGTGGTGTTTAGGGGGCGGGGGTGCTGCGGACTCCTTCCTGCTCGTGTGCCCACATGCACGCAGGGAAGGGTCAGTGGGACGTTGCTGTTGCCAGCCCCAGTCCTGATCCTGCAGCTGTATGGTTCATGCAACTGACAGTGGCTTGGGAAGGGCCTGCCCCATGGGCCAGTTGGCTGTGCCTAGGGTGAGAGACTTCCTAGACAAACCAGGCGTGTGTTCGTATGTGATAAAAGGCAACTCTGAGAGCCCTGCACCAGTGTTGCGGGAGCAGAGGTGATGTGCTGTGACGTGATTCAGCTCTGCTCCTGTGGCAAAGACCCTGCCTGCTCCAATTTTGCATGTGCTGTGCATTAGCCTCTAGTAGCCCCTTGCCTGCTTGTTCTGGGGTCTAAGCAGGAGCTCTGAGCAGAGCTGAAGCAGGGACAGAGGGTTTCCCCATGAACAGCCCCAGCTGCTGGAGGGAACAGCTCTGTCAGGAGGGCAGGGTGGGAATTTTGGTGCCTGTCATGGACTTAACTCTGGGTGAGCTGTGCTTACCCTTCTGAGCAGATCCATGGAAGCAAAGTCCCAGATCTTATTTATTTTTTGGGTTCTCCAAGGGGAGTGTGACTTGTCCATGAAGATGGATGGAGGGCTGCTAGTGGCCTAGAGACCAGGGTGAGCTCTGTGTGGAGCTCCATCATGGTATGGAGCTTCCAGAGACACCTTCTGGGATCCCATTGCCTTTCATCATACCTCAAACACCCCCAGCAGACATTAGCCTGAACTGCAAGGTGGTAGAATGGCACGTTCCTGCATGCTGTGCATGATGGCAACCTATCACTGCCTTCCTCTAAACGCATCATCAGAGCAGACTTGGCTGTTTTTGAACCAGCTCATCCTGTACTTTAAATCCTTCAGTCCCTCAAACAACTAAGCTGACTGCAGCCAGCTATAAGCATGCAAGGCTCTGCTCCTTATCCTCTATCTTTGGTCTATCCTGGTTGGGTAGTCCAAGGTATGTCAATAAACTTCAAAATTCTCAGTATCTTGGAGAAGCACAAGACTGGAAGGTGCCTCCCAGGTCACAGTCCAGTGCTGGCTTTATGGGAAACTGAGAGCTAGGAGGGAGAGGCAATGGGTCAAATCCCAGGTGGTGACAAATGGAGCTGGGCCTGCCTGTCACAAGTTTCAAATGGCTCTGCTGCTACCAAAATCTCTGCTCGGCTCACTGGAGCAAGAATATCTTGGTGCTTAGTAAGGCATTGTACTGGTATTTCCTGCTATATTCCCCCTTCTTTAAATAATCCCTTTCATACAGAGGATGCAAGAAAATAGATCAGTTGAAGCTTAAAATAGACAAATCTGATTGAAAGACGGTCGAGGCATTTCTTTGTTCTAGCCTAGCTGTACCACAGTACTGGTAATGCCGTTACCAGATGTGAGCTGTAATGGCCTGCAGCAGCTCCTCCAGCTTGCCCTGCTGAGAAGGCTGGGTCTCCTCTGCGCTGACCCTGCTCGGAAACACCAGCGATGTGGCCTCTGCCCTGAGACTAGCAGCCTGTCTGGATTAGCAATCTGGGGTCACATCCAAACATGTCCTGAGCCAGACTGATCAGGGCATGTGCAAAGTAGCGAAAGGAGCTCTGTCACAGAACTGGTGCCATGCAGGAACCACTGCACCAAGGCAGGCAGCCCTCCGATTGCTGCACCCCCCTGGAGCAGGGGAGAACAACACAGAACCTGTACTCCTTCTCCTTCCAGCAAACTGTAGCTGAGTGGGCATCGTCCTTTTGTGCCATCCTAAGACGCAACTGGTGTGTTCTGCTTGGTGTTAAGGAGTAATGCGTGCTAGAAAGAAGAAAAGTGCCTGTTTGTCACCCCTGTCCCTCTGGCAGCAGAGGGGGGAGAACAGGTACCAGAGCACCTGACTGCTCCAACGTTTCTGGAGCTCTTCTCTTTGCAAGGATCCACCTGGGTATTCTGGTACTGCAAAACTGCCCTAGCATAAATATGCTTTTGTTGGTGGGGGAGAAATGTTTGTCTCTTTGGTGAAGAGGGTCTCCAGTATCAGACTGCCTTTGAATTCCCAATGTTTGCTGCATAGCTGCCTTCTATTAACTGTTGTTTAATTCCTCCAAGCTCAAAGTAAGTAACTAGCTTTAAAGGAGAGCCTTGGGTAGAAGTTGGATTGGGATGTTCATCTCCATTGCGGAGAGATACAGTTGGTAACAGCAATTTGGTAAATGCTCCCTGGCCTCAGCCTTTGTTCTGCGGTGATAAAAAGGATACCGGCAAAAGTTGTGTTTTTGGAGAGAAACTTAAGAGAGGTTGTCACATTCTTATGCCTACAGGCTTAGAGAGAGGGGGTTAAAAGGACAGGTGCTGGCATGGGACTGGCTTTCCACATACCTCAGGATTAACAAAGCCACTCCATCTTCATGTCCTAGTCTTGTGGGAATAGGAGCTTCCTAGCTTGATGCATCAGTCTTGAGCTGTCATTCCATGACCTGCAGTAATCCAGTGTAGGATCAAGCAGGAATCAAGTTGAAATACAGCCAGACGCCTCTGGGATCCTCACCCAGGGTGTCTCGTGCCTGATGTTCAGTGTCACAGATGCACATGGATCCTACTGAGCCAACAGCACACTTGTCTCAGTGCTGAAAGGGGAGGTTGGTGGGGGAGGTGGGTGTTGCCTCTCCCTAGAAGAGGCAGAGTAGTGGTCCTTGCCTTGGGCTGTGTTGAACACCCTGTCCTGTTTTGCAGGCAGAACATGAGCTGAGGCTCACGCAGACTGAGTTTGATCGACAGGCAGAGGTGACCCGTCTCCTGCTGGAGGGGATCAGCAGCACACATGTGAGTCTACCTAGGTAACTGGAGGGGTGACAGGGGCTACAGAGACTTTTGGCTCCTTTCTAGAAGAATGCCAAGAGGATGGCGGAGCCCTGCACTGGGAGCAGAGGTAAAAGAGGTCATAAATTTGGATACTGGAATGCTCAAACTAAAAGCGTAATGAAGCACGCACAGGCAGTGCCACTGTGACACCCACAGTTCTGCGGTCCTCGAGATGCTTCTGCGTCAGAAAAACCTTGTTGTTCTCTCACTAGAGCTGTGGACAGGGGCATGGCTGAAGTGCCGGGAGCATCCTCCTTGCTGAGATAACCCTTGAGCCTGTACAACATTCCCAAACTTAACAAATTAGTGTATTCAAGCCAACCAAGTAACTCTTTAGATACTGGCCTGCACAAGTCTGCTTCCTGCAGGGGTAGGTAGTAGCTGCAGGAAGAGGGTTCCTGTGCCTGGCACCCAAACTCGCAGACCAGTTTATGGTCCTTCTCCCTCCAGGTGAATCATCTTCGCTGTCTTCATGAGTTTGTGGAGTCTCAGACCAACTACTACGCTCAGTGTTACCAATACATGCTGGACCTACAAAAGGGGGTGAGACAAGAGACTGCTTTTACTTCTCTAAGGGTTACCATCTGGCTGCCCCTGGGGATGGGGACATCCCACACAAAGGTTAATTTTAAACCCCCTCTGACAGAGCTTCTGAGCTTAGAGAATGGTGACCAATCCCAGTGCTATTGCATTTAGAGCAGGCTTCGCCATTGGATTCATCTGGGTTTTATACATTCATCTCAAAGCATGATGGCCATAAGAGTTCGAACATTCTTCCTCTAAATTAGTTAAATCTCATGGGAGACACATTCCTGTTGCCAAGCAGCAAGGCTGAGTGTGCTCAGCTGCAGCAGTAACTGATTCTATGCTGCTGGCTGTGTCCCCCGTGGGCGCAGGCAGGGCTGTTTTGTCTGTTAACCAGTCACATCAGTGCGGCAGCCTGACCCAGGAGGGGCTGTTGCCTCCATGTGATCACTCACTACTCCTGTTCTGTTCTCTTCCATGCTTGCAGCTCCAAAGGAGAAATGTAAGTAAGATGTTGCAGAGGGCTGGCTCTAAGAGCTCCCCACCTCAGCCGAACTCTGGAGTCTCTGCAGACTCACTATGAAGGCCAACAAGGGACAGAGCTGCACTCCCTTAGTGCAGAGGGGGGTACTACAGATAAATGAGACTGAGCACCATTACCATGTCTTTCTAGGGAGCCCAGAAAGCCTGGGAGCCTCCGGTTGTGGCATCCAATTTAACAGCAAGGAGGACTGTCCCTTTCCTGCAGAACAAGCAGGGTAAACATAACACAGACCATGTGAGAGCAGGGCAAGGACGTAGCACAAGGGACCCAGTAAAACAGCTGCAGAGCCAAGAACAGCACCTGCCCAGACCCCTCTCTGGTGCCACACTTCAGTCTCGTACTCTGCAAGTTAGGGGCCAGTCCTGTAACAGGACACTACAATCAAAATAAGCAGACAAATATTACCTGTTGCCTACTCCCAGCACCTGAGAACAGAGTGCATTTCCCCACTCAGAGGGCAGCATAGATATGTTACAGCTGTCAGCTGGCACTCTTGAGTGTCGCCTCTGCAGTGTAACTCCTGAAAGAGCAAGCTCTTTCTCGGTTCCTCATCCTAAAGCCTTACTGAACTCTGCTTTTTTCTCCTGTATAAGATTTTCAGGCACATTTGTAGGCAATGCAGAATCCACATCTCCTCCCCCAGCTGCTACCTCTCCTCCAGCTGTTGCTGCTGCCACACTCCCTGCTGTGCCTACTATTCCGGTTGTGCCCACGATTGTTGGGGTGCCGAATACCGTGGCAGAGAGTGTGCTGAACCCAAATGAAGTCAAGCCTCCTGCCAGTGGGACACGGAAGGCCAGAGTCCTCTATGATTATGAAGCAGCCGACAGCACTGAGCTGGCACTTCTTGCAGATGAGGTTGGTAGCTTTTCTTTGCATTGAATTTTCCTGTAACTGCCATTGCATGCTCAGCAAGGTCTTGGTTACTTTTCCTTAAAACTGCCCTTAAAACCCCTGTTTTATGGAACTGCTAATGGTCTTTTCCTTGATGCTAGTATCCACTGAGTTGCAGTGAGCTTGTGCTCATGGCCATTTCCTATTTAAGAACATCACCCCAGTAACTCGTCTGTTCCTATTGGAGCCTAGCTGTACCTAGCCAGCAAAATACCCCAGGAGTTAGCATCTTCACTGTGACCCTCCAATACAGCTGCCTCATCTGAGAGCAATGGGACGAGCTCCTGGCTGCAAGCCTGGTCTAATCTTGCTGAGAAAAAAAAAAAGGAAATTCAGCAAGTTGCAAACTCTTTTGTTGACTAGATGGAACTTCTGTATTCAGAAGGGATGACCTAGCAATATCATGCCACCCTGTATGCAAAAATACCTTAAGTCCATTTGGAGAATGAAAAGGCAACAGGGACATCAGTGGGCAGATTTCTGTAGATCTTCTATTAAAGCTGCAGACAGCTCCAGGGAAAGGGCACAGATGCCTGCTAAATGAACTTCAGGAGTTATTGTTCCTCCAGTACCCATCTGACTGAACTTCTTGGCTCTGTCTGCAAAATAAGGTCCTGTCTAATGCTGGCTTCTCTCTCCAGATGATCACTGTGTACAGCCTGCCAGGCATGGATCCAGACTGGCTCATAGGGGAAAGAGGGAACCAGAAAGGGAAAGTTCCCGTCACTTACTTGGAACTGTTAAGTTAAATGTCTCCAGGAAGAAGAATGTACAAGCAGAATGCGCCCCTCATCTCCTGGCACTTCTAATGCGGATTTCTTCATCCGAGACCATTGCTCTCTTCAGGGTTGACACTCCATTGCTAATATGGGAATTGCGGGAAAGAAGTGGTGAAACTGTTACAGTAAGGTTTTGGGAAAGGGCTGATGGCACCCAAGACTGAATTCGTTAACTACCAGTGCAGCCTGCTTTGAGGTTAGGCTTGATGGCGCAAGATTCCTTGATTTATTTTTTTTTTCTACCCTACCCTAGATGTGTGGATCACAGTGGCTTTCCCAGGGCCAGCGAGCTGTCTCCCTCAGCAGCTGCACACGGAGTTTAAGCTACACTCCCCTCGTGTCTGGTGTGGGTTAGTGCCTGTCTGCCCCTCCCCTCCTCTCTGTTCTTCAGCAGTAGAATTGTCTAAGTCAAACCATGAAGCATTCCAGTGGGGAAGCATCCCACACAATCCCTCTGACATGTTCTAGCTCTTAAGGCAAGGAAGCTGAATTTAAGAATTAAGAGCCTGTTAAGCCCATCCACCTTGCTCACCTGTGGGAGAACAGTAATGCACAGCTCTCTAGGAGCCACGCTGCCTATCCTGGTGCCCGGTGGCTTCAACCTAGACCTGTCCTCTGAAGCTGGAAGGAAATTTCTTTGTGAAGACCAACCTAGTAACATAGGGCCTGTATGTCAAAAATCAGACCTCAGTGCAAGGGACCACGCATTTTGCTTGCATTTCCTCTAAGAAACTATTCTTGGACTGCAAAGAGTTTACAAGCCTTTTTACAAGCTTTGCTCCCTGTGTTAATTGTCCAGGCTTTTCTTTCAGCGCGTCTGTTCAGGCATGTTTTAGCCTGACTTTATTTTCACCCTAGATCACCAATTTAACTAGTATTTCCCCTCCCATCTCAGCAGTGAACAGCCTTGGTGCATCCTAGTACAGTAAGGGTTAGTCCCACTTGCTGTTCTCTCCAGCAATGGGCTATTCTTGGCCATACACACGCTGAACAATCCAGGCTGCCCTTGATGTACGTGGTGGTTTAGCTCACAGGGCGCGCTCGGGTGTGTATGCCTTTGAATCCTATAACGAGCTTTTTAGCTAGAGCTCGACCTCCGCTGCCATGCAACTATTTTTCCACTCAAGCTGGATGGATGAGATACTTGCCTGCACCAAGCCCTCTGTTCACTACCTTCCCCTGGGTATGTCAGAACTAACTTTGCTTGTTTATTGATCTTTTGCACTTTCCCCAATGGTATCGTGACCACTCTAATGTAACAGGGCACTGAGCACCTGTGTATGTAGGGCTCATGGTTTTCAGCACTTATTTGCCAATAAACGAACTGCCTGACCTCCTGCCTCAGCGTCTTGTGTGGGTTCAGGACTGCTCTTGCTCTCCAGCCATGCAACTGCAGGGAGGCAGCTCAGGTGGGAGCTGTGCCATTCTGCTGTCCCAGTCTTGGAAACCGGGTGTAAAAGCAAAACAAAGCTGCTAATCCTTCCTGTCCCAGCTGAAACTTTCACCATGCCTTAAGGTTGTTAATGTCTTGCAGCTCCCCCCCCAGATGACACATCTCAGTTTTACATCCAGGAACTCTAAGAAACAACAGCTCCTCCTTAACCTGAAGCAAAAATAGAGCAGCAGCAAGACTTCAGCTGCCGAGAGACTGGAAATGCTATTCTGGATCTAACAGACTTTTTTTGTTGTTATGGAAACTACATCTGCTGCTAATTTAAAATCCTAAAGCCTTGTCCCTAGCACCCAGCTTGGAAAGAACTCCTGGGAAAAGCAGCTGTTGAAATGCTCTGTGGTGTAGCAATAGCACTCAGTTGAACTCTAATGAAAGGGAATGGGGAAGTTGCATCGTGCTGCTGTTTTGGTTATTTTACAATTGCAATGATTACCACTACCACACTTCTACCCTTCTGTAGGTCTACCCCTGCCTATTTCCCTCCTAGCTTCCAGCATGTGTACCTTCCCTTAGGCCAGTGACACCCCTGTTGCCCTGTTATTCCTCTCCCTGGTGCGTAAGGGGAAGAAGAGCTTTAACAAAAATGGCAGCAGCTTAATGATGCAGAAAATGACTTTTCCCTCAGAGGAGCCAGAAGCAAGTCTGTTCAGGGCAGCAGCGCTCCTTTCCCTCTGCATCAGAAAAGAGCCCATGGACAGTCCTCGTTCTACTTCTAATTGGCTCTACACAGACGGATCTCGGGCTGCTTGTTTGCGAGCGGCATGGTGAGCCACCCTTGGCTGAAAGCTGTTCCATGCCCCATTGTGGCTGAGGGGCAGATAAAGGTACAATTCAGGGCTGAAATGCTGCCGTTTAAAGTGAAGGTATAGCTCTAAACCACAGATGTGACCAACAGCATCCACCATTCTTTGCTGTCTGGCACTAAGGACT
The DNA here is from genome assembly GCA_034008185.1 of Gorsachius magnificus. Lineage (NCBI taxonomy): Eukaryota > Metazoa > Chordata > Aves > Pelecaniformes > Ardeidae > Gorsachius > Gorsachius magnificus. The sequence continues at coordinate 6,633,532 of CM067094.1, forward strand.
GCTGCCTAGCACCATGAACTCTCACTCTACTGCTTGAGTAAGTATCTAAAAGCACATACTACTTCTCCCTAAATTCCCATTCTATCCACTCTTGTTGAATACTAATAAAGTGATTAGCACACTGCGTGTAACTTCAAAAGCTGTAACAAAAGCAAAGACACCTACAGAGCTATCAAATAACAGCCCTACACACTACTGAACTTGCTTAGATGCGCTGAATTCTGGCTTTACTCCCGCTCCCCAGAGCTACCTGTCACCAGTTTGCTTTCTCCCCAGCAGTTCTTCACCTTCAAATCTCCATATTCACACTCACGGTTCCCTATGGCAGGAGGTGTTAATGGTTACAGGCAGCCCCATCTAAACAGGGCCAGGCTGAGGACTGCTGCACCACCTCCCTTGCTGTCACAGGTGAGCCCTGAGCTTTTGGAAGGTAATCAAGCCCCTCTCCTTTCTATTTTAAGACCACTTTGCTCCAGCCAGCTAGTTCAAACCCCTCCAAAGCAAGTAAAACTAGATCAAACAAGCGTGCTAGAATATCACCATCACTTAAGCTTACAAGAAAAAAAAGCCCCACCAACCTCAAAGCAACATAATCTAATTTTCTTGCTCTATTCTCTTAAACGCAGCAAGATTAAAAAGGTTCTGACTGGTAAAGCAATCAACTGTCGCTTTAGGAAAGCATTGGTAGGTTACTAGCTCACAGCTACACTGAAATTGGATTTCTTACCTTAGAAAAGTCTGTCTAGATTTCAGGCTTTATTTTAAGCAATAATCACTGACCTTCTCTTACTGTCTCCATCACACGTTGAGCCTTGGACCTTTAAAAGAGTTTGTTGATTTACTTGAGAGAGCTACAACAGCACAATGCAACTTCACTGCAGACAGCATCTTTCTTCCAGCTTGAACCTGTGCCCTCCCCTGCTGCTGCAACAGGCAGAGCAGCAGCTTGGACCCATGCACAGAGCAATCCATGCGCGTGGTCCACGCCATCATGTGCAGAAGAATCATTCCTGAGGAGTGTTTTATAGTGGTTCGCTTAAAACCTCCTACATGTTCCTCAACATGAGAGTAAGAGAAAGGGAGTGGGTGTGGGAAAGCCGAGGGAATCAACCTTTGGTTATAAACGCTTCCAATGTCACCCACCAGCCACAACTCGCATCACTGTTAGCTGGGACTTCAGCCCAGTGATGCAGCAGAACTACTACACAGAAGATGCAGAATTGGTGCTTCAGGCTGCTGTGCCCAACACAAAACCATGAACCCAGCTGCTATAAAGGTTTTTAATATCAGTATAAATAGGGCACAGTTACAAAAAACTGCAAGACTGGAGCAATGGAATTTTGACTTAAAAACCTTAAGTGAGGCCTTGCTCTTCAGAAACACACAGAACACACAGACTGCAGGGCGAAGGGAAGGCGTGAGCACACATACACCATCTTGCCTGGAACCATTCAGTACAAAAATAGCAGTAGAAAGATGGTCTCTGAATTGCTGGCTGATCCCTTGGTTGTGCCTTAACTGGGCTCTGACTGCAAGGGAGAGGCAGATTGCACCTTGTGTTAAGAGCAGAGTTACTGCCCAGTGGAAAGTTTGTCTCCTCTCTCCATCCAGCCACAGCTTCCCCAGCTGAGGTACAAGCTACAAAAATAAAGGTTTTGACTGTTCAGCACTTGTACCCAGCCAGGGTGCTCTAGCAGACGGAGCGGGCAGGCTGTGCATGTGGGCTGATCACTGAAGAGCCACTCTCGGCCCTCCTTACATTCACTCTGCTACTGGGTTGCAAGAGTTCAATGGGATCTTGCTGCTCACGTTACAGCTCGGTTGACACCACTGCCCGCACCAGGCCTCCCTCCCTTTCCCACTCCTTGTTACGAGCTCTGCCAAAGGTGATGCCTTCTGCGGTGGACATGAATCATTCTGCTGCGAGTCCTGAAAAGGGAGGCAGGGGCAGGGTAGAATCTATCTCTGCACGTGCCGGACAAAGGCCTGCACGAGCTGAAACAAAGGCTCCTGCCCCTCAGGACCCAGCTTGGAAGCAGACTTTCCTTGGGGAGAAGGAAGAACCCCGCTGGCAGGTGAAGAGGGACCACCGCGGCGGAAGTAACGAGACAGGCTGGAGAGCAGCGTACTCTGAAATTACAAGCACGTATCAAGTTAGCTTCTTCAGACACACAACCCTCTCCCTCCCCAAACAAGGTGCCGGTGGCACACAACAGGCACCAGGACGTGCAGCCCAAGATGCCCAAGGCTGTTGACTCATCCTGGGGAACGGGCTCTATTGGGCAGTCAAAGACAAATGACCCGCTCCCGCAAGATTTACACCAAACAGGGAGAAAGGATGGTACGAGCTGCTTACCAGCTCAGAGCTGAGCTCCTGTTTCATCCGCTGCTTGTCACGGGGATGCACAGCTGGGTCTCTCAAGTACCGAACAGCCTGGGAGATGAGCAGGTAGAAACAGTTTTCCATTGTAAACATGAGCAGAGACCTGTGCAAAGAAACACACATCAGCGGGAGCCAAAAAGGTCAGCACACTCTAGTTTCAAGGTCAAAGACTCTTAGAAAGACTTCACACACAGGGTACCTACGAGGGAACACTGTTACTGTTCACTTTCTGCTCAAGCAGTAATACCCAAAAGCTATGGTCTGCAGAGTAGAAATCCCTGTTGGCCATCAGGGAAGTCTGATTTAAATGTACTGGTAAGGAAGCATCAAACAAACACTGCACTTTAGGATGGGATGGCTTCACACATCCTCCCCAAAAAAATCCCTGCGTGCTTTGGAGAGCTTCTGATGGGACAGGCTATCTGAAGCCACACGAATGCTGGTAAACCTCAGTTCTGATCTGAGGAGCATTAGATTCTGCTCCTTGGCCATGACTACATCAAAGAGCTAGAAACTTACTTGAGGGTTTTAGTTCCCTCTTGCATATTCAGCCCTGCAGCCTGAGGGAAAGGTTCCTTCTTCTTATCCAGCTTAAAGGGAAAAAAGACGGGCATTAGAGACAGGAGATGCAAAAGAGGAAATGCTCCTACTCTTCAAATATCAGCTGAGTGAGTGCTCTGAGATCACTGCAACTGCTGTGCTCTCCCGAACAGCGGAACAGCCAGTACCTCTCCCAACATGTTAAGGGCCACGTTGACTGTGGCAAGGAGGGTCCCAAAGGAAGGTGCGACATCTGAATCAAAGGCTGGTGTGGTGAAACTCAAAACGAAGAGCACGTTGTACTCAGCAAGGTCCAGTGACTGTGGAGAAACAGAAGGAGTGAGTGAGTGACCCCTGAGGCCATGAGTAGGCTATTGTCATAGTAACAGCAATACCCAGTCCCTGTATCACACTGTTTGTATGGAGAACTAGAACTAATTTTCCAAATCTTAGGTATAAAAATGGGAGCAATAGAGAGCATTCTGTACAGCACTGCACAATCAGACATGAATGAACCTCTCCAACTCCCAAGCCGTACAGCTTGCCACCAAGTGGCAAGCTAAAGTAATGACTGTTTCCAGATCGTTTTCAAAAGCCCAGGCTATGTACCTAGAGGCACAGGAAAAGGAAGTTAACTATCCAAAAGTTAGCCACAAGACATTGCCAGAATAAAGGATTAAACCTTCCTTTTCCTGTGCCACACTGACACAGGAGGATAACAAGAGGATGTCTCTTCTGAAGAGTGACATACTGAGGATACAAACCTAGCCAGGTTATTCGTCTGCTCCAGTAAGGTTACACAAACACAGCGTTGTGCAGATCACACAAAACTCAGCCAAGCCTTCCCTTCACACTGATCAGTGCCTGATTCCTAAGGGGGATTCCTTGTGTCCTGCCCTCCTGCTTTGTACAGCAGAACAGCAGGCAGATGTATGGTGGTGTTGCTGTCTCAAGCAGGACAGAATGTGCCTCACTGCACAGACCCAGAACATCACCTGAAATGCTGGAAACTCCCCCCTTCAGGGAGCAGCATCTCTCTCTTTCTCTACCTGATCAAGGAGGATCTGGCAGACATCAGGGGTGAAATGGCGCAGGGTGGCAAGAGATTTGCTGAGGATTTTCAAGAGGCTGTACTGCACTGTAAGCAGTGCTTTCTGCTCTGCTGCCTCTGACTCAGGGCTGGGATGTTTGGAGGAGGCTTGGGGATTACGCTGCACTCGTGGAGTCACACTTGATGGAAGGGAATCACCATTTTTTGTCTGTGAAGAAAGAAAAAATGAAAGTCTTGAATACAGATACAATTATTTTGCATTACTTTCAGGGGAAAAAAAAAAGCTATGAACAAAAGGAATGAGGAACTAAGAGTCTGCTAGAAGCATGAGACTCTACACTGAGTGTGCATCGGGGGAGGCACTGCATTGCAGGGAGGCAGCTGCAGAGGCTATTTCGAATCCACATTCCGAATAAAGAATCTCTAATCAATACACCGAGCCTTAGCCAGGCTGAAATAACACATCAGTAGCAATGCATTGTCTCCACCTCATGAATCTAAGGATTCCCCAAGATCAAGGACATCAGGTCAACAGTGGCTTAATTAAAGGCACTACAGAGTACTACAGCAATGCAGCTTTCTTGCTGCAGTGTAGGCAGCTATAAAATGATAACAGCACTATTCAAACACAAGCTGCTGTTTCTCTAGGACTGGCCTTACAGTCCAGAGCTTTTAGAGTCCAGACTACTCTTTGCCCATTTTTTTGCTGTGGAGAAATGCAAATCCTAACTATTGATGATTGTCAATAATCACGACTAGGATTACTGACAATCGATTCAATATCCAAGAGCCTGGATACTGAATAATATTTGCCATTTAATGGGGAGCATGGGCATGCAACACTCTCAACTTGCAGTTTGGCTTACAGTCCCCATCCTCACCTGCAGGTAGTGCTGGAGCATTTTGCGGCTGTGCAGGAGGGAGGTACAGGCCTGACACAGGTAACACAGATTCACCTGAAATAAATAATGCAATGGAGAAATCTCTTAAAGGCTCAAAACTCATCTATTCACTACCATTGGTGGAAGCTAGACAATCCCGTTAAACAGAATACTGTGATCATAAAGCATCAATGCAGTATTTTGATTTGCCAGTATTTTCTCATGGTCACCTGGCACTGAGAACTGAGCGTGTGACACTGAATTCCCCAAGTTATTTTTCCAAGCTACTATCTATCTGCCCCAAACAGTTATCTTTCCTCACTCAATTCATTCAAGGTACTGTCATAACAGACATTTAAATGACCTCAGCAATAGTTCCTATTAAAAGAGCAGCAATAAAAAGGTGATATAGTGCTATTTTCTCTTACCACATGCAAATCCCTGCGTTTCAAGGCAACGTATTATCCACAGCAGTATCCTGATTCCTACCTGCATGTCCCTCATAAGCTGTGGCAGGTGGAAATGCCACTCCTTTGTGAAATTTGAGAGCTGAAGAATGAAGCCAACAGTGTGATCAGCCTCTTCCAGACAGGCCAAACTCTGTACTGTCCGTACTGCATTCAGGCACTGGAAGGGAGAGAGAAGTAAATCAGGGCTATTACAGTTAAGTCACAAAAAGCCCACTCCCTTCTCTAGAAGAAAATCTGAAGATGCAGAGGATCTGCTCTTAGGGACAGAAATGCATTTGTGAAAGTAGCTGCATAGCACATGGGTCAGACTCAGAGCACTTAATATTCTGAGGCAGAGGCCAATGCATTTCACAAGCTATACTGCCATACAAGAAGACAGATTTGTCTAGGGAGCATGCTTATGAACAGGTAATTGAGCACCTATGTACAAGCAGGACTCTTCAGCCTGTCTGCACTGACACAGTCCAGCCCGTACAGGTTATTTCAGTATTGCAGGACAACAGAGCTTGCCGACCCCAATGGTGATTGAACCCTGACCACAGCATTTTCATTATTTTAGCAAGGCTGAGCTGAAGCCACCTCCAAGAACAGCTCTCATATTTTTCTCTCCAGAGCAGATAGCCACAAAGTGAGTTCCCATCAAACTCTCACTTCCGCTACTGTGTTGAGTGGGCACATTAAACACCTGCAGTGAAGTTATAACCCCAAGAGTGAACAGGATGAACAGATGGTGACTGCCCAGCTCTAACAAGTATCATAACAATCATCCCTTGTATATTCTATCCTCCTTCTCCCACCATTGAGTTATTCCTATTGTAAATTTTTCTGAGGCAGGAGCCTCTTTTCAATGCTGCTGCAGTCTGACGTTTCCACTGCTATTGCAACACAGAAGCCAAGTGAACCATCACAGATGAAGTATGTGACATACCTGAAGAATCCTCTCTTGATGGACACCAACAAAGTCCAGTGCTTCTGTCAGGAAGTTGTATCTAAGTGTTTTAAGAAGGCGTTCCATCAGTGACATGGAGAGACGATAGACCCCAGGCCAAGAGGGGGCATCCAGAGACTTTCGAGATGAAGCAGATGTCTGAACAAATCAGATACAAAACTAAATTACTTATTTACATTGCTGTCCAGTGTGGCACAAGCCACAAACCCTGCACACCATTTTAGAGGTCTCCAGGCTGATGTCCTGACCAGGAGGGCTCTGATCCAACCATAGCCCACAAGGCAGGGCATGGCAAGCTCTCCTGGCGCATTCCCACCCAAAAGGAAGCAGCACCCACCTGAATGGCTCCGTTAGAGCTGAGCTGGTACACGCTCAAGAGGGGCAGGCAGACACTCTGCGTGACACCAGCTCCAGCCACCGCTGCTGCTCCCTATAAAATACAGAACAAATTACTGTTAAAATCTGCATGTCCCCCTCCTCTCTGAAACTGAAGAGACTTATTCTGCATTAGATATTTCTGTCCTTTGCACTGTTACCACCTTCTTCTACACACACTTCTTCTATGTTGTTAAAAATTCACTATCAAGAAAAGCAACACTGTTCTTTCAGTAAAATCTAACTTGCATAACTGTACTATGAATTCCATTTCAATATCACCTGGTTTGGTACATACATAATCTTTGAAAAGGGCTGGCTTTGGAACAACCTTGCTTTCACCTAAAGCCCCACAAAAAATTTAATTTTTAATAGATAAATAATGCTTTATTGCAACTAATGAGAAAGCTGGTTCCAACACTTTATGTTGTTTTAACTAAGGGGGATAATGTGCATTGCAGAAGAATACATTCAGTGAAAGCGCCTGCTCTAAATTACAGGTCTGCTCTGGCTGGCTCATCTCTTCCATCCCAGACATCCCATTACCAATGAGAACAAGAAACCTAGGCAGGCAGACACAGGACCTACTGCTTGCCAGCTTCTAAAAAACCCCATCGCAGACAGAATAATGAGATATACATTTCCTATTAAAAATGTATAGCTATATGCTCTCATTTCTCTGCATCTCTCACCTGTTGAGTCCTCGCTAAGGTCAGCAGTAAATGTAATGAGGCCTCTGTGAAGTGAAGGTTTTGTTTAACTCTCAGGCTGATCTCCAATGCGGCAAAAATAGTAGGAAGCACAGGAACTTTCCTAGTAATCTGTAGCCAGTAGTCTCCATCTTCATCAACTTCACAGAGCTCCTTAGCCAGATGCAGACCCAGAACACACACCTGCAGGGACAAGGAAATGAGAACGAGGTATAGGCTTGACATGGATAGCAAGAAAATCTTGAAAGTGTTTACTAACACAACCTGAAGTTCAATCATTCTCAGAATCATAAATTAACGCAGCTGGTATTCCTCACATTATACTCTTGCACACTTCCCGGCTGTATTAGCAATTGTGACTTTTTTAGGACAGATCTGAAAGAGAGGCAGCAACAGCCAATTTCCCAGACTGATGTGTGCAAAAAAGACACAGAGTAATTCTGAAGAATTACTTCTACTAATTAGAAACTGCTGAAACTTCCTTTGAAGGCAGAAGGCTGCAAGGGAAGTTGTTCCAAACACACACAGAACTTTTGTTTGGAGAAGAGAAACATAGCTGCAAAGCAGATGAACAGATCCTTTACCCCATCTCGCTGGTCCTTGTGTTTAACTCGGGAGGCATCATCTGTTTCCATGCTGTCCTTGTCATCTGTGGCATCTCCCAAGGTCAGGCTGTGTCGAGTCTGATCAAAGAGTGCAATGACTTCGTCTTGGAGTGTTTCACACACACTCAACACCAGCTGGGAGTACTGTGGGATCTCATTCACTGTGACACACACAGAATAGACAACAGTTAACACACAGTTCTTGTACTTGGGTTTCCAGTTTAACTGATAACATCACTGGGCCACATTTCTCGGAGTTAGCATTTATTCTGTACAAAACAGAATGGGAGGAACCGTGACTAAGTTGGATGATTAAGCCTAGGAGGATATAATAAGGGGTTACATGGTCATCTGGATAATAAAAACATGTAGTTTTCTCAATAAGTCATATAAACTCATGATATTTCAAGGCACAAATCAAGCACTACTATGGATGTATTATTCCATAATTGCTCAATACAGCATTTCCTACACATTTCTCCACATTGCTGGTACTGGCCAGTGGGTGCTGTCTGTGTTCTGTGAGTCCATATAAATACTACATTCTCATCAAAACCATTATAATAAATTGCACCACCTTTTACCAGTATGACTGGAAACTCAAATTCAACGGGGGGAAAAAAAAAAGAACCCACCACATTTAAGAAAACCCCAACCCTCCAGTTTCTATTTATTTTCCAGAGCCCAAGCAGTGGGACAAGGAATACACAGAAAGGTAAGCTGATACACTTCTCAACACCACAGCTGCCTTTGCATGTGTTGTACAGAGAAATACTGCCCAGATTTCACTGGCTATCTTCAAGTGCTACTGCAATGTAAGATGCCCCACAAATGACAGGGGTAATGACCAGACGAGTTTCTCTGGTTTGTAACAAAATGTACCCTCAGAAGACTTTCTTGTGCTTGTGTCTTTTGTTATCTCTAACTAGAAATTCATGTCAGAATCTACAGTCATTCTGTGAGATGGCATTACTAGGGTGTCCCTCCCACACCTGCTGAACTATTTTCAAAAACACATGGGAACCCTACCTTGTCTCTATCAAACTGATCAAACAGAGATTATGGTTGGGGAAAGACAAGAGAAGGGAAGACATACACATAGTATGAATGATAAATCTCATCTCTCTCTAAAACTAGCTAAAACAAGTGAGAAAAAAGTTGAGAATTCCCACAGGTTGGTGACTGTATTTAGCATCTTGTACTACTGTTAACATGAAAAGCATTCTTATCTTGGAAACACTAGAGTATTAGGGTGTATTCAGCCATGGCAGCCCTGCTCATGACACTTGTACATACACCACCTCACCTTTCATCTCCTTCATTTGAAGCACAGTGATAAGAGCCGAGAACACTTTGGCCTTCATTTTCTCCATCATCTGCTGATCTGCCTGTAGTACTCCCTCCAGAATCTGCGTCAAGGAGTTTATGATTCTATCCACAGAACCCAACTCGCTGACAACAAAAAGGGAGAGCTCTTCAGATTAGACAAGATCCCTCAATAAATATATTAGCTTGACTAAGCTGTGTGTATTGAAATTTATATGATCCACACAAAAGCAGTTCTTCAAGTAAAGTTTAAGTCACCACCTGGATCTCACTAAAGACATTCCACAGTACAGTGAGAACGTAGGACTGACTATCACAAAAGCTTTTTTGATACACTTCCCACCAGCAAGCAGGAAGCCAAACCATAAATATATTATTACAAGAGATTTCAGCAACAACCTACAGACATTTGCCATCCCAAAAGCAAATTCTATGATAAGGTTTCATTAGGGGAATCTCATTAGAGCAAAACATTTAAACATAATCTCCCAAGTTTTTACATTTAGCAGTGACTAATAATTACTAAAACAAAATACCTACCTCTTCCACTGTTTGAGCAGGATCAGAAGAAGGGTACACAGCATAGACCCCAGCTGCACACAGGATACTGACATGGGAACTAGAAGCTAAAAAGAAATACTGCAAGAGTTACAGTTGCAACAGTCATACATAAGAACACTTAAGAAATCTTCAGCCCTGGCACTGCCACCAAATGGCCAGGTTTGTTCTTCAGCAGCTAGCAGCTTCGGGGGAACTAGAGTCAGGACCTTCTGCAGGGTCACCCAGTGATGACAAGAATAACACGTACAATATAAAGATTTATAAGCAGCTCATCAACCCAGGGAGAGAGACTTTGTTTCAGCCCAATTTCACAGGACCTAAAAAACCTATGATGGCCAGCAGCTGCAGAAACAGAACTTCTCACAGTACAAAGGAGACGAGCAATTGGGAAATTAAAGAACTGACAGGAAGCACCTACCAAAACCTTGGTCCCATTTAGCACATCCAGAAACAATTGCTGATGAACTGTAGAATCAGTCAGATGCATTATATCCGCCTAAGATCCACAAAGACAGAGATCAATCAAGCACAACAAAAGATGCACCTTCTTAGGAGTCTAACATCAGTCTACTGGTTTAATTTGTTACATTAACAATTCACCGAATTTTATAGTTGCTGAGTGATGCAGTTTTACAGAAATCATTGAAGTACTACATTAACAGTTGAAAAGAAGTCAGCAATAACTAATTTTGCTAATGGTGCATCCCTGCCTCACTTGACTCAGCAAAATCTCTTCAGGATTACAGAATTACTTAGAATTGCTATAAAAATTATTTACTACCTCCCTCCTCTTCTCAGACAGGCAATAAGCTCATTTTGATCAAACAGCAAAACACCACCTACTCTAATCTCTTGTACCATGCTCGTGCCAACTTGCGTTGTAAGCATATATACAAAACAACTGAAAGAAAAACCAGTGAATTCTTCACTATGGCTTAGCTGGCCCTGAGAAGTTGACATAGTAATATTCAAAATGTTAATTTCAGATTATCATGAAAGATAAGAAGTAGCTCTTACATGGCTAGTAGAGATTATCAGCAGCATCCGCCAGGCTGAGATCAGCATTTGATATTCTGTCATGGAGGCACAGCTGCTACCCTCTGTCTCTGCCACGTGAGATGCCATTAACTTCACGTATTCTGACCAATAGGCAAAGCGCTTTTTGGTGGAGAAATTCTTCAGCGTGTCTTTCAGGGACTGATCCAGTGAGCCCCTGACCAAATCAAGAGGAGAAGTTATCTTCATTTATTCTTTGGTCAGAAAATATACTTCTTCTGAGATTCAGGCAGGAAAGCCAAGGACACGGCTTGCAAGTGAAGGTTATTCCACATATTAGACCTGTGCAGGGAATCCTACTTTTTGCATCAAATGTGAAAGAAAAACATGATCCCTGAAGAAAATCTATAGGGTTTTCTTTTTAAGCAGAGATTTTAGTTAATCATGACTTTTCAACATGTTAAAGGGCAGTTATGTTGAGGAGAACAAAATGAGTGGGATAAAACTACTAAAAGATTAGTCAGCAATCACTATAGTAGGTGCACTTAGCTTAGTTTACAGTTAATTTCAATAAATACTGTATATTCTCATTCCAGGGTTCAAGGAAAATACTAGCACTCACACCTACAGGCTGCAGAAACACTGTAACATGTCCTTCTGCAACTGGTGACTGAAAGAATCTCAAATGCACATTTGCGATTTGTTTATAAATCACTGCTCTTCCCCCATTTTCACAGGACTTCATGTACTCTGTTCCCCCAAAGCCTGCATGGTCTATCAAGATTTAACACACAGTATAGATAATTTAAAAGTACAGGAACAAAGGAGACACTACAAGACTCACTTGACAACATAGTAGATCTCCAAACAGATGATTTTCATGATTAAGGCACAGGTATCCAAGACACTGAGCTATAAAGACAAAAGAAAATCTGAGCACCTAGCTCTGCAAGGCGAGTGGAATTCTTATTTATCCCTACCCATCCACTTGCAGTGACCGATGCTCCAGTTTTGCAGGAGACTTGTTTCTCCCACGATAGCAATATTTATTGACCATGTGATAATAAGGTGATAACAAGGAAAGAAGGCTGTGTTCAAAGTGGCACTCTGAGTGAGAGCATGGGACTTTCACAATGAAGGGGAAAACTCCCACAGAAAGAAAGAATAACAAGAACCTAATTGATTCCTCTGTGATACTAACCAGCCTGAGCTATGCCTAAAACAAAGTTTCTTTTGCCAAACAGCATACAAGGTATAGTATGGATACAGTACAGACAGCACACCTTCTAAAGAGAGTTACCACAGATGCTAGGTAACATCTATTTCTGTTTCATATGTGAATAAAGAGAATTTCAAAAGACAGTTTACGGCTTTACAGTCTCTGCAAAGCCAGAAGCATTCACTTCATCTCCTGCCTGTGTTTAAACCACTTGATCATATTTCCTTTTAGAAAACTGCAAGCAGAGCAAAGACCCATATATATCACTTAGAAACGTTTTCCAAGAAGTATGTAACTACCTTCATTTTGTTTGGATGTAACTCACCTCTGATGATTCTGAAGGTGGAGGAAGGGTCCCAAAGAGGGGATTGGTTAAATTTTCCCAAAACTTTGGCCTAAGAGATATATACAGAAGTAAAGTCAGTTATCTCCCCCATGCCACATGCCTAGCAGCATTTTGACTGTTCCAAACTTAATAGAAAATATGCTTTGGTAAATAGAAGCTTTTAAAGCTTTGTATAAAATAAACAGAACGAAATATATTTGCTTCTGAACATGCACATATGGGCTTCTCATCTTCCTTCCCGAGAGACTAAGTTCACAGCCCATACACTGCATACCCTTACACAAAGACTAAGATGCAAATGTCCCTGAAAAGTCTGATGAACCAAAGAAAAAAAGTGTTTTGGAAAAAAGGAAGGAAAATACATTGTAGAAAAACAACAACTCACTTTGTCCTCAGAACTAGCATGGCGCTATCTCGACGGTCCTGCCACAGAGCATGCAGGAAGGCAATGGCAGCACGATGCAAGAGGGGAGGGCACCAGTACCTCTCCTGTTGTTTGGAGTCTATCAGCTCTAAGACTACTTGGAGGCAACTCCACTCCCCTAAGCTGAATTCCTAAAGCAAAAGGAAACGAGGGAGGTTACATCGCCACAGAACCATTATGTAGGCACCTATTAAAGCAGAATGTGCTTGATTCCACTTGAACAATACACAGACAAATACATGTTGAGCACATGATGCCATCCTGTATTTTGTATATAGCTACAAGGAATGTAGCTGTAATACAGGAGAGGAAAAAAGTATTTTTTAGGGGAATAAAAAATGAGCTAAGCTAAGACTTAGTAAGACCAAATGCCTTCAGAAGGTCCCAACCCAAGACCTTGAACTACAAAGCACCAGAACGGGTATTCCGGAAAACTGATATTGTCCATTGTACTTCAGTCTTCAGCTTTCCCACTGACTGGCCACTGCCAGAGTCAAGAAAGTGGGCTACAGGGATGTTTGATCTGATCCAGTAGATGTTCTTATGTTAACTCAGTATCTGCCTTGAAACACCGGGGAAAGTTTCTCTTTGGTTATAGGGAAAAGTGAAACTGGGATAGCAGCACACCCATTAACTGCAAGCACAAGTGGCATTTAGCTTTACATTAAGCAATCGGGTTACATGTCAGAACTATCAGATTTTAGAGACCAGTGCCATAAGACTGCTACAAATGCTATAATAAAACACCAACGAGTCCTTGGGCAAATATCTGCTATTCTACCTTTGACCCGTCACTGCCATCCTTCACTTCCAAGTTCAGAAACAGCTCAATGAGCCCAGGCTGTGTCTCCACTGCGACTGTGAGGAATTCCAGTATCATGACCTTAATACGCATGTCTTCAATCTTGCTCTGCAGTCGGGTGAGGAAGGCATCACGGATGGCAGCAGCATCACTACCAAGGCAGGCATAAACAGACATGGGAGCAACCTGCAAAAGGAAAGAAACATCAGAAGCAAGAATAATCAAACTCTACAGAATGCTTCGCCTCTATATAAAAGGTGATTTGCATTTCAAATTGAAATTCCAAAATATTTTATATTGAATCTACGAAAATATGTGAAGGAACTCAAAAGTAAGTGGCTGCGATTAAGCATGAAGAAACATGCAAAGTGATCCAAATTTTCCTCTTTGGCACCTATTTCTCAAGGGTTATGGTAAAACTGGAAAAGACAAAAACAGTCTCAGAATAATGTTTCTTGAAACAAATAAATCCAGAGCTGGATTTACATGCTTTAATAAAATTGCAAATACGTTCTCAGAAGTTTAGTAGCCAAAAAGAGGAAGCCTAAAAGGCAAAGTTGAAAGCTCCTGATGAAAACTTAAAAAGGATCCTCTTCTCAGTAAGTTAAAGTTCCAGTTAAGAAGGTGTAGGAATTGTGTTTAGGAATGTGACTCGAGAAAGTTGCTCAAAAAAGCGGAAAGGGATCAACTGGAGGTGCAAATACTTTGCAGAAAACACCCTGCTCGGGTGAAGCCTCTCAGCAACTGAATGACACTTCAAGCAGCAGAGGATTACATTAAAAAATTAAGGGCCCTTTAAGTGATTTTTAATGTGCTCTACCTTACAGTGTTCAGTCCACACTGCCTTCAACTGACTTGCATTAAGCTCTCTTGATACAGAAAAGCCTGAAGAAATTATCTTGAAAGAATATCAGTGGTGGAATCAGTCACAAGGGGAAAAGCAAAGGAGCACTTGTGTGAGTCTCATCTTACCGTAGCCAGTCGTTTGAGCAATTGGATGGCCAGGCGTGGAAGTGCAGGGTCATGCTTGTGGTAGATGTATTTGGCCAAGACCGCAATAAGATTGTTTCCATGAGCACCTGGAGAGAACACAATTGAAAGCAAAGAGAAGAAACTGCAATAAGATGTAACTATTTACCAAATAATAATTTCCATAGCAGAAGGTGAGAACTAGGTCTGTCTTCCAAAAGAACAAGGCATGGGCCCAGCCAGAGGTACTAATGGCAGCTAATTTACTATATTCTGTAATTACACACATCTCATTACAAAGCAGCAAACAAGATGCCACATTTGCTTAATACTTTATCAGCTGTCCCAGAGGAGAATAATGCCTTAAGGGAGGGAGAATAGGCCCTCTGCCATCACTAGAAACCACTTTTTGGAACTTTGAAATCTTAACTGCTGTTTGTAACGAGACACACACTGACTATTTGCAAATAACAAAAATGCATAGCTGCCCAGGCTGTCCCCATGGAGAAATACATACCGTGCTGAGTAAGTGCCTGTTCTAATGGAGATACCACACTAGATGGGGGTTTCAACCGGATAACGTTATTGGTAACCGAGAATGCCAGCTTCACTGTTTGGATCAGCAGTTGACCTTGGCCTTGTGACTCATCACTGTTTCCCAAAAGAAACCAAAGTAAGTAACTGTGTTGACAACCAACATTCATTATTTGTACAACATTCGGAGAGGAAATTCTATACTCTGTCAATCAGGGGTTATAAGCCATTTTTACTCAGACAGTCATGTCACCACGTAACAGCTGCTGAAATACAAACCCCCACATATCCATAAAAAAATAGCCTACCCAGCCCTGGGTCTTCAGCATCAAACAATAAAGAAAAATAGCCTGACAGCCTATTGTCACTTTTTTTCCCATCTTTGGGATACAGAGATTTGAAATGTGTTAAGACAGAGGAAGAAACATTTACAGAACCAATCTCACAGAAATTATAGTGTACCAAAACTGGATGAAGAGATTAAACTGACTCTAAGTTTGGTATTTTCCTAAGATTTTCCTTGTCAGATAAACATTCTGAAGAGACATTAAAGCCGAAAAGTTTTCTTAGATAGGTCTCACTTTCTCCTTAACAAGTCTGGATTCTCTTCCAGACTTGTTTTGAAAGAAAAAAGTGGCGGACTTTATCAGAAACAACCTGCTACAAGTTCAGCTGGCTATGCATGAAGTAAGGTTGGCTAGGAAAAGAGAACAGAGGAAAGGAGAGAAATGCAAGCCTCAGTGAGAGCCGCATAAGAAGGTTAAGGTGCTCAACATTGGAGACATCTTCAGTACTTCCAGAGTACTTCAAGCTGCCTTCAGAACCACCCTGAAAAGACCGATCATTCCTAGCACTTCCAGAATTACAGTTCAAGCTTTATTACAGATTATTAATGAGCATAGCTTCACTTGTTACTTGAAGACACAAAACTTCTAATATTGGCTCTAATCGTCTCACTTCCCATTCACTCATGCAAACTGCTAGCAAACGTTAAACAATTGAGCACATTTACACCCACCCACCAGCATGCTTCAAATATCATTTAGAAATAGAAAACTGAAACAACTGCATGAAATGGATAGTGTACAGAAAAGACTATGTACAGATCTGGAACAAACAAGGCTTGTTCCTCCAGACCATACAAGGCAGGCTGTCATGCCCAGCCACTGTGCTGATTCCCCATTAAGTGCAATCAATGAAAGCTACATTTCAAATATTACCATTTGCTTCTTCCCTCAAACTACTGAAACAAAACACACCACTCACCTACTAGACTGGGAGGCCATTACCATATCAATAGTGTCCACGCCAATTCCCATGATGTTAATGACAGCTTGCCCTGCTTCAGTGTTGGCCAGGCTGAAGATGCACAAGGACTGAAGGCTGGGGGCATTGCTGTGAGAAACGAACAACACAGGACATCATCGCTACGAGCATGTGCAGTATTTTCCCACCTAGCACTTAGAAAACTACCACAAAGTAACCTCTTAGTTTCTACACCCCCACTGACCTCTAACTTTATCCCCCTCCTCCTTTCTTCAGAGTAGGCACACCAAATAGGGAAGTGGACGGCAGTCTGTCCCAGGAAACCTATTTACCAAGTATTCCAAGTATTCTAAAAAACAATGTCCCTAATATTTTTCTACCCTTCCTGTACTCAGTAACACTGAAAAAAGCTGAAACCAGCACTATGCAACCACGTCAGTTCATTCCTAGTCATTTACATTCAAAAACTGAAACAAAAAGATAGCAACAGAGCCCTCCTGGCGCTGTATGCCAGGCTAGCGCAGCGCTGAAATCCATCACCTGTCTTACCTGCTTCGAGGATCCATTTCAGGGCATAAATTCAGTATAGCATGGATCAACTGCAGAATAAGGCAACCTAAAACAGAGATGAAATAGACTACTCAGTTCAGGAAGATCTGTTGCCTAGATCCTAGTATTTTCAAACAAATCACAGCGTCTAGCAATACTAGTAGACGTACAAAGCAAATCTCAAATGGCTGCTAGAAAGGGTATGATTAAAAGGGAGTCAAAGTTCACACATTCTCTGAGAAGACAGGTGACCATTTTTATCCCCTCCTCCCGTCCCTCAACATCCTTACCGATTTTCTCTCTCACTCCATGAGAGTTATAACGCCATTTGTGGTAATTTGGTAACATCTCCTTCAGGACAAACACAATGCAAGGCACAAGTCCTTGGCTCTGGGTGCTACCAAGTTGTCCCTAGGAGAAACAGAAATGTTTTTGTCCCCTTCTGGTTAAAAGGACAAGAAACCTTTTGCAGGAAGGTATGTCATATGTCTTTAAAGTGTGAGAAAACTATTGAGCATGGCGACGTAGATTTACAAGCGACTTCTTTTGTAGATCAGATTTTTGAACAGTTTTTTGAAAGAATCAGACTACAGAGAAAGCACAAACAGTAGCACAGAAGGGAGCATCAACCAGTGATTACTCATAGAGACCCACTGCACAGACGATCTCAGACATGGCTGTGTTTCACCTTCCTATCACAACAGCCTACAGCTGACTTCATATACAGACCATTCCAGAAGCACTCACCCGGACAAGAGTCGTGATCAGGTTCAGGAAGGAGATGGTAACACTGTACTCGCCTTGAGGCTGTTCTATGCTCATCAGTAGGTTTCCATAGCCCCCAGCATTCATTCCCTCTGCACTATGAAATAAGAAAGAGGGTTTACTACATGAATAGCAGGACTCTGACATGAGTGAGAGATGTCAGATGCATAGATTTCACACTGGCAAAAAGTTCTTATGACAGGTTATGAATAGGTTAGGAGAAAAAAAAAAAAAGGGCTGGGGGATCATGAATACCTAATCATGTGATTCATACTGGACACTGGATTGGCAACAAATGGTAAGAACCCCGTATGGTGAAGGTCAGTCCAAACCTGCAAGAGAAAAAGTACAGATATTCCCTCTCATTCACATATACATGTCTACTAGTTCTCAAACTCAGCAAACCCAGATAATTTCCTCACCTTGGCTGGCATCCGAGCAGCCAGTACTGTCAAACAATTGACACAAGAAGCAATAACATCCACAGGGGGAGAGATTACTGTTGTTAGCCTAGGAAAAAAGAAATATTATGCATAAAACACACTGCCATCTGTGGTCTAGCAGATATACTGTTGTCTTGATCATAAAGGCTTCTCTCTCACTGAAGTACACAAGTATAAAACCTAACCAGGTAAATACTGACACCAGAGTCTGCACTTTCAGTCTAGACTTGCCACCTCCCCGTCACACCTGAGTCAGATCAATTTACTGCAAGAGGCAAGGCTGGGAAGAGAGCAGACTGTCACAGCGAACAATGAGTATCCAGCAGAATACCAATTCCCAGGCACTTGACACTGAGTGGAGAGTTAATAAGTACAACCATTTTAACACCTGGAAGTTACTGTTCTAATGATATCTTTTATTCCCCTTTTATGTAAATATAGCTACCAATAAAAAAATGTCTTTAAATTGATAAAATTGTGCAACATTCAGAGAAGAAGTGGAAGAAGGGCCATTCTGCTGCATCAAAGCATTGAACAGTGCGTAGCCAGAACAGTCTTGAGAACTGAACACCAGTCTTGGGGAGTTCCAAGCACTGAGACACGCTTCTTGCAAAGCTCTTGGCAAAATTAGTAATTAGCCATTCTTCCAGCTCATTATATCTTCTCAGGTACCCCCCCACTGTTACTGACTTCAGGCCAGTCAGTGACTTACCTCTGCAGAAGCATGTAGATTCGCGACGTGATTGGCAGAAGACAATCTGCTATTGATACATCTGTGCTGATGACTTTATGAACCAGATCAATTATTGGCTTGACCCTCTGGCAGTGCTGAATCACATCTAGGTAAAGAAAAATAACACTAGAAGATGAAATCATACTTAAGCAGTAATCATATCTGGAACAATGCACATTAATCTTACTACACACACCCATGGCCATTCCCCAAACCAAAGAACATTTATTTTATCTATCTCAACTTTTCCCTTATCTAACATTTATCTCATCTCACTATCTGCTCTTGGGCTTTTGCAGTGAATTTTACAGTATTATAATAATTAAAAATCAGGTTTCTGGGAAAGTATCCCATGCTCTTTCAAAAGTATTCAGAGCTATTCAATCCTACTATTAACTACAAATTGATACCAATGAACAATTATTTATTCTCTTTTATACTCCCAGCCTATCTCACCTGCTGTCGATACAACATGGAGCAGCATCTCAATCTCGCAGGTAAACAGTGTCCAGCTGCTGTAGGAATACTCCCATCGTACCAAATAAGCCCGATCATCCAGCATCACTTGGCCCACCGTTCCCTGAGGTATCCGCAGATTTGTTTGACCTAGCCCTAAAGATTGAAGAAGCAGGTGAAATAAAGTCACAAATTTACCCATGAGTTAGAAGCCAGGTAAAGAACTAAATTCCCCAATGCATTTCAATAAGAAAAGGTTAAGTGCAGTTTCCTTACCAAGAGGATAGAGGAGCTTTGGAACCTGTCTTCGCCAAAGTGTGCCATCTTCATGAGAGATCACATCAGGAGGCTTATGCTTGTACAGTTCAATATAGAAGGACATTTTATCCAGGAAACTGTATACCTGCATACAGAGAGAGCTTAAACAACACAGCGAAAGAGCCAGACTTTCTTAAAAATTAATCAAACAGGTCATTTCCAGACAAATTTTCTTGATGTGGACAATATCCTTCTAATAGGTCAACCCTACCAAAACATTATTAAACAGCCCACGTGTCCAGACAAGTCTCATCTAATGCATCAGGAACTTCTTACAAGTAAAGTACAACCTGAAAAATTAGGCAGTATCTTAATCTTCAGCAGTTAGACTTGAAAAGTTTTCTAAAACCCAGAAAACAGTGTCCTGCAACAGCACAGGACTAAAAAGGAGCCCTGCCCACTGTTCTTTGTCAAAGCTTAATGTCCGTTTTCTAAGACTGCAATTGAGACAAGCACATGTAATGGAAAGAAAGAATCACACAGCATTATCACATAGCATGTTATCCCTGTCTTGAAATAAATCATTTCCCAAACACCAAGAGATATCCTGTACCTTTTTTGCAGTAGATTTATCAGACACAAGAGCTTGAAGCAGCTGAAGGAGAGGAGTAAGAAGATGGGGGAACATCCCACACACACTGTCCAGGATAATACCCAGACCCGCAGTAGGTTCCTGATGGTGGAAACAGAAAACAAATGTGTTACTAAAAAGAAATGCTAAAAGGGTCTCAGTATAGCACAAGGATACAGTTCCTTTTTAAGTTGTACATTTAACATTAATCATGCACAAAAGTATCACTCCAGTCCTTGCACAGACTAAAGCATGAGGCAGTGTGCAAGTATAAGGCAGGAAGTAAGACTATAATGCATTACATATCATCCTAATTCTGTGACAACAAAAAAATAAGCATGCTGCTTTTGCCAGCAGTTAGTTCAATCCTTGCAACCCCAGCCCTAGTTTAAACTATCACCTATATTAAAACTTGTTCCAGTATCCTTCAAGAGTAAAGCCAAGGCTGTACCTAAAAGGCAGGAAAGGGCAAAAATAAATCAAAGATAGATACAAATGAACACTAGCTCCTCAGGCCCTCCTAGAAACTAATGAAACAAATACCACCAGTCTGTTCCTTTCCTAAAAAGGGATCTTTTATCAGGTTTTAGTTATGAGCAAGGTAAGTCAAAGAAGTTGCCAACACACTCACCGTCTTCCAGAAGAGCTGAGGAATGCTGGAAGCTGCCAGAACTTCACATGCAGCATCAATTATATCCTTCAAAGGAAGGGAGGACAGAGAAACTAAAAGTTACTTTACACAGGGGTATTTCATCCCAACCAAATTCTGCCACATCTTTGGAATTTAAGTTTCCATGTTTACCAGTAACTACTTCCTCTAGTCAAAACAGAAAGAAATACCCAACACATCCAAACCCAGAACACACAGCCAACCTAAAGCCATGCTCCTTATCATGAATGGACTGTTCACGACAATATGTCCACTGTATCTGCAAAGAGCTATATGATATCTTCTCAAACTTGGCAATGGCATATGTATTATTTCCGTTGCTTTGGAAATAACACATCAACAATTAGTTTCAAATCCATAGGACCTCAAGTGCAAGATACGCTCTTTCATTATTAATCAGCCTGTCTGCAGAGGTGTTTACTAAGTTTGCATTGGGTAAATGCAGTAGGAAATCCAGCAAATTCCTCCTTTAGATCTAAGTCACATAAAGTTTGCAGTCTCAAATGCAGGATTATAATTTAACAAAAGTATTTAGCATCAGCTATGACAGGTTATTTTAAATTAGGTAACAGATGCAATGAGCCTTGGATGCTTACCTGCTGATTGCCCAGTGTATGCAATTCCAGCGATGTCAGGACAAAGGAAAGAAGTCCATAAATACACATACAAGCTGTGCTGACAGTACACTGGAAAGAAAGAATACACAGGGGCGTTATAGGAAAGACTATGAATACAGAACACACTGCAATTGTACTCAGTCTGCTTTACAAACTGAGTTACTGCCTCTTTCATACATCCATGCTGCAGTCAGCAGAAGGGCAGCAAAACAGGAAACAGTCATTAGTTAAGCTCCACATTAACATGAAATATTTCACCAAAATTAGAAATCTTGCCACTACCATTATTATTAGAAATGCATTCCAAACATCAAAGAAAGAAGCACTCAGTGTTCATAGAAATCAAAAGGATTTGCTTTCACTGGTTTCTGCCTACAAAGTAGTTTACTCTCATACACGGTATTGTCTAATGAAACCATATACAGAGAACAGTGCAGAGTTAGTTCCTCTAATACTCAAGATCCACAATGGCAAGTACACTTATGGAGGCAAACCAACAAAAAATCTGTTTCATTTCAGTTTGATTTCTGATCTTCACTGAAAGAAATGAAGACGATAAAACGTGCTTTACTGCATACTCTGCTTAAAACCAGATTTAGTTTGAAAGAGTATTGGTTCAAAATCATCCACTTCCCTTCATACCTTCACATCAGTAGCAGTTTAAAACCTTCAAGTGTGTACGTATATGATTATATGAAACTCACATTCTTCCCCCCACTGCTCAGCGATCGCAGAAGCTTTGTCAGATACTGGAAAACATTCAGCTGGATAGCAGTGCTGCCCATTCTCCTGATAATGTTTGTTGACTCCTCTGGGTTTACAGTGTGACGAAGCAGAGCCCAGGCCAAAAGCACTGGAGCATGATGCGAGACATCCCCTAACTGCAGCAGCTGATTGTCCATCTCCTGCGCAGAGACAAGACAAAAGCAAAATAATTGAGATCTTCTGAAAAAAGTTCATACTCGGCAAGCATATAGCTGATTGTGTCTTCTTGCTAACAGTCACCTTTCCCTTGCAGATAATTATTTCAAACATGCAACTAACCAAATTATATACTTGCAGCCTTTGTCTGTTTGTCGGCATGGTTTACTGACTTATAGTTGGTCTAACTCAGATGTTCTCTGTCCTAAAAGCACTGACACTACAAATCTTTTATTTCATTCCCTCCTGGAAACTTCACAATGCCTATTCCTTTGCACACATCTTTCTTTAGAGATAGGCCCAGGACAACCAAGGAAATATAAATGGGGAAAGGAATTAATTTAGTTCCTATTTGCCCCAGAGTGTTATGCAGATGCTCGTTCCTACACTTGGTCAACAAACCCAGGGATCAGAAACTTAAGGACATGATCTTTAAACAGCACTGCTTGGGTAATCACAGTAAGTTCTGTATTGTTAGGCCTGATGAGGGGTCACTCTGCCAGTGCTTTACCTGGTGGATGCGGTCATTATTGGCTAACTTGTGCTCCTCCGTCCTGTCATCCAAAGCTCGCTCATGGAGGGAGTCAATTTCCATGCCTTCCACCAGAATAAGAGCACTAAAGTATCTACAAGCAATAAATAAATAAAAACAAGTAGGTCAGAAACTTTATTTAAGAATTCAGGGGGTTTTTTTTAAATTTTAAGTGTTCAAAAAACAACCTTTAGTTTGCTTTTGTTCGGCTGTTCTTTGAAGCAATAAGAAGTTACAGTAAATTAACAGCTGGTAATCCAAATTTTGTCTTGAAATGCTAGTGTATGACAGATTACAATCTTCAGAACTACCATTTCTGGTTGAACAGACTAAAAAAGGTCACCGAAATTTGAAGATAGCTTTTCCACCTTTGTAACTCTCTGCCACCTCGCAGGATTTTCATGTCCTCTGGCTGCAGCTCAAGTTAAGTCCCATGCACCAAAATGAAGACATACTGACATTTGTAAGCAGACCCACAATAGTTTGAACTGAGGCAACACAGTTGACAATAATACAGGTCAGAGAGAGAGCGCTAGCCCTCATGCAGGTAGCAGGCAGACTACCAGCACAGGACTGTGGAGACACAATTTCACTTTACCACTAGACCACCTAAGAAGAAGTTGCACTGTGTCTTCATTGCCATTTTTACCAGAGGCAAGATTATATATTAGATGAAAGCTAGTATACGAATACCTCTCTATTTTGCAACCACACCTTCATTTTGCCACAAACCTCCAATGTGACCAGAAAAGCTATTTTGCCTTCATCGCAATAAGCTTAGCTTGAACAGTGGTGATCTTAAGAGGCAGCACCAAGAAATACTTCTTTCCCTGAGGAAAACAACTGGTTTGCTCTGTAATCACTTAGCAAATATACATGATACTCACCCAATACGATCCACCAAGTGATCCATGCTCTCATCTACCAAATGTCTGTTGGTTTGTCTAGTGCCAAATCCCTGTTCTTTGAACATCTTTGCAAAAGCCAGAAGCTCATCAGGTGCCATTTCAAAGTATGCATAGTAGAGGAAGATGACTTCCAGGAGCATGGACTGTTCACGGAGGCATTGCACAAACCAACGGGAAACCTGACGTTCTGTCTGCACAAGGGAAAGTTCCACCATCATACATTGAAGCTCACAGGTCAGTCAAAGCAGTCAGAAACTGAGAAACATTGGGGCATTTCAACAGCTTGTGTAGCCAGCAGTTTGTATCAATTGCAAGGAAAGCCACTGTAAATAGAGCGTGCTGATGCAAAGAGATTATGAACAACTACACATAAATGGACCTGTTAGCTTAGGGCTATCCATGGATTTATTACAAGGAACAACACGTTCCATGCAACTCTCTGTTTCTGAGCAAAAGTGTGTTCTGTTAGAGAGAAAACAAATCCTAGGTTTCTTGAACCAGGAGAAACATCCTTTTTAACTGCATCTGCACATACGTATTTTCCAATAGACTACATATAAGGAAAGACTTTATAAGTTTGATAAATAATATGAAGAAACAAATTACCATGAGATTTCCATGTGTTTCCCATGTAGGAGCTTCTGCTTTGTACAGCGCTTCAAACTGTTTCCGGTAATTAGGAACTAGTTCCTTGTCCAACTTTTCAATACACTGGAAGTACTGTGCCTTAAATAAGCAAATAAATAAATTAACTTCTCACATGTACACTCCCACGCTTTTTACAATCACAAGTGGACAATTCCTACACAACTTACATATTTAGCCTATTTCAGTGACATCACATCCAGGAAAAGGTTCCTGTACTCACTGTGTAAGGGTGCCTCTCATCCTGAAAATAAGTGAGCAGATGGAGGACACAGCGCAGAATACAGATCCTCTCTTCATAGTAATAGTCAGCAAGCTGTGAATATATAGTGCCATCAATATCAATCTGGCATTGTGTCCAACTCCCATACACTCTCCTCTCCCATAGACTGCCAAGGCCTTCATCACAAGAATATATAGTGTTCAAAACATTACTACAGATGGAGTTTCAGCTAAGCAGTTTTTAAGTTACCTGAAAAAAAAATAATTAACTTTACAGAACTCAATAAAATATGCCCATGGGGACAGATCTATAATTACAGTGCTAAGTGAGAAAACTTGGAAAAGAAAGGCAAAAAGACAGAGAGAGATGATCGCTCATTCCTCATCCCCATTATCCTCTGTCTGTTATGATCATCAGTCTCCATCTCAGAGCTGTCACTTCAGACAATAACATATAGAAGCTTTGGAAAATGTGGGAGCGTATGTCTGCCCAGCTAAACTCCCTGATATTAGGTCTAAAATTTCCTTTCTGTAGCAAATACCAACACTGTTCAAATCTCTAAGCACAGCCCTCTATTTCAGAAGCATCACCTAAAATCTGTTCTTTACATGAAGCAATACTTCAGTTATTCCAAGATTTTCTAGATCCACACAAATGGAAGTGACTAACCTTCAGCATCAGAGCCTGACTCTGCCTTTCATCCTGAAGAACTGTCTGTAACCAAAATACAAGAATTATCTACTGCAGAAACACCTACTAACAAAATACATAATCACAAAAAAAAAGACTGAAATAAACAAAAGACAATTTCTCTTTCCATTTCTTTTGGAAAGACATATTCCAAAAGTACAAAGCCAGAACACCCATTAGTAACTACGTATTTGTTCTTCATCTCCACTCAGTCTCCCTCACAAATCTGTAGCCTTCCTGTATTCCTACAATAGAGAGAGAAGCTGAGTTCCTGCAGAGAGATTCAAGCAGGAAGATGTACTAGAAAGTTAGGCCTGGATATCTGCTATCACATTTCCTTGAAGCGGCACTTGAGCATTGTACATTCAGAGAAGAAAAGTTATAAAGCCATTTCCAAATCAGAACTCAGACTCACATGCGACCATACACATCAACAAACTACTGGTATTAAGGACAGATGTGGAGTAAATAGAACATAAATGGGAGCTATGGACCTTCAGGGAGTCCCTTGTTCCTCTGTAATCCTCTTGAAGATAACACTGTAACAACTGCACACTCTGCTCTTCATCCAGACCCTGGAAAAGAGAGAGATGCTCTGAAATGAATAAAAACTGAATTCATTAAAGATGAAGATCCTCTCCAAATATTGAGGCAGCTCTTCTCTTTAAAACAACTAACTTCCAAAATATGCTGAAAGAAAATTTTTTGCATCAGGCAGATGCTTGCTTTACTCAGCACTGCTGTTTAAAGCAACATACATAAGCTTTGATGTCACTTAGATGTAGCCAGTTTTACTTCAGCAAAAGGAGTATAACAGCGATTTTTAAAAAAGGTACCTCCACCAGTCACCAAATTCCAACCTCTTGCTTGAAGGAACATAACCTTGCAGGTAAACCAACAGTATTTTCAAACATGGCAATTCATTTAAGGGAGATCAGTTTTTAGCTGAGCAGTTTCAGGTGTCTTGAAAGAACCCAGGAAAGACCAAAAGCAGGCAAATGCTTCTGAAAAGCAGGGCCCTTTGCAGCAGGAGGAGGGGTTAATGAGGAAAACTGAGGCACCTCAAGGTCACTAATCACTCTTTAAGATTTTCAGCTATGGCCCCAACATGTACTTCTAACATCCTTTAGATTATTTTGAACTGAAAGGACTTTAAGTTTGCCCCTGTTCAACATCAAGAAGCTTACTTAAACAGAATCCCAGTAACAATGCATTCCAATTGCAGGGATAAAAAATAATCAGAATAGCACCTTTACTCACCAAAAACTTGCTGACCCTCAGACCCAACTCTTTTAGTGGAGCAGCTACATCTTTATCAGCTTTTATTTTTTCTGCAGAAGTGGTACTAAAGAAAAAAGAAATTTTCGTCATGAACAATGCAGCAATCCCAAGCAATGAATTAAAGAGGCTTAATTTCAAAGTTCTCAGTTTTAACAGTTTAAACTGAACATTTGCTTTTTCCTCAATGGCCTTTCAATATTTCATGCAACAATATTCTACAATCTTCCCAACAGACAAAACTTAACAAAGTTCACAATTACTACTCTAATAAATGCAGGCTATATTCATTCCACCTTCTCCAGTGAGGGAATCTGGGTATCTTTCTAGGATGACTGAGTGTCAAGAGGAGTCACTTCTCCACAGGCTGCACACCTGCACCTGATCACTGCAGCTCAGCAGAGGCAAGCATTAAAAGCTACCTGATATTAGTAATGACAGCAAAAACTGCTGTTACTTCTTTCTGGTCTGGATTTCATGCCCAAAAACATTATGTGCATTAAGTATGTTCTCTTGCTACTCCTCTCCTCAAATCTCAACTCATGCAAGAGAGTAAAAATCTATTTTTAAGTAATCAGAGAGAAATATTGAACATGCTCCTCTACTTATTAGAAGATCCCATTTCAGAAGTTAATTTCTAAAATGAAGCAATTACTATACCTGGGCGGTTTATAGTATGAAAGTCCCTCTAACAATCTCTGCCAGTGCTTGTTCAATTCTGCTGCGATCTGTGCCTAAAAGAAGAACCAAATACTACTGAACACTGCTGAGTATCAGATTTGTTAAATTTAAGCAAAGCAAAGAAATTACACCACCACAAAGAGACAGGAACAACACAAGACAAGCATCTATGATTCAGAATGATTCAAGGTGCATATTGTATGAGAAAGCTCACTGCCTTGCCTAATCACAGGAAAGGAGAGGAAAGGAGAGGAAATACTGGGTTCAGAAATACTTGGATTTCCAACCTCTGAGCAAATTCTTGAAAGCATGGGCTCTTCCCCAGAAAATAAGGAAGCAGGCTGTACCACTTATTAATACCTCGGGCCAGCCAGTCTAGAAAGTAACACTTGTGTCTGCTCCAGAAAGGGAACTACCTTTTCACACACACCCTTCCAGGTAGTTCATGAAGCATCTATAAACAAGAATGAACAAGTAGCAGAGACAGAGGAACAAAAATCACACTGAAGAAGAGGGAAAAGCAACAAAACTATTTTCACTGATATTCAGAGAGGTGTACAAATGATATATTTGGCCACGGAGTCCATTCAGTGATGGGCAAACGTGTAACAAGACTTACTGGTTCTCTTAAAGCTGATCTGCCCAGAAGAATTGTCCACAATTCTCTGCTGCTCCTGTACAGGAAGCGAAAAGGCAGAGTATTTTAATGATGAACACTATTTCAGGCTTCCATTTAGCTTACACCTTTTCAAACCTGGCAGTAACTCCGAGCAGATCACACTGCAACGTAAGAAAAGTGATTTAAGGAACAAACAAATCCTTCCACACCAGTTTCATCCTTCACTCTTAAGTGGAACATAAAACTGGGTGAAGTGAAAAATTGCAACATCTTTACATAACATAGAATGATTTGCCGCGGGTTGTCAGAATATTTACCCTTGGCTTCTTGTTTCTTCCTGAGAACTCTGTAGAAAAGCCTACCTGCGCTGCAAGGTATTACAGTCAAATCCTGACCCTGGCATACGCATCCAGTTTCCCTACAACAGCTCTGAAAAAGGATGTTTGCCAAAAAGAGTATTTCAGGAACTTAGACAATTGCTGATTTGTTAGCAGCGTAATACAAATCAGGAGGTACATACCACTGCTCCCCATGCAAAGACTGTCTACAAACCAAGAAACTTATTTTTAGAATAGCATTATCAAAATAACACACTATGGCAGAGAAAGTCATCTGCAACTTCTGACACATGCTGCCACTTAAGATGATAAGACCTATTATTTGCAGTACACCTATTTCTACCTGCTAATTCCTTGATAGTTAGGTGCACCTCCCTGTGTGTAAGCTAACAAACCTCCCCACAATTCGGTTGCCTCTCCAGCCCACACAGAGAACCAAAAGGCCACAGAATTTTACAAAAAAGAATGAATTGCTTTGTAGAACTGAGCACCAGCCTCGCAGAGCCAACACTTTTGCTTTTCATTCCCTCCTAACCTCTTCCTG
The DNA here is from genome assembly GCA_034008185.1 of Gorsachius magnificus. Classification (NCBI taxonomy): domain Eukaryota; kingdom Metazoa; phylum Chordata; class Aves; order Pelecaniformes; family Ardeidae; genus Gorsachius; species Gorsachius magnificus. The sequence continues at coordinate 6,662,440 of CM067094.1, forward strand.
AATAAAACAGACCACGGTTTGTTGTCAGTTCATTAATTAGACTCCAAGACAACTAAGGAAGGAAAGCTCTCTTCATGCGACCAGATGTAACAGTGGTGTTCTTGTCCCCATTAGGGCTTACAGACACTAACTTAATAAAAAATAACATCTAGGAACACTCCGGAGTCTAAAAACGTTACAGTAAATGTCAAAACACGTGCTCAGTGCAAATGAAGGCACCGATCTAAAGTGATCACTGAACCTGGGATTCATTGAATAGCTTCCTTTATACACCCTCCGCATCTCTATTTTGATTTTTATATTTGCAAAGAGTTGTCCCAAAGGTGAAAATCAACCCCTGAACGCTCTGCTCCCCACGAGAGCGGCTCTGACAGACACCTCCGGGACGTCGGCGTAAACCGAGGCTTCGGCTTCCCGAAAGCGAAAAGCGTTGAAGGAGTTGTTTAACATTTCACCTCTTACAACACGGCACAATAAAAGAAATGCAAAAATCACTATAAGTCACTGGGAACACCGAAATTCAGCCGCCTGGGGGGTCCCCGAGGGGCCCCTCAGCGAGGGACGGGGGCGGGGCCTCCCTGCGCGCGCGGGGGGCGGGGCCAGGCCGGCGCGGGCCGCGCTGCCGTTAACCCTCCCCGTCCCGCTCCCCCCCCCCCCCCGCGGGGCCCCCCTTGTCCCCCCCGCCCCGTGGGGAGGGGGAGGCCGCGCACGGCGAGGGACGGGGCCGCCCCAGCTCCCCCTCCCGCCCCCGCAGCAGCCGCCGCCGCGTCCCCGCACCTCGCGCACAGCCCGCCCGCCGCCATCTTCGCTCCCCTCTCACGTGACCCGCCGCGCGGAGTCGTCCTCCCTCCTCCCCGGCGCCGGCATCACGTGGTGGGGCCGCCGCTCCGCCTCCGGCCCTTTCCCCGGCGGCTTGGGTCATGTGACGGGCGGCAGCGCCAAGATGGCGGCGTCCTGTGAGGTGGGCGCGGGCTCGGCTCCCGGGCTGGGGGGGCGGGGTCAGGGGAGGCCGCAGATCGTCGGCGGGAACCCGGGACTCACCCGGGCAGCGGCTCCGGGACCGTCCAGGGCTGTTGTGGCCGCCAACCCTGCTGCGGCCTGTGCCCCGCCGCAGCTTCCCGGTAGCGAAGGCTGGGTTGCGGGGTGCTGCGGGCTGAGGGGACGAGGAGGCGGAGGGCGGCGCGACAGGACAGGGTGAGGGGAGCCCGCAGCGCTGCGGAGGAGGCGGGGCGGAGAGGGAGGAGGCAGGTGCTGCAGCGAGGCGAGGGCTGCCGGGCGTTTGGGAGCGCGTCGGCTGGAAGCTTCCCTTCCCAGAGCAGCCGGGATGCAGATCAGGGAACGGGCTTTGCCCGGCTTGAAACGGGGGGCGATGGGTCCCGTTCGATGTGTGAGAGAGGGGGAGCTCCGAGGAGCTTCGCGTTACCTGAGAGGTGGTGTGGAGGAGGGAATTGCCGCAGGCACAAGAAAATTAAATAATTCAGTGGTGAAATACATTGCGTAGCAAATGCAAAGCTGCTGCATTAGAGTAGGAGACCTGCGTTTCATACGGTGAAATTCTTCCTTGTCTTACAGCCAAGCTGGCAGGCTGCCCGCTGGGGGAAGCTGTCATGCGTCGTCATGGATGCAAGAGCTGGGTTGCAACCTTAAAGTTGCCAGACTGAGAGAGAGGTCTTTTTCAATCTTTGGCTGACATGTGGTATTTCCCCTGCCTGTCCTCAAATAACCCTTAAGCTCCCCCTTCCCCTGTGCTCAGAAACAAGGAGTGAGACCCCAAAACCATTAGTGGTCCTAGTTCTGGTTTATTGACTATATGATTAATTCTTCTCCTGATCGGTTTAAAAATTAATTGTGATGGCAAAAAGATTACATTTGGCCTGATCTAGCTGTACAGCGGCAGTAAATGTAATGACATTATTTGGCAATCAAGTATTTCAGGATATACAAATAACGATGCCAAAAAAAGCAGTCTATTAATAGCCAAGAGTTTTCAGTACAAAGTCATAAATATCGAAATACTCCAGACCCACAGTGTAAGGGAGTCTGATGGTACAAACTTTAATAGTTACCCAGTAATATTACTACTAAGATCTCTATCAGCTTTATAATCTGTTGACACCATTCAACACTGGATGAAAATGCAAACCAGAACTTTAAATAAACTTCTAGCATTCCATGAAGGAGCTAGTGTAGATATTAGTAATGAGACTGCGGGAGCAGAATTTTATAAGAGTTTACTACTAATTGGCTTAAGGGTGGGCCAGAAAGGATGAAGCAATCCAAAGTTTCAGCTGGAGATACTGTATCCAGCAGGGATACATACGGCTGGGTCAGCCAGTCTATTGCCAACAGAAATACAGAAACTGATACCTTGAAAGAACCTAAAAGAGATCCCAGTATAATGCATTGGCTTATGTGTGACTAAGACATAATATCAAATTATGGATAAGGAGAAATAAAGGTTGCCAGAAAGCAATAAATGCTGGTGAGAATGTTTGAATGCCCATAATACTTCAAAGAAGATAAGATATGATTTAACTTAGTAGAGTCATTATGTGCATTGCTGATTATCTCAACTATTTATCTTATAGTCCAAAAGTTGAAGGGAAAAAATCAGTTTGCAACAGAGCTGTCGTTGGCTGTGAGCCTTGATTCAGAGAAGGTGAAGTGCTATAAATGCAATGTTAGTAAGGCCAGGGAGTGAGGTGATCTAGAAAACAATGACAGCTTTAGATCATGATCAAGAACGTCTTACAAGGTTTACTTACTCTTGAAGAATTTGAGGAAAGTAGTGCATACCAGACGTTAATTAAACAAGTCACTTACAAAGTAATGATGCATTTTTGGGATGAGACTTGCTAATATTTGTCTAGTGTCATTAATGACTAACATTAAAATATTTCCCTTACTGATAGAGATCTAGGTTCTGTGTAATATACGAGTGTGGGATTCTCACTTGGAAAATGGGAAAGATATGTGACGGGGGAAGAGTCTGTGCCATGGCTTAAAGAGAAATTAAGCCAATACCTTTAAAGATAAGGAAGAATAAATCAGGCTCATTCACTCACATATGAAGCTGTATAATGGTTAAATCATATGGCTAAAACACATTGTAGAGTTAAATAGAATATTGCCAATATGTCAAAAGGGACTAGAAGCATATTTTAGAATAGGTATCTTTGTAACAAATATGACCCAGCAGTGCTGTAGAAGCAAAATAAATTAAAGCTGCTTCATACTAAGGATGTGATGAACAGCATGTGCACTGCTGCAGGTGAAATTATTTCTGTTCATTTGATTCTTCTGTGGCCAGATTTCCAACTTAGCTTATCTTGACAGTTCTGGTAATAGATCAAAATTAGATGAAGTATGCCATTTGAGAATTTTTTTTTTTAATGATTGTGATGTTTTCTTTCCTATTTCTATTGTAAATACTACTTAGCATTATAAAACACCTGCTGCAGTAACAAGTATGTAGGGGGTTTTGCACAGCAGTGGGAGAAGAAATATTTAATTAAAGGAGGAATGTTCTGTAAAACTACAGTGAGAATCGCATACAAAATTAGATTCTAAAATTGTCTTTAAACTTTTAAATTAACTATATTTCAAATTCACACCATCACAATGAAGCCTTCTGGGAATATTTATGGCTTGTTTGCTTCATATTTCAATTCAAAGACACTGCAACAGAAATATTTAAAACCCATATTCAGTGGTTCACTTCTGTCACTGCAGGCTGAATTCTCCGATTCTCAGAGGGGGATAACAGTTTTGGCTGATTGATTACCTCACTGGTTTGTTTTGGGTTTTTTTATTCACCTGTGTGTTAACATTAACAATTGGCACATAATTATCAGTTTAAATTGAGCTTAAGAACAAAATAGCTGTGTGGAAGCTTTAGCTTTTCTAGTGGTTGCTTTAATTGTTTGCTTTTTTTTTTTAATAGGAATTGCAGTAGCATGAAAGGCAATTTTTTCCTAATGGACAGCTATTGAGCACATCGGGACTCCTGAGAAAGATTCTGAAAGTTTGAGCCACGTTGGACTGGAATAATGTTAAACAAGCCAGTGCTGGTGGAGTCCCTGATTGTGTTTGCCATCGTCCTCTGTGTGCACACAGTGGTGTGGGACCGGTATTCCTGGTGCGCCGTCGCTCTTGCCATCCAGGCTTTTTATGTCCAATTCAAATGGGACCGTCTGCTGCAGCTGGGTGGGGCTGTGTTCCAGTTCCGTACAGCAGCAAACAGTGGCCTCCTGCCAGCTAGCATGGTCATCCCCTTGTTGGGGATAGTGATGAAGGAGAGGTGCAAGTCTGCTGGCATTGTGTACTTCGAACGTTTTGGCATAGTTGTAGCTTCCACTGGCATGCTGGTTGCTCTCTTTCTGTCTGTAATAGCAGTTGGCATCACAAAACCTGTGCCAACCAACACTTGCATACTTACTGGTGTTGCTGGCAGTATAATTATCTATACCATGAAGCATTCTTTGACTGTTTCAGAAGTGATAGAGGTCCTGGAAGTGCTGCTAATTTTTGTCTACCTCAGTATGATCTTGCTGTACTTGTTGCCTCGATGCTTTACTCCTGGAGAAGCATTGCTAGTTCTTGGAGGCATAAGTTTTGTTCTCAATCAGCTCATTAAACGCTCACTGAATGTAATTGAGGGCAGAGGTGATCCCATAGACTTTTTCCTTCTGGTAGCAGTTGTTGGAGTTGTTCTTCTTGGGCTTTTTTTCACTGTGCTCTTCCTTTTCATGGATTCGGGTACGTGGATCTCCTCCATGTTTTTCCACATGATGACAGCAGTGCTAGGCTTAGGGGTCATCATGCCTTGGCTTTACCGACTGATCCAGAGGAACCCTTTGTTCTGGTTACTCCAGTTTCTGTTTCAGACACACACAAGAGTTTACCTTGTTGTATATTGGACCTTTTTGGCTGCTTCAGCATGTGGTGTAGTTTTCTACCAAAATGCTAAGAGATCATCTGAATCTAAAAAACACCAGGCCTCGACTACAACCAGGAAATATTTCCATTTCATTGTTGTAGCTACTTATGTTCCTGGACTAATTTATGACCGCCAGCTTCTGTACGTTGCTGCAGTACTCTGTCTGGCAGTGTTTATCTTCTTAGAGTATATTCGGTACTTCAGGATCAAACCACTTGGCCAAACCCTTAGGCATTTGCTGTCTCTCTTCTTGGATGAAAGAGACAGTGGACCTCTAATCTTGACTCATATTTATCTCCTCCTTGGCATGTCCCTCCCAGTGTGGTTGTTCCCCAGATCTTGTGCTCCTAAAGGTACCTTGTCTGGGGCAGGAGCACTGGTCCCCTACTCTGGGGCACTGGCAGTAGGGGTAGGAGACACTATTGCCTCCGTTTTTGGTAGTACAATTGGGGAAATCAAATGGCCGGGAACAAAGAAGACCTTTGAAGGGACAGTGACAGCTATTTTTGCTCAGATCATTGCTGTGGCTCTTATTCTGATCTTTGACAGCAGTGTGAATCTGAACTCCAGCTATGCCTGGATTCTGGCATCTGTGAGTTTAGTTTCTCTTTTGGAAGCTTATACTACCCAAATTGATAATCTGCTGTTGCCCCTCTACCTCCAGATAATGTTTATGGCTTAGAAGCACTTCCAGGAACAGAGGTTTCTCTCTTTCTAGAGAAAAGTGGTAATACAATGTGCACTGTAATGAGAGCTCAAAAGCTGATCTAAAGACTGCTTTTGGTACAGCAGATAAAGAGTTGTTGAAAACAGAAATTAAGATAACCTATTTAAAATAAAGAGTTTGGGTTTTGTCTTGTTTTTTCCCCCCTGTTTAAAACAGCATGAGTTGATTTATGTTCTCTCAAGAAGACAAATAAGACTTTTAAATTGGATTATTAAACACAAGTGCTATTTCTATGTCTCTGGGTGCTCAGAGGCAAAGGAGGTAGAGGAAGAGGAGGTAAGTCAATGAGAGGGAAAAAAATAAGCAAAGATCTCAGATTTTGCCACCTCTGCATTGCATCAGAGCCAAAACTTTTTTTACTGTACTGAGCCCTGCTGTCTTGTATTACTGCATATGCAAACTCCTCATTTCTGTATGAGGGCCATTTAAAGCACGTTTTATAATGAGGGTGGCCACCCTCTACACAAAGTGAATACGACTGTCCCAACCTATCCAGTCACCACCAACAAGAGCCATACTAATGCATGCAATGGATGGACACAACTTCAAATTCAGTAGCTATAATAGCTAAGTTTATCTGGGACGGGTGCAGGAGGTCTGAGAATGTAAGAGACTATTCCAAACAGTGCTAACAAGAGAGATGCGGTTTTAGCCCTGGAGATCTATGCAACAAGAAAAATGTCCTTCAAGATTTTCATCTCTAAATTCATTTTGAATAATATTCAATATAGGGGAAAAACACTAAGCAAAGTCACAGAAAAAAATAATTACACATTAGTCATGAAAGAAGAAAATCTGTTAAAGTCAATAAACTTCTTTAATACTATTGCAGTTTTCTACTTATACTTTTTTCAGCTAACTGTTTAATCAAATAATTTTAAAATGCTTTTATAAACAAATTGAGTAAAGCCATTTAATTCTGTCCATTTAATTAAAATTATAACTGTCCTTCTGTGGCCAAAAAACTCCTGTCATTTTTATGTATAAAATACTTCTGTATAGACAATCTCTTCTCGCCAGTTTGCCAAGTGTCCATTAGAACAAGACACATCAGCACCTGTCTGCCCTGCCTCTTCCCTTCCCCTGAGAAGTGTCTAAGCAGAAGACTTGCATTCCAGGATTCTCATTTGCAGGATGAAGTTAACTTCTGACACTTCTATTCATTTTTGGGAACAGTTTTGTGTGAGTCCACAATACTTTACACAATACTGTCCTGCAGTCCTTGCCCTGAGATTGTGTCTTAGGAGTGAGAATAAGACCAAGGGTGGAGTGAAACCAGTGCTCTCGGCCAGCAAAATTGGCTCCAGAATCTAATATTGTGTTAGTCCCCGCAACAAGCCAGGGCTCAAATAGCTGAGAGGCTCTGTCCCCCAGTTTACCACCCTGCCTGGGCAGAGCTCCTGCGCCATGTTAACTGATCTTCCTGAGGTTGTCAAAATCATCCGGAGTTGGTTTTGGTTAATGATGTGATAAATTGTCAGATATTTGTTGTAGGAAACCAAACTCAGTAACTGCACTAGCCGGAGTTTCCCCTCACATTTAACAGGAAATCCTGCAAATCCAATCCAGCTTCTTGCTTTTATTTAGGCACTTGAACTACATGTGTTTGTACATCGCAGGTCACAATGCATACAATCAGAAGACAAACTATCACTGCTCATAATTCTAATAATAATTCTAAATTATTAACTCTTCTAATGGAATGATACAGGAAAAGCTTTAGCTGCTGCCATCACGAGCCGCAGCCCTCACCACTAACAGCATAAAAGAGTACCAGAGTTAAAGGAAGTCACTTCCCCTCCACCCCACTCACAGCTTTTGAACAAACTGTAGAAAAGGTAAGGGAAGGGCAGCAGCCATACCTGCAGAAACTTCAAACGTTACTGCTGGTGCCATTACACAGCTGCCTAATTCCTACTACAGCCACCGGATCATTCCTCTGTGATGAATTCTTTGCTGCACTGAACCTATTCTGCATTGCCCAGCAAAGCCCAAAGGGCTGAAAGAAACCAAATTTGACTATTTCTCATCAAACAAAGGCCAGAGACAGGCAACATACTTTTGAAAGGGATGAGTCAGTAAGAACTGGGGCTCACTCTGCCAGGACTCCGAGCAATCTTAAGGTTACTACGATGCAATTAGTGCATTGACAAGACTGGGCTCATACCTCAGGCTTGCCACTGCACCAGTGCCAGTGAAGTTACACCTACACGGCTTCTGCTTACTTTAGGATACAGGCTTGAGTTTGCCTCGGATGCGATTTACATTTCTTAACATTCCTTAGGTTTTGCCTTGCTGTAAGTTGGTTTGGTTTTGTGGGGTTTGGGGGATAGTAATTGTTCTTGTGCACATTGAGAGTTCATACCGCTCATCTGACAAATTAGCACTACCCCTGTCTGCTGGGAGAAGGTCACACTGTGTCTTCCTCAAAGAAAAGATGAGGGGAATGAAAAGGAGAATTTCTATATTTTTATTTAAAAGTTAGGAGTTTCATGGGGGTTTTTGTTTTCATAATTTCAACATGAATCTTTAAGAACTGTAATATTTTTAATCAACACAACCCCAGAGATCAAACACTCAGTTTGCTGGAAATACTTAGAAGATTGATTACAAAAGTAGACTTCCTGCTTCATTTTGCCCACAACAGGATTATTTGAATCACTATAATCCAAACAACAGCACAGGGACCTAAGGGTAAAAGTCAGCCATCTTCACCTGCACTGCTGGGATCGACACAGCCAAGAAATGCACCAGACGTGCTCTTGGCTTAAACAGAAAAAAATGATGCATATCTGCAAGAAGCAGCACTTCTTATCTGGTCCCAGCCAAGGTGCAATTGCCTTTAACAGTCTATTCTCAAAACAGAAGTTGTTTCCATATCAAAAGGACTGGATGACCATTCTCATACTAGCAGGGCTCATGCTGTAGTAGAAGCTTCTGTCTAACACTGGTATATTCAGCAATGTCAAGGGTCCTCGTTCTGAGAAGAGGATAAATTAATCTTGAGAGCTGATCTAGTGAAAGTTGTATTGAAAGGGAACATGAATGAATGATCAGAAAGGAATATTGATCAGCTATTGACTCCAGAAGCCAATCACTAACTTCAAGTGTAGAGCGATGGAAAAGGCAGTTCGGGAGTTGGCTGGAGCCTAGGAAGTAAGGAAGAGGTAAAAACAAAACTTCAGAGGCTACTCCAGTTCTACGGGTATGAAATCAATGCTAACTGAGGTACTACCAACAGAAACTGTGACATGCAAAACCACCAATAAAAGTTTATCCTGGCTATTGCACTGAAAAAGGTTCTCATTCCCTCAGCTGCTTGTTAGGATGGCAACATTACCAGTTCTCTTTACTCCAGCTGGTGTCTTTGGCTTCCATCACATGGAAGGTGAATGCGTGGCGAGAAGACTCTGAGCTGTTCAGTTCACTCTTATGGACGACTTCACCATGGATGAGAATGAGCCCACCTGTTTGAAAGAAACATCCATACTGCTTTTTTCAATTTGTGAGTGCTAGCTTTAGAATGTAAGGGAAGTTGAAAGTGTGAAAATCCAATGTTAGCTTTCTTGTTTATCTTGAGCTGTAAATTAGACTTGGTCGGGGGTTGGTTTTACCTTTATTTATAGGCAGAGGTATGAACTGGCTGTTATCGTAGGTTGGCTCTGACCCTACAAATTCTACACATGTTGAGGCACCTGGAGCTGCACGGACCATTCTCCGAGTAATTCCACCTGCAAATCCACAGAATAAGCAAACACACATAAAAATTAAACAGCTAGCTACGTTCTGCACAGAGGAACATTATCGCAATTTCTCTTGGTAATGACAGGAACTTCATTACTATAGCATATTCAATTTTTTCCTTAGTAATTTGGGTGGGGTTTTTTTCATTAAGCAAAGGTTTAGTGTTTTCCAGCTGTGGCAGAAACTGATAAACAACTGCCTTTTGTTTGCCTTTCTGGCTCTTTGGCATTGCAACATAGCCCTTTAGGAACACAAACAGCCACACACTTATGCAAAGCCAACCTTTGGTCCATTTCTCCTTTCTATATGAGCACAAACTGCAATCAGAGTGCAGCTGAGTCCAGAATTTATGACAGATGAGCACCTTAAAAATCTTAAGAGCACTATGATTATGCTCACTGAGTGAACACTTAGGAAAGCAACAGTTTAAATTAGTATGATTAGCGTGCCCGAGGGGTGCTGAAAGACAGAAAACTAGTAATCCAATAGTGGTTACACACAGAGCAACTACCCTTGGTCACAACAGCCATTAGGTGAGTCTGTGCTGATCTGGTTTTATCTGTGTGTTCCCCTGGGACACTGACTGTTCTCCGACAGCTTGGATGGTGTCCAGGTGATCCTTGCATAGACTTAGAAGCTTTCCTTGTTTACTGAAATTCAGACCAATATTTGACAGCTCTGCATGTGTGGAAGAGGATTTATATTCCCACACAGGGCTGTCAGGTCTAAACATTTTCTCAGCCAGGGCAAAAAAAGGGATCTTTGTGGAGGGGATGCAACCTGGAAAATAAACAGTTTTGTGAGCAGACTGGTGTGTGTGTGTGTGTAGAATATAAAAAGAAAAGAAAAGGAGTGATTTCTCAGTGTATTCCTACTCTGGAAGGCAAAAGGGGGATTATTACTCTTCAGACTTGGTGAGCATTTTCAAGGCTGCAATGGAAGGAGCACCAATGCATGGCAATGACCTGTTTCATTACAAGAAGAAAGGACCCAGTAGTTTAAGACCTTCTGTACATTAAAGTTTTAAATCTCAGTGGCCTGGCAGGGAAGACTCTGAATCTTGCAGGTGAAGGTCCTGAAATAATACTGAAGTGGAAAGAAAAAATTCAGGAGCAGTTTTAATGGATCTCCCCTTAACAGGTTCTGGAGTAGGTAAAAAAATAGGAGGAGTATCCTTCCTTGCCCCAGTACCCTGGATTCTTTGTTTCTATCAACTTAAAACTAAACATAGTGTCAGCCATGTTTATTTATTTTAAAATATTGTTATATTAGACTCATGTGATGGACTGGTGGCCAAGAGCAAAGTGAAGCAGTTAATTACCTGCTGAAAAATGTGGTTGTAGATTTGACAACAGCACAGGGGGAGATCCATGCAGTAAGTAAAGTCATCCTTTCAACAAACAAGATCAGTAGCGTGTTTCTGCAGGCACTGCGCGATGCAGAGAACGTAAACACGGTCCATGTTACCCTCCACCCTTAATCACAACAAGGGAGCACATTTCACAGCATGCACCAAACCATCACGACTCTTACTGGTGTGAGAGCCCGGAATGAACCACAAGCAGCCATTCTCCTGCGTGGCATCCTCCAGGGCAATCCAGAACCCCAGGATTCTGCCCAGAGGCTCCGTGTGCAGGAAGGTGGCATCCTGATGCGGGGTCACTGCAATGAGACACCGTCATTAAGGTCTTTTAACACCTGAGGAATTCGGTACCACTAGAAGGACGGCAGGCTTGCTTCTCCCTGACATCTTGACCTGACCTACCCTGCCCATCTATCCATCATACACATTAAATCTGACATAAAAATACCACCTTTCAGCCTGCTGCAAATGTAAAAGTAGCTCTTTGTTCAAGTTGCATACCATGTAAAAACAATTCTGGAAAATGTGGATGCTTTTTAATAATTTTAAGAAGGCTTGGACCACAAAACTCACAGGCTTAAGTCTGATTCTGAGCCTTTTTCCCGGTAATATTCCTTTCCTAAAGGAGTGTTATCTGCAGTGTGATATAGAGATAATACGAATCTCACCTTCACCACCAATGCCAGGTTGCTGCAAGGAAAGAAGGGTGATGTGTGAAGAGAAGTTTCACAGCTTCCCACCTAACAGTATCTTATTACTTGAGCAACAAGAGGGCTTGAATTACTGTACCTTGAAGATGTACATGCTTTGCACAACTACTGGTCTCTCAAGGCCTAGTTTTCTTCCCAATTCCTGCAAGAAGACTTTCCAAGATTTATGTTTGCCATTTTCTGCATACTATAAAGCATTATTCTTTGAAAGTATTTAAATTTTCTTTTACAAAGTTACTATACTTGGGAGTCTAGAAAATTAAGATTAACTACTCCATAATTTATTTTTTTTCCCCAGACTGTTCTAGGAAACGGTAACAGCTCACCTGCACCTTGGAGGAGTGGGTGATTTGCTTGAAGACAGGATCATAAGCATGTAAAGCTAAAGGGGAAGAAGAGGCTCAGATTGAAGATTTCATTAAGAGAAGGGAACCTGGCAGTTCTCAATGATGAGCTGCAGAGACGACAACCAAGCAAGATAAATTGTAGCCAGAAACTTTCATCCTTCCCAAGTGTGGACACACATGGCTTATCAGGCCTAAGGTGATACAACACTTGTAGATTTGTACAGTCTTCTTCAGAGACCAAAAATATAATCACTCACTGGCCACAAACTGCAGCTATATGAAAAACAGTGTATAAAGGTGAACACAAATTGAGTATTATGTGATTAAGTATTATATTATACAAATGCTAACATGACAATCACTATACATGACCCCAAGGCACATAAGTGAATTCACCCTTTGAAAAGACACTTCTTAAGACCTACCAAAAAAAAAAAGTAATTACTGCAAAAATTAGCAGGGGCCCATAGCTGTTTGCACACAGACACTCACTACAGGCCAGCTCTGACAAAATCGTAAAGCGAAAACTTGGAATCATGCCTCCATCTCATCGTGATCAAATTTGCCATGAAGATACACAACCGGGTCCAGCAGGGGCTGCTCCCGAGCAAGGGAAGAGATGACTCGACCAAAAGTAGTAATTAAAAAAAAATAAGTCTAGAGAAGCCTTTTGAATTGTTAAGTTGCTGAGTCAGCAGGCATCTATAGTTGTTTTCACTTCCCCTGGGGAAAAGGTGAAGTGTAACAGAATGGCAGGGGGCAGGGAGAGGGAGAGTGTTTTTCTCAGAAAACCAAAGCACTGAGAACTCTCAGTACTGAACTTCCAAGTTTAGTGAAGTTTAATCTGAACAAAGTTCATGTGTTTGGAGATGCAGTGGATCCTGCTCTCTTCTTCCATGTATTGTTTGAAAAAACAAAAGGAATCAAAATGCAAGTTTGGTAGCTGGGAGAGAGGAAATAGATCAAACTGAAACCAGTAAGGGTGAAGAAAAGGCACTGGTGACACCAGCGGAGGGAGAACAGCTTCAGCCTTGGCAACCCAGCCCTGCACAGGACACAGAAGACACAGTTTGATCTGTCCTGAATGTGACCAGTCTTGGGCAGTAGATTTATCAGAGCAATCTCTTCCATGAAAGAGACAAGGGCTGAAGTCCAAACTTTCGCATGTCAGTGACTCCGAGCTATGCATTGCTGAACAACCTCCTAGAAGAGTTTTTTGAAAAGGATCCTAATGGAAGGTTTTTAAGTCTTCTGACAGCAGAGAGTGAGGGACAGCATGGAGGGAATTGCAGACACACTGACAGAGTGATGGGGGGAAAAGCAGACTGACATGTAAAAATCAAGTTGAAGAATTTAACACAGAAACCCAGAGTAAAACAGCCTGGGGTTGGAACGACAGGAGCTGCGTGGCCACAGTGGCGAAAGGGGGTGAGGTTTGAGATATTTGAGGCACAGAAAAGCCACACAAGAGGGAAAAAGTCACTCCTCTGCTCCAAGTTTTTAACTCAGATGGCCAAGGTTATTTATAGCGAGCGGGTCTGGAAAAGTCCTCATGTCTGAAAGTCACATCCCTTTTGTCCATCTCTCTCAAAACCCCATCCTTTAAACATACCATGGCCAATCTTGCTGATGGATTTCTCTTTTGGAATTAGGAAGTTACCTACAAAAATCAAAATTTAACATTGTTTGCAAAGCAGGAATCATCCCCAGAGCTGGAAACCAGTCCCCGTCCCCTCCCTGTGGCTAACTCAGGCCGGAGCTTACCTCTCTCATCCAAAACGCCTTTCTCAAAGAAGTATCTAATCTTGTCTCCACTGGTTAGGAAATAATCCGAGCTACCCTGCCAGGGGTAAGAGCCCAGTAAAGATCATATCCTTGTAAAAGCATAAATGAGACTTTGATCAAGGTGTCTAATACTCACCTGCATCTTTTTCCCCATCAAGCCGCAGCATAAACAAAACACAGTCAACAGAAATCACTCATACAAAGACTTTCTACAATACTAAATCTCTTGGCATTGATTAGGACTTTACACAAACCTCTTCATGCAGAGGCCACCCTTGCTTTGCCTTTGTTGGCTGCTTGGAAAATAACCTGTTTACTGTCTGCAGAATGAGTATGAAGTGAGCTGTGAGAGCTACCTGTGGCTACCGGGGCAATTGTTGGGGGGCTGAAAGCACAGCAGAGCCACATGCACCCTTTCCTCCTTCACCCTCTGGTAAGGCCATCAGCAAACATTTGTAGAAAGGTGGAGAGCAAATGCGTCTCACAGCATTATGTTCAGTTAGAAGAAAGAGTCTCATCCCCGCCGGAGTGAATCCTGAGCAGCTATTTGCCTTTTGCCTTTTCCCTTTCTCCTTCCAGTGCGCCAACAGGGACAGCCCTGTCCTTCTCAGTACCTGCACCTGGAGCTGCTCCTCTTCCTTGGTGGAGAACTCGGTGCGGCAGTGTGGCGGCACTTCCATCTCCGTTATGATTCTCTGAATCTGCTTCCTCATGCTGTCACACTCCTCTGCAGTGAAAAAATGCTCTAGGACAAGGAAGCCATCCTCACGGAACTGGAAGAGACAGGGTGATTGCTCTCCTCCGGACTCCTCAAGGGAAGCAGCGCAAAGCAAGAGAAAAGAGTTCTGGCCCTTCGCTGTGCCTCAGCTCAGTGTGAAAAGCATCCCAGCTTCAGCTCTAGCAGCTGGACAATCTGCTCTTAATTTTTAATTTCAGGAGGGGTTTCTACTGTAAAAAAGGTAGTTCATTAACAGGCTCAGATTCCATACAGTAAAGAACAACACACCTCAACCCCCCAGTCTACAAAGCAGAGAAGATATCACTGCTAGAGCCTTTGTGGCTTAAGGATATCTTATCTAAAACATACGACCAGCAACTATTAAATTACAAAGCCTTCTAACAGGCTCAGAGCAGTCATACCCAGAATCCAAATAAGAATGAGATTCCTTTACAAACTGCAAAGCATTGTTTTCTCTAAGGGAAAAATCCTGGGTGATTTCTTGCGGTTGACTACACATTCCCTTACAAAATGAAGTGAACTCTTGGTATTACTGTTTCTTTATATAGAATAGCCTGGAGATTATCCCTTGACAGGCAGATTTCAACTTCACGGATAAGAGCTGAGTAGCAAAGACAGAAGGGCACGAGAGAAATTCCTCCAAGAGCTCTGCAGGACAAGCTGCCTTCTGGAGAAGTTTGTAGCCACGACAGGGTCCTCACACGTTCAAAATGAATGCAATGCAAGAAGCTGAGAAGAATATAAAGTGTTGTAACGCAGATCTTTGCTAGACCTGGTCACGGGTTAACTAGCAGTGACCATGTCTTACAAGCAGTGTCACCTGCCTGTACTAGGCACGCTCCTTCCCCAGGGTGCAGTTCCTTACCTGTTGGATCTGATGCTGGGTTACAGACGCCATCAGAGGCAGAAGCTCCCAGGATCCCACCAGCCACACGACGATGCCACCCCGGCTCTGCAGGGCTGACTCTCCGCCTCTTCACGTGATCCTTTCCTCGGCATGTGATAACAGCAAGCGCTGGGCAGCCAGATGGTTGCACAGCCGGTGGAGTTGCCTCTCAAGGAATTTTGCCCCCATTTCTGGCCATTTCTTCCCGGTGGGGATGTGCAGGGCTGCAGAGTTTTGCTTTGGTACTACTTAAAGTGCACAAAAGCATTCTGCTCAAGTGTGATCACAAACTTGATTCACCTAACTCCAAGGAGGAACAACTCTTTTAATTAATAACCCAGATTAAAAAAAAATAGAGCAGTTAAGCTGGTAAACACAGTGGTAAAACAAGGTAAGGGAGGTAAAATAAGATTCAAGTGGGATGAAAAGATCTAAAAGTTTTAAAACAAATTAAAAGTGGCGATTCAGGCTCCTGCAGAGCCCTTTTTGCTCAGTCAGCAAGTCCTGCCAGTGCTTCAGCACCTGGAAGGGACTCCAGCAACCCGGGAGATGACAAATGGCAGACTAAAAGGTATTAAAGCTAAAGAGCTTTTGATAAGGGTTCGGTAAAATTCATAGCAAACATACCTGTTCTTTCCATTCACAGCTGCTCTTTGGCGATGCGCACCTTCACTTGCTCACTTTACGCTCCTGCAGCTCCAAATGTGCACATTTCAAACCAGAGAGAGAAAATGCAGAAACTAGATCTAAAAAGCAGAAGAGTGTGAAGAAGGGATGCAAGCCCAGCGGTGGCGCTCCCCACCAACACATCCTTCCCATCACATGGGAATCCTTGGGGATTTTTCTCTCCAGAGAGGGGAAAAAAAAAAAAAAAAAGTGTTTGGCTCTTGCAGGGAACACCGAAAACATCCTTTCAGCAGCATTCCACAAAGAAATAACATCATGGGGGTGGTTTGACGCATCACTCACCTAGCCAAAAGAACAACCCCAACAAAATGAGGAAGTGCAAAATGCGCATGGGAAGGTGTTTGCTTCCAAATATATTTGCTAGCAACTGAAAAAAAAAAAAAGAAAAATCCATCTTAAAGAGAAGTCATCTTAAAAAAATAGTCCTCTATTCTGTAAGGGAATCAACTCTGGATAAAAATCCTCCCCATCTTGTTAAAGGGGGGTTTTTGAGTTTTAATGAAAAGAGAAATCAGTGTTTTCTTTTTTGAGCATTTACAGCTTATTTTCAAGCTCTCCTCTGCACACAAGAGGATATGAATTCAGTAGTTTAAAAAGCCAAATTTTGCCAGAATTTAATCACTGGGCTACAAACATAGAGGGGAAAACAGCCAACCTCCAATGCTGCAAAACCCCAAAAAATTAACCAAGTAGTTCCTCCTTCCTGTTAAAGGACTCTCACCAACTGATGGAGCTGAAATGTTTTTAAGGAAGATGTGTAACCAGTGGAAAAAACACCCTGCTGTAGCTATTGCCTGTAAGTCAATCTCGTGAGGACCCACCTCACCCCTCACCGGGAGGCAGCAATCCTGGAGAAACATGCCTTCTACACAACACACGCTCCCGTGCCACACCTCAGCCCCTCTCTGCATTGCCTCCGTCATTCGTGATGTCATGTACTTCTCACTCCCAGTGACCTTTTTTTCCAGCGATTTAGCACGTCATCTTCTCCACTCCCCACCTTACACATGCTTGATGACTTCAGGGTCTGGTTTAGTTCAGATGCATGACAGTAAACCACAGCTTTCCTGTTCTACGGATTGTTTTGAGCAATATAAACAGCAGATCACAGAACACAACAAAACACAGAAGATAACATTGCATAAACTAGGAGCAGCAACCCATCGTGGTTAGAGGAGCGTTCATCGGTGTCTGTCCTTAGGAGTCCTCCAGTTCTTTGCCACTCCAGATGTGCTCCTATCTCGAGGCTTAGAAAGACCTTTTCATGAAGAGCAAAACCACCCCCGCCACATAATGCCCAAAAAAAGTCAAAGAGAAGGATGTCATCTTTGTAAATACCTTCTCTTCCAGTAAGTTTAAATAAGGAAGGTAGAAAGTACTGGGACAAAACTGGGAAATGACCCCCTTTTCCTTCCCTTCCTCCCTCTCAGAGAGCTCTTTTGCAGACTTAAACAGTTTCTCCTGCCAGCTCTGCAAGAAAACTGCACTTCTGGCAAACTCCATTGGAGGCTGCCAAAGCCCACCCCATGTCTGTGGGAAAAGTACGGGAGTGAGTGGCATCAGAACATGGACAGCCCTGCAGCAGACAAAGCACAAGTGTTTCAAATGCCTTTTTGACTGGCATGATTATCCTAATTTCCTCCTCACTAAGAGTTCCTATTGAAACCATTTGGAGCCACGCCAGCTTGCCAGTTCTCCAGAGTCAGCTTAAGCAGCTCAGCTCTCTCGCCAAAAATCACTGCTGCTGGAGCTGCCAGGGTTATTAGGGAAGCAAAAATTTCAGCTAGATCTCTCATCACCTCTCCTGAAGTCTTTGATACAATTGGTAACAAGTGACAGAATATTTAATGAGAAACAAGGAGCACAGGAACAACAATAACCATAATGAGTATTTCAATTGCATTAAATAGTATATTAGCATTTAAAATGGCACAGATACTTCAATACTTTTGTTTTCCCTGTGTTAGCTGTCCTTTCCTTCAAGTTATCAGAAGCCTCAGAAATGCAGTGATTTTCCATGAAGAGAATTCTGTCATCAACAGGTAAAAACAAAATCAGCAAGGTAAAAAGCTTATGGTGCAGCAGGGCTAGAGGATTTTACTGGAATAAACCCAATATCATTCCAGTTGCCTCTACTGCATCTTTATGTTTTTCAGCGAGCTGCGTAGTAAATTTGGAATTACCAGGATTAAAAGTCTTTTTCCCAACAAAGATCAGTTCTTTAGCCTTGGGCTCTCTCCCCATTGCTGTATTCAGTCCTGCAGGAATCCAGCAAGCACCAGTTTGCTTTGATGGTACCTTTCATTCTTTCCTTTTGCTCAGCTATTCAAAGAGCTGGTAAATCCTTGCCAAAAGGAGCTGCAGTCCAAGTGAACCTTAGGTGACAAGGGACATTTTGTCCTCTCCTTTCTCGGTTCAGGCCTGCTAAGCATTTCATTAAGATTCATCAATGCCAATACACAGCATCACAGCCTGCTCACCTTTTCTGTCACTGAAGTGGGGCCAACATCACCCTGGTCAAGTAGTCTTGGACAGAGGAAGCAAGGGAAGGCAAAACACACAAGAAATACCTTTCTACACAATAAACGAGCTGCACAGAAACTCAAACTGCCTTTGAAAGTTACAGGCGGAGTCTCTGTAACACATCATGAAGGCCCTCAGTTAGGAAAGATGCTATCTGCCTGCATTTTCAGTTGAAAAAAGCAGCAGACAGCTAGGAAACACACTTAAATCATTTGTTACCAGCAGTTGGCTGAAGGCACTATTTCTATGGCAACAGGCAGTTTCCTCCATTGACTTCAGTCCCTATCCCTTTCCTAGGGAAGGAGAGCACAATATGCATTTTGAAAACTCAACCAAGCGCCTATAGGACCATGTAGACAACACTCCAACAGTCTTACATTTGGCAATGTAAACCGTATCAGCCATTTGTTAAAGTGACGCTGAAATATGTAAGACAGTCCAGGCTTGTCAGTGAGCAGGACCTCTTTTGCTGTGCATCTACTTTTTGCCTATTCATAAAGGAATGTCATAATCCACAAGGACTCATGTGACAAGTAAAAAAACTCCAGTAATCCTACACAATAGTTGGAATTATTACATCTGTCTTCTGAAAATTGAGATCATGAAAGGCCAAGTGCCTTCGCATACAGAAAAACTTAAAAGAAAGCAGACATAAAAGGAAAATGCAAATTAAAAATTAAAACTTTTATTCTGTTGAAGCATCCAGTCTTACAAGTCTCTCAGAGCAAACAATAGCAGCCTTCAGTGCTTAAGGTGGAGGTGCTGTTGATCAGCTGCCCAAACAATCCCACACACAAAGTGAATGTCATGATTCTGAAATGTTACATCAAGTCGCACGTCTCTGATGCCAAACCACAACCCTGCTCGTACATTTACAAAATGGGAGTGAACAATGTTTAAGCCATGAGTACTGTCTCACTTAAATGGACGCATTGACAGCTGTAAAAGATGACTCAGGCTCATTAGCCCCCTTCTCATTAAGCCTCCTCAAGAAAAATTTCCCCCATTGTTCCATAAACTTCCTTTAAAGGAAACCGAGAGGGAAGAAGGGTAATTCCAGAAATCCTAAATTAAGCCTTTCTTTGTGTGGATTCACACAAAGTTCACCTTTGCTATTGGGGTCCAGCAATTCAAGCACAGCTACGTTTGAAAAGGGATTTCAGAGATGAGATTTCTGGAGGATTTCATACTGCCAAAGCTGTTTAATATTAACCTACCACTGCAGCTGGAGGGATGGAGGGAGAAAGGTCCGAGTCAAACAGTACTCTTGTCCAGTTCCAGTTCTGCTTCATGCACTGTTAGAAAGCAGGTAGGACAGAAAACTTACTCTGTTTTGGCACGTGCTTGGTAAAACTATAGGACCCACTGTACGGCAAAAAAAAAATATCGAAGTGAAGTTTAAGCAATAGTTTTACTAGTTAGGATTCACACAGCCTTACCTTAGGTAACATTTCAGAGTAGGTGATGCTACTGTTTATGGTATGACAATATTGTTTGTCAGTGAGAAGTCATGCCAAAGGTTAAGAAACCTCTCCATGGTTGAAAGAAAAAGAATCAGAGGGAACAGCTGGCTTCAGGCAGAGACGATTACAAATGCATTTGAAGGAGCAAGTGCCTCTGTGGAGAAGCTACATTAATGTATCTCTAGAGAAGGCACAGCTATTGATGATGAAAAAAAAAAGTTACCCCTCCCCTGAAGGAGGACTGAAAAAAAAAAATCCAAAGAATTCAAACCATGCTAGTCTCCTTCCCAAAGCAGAGCAAGAGGTAAGGAATCCATCACAGCTATTGAATCCATAACATTTGAAACTTTTTCCATACACATCATCCTCCGCAAAGGACGTGTTATTGTTCTCAAAATTCCTAGAATCATTTGTTAGAGAGGAAAAACAAACATTAAAAAAGGATCTGTGTGGTTCAGCAACAGAAAGCCACTTAATACTATTTATGGTAATGAACACCAAGAACTTACTTTAATTAAAATGAAGTGAGCTAAGTGAAGTGTATAAATGGTAATAAGAAAAAATTTAAAAATGAGGTAGGATATTATCAGGAAGTGACAATTAATACCAAAAAACACCACATGATGAAAGATACCTCTAACAGCTATTTAATCATTCAGACTGGCAGAGTAAATTAATTCCAGCTGCTGAATTAACTAGGGACCCAATAATAAAAGTCAGAAAACAATCTTAAACAAAGAACAACTTCAGCTAACATTCCAGTGCATAGTTTCAGAGATACAGATTTAACACATTTAATAGGTTTGGTATTCCTTGCCTTTCATCTGCTTCAAAATAATTAGTTGCAACTTATTACTTTTTGGGGTATTTAGCAGGAAAGGTAGAATTCCTAACTACTAACATTCAGTCCTAACATGGGATGAGCGTGCTTGTGATCTACAGGGGCTCCAACAACTCACTCAGCTCAGAAGTGCTATTAAGGAAACAGTTGGTTTTAATTCAAGTTGTTGTATGGTTTAGCAGCTAATAAATAATCTGGTTTGCTACTACTAGAGTGCTTTGAAAAGCCTGTCAGGAGAACAAGACACTGAACAGACTGCTGATTGTCTGCTTACATTAACTTTTTCTCTGAACATACAGACTGATGTCACAAATAACCCCTAAACTTCAGTTTGATGGAAACTTAAAGGAAAAAATAGAACACACACTGACTGAATACTTGCAAATGGGGAAGGATTGTTGACGTAAGCTCATCCCTCAAAGACTGAGCAATCCAGACATGTAATGGAAGTGGATGACTCACTCTGCTGTGGGTTGAGGAGTCCTGAGTAGACACATTCAGGACCTCATGGTTTAGACTCTATCCTTGAAGTTTTAAAGCTTCTTCCATCATCTCATCATATGAGACTGATACTCTGGAATCAGTATCTACTTGCAGGAAGACCAAGAAGCACATATCAGGAGTAAATAATGCATATTGCTGTTTTCCAGAGTGGCAATGTATTTTTGTGCCACCTGTGTTTCTGGTACAAGAAGTTGTCAGACTGTTTAATCCCAATTTTGCCACAGAGGAAGCGATCTCAAGACCTAGCAGCCACAACCAAAAAAAAAAATGAGCTTGGAATATTGTAAGAGCAGCAAAAAGCTAGTGTTTTCATGCATGATCAGTACTGGGCTGTCTTACAATTGCTTTGTAGACCTCAGGCATAGGGCAGCCTCTACTCAGCAAGCAGCAGGAGTATGGCTCTGTTATTTGATTAGAAGTTAGAGCCAGTCTCTGACTTCTAGCAGAATAGCCTATTGCCCACTTGTCCAATAGACCCGGCTCCGAGATACACGGCAGTTCAGGAGGCTTGCAAGCTTCTAGAAGCAATGCAGCATACTTTCAGGAGCTGCTTATAGAAACTTCTAATGTATCTGTGTAAAGTTTAGTTTGCATAACTAAGACCACAATTAGAATCGAGTCAGAGCACTCTTCTACAATGATATAGATATATGGAAGAAACCTCTCAGCTCCTGTACGCTAGGTGAAAATCCAGTGAGGTGCTGTCCTTTCAGCCTTGCCTAGGCTAAAATACATGTGTTGTAAACCGGTTACCCAGTGGCCTTGAATACAAAACAGAGTTCAAGCCTCTGTTCAATAGCCACTACTGTCCAGCGCTGTCCTTTGGTATAGAGTAAGGAAAAAGCCAGCTTCCTTCACAATCCAAGCAGCCCTCACACCCATCATGAGGAACTGACTGGAAAACGGTATTACTGTAGCTAAGCCTGAAGCCATTCCTGCTTTACTTAAGAAGCATTAAGCCCACCTAGCAATGTCTGCCCTCTCTGTTGATCCAAAATGCTTGTGCAAATAGAACAAGTACAATCCAATAAGCATCAGCATCAATACTTCCCCATCCTTTCAGCAGTGGCCCCAACTCTAACACAATTTAAAGTCACTAACACTGTTAGAAACAAGAGCTTTTACAGTACCTTGCCTTTCAGATAAAGAGATTTAATTATATTATTCCCTGGACCATTTAAGCTTTTCATAATGAATGGACTAAGGGAGGCAGAATTTACATCTGTCTTAAAAGCAGTTTTATAAACAGATCTCCTGGATTTTAACACAGCTTTATTTAAGCATCTGAACATCAACAAATCCAGAGCCCCATTAACATTGTTCATGGTTTCAGCATGTTTAGTGTATATATTTCATATCTTACAACTGATGAAAAAAGCCATAGCGTTGCCTTATTGCCCCAACATCCAAGGGATCACCATGATTTGCTAAGCCAGGGCACTCACTGGCAGCTTGCCAGAAACCACTTTGGAGATGGCTGCAGCTTCCCCCTTCTGTACACATGAGAGGCCTCCAAACTTCTCATGCCTCAGCTTGCAGCACTCCAACTTGGAGCCAACCTATTGGTCTGATGCCGAATATTACAATGAGGACCTGCAGGTCCTTGAGCCTCCTCTTCCTTCTGATGGAAAAGAGCAGACTTAGGATGTATCGTAGGCACACCCTAACCACCCCACCTTAAAGCCATGATTATCAGTAGCTATTACAACTCCTCTACCTCTGCCAGTGCAGAAGGCTGTGCTTTTTGTCAAACAATACCAAACAGGTCAGACTTTTTCAATAGACTGCTCTGTCCCAGGAATCTAAAGGAGTTCAGTCCACAGAGGATTCTTATACTGCTCCTTAACACTGAGGGAATGAAAAGGGGAAGAAATAGGAGCACAGGTTTCTTTTCCAGCACCAAGTTCAATCAGCATTAGCCTCTTATTTAGGTCAAGAGGTGTAACAGGAACTGACAGCTGTTAAAGTGAGGAGGACAACAGAAAAAAAAAAAAGAATCAAGCAGCTCTGTAGACTGTGTTCATGAAAAATACTGGCAAAACATCTAACGACTTAAAGGAGGGGGCAAGAGGTACAGAGGAAAGCTGAGTGTTCCTCTTTAACACCACCAACCCCAGGAGACAGCCCAACACACTGGCCAGTTGTATGTTCATATTTGATATGTGACGAAATACCAGGAATTTAAAAGTAGCTTAAAAATGTTAAAAGCCAGATCCTGAAGCAACTCAATGCTTCTGGGAGAGTAGCTTAGACAGTCCGACTGCTTTTTATCCAGATCTTTCTTCCACTTGCACTATAACCATCCATTTCAGAACAGGCTAATGCTCTGGAATTGTCAGTTAGTGCCTCCAGCAGATCAGCTGGAGAAGGATGCTATGTGATGTACTTATCAGCACAAGTGACTTGAAACTGTTAAA
This sequence comes from Gorsachius magnificus, assembly GCA_034008185.1. Lineage (NCBI taxonomy): Eukaryota > Metazoa > Chordata > Aves > Pelecaniformes > Ardeidae > Gorsachius > Gorsachius magnificus. The sequence goes on from CM067094.1 coordinate 6,686,115, forward strand.
ATAGTGCAATCTTAAATGGGCAGATAGAGTTTGTGGGGTTTGGTTCCTTCTCCAGGGGCAGAGGAGAAGATATGGAGTGCAAAGGGGAAAGACAATTGGTAAAAAAAAAATCCTGCATTCAAGCTGATGTCTGAGATAAGTTTATCCCCCAAATCCTAATGCCAGCACCTAGATAAAATCAGCTGTCTGTATCCTATCCCACCCCACTGTGGGGCCTCACTAACTGAATCTCCAAGTCAGAGGGGAACAGTACCAGGTGTCACAGAAAGATGGAGGTTCAAGAGGTTTCCTAGTCTCTTGATCTTTGCTTGCAGGACATTGGACACTCTCAGTCCCTGACACGTATAAGCCCCATTTGGTGCAATGCAGCAATCCCCACATTTCATTTTCTCCTCCATTCAAAGGTCATTTCTTCTCACCAGCACCATCCAACTTCACCCCACTTCCTGTCCAGAACAGCAACACCTCTTACTCCCACTGGCCCTTGCTCAGAGGCCGACTAATCTGTCTTGATCCTCATCCTGATCCCAAGCTTCCCCCATCCTGCATCTGAGGCAGGAAGCTGCCTCATTCAGAGTCATGTTTGTTCAGGGACTCCTTGGCTAGTCTGGTAGTGATCGGAGAGGAGAAAGGGGAGGATCTGGGGAAAAGGGGACTGGAATGGCCTTTTGTTTCCTTCTAGTTGGTCAGAGGCTTTCCCCTTTTTTTCAGGGGTTCAAGCTTGCTCTTTGTCTGCCCTCCACAGCCGCTCTTTGACTTCCAAGGGCAGTGTGTTGAACAGGTCCTCCTCTACCACAAGCCCACTGCGTTTCAGCAGAGGACATTCTCCCAGCTCCACAGGCAGGCACTCCAAGCGGTTCCCTCGTAGCTCTATCTGTGACAGATTTGTCAGCTCTCCAACACGGGATGGAAGTGACTGCAGCACATTGTTTCCCAGGTTCAAGGTTCTCAGCTTCCTGCACTGGAACAGCTCTGGTGGGAGACTTTCAATCTGAAAGAGAAATCAATCATAGGCAAAGTCACCAGCAGACAGGACACATGCTCATAAGAGACCAGCATGCTCACACAATGCTTCAAGGCTTACAGAGCACTTGTTTTTGATCGTCTATTCCCTTGAGCGAGCTCCTGCTTTCCACCATAAGGACTGTTCCTCAAGTAAAAGTCACTACACCATGATTGTGTATGGATTCCTCTTTCAGATGCTCTTTTGCATTAGTTGCAAGAGATCACCAAAGATAATGGCTAAAGCAGAATAGATCATTAAGGACAGTATTAGAAGACCAGAAACCTGCTCACAGCTGGCTGATACTGTCACATGGTCCCATCAGTATCAGCTTCTTCCCATCCCACACCCTTCACACCACCACTGTATCATAGTCCCTTTGCTTTAAGTAGCCATTGTACAATTGGTTTTATATTGAACACCATAAAGACTGGATTTAGTCAGTACTCCTAGTTTTGCTGTAAAAAGAGCAGAGGCCACGTGGGTACAATCTCCAGGCCCTGAGAACTAGCGCTATTCTTTCATCATTTCTGTACGGCTTTGAAATGTTGCAAGGATTTTATGTTCCAAAGCATAGGGGTTTTTGACAGCATCAAAATGCAACCAAAAAAATTAAGCCACCAGCTGTTAACTTTCCCACCACCTTCATGTATCCATGAGTCACTAATTTAATAAGGTTTATTTCTATTAAAGCCTTTTAATAGTCCAGTCCTCCCAAAGAATTTCTAAGAAAACAATATAGCTAAGGTTTAACAAACACTGAACTATGAACTAAATGTAGTGATTCAGTATCCCCCCCCTTAATTCAAAGTCTCATCTTGGAGGCTATCAATTTGCCTTTAAATGCAACAGTGTCCTTTTTAAAACTTAAATTGTGCATGGCATCATTCATGACTAAATTAGACTGTAATCAGTTCTGAATGAGATGGAGTCCAAGGAAAAGACAAGACAAGACCAATTAAAGACAGTTCAATTCAATCATCATTACTGGCATTGTCGAGTGTTTTGCAAACAGCAACATGCAATCAAATGATCACAGACTCTTGACAATAGAGTTATTTAAGGGACAAGTATTGATTTAGGAAGGAAACAATGTGCTATGATACAGCCCGATTCCCAGAATGTTACACTGCTACCAGCCAACTCCAGAAGTCTCTATTTGCCAAGACTGTCGATCTAGGAGAGGACATTTGAGATAGTTCCTGGCCTTGGGAAATGCCAGCCTACCAGTCCTTGTGTTTCTTGCTGTCACTGTTTACTGTACATAACCAGGCTGTCAGAGCCCCAGGGCAACTGCGGCCTGCCCAGGCACCTGCAGAGGATACAAACAGCTTAGCTGTTTTTCACTGGGTCCTCACCACCTTTTGCTTCAGTACACACTGGAGTGAAGGCTGCCCCAGCCTTCTTGTTGCATTAGCTGTTTTTGGGGTGGTTTTTTTTTTTCCAGAGGAATGGGTGGTGCCACACTGTGCTGCAGAAAATGGAGCTTCCTCTAACTCCTTTTCATCCAAGAGAGGCTCCACCCCAAAACTGCAGAGAATACATTGCAGATTAACCCTCAGGAAGCTGTGCTAGAAAGGTTGCCGAAGACAAATGGTACAGAATTATCCAAGTTCCAAACAGTAGCTTAAGAATCTTTAAAATGCCCTCAGCTTTGCTTAATGCCATCCTCAGAAACTTTGCCTATATCAGCCCCACTTGCCCCGAGAAAATATTTTGGCTTTTAACCTAATCAGAAGTGATGTGTGCATACCATGAAGGTTACCAGAGCTCAAGCCACCCATGCAAACAGATGCACAGCCATCCAGTCTGTTAGTGCTGGGAAAACTGAGCGGCCAGCTCTTAAACTGGGATAGCTGAATGGCTGCTGCTTCTCTGCCATTACTCTTCAGTGGCACAATGCAGACTTGAACTTTCAGGCACTAACTTCAAAATGCTGGCTGGAGTTTTAGGAACCCCATGTAATGCTGATCTGAATCGGCAATTAAATACTTGATTTGAGAGCACTTCCCCTGTAAAAAGCCAAACCATATTAGAGTTACTCTGTCTGCCTCTCACAGGCAATACGAGTGTTCAGGTATGAGTACATCTTGCCAATAGCAGTAAGGATTTGATATATTACAGTGACAACCTATCTGGGACAAGAAAACCCACAGCCATCATACTGACGCATAGCAAGGTGCCATCATGTTTACTCCTCTCTGGAAGTCAAGGAACTGCCACAGTTCACACTTTCACATCTGACTGCCAATTGATAAGGCTGGTTTAGTTCACTCTGCCCTAAGGACACTGCAGAAGATTGTTTTGCTCTCTCTAAAGTCACCTTTGTGGAACAAGACACTGCATTTTAGAAGCGAGAGCGTAAGAACAATTTTTTTCTAAGTCCGCCCATACCCAACTTCTCACAGAAAATGCATGCTTACAAGACCAAACTATGGAATATTCCCTGGAAATGCAAAGTGCTATAAGCAAAGCTGTAAGCCACACACATACATGCCCTAGATGGCTGCTGCCATAGTGTACATGTACATGGGTGAAGTACATAAACTTAAGTGCATAGTTCTAGATTAAGACTACAGTTTCTCAGACCTCCATTTTAAGTCCAAAACTGATGTCAAGCTAGAGCCTACAAGCTTCCAACTGCAGAGAAACAAGGGACAGGCAGCATTTCTAAACAGTCTCCCATTGCAACTTCGTAACAGTTTCACTGTTAAGGGAAGAAAGCTACAGCACAAGGGCTGTTCAAAGAAAGCCTTGCCCCGGAGCTATTTGCTATGTTTTGCCTTAGATAAACCCCTCAGAGGGAAACAAAAGCTTGAGAATTTAAATAGAATGGTGGTGCCAGGAATATTTCACAAACCATTACAGCATGTTTAATCACACAGATAACAGAAGCACTAGAGTTACTTTTGCTCACTTACCCTGTTGGCTGTCACAGCTAAGTTCTGCAGGTTTTGAAGAAGTCCAACATCTGGCGGTATGGAAGTCAGGTTGTTGTGGCTGAGATCCAAGTACCGAAGTTTTCGGCAATAGAAGAGCTGGGTAGGGATCTTTTCTATCTTGTTACGATTCAGGTAAAGGCGTTCTAAATTAGTTAGGTTGCCTATCTGCATGGGGATGTAGGCAATGTGGTTGTACCACAATTTAAGGCAAGTGAGACGATGTAAGTGCTGGAAGCTGATAATTTCCTCAATGGTCTTTAGGTTATTGTCCTTCAGGTCTATCTCCTGCAGATTGTGGAGGCTAAAGATAGAGTGAGGAATGCGTTCCAAATCACAACGGATCAGCTCAAGCTCTGTCAAGTTGACCATTTTCTTAAGGCTGTTGAGAACAATGAGCTTGGTGCCCTCATTGTTGATGGAAAGCTTCTGAAGATGCACACCAACATCTGTCACCACCTGTGGCAGCTTGGTGAGGTTACTCTTCAACCTTAACACCTTCAGCCTCTTCAACTCTCTCAATCCATCTATCACAATGTACCGGTTGTTTTCAGCACTCAAATTCCCTGTTAGATGAAGCTCCTCTAGTGTCTTCAAGCTATAAATCCAAAGAGGAATCTCCTTGATGTCTGTGAACTTGATGTGGAGAGATTTCAAATTCTCCCTTAAGAAGGCAAGGGCTGGAGCCTCAATTTTGGCAGCTGTGTGGTAGAGCCACAGTTCCTTAAGGCTGGTAAGCTGAGCAATGCTTGGGGGAATAGTGACATCAGGGATAAGCTCCAGCTTCAAGACCTCCAGCTCAATGAGGTCAAAGACCGTGTCAGGAATGCCACTCAACATGAAAAGATGCAGTTCCAGCTTATCCTGGGAGTTCTTGGTGATCCTCTGGCGCAGCTTCTCCAAAGTCCACTCGTTGTTGAGGTTCAGCTGCCGCAGTTTGTTCTCACTCACCTCTGACAGAAAAACAGCAAAGCGCTTGGAGTACAGTGGGTCATACTGATCAATCAGATGAAGCATAAAAGCAAAGTCATTTTTCACATCAGGAATGTCACTGTAACTGCTCTCCTCCCGGATGGACTCAAAGGAGTATTTCTTGAGTGATCGCCTCAGCATCCACCACAGTGTGTACATGCAGATCAAGCCATAGAATATCACCAAACTGATGTAGAAAGACGCCAAGATTTTGAAGAGCGTGGCCAAAGGATGAGCACAGCGGTACATCCTGTAGCCAGTCAAGCTCTCAATGTCCACTTTACAGTCAACATCAAACGTTATGTTGTTGACATAGTAAACAGTATAGCAGATTATCAGAATGAACTTGATCACTTTGATGATGGTCTGTCTCATGTACAGGCGATAAACTATATCTCCCTCCTCCACATGCGTGCGGAACTTTTTCACTTTTTCAAAGAGTGCTTTGGCCTGTTCACCTTCCTTTTTGTCCAAGACACCAGTCTCAGACCGGTCCACAATCCCTTGCTCAATTCGAGACTTTGTTCTCTGCAGCATGGGAACAGTGGCTTCCACATCCTCACTGACTGTGGAAGATTTCTTGTCCATGGAGCCATTCATTTTCCCAAATGCTGGCTTGGTATCACTTTCTTCCACCACTGTCTCTGATAATGCCCTCGTTGTCCACGGAGAGTCAAAACACTTAAGCAAAATAGACACAAAATGCTCCAGCTTGGAGCTGGTCCTTGGGAATTTGAACCAGAAATTGCTACAAGCCAGGAAGATGAGAGTATGTAGCAGCACCAGATAAGGAAAATATTTGGCAAACCAGTGAAGACGGTTCTCATAACACACTGCATCCACATAGTTATACTGGTGCCGGTCCAAATCATATCGGATCCCCGTAGGCCCTGTATCAGTAGAGGGAACAAGACTAGAGTTATAGTAGGTACGCTCTGGGGTTGCAGCTGTCCAACCTCTGACTGAGTCATTGCAAGAGTCTTTGGTAACCCATTTACAGGGCAAACAAATCATTTTGTCTTGGGTGACCTGAAGCGTCCCTCCAAACACTGCAATCATCAGCATCACTATGGAAATGTAGTCCGTGAAGACATCCCACCATGGCTTCAGGATGCGGTATGCTGGCTGAGTGTCAGCAAAGTAGCGCAATTCAGTGACTGGAATCATGATTCACCTGAAAGAAAACCAGAAGCAGGCATTACTAGCTTAAACTGTTTTGTTCTGCTTTTCGAGAGGGCATCAGGAAAACTCATGTTTTAAGCACTGGCACACCAAGAGTGGAATTAGCTGAGGCCCAATTTCAAGTCACTTGGAGACAAATCAATGAGGCTTCCTGTGAATAATTTGCTACAGCTGAGGCTGTGAAGTTTGTTGCTGTTTTCCCTGACAGATGAATTGTCACAAAACACCAGAGCTGGTATTTATCATTAGCAGTCTGTGGGGCAAGACATTCACACTTAAAGAAAGCTTGCAGGACAGACTTAAAACTACCCGAGCCAGAGTAGTATTTCGAAGTTTACTGTTTTATCTAGGGGATTTTATTTCAGGGATGAAGGCGTTTTCCAGCACTATTAGAAGTGATAAAATCCACACACAGAGCATAGTCATCGTGAGTTTGTTATTGTTTTTACACAGCTAGAAAATAATAATTCTGCATTTTTGTGGTTCTCAAACTGCAAGGGCAAGGAAGAAGATTTACATACAATACAGTTACATTTCCTAGAACCACTTCATTGATGCAACTCAACATCATATTAATAAAGCAATAGAAAAGAGAACAGTTGCCTGATAATCATGACTTTTCTTTCCATCTAAATAGTTTTGGCTCCCTCTCCCTTTGCATTAGTTCTCCAAGGAAAGATTAGTTACTTGCCCTCTGGCAGATCCAGTACTGAAATCATGTAACAGCTGCTCTTTGCCTTACTTTCTTCAGAAGCAGAGGAAGACATACTTAGAATTCACTTCCCTGACCAACCACTCCCACCTAGAGTTCATCTCAGCTGGGATTTAAGTGTCACAAAGGAAATCAAAAGGTTCTGGGAAGCAGAGGCCTTATGGCAGTGCTTGTTCTGTCCTTCGGAATTCCAGATGAGACTTTGAGCACGTTCTTCAACAAGCCATAGAAAGCCCGGAAGCCTGACTGATGCATGGATAAATGAGCTCACAAAATTCCCCTATCTGACAGGCAACACAATCAAAGAACATAAAGTCATTGTAACTTGTTGTGATGATTGTGAAAAAGCAGTAATATCACATCATACTTGCTAGCAAAGTTCAGGAGTAGGACAAGCACTAGTCTTTTGGTCATTTTGAAATGCCCATTAATTCAATTGTAAAGGAGGAAGAGCAAAAATTTAATCACATTTCCCCAAGCCATAAGATATCATTTGTACAGACAGTCCCAACAAGTCCTGGGGGACTGCAGGGTCAATAGGTTTCTATATACCACTGGCTGGGAGAAAGGTTTCTTTGACAAGTGGGGTGCCCACACCACCTGCTTTGGTAGAATTCAAGTTTGTATTTAAAAATCAACTTCAAGCACAGAACTACAAAGGAAGCCCTTCTTAATATGAACTCAAAAAGCACCACATTCCCTAGAGACACTAAATACAGAACTCTATTCCCTGGTTTGCTGCTTACAACAATAAATGGTAAAATGCCAGCTTTGACTTCGTGCTACTTGGGAAAACTGCAAGCAACTAGAGGTGGTAGACTGAAAGATGACAGATATCTCTGAAGAAGTGTTTGCTCTTCTGCCCATCCAGTTCCGATACTACGTTAGTCCATCACAAAAGGCAGACTGGGGTAACTCTACATGCAAAGTTGGTTTTGGGTTTTATCAAACAGTAAACTCATGCAATTGTGGCATAGGATGCAGAAACAAGGGTGAAAATAGCCATAGACAGCACCATCAGAAGAAACTACTATCCTGGTAGGCTGCAGAGCACTAGTGAAGTGGCTGGCGTGCCTCTGCAGAATGGACTGCACTGAGCAGATTAGGGCAAGAGGATTACACATTCACAGGGACAGGGAAGGACAGGCAAAACTGAACATCTGAACAGCACCCGAGCAGCTAGAGCAAGAATGACAAGGTGGTGTTCAGAGCTCTCCTCCCAGTCCGGTTGCCAGCTTGCTGCAAGGCATTTCAGCCATGCCTCAGCTTCCTTCTCTGAATACATCCACCTCAGGGAGAAGACAGTCCATTTGCAAGATACATTTGAGAAGAGCTGTCTGTGCATGCTACAGAAATACTAACTCCAGGATAATACAGGGTACAGAAGGTTTCTTTATACCCCGTGCACTCCAGAACACCTCAAGTGAAGCCAGTAATTAAACAGTTCCCTGAATTACAGCTCATGCTGATGTATGTCTCCTCAGTTTGTCTACACAGACAAGAAAATTCAAAGTCAAAACCCACTGCGTATCTGTATTTTCTGTAGGAGAACCTATAGCTCTGACAGATGCCTTTAATCACGGACAGAAGCCTTTTGCTATCCCAGCCCCCTTACCCATCCATTCCCTCCCTCTTCAGAAGCACCAAACCAATACCCAATTTTTTTTTTTTTTCTTTTTTTGTTTGGTTGGGGGTTTTGTTAGGACACCCACTACACCAGGCTAGGAAAGGAAGACAATTCATGGAGAAACCAGGAAGTTCAGCTACTGAAAGGTTTGAGAGCCAGGGCAGGACCATCAACATACTGCCACACCACAAGGAAAAACAAACAAGACAAGAATACATGTGCCCTCCCTATCACCTTCTGCATCCCTCCCACCGTAATCAGACTGAGGGAGCAGAGTCCTGCATTTCTACAGTCCAAATAAGAGAAAGCCTGGAAAGCTTTGCAAAAGGGGAACATAAAAAGCTACTGCAGTTATCTGCTGGAACAGTTAACTTTGACACGGCTTAGCTTCCGAAATCCAACTGTGCTTGCAGGTGAGCACAGATTCAGTTCTACCAGACTCATAACCCAGGGGGTGCTTTGAGAGCCAGAGGTCTCACTAGACACCACCCTAATGCTCCATGAGAGTCTAATGGCCATCTCCCAACAAGTACACACCTTTCTTAAACACTCTTGCCAGACACAATGGAAAGCTTTTGTAGCAACTCCTTCTAAACTACATCTAAGGGGTAACACAAATGCTGCCATACCATCCATTGTTCTCCATAAATGCTGTGTAAGAATCTATTCCTCTTTTCAGGAACATGCAGTGAAAACACTGATTGTTCATAAAAGAGCTGCTTACTATTTAAACAACTCCTTACTCCTCCTACCCCACACCATGGAAAAAAATTATATTTATCTCTTTCCTTCTCTTGCCTAGATACCACTTCTCCCCAAAGATCCTTCCTTCTCCCTCCAGTACTTCATCACTCTGTAAGGGAACTTTTGCAGAAATTGTCAGGCTCTTCATAGCTACCCCTAGGAGGCTTACAAAATAGGGAAGATATCTTTTCAGGAATTGGGGTGTCATGGCTAAGGCATTTGCAGACATGAGTTGTAGTCCTGGGTTGCTAGTTTTGCTCAATCCAGGAAATGCCTAATTTATTCTCACAAGAAATTAACCTCCTGCTCACTTTGATTTGTATCTCAAGGTAGCTAGGAAGGAAACCAACAAGAAATTAGCACAGCAGGCTCCCTAATTCTATTTTCCAGTTACATGGGGTAGGAAGTCTCCCCTTACATTGTGCACCTACAAGACAGCTAAAAAAAAAAATCATCTGAGCATCCTATGATAGTCTATTACAACTCAGTGTCAGCAATTAAACCCCAGTAGGGTGGAGCAGGAAAACTCCTGCCTTCCAGTAACAATGACAGGGTCACTGGAGGAAGAAAAGGACATTCACAGCAAGTCCCCACTCCAGCTGGCAGCAGCAGAGACCCTGTTCAAATCCCAGAACAACAATAAAACTAGAAGCCACCTTTACAGAAGCTGGAATTTGCCATGTCTTATCTAATCGTACTCCCAGCACCTGCAGTAAAAGGGAAAATTGCCCACCAAAAACTTGAGAAAGTAAACAGGAAAGTTGCATCCCTCCTCACCCAGATTTCCCATGCATGTAATCCATTTCTAGTTCCTGAAAGACAGTTCTGCAGTAGTATGCAAATGTCATCTTTATTTTGTGGACACCATTTTGTAATCATTTTAGAATGTGATTTTTATTGCAACACTCTCCCTTCTGCATTAGAGCAAGCAATTTCGCTGCTGGGGTTGATGGCAACACCAGACTAACTCAGAGAAGTCAGATTCTCAGGGGCCATCTCTGCCACTTGATGCTCTGCTGCACAGTAAGATTCTTCCCACAGGGACTGTGATTCCAACCAATATAGAAACCAAGCAGGTAGCTGGAACAGACTCTCCCAACAAGTATACAGGCAGCAGAACAGAAATATTTCAGTGAAGGATTTTATTCTGGCATAAGACTAGGAACAATCCTTGCATGAAGACAGCTGCCCCAAAATTAAGTTACCTCCCTTGTGACCAAGACCAGACCAACCTTCACAGGACCAGCAGGCAGACTGCAAAGATTTCAAGCTTCTGCTCTTTTCAGAAGTTGAACTCCAGTGTGCTTCATCAGCAGGAAAGTGTTTACTGTGAAGAAGCTTCATTTGCCAAGTCAGTCTTGTCATGTAGCCTCACTGAAGGCTGAGCACAAAACACATGAACTGGGTGAAGGAGTTTATAGACAGGAACAGTCATAGCTGGAAAGGAAGTACCGTGTGAAATCTTGGTGAAGAAGGATCCAAGCTCCTTCATATATACCTCAAGTTGCAGGACTTTGCAGTTGGAGCTCAGAAACAGATTATTTGTTTACAGTATAGTTAACTCTGCCACATGGAAGGCATCAATATTGATATTTTGAGAGTGCTTTATTCAAGTTTAAAGGCAAGTTGATTTCACTGAACTTGCATAAGCTGATAGGTGGGAACATCTCTGGCTAAACTCCTGTCAACTTATCAGAAGCATAAGGAAGTAAGTTTTCCAAGGGTATAATTAAATAGTCAGGCTTTAGGTATTGCACACTAAGGAGAGAAAAAAATAATCTCACAAGTGTCTGTCTCAGAGGTGTTTCAGCTTTTGCATTCCACAGAGCTTTCCTAGCTACCACACAGTCCCTGAGCAGTCCCTCACTCCCCACCCCCCAAGAAATTACTTTACCTTTGAGGGTTTCAGCTACACCAAAGCAGCACTACGATTCATATCCAATATAGAATCCCAAGATAGTTTATAGCAGCAACATCTGAGATCATACCAGGAAAGATCTGTATGCTGAAGCCTCATTATCATACAGCAGGATCAATCCAGCCTAAAACTCCTGAAATCTTTGCACATTCCACATTTAGATACTACGTAGCTTTTCAGTGACTGCAGATTCACCTGGATCCAAGTTTGCATCCCACAATGGACTCCTTTTGCCAGACGATCATCCCTGCCTCAGCCTGCTGGGCACCTACCTACTATGTGCAGCACAGCCTCACCATTAATGCTGAGCAGGCTGATACAACAGAAGAAACAGCAGTTTCAGACTTACATAACCAGCCTGCCAAACCTACCCAGACTTCAGCCAACCATAAGCATCACCAAGTACTAATCCTATGTTTTACTAGACACACCTGGAGGAGAAAGGTAATCACTCATTTTAGAAGAACAGGTACATTCTGAGCACACCACACCTAAATAGTAAAGCCAGTCTGAAATGAGATTAAACGTATCTGGCTGAAGGGACATCATGAAACAGCATGTACCTTACTAGCTAAAGTCCAACAGAGCTGAGAGCATGAATGCTTTCCACAAACCCCAGGACCCCTGTGATATTTAAAAGTTCAAGATATTGTCAGAGCAACTGCTGCAGGAGCAAACATCCTCCTATTTGGACAATTCCTCTATTCAAAACCATCTGATGTAAACAAGTGAAGATTGACTTATTGTGACAGACACCTGGCTGAGCGGCGCTTGAAATTCCTGCCTGCAACTGCTGGCCAGCATATCCAGCTAGGGACAAAGTGAACAGAAACAACATCACTGTTCTGTTTCACTGGCTAGTTTGTCAGCTCAACTCATCATTTGCTGAATACTTTATCCAGTCTCTTCTTTCCTCCTCTTCTCTGTTGCCCATTCTGATACTAACGGAGCTACTGGCAAAATAATGTTACACGCAAGATCATGATGTACACAAGAATTTAAGTTTCCACCCCTTGCTTCCAGGACCTCTCTGAAATTAGGAAAGCCCTCACCTTTAGCGGCATGCAGCTTCAAAATGAGGCAGTCTCACTACACAGTTCTAGGTAAGTGGACATAGATGCACTGTATGTTGGATCTTGCAAGTCTTTAGCTCTCACTATACATATTCTTAATTCTCAGTTGATTTCCTTGTAAGACTGTGGACTGCAAAGCGGAAGTCAAGCACTGCTGACAATTTCTTACCTCTCATAAGCCCAGAGAAAGAAGGAGTTGTTCATGTGCCAATAGCATCAGAGGTAGATAAGGGAAAGAAAAACCTTGATGCTGTTAAAGACTATAGCCCTGATTATTGACGAGCTACAACATGTTGCAATAAATTTTCAACAGAGCAGAACTTCCCTCCCCAGCATGCTGCCACCTGAAATCCTAAAGAAGGGCATGACACAGAGCCCTTTGTTCAAAAACCAGGAAATGCAAGAGCTTTGCTGGTCAGAAATGGGACTGGGAATTTACATGTCTCCTCCCCTATGCTTATTAGGTCCAGAATTAAAAGGAAAAAAAGCTGAAACAGAGCTGCTTTCAGGCACCCCTCAGAAAACCTTCCAGGCACAAGGACAGCCATGTGATCAGTTGGAAACATCCAAGACATGAGATGGAACAACTCAAATGATTTTGTCCTTTGCTGTTTAGAAACACAGCAGTGATGCCAAAGCCCTGACCAATTAACTGTTATCCCTACATCAGGCCCTTTCTGCATTAAAAAAATTTATCCTGCCTGTGGGACAAGACATCTTCTGAGATACAGAAGTGAACATGTGAAGTTTAAAGGGTCACTTTTCATTTAGACTAGTGGATAGAGTAGCAGAACAGTGGCTGCCAGCACTAACACTCTTCACTTTGTGGAACAGCCAATGAACTCAACACTGAGAGTAAAGTTGATTTTCACACAACCATCCAGCAGTTGTATGCAACATTCAGCCCCACCCAAGATACAGCAGGATGAAGGGAATGAACCAACTGGGTCACATCTTTACTGAAGCTCATGAAAAATATTAGTCCACCTACACTACAGATAGTAACTTTTACAGCTACCCCTTAACTGACTTTTCCTGTCAGGTGCAAGACTGACACTCTTTTCTTAACAGCCTAGTGCAACAGCTCGGGTTTACCGTCACACAAGCAAGCCTGTCCTAACAAGTACAGGGAAGAACATCTGCACTATCAGAACAATCCATGCCGGAGACCTGGCTTGGCCTGCCACATTTTTTGATTTCTGACAGCATTTTGCCCCATCTGCACAAAGTTGAACACAGTCTGAAGTTATCAGCATCACTGACACTTGGAGCAGGGACTGTATGTCAGTGTCATACAGCTATGTAAATTTAAGTGCTATCAGATGACTTGCAACAGTGATGCAAACCAGAGAAAAATGTCTGTATCAGCTTATAAATTATGAATGTACATGGTCACAGGCTTCCTATCCAACATTTTCTCTTTGCCATAAAAAAGATGCTTCAAGGACAGGGCATTGGAGCTTGTCTCAGAAAAGTACGACTGCCTTATTCCAACAAGACACTATGAAACACTCCCTTGTACTGACTAATGCAAGTGATTGAATTAATTCTGTTAGTAACTACCCAAGATAAACAGACAGCAACAGCATTAACTTGTAACAACAGGAACAGCTTCAAGCACCTCATCAGCTGCAGGAGAAGGCTATTCAGCATTTAATTCCAGTATTGAGAAGAGTCATACAGGAAAAGGTAACCAACTGTTCTCAGCTAAAGACTGAAACAGTGGACAGAGCAGATTTTGACAGATCTAACAACAGATTAAGACACCAAGACAATAGATTCAAAGTGAGTAAAAGACTTTTAAGCAAGGATAATCTTAATTGATTGTCGACAGACTGTCACAACATGTACAAATCCATGGGTGTTGCCACAGCTGTTTTCAAGCTCAAAGAGATGAGCCAGTTAAGACGAAAAAAATGCAGATGATAGCAAAGCAAGATAAGCAAGACATCAGCTATCAGCACAATAATATTTAGCCTCAGTCTGAAGAAAGAAGAGGAATAAGTACCTATTCACATATTCACCATACCGTATAAGCTTGGTCTTCAGGACCATGAGCTCCAAAACAGTGACTACGACTTCCAGCTCACAACATTTTCTGACTGCACTAGTCAATTAATAAGGGACAGGCCAGCTAACCTTTGGTCACCAAGGCCTAAAGGAACCAAGACTCTAGAGGAGAACCTGTAACTAGTCCAGTACACAGCTTTACTGTGCACAAAGGTAGGCTGTAGTTAAAGAAGCAGCTTGCAAATTTGTCACAGAAGAGCAGCTTTGTGAATTGCCAAAGTAATTTTATAGCAAATGTTAACAATGCTTAGTACACAAGGAGAAGGAAGCACTATTATTTCAGCAGGGAGGGCATGACTGAATAGCTTTTCATTTCAAACACAGTTTCACAGCAGCAGGAGGGGCATGTATAATTCAGCTATATGAACAGTTTAAGGAAAAAGCTGCTTGGAAGCATTCAAGAATCACTCTTCAAAGCATATAAACTGTTAAACACCTGTTCAGTATTAGTGTTCATATCCTAAACTGAGGCTATTTTTGAAAACACTTGAAAAAATGCAAAGGAGGCTCACCACACTGCAGCTGAATACATTAATTTTTAATCATTACTAAAACAGTATCTATGCATCCCCCCCTCATATTAACACACAAAACTCCTAAACCCTTCTCCTCTGTGCTCCACCAACACTCAACTGACATTGCACCTCTGTTTTGCTAGACACCAGTTAGGCTCAATCTAATACAAAAAGGAAGTGAAACTCACTTCTAAAGTACTCTACTGAACAAAATCCTTCTTTAGAATGTGGAATAATTACACAAAGGCCTCTAAATAAGCCTGCTCCAATCACACAGCAAGAACTTACACATTTGGCTTCCACTGCTTATTTGAAACCAAATAGTATCCAAGAACCCCAGAGCACAGCCCATCTTTCTGAGTGCGTGCAGCGTTTACTAGAACGTAATCAACTCTAAGCATTCAGTAAGTCATCACTGGAAGGCCTCAGGCACTCCACATTTCAAACACAGAAACATTAGCTTTTAACACATGGCTTCTGGCATACTTTAAGGAAATATTTATGCACAGTGTCTTTGACCTACCTGAATAGAGTTAAGGTTTCCAAATACCATGAGAGGATCAGTATAAAAAACAAATCCCTGAACTGCCAGAACACTAATCAGCATACTGTGCATTTCGCTGCTCAGAACACAGACAACCTGGACAGCATTTCTCATCTTGAAGATAAGCAGAGAATTCTGCAATACCTTTCATCACTATCCTAGTGAAGAACCAAGGAAGCAAGGAGTTTCTTGCAACTAGTTTCTGTCATTGCCTAATCGACACCCACGTGGGTGACTAGCCCACTCCTGAGTTCACTGTGAAAAATTGCCTAGGAGATGGCTGTACAGCAAAACAAGCATCACCCTGCAGGAAAAGGAAGAGCACCTACCAAAACGAACAGTTCTCGCTACTTCTCAGCTGCATTCCTTTTAGGCCACAGGCACTAAACTGTTTACTGGACAGCCTTCAAATACTTAGTTTAACGCAATGAGAAGTCAGGGTTTATGGGGCCAGGAGTCAGATGTATGGGTGAATAAATATAACAGTTATATTTTACTTTGGACAACACTCAGTTCCTTTACTCTTTTTTTTTCCCATCTGGAAGCTGACTAAGGGCTCACAGATTTTAATTAGCATACCAGCACTCTCCCTGTATCACCCTCTGATCAACCACCTTTCCTCCTCACTCCTTATCAGTCACCTCATCACTGCCCTATGCTTTGCAACTATGTTTAAGTAGTACCCTGGTCATTTTTTTTTGGCTTTACTTTACCACTCAAGAGCTGGCCTGTAGCCCTTACCCTGCAGCTGGGTTCTGCTATCTGCACTTCAGCTCTCTGTGCTGGAAGGGGATGGCGTTCCTGCGTGCTGGATCCTGAGCGGGTGCTGAAGCGTTGCATTCCCCACACGCCATGGGAACAGTTTCCCTGAAATGAAACAGAGATTATCAGCAAAGAAGAGGGGATTGAGTTCACAGAGAGACCATGTTACATAAAAACTTGGTAAAGGATATCTAAGAGGCAAGGAACAACTCAGAGGGCCACTGGGAACCAGGAAGAGACACCCTGATACCTAGAAAGGTAGTAAGAGCTCTTCCTCTTCGAAGGAAGGAATCTCCAACATCTGTTATTCCAAGTGTTGCAGACCCAGTCGAAGGAGATGCTGAATATTAATATTATAATTAAGCTTAAACTGGTAGAGACAGATTAACATCCTGGAAGAAAGAGCAACATTTTTTAGATAGAAAAAAAATAATTAGATGGCTTTACCATCTACTTTCTAATCTGAAAAATTTAACCTTTTTAAACTGTTACAGTCAAGAATATCTGAAAATGTTGATTATCTTCCTTTCCATTCTGGATTCAAACAACTGTCCCCCTTCCTCTCAACACATATCTACTAACACAAACCTCTTGAAGTGGCAGCAGTTTAGCACCATTAACAAGAACAGGGTTTTTTTTCTTGCTTCCTGCATGTCAGCATGGGGCATGGGAAAACAGACAAGGGAGCAGACCTAGACTTTGAGAGATCTCTCAAGCATCCAGCCTCCTAGCTATGTAGAGGAGGATTGCAGAACTTCAGAAAGCATTTTGTCAACAATAGGGAAAAATTAAAAGGAAGAGACATCAGTGGGGGGTGTGTGTGTGTGTGTGTAACCAACCCACCCATACTGGTGAAGGTGTTCAAGAATACATTCCTTCTGATCCCTAAGTTACCATTAGGGCTGACAGGTTTTCAGGCGACACCCTCGTAATCAAAGCTATGATATTTTAGCTGCTGAAGAGGTAAGGTTTAAAGGAGAGGACTCTCTGACCTTCTCCCCCCGCCTCCTCTCAGGCGACTGCCTCAGCACCAGCCCAAAGCCACAACACCTCAGCACCGGCTCCACGCTCCCGCACACGCTGACTGCGCATCAGTCCCATCTGCCCACAAGCCTGGCCACACCAACCTCAGGTTTCCAAAACCAGAAAAGCTATCCTCTATAAAGATATAAATAAATTTAAAAAAAAAAAACAGCTTCCGTCCCCAGCACCGCTGTCAGGTAACAAATTCAGGACTTCTCCCCCTTGCCGGAGAAGGAAGGTCCGCCGTGGGGGGGACACTCAGCACGCACACGGACCGGGCGGCCCTGCCTCGCCCCGGGGGGGGCCCCCCCGGCTCCCCGCCAGCTGCGGGCTGCCCCACCGCCCGACAGGGCAGGGACGGCGGGGACACGGAGGAAACGAATGTCTGCCGAATTAGTCAGCAAATCCTCCCCGCCCGCCCCGGCGCTGCGAGAGGAGCAGCTCGGCGCCGGGCCCCACCTGGCCGCTGCCCTCCCCTCAGGCGCCCCCCGCCACCGTCGGACCCCAGCCCCAGCCCCCCCCCCCCCCCAGCCCCAGGGGCCCCGCCCGGCATGGCGGCCATCAGCCCGTCCCGCCGCCGCCGCTACCTCAGAGCCACGGAGGGCGCCGCCATCTTGGGAGCGGGCATGATGAGAAGGGCGCGCCGCCATCTTTATGCAGGGCGCGGTCGACCCGGGTGCGTGGGCGGCATTTATGGTGGCGAGGGGGGATAATGAGAGGGAGAGGAAAGTGAGGGCGGGGGCGCCATCTTGGTGCAGGGCAGCGCTCAAAATGGCGAGCGTCTTAAAGGGGCCGCCACAATTCCAGCCTCAGCTCTGCGCAGGCAAAGCGGAAGGTGAGGAGCTGAGTGCCTTCACCTGCTGTGGCAGGACAGCAGGGTTTTGAAGTCCAGAACTGATCATTTTTGTTAAAAACCCCCAAAACTACCTCTTTATTAAGGTTTATGACCCAACCAAGATCAAGCCTCCTGTCATTATTTCATTTAATGTAATTCTATGTACAGCAACTTGGTCTCACAGCCCATGGCACTGAGGGATGGCAGCCTCTGTCCCTCAGGAAGAACAGGGGGGAAAGCCAGGCCTGCCAAGGACAGCTTCAGGCCCTGATTCAGGCAGGCATCATTGCTGTGAAAGGGGTAAAAAATGATAGCTGCCATGCCTTGACATCACATTGTTTCACTTTTAGCCCCTCGGCGTGGCTCAAGCCACATGGAGCCCCAAGAGGAGCGTCTGCTCAGCTGTCTGGACCTGGTGTGCGTCACCTCCAGGCTCACAGACAAAAAGGAGGCTGCGTCTTTCCTTGTCAGGGCCCTACCTCCTCGCAGGTGTCATTAAACCCATCCCTTAACTCCTAAATGGTTAAAATCCACTTCATCTGCCTCACTCCGTTGCTGTGCCTGCAGCCCAGGCCTGACCACTCGGTCTTTCTCTCACACACCCATGCCAATGCAAAACTGTGATGCATGCCCAATTCTTCAAAACCACCAAGCAATAACCGAGGCCGCAGGCATCATCCTTATTTAGGGACCAGGGGCACATGGGCCAGATCAGCGGAGAAAATCGGGTGAGCATTCCTCTGGATGCCTCAAATAAAAAATAGTGGCTACAACTAGCATCAACATTTAAGGCTAGTTAACAGTAAGAGAATGAAAATCATTTAAATTGCAGCTTTTACCACTTTTTTTTAAGAACCAACCTATGTGACGTTTCTAAAGTGGAATATTTTGAAAATCCCCTTCCATTTCTCAAACAACAGCTCACCGAACTAAGGCCACTGAAAAACACAGCGCTTGTTTCCTCGCAGCAGGAATAGTAACTTTGGTGTGTTATGAGGATATATCCAACAGTCATTTTGTGGTACCTGAAAAAAGCAGGCTGATTCACTAATGTTTATTTTCATTTGTCTGACTCATTGGAGGACACTGGGCAGCATAATTTTTTAAAAAATTCATAAAGGATGGTTCAAAGGCATTCATTATATTTTCATTAGTGTACAAGAGGCAGTTCTGAGTGGTTAAGTGCAGCCAATTTTAACTTGTATACACCAGTGATCACTGCTATAGTAAAATAAGCATATCTGAGGCTTTCTAGGAACAGTGCAGGTCTTAGCACCCTCCTGTAGCCATAGGCACAGGACCTGCACCAGAGAAGCTACGATCCCACCTGCCAGGGGACAGTGTTGTAGACATTCACCAGCCCAATGCAATAGCTAGACTTAAAAAAAAAATACATATTAAGAAGAATTGTTCATGTCTAGATGCACTTATTAAATTAAAATGACTTGAAGAAAGAGAAGGTCCTAATTTTCCTTGAGTTTTAACAGTACAGACTCCAAGAAGATCAGATAGTGTCTTTTTCCTTGCTGGCCGCATGCATATTATCCACAGATTTCTGCTGAATTTCAAGAGGACATTAAGGTGAAGTTACATGTTACTGTTGAACAGATACAAAGGCCAAATCCTGCCAAAGAAGGCAGGGGCTCGTGGTCTTGTCCATCCCTTCTTCTCCCTACTCTGTTCTGCTCTGGCCCCTACCCAGATCTCTTTTCCTGGCAGTGCCTTTAACACTCACACCCACCCTGCCCTGAGCCACAGACCTCACAGAAAACTGTCCACTTTTCTGCCAGGTTAGCTTTCTGCTAATTTAGGTAGTCAGGTGAGCTCAGCTCCAGGGCAAACAACGACCAGGGAAGGTGCAAGGCTGGTAGAGGAGGGGGCAAAGAAAGCATGGTGGGGGCAGCAGGAGGGAGAGGAGAAAATGGCACTGAGCACTGAGGTGGTTCAGGATGTGCTGTGTACATTCTTACGGAAGCAAACACAACTTTTCCTTCCATCTGTTTGTTTCAGTGTTTGAGTTAAACAGAAGTTTAGAAAACAAAGAGTTTGTGTCTGCCTGCACCGACATTCCTTCCCACTTAGTCATGGCAGGGATGCTGTGAACCCACAACAGTTAGGATTTGGGAACCTTTGGCACAGCGGACGTCAGGCGCTTCCTTTCCCTGTGGTTCACTTTTTCCCCACTGTGAAAGGGAGACACTAATTATTCACTCGAGAGCTACACAACCTGATTCATCGGTGCATGCAATGCCTTGTCACAAAAGGAAGAGGGAAGCCAAGACAGGACAATTTTTCCCCCTATGCCTCACTTGAGCAATTGCCACCTCTCAAACAACTGCTGGGGAGTTCAGCTCCTGCATCCATGCACTGAATCCCCCACGGAAGCTGCTGTCTCCCTGCCCATCCACAGCCCAGGGCTCAGATGATGCTGCAGGATCCTGCTTTAGGTTGTGCCATGGACAGTTGGTCGTTGTCCTCTGATGAGCCTAATGCTGATGCCTTCAGCTGCTGCACCTGTGATCCATGCTCATCCCTGATAACATTAAGCCTGCAGGGTGAAATTTGTGAGAGTGTCTGACTGACTCAAAAATTCATTTTTCAAAATGACTGAAGGCTTCACTCAAAGGGAGATTCCCAGTCATTGCCATGCCAAAGTAATTATAGCCACACCACAAAAATTATCCCGCTGTAATTATGCCGGTATGAGCCTCCATCTGAACAACATGCTGGCATATTTTCCCAGGCAGCCAAAATCCTCTGGCATCTCTGCTCCAAGCCTCTGGGGCTTGGACCTGCTCCTAAAAGCCATCTCCTCCCTCAATCTGCTGCTTTAGAGAGCGACCTGAGATCTCCCATTCCCAGGCAGGATTTTCCCTATCCAAGTGTTGTAGCTGTTTTCCCCCAGCAGCCTCTCCGGCTCCTCCCAGGAAGTCCCAGCCGCAGATGAAGCATTTCAGGGACAGGGAGAGATCGGCATGAGTGCAAGTGCAGCCTGAGCAGTTGTGCCAGGCTTTCGCAGCGTAAGGCAGCACGGCCCACCTTGATGTAAGTCGGTTTTACCACCCCCATCCCTTGTAGGAACTGTCTTGTGCCTACGTGTTGTGCGCTTGCTGGCTGTTGCTCCCGCTGTGTTGTACCCCACGGTGTGACGGGTTCAGGGGCACCCTTGTTCCCAAAGCCTTTTGGGTGCACCTGTGAGCAGCCAGGATGGCCAGCACCGCAGAGGTGCTTGGGGAGCACTGGGACGGAGGAGACGGCTGGTGCCTGCGGGCTGGAGGGCAGGAGGTGGTGAGTGACTGGTCCCCGTGGTGACCTTTCAGCTGTCACCTCCGAAATCCTTTAGCGTGCTCTGTCCTGTGCACCCCACCAGGGTGAGAGGTGCCCCAGCTCCCGTGCAGGGAGCACATGTACAGCACAGCCTGAAATGTCCAACCAGGAGAGAGGCTTCCTGAACCTTTCCCAAGCTTTTTGACTCTCTGGCGGCTGACCCCGCTCCAAAACGTTGTCCAGGGCTGGGGAAGTGAGGTAGAGCCCTCTGCCCTAGCCCCGGTCGGCTGCTCCCACTGGGAGCTGCATCCTGACCCCAGCGCTGCCTCCAGCTCTTTGCCGGAGCCTTGCATACAGCTCTTATGTCAGCTCTGTGGTTTTCTGTAATCCAGCGAAGCCCTTTTTACTACCACACTTTTGTTTTGTCCCCTCATTCCAGTACTCGTTTGCTTTGCATCCCAAAGCAGTGTCCCCCCCACATCTCAGCGCCTGTCCCCCACATGCAGCTCTCCCACACACAGGGACAAGGTGGGTATTTTGCAGTCCTGAGCAATATTATGCTGTGGCTTCCCATTTTTCCATAAATTGTGCTGGTTTTTCCCACCTGGGCAAAGAGATGTAAAACCTCACTGGTCTCAGCTGGCAGCCACTTTGCACTTTTGCTAGAAATAACACAAAATGCAAACAGTGGGGACTCACATCCTGCATGTAAGGATGGAAAGTGCACCTAGCAGTACTGAGAACTTACCTGTGGGCTGGCCAGCTTCAAACCTGTTTTAATTTATTTTTTAGCAGCTGGGTAAATTAATCCATGGCTGGTCAAAATAAAGGTACATGCATCCTCCAGACTATCACTTTTATCTCAAGTACCTAACAAAACATTAACTTATTTTAGCTTAAATACCACACGTTTAAGCAATGCTGTAGAATAGTTGTGGGGACCTAAGGTGAAGGGACAGGCTGCATCAGGCACAGAAATTAATTTGTCTGGGGCCTTGAAGGAAAGGTAAACACCAAAATCACTTTGGAGATGGAAGCTGACATCTTGTTAATCAGAATAAAACTTGTGACTAAACAGCTTGGAGTTGCAGCAGCTGAGAGGCCAGAGAGTCTCAAAAATAGAAGCACTCTTGCTTTGATTTTTTTTTTTTTTTGGTAACCTTAAGAACATGAAGGAAGAGGAAGAGATGGGTTTGTGTGGAGTAGGTTTGCCCAGCGTACATTCCCTAAGGTCCCTCTTTCACTTGCCAGCCCCAAGAGGCAGGGTGTCCTAACAGCCCTGCCAAGACACAGCTCCACCGGTGAGGAAGGTGGAGGTGCTGCAGGGGAGGAAGGGCAGAGGCAAGAAATACCTGGGATCAACGGAACTGGATGGGAAGCTGATGTTGAATACAAATTCCCAGAGGATGCCTTCTCACTGGTGTCCCTATCACTCCCCCCAGTGCAGGGGAAAGTGGGAGGAGCCTGGAATTGGGGAGAGAGGAGGCAGAAGCTATGGTTGTTCCTGTCATCCTGGCTTTGTGTGTATCGTGAGCATTAAGTATGGTCCCAACTCTGTTTGATGTTGCAGCGACAACACACAAAGCAGCTCATTCCCCCTTTTCCTTTCTGTGGTAGAATAACCACAGCTTTGGGTCTGGACCTGCCTTGTCCCCAGGTACACGGAGCGTTTGCTTTACCCCTGCAGCCATGGAGCGATTGTCTCACCCCTCTGCTTTGTGTCCAGGGGAAATACAGGTCCATGCGTGTAGGAGTGAGACAGCAGGAGCTGTGGCATGCTCAGGATAACGGGATCATCTCTGCGTCACTTCTTGCTGGAGAGGAAGAGCAGCGTTGGATATAGCTCATACTCCAGCGAGGTATTGAATGCCCAGTGTGACTGTTTCTGGCTGGCAGCCTGGTCCCTGCAGGCTGCAGTGGCATGGAGCCCAGGGGTGTTCACTGCTCAGGAGCTAGCCTCAGCAGCGATGGCAGATAGGGCACGTAGGAAAAACCACACTGGTGCACTCTCCTCTATAACTGCTTATTTCCAGGTAGACTGTTTAAAGAGAACATCTCATAAGCAAGACAATATTCTTCATACAGAAGAAAGCTCATTGTTTGTGGGGTTGCCTCATCTGATGGTCTCTTCTGCTAAAGCTGTTTGGGTTGCAAAGTACTTGGGAAATATCAGCATCCCTCTTGGAGATAGATACAAAAATGAAGAGCAAGGAAATCACATCCGGCAGGGAGTCAGTGGTGGAAGGTCGTGGCTGCTAAGTCTTCTACGTTTGCACTCAACCATCCTGTCTGGCTGCCAGGCAGATTGCAACTGGAGAAATGGATCATTTGGTTTGGGGAACAGAACAGCCTGAAACAGATTTAGGGGCTGTGTGGTCCCAAGCCTGTGTTGCTCACAGCAGCAGCAGCCACCCATGGCAGCACCACGCAGGCTGGGGATGGGATGGGGGGAGGTGTCAAAAGAAGAAAGTATTTGTCATTTCACTTCATGAAAGGGCTGGAGCAGACAAGGCCTTTCCTCAGAACTTGGAATTTCTAGGCTTAAAGCACCTTCTTCCCACTGATCCCCATCACACTTGCCAATGCTGTTAAATTCTCTGAACTGTGGCCAGCAGCAGCCCCACTGCAAGAGAACAGTGCTGGAGCTGTTAATATTTCACCTCCGTCTATCTTTTACTTCCCAAGCCACGAATCCTTCTGCTCCCACCAAAATCAGCTCAGGCATCAAATCTTGCTGACCATAACATCCATGAGCTTGTGCAGAAAGAGCAAAGCAAGGGGCTGGGGGAGGCGGCTGCTTCTGCTCACCTTTAGCTACCTCCCCGGCAGCACGGGAGCGCGCAGAGTCCACCCCACGCCTTCCGAAACACAGGGCTCCTCAGCGAGTTACTTGCAAAGATCCCTAGTGAGGGCTGAAGCTGTATAAAAATCCAAAGACCTCAACACAAAATATTGTTGGGGCACTTTTCAAGGTCTGGTGAATGGCAGAGGTAAGCAGGTAACTGGGGAGTTACCGCTGCAGCCGAGCCTGGGGATGGGGCTGAACTGGTTTTCCCCCCACCATCCCAGCACAGCAGAGCCCAGACCCTGTCCCCTCACATCCCAGCTCTGCATCTCACATCTCAGCTGCTTTTACGTGCCCTCCTCGTTCCTGTTCAAATGTATTTTACTTGCCATGGTGATGATCATTGTCTTGGCTCATTGCTTCAGAGAAATCCTCCTCAAGTCCTCACGCTGGCTTTTCTTAGTGCATTGAGCATCATTTGTCTCCGGTCTCCAGTCCCTTTGCTGTCTGGTTACCTTTTCCCCATGCTGTTGAGTTATTAAATTCTGCCTCTGCCGCTTTTCATCATCCTCATGATAAATTTCCCATCAAGCACATCTGACTTTCTCCCACTGTGCTTATCCGACTGGAAGGACTTTGCTCTCAATGTTTCCTACTGTCCTTCCCACCTGCCCTAGCCACGATGCACATGGAAATTAGACATCAGTCAGGCGAGTGGTATCTTGGTGTCTCTGTCCATCAGACTGACCCGTGTCCTGTGCTTTCCTCTCATCTGTACCCAACTGCTGCCTGGTTTTGCCATGGACTTTAAGTGCAGAAACCAGCGTTTTGTTTAGGATCTAGAGCAACTCCCTTCACCAAGGGCTCCAGCAGGACAACGGAGCAAATACTACTTCTGCTACTCCTTAGAGCAGTGTGGAGTAAAAAACTTTTTTCTTGTAGGAAAAGAGGATATTTTGTGGCCTGTAGAGAACAAGGAGGTCCTTCCAATGGAGGACAGGAGAGGCTATGGAAGGCAAAAGCCTGAGGTCTGGGGTCATTGGCCTGGCTGTTACAGCTTGGCTGAGCCAGTTTGACCCCACGATTTATTCCAACTGAAAATGACTTTTAAGGCATTGCCAGCTCCCCAGTGAGTGTACACACGCTTCTTCTGTTCATCTGTTTTCTCAATTCTTGTTGAAACTTATAAATGAAACGTTCTCCTCTGCCAGCTCTCATCTGTTTCATCTTTCATAAAAAGTGTGTGAAGTTTTTTCCAGAAACAACTGCAACAGCGTTACTGCCCTAAGGTGCAGAAGACCGGACTCCTGACGCCGACCAATATGATCTCCAGAAGCCGTTTATTATACCTTTGCATGCAGCTTTTATATTCTTCCAAGCCCCGTACACACGATCACGTATACTTTTCTAATTCGTACATACTACTGTCTATCCAACAAGCATATGAGCCTCCAACTCACTCATTGGTTATTTCATTGTCGTCATCTTATCCTGCTTGCGGTTACTGCTTCTCTACTCTAGCAACTAAGTTCCATATACTGGCTAAGCATTTCCCCTTTAATAGCATTCTGACCTTTTCAGGACTTGATGTCCTCGTTCTGCTAGGAATGTATCCACAATTCCCCCTTCTTTGTTTTGTGCTATCCAAACTCCATGTATAGCCTTCTTTATCATATCAGTTACACAGCGCAATATTATAGGAATTAAAGCAAATATAAACAAAACAGCTAAAATTAATACTAAAGCATGCATTAATAAATCACGCAGCCATTTCAGTACTCCCCATCCCAAATTATCCCAAAACGCGTCCCACGGATTCTTGTCGACCTGTAGCTTTCTCATATTCTCTTGTAGTATGTATTACTATGTATGGACTTAGAGTGATCAGACAGGTTAAAGCAACACATTCCTTCAAAATCTTCACGTCCATGACCCTGCGCTAACAGCAAAAAGTTTATGGTGGCTCTGTCCTGTAGAGCTGCATGCCTTACACTATCTGTGTTGGCCATAAGTTGGGTCAGAATTTCAGAAGTGATATTCAACTGTTTTGCTGTCCAGCAGGCCAATTTCTGAACAGTTTGGCTGAGAGCTGAGAAGTCCTTGGCCAGTCTAAGTACTGCCCAGTAACAACCCAAACATCAGTGTGTTATCAACATTCTTCTAGTACTAAATCCAAAACACAGCACTATACCAGCTACTAGGAAGAAAATTAACTCTATCCCAGCCGAAACCAGGACAGGATTCCATACCATTTACATCATGCTCAGGTCCCACACATCCAATACATCTTCATTAATGACCACCCCCTTCCCATCCTTTAATATATTACACAGATATCATTCCCTTAGTCTATGGACTGCCCTTGTAAGATGTCCAGAAATGTCCACAAAATGTCCATTGAGTTAATTTAGTCCATGACTTTGGGCTCCATCTCTTATGCTGGTCACTCAGGACAGAAGTGGTGTGTTGCATGGAGTAACTGGGCACCAAAGCCAGCTCAGGTCAGGTCACTGCTACACTTGCATTGCTTCTTGTAAGGCTTGTCCTCCATTGGTTCAGGTGGTTCTTGCTCTAGTAATTCCTATAACATGCAACTCAAATAATGGGTTACAACAATTTAAAGGTATATTCATTACAATCTCCACCCCGGTCTCTTTGGACCAGACCTTAGGGTTTAGCATTGCTGTGAACTCCTCCTCTTGCCCCTGCTTTGGCTTGGACTTATCCATAGCCTGTCCAGCACAGCAGCACAGAAACAGCAGCGATGCCCTGGCCATCTGCCAGCCCAGGCACATCACCATGGCGGTTATCAATATGTTCCCAGGCACAGCACAGTGAAATGATAAGCAGTACAGTGGTACAGGAAGCAGCAGAAGCAAAAAGGAGCAATTAACGAGCACTGGACTCTAACATACAGTAAGGCAAGCAAGCCCCATAGCAAGCACAGGAGCCTGCCGATTAATAGCTAAACAGCAATAACAGCTATAAATTCGATCTAGCACATTCCAATCAAACCTGTCATTATCTCAAACCCTTCGAGCCCCATATCATTGCTGAGAGTATCTTAAAAACTACTCGAACAAAATCTGACTCCGATTCTGTCAACTCCGTGTTTTCAGATACACCTTTCATGCCAAAAGGGACTGTGGTGGTAAGCACCACGCAGCCTCTCGCAGCCTCTCATGGGTTGAGATAAAGACAGTTTAATAGGGAAAGCAAAAGCCGCGTACGCAAACAAAGCAAAGCAGGGAATTCATTCACCACTTCCCATGGGCAGGCAGGTGCTCAGCCATCCCCAGGAAAGCAGGGCTCCATCACACATAACGGTTACTTGGAAAGACAGACTCCATCACTCCAAATGTCCCCCCTATCACCTGAACAGGGAAGGCAGTAGCATTAGGCATAAAGTCCCCTTCGATGATTGCATTTCGAATTACTCCGTGCCACCGTTGAACCAGATCAGGGGGGTCCCTATCTGAGCCCTGTGGATTAGGGAGAGTGTTGGAATTACTTGCACGTCTGGTTCTCCTCAGGTTCCTTCCTGCTCCTGCGCAATTAGTGGTTGCATTCCTGCATACCGGCCTCCATCAAGGGCTTCTCCGACTTTTCCCGTTTGCTCTGTTAACTCTTTCAACCCTGGTAAAATCTCATCGTTGCACAGGCAGGTGAGCCAATTGGTCTATTAGCTTTTGCGCTTCAGCGTTATGCCTAGACAATTCAGTTCGTAAGAACAACATGTCTGCGTCAGACAGACCCTCTCTGGATGGAGTTGGAGGCAAGTCGGCTAACTTCTGAATGATTTTTTGCATTTCTTGATTTTGCTTACACAATTCCTCTCTAATTGCCTGCACCTCAACAGGAGAGAATGTCTCTGGCAAAGGTGGAGGGGGAAATACTGTTTCAGTAATCATAGGTTCTTGTGGGGTTTTTTTTGTTGTTGTTTTGGTTGTTTTTTTTAACTTCTGGTCTAATGCTTCGGCGGCACAGGCGGCTACCGATAGTTCGGCTTTTAGTTCCTTGAGCACCGTGGTAATGAGTTCCCATGCCAAACTCAAAGCAACAGCCTCCTTAAACCCATTGCACCTCATCCCACAAGCGGCTCCCAGCTTATCCCAGAGGTCCAAATCAAAAACATCTCGGACTGAGGTAAAGAAACCATGCGACTGTCCCCATCGCAATAAGCAATTTAAAGTCCTTTTATCATATTTCAGTGCTCTCCTAGAGAATATGCTGGAACATGTCCTGTATTGCCTTTTCCTCTTTAGTTAAAACCGTCCCCATGTTCCCAGCCTCCACTGCTCACCTTTCTCATTAGGTGATCCACTGCGCAGTGTCTCCAATATTCTTCTTTCAAATCCCGGGTAGTCCAGCTACTCCGTCCTCACCAGCCAAGTCCTTACACCTTTTCATAAATCACTGTCCCATCGTAGGCATGTTGGGGTCACCACTTGCGGAAGACCGGACTCCTGACGCCGACCAATATGATCTCCAGAAGCCGTTTATTATACCTTTGCATGCAGCTTTTATATTCTTCCAAGCCCCGTACACACGATCACGTATACTTTTCTAATTCGTACATACTACTGTCTATCCAACAAGCATATGAGCCTCCAACTCACTCATTGGTTATTTCATTGTCGTCATCTTATCCTGCTTGCGGTTACTGCTTCTCTACTCTAGCAACTAAGTTCCATATACTGGCTAAGCATTTCCCCTTTAATAGCATTCTGACCTTACCAGGATTTGATGTCCTCGTTCTGCTAGGAATGTATCCACACTAAGGTTGGTCAGCAACAACCCATGAAGCAATACTAAAGGGCACACCTCTACTGGGAAAATCATGTGGAGGCCACGTCCCCTTTGCATGTGGCCCCATTGCTATCAATAAAAACTTACTCTCTTTCTCTCTCTTTGCAGGCAAAAATGTCAAGGCCAGTGCAAGCTCAGAGGCTGGAGGGAATAGATAAGAATGTCTGGTGAGTTAAGAGAATACTTGGTTAACCCTGGTGGTAGATGTGGTTTTAGGTAGCCTAACACCAGATAGAAACCACTGCAGCCACATGGCGCAGAGCAGCGGTCTCCCTCGGCTGTTTGGCATTTGTTCAGGAAAAGCGCATCAGGGCAAGTTTGTCCCGGGAGACTTTACCCTGGCTCAGTTCTGTACTTGCTGCTCACACTTTATGTTGTACCAGGTGTCCCACACCATCCTGTGGGAAGGCCGGTGGGAGCACCTTGTAAGGCACTGCACTCCATCCAACCCATCCAGCCAAACGATCCCAGCAGCACCCAAATCTGAGCCAAGTGGTTGCAGCACCCTGGCTGCAGCTTGGCGTCTGCCTCAAGCCCACCCTAGGGCACTGCAAGCAGAGAGGCAGGCAGAGGGATGCTGCAAGTGACATTCCCAGCCAGCCAGGCACAGAATGGCATTGGGAAAACTGCATGCTTGAAGATGATATTTAAATGGACTTTCCCCAAAGCCCTGCTGTACCTGGTTTTACGCTACAGACTGCCAATGAGCTCGCTCTTGGGTGAGACAAGCACTGAGTTCAGCCTGCCTTTCCCTCTGCAGAGGCCTTCATGGTACATAGTTGCTGAATTTTTCAGAACTGGTATGAGCTTGAAAACCTCCAAGGTATCTCCTGCTTGGTCTGGTCTGATCAGAAGCGGTGTGTGGCTTCAGCTGCAACCACACACCCAGAGAGCACGACAGCTGTTTCCTTCAAGAACAAATTAAAACCACCCCCCAGTGCAATTGTGGCTCATTCTTGTTTTAATTGGAATGGGTTTGAAATTACCTTGGTCCTGTCCACTTGTGAGCAGCAGGATGGCTCTGCAGGAGGGAACACCAACCTTGCTTGCTTCCAAATGGATGCTGGCAAGCGGAGCCGGTGCCAGCATGCTGCCCAGACCCTCTGTAAATGCTTGTCTTTCTCTCCCTTTCTTTTCTCCAGGGTGGAGTTTGTAAAACTGGCTGCCACCTACTCCACAGTGAACCTGGGCCAGGGCTTCCCCGACTTCCCCCCACCAGACTTTCTGAAGGAGGCATTCGTGAGAGCTCTGACCGGGGAGAACCACATGCTGCACCAGTACACCCGTGCCTTTGTGCGTGGACAGACACCCCCCCACACTCCTTGGCAATACAGCCCTTGCTCCCCATTAGCCTTGGCCACCTCAGGCTCATCAGGCAGCAATAAACAGGGCAACCCACATGAGGCAAAACATGCATCCAGCCTCAGCCCAGCCTGCCCATGGCCAGGGCTGTAGCACCTGGCTTTACCGGGGCATTTGAAGCACCTGGGCTGGAAGATGCCCCACATGCTCGGTGACAGGGCACTTGGCTGCTCAGGCCCCTTCCAAGGGCTCATCCATGTTTTACGAGGCTTCTGCAACCCAAATCCCATGCCTCCTCTCACCCCACAGGGCCACCCACCTCTGGTGAAGATCCTAGCCCAGTATTTTGGGAAGCTTCTTGGACGAGACCTGGATCCTATGACCAATGTGATGGTTACTGTGGGGGCGTACCAGGCCCTTTTCTGCTGCTTCCAGGCTTTCGTTGATGAAGGCGATGAGGTAACCCAAGACTTGGGCTTGTTGTGCAGGCAGCCTTCCCCCAGGAGAGCCCTTCCTGGCTGTGGCTCTGCCAGGGGTGGGTTTACACAGTCCTTTTGCAAAGCAGAAAAGGTTTTATCCCCATTATCCAATATTTGAGCTTCCAAAGGAAAAAATTCTGCTGCAGGGTACTGTCTCATTTCTGCATAAGCCAAGATAACCCTTCTGCCCTGAGTGATGTTGTTCTTTCCTGACACTGCCCACTGGCAATGCAGGTTCTCCATTACAATAATTCCAGGATTATAATTTTCCTATCCCTCCCCTTGCTCTCTGCACCCATCAGGGAAGGTCTGAGCAGGGCCAGGAGGTGCTGACATGTCCCTTTCTTCCAGGTGATAATTATTGAGCCCTTCTTCGACTGCTATGAACCGATGGTGAGAATGGCTGGTGGGACGCCCGTCTTTGTCCCACTGAGACCGGTGAGTGGGTCGGAGCAAAGCTGTCAAGGAGGGAAGAGTCGTAGCAAAGGGAGCAAAGAGGTGAGTGATAAGCAAGGTGCAGAGGTAGTAAAGCAAGCCGATATTCCCCTCTGTTCTCTCTAGAAAGCTCCAAAAGATGGAAAATTGATGTCTAGTGCAGACTGGCAGCTGGACCCAGCTGAACTGGCTTCCAAATTCAGTGAACGGACAAAAGCCATCGTCCTGAATTCACCCAACAACCCTCTGGGCAAGGTAACACCTCTGGCCTTGCTGTGGCTGGCCCTGAAAGCGGCCAAGGTGCTACAGCTCACCCAGCCACCTTTGCAGTGTAGCAGTGACTTGACCTTCCTTGCACACAAGGGAAATGGGTGTTGTGGCAGCACTGCATGCTGCACTCACTCTTTTGGTGATTTCAAGCCTGGTCTTTTGTGCTAGCAGTGGCTTCTCCTTGTTAGACCATTGCAGCCAGCTGCTGCCCAGCCTGGCTTGGGAGATGGTGCAGGCAGGGTGTGCAGCCTTTGCAGAGAGGCAGGGACAGGCAGGGGCTCAGAAATGCTCCTGCTGCATCCCTGCTCCGCTCCTTGCCTGCTGCAGGTGTTCAGCCGAGGGGAGCTGGAGCTCATTGCAGATCTGTGTGTGAAGCACGATGTCCTGTGCATCAGCGATGAAGTGTACGAGTGGCTGGTCTACGATGGGAAGGAGCACATCCGCATTGGTACGGAGGATGACTTGGCTGAGCTTGGGTGTCTTCTCTGGGTACAGCATCTTCAGGGAAGGAACTCGTGATTTAACTGGGCTCCCCTGGAAATTACATGGGCTGCTTGCATGCACAGCCCTACTAGGGATGTATCCCCATTAGAGGTATTTTGCTGCACTTCAGTCTCAGCCTCAAAACCAGGTGTTAGACTGGAGCCCTGACTTCCAGAGCGAGCCAGAGGAAACAGAGAGTTGGCTTCACAGTGTGAGATCCAGAGTAGAGAGCCCTTTGGCTCCAGAAAAACTGTATTTTTTTCCCCACACATTGAAAACCCACAGTTTTCTGGTGTCTCTAATTTTGGGACATCCATTTCAACATGATTTCAGAGGCCCGTTCTTCCTGTTGCAGTAACATGCAATCACCTTATTGCAGGGTGATGGTGCTTGGCACCTCTGAGAACCCCTGGGGCTGGGTACATGCATATGAAAACACTTAATTACAATGAGATGCTCTTGAGAAACCTGGCTGCCTACTTGGGATGTGCATTGAGGCTTATCCAGGTGAAAGATGTGCTGTGAACACAAGAGGCCACCATGGGTTATGGTGGGCAAAGAGCTCCCACCATGTTATTAATGCAGCACAGAAGTGAGCATGCTGAGTTCTGCCATCATTGTTTCTCTTTTGTTTTGTTGCCAGCCAGCTTGCAAGGGATGTGGGACCGCACGGTGATCATTGGGAGTGCTGGGAAAACTTTCAGTGCCACTGGATGGAAGGTGAATTCCCCTGTGTGGCACCTTGTTGTCACTCCATCCCCATCCCTTTGCTCCAGGGCACAGGTCCCACTGCCATAGCATGGCACAGGGAACACCGCTGCCACACACTCAGCTTTAAGTCAGGTCTGAAAGTACCAAAGCTGCTTTATGATAGCCCTGTCTGGAAAACACAACAAAGCCAGCACAGGCAAATAAAGGGGAGCCCGAGCAGGTACCTAGAGACTTACCACCTTCCTCCTCCTCTCCTGGCCGCAGGTGGGCTGGACCGTGGGACCCAACCGGCTGCTGCAGCACCTCCGTACTGTGCACCAAAACTCAGTGTACCACTGCGCCACAGTTGCCCAGGTAAGGCGGCTCCCTGCGATTCCCAAATCCCCGAAGCTGGGGTGGCAGAAGGCCCTTCTGCCCATGGCTGACCTGAAAAGCACAGACAGGGTGATGTGTGGTGCCCTGGAGAGGCTTCTTCCTCTTTCCCTGCAGTTGCCCCATGCCTGAGAGGAAGGGGAGAGTCCAGCCTGCCTGGGGTATATTCCTTATTTTGCATTGACAAATCCAAGGGGCCATTTGGAGGGTCTGGAGGCAGAGAGCTTGGCTTGGTGCAGTGAGAAATCCCCCCCTGCTCCCTAGTCACCTGTGAATTGCATCACAGCAAAGACTCCAGTTCTCCAGCAAGCCTTGACCATCTTCCCAACGGCTTCCTCTCTCCTCGCAGGAGGCTGTGGCTCAGGGTTTCCAGAGGGAACTCGAGCTTTATGGGAAACCAGAAAGCTACTTCATCCAACTGCCCAAGGAGCTGCAGCAGAAGAGAGACTGGCTGGTCCAGAGCCTGGATGCTGTGGGGATGAAACCCATCGTCCCTGAGGGCACCTATTTCTTGGTGGCAGACATCTCCGAGTTCAGTGAGTCATGCAGCTGTGGTTTTGCTTGGGCAGGGCTGAGTATGGGGGGTCCAGCTTGGAGTGGTACACTAGCAGGGACAGGAACGTGCATAAACCACCACCAAAACAGGGATGGACAATAGCGTGTTTCTGATCCAAGCTCCCAGAGGCCATCGGTTTGGGGCTTGGATGAGGGCACATGGCAGCAGCTCCCACCTCCACACTGCTGTGCTTCTCCTCCAGAATCTGATGTCCCTGATGTCCCTGACTCAGATGAGCCCTATGACTCCAGATTTGCAAAGTGGATGGTCAAGAACAAGGTAAATGCATCTGGCCCTTTCTGCTGCATTTACCCCGGGTGGGTTTGTGCCCTCCCTGCTGGCTGTGTTCACAGGAGACAGCAGCACAACACCACTTCTGGGGCCGGCAGCTCATCCAGGGGGTGCCTGGGGTGTCTGTCAGCAGCTGGCCTCAACTCTGGCAGCCTGAGCTCAAGCAGAACTAGTAGGCAGGGCACCAAGGGCATCTGCAAGTCCATCCATGAGGCTTGCAAGCAATTAGCAGATGGCTTCACACCAGCCCAGAAACGGTAACCTCAGCTCCACGTGTTTCGCCTTCCCAGGGACTTGCTGCCATCCCACTCTCTGCTTTCTACTGTGGGGCCCACAAGAACAACTATAACCATTTCATCCGGTTCTGCTTCGCAAAGGTGAGATCTGTCAAAGGCAGCACAAAGGAAGGTAGGTTGGGAGTAATAATCAGGGCTGGTTTAATGAGATAAATGCCAAGAAGAAATACAGAGCGCCTTGGGCATTAGAGCCTGAGCAGGGCACCACAGCTGGTCCAACCCCCTCCTGCAGACGTGAGCCAAGCCGGGGGCAGGAGGTGTGTCCATGCCATCCTAAGCTTTCCATCCATGCCATCAGCATCCCACATTTCTTGGTCAAGGCAGGGAGTATTCTGGGTATATGTTTAGCTGCCCAGTGGCTATGCTTGCCCAAGAGATGGCCGTGCCTACGTCATACTGAACATGGGGTATTTGCAATGTTCCAGAATGAGAATGGGATTTTTATAGGAACAATGGGAAAAGGGATTTAGCTGGAAACCACTGGCCTAACCTGCAGTATTTTTTTAGGAGGAAGCCACACTGAAGGCAGCAAACGACATACTGCAAAAATGGAAATTGGAGAAAACTAGTCCCTGAGCGTGCTGAAGAGAAAACGAGGCTCTCTTTGGTCCTCACCTGCCACAACCGCTCTTCCTCCTCTTCCTTTGCTTGGCTACAAACTTTGATCTTTCCTTATTTTTATGCTTTCAACCACATTTTCTGTCAGACATGTGCAAGAGGTTTGCCATGCCCAGGGTCTGGGGACACTTTCTGTCACTGTGAAATGATTGCACTGCTCCTTGCAAGAGCGAGTCTTCATGTGTGCTGCCAGTATTCAACATTTCTTCCTCTTACATTTAAAGACTTTGATGATCAGTTCTGGGATGCATCCAGCAAGAGACAAGATAAGGATGGCTCCTGGGGTCTTTTCCACCACCAAATTCTGAAAAGGCATTTCAGGACCTACCTTTAAGGCTGGCTATGCTGGGGTGTTATCGTGGGTTGTCTTGCACCACATCTCCACTCGTACCCCAGGGTGCAGGACAGCATTTCCACCAGCACCCATGTTCCCACGGGGCTGTGCAGTATCAGCACCCGTGAGTAGGTTGATTCCTATGATCCTGAAAATTACAAATCCAGTGAAATGCTGTTTCCCATATGTGGGAGACTGAATAGCCAGCTAACTGTCTGAAAGCTTGCTCCTTTGTTTGGCAATGTGTGAAGATCAGCATTGCCGCAGGCAAGGTGGCTTGCAGGCTGGCTGAGGCAGTGGACACCCAGACGGGGCCACCTGCCCACCAAGGCTTGCAGTTTGCTGCCACTTAAAGCATGCAAGCAGAACCCTGCCCCTGCCCAGCAACAAGAAAGCGCGCGAACGGAGCCCGCCAAAAGTAAAGCGCGTGAAATGCGTGTGCATGTGCTGGACTGTGCTCTATAAAAAAGGCTGCTGTCTCAGACTGCATGGGGGCCTCGTGGAAGACCATCAATGACGCCGGAGGAAGATCACCGACCTCGTGAAGAGACCACTGAAGATTCCGTGTGCGATCAACGAAGACCCCAGAAGCACAGACCCCTGGGACGCTGCGGATCCATGGTGGTGACTGTCTGCTCTCTTCTATCCGGACCTCTCGCTTTATTTCTTATCTTTCCTTTCTTCCTTTCCTACCACTGCTTTCTCTCTTTCCCCCGAACAATTAATAAACGGGTAGACTTACGACATCTGACCTCGTTTGTGTCTTGATCTCACTCGAAGGGATCGAACCTGAAACAAGAGGTTGGTCTAGCTGCCCCTAGCTTCCCAGCCTCGCCTGAGGTCGGCTAGAAAGCAAGGGGGCCTTCCTCTCATCCAAACAGAATTGGATCGTAACACCATAATTAACAATTTCCCATTATTTTTTCTGTGCATGTCTGGGGAAGGTGACCACAAAATCAGTAATTGGCTCCCCCAGGAAACAGGCTTTCATAAATAGCCTGGCTGTTGCCAAGCCTTCCCTGTGCACCCCCAGCCACCCCTGGTACTTTGTCAGGGCTTGGCAGTATTGCCCGGGCTGCAAAGCAAAACCTTCAGGCCTTTGACAGGCACCAGCAGTGGCCAGGGAGGAAGGATGCAGCGGCCCTGGGCTGCTCCTGGTGGCCCCCACAGCCTCCCACCCACCGGGCTGGTGGGTGGTAGGATAACATGAGCAGCATTTTGAAAGGTAATTCTTGCATCATTCTCGATTTCAACCTGGATAGGAATGTAAAGAAATGTAAACCAGCATCATCAATCACGCAGGAGTTATGTGCAACAGACTGTGCAATAAGTATTTGTGGCGGTTAAATTATTAAAGTGGAATTACTGCAATTATTGAAGAGTAAATGTCTCTGCAATGATTATAGGGCTGACGCAGCCCTCCTGGAGAGCGGCCATCACCTGTGCAACATCTGCGTGCCGTCCCGTGGTGGTGGCTGCTCGTCCCACCCAGGCCGGCGGGCAGCGGCTCTGCAGGTTTTGTGTGTTGGGCTGCAGCTGGCGGTACCGATGCCCAGGGAGCCAGAGCTGCACTGACCGGTGGGGAGCAAGGCAAACACCCACCTCCTGCCTTCGCCCACGGGAGATGCGTCCCGTCTCACCTGCCTGCATGGCCTGGGTGGGCGAGGGTGCTGCTGGAAGCCCTTTTGTACCCGCATACATTCTGGGAGAGCTGCACTCACTGAAACAGGTAAACAACCGTGAGATTAGATTATTAACAGAAAGATTAATTGCACCATCCCCACATGTGTGGGCTCTTGCTCTAAGCCATGACGAACCCCGCAAGGGGCAGGGTGCACCCCCCCATCCTCCAACACTCATGCAGTGCTTGTGTAGGGATACCCAGATGTGGGCAGCCAGATTTGACAGACAGACAGAGAGAGAGAGACAGAGGCACAGCAGCCACCCCCCGGGCGCAGGTGACGCCGGCCTCCTCCCCATCGTGGGCGGGCACTGGCGCCCGCCGGCCAATCACCACCGCGGGGGGGCGTGGCCGGGGAGCGCGGGCGGAAGATGGCGGACGGCGGCGGGCGCGCGTGGCGGTTGCTCGGTTACTGGGGGCGGCCCCTGAGGGCAGCCGGGCGGTAACGGCCGCTGTCTCCCGCAGGCTGAGGAGAGGAAGGTGGACTGGCGGCGCTGGAAGCAGGAGAGTAAGGCAGGGCCCCCGCGGGGGCTAGGGGCGGGCAGGCAAACTGGGGCGCAGCCGCGGAGGAGCTCGGCGAGGCCCTCGGCCCGGGAGGATCCGTCCCGGAGCGCTCCGTGCCCCGGCGGGGCCCTCACCGCGGCGTCCAGGCCCGCGGCCCTCGTGCCGTGCCCCCCCCACCCCCCCGCCAGCCGCCCTGAGGGCTCAGGGCTCGTTGTTTAAAGCGAGATGGTCTGCTCCCTTCCAGGGAAAGCAGAGAAGAAAAAATGGAAGGAAATGAAGCTACTGAAGAAACTGGAGAAACAGCGGATGCGGGAGCTGGCAGAAAAACAAGTGGAGAAGCAGGAGGAGCAGATGGAAGACAAAGGGTGATGCTGTGACCCGGTGCAGAGGCCTGGGTTGAAAGAGCTGAGAGAGCTTGGTCAATAAAAGTCAGTCAGTTTTCCATATCGATAGGAAAGGTGATGCTCAGCTTCATAGATCTGATACAGATCAATCCACACGTGCAAGCAGGCATGGACACAATGCAGTGAGCACTGCACACAAGACCTGTCTTACGAGAAAACCTGTGACTAAAATCTAAGGAACAGGTTGCTTTTTTCTCTCGCCACAACTGCAGTTGTAGTAAATAAAATGCTGTACGTGCAGCTGTCACGCTGTGGTGCTGTCCTGATCACACTCTCTTCCCCAGGGCGTCACTACACGCTGAGCGTAGCCCTGCCTGGCTCTATCTTGAACAATGCCCAGTCACTGGAGCTGCGGACATACCTCGCTGGACAGATTGCTCGGGCCTGTGCCATCTTCTGTGTGGATGAGATCATAGTGTTTGACGAGCATGGAGAAGATGTAAAGTAAGGAGGAACCATCTTGTTATGTAGAAAGTGTTTCTTCTCTGCTTTCTGTTTCTTCAATCTTTTATTAAGCTAAGACCAGGAAGGAACTGTGTGTACCTCAAGCAAACGTTTGAGTTCCTCTCAATTACAGGGACCCCTGTACCACTGGGCAAAGATGTTGACTTAACTGCCCTGGCAACTAGGATCATTTATCCCAGCACGGGGGTAACAAAGCAGCAGGAGGTCCAGTTCCCCTGTACTCTTAGATCTTGCTGTGGAAGGACAGGATGTGCCTATATCCTTATAGAAGATGAATTGCTGTCCTTCAGCTTTTCAACCTGGACTTGTATCTCTGTTAACTGGCCAAGCCATGTAGCATCCAGCTCGGTAGCATCCATCTGCCAGCTTGTGTCAATACAGAAAGATGAAAAACAAAACTGAAAAAGATACTTGGCTTACAGAGAGAGTTCCAAATACGATTTGTCAACAGTCTCTACCTCTGCTCCAGATAGCCCTCTTATAAAGCAGCCCATTTATTTCTTAGGGGTGGAGGCTGCTACTATTTTCAGATGGCAAGGCTTCAGCAGCAAGACTTGGTCTTCTGGAGACCTGGCCATTTGGGGCTGTGCAGTCTCATGCTGAGTTCAGAGGCTGCTCTCTTTCTCTTTCAGGACTGTGGAGGGGGACTTTGAAGGAATTGGGAGGAGAGGCAAGGCTTGTGTGCAGCTGGCTCGGATCCTGCAGTACTTGGAGTGCCCTCAGTAAGTCCACCGTGGTCAGACTGTGCATTAGATTTGCAACAGAACTGACTACCATGGGTATCCCATGCTAGAGGCTATGGGAGCAGGAGGCAAATTCTGTTTATGTCGCATAATAATGCAGGAACACAAGATCTAGTTGTTTCATGTGTCTGGTTCAGGAATTTAACTAAAAGAGCAGTGATTGCAGGATACAACCTGCATGATACATTAGAGGTAGATCAGGGATTTGAGGGAGCTAAGCATACCGTTCTCTGTACTCAGGTCCTTTGAGCCAGAACAGGGCTAGAATTGATGGTTGGATTCCTTAGAAGCAACTGCTTTCACATTTGAACCTTCTCTGATAACAGGTACTTGAGGAAATCCTTTTTTCCAAAACATGAGGATCTGCAGTTTGCAGGTAATGATTCAGTTGTTTCTGTCCCGATCTGCTGGCTCCTCCTTCCTGAGCTCTGGCTCGTGTTTTGCATGGCATGCCCAGAATTGAAAAACTTTTCCCCACTTTAGAGCGCAGGTGAGGTATGTGCATGGTGTGCTGGACCAGAGAGGGAGGGGGCAGCGGAGCAGTTGTACTTAGACCTGTGTTCCCACAGTTTCTGTCCTCTCCTTAGCAGTTGCTTTCCTCTGTGCTGTTCTAGGGCTGCTCAACCCCCTGGACAGCCCCCACCACATGCGGATGGATGAGGATTCAGAGTACCGAGAAGGCGTAGTGTTGGACCGGCCAACTAAGCCAGGCAGAGGCTCTTTTGTTAACTGTGGGATGAGGAAGGTACGTCTGTTACCCACAGATCCCAAAACAATTTCTCCTTTCTCTCTGGCAGATTTGAAGCAGGCAAGGTAGGTACTGCTGAGTTTCAGAAGGCCATAGCGGGCTGGCATGGGGTCTAATGCTGTTGCTGTCTTGTCCCTTCTGGCTGGCCCATTCCAGCACGTCATTGCTTCACTGCTGGAGTTGAACCTTTGAGCAGCAAAATAAGTCTCAGACTGCTGACCCAAGCCACCCTGAGCCTGCTCTGTACTGCATGAACCACACAAACCCTGATTGCAGAGTTCCTCATTCCAGCTCCAGCCCAGAACAGACCCCCCCATTTCCTCAGAAGGCTCCCTTCCTTCCCCACCTTCCCTAGTGCTTCTAGAATATCTGACATTGATGGTGACACTTCACTGCAGGAGGTGCAGATTGACAGACAGCTGAATCCTGGTCTGCGAGTCACTGTGCGCCTGGAGGAACCCCAGAAGCCAGGTAATGCACTGCTCCGATAGCATCGGTAACCTTCAGTCCTGCAGGAGTTGGTCCTTCCATACGACATCCTGCAGATTACTAATGTTTGAAGGTACCCAACAGCTCTGCATGTTCCCTTCACTCCACACAATTTTAACAACCTTACCATACATCCCTAGTCAACTGGAAAGAACCATTAGCCCTTTGTCCAATAAACATCCCAAACATAATTGCATGCTTTCCAGAATGCACTCAAAAGGGCAGTTCTTGGTTGTGCACCAAGTCAGTGCCCTGCCCCAAGAGAAACTGCCGTATGTGGCTGGTCAAATCCCGCTCTTGCCAGGAGATCACAGGCATTGTCAATCTCTTTGCTTCCCTTTCAGAAGCTAAAGTGCGGAAAGGCACTGTGGTGTCCTCACATCACCCTCGGACAGTCTCAGGCTTGTACTGGGGTTACAGCGTCCGCCTTGCCTCCTGCCTGAGTAAGTATTTGCAGGGGTACTCTGTTCTCTGCCATGTCTTTGCCTGAGCTTCCACACCAATTTCAGGCCTACTGGCTGCACAGCTGCAGCACGTTAACATGTCTTTCTTTGAAATCTCTTTTGTCTCAAAGGCAGCTTAGCAGCCATGTGGCAATCTAAATTTAAGGGCTAAAGCTAGTGAATCACCCCAGTCACCCACCAGTACTCTGGTCTGTACTTCCCCTCATCATTGCACCAGATGTCCACGTTGTAGCAGGAGGCAAGAGCTGGTGCTCACCATGTCCAGCCAGTACATCTCTATTTCCATGACAACTACATCCCACTCATTTACATCAAAGCCAGCAGTGACATTTGAGCTCAAGAGCCCTGCAAAATCCTTTTCCTGTCTTCTAACTGATTGGACCTCCTAGGAAAATTGCAAGCCATTAGTCAAGGAATGGCTCCTAGCACCTGTTTGAGCTTTGAAGAAAAGGTGTTGCAGTTGAGAAGGGTGCCAGAGACTCCTTGCAGCAAGGGAATTGTGTAGGAAATCATTCTTCTGTCTCCTGATGCACTACTGGCACTGAAAAGCAATTCCTTCTGCTGCTGCCACTCGCCTGTGGAGCGTTTCAGGCCTGCCCAGAAGGCGCGCAGCATGGGAGAGGGCACATGAATAACCCCGTGTTGTGTTTGTTTCCCAGGTGCTGTCTTTTCAGAGTCCCCATTCAAGGAAGGCTATGATCTCTCTATTGGGACCTCAGAGCGGGGCAGCTCCGTGGACCAGGCCACTCTTCCCTCCTTCAGGTTTGTGTCCTGCCTGCTTGGCCCCACTCAGAGCCCCCACAGAGGCCTGGTGCAGGCAGCAGAGCTGCACTGTGGTCTTGGTGTTCTCCCAGGCAGGAACATTCGTAGATACAAGTGCAAGACTTGCCTCTGGGCTCCCTCCTGTGCTCTGCTGCTTCCCTTTTGCACCAACATGCATGCCTTTGCATGACAGAAGCTGGGGGAAGTATGCCAGGACAACGCAAATTCCTTTCCTGTTTCTCTGGAGTTGGTAGCAGGGACTGTTGCAGTGGCCAAGTGCTGTGGGACTTTGTTAGGGAAGCAGTTGCATTGGGCAGACCCAGATACCTGAACAAAAAAGATGAGTGCTTTTTGCAGATAAAGTTAAGAGAACTGTTCTTAACAGTTCTTAACCCACTTGAAGGCTCAAGGCACATGAGCAGCTCTCTATGTAAAGCTTGTAGCATCTGCCTTGGTACAGGGGTAGGAGGCAGCCTCCTTTCCCACCCTGTCCCTGTGCTCTCCACCAGGCATGCCCTTGTTGTGTTTGGAGGTCTTGAGGGCTTGGAGGCTGGGGTTGATGTGGACCCAAACCTGGAGGTCACTGATCCAAGCGTCTTGTTTGACTTCTACCTGAACACCTGTCCCAGCCAAGGCAGCAGAACCATCCGGACAGAGGTAGGGCAGGTGGCTAATGGTGTGGTGGGGCACGACACCTGCGTGCAGGGTGTGGTGCTGCGTTTCTTCCTCTGCCAGTGACACATGTGGCCCATGTGTTGTTCCCCATGGTGATGCCTCAGTAATGAGCAGCTGGCTTGCCTGGTGCTCCTTAGAGAACAGCGGTTCTGACTGCCGCCTGGGTCTGTTCCAGGAAGCACTGCTGATCTCCCTGTCTGCGCTGAGACCCCACATCGATGAGGCTGTGAAGACATCCAGCAACAGCCAAGGGAAGGAAAACCACTGACCTTGCCATCAGCTGAGGACTGCCTTGGGGAAGTGGCTGTTCAAAGGCAGGGTGCTGGGCAAATCACTCCAAGAGCCTGGCAGGGCCAAGACACAGCGTGACTAGAGCTGGCAGCGCTGCTCAACCGGGCATCTGGCTGGGACCAAGTCTTTGCCCTCCTGCCTGCGTGGTCCAGCCAAGGGCTGGTTGCTGCCTCTCAGCAGCTGGGACAAGCCTGGCAGCAGACTGGGTCTCAGTAATTCAGATATCTGGGGAATAAAGCAGTACAGAACCTCAGCTGCCTTGAAGTCTGTATGTGAGTGTCTTGGTGCAGAGGATGGGCACTTGGTGTCCAAGAGATCCTGCACGCTCAGTGCCTCTGGAGCCATGTGGCCTTCAGATTTAAAAGGAAGTCAAAACTTAATCTTTATGCCAAGAAACTGTTCCTGTCTCCGTTAGCCTGACTTCCCCCAGCCCGTGTTTCAACTCCAAGGCTTCATCCTTCCCAACAGCAGGAAAGGCTGGAGCCTCAGCTGGGCCTCAGCACTAAAGCACATCAGCATAGCTCGTTACAGTTTGGCTTCATCTATCAAGCCTTAAGCTCTGCCTACAGTGAGCTCAAACAGGAAAGCAGCTGGAGAAGTTGGCTCTGTCCTCCCCCCTCCTGCTGAGATACTCAGAGCTTTGGTAAGAGCAGGTAAGAACCAATACTGCAGGTGTTCAAAGCTTTACTGCTAAAACCATCTTCTAAAAGAAAACAATTATACAATCCTTTGGCCACAAAAAGCCAGGAACTTCTCTCCCTGTGCACACATCTTACTCCTGTTCTCTGCTAAATAGCAGAAATTAAGTAACTTCCCTTTGTGTCTTAATGAACCACAACACAAATCAAATGGAACAATTACAGGGGTACGCACTATGGTGTCAAGTGCCTGGGAGACTTCTGCAGGACCTGCCCTTGAGACCTGCGTGTGTTTCACTGTTATGCAAAACAAGGGGAAGGGTAAAGCGAAGCATTGGTTTCATTCTTATTTCTCACATTTAAAAATCACACAAGGAACTATTAATCCATGGGCAACTGCTGTCAGTCCCTTGCCAGGGGTTACCTGGATTTGTTTAGTTGGGGTTCAACGCTTGCTGCCAGCTGTGATGGCTTTCAAGTTACTCGTTCTCTTCAAGATGTTTGGGACAAAGAGGAGCCCCGAGGCTCGCTCGATGCTCTCAATGGGAACCAGGAACCGTTCCAGGGGGATTTTCTCATCCACAGGGCTGTTGGGCATCACGTATGAGCGCAACTCAATCTCCCCGCTCTCCTTTTCCAAGATGAGCACCTTGAAGAAATGGGTGGGGACGGCCACGTTGTTCTTCCCAATCACCTGGTACTTGACGTACATCTTCCCATCAGCCTCCATCCTGCACCAACAGCAACGTCCCATGTTACCTCCTAGTCTGGTGCCAGATCCATCCCCTCAGCCCTCCATGCACACCCCAAAGTGAGCCCCCACCTCGCAGCATGGCAGGGAGCATAAACATTGCCGAAACAGAG
This sequence comes from Gorsachius magnificus, assembly GCA_034008185.1. Taxonomy (NCBI): domain Eukaryota; kingdom Metazoa; phylum Chordata; class Aves; order Pelecaniformes; family Ardeidae; genus Gorsachius; species Gorsachius magnificus. The sequence continues at coordinate 6,729,770 of CM067094.1, forward strand.
GCTACGTGACACTGTGAGGCTGAGCTGTGTATTGGGTCTGTTCCCCCAAATCCCTTCCCTGCTCTCTCCCTTTAACAGCCTTTCCAAGCTATTTTCTGCTTCTGCAGAGATCTCAACATGAGACAGCAACTCTTTAGTGCTACATGAAGGTCTTTGCAAATAAAGTCATGCTCTTAAGTGGAGAAATAGTTCACTAAATAAAACCTAGAAGGTTTACTCTGCAGGGAAGGGGTCCGCAGTCTAATCTGTTAATCTAATAATCTAGTAACCTACTACTACTAGATTGTCAAGGATTGCAAACAAAAGCAACTCTGTTATGTTGTAGCTCAAGAAACCCACCTTTACTCAGGAAATAATTAACTGAACGGGAAATACACAAACTAATCCTAATCCTAATCCTAAAAAAGTACCCTTCCACAGAACCTCTGCATACAGCTGGTCTCACCCACTGGGCGGGGCCTTAGCAGATCCCTCCCATTTGGGAGCAGCTGGGAAGCTGCACCCCCTCAGCCTGCGTTCCTTTCCAGCACAATGCCTCTTTTGAGCTCGGTCCCAGCTTGGCTCTCATGTTTACCTGGGCAGGTAAAGGGGTCCTGTGCAGACATAGACGTTCTTGTTGTTCCTTGCCAAGCTTCTGCTGTACTTTTCAAGGTTATTCCAGGCATTCTGGTTTAAATGAGGATTCTAGAAACACAACCAGAGCAACACAGACAGCAAAATTAGTCGTGGGGGAATTTCTTCACTATTCAGAGTAATAACACTCCTCTTTTCTGTAAGATGTTTTGCAGAGCCCCAGGTGCTTTCTGGAGATCTCCACTATCGCCTCCACTCTGGATGCTGCATACGGTGAGGTCCTGGTTTGCACATCCAGGAACAGAACCCATTCGCCTCAGGCCATGATTTTTGCAAGCATCTGTCCACCTGCAATGAGCTGCACTGAACAACATCTCTCACAGATTGAGAGGAGCACGCAGGCAGGCACGTTTACAGGATCACTACTGTTAAGTTTAGCAGGAAAATATGGCACCCCCGAGTGAATTTGGTCACTTTGGTCCCTCTCTGCCTGAACCGCTAATGGGGACAAACACACGGAAGCGCCAGAGACGCTCCGAGGTGGATTCCAGCAGGGAGCAGCCTCTGCCCTTGACCAGAGACAGCTCCGGCTTCCCCCCTCCACCCGCGGCGGGCGGGGCGAGTCTCCCTGCGGGCCCCCGGGGCTGCGCGGAGCCGGTGCCCGCGGCGGGTCCTACCTGCGGGGCGACGTTGCTGAGGTAGAAGGTGTCCCGCATGGCTTTCTGGCTCCACTTGTGGTTGGCGGCGGCGGCCAGGTGCCCGCGGTCGAAGCCGCTGCCGCGGTAGTCGGCGTTGGTGGCGCGGTGGTACTCGTGCACCGAGTCGTCCTCCTGGAAGTCGCAGGCGGCGCGGTCGGAGGCGCCGCTGAGCGCCTCCCGGTTGAGCTGCTCGATGACCCAGAGCGCGCTGCGGCTCCGCGGGTCGTAGCACAGCACGTAGGACTCGCGGCTCCGCAGCTGCGCCAGCCCGGGCAGCCCGTACTTGGTCAGCTCGGCCGGCCCGGAGCCCGGCAGCGCCGGCGGACCGGCCGCCGCCACGACGGGCACGACGGGCAGGCGGCCCAGCAGCCCCCCCCCCCGGGCCCGGGCGGTGAGGGCCGCCCCCAGCCCCGCGCCCAGGGCCGCAGCCCCGCTGGCCGTGCGCTGCGCCGCAGCGCGGCCGCCGCTTAAAGGGGCCGCGGCCTTCCCGGAGCGGCCGCTCCCTGCCACGGCGCCAGCCCGGAGCATGGCCCCTTTAAGGGCGAGAGGGCGCCGCGGCGCCCAGCGCCCCCGGGCAGGCCCGGACCCGCCGGCTGCGACAGAAGCGGCTGCGGTGTGTGAAGAAACCATTTTATTAGGACAAACGAGAGAACAGCATTAAACGAGAGGCCCGGAGGCCACGAGAGGGGCTCGCAGTACAACAATAAAGAGCGGAGCGGTCAGCGAGGCGGCGCGGGGGGCTCCCGCGCTCCCCCCGGCCGGACACGACGCGACCTCCCGGCAGGGTCCGGCCCGGCCGCTGCAGAGCCCCAGCCCCGCCAGCCCACCCGCGGGGCCGCTCTCCCCCCCCCGAGAGCAGCGTGACCTTTGCGGTGTTTTTCTCCGAGAAAAGCCACCGCTCCCCCGGGCTGGCCCCGCTCCCGCCCGCACCGCGCAGCGAGGTCGGCAAGGGCAAAGCAAAACCGCCTGGCCAAAGAGCAGACAGCGAGGGAGAGGGGCTAGCGTATACACACCCTGCTTGCCACGGCTTCCCGCTGCTGCTCGGGCGCTTGGTTCCCCCCAGCCGCTATCAGGACATGTAGAAATACCGAGGTCAGCCCCGGAGCAGCGTTCACTCCAAGCTCAACACAGTGGGCGAGTCGCATCACCAACAGGAGACATTTGCACAAAGCCACCCTAACTAAACATTAAAGGAAGCATTATAAAAATAGTGTTTAAAAAGCATAAAAGAGGGAGTGTTATAGGGATGAAGTGTTCTCTATACCCTGTTCTGGCAAGTCTTCCCAGACAAGGTTAAACAAACAAACAAAAAAAAAAAGGTTATTTGTTCCTGTCTTTCAGGGAAAGGGCATTTTAGAAGAGTGTTCCAAATCGCTAAAACAAAGTCACAGACACTCATTAAGGAAAAACAGCCGTTGCTTTCCCAAACACCCAAACTCCCCCAAAGCAAATTCCTGGCCTTCATTCCGCTCACTGCCAAAGTGTGAATAATTCTAGGTTAGGTCACAACATTCAAACTCAGTGTTCTGACAGACCACCATCAACAACCTGACCTCTACCATCCTGTTGGTTCTACCTCATTGGCAACACCACAAAGTTTCCTGAAGCCTGAATCACAGCGAGGTGCAGGCAGAGCAGACCTCTTCCTCCCACAGAAGGTTCATCTCTCCCCACATCCAGCACGATGTCCTGCTTCTTCTCCCAGTTGAAGATAGCCTGCAAGGAATGTGTTGTAAGAGCTATTTAAACATCCTCTGTTTAGGCCCCCATGAAGCAAGGGGTCCCCAAGGCACCCCAGACTAACACCTCCCAAGCCAAAGAACTGCCACTTCATCCAACCTCACTGCTCCTGCAGATCAGGATTGATAGAAATCAGAGGTAGAAATGTCTCAAGGGTGGAGCAGTTGTTACTTGGCCACACAAGCATGGAACCACCAGTTAAATACCACCCGACTTCAACAAAACAAAGAAAAAAATTACCAAAAGCCAAGGAATGAAGCCAAGGAAACTCATGAGGAGATTCAAAAGCTGGTAACAAGACTTTCTTTCTCCCCTCAGAAAATCTGGTTTTGCTCTTAAAGAAAGGAGTAAGTCTTGGAATAAAGAAATGGATGTCCCAAGTCATTGAAAAGCACACCTCCTTTTAACAGCCCTTTTCAACAGTGGGACAGAAGTCCTGCCACATGGGAAGGGACAAGGAGGGACATAAAACAGCTTCTCATGTAGGTACCAGCCTGTCTGGGTGTATCAAAGTTGTTACAAGTTCTCCGCAAAGAACAACTCAATCAGTTTAGCAGCCATAGTCTGGATAAAGCTAGAGAATTTATCTCAGAGAACCTTTCCATCAGCCAAAGCTCTCATTGCATCCCATTAAACCACTGCAGACTCCTTTTAAAAGCATTCACCATCACTCTCTAAAGTAAGACAGCACAATATAAGCCCTTTGGCACCTAGGAAGGGAGGAGACAGCATGTGACACCTGTACCGAGACAGCCACCTGCACTGCTACTTCAGCAGCCACCTCCCCGGTGTGTTCCCCGAGTGTTTGTAATGCTCCAGGCCACTGCAGGAGAGCAACCTCAGGGCCCAAACGCTACTCTGAAAACAAGCAGAAGTTAATCTACAAGTAATGCTTTAATCCTGATTTGCCTGCTGCCTTCTCCGATTATTTTAAGGACACTCTTAGCTATTCGGAGCAGGAACCCTCATGGATGCTCCTGTTATCAGTGAAAAATACAGCATAAGGGAACCCTGCACTTGCCAGGGGGACCCAAAATGGACAGCCCAGGTATTTGGGGAGGTGCAAGCAGAGCTTGTACATGGAATGTGAGAGGGCTACAGCAGTATTTAGAACAGTTCTGAGGCAAAAGTGTTTGGAGGAGGTCCAGCTGTGCCTAAGATTTTGACCCTCCAGTTCCACATTTGTGCCTACCAGCTAGCAGTTTGGCTGTATGAGGTCTGACTACTGGCCTCTCTAGTGCAGGGTGCCCAAAAGCTGAGACTATGAGACCACCTGGAATAGCTCAGCAGTCGATACAAAGCAGGAAGAATATCCATCCAGTGGTTAGAGCAGACAGGATGCTTCATCACGCAGCTGTCCTGGCCTATCAGTTCCATATTTCTTGGAGGAAAACTCTACCCTCTAGAAAGGATTGCAGCAGAGAGGAATATTGTTAGCCACAAGTATTAATTACAGATTGGTTTAGTCTTCAGTTGCGCTTGCTGCACCACAGCAGCAACACCTGGCTGCACCAGTGCCACTTGAACATCATCTAAAGAGACAGAGATTGCTTGGGATTGCCGTTAAGAACATAGCTGCATGCATCAACCTGTCCTCCAGTCTCCCCACCCACCCTTGTGAGAATTACAGTAGCCTGTAAAGAACTGGCCTTCAGTGAAGGAAATAACACTAGTAAAAAAGCTGAAGGCTGACAACATCCCTCAGGCTAGGGTGATTCTAGGCCATCAGCAGCTTAAGCAGATCTTACAAAGACGACTGACCTTTAACAAATCAATACCCATAAATACCGAAAACTGCAGTGTCAAACAGCTATGCAGAGGTGAGCCAGCACAGCACAGAAAGAAAAGGAAAAGCACGCTGGATTAGTGTTCACTCAAGATCTTCTGCACAACCCAAGACACCTGAGTGCTGGCAGTTTCTCTCTTTGAGGATTACAGTTTCTGATCAGCTTGACACAGCTGGCAGGTTAGCAGTTCTCTCCAAAGTTGGTCTTAGTTGATGTTCACCTGAGCCAGCTCCACTGTACTTGAAATGCAGCAGTTTCCCTCTCAGGAGGACGAGTGTCCAACTTGGGACTGTGACTCCAACAGGACCGGTACACAGAGAAGTGGATCACCCCCAGCAGTCAGCTAATGACAAATGCTTGTATGCCCACTGGATTGCACCAGAAAAGGACTCTTAATTGTAGGTCAGACCTGTACCACATCCCATGTCCCTTCCTGACAAGAAGTACTATGAGACAGTATCAAGGTTACTGTGACCAGAGCTTACGCAGGGTAATATTAAGCAAGCCACTGAGGCAGAAAACCCCAGTGCCATGCCTGTATAAGCCCCTAAATACAGCAGTCTTCATTGCAAATGACCAGATGCCAATTTCTTGTATTTCAGAATCCTGATTGTAGCTGATATACTCCAGTTCAGAGCCAGGAAAGCAGCTTGAGGCCTTCCTGCAGCAACAAGCTCCTGCTCTAAGGCTGTGTGTAATAAGGCTTGACTTCAAACTACACTTCACTCATTGATTAAAACCACCACAGTCTTGCTTTCAAAGAGGCCTTGTTGGTAAGGTGATTCTGGATTCAGGCAGTTTCAGTGCACAAAGTTGCCAACTGCAATGGTGTCCTCCCATCTCAGCTTCTCAAGGTCTCTTCTCCAGGCAAAGGCGTCCAAACTGCAAGATATCAGATGACAGTCACCAGAAACTGATGCAATCATCTTCACTGCACACCCCAGGGATGGCCAAGCACAGACACAAGGGAGAAGAATCCAGAAGCTACTTGGATGGCAGGGTGTGTGACTTCATTGGGATACATTCTGTTCACAGGAGGAAGATCCTTCTGTACTCACCCACCAAAATCCACTGGACTCAGCTGTCCCTTTGCCATCAGAAGTTACTCCATGTGTTACTTCCATGATACAGGAGTCCATCCCTTTAGGGATATGCAGACAGATGGGTTTCTTTCTCCCCAAATTTAAAGTTATTAAAAAAAGATACAAAGAACTGCTTTTGGCAGCATAGAGGCATTTGAGATTTGAAAAAAATCTGGAGTGCAGGACCCAAGTAGATGGGGAAGTAATCAGTCCTCGAGCTAATAAATAGAGCAGAAGGAAGTCTTCAAGGTGGCCAGTAGCCCAAACACAAAACCTGAAGTCCTGCAGAGACCACTGGGAGTTTTAATGCACCACACTGCATAGGGGCACCTCCTGGGATCCGCTGCCATACAGTTTCTCTGACACCTTTTGTTAGGCTCACAGACTATTTGGAATCTTGAAGTTCCTTTGCCTTCTTCAAAATCAGGTGAACATCAGAGATAGGATAATCCTATGGAAACAAAGTGATGTAAGTGACTACTTAGCATTTCTTGTACACATCGTTTCACTTAAGCAGGGCAAACCTTGACAACAGCATTCTTTGCCTGTTACAGCAAGCAGCCACATTCAGTTACTCCCCTAACAGCTAACAATTTCCTGTTTTGTAACTGATCAAGCCTCAATACCCTTCAAGAAGGTTTTCCTTAATTTGCCCTCCAAGGGTACAGTAAGCTGGCCTGCTACAAGGGCTATCTTCATGCCAGAAAGCCTTATCAGAGCCAGTACCTTGCACAGCCCAAAGCAGGAACTGGCAGAATCGGAGATACCCTACTATTCAGTGCAGGTGTTTTCAACCTTGGGCTCTCACAGATCTCAGAACTAAACAAATGCCTCTGGCCAATAAATTTAACACTGTTACACAGGGTTTCACATCTTTTCTGGAAAATATTTGGGGTTTTGCAAACCAAAAGACATTAAGACCCTCTAGTCTATGGCAATTTCTCTGTAGGCTAGAATGGGTGCACAAGCAAAAGATTCGCACTTCCAGTAATGAGCACGCTGTAAGATCCCTTAAGATTTTTCTGCATACAAACATCAGAAATCTGGTACTTCTCTTCAGCCAGGCATATCCTCTCTCATACCCTCACCCTCTCTCACAGTACTATTTTAAGACTCGTATTGCTTCCTATGCCCACTATGTTTAATCCTTACCTGTAGCAGCCTCATGTTCAGAGTGAAGTCTCCTTCCAGCAACTGATCCCGGATTAGTCTGAAAGATGGAAATTATTCCAGCTACCTTTGACTCTTTATAGAGGAACTTTAAAAACAGACTACACTGTGCCTTTATTGAAAACACTTTTGAAAACACTTTTGGTACCATTGTAACAAGTGGCTATAACCTATTCACCAGATAACACATGCCTACAGAAGACTCCTGGACCCGCGGATGTAGGAAAAGGAGGGAAGGAGAAGAGCAGGAAGGCTACCTATGTACTTACGTCAACATGGCACAACAGACGAGCAGAAGAAAATCAAAGCGTTTATCATCAGCAAAGAGGGAGTCCCAGATACGGATGACATCTGGCAGTAGGAACTCTTGGGACAAGAGCAGCGTCAACCAGCGGAAGGCAAAGAATTGGGGTTTGATGTTCTGTTCTTGCTGTTAGACAGGCACCAGGCAAAGAATGAATACGTGCTCTCGGCCAGTTCCCTACGAGTAAGAGATGCACCCCATGTTTCCATCCCCATCTCCACCCTGATATAGCTGTAAGCTGCCAACTCGTACTGCAACATTAGCAAGCCCACTGCCTCCTTCGAAGACTCTCACATTCAAGCTAGACTGAGAGAGATTTTCTGTGCAGCCATGCTCCATGTCCACAATAAAGCCAGAAAATGCTCCTCTGTCCACAATACGGAGTAAAGGAAGCTTTTCTGCCCAAAGGCACTATTTGTGTTAGTTCTGTTAAACTTTCCAAGTAATTTTAATGTTCCCATTTGAACAGCATTTTATCTGCAAAGCCACAGCCCTCCCCCTCTAGCAGAGGCACTGTTTTGTCAGGATTTCCTCTCCTTTCCAGAAGCCCTGTATTTATCAAAAGGTTTACTATTCACAAAAGAAACAAAGATGGAACAAAGTTCACACTGATGGTCAGTAATATATAATGTAAGCACTTCTAGCCTAAAGCCTTCTTGTTTTCTGCTGTCAAATCCAAGGGACCATAAGTTTAATCAAGGTCAAACAAGTTCAGGATCCTGCTGCTGCATGGCCAAGACCATTTCCTGCCAGCCAAAGAGTAAGCAGTTTATTTTCTCCCTATTGAATCAACCACCAGCCAACACTGTTGGTTGTGTCACTGTGCTGACAAACCATATTTTAGATTATAAAATAAATATATCCTGATTTTTCTAAACACAAAAAAACCCCTGTGATTTGGTGAAAGTTGGAGTAACAAGAACAGCTTTCCCTTACAAATTCTCCTTGGACTTTCACACCAAATGGGCTCTAAGACCTGAAGACGTTTTCAACAAAAGCTGCCTTCTATGCGTTCTACAAAACCTATACATCAACCCAAGATACTCTGAGACCCCTGGATGAAGGAGAATGATAGAATTAGGTGGGTGGGATCGTCCGGCTTGCTAGATTTCAGTTTACTTCTGGAATGATCTCCACGCAGGTTAAGTTAGTGCTGTCAGGGCAGCCAGGGACAACAGAAGTGTGTGTGTGGAGTGGGGGCTGGCTTTTATTTTGTTCTTAAAGACAGAGACACAATTCCTGTAACCTCAAATTCCTAGGAACTCTACAGCAAAACTCATGTTTGCCCAATGACTAGAAGAGAGCAAAAACTCCAGCTCCGACTAGGCCTCAGCTCAGGTGACCAGGGATCATGGCCAAGTCACTTCAGACTCACAGCTGGCAGCTTTGCAACAACTATTGCTTGCTTTCACAGGCAGGCAGGGGAGGAAAGCCTTGCTGTGTCAGCTCGTTCTAGTCTTACTCCAAGGAGTTGTTTCAGCTCATAGATAAGAGAGCCTCTATTCCCTACAGGCAAAACCCTTCACACACTTTCAACCTTTCTATTCAAGCACAGTAACAGTTTAACAAAATAGGTTGACATTTAAATGCACTATTAAGCTTCACTCCTCGCATTCCAACAGACTCAGAAAAACACGTAGCTCCTCACCAGTTTCAAATACAGCTCCACATCTTTTTCCTTCAGGGTGGAGTAGACCTTCTCCATTTTGTAGGTAATACCACACTGAGAATCATCCAGACTCTTAATGAAGTTGTCCCGAATTTCGGCCATTAGATTGGTAAAGCAGAAAAACGTGTCTGCTTCAGCATGTTCTGGGGGGAAAAAAAAAAAAAAAAAAAAAAAAAAAAAAAAAAAAGGGAGAATAGAAGAAGCATTGCTGACAGGCACACAGAATTACAACTGTTCTTGCTCCATAACGTGGTTGCTGTACTGGATTCAAGTAGTGTATCCCACAAAATCTTGACTTGCTTGGTCTGGGACAAGACCAGACACTTTTTTTTTTTTAAACTAGAAATATCTAGAGAGCCACTGCAAATACAGCCCCTGTGTGCAAAACAAGGTCTTCATGACATCGGGTCACAAACCAGTTATCTATGCCCAAGAACACCATCTGTTCCCCCCACCATCAGCACACACTGTTCAGGGCTCTGGTGAAGTAGAAGCAACTGGCAAAGTACTCCCATTCCATTCTTTTCTTGCCAGGTATATATGGTATGAGCAAACAAGAGCTTCTAAAGGGATTTTAAGTTTCAGGAAGTGCAACAGATCCATGCAAACCAAACAAAACCCCCTAAAAAATCCTCAGTTCCCATGTCCTCACCACTCACAGCCCAGTTTCTATCAATTTGCTGTGGTCCCCAAAACTCCTCATCTCGTTATATTTGGGTTTTGGCCCTGATCAGTCAAAACAGAGTTGTTTAAAGAGAGTCTTATTCCCAAAACATCTCTTTACACAAAGAGCATGCAGTACAACAGCCATTACTGAGCAGCCAAAAGAGTCTCTCACCTTTCCATTCACTGTTGGGATCTGTAGCAAAAGTGTAGTAAAGAGGCCCCACGATTTCATTCATCCCCTGAACGTATGCTATACCAGGGTTCAGCTTGGCATAGATGAACAGGATTCGCTCCACCACTTCCCAGTGAGCTTCACAGCCGTTGGGCAGAACTTCATACTCGCTCAGAGAATTAGGAGTTGTTTTAAGAGGGGAGCTCACCTGAAGAGCAAAGCAAGACTAAGACTGATTAAGGATAACCAGCTGGCACAGATAGTTTTGTACACATGACAAGCTTGGCCTTTAATATATAAAGCCTCCCCAAAAGATTTGGGCAGCTGATACCAAGCAGGCAGGTGTTCACATAAACCAAGACAAGTAACTGAGGAAGCACAAAGGCACTGAAGTCCTAGTGCTGGCTATCCCTGAACAAAGCAGTCTGTAATAACAGACAGTTCCCCTGAATCACCACGAGCCAATCCTATGCAGTACGAAACAACAGCAGTTCCACTTTGTTAGTAGTATGAGGAAAAGCATAAATCTGTTGTGGTAGCAAGCCACCTTCCCCAAGTGTGTGGCGCTTGTACTGTAACGCTCATGGAAGAGGAGAGACAACATACATTTCAGCAGATATCCAGCTCTTTTCCTAATTGCAGTTTTACAAGATCTAGTTCTGGAAGACTATGCAAATTTAACTTCAATAAACTGACCCTTCAGTGTTTCATTCCCCTACAGAAAGGCACATGTCACACATAAAATACTCGCATCTTCCACTCCAACTTCCACCAGAAGTCAGGAAAAAATAATCCTTAAAATTAAACACACCTATAATTCCCTACTGTCAGGCACGTTAACTGATTCTACAAAGCTGTCTAGCCAACAGAAGACACAGTACCTGCTGGGGTATTTGCTTAATTCAACCACACAAGCAGAGAGAGAAACAGAAAAAAGCCTGAGAAACACCCTTCCCCTTATCAGCTAAGAAGCTTTGCCCCATGGACAGTCCCCATCTAGATCTCACATTTGTAACCCCACTGCGGTTTCGCGCCACCGTCTGTGACTTGAGTGTAGTCTGCTCCACCCGCTTGCGCAGCGTCTCAAACTCATTTTGGGGGTCCAGGATTAAAAGGCAGGGGTAGTCTGTTGGGCGCTGGAAGAATGCCATATCAGGGTACAGCCTCCTAGGATGGACAGAGAAAGAAATCAGGCATAAGAAGAATTAAATACATGCCCCATGTTGAATGGGAGGCTCAGTTTAATATTAAACTTCATTTTCAAAGTACAAAGGTTTAACCAAACCACTCGGGTTCAGAAGCTCAAGTCAGTATGCCTCACGCACCTGACATCTTTGTCTATCTGGAGAAGCACTTCATTATCCTTGAAGTAAGTATTCCATCGACTGTCTGGGTTTGGATTGAGGGGCTAAAGAAATAAATAACAGGAACAGAACAAACATGTTTTACATGTAGCAAAATCCTCAGTAAATATACACTGATTTAACACTTCTGCTGTCCCTCTGTCATCTAGTACCAGCACACTCATAGCACATCAGGTTTAATTTTTTTCACTCACTAGCTACGTTTAGTGTTGTTCCTTCACACAGTGTGCAGGAAGTGGATCAGAGCTTGTGAAATGAATGAGCATGCAGGTTCACTTAGAGAGGCAGAAGCCAACATCTCTGATCCCTTTTTACCTGCCTCTTAATGATTTTGTTCCCAAATCAGCTATCGTGTCCCATGTCAACAAGATTCCCAATTGAAGCTCCAACCTGTACAACGGAGACGATCTTTGTACTTAGGGTAAGAGTTACCCACCCACACAGTACTTGGGCGTTGTGGTTTTTAGTTATAAGTATCCCCTCTATCTCAGCTCTGAGAAGGCTGATAAAGCACCACCATTATGCCCAGGAAAAAGGAAACATATTAATATGAACAGCCTATCCTATATCTGACCAGTTCTCCAATATGACAAGCTTAACTACCCCTCCACACACACTTTCCTCTCTCCAGATCAAGATCCATGCAAAGTTAACAACTAACCAAGACAAGGGGGGCATGTGGGAGGGTGGGAGAAAAAGGAGTAATGTTCCAAAATTCAAAGATCACCGTAGACTGCCAGCATGTGGAATGTTACAAACATGCTCACTTTGCAGCACCAAGGCCTCTAAAGATCACAGCAGCACAGATGACTCTATGCTAGCAGAGAAGTTAATGCTCAGGACAAGTCATAGAAGCAGTTGTATCATTTTACAGTCTCTTCTGATCAGTTACTTCATTCCCCCCCCTCAACACATACACTCTTAACAGCACTTTCAGAGAAGAAAAAAGCCAAGGGATGCAGGAAGTAGTCAATTAAAAAAAAAAGTCAGCAGTAGAACTATACATAAGTGAGTCTCTTGCCTACCACGCCACAGTCCAGCTTGACTCTCCTGTCTCTTATGTCCTCTGTTTAGAGTAGCCTCCTCTGAGTCCACCCATGGACCTGACTTCCCACATCTCTTTGCTAAAGGTATCTCTTGTGAACCTCTCCCTTTCCCTAGGAGACCTGGCCAGCTAGACCCAAAGGAGGGGAGAAGGTATTTGCATAGCTGAAAACAGCTCTCCTCAGAACTATTGGTGCTTTGCCAACAGTTCACAGTGAAGGCTACTAAGACACAAGTACCAGGCTGGTACCTAGGAACCATCCCTCCTGCTAGCAGGGTAAAGTTCTCTCAGTCCAAGAACAGAGCCAAGAGCAGCCCAGGGATCCAGGCTCCAGAACAACAGTTTATATCCCTGGGGAATCTTCTGCAACTCAAAGGCTTAACAGCACTTACGTGATCTTCTAAGGTCACATCTTCCCTTGAAACACCCAGGTTGGCTTTGGCAATCCCAGGCTGGATAATCATTTCCTTTAGGAACTGGGAATACAGATCCCTTAAGGAAGAAGAGAGGAATTTTCAATGAAGCAGAAGATTAAGTCAACATAAACACCCAGACTGAGTTCAGACAGATCTCTCTGTACCACCCTGCTCAGCCAAAAGCCATTTGATTTTATCTTCAGTCGAGTTCAGCTGAAGAGGTCAATCCACCAGACCCAGGAGACAGCCTACAGAACAGTGCATTCCACATAAGAACAATTCATTTTATGAAGGTACTTAATTATTTAAGGCACTATTCTCCTTCTTCGCAAATATCATTAGAAATGAAAGAGCAAGTAACAATGCCCTCACCTCTGTTTCTTCAGCAAGGAGCTCCATAAGGCTTTCTCTAAAGGGAGGTAGTTCAGAAGTATCTGTACAGAAGATGGATGCACACAAATTAGTATTTGGAGATTGAGCTATTATACCTGTAAGATGAGCGAACCAAATGCAGCAGGTAGAGCCATCTCTCTGAAAATACCAGGAGCTTTCTCCAGAAAGCCTAGTACTCTGCCAAGCGACAGTCAGGAATATTTCAGGGACTGGTTTTCAACACAGGCCTATTTGTAGGACTGATCAATAGCAAACCTGACTGAAATGCACTCCTAGCTTAATACTGAGGGCTGTTCTCATGCAAACAGCAGACAGCCACTTTCTATCATCCAAAGAGATGGCTGTCCTCTGTCAGTCAATGCTACTGCAATTGTGCCAGCGCTGATCTCCACAAATTACTGTTGATTTTGAGTGGCTTTTAAGCTCTGGATAATTTTTTTTTTGTTTACAATTTTAAGCGACCCAAAAATACTATGCATACTCAAGCAACCCAAAGCATCACTCGCAAGAAACAAAAGCACCCCAAGCAAAACCCACCTTCCAGCACAGGCAGCGCAGCCCACCATCAAAGGGAATTCCTGTGGAACATCAGGCAGAGAAATAACTATGTTAGCCCCACTCTCCTCACTGTGGTTTGCTAATGTCACCCCACAAACAAGCAAGGCAGCACTTTCCCTGCCCAGAGGCAAGAAGTTTTCACAGGGACGCTACAGGGGTTATACACGGTGCCAAACTTGCCGGTGCCTGCGGCAGGCGTTGGAAGCAGAAAGCTGGGGACCGTGCAGGTGATGGACAGGGCACAGCAGAAGCAACGAAACCCACAAGCATCTCAAGGGGGAAGGAAAGGTTGGCCTGGAAGTTTGTGGCTGTGCTCTAAGGCTGGGTGGGGACCGCTGCGGCCTGCCGAAACTCGGGCTTGAAAAGACACACGCCGGCCTCGGGGTTCCAACACCCGCCGCTTCACACCAGCCCTGGGAGGTTTCACACCAGCCCTGGGGCCTGACACCCCGTGCCTGCGCCTTCAGGCGCCCCGAGCCCCGCGGGGGCGGCACCAGCCCCAGGCCACCGCCAGCAGGAGCTCCCCGCCCCGGGGGCTGGGGCCATGCCCAGCGCCCTCCTGCCAGGGCCGGGGCCGGTCCCCACACCTCCCCGGGCCACTCACCGCTGAAGCAGAGGTCGCGGAGCTTGGCCAGAGCCACCGTGGGTTCGCCGAGCACCTCTTGGAAGTCCGCGATCCTGAGGGGAGGGGAGCCGCGGCCGTTATAACGCGTGTTACCGGCACCCCCCGACCCCACAGAGCCCTCCCCCCGCAGCCCCGGCAGGGGAAGGGCCCCGACACCGACCTGCTCTGGTGCAACCGCGACATGGCGGCCCCCGCGCCCCTGCCCCGCGCGCCGCATAAACGCTCCGGCTGGAAACCCTGACCGCGGGGGGTGGGCGGGGCTGGTGATACCACGCCCCAAGCCACGGCCACCCCAGCAGAGGCTCCGCCCTCGCGGGCGCCTCCGGTCGCCGGCGCCTGCCCCCCGCGGGCACCTCCCGGGGGCTCGGCCCGGGCTCCCCCGCCGGGAAGTGGTTCTGTCAGGTCAGCACCACCCCACCCGGGGCCTCGTCGGCCGGGGCTGGGGCCCTCTCCCCAGGCGCCAAGTGCCAGCAGCGCTTACAGCTGCCTGCGCCGCCCGCCTCAGAGAGGACCCCGCCGGCAGGAGCCAGGCACCCGCCGGGCTCCCCCGGGCTCCAGGCGGGGGCGGGCCCCGCTGGTGCTCACAGCATTGGGGGAACCTCAGGCGGCGTTGCTCTGCCAGGGGCCCCGGGCCGTGCAAACGGCGGCCGTGAGCGAGGCGTGGGAACGGCGCCCGGCAGCCAAGGCCGCGCAGCCTCGGGGCCCGGGGTTCGCGCTCGCGGAACCTCTGGGTGGCGGCCGCGGCCGCGGCCCGTGGAGGGGGCGGCGCCGGGTGCCCCGGGGTGGCCCGTCGGCCGCCGCCGCCAAACAAGCCCTGGCGTAGTGGCGGCCTCGCGGTCTGATGCGCGCCGCGTGACATCATGCAGCAGCACGACGATGTCTTTGCAGTGAGCGCCACTGCCGTGGCGTCACCACCATCGCGCCTCGTGACGTCACGTCACTGCTGCGGGAGGCGGTGAGGTCACGGTGCATGAGGGCGGGCTGGGACCGGCAGGGCCCTGACAGCCCCGCGCCGCCTTCCCGCTCCGGCGGGTGCCCAGGTCGGGGGGGACTGGGGGGCACGGCCCGAGCGTTCCGGGCTGGCCGGTGTTTCCGGGGGGGGGAAAGCGGCGGTGCTTCCGGTGCGGGCGGCCCGGCTGGCGGAAGTGACGGAGAGGTTTGTTGACAGCGGAGGCCGCGGCGGGGGGAGCGGGCCCGAGGAGGACGCGGACCCCCTGCCCGCTCCGGGGAGCGGCGCCGGGACGAGCCGGGACTCCCGCCGCCCCCCATCAGCCGCGCCGGGCAGGGGCCTGGCGCCGTGCCGCGCCCCCATCCCCCCCCGGGCCGGGGTCCCGCCCTGGGCCGCAGCAGCCCGCCCGGGAGGATCCCCGGCGCTGCCGGGCGAGGTAACCTCTGAGCGCCTCGGGAACGGAAAGGCGCCCTATGGCGCGGGGCCCCGTGTCGGGGGAGCGAGGGAGGTTTGGGTTTGTGACCAGACCCGCCTGCAGGCCGGTGAAATGGCTCGCAAGGCTGTCGGAGACCACTGAGGTCCGGCGGTGGCAGATCCCCAGTGCCCAAGGAGCAGTAACCCAGGGGCTGCCGGGGGTGTCCTCTTGGGCAGGTGACTGTTTGGAAAGAAAATCCATGATACAATTCACTGACTCGAAGGAGCATCTTTATAGCAGGCAGGTACAAAGATCACCACGTTTCCCAGATAGCACGAGTCATTCAATTTGCAGTGTCAGTCTCAGCAGGCCAACAAGTTCAGGAATTGCAGGCTTTGCTGGGCCACGGAATAGTTGAATCTACTCCCACTTCAGTTTCCCTGCTGTAATGTGGGGATGGTATTTCCCCACACAAACTGCGATGATAAAAACACAGTGATTTGCAGTTGCAAGATGCCAGCTAAAATGACAGTGCAGTTTTCCTCCAAAATGTAACCCATGCCAAACCTTGCCTTTACATTAAATTTGTTATTCTAAAGTCGTTGAATCAGTTCAGGCATTTCCCGGCCCAAAAACAGCTTTGCCAATCATTTTTATAGTAATAGCATAAAGGTTATGTCGTTGGCGTGGAGCCATAGTGAGTCAGGCTTGGCTTTGGGCAGCTGCCTGGAGGGAGAGACTGGGAGAGAAGATCAGTCTGAAGTCTAAGGTAGAGAATATTGGCACGGGCAGCCCTGGGAGTGCCAAGAGCGGTCCCAAGCCTCGCATGCCAGTGCAGCCTGAAATGCTGTAACGATATGGTTGTAGCCTACAAATAAGCAATATTTGCCAAAGAGGCTGGCAGGACCTGGAAGGCTGGTGATGGGGGAAAGCGAAGCTGCATGTGCTGCAGCTCCCGGTGGGTCTGTGGATGGTGGGAGAATACTGTTACTCCACAGAGAGGGCTGCTTCTGGGGGAAGTTGGGTATACAGGCTTTTGTATACCTGCTCCTGTGTCTCCAAGGGACTTGATTCCTTCATGCATTAAGAAGGAAGCAAATCTGTTAGAGAAATAAATTGGAAAAAATATTGGCCGCTGTAGTTCTAGTCACTTTTTGATTCCTGTACTTGAATTTTCGGCATGTTTCACATATTTGTCTTTGACCCTTCAAAAACACACATGCACTAGACAGCTCATTGCCCATCATTGGGAAGCACTGGTGACAGTCTGCTAGGCAGGCAGCTTGCTGATCTATTGCCTGTGGAAAGCTGCCTGAGGATAATGATTAGGCAAATGTTAATGATTTGTCAGCATCTCTAGTTCATTTATTTTTATCAACACACTGAGCTTATAACTAGAGGCAGTATTGATCAGTGCAGCTATTGATGCTCTTCCATTTCCCCCTGCCCAGGTGTCATGTCTTGAGCCTAATTGAGGAGGGAGAGACTAGCTTGTATCGGGTCC
Source organism: Gorsachius magnificus (assembly GCA_034008185.1). Taxonomy (NCBI): domain Eukaryota; kingdom Metazoa; phylum Chordata; class Aves; order Pelecaniformes; family Ardeidae; genus Gorsachius; species Gorsachius magnificus. The sequence continues at coordinate 6,746,900 of CM067094.1, forward strand.
TGTACAGAAGGTCACAGCAGCAGCTCTCGGTGCTGCTAAAATATCCATAATAAATCATGAGGATTAATGCTTTTCTTTGGTGTTATTTTACTCGGACAGTTTAACCACTTTCCTCTATATTAACCTTCTGTATGGGATTTTGTTGGTGGATCACGGGGAGCTCAGAAGTTAAAGGGCAGCTGATTTCTCCAGGGCTAGGATCAACCGGCTACATTGTGCTGGTCTCAGCAGAGGGGGAATAGAGGATTGTCAGAGCCATGGGAAGGCAGTCCTTGCCCTTTAGTGTTCTAAGCTGCTTGGACAAGTCCCAAGCACTAGCCGTTTCCAGCTGCACGTGATAATAGATTGTCAATGGGAATTTGTTTTCGAGTTCTCTGGCCATTGGTAGTAAACAGTGGAAGAACACGGGCTGCAGGGACCTCCTGTCTGACGGCATAGGGGAGCTGGTAGGGATAGCAGAACACGTTTCCCTGCTGGTTCAGATCTTCCTGTTGATCTTGCCTTTCTGGAAAGATTCTCTCAAGCAAGCTTCAGGCAAAATCTGCAAGAGGGACTTGTTCTGGAGGTGAAGCAGATTCATCTCCAAAGCAGACACAGTGCAAAATGCAGGACAACTTCCTCCCACTTATATTCCCTTAGCCAGGACCTCATGGCCAGCGAGACAATACTCTGTGGCCCATTTCCTCCTTGACTTCTCTCCTGACTCAGCTACAAAGGAGAGGGCTGTGGCTTACGGATTTCCTTCTTTTCCAAAATTGGAAGACCCACCGTTTTACTAATTTTTGTTGTTTGTACCATGTGCACCTCAAAGGTCTTTGACCTATCGTGGCACCCTTGGGGAGTCACAGTTTTGTGTTATTACGACCCTAGGTCAGGACTCAGTGACCCAGAAGAGCAGGTTACACCCTTTAAACTATCTCTGATCAGGATGTTAAGTATAATTTTTGTGATTGCTGAGTTTTTGGGTTTGTTTTTTCCTTCAGCATCTGCTTTTGCATGGAGACCTTTTGCCTTTTGAGCCAAAACCAGCAGAGAACCTGCCTGAGATCCCCACTGGAAAGGCTGTTGAAAGTTGTAGGTCAGAACACAGTGGGTCAGAAGGAGTTTGGGATTGGAACACGATCCTGCCACTTGCCTGCAGATATAGTTTCCAAAGATGCTTATAGGAAAGAGAAACTATCAATCAAATTCAAGTAAAGCCAAAAGACAAGTTCATCACCTGTGCTTGCTTCTGCCTGTAACGTTTTGTCCACTCACAGTAGAACGAGATTTGGCCCAGGGAGATGGGGCCGGTGTCCTGCAGGAGTGATCCAGCACGGCCGTTCCTCCATTGCTGAGCAAGGAGCAGTTCTGTTGATCTCCACTTGCTTTTTGAGAGGCTCCTTTCTGTGTTGGGTTAATTCCTTGGCCAACTCTTTGTCCTTGGTGCTGAAACACACCCTCAGAAAAAGAATTAATGAAACACAGAAGGAAGAAGAGAGCTTTGATTTCCAACTTGTGTTGCCTTCATGGAAATCCATTCAGCAGCACAGGGAGGGATCAGAAGGCTGGGAGCCTCGGCTGCTGGGCAGGCTCAGTCACAGCTGCGCTCCTATCACCCATAGAGACCATTTGGTGCCTGAATTTGAAAGGTTACCTCATCCACAGCCTTAACTGATCCTTCATATGGGTGTCATGGCCCAGACAGCGGCTGAACAGAGCATCTGAAAGGGGAGGAGGGAAAGTGCCTGATTCACCCTGGGTGCCTTTGGGGATAGCAATTAAGGTGAGGAAACAGAGTTGAACTCTTCTGTCTTGTGTTGGTACTGCAGGAATGAAGGAAAGAGAGAGCACTGGAGGCTTTAGAGGAGCAGAGAGCTGGAGACGCAGACAAGCATCCTGATCTTTGCAGCTGCAGGATAAAGATCAGAAACAGAATATAGTTGAGGATGTTTTGCAACAACTTCCCCAGCAATGGCTGCTCTGCTGTGGTGCAGAGGAGAATAACCGACTCCACAGCCCTGGTGTTCTCACTGCCAGCAGGGACACACTGATAAGACACAGGTTTTACATCAAAAATAAACATTTCAACACAATTTTTGTGTGCCTATGGAAATATATAGAAGGGTTCACATTAGGGTTGCTTCTAATGTGATTTGACCCTATGAAAGTGAAGTTGCGTCTTTGATCTTCAGTCACTTCTGCTAAACACCTCCAAGGCTCCAGCAAGCCCTCCTTCAGTGCCAGTGAGCAAGTCTTAATACTAGAGCCATGAGATTTTTTAAGTAAGAAAATAGATGGGAATAGCTTCCCCTAATTAACTGCCTCTTCCATCCTTCTTTATCCTGTACTAAAAAAGAAGGGCAAAAGCATCTTGCCTTTTTCCAGGTCAGTCACTCATACTTTTCTGTGACACAGTTGAAATGGTTTGGGTGAACGAGTCCCAGGAGGCTTACAGGTGCAGATGTCTAGCATGTGCATAAGCCTTGCTTTACACTGCACTCAAAGGGAAGCCAAACCAGCCTGTATATTTCCCTCTGACTTAGGCTCCGTTTCATGGTCTAGTTCAAGGACTTGCATGAAGCTTCTGGCTTGGTGCTACAGAAAAGCATTTAGCTTGAACATGAAATTTCACTTGAAACTATGGCAAACAGAATTACAGGCACGAGTTATGGGGTCACCAGATCCCACTGGGACTATACAAAGGATCATCCTGACAGTAAAGTTTCTGGTGGTTTATCCAGCCCACTCTGAAGGAAACCAAGTAACATGGTTTCCGCCACTTCCCTTTCAGAGGGCCTTTGTCAGCCAGATAACCCCTGCAAGGAAGAAACATTTTCTTGCTGTGTAGCCTCATTTCCAAACGTGTCATATTAACTCATTCCTGCAGTGCTCCTGGGGATGGGGATACCAAGGAATTAAGGACATACTGCCAGAGCGGCCAAAATGCTGCGGGTTCTTTTGAGGTCAGCAAGTGATGGGCTGTAAATACAACTATCAACATCCTGCTGGTACAACAGCTTTGCAGGACACTTGCCAATGTGCCTTTCTCAGTGCATCTTTTTTTTTCCCCTCTGCTTATAGCTGTCCTGATGTCCCTGTAAATTCATCCTGGAACTTCATTTGAGGAAAGGATCTACTGAATCAAAAGCCTTCTTCTGCTCTTCCCCTTTCCATACCCTCAAAATGGCATCAGATAGCCCGGAGTCACTAATGACCCTGTGCACAGATTACTGCCTTCGCAACTTGGAGGGGACTCTCTGCTACCTACTGGACAATGAAACTCTTCGGCTCCATCCTGACATCTTCTTGCCAAGCGAGATTTGTGACAAACTTGTCAATGAGTATGTTTAGGGCCTGTGGAGAAGCTGTTGTCTGGTTTGGGAAGGAGCCGGGAGCTCAGGGGAGGGGGGGATCATTCTCTAAAACAAGCAATGGGAAAGGATAAAAGAGGGAAAAAAAAACCAAAAACAACCAGGGAAGAATTCTTAGGGCTGGTTTGTTGTTTTTTTTTCCAAGTTGATCCTCATATTGGAAATAAGGATTTGCATTAACTTTGGATGGAATTGTCCCCAGGGGTTATTGTACTGCTATATACCATTCTAGTTTCTGTGGAAATCACCATTTCCACATAGGTAAACCCAGAGTGAAACAGTCACTGCTTCTTCCAAGAACATCAGTAAGCAACAAAAGAGCCTACCACTGAAGCATTACAACACTCTCTCAAACCAGAGAAGTAAGAGTGCAAAGTGCTAAGAGATGTTAAATTTTAAGGCTGCTACTCCCATAGCTTTACAAGGCAACCCGTTCCCAGGGATTTATAATTTGGCTGTCACAGTCTCTCTTGGCTGAACTCCTGCCCACAAAGTCTGGCAGAGAACTTTGGCCAGCTAATTTTCTGAAAATGAAAAATCAAATTACTAGCTTTAAAGAGCTAGGGAAAAAAAAAATCCTGGAGCCTGTGCTTGCCAGAATCCAGTTTGCTCACACACACACGACCTTGCACAAATCTTTGCCTGAGATTTTCCTAAGGATTATTAGTTCCTTGCAAGAGGAGGCAATAGGCCAGCTCCAATTACCCCAAAGCCTACTCTGGATGATCAGGAGGGAGTCTGCGTGTGCTTATGCCCTTGGTCACATTTTCTCATAACCAGTGAAGGTGCTAGAGCTGTAGCTGAGCCTTTGTGTCGTGCTGTGCTAACACCATTGCCCCAATACAGGTACGTGGAGTTGGTGAAGACTGACAGCATCTTTGAACCCCATGAAAGCTTCTTCACCCTGTTCTCAGATCCCCGGAGCACCAGGCTAGCTCGGATCCACTTGCGGGAACAGATTGTGCAGGACCAGGACCTGGAAGCCATCAGGAAGCAGGTGATATTGCACTGAAAGCCTCCAGCTGCCACTTCACATAGCAACATTGCTGCATGGGCACCAGCTAGGATCCCAGGCACCCAGAGATTCCCAAGACTCCATCTTTCACCATCCAAATTTTCTTTGGGAGAACCTCAGCTTCTCCCTTCTCAGCTCCCAAAGCCACTGTAGGGAATGGGATGGGGACACTGGTCAAGTTCGGTGATATGTGGTCTCAGGCTCTCCCAGTGGGAGGTGTTGTAGCAAACAGGGTGGGCACTCTACCTGTGAAATATTTCTAACTTTGATTTCCCATCTTCCAGGATCTTGTTGAGCTCTACTTGACTAACTGTGAGAAGCTGACAGCCAAGAGTCTGCAAACCTTGGTGAGCTTCAGCCACACACTTATCTCCCTTAGCCTCTTTGGCTGCTGTAATATCTTCTATGAGGAGGAGAACCCTGGAGGCTGTGAAGATGACTGTTTGGTGAACCCCACTCGCCAGGTCTTGGTCAAGGACTTTACTTTTGAAGGCTTTAGCCGCTTGCGCTTCCTGAACCTGGGCCGCTTGATCGAAGGGGTAAACGTAGAGACGTTGCTTCGGCCTTTGGCCTCCCTTGCAGCTCTTGATCTCTCTGGGATCCAGCTGAACGATGTGGGATTTCTGACCCAGTGGAAGGACAGTCTGGTTTCCTTAGTGCTTTACAACATGGACCTTTCAGAGGAGCACATCCAAGTGATCGCACAGCTTCGCAAGCTCAGGTCAGCAGATCTGTTCTTCCTTGTTTATCCTTTTCCCACTGATAGGGAAAGGTCTTTTAGGAAGGGTCTCTTGCCTGCTGACGGAGAACTGCCCAATGCTGATTTCAAGTTACAAACCTTCCCATGAACAGGCTCACTCATTGACTCACTATACATGTTAACATGTCTAAAGCCAGCCTACATTTTGCTTGCAAAGATACCACTTCGCAGAAACTCCCTCTTGGAAAAACAAAAAACTCCCCCACACCACCAAAAAAAGAAAAAAAACCAATCACCACCACCCCCAGACAAACAAAAAAAGAACAGCTGAATACCTGAGAGATGGCAAACCCCTCCTCCCCAGATATGTACATAAACTAATACAGAGATAATCACACTGCAAAACTCAGTTCCCCAAACCACTTGTCAAATAGGAACATCCAAAGTTTAAGCCTGGCTCTGAGATAAAACTAGGAAAAAATGTGAGCTCAGACTGTCTACTCGCCTGTGCTCTGTGGGAGCGCACTGTGCATGGATGGTGCAGCCAAGGGAAAAAGCAGTGTAAATAAACAGGCACTCCAGACCGAGCTGTGTTGACAATGAAATGACTTCCTGAAACAGAGTTCAGACAATTGCTATTCAAACTGCACAGTGGTATCAGGAAAGGGATCCAGGACTTTCCAAGCCAAAGAGAAGGGGCTTACTATTCACACGAATGATACTTTGCCATGGCTTTAGTATTGTCTCTACTGACTGCAGACACGAGGTGGTACCATGTTAACATATGACCTAGGAGTCTGGGGAAAAGTCCTGCATAACTTTTTCTAAATCCAAGTACTTTACCTCCCAGTGATTTGCAATGAAACTTGGTCTACAACAGGCAGAAGACACTTTTGTGAGTGGGATGTTGGTTCCTGTCTTAGGCAGTTTAGAAAAGTCTCTCCCAAGGATCTTAGCTACTGCTTGGCAGGCACGAGCAGCCCCTGTCCTGTACAGGGCCCCACCTGCACATGGTGGCTGGTCAGTTTGTCCCACCGCTCCCTTAGCATCAGGGTTTCCCCAAAGCTTAAACATTTAAATACCTGAAGATAAATAAAATCAGGGCAGCATAATAGCCTGGGGTAGAAAAAGATAGAAGATTGGGGAAGCAGACAAAAACTTGGTTAACTTAATTTGTGGGATGAGGCAACATATGTTTCTGGGGATGCAAAGATGCTCTAGTGCATCTTAATTACCAGGCAGAAATGCTCAGGTAGCTGCTGTGACGGAGCTTGAGAAAAGCAGTTCCTGAGCCTGGAGCAATTTCCTTTGTGATGTGTGGCTAAATAATTCGTTGTGCTCCATTCTAGGTAGACCTCTACCAGATATCTGTGTGCTTCGGTTAGACACAGGGCCAGATTCTGCTGCCAGATCCTACAGAACCACATTCCTGTACATTGTGAAGGAAATAATGATCATAATAAATAAATAAAAAATAGTAATCACATTTGGCTTGTCATCTTCCTCTGATAGAGAGGTAGAAGCCCCAGCCAGTGCTTTCCAGGCTGTGAGTTACTCTCTGTCATTTGCAGGCACTTGGATATCTCCCGAGACCATCTGTCCAGTTATTACAAATTCAAGCTGACTCGACGGGTTCTAAACTTGTTTGTGGAAAACTTGGTAAACCTCACTTCGCTCGATATCTCAGGGCACACCATGTTGGAGAACTGCACTATCCCAAGCATGGAGGAGAAGATGGGCCAGACAAGGTAAGGAAACAGCAGTTACTGAGGTCTGCTTGGATGGATGGATCAGTCAAAGATGAATTAAGAACAGTTCCCTCTTGTAAGTTTCCAAATTCTGTAGGTTTAATTAATATTGAAAAGCAGGATATGGCTGTTGCTAGTTTCTCCTGATACTGAAGACTGGTATGGGAATCAGCTGTGATTCTTGTATGTGACACGTTAGGACTTTTAAAGAGTAATAAAGAATTAATCCTATCTGCCTCCCACACATATCTGAATAAGTATTTCAGTTCTTTTCCACACACATTCTTCCAGGCATCTCTTGCAGGGGTTTATATTTCTTCAGAAAGGACTCCAAAGTCCTTTACACATTTTCTACACAAAACATTCTTACCCTCACTGAAATCCAGGCTCTTCCAGACAAAATATTTCTACGCTGAGTCAATACACCAGTATTCATAAGAGGGCTGAGTGTTTTAGGAACTTTGAATATACAGGCCTATTTTCAGATTTGACCTGGATGCTCGGCAGATTAACCTTTGAAAATCCTGGTGCACCTCAGTAGGGGCCTACCTAGAGGTCTGCTTTTCCAGATCAGCCAAAACCTCTGCCCTCCTATTCCCCGAGCACTTACTGAACAAAAGCAAACAAATGGGACAGTACTGGCTCCTTCCCATCCGTGCTGGTGACCAGCTCTTGGTCAATAAGGAACGTGGCAGCAAAACTAGTGTCCTTGCATGATCACAGAAGCAGACCAGCCAGATTAGATGATACGCAAGTCCAGTTTGTACACAGTTTGGATCAGTGAAATTCACAGCCCTTTCCTAAGAGGAAATGTTCACCCCAGCTAGTGAATTTCCAGGACAAATTCTACCTGGGAAAGCTGCATTCTGTCTGTGAATTCTTACCGCTCTTTCTGTTGAACACATTTAGCCCTTCACTCAGGCTTACCTGGGATGAATGTCTAGTGTTACGTTTAGGAGAAGCTGACTGGCATACAACTGAAGTGTAGCTATTACTCTAGTTACAGGGCAGTACAGTCGGAGTGAATGGAGAGCTGATAGCTGACTCTGTGGCAGGAGACACCTGAAGAAACACGGTACCAACATAAGTGATTTTTTTTTTTCCCCCCCCCCCTCAGCATTGAGCCAGCAAAGAGCAGCATTGCTCCCTTCCGAGGTCTGAAACGACCGCTCCAGTTCTTGGGTCTTTTTGAAACATCTCTCTGCCGCTTGACGCATATTCCAGCTTACAAGGTAATGGGGTACAAGAATATTGGCAGTAGGTACTTGGTAGAAGTGGAAAGAAAATGTAAATAGTTGAATGCCAGTAGAGTGGAGTTCTTGGGTGTGACAACAGCCCTGACCTTTCAATAGCTACTTGATAATGCAGGGAAAACTGCCAGAAGGCAAGACCTGTACCCCACATGGTTTTTACAAGGGTTAAGAAACATGCCTCTTGGAGAAGGGCATGGAAAAATCATCCTGCCTGAAGGACCAGGAAAGGAGTTTTACTTGTGAACAGCATCTTCCTGCCCAAAAGGTGCCATTTCTTGTCCCTGTGGGCTGAGAAGTGACTCAACTTCTTTGCTCTCATCCTGGGCCTAATCCCATTAGCAGGGCAGAGGGAAGTTGTACCTTTCAACCTTCCAGATCTGCCCTCAGAGTTCCCTTCCATGTTGGTTTTCCTCCTTCATCATTTCTTCCCTGACTCTTTTTGTTCCTCTGTACCAGGTGAGTGGAGACAAGAACGAAGAGCAAGTCCTGAATGCTATTGAGGCTTACACTGAACACCGGCCAGAAATCACTTCCCGGGCCATCAACCTCCTTTTTGACATTGCCCGTATTGAACGCTGCAGCCAACTGCTGCGAGCCCTTCAGGTAAGCCCCATTTACCTCACAAGGGAAATTTTGCAGTCCCCCTTTTCTTCACCCTGGCACACCATATCAGGCCATGCTGGAGAAAGTTGTGCAGTGGAACAGGGTACCTTCATTTCATAAGCACATTCCTGCAGTACCTGGGCCACGCATTCCTTGCGGGCTTGTGACTGTCTTTGCCCCACACAGCCTTAACAGTCACGCCAAGGCTCAACAGCAAGTCAGTGGCACTGAAGTTTCACGTTGCTTCTCTGCAGCTGGTGATCACAGCCCTCAAGTGCCACAAAGATGACAAAAACATCCAGGTGACAGGCAGTGCGGCACTGTTCTACCTGACCAACTCCGAGTACCGCATGGAGCAGAGTGTAAAGCTGCGGCGCCAGGTCATCCAGGTGGTGCTGAACGGCATGGAGTCCTACCAGGAAGTCACAGTAAGAGCAGCTCAGCCTGCTTTGGCTCCCATAGTCCTCCTTCCCTGTATTAGGTCTTTAGCCTGGTGTTAGCATCTGGGTCTTCTAAGCCTCCAGGATATGAGCCAAGGCAGACACCAGAGAAGCTATTGCCCCGATCTGCTCCTTGCCTTCACTCAGCAATAGGGATTACATGCAGGGTGCTTCTTATCCAACACAATGTTCTCCAGAACAAGGGGAAGAAAGCGATTATAGCAAGGCTCCTTTTTATCTGATGATAGTGGTCTAGGGTTGTGTACAACACACAGCACAGTTGTCCAGCACTGACTATGGGGTGAAAAGGGTGCAGGCGTTGGGGGCATCAAGTCAACAGAAAGAAACATTATCCTCAAACCCTTGTGTTGGAAGCTGGCTGATGTTACACACGATGATGCCACTGGGCTGCAGAATGGTGACTGCTGCACAGAGAGCTTACAGGCAGTGAGGAACTGGCTCGGGAGGCGATGGGCGTTGGGTGATTGTCTGGCCGTGTGAGACCAGAGTGACAGTGAGAGCAGAGGGTACCGAAGGAGCACAGGTAAAGCACAGTGCTAGATATGTGTGTAACAGAAATTTCAGTGGTCATAGTCAAGCAAGAAGATGGTTTCAGCACCAAGCAGCAAGGAAACATAAGGTGATGGGGTCCATGTTTTCACAGCCACTTTGCCCAGTATTTGCTTCCTTTTGACCCAGGTACAGCGAAACTGCTGCCTGACACTGTGTAACTTCAGCATTCCTGAGGAGCTGGAGTTCCAGTACCGCCGAGTTAACGAACTGCTGCTGAACATCCTCAACCAGAGCCGGCAGGATGAGTCTATCCAGCGCATCGCTGTGCACCTTTGTAACGCTCTAGTCTGCCAGGTGGACAACGATCATAAAGAAGCTGTGGGCAAGATGGGGTTTGTCATGGTTGGTATGGTCCCAAGGTGTCTACTTATCCTTAACCCAGGCTAGCACAATTCCCTTGCAGCAGTCCACCAAAGGCATCCAGCCTTACAGTATGACAGGAGGGAACAAGTGTCCTAGCTATGCTCACCTGTCCTGGAACCCACCTCTCCATGTGACATCTTTTATTTGCTTACCAGCACTGGAAGTCACAACCTCCAAGATGGGCTGTCTGTGAGAGCAGGGAAGCAGTGTAACCTTCCACCTTACCTCTTTACCACCTCATATTATTTCCAGAACTGATACCACTTTGTGACCTTCTGCATCTCCCCGAGTTTACTTCAGCTTCCCAACTCATGTCAACCCATATCCCTCACCTTTTCAAAGAGCCACAGAGGCCACTGCTTTAGGGCAGTTACACCACATTCCAGACTTTTTCATACAGATCAAAACTGACTTGACTGCAAACTCAACAGCTTGGGGACTGTGATATCATTCAGTTCTGTGAATACTTGCAACATTGAACATAACCCAATCCCACTGGTTTAGAGAAAGGGATACCAAATAGGTTTTCTGCAAAGGATCAAAACTGCATATGCCTGCAAATTGGCTGTAGCCAGCCCTGCAGTACTACAGCAGTGAGTTTTAGCTTTGTGGTTCTTGAAATGTTTCTCACTCTTCCCCTTCCTCTGCCCACAGACAATGCTGAAGTTGATTCAGAAGAAGTTGGCTGATAAAACGGTGAGTGTTTCCCCGAAGATGTGTACATAGAGTATTTTCCCTTCAGTCTGACTTCGGCATGGAGATCAGTCCAGAGTGCCAGCTCAGCTTCTCTAACAAACACAAGACATCTCAGCTGATGCTGGCAGAATTTCCTGTCCCAGGGTGAGGGCAGGGGAGTGTGACAGGGAGGCAAAAATATTAAACAAAAAAATCCACTTGCTGACAAGTTGAAAGCAAATAACAAGGTTTTCTTACCTTTGGAGCCATCTAGGGTGACACTAGAGAGGAAACACAAGCGGTTTGCACTGGGCTCCCACATTAGCAAAGCTCTGTTTCTGTCCCTTTCTCTTTGGCTCTGTAGTGTGATCAAGTGATGGAGTTCTCCTGGAGCGCCCTCTGGAACATCACTGATGAGACCCCCGATAACTGTGAAATGTTCCTTAACTACAGTGGCATGAAACTGTTCCTGGAGTGCTTGAAAGTAAGTGTTTGTCTGGTTTCCTCTAGAGGAACGCTGACATTAGCAGTGGAGATGGAGGTGCCCAGGCAGGATTCCCAGCCATGCTAATGTATAAGCAGTACTTCCTACATTGCACAAACAGAAAAGAAAAAGCTTGCATGCTTTCCATCTTTCTCACATCCATCCACCCAACCAGTAGAAAAACAGAAACTTACACTCAACACATCTTCCTCTTTCCCCATCTTGTACGCAGCCCTCCTTAAGTAGAGCAGCAGTGAATAAATCCATTTGACATCTAATAAAGAGTCAATACTGACTACCCAAAAATACCCAGCCTTTCTAGATGTGCTGTACAATCTTTCTGCAGGGTTGCTTGTTCTCGGCATCACCATAGTGCTACTTTTGTATAATCCTGTTCTTTGCTTGTTTAGGAGTTCCCAGAGAAACAGGAGCTGCATCGCAACATGCTGGGCCTCCTGGGCAATGTAGCAGAGGTGAAGGAGCTCCGCCCACAGCTCATGACCTCCCAGTTCATCAGTGTGTTCAGGTGAGTGCCTGATAACAAACAGCTGGGCTGGGGCAGGGAGAATGCTCTGGAGCTCTGCTCCTGAATCGCCTGGAGACTTTTAAACCTTTGGTGCATCAGCACCTCTAAATGATCTCTTCTGTCTTGGCAGTAACCTGCTGGAGAGCAAAGCAGATGGGATTGAGGTATCCTATAATGCCTGTGGCGTGCTCTCCCATATCATGTTTGACGGTCCAGAGGCTTGGGGTATATGTGAGCCCCACCGAGAGGAAGTTGTAAAGAGGATGTGGGCAGCCATCCAGAGCTGGGATATCAACTCCAGGAGAAATATCAATTACAGGTGAGGAACGGAAAAGTTTGTCCCCCTCCCCTTAGAGCCAGGATTGTCACAGAAAGCAAGCACCAACAGAGGGAAGGGAACAGGTATAGCCTAGCATGGAGGCTCTGGTTAGAGTGAAGGAGAAACATCCTCAGGGGCATATTTAATGAGGGTTTTATGTCTTCCTTTGAAATATGTTACACAGGCTGCTGAAATGAGATGCCTTGCCGGCAGTTCCTATGGAAGAACTGTAGGAGCCCAACAGATTTTCTCCTTCATGTTTCTGGTGAAATTGCATAGTTAGGAAACCCATGATCTGACCATCTGGGACTGCGTAAGCGTTCTCCTCTGAGACTGCTGTCCTTTGCACCTCCTTAAGGCTGTTTGCTTTTGAAAGTCACATGGATTTTGCTGTAGCTTTCACTCTCCTCTGGGCGATATTTTGACACAGTTCTCCGAAATCCCTTCAAGGGTTAATACAACTGGTGGAATCCTCCAAAGCCCTTCCTGTAAAAGGGTATCAGATTCTCTGTATTCCCATAGTGCCTGGCAGGGATCCAGAACGAATGGCATTCCAATGCCTGAGCTACAGTATAGACACATTATTGTTGTCGGAAGAAACACACCAACCATTGCACATGAGCAGCCAGCTTTGGCTGGGTATAATTTTGCTTCGGCCCCTTTACAGAAAAGTCAGTGCTGCTGGGTTTCGGCTGCATTTTGTGAGGAAATGACTGACAGAGGATGGAAATCAGTTCTTGGACTCAGCTGTGTTCGTTGCAGCTATTTATCTGGGCAGCATGTTTATGCAAAAGTGGCAGGGCCTGTAAGCCTGCCAGTACTGCCGTGTGACACAGACACAGTCTTTGATGCCAGGATTTCTGACATGCCTCTGGAGTTACTGCTGCGGTATCTCTGAGCACTGAGTTTGTGTTGCTTTAAGTGGCAAAGGTGCTGAAAGAAGCAGTTCTTGGATTTTTAAAATCTTCTGCAATATTTCTGTGCAGGTCATTTGAACCAATACTTCGACTTCTTCCACAAGGGATCTCCCCAGTCAGCCAGCACTGGGCTACCTGGGCGCTGTATAACCTGGTCTCCGTCTACCGTAAGTTCCCTTTTAAAAATCCCAGCCACTGCACTGTAAAAGCTAAGGGTGTAGATCTGAGCTTGTTAGCTGAAAAAGTCTTCCTTAGATACGTAAATAGAGAGAACCTTCTTTGAATGATACAGGAATGTCCAGGCAGCACAGCCAAACAAAGAAACAATGAGAGTTAGCACATAGGAAATGCCTTCAATGTTTTGATCCTTCTGGCCGTGCTCCTATGTTCTCAGCCATTTTGTGTCGGTTGTTTTCACGGCCAGGGCGCCCCTATCAGGCTGGATCCGTAAAAAAGAAAAATTGTGTGGCTTCTCAGACCACAGGCTTCTCCTTCTCCTCCTGTCACCCCTTATACCATTCTCATGAAGGTTCACAGGGACCTGTTTTATTCTTTTCTCTGCAGCTGACAAGTACTGCCCACTGCTGATCAAAGAAGGTGGGATTCCCCTTCTGAAGGACATGATTAAAATGGCCTCAGCACGGCAAGAGACCAAGGAAATGGCCCGGTAGGAAACCAATGTGCTATTATCAATATCATTCAATGTAGCTTTAGTTTAGTTTTTATTCTTCTACATCCAGTAGGGCTGCCAAAGAAAGGCCTGTACTGGTGTGTACGAGGGGTAAGAAGCAAACACAGGAGAAGAGCAGGAGAAAGAGGATAAAAACAGGAGACTAGAGAGGTGTTTATAGGTGGGCAATACACTCAGATCATTCAGGGTTGATGGATGCCGGGCAAATTGGTTATAAAGTGGCTTGTTGGACGGGGAGCCACATGGCTAATTGCATCTCTTCTGTCGATAGTCTCCAGTCATCACTATTCTCCATACCTGCGTGGGCTCCCTGTCTCCAGAACCATACTGGCCTGTCAGTAAAATTGCTGACTGCACCATTAGAACGAGAGGATTTTTCAAAAGGTGGAGCGAGTCCATCGCCTTTGTGAGCTTCCCCAACTTACTGCGTTACATGACCTTCCTTTGGAGTCATTCTTTCAGAGTTTTAAAAGCCAGCTGTGGTTTTGACTCACTGGCACACTGGGAGCTATAATTTCATACCTGCAGGATGAGTATAAAAGAGAGGCAGAATACGTGTCTGGTGGGTGGGCAGCAGGATGTATACCAACACAACTTGAAATTCCAAGGGGATGAACTGTGAGCTCTAGGCTGCTTTTGTGGAGTAAACTGGTTTTGACACAAATATCAGTGGATGCAGATCTCAAAAGAGGCTGCCTGCTGCAAATAGGATGCATTTACATAGAGATCAAGCTATTGGACAGTTCTTATGTTGCTGTCCCACAACTGTCGTGCAATAAGCTTTAAACTAAACCCTCTCTCCTTGTCCTTGTTTTATCCCTAGGAAAGTTATAGAGCACTGCAGTAACTTTAAGGAGGAGAACATGGACACTTCCAGATAGAGGCAATCACCTAATGCCTCTTGCCAGCACTGTATCCAGCTTCTCTCTAATTCACTGTATATAGGGAGGACTCTTTCTTACCAACTTGCCTGTTGGAAGGAAACTTTATGTGTGTGTGTGAGACACTCAGTAGATGAAGGTGAACAGGGGAGGGGGGAGGGACTTTTTGCACAACAAAATGCTTTCCTTAAATTAGTGGACTTTTTTGTTATGAAGTTTCAGGTTGAAGTTCTGTGTGTATGATTTCTGTATAAAAAGAAAACAAAAAACAAAGACAACTACATTACGTATCTTTTAACCTTTTTATTTCAGACTATACAGAGAGCCTCAAATGATCATGAGCTTGAAGACCTAGTTGCGTGATCGCTAGTGTGACGTTTTTATTTCCCACCTTTTAGAAAATTCCCTTTTGCTGTATTGCATGAGGTCCTGTAATGTCTGCAAGAACACCAGTCCTGAATCAGTATCGGCTCCTCAGTGGGGTTATTTATCTGGTTAAAGAGGTTGGGGGACGCAATACCAGAGACTTAGACCAAAAGAAACGACCTTTTTAGTGGTATTTGTAATATGAGGAAATGGGGAAGAAAGATTTTTCAAGTTAATTCACTCCCTTAAGGGTTTTTTATAGAAGACTTACATTAATGGAAGCATTGCTAATAGTATGTGGGTCATTCGGAAGTAAGACATTCCCGTTAAAGTCAAGAGGTCTCTTTTGTCCCCTCTGGCAGTACGGTAGGATCTACCAGCCCAGACAGCCTCGTAAGGCCAGGGATGACCAGTGAAACCAGTTACATATCCTTGGCAACACAGAGCTTTTCTCTAAGGCAGCCCATGCAACAAGGAACAAGGTTTGTTCACAAAGGGCTACACATCTTCATTCCAGTCCTTCACCACCTTTTTAGTTGTGTTCTGTTTTATGGGGAAGGGCTACAAATGCCAGAGAGCGTATTTCCCCTCTACATAATAAGCTCTACTAGGCCCCAGTCCAGAGCCGCTTGTACCACTTGTGCAAGTCCCAGTAACAGACTGGAGCTGTTCTGCTCTTTTTCAGTCTGCAACAGTGCAAGCCGTGCTCAGTGGCAAAGTAATCTCCCTTTATTGGAAGCTCACTGCAGCACAAACGCTGTAATGGGAGGTGCTGAAGTCCTCTCCTGAGACAGGGAGTCTCCAGGCACCCTTTGGAGGGTGATGCCATGAAACAGCACCTCTTGTTCTCCCCCCTCTTCTGGGAAGCCAAAGCCCCTATTCTTACCTGACTCCCCCTGGCACTAAAGTGCAGTCCTACTCGCCTCAGCGGCATTACTCCAGTTTGTATGATGTAGGTGAGAGTCCCACTAAGGGACTCTAAGATGCTAAACTTCACCCCTAAGATGCTAAACCTGTAAAGGCTCCAGAAGCCAAAGGCCAAGGTTTGCCTCACAGCCAGGCATTCAACAACACATTGTGCAGTCTGCGCTTAGAGCCCTCTGCTTGTCACAGTTCTTTCACTATTCACAAATCTGCCCTTGGAAGGGATTTAGAAAAGATTTTACGTCTGGTGGCAGTAAGAGGAGACCAGGGCCATGTGAGTTGGGACATTTGCAGGCCTCAGCACAGTAACCCTCGTTGCTCTCTTCCCTTATATACATTAATCTCAGATTTGACTCGCTGCTATGAGGTTCTTCTAATGCTCAGAGTTAATGTTGTCATTGCTGAGCACATTATAGACAGATCCTAGATACACAAACTGACACTTTAAATGACAGAACACAGCTGCCCTGGAGAGGTTTACTTTTTCTGCCAGTATGGTGTTATTCAATGTCTTCTTTTTTTTTTCCCCTTTTTAACCATACGTCATTTGTTTTGATATTGTGAGATCTGTACTTTTTTCTTTAAGTATTTTTCAAACTTATATATATTTTTGTGTCACTTCTGAATTGTTTTCATATGGTTTGCAAAACTTGACGAATTATACTTTTTTTTGCAGTCCTTTGATTGAAATTTATTTTTCTCTCTCTTATTCCCGTTCCCCAAGAATTTGTGTCCTATGAGCTTTGAGACAGGGAAGCTTATTTCAAGATCTGTTTTCTGTATAACAATTGCTAATCTTCCTTCTAGATGCAAAACTAAGAGAGGCTGCAAATACTGCCAGCCAGCCTTGGAGCATTAGGGGAGTCAGGCTTTGCTCATTTAATTCTCCATTAAGTGCTGCTTTCCTTTTGAAGTTGTTTCACATGACAGTGCCACCCACTAGGCTTTCTTCCTTCCCAATGCCCATATAGTGAAGGCTCCTACCGCTAAAATCTTGAATCACGTGACAAAGAGCACTGAAGATTCTGACTAGGTGGGAGTGGAGCAGAAGCGGACACATCACAGATGCGAGAGGTATCATAAACCCACATCCCCTGAATGCAGCTGCCACGCTGGGGAGACAGCTGGAGCTCAGGAACTCCTCAGCCTTGCGTTGTAATCAGAGGCAAACAGTCAGGCTTTATGCTGAGATTTTGGCACAACTATGTCAAGGTTAATGAACAACCAATGGCTCGGTTCCATCTGCCTCAAGACCCCAAAGGTTTGGGTTTTTCAAACTGATGCCCCTGTAAGTTCAGCTGTTACGGAAGTCTCACCTGCTGCAAGCTCAACCACGGTATCCCAAACTCACAAGATCCAAGCTGATCAAACCTTTGTTTCACACTGTAAAGATAACCTCTATCCTCACTGCTCACGTATCCTCAACAAGCTGTACCTGAGCCTGAACCAGGATAAAGATTTCAAATTTCCAGCAACATGGAGATTAATGCAGTCAGGCCAGCCTGCCAGAAAAGCTTAGCTTTCTGAAATCTGTCACTGATTCCAGCAGGGAAGGGGGAACTATAACTGTCTGTTACACCCAGCTACAAATAAGATTTTTGAGTCAGGCCACCAGCAAGGTAAATTCCCAAGACAGCATTTTAAGAAAAATGGCATCCCTGTTAGAGTAATACGAGCTTTGGCTACAAGCTGCAACGCCAAAAACTTTGTGAGCTGAAAAACAAATTTACTTTCAGTGAGGAGAAAATACAGAAAGGTAGGCCCTGAGCACCTGAGTGTAAACCAGGAATTCCTGTAATTGGGAGTTTGAAACTAGGTTGTGCCTCGGTTTTCCTAACTGACACAACAGGAGTTGTTGCACCCTAGGCACAATGCACGTACCATGACCTGAAAGCACTTATTGGAGGCAAAGAGGAGTTAATGAATTGCTGCTGTAGATCCACCGCTCAGAACAGAATAGTTGTCTGCAGCCATCGTACCAATATTCTGCAATGGGGGGGAGGGCAAAGTGGCAGATTTTTTATGAAGGTCTAACGTAAAAGGGGAGGTTGGATATCCTGAAATGCTTCACTGTTAAGAGAAGCCTCTCAGCACTTCCAGCTTTGCTGGAGCAAAGGAATGAAGCGGGAGACTTCACACAGAATTACAGAGCCAATGACCAGTCCTGCCCAGAAAACTAGAACAGGGTTCTGCCTTGTCAAATGAGAATCCAGGTGGAGAGATCATAGCGTGTCAAGATATGGCAGAGGGGTTCCTAGTGCTCCATAGTTGTCCCATTCAGGCTTTTATTCATGTTTTCACTATTACATTTCCTTTAATATTCAAAAGCCTGGCAAGCAGAGCATGAACACAACTCATTAGTTCTCTGCAGAGACCGTGCCAACAAAGGAACCCTCTACCTTGACTGTATGTAGTCTCCTTCCTGGCTGGAGGATGCCTCGTCGTTCAGTGGCGCAAGTCAATGATACAGAGGTCCTCAGCATGCAGGGTGTCAGGTGTCTGCTATTTTCTCTGGAATAGATAAGAGGCAACTTTCCACAAGTGCTTCCATTTTACAAGATCTGTGGGAGGAATTGCTTATAAGGATTGGCATCTACTTGTACAATGCTTAACACCCAGCAGCACCAGACTTTCTCATCTAAACCAAGCCAAGGAAGTTTAGCACTGATATTTGTGGCAATTAGTAACACTGCAGATAATTCATCTGCCCCATCTGCATCATGGCTGCTATTGCTCTGCACCTACCTACTGGCTGAAATTATACCTGTTCAGCACTGAATCCTACCCAGCTCATCCCCCCGGGTTGGGCTTCTGCTGCAGTCACTCAGGTCTCTGCAAAAGATGAGTGGGAAGAAAAGTCCTGGAGCTGTGAGCTTATTCCCCTCTCATCAGCTGAAGAAGGTAATTAATTACCAGTAGAGCAAGAGCTATAGGGGCACTGCATTCAGGCACTACTCCACAGAAAAGATGTTTTCTTGGGACCGTTTAGGGAAGAGCCTGCCACAGCTCAGGTGTTAGAGGGTAGCTTGTGTTGGGGGAAGAAAAAAAAATTAAAAGTAGAGAAACAACTGGTCTCCACGACAACCATGTGTATGAAGCACAGGGGGTAATGGGGGCTGGATGAGAAGACAGCACTTAAAAAAAAGGAATGAGGGAGATTTCCTGCTGAACTGAAACACTTCTGCTTTAGCAGACTATATGTTGATTTCATATAATTGTCACTGATTCTCTCTGTAATTCTTGTTTAAAAAAAAGTTTTTAAGCTAACCAAATATGTATTTCCTTGTTTTGCTTAATGAAAATAACCTCAGTTATTATGAGCAAGTGTCTGCTTTTACTCTGTCCAACGACCTGCGTAATGTTGAGAGGCCTGGTTCAAATGTTTGTACATGGTGAAACCGAGCAAAAAAAAAAATAATGCACAACTGTTGCTTCCTTACAATTCTGAATGAATTAACTTTTCTGTTGTATCCATTGGATACCCGCTGTGTATTAAACCTAGTGCTTAACAACATCATCTTCCTTTGGTCTATGAATGTGGTTTATTTAGAATCATAGAATCACTTTGGTTGGAAAAGACCTTTAAGATCATTAAGTCCAACCGTTAACGTAGCACTGCCATCCCACCACTAAACCATGTCCTTAAGCACCTCATCTATCCTTCTTTTAAATACTTCCAGGGATAAGGACTCTTACCACCTTCCTGGGCAGCCCATTCCAGAGCCTGACAACCCTCTCGGTGAAGAAGTTTTTCCTAATGTCTATTTAGGTCCATTACTGGTCCATGTGCTGTCATATATTTCATTAAAAATGAAAGGAACTGCCATGTGCTGGTGATGCAGTTCAGTGGCTTTTCCTTTCATTGCTCCAAGGGATACAATACTGTTTGTCAATAGAAAAGAGTCGTGGAGGAAGAATGTATTGTTATGAGATTATGTGAGAGGAGAAGAAAAAAATCAGAACAATATTGACTGTACAGATTGTCTCTGAACTCTGTAACGCATCTGTGGCTTGCATTCCACAGCCTAAGCTTTGTGAGTGGGCAGAAGCTGAGTACTTAAGAAAAGACTCTAGCTTAAAACAGTCAATCTGCTTTAAAGCCAGCATGACTTTCTTTGTAAGGCCCTGGTCCTGCAAGGGTTCAACTGCCAGTTGATTCAGTGGTCATTGTAAACTCTCTAAAGGATCAGACTAGGTGGCTGAAGTAGGAGGAGGAATCCTGTGAAACTGAAATGCCTCTGGGAAACTGAATATGTACTGTGTTGTAATAGTACAGAGAGATACTAGGCTTCCAGCAGCATGAAATTCCTAGCTGGAAAGACGTAAGAATCTAGATTCTCCGCTCAGAACTTGTTAGTAGAGGCATTCTGGAACTAAGCCTAATTTCAACCAGTATGTAGGTTGAAACTGTTGAGACAGAGATAAGCTCTGATCTCTGTAAGACAGGTTTCAATGCTGGAAGAAAAGATAAAAAGCATAACATGCACCAAATTATTCTAATCACAAAGAGAGTGAGAATACATTCCTTAGGAGAGATTATTCTAGAGTATCAAAATGTTTCTACTTTCAAGTGGTAATATTGTTACTCCTAAAATTAAGCTTTAACATTTACACCCCTCTGCAAAGCACCGGAAGATACTACCCACCTTTTCTTTCTGTTTGTAGATGGAGCCTGATGTTACTGTTCTGAGCTTCCTACTGTTCTGAAGGGCTTCCTTTGCAACTCAAAGAACAGAAGGATTTTTAGGATATTTCAAGCAGGCAGAGAGTAGCAGGACCATCTCATAGATAAACTCTGTATATGTGAGGTTTAACAAGCACTGATGCAGTCTATGAGTTGTCTGAGGGAGGATTTCTGTAGGTTTTGCATTTACCTAGAGTAAAAAAAAAAAAAAAAGCAAAAGGATTTGAATGATTGCTGGAAATTTAGACTACAGTTGTTACTAACATTTCAACACAGCTGTCTCAGGTAAACCATTTAAGTAACCTGTGCAGGCAGGTGCTTTCCTGGAATCAGCAGGTGGCCACTGACTTACTTAAATGAGACTAAAATAATCAAGAACACCCTATTTGTGGTCAAACAATACCAAGGAATCAGCTACTTCTCAGGTGCTGGAGGATAAATTTGCAGAGAACGTGATTTTTCTTTCCAAATTTTTACTGGGAAAGAAGGCAAGAAAAGCAGCAAGATACATCTATGTTAAAACCGAAGAGTTTAAAGAGAAAACACTGATTTCAGAACTCTTACAGGTGGTGAGATTCTTCTCCCCTAAATAGACAGATGCTCAAAGTGTAAATGTGTATATCTAAGCTAGTCTTCTTTGCTTTTATTTTTTATTGTTAGCAAAAGATAAAGATGCATCTAGGGTGCAATTCAACTGCTTTTAGACGTCTGCTTTCTGATGAGCAGGACCATTCTCTAGACATGCCCGCTTCCCTCTGCGGCTGTCGGGGGAGTCTAACGACCTCGCTCAGACACCAACATCTTTGCTGCAGACATCCAAAGTTAGATCAAATCCCACCCTGGCGGCCTCCTACCAAAGTTACATCAGACATCTCACAAGCTCCACTTGCATCAATAGGGCCATCTAAATGTGTTCAGCCAGGTACAACCTCTGCATTTCTCCCTAGGGGGTGGAAGTCAACAGACGAAGTGATCAAATGGGAGAGACCGGAGTTGACGCACTGTGGTGCAGCGTCTCAACCAGACAGCACCTCGAGCCCTTGCCTTCGAGCAGCACAGCTCTGCGAGACCCCTTCTATTTCTTACATGTACACGTATCGGTATCTCCCTCTGGCGTCACTGTGACGTGCAGAGTTTTACCAGCGACGCTGCCCTCGAGGGCCCACGACACCCGCTGAAATGAAACCCGGCCGAGGGGCCGTGCAGAGCCCGGGGAAGGAGGACAAGCGGGAAGGGGGAGGCCGGAGGAAAGCACCGTTCTCCCGGGAAAGGCCCCGGCGGCGGGGGGCCAGCATGCAGGGCAAAACACGGGCAGGCGGCGTGAGGGGAAGGATGGAGGCCCACGGGCCGCAGCCAGGCTTCCCCCTACAAACGCGGGGACGGGGAAGGAAAGAGACCCCGGTTCCCACCCGGGGGCGCCGAGCCTGAGGCATCAGCACCCGGCCCGGCCCCGCTGCAGGCCCACAGCCCCCCTCGACGGGCCAGGCTACCTGAGGGGGCAGCCCAAGGCCACGCTGACGGCAAGAAAGAGCCCCGCTCCCGGCGGAGACCCCACCCCCGGCCAGGCCAGCCAGGCCCCGCCTTCGGGCGCTGCCCGCGGCCGGGCCGGTGCTGCCCGCCCTTCCGGGCCGGCGGCCGCCATGGGGGCCGGCGGGCTGTGGATGAGGCGGCGCACACGGCCCTCAGCGGGGGCTTGGCGCTGGGGCTCTTCCTGAGGGGGGCCGCCGCGCCTCTCCCTCAGCCCCGGCTGTGGGGGCTGACTGCGCCGGGGAAGGCGGGGGGCCGGGCTGGGGCGGGCCCCCCTTTGAGGAGAGGCGGCAGCGAGCTCGGCCGGGCTTGCGCTGGCCCCCTGCGCCCGGGCAGCGGGGGAAAACAGGGGCGTTCTCCGCCCTGCCTCGGCCTCTGGGCCGCCGGGGGTGCCCTGAGGGCTGAGGGGGGCAGCGGGGCGCTCGGGAGCCCCTTCCGTGGCCTGCTTCTCCCCTTCTACCCCCACGCCCTGCCGCCGCCTGATTTCTCCCCGTCCTGTAGGTGCGGGACCCCTCTGTTAAGGCCAGAGAGAAAAATCCTAAACACTTCACAAGGCACTACTGCTCCCTTTTTTTGGGGTACCTTTCAGATCTGCAAAAGCAAGAGGAGCGCGGAGAGCTGCTGCAGCCACTGATTTTCATCCTACTGGTTTTGTGCTCTGTCCTGCTGTACTTTAAGGTGTCTCTGATGGATCCAGGTTTTGTCAAGGCTGACGAGGAAGTGAAGGTATAGCACTAAAGGAATGGAAGAAAGTGGTGAGGCTGTAACATCTATAGGCTTTTTTTCTTTTTCCCACCCTGCTAGATAAGAACAATCTGAAATAGCTTCTGTTGCACTTGGCATAAAGGAAACATACACAGACCATTGGAGTTTAGGCCGGATAGTTTCCGATTCATATTCTGTAACAGCAACTGGGTTCCCAGACTTTAAGCATGTCTTTTACACCACACTCCTGTTGTAAGTGCACCGTGCCATTTGAGCATAAATCCTCTCTTACATCAGAGGCCACAGTACCCTATGGAATGTATACGTGACCTATTTTATGCTAACCACTGCTAAGTGGTACAAGTGCAAAAAAACCCAAACTGAATGGCAAGCTTGGAAGAAAATGCTCTCTGCAGGTCTATTTATCGAACTGTTTATAGATTTGTTGCCCTCTCAGAGGACATGTACACAAACACATTACAGCAAATGGAGATGCAAAGTTTCAGTAACTCAGAGACAGTCTGTGCTAGGTTCACTGCCTTACAGATTATGTAGGACAAAAGCATTATCTGTTTTAAACATCCATCATTAACATAAATGTTGGCTGTGCTATGAATAAGTAGCACTGCTTGTACTGAAAAGATACAATTATTTTCTTTGGAAGTGAAGTCTAGTCTTGTTTATTTTTGTCCCAAAGCATTGTGTTGGTTGGGATCAGTGCTGTATATTGTCCACAATTATTTCTGCCTCTGTGCAAACGTTCTTTTGATGATTACAGTAGCCTGTTCTCTGTACCTTAACTGTCTGCAGCTTCTGTAGGAATTCTAAGGAATGATTTTGTTTAAAACTTCCCTAACGATAGAGATAACCAGCACTGTGTAACTGTTAAGGAAAAGGATCCAGACAGCTCAGTCTATGCCAAGACAGCAGCACACAAAACCTCCTTAGTCACTCCCTTTCTCTTTTTTTGTAGGTAGGCAAGAGTGAAGAACAAAGCATGGTGACAGCCCAAGTTCCAAGTAATGTTAAGACACGGCGTTGTGGTTACTGCATGGTGAAGGTAGGCATTCATAACATGCTAGAAGAGAACAGGATGAGAATTTGCAAGCTTACATTTTTTGGCAATATCTTTGTCCAGCTGCTGCAGCCGGTGTTTTTCTGCTCTATCACTGCTGCTCACCGCTCAGTGGTTTGGAGGCATGGCAAAGCTGATTAATTCTGTCATGGGGTCACCCTCCTGTTGAAAAACTCACAGGAAAAAGTAAATACAACTAGCAAATTTAATTCAGATACAGTCCCGAATTGAAAAGCGATCCAAACGAATTTTGTAGCTGAAGGTGTAGTAGCGGTGGACATTGGCATGCATGCTAGCTGAAAACAAAGTCCCTTGCTGGCTCATAGAAATGAGAATCTTCTTTTACCATGGGAAAATTGTATTCTACATTCTTACTGCCATGTCAGCACACTTTCTTCAATAGCTATGGTGCCAGTTTTTCACCTGAACACTCTGCTTACGCTTTCCTGAATAGAACAGACTGGCTCTATCTCCCTCTTTTGCACGCTGGACTTCCTATAAATAGGTAGATAATAAAGATGTGTAGATAGAAGTAGTGTGGGAGAGGCATCTAATTTGAATCTCACTCACTTGGGTCTGTACCAGGGAAATCATGATCCCCTTTAGTTGTCTTAGGAGTGTTTATGTTGTGCCGTTATCCCAAAAGGGAATGCTTTTGGGACAGTACTGCTGTGGAGGAAGATGATATTGCATGATGCTCTCTTCTACCAAACAGGGAGTTGAACCAGTGGACTATTGCTAGTCTTTGTGTGTTTGTTTTTTGCAGCAACCAATGCGAGCCAAGCACTGCCAGCTGTGCCAACACTGCGTACGGCGTTACGACCATCACTGTCCCTGGATTGAGAACTGCGTAGGAGAGAACAACCATCCCCTCTTCATACTCTACTTGAGTGTCCAGCTTGTAGTTCTGCTATGGGGAGGTCACGTTGCTTGGTAAGGCCTGCAGTCAGCACTCCCACCTCCAAAATCGCTAAAAGTTCTGGTGCTCCTAGAGCCCCACTGAAGGGTTTATAGCAGTGACTGGATTGGCTTTGTATCTTCACCCTCTTTTGCATCCTGGAGATCAACTCTAAATCAAACTTCAGGGATTTAGAGATTAGGGAGCCCCCCTAATCTGCTGCGGAACAACACAAATGATCAGTCATTGAGTGGAACTTGACAATTGGGCTTCATTGTTCATCTTTGTTTTAATCTTAAATTAAAAGAATTAACAACAGTGCAAAAGCTAACTCATTTTACTTCCGTTACTGTAATATGTTCTTTGTTTACAAATCCAAATACTAGAAACTCCAGCGGGGTTTCAGCTGGACGCCTGTTCAGGAGAGGAGTTAATTGAAGATGGTTTTGTCTCTCTCAGCTGTCAGGGGAACCAGCATCTTTTAAACTTCTTAGAATCTAAGTCACTACTGGTGCAGTCCCTTAAGAGTTTATCGTACTCTGTGTAGTAAATGATTATCAGAAGCTCACTAGTTATGAATCAAACTTAAATGTGACATTAAGTTTGCTTGGCTTATGTAACTAGTTCTACATCTTTAACCATGAATTTATTTCTCTTTGAATTGAAAGGTCAGGCCTCTACTTCGAACAGTCCTGGGAGTGGCTACAGCATAACATTCTCCTCCTCATGTCCTTCCTCCTGATCGTTGTATTCACCATTGTTGTCCTGCTGCTGCTTATTTCACACCTCTATCTGATCTCATGCAACACCACTACCTGGGAATTCATGTCACATCATCGCATCTCCTACCTGCGACACTCTGAGTTGGAGAATCCCTTTGACCAAGGGGTAATCCTCAATCTCTGGACATTCTTCTGTTCATGCCACCTCACTGCATGGGAGAAAATCTATTTTCACAGGAACAGCGAGCCTGTCTAGTCACAGTCATACCTACCTGGGAGAGTGCCAACGCAGCTGCAGGTTGCTGAGTAAAGCTTTGCTAATGCAATTGCTGCTGTTCCCTTGCACAGAACTTTAGTACATCATGAACTCTGCAACGTGTTCCACAACCTGTTCGTCCTGCAAATTACATTTAAAGGATAGTCAGGGTTATTTTTTACATATGAATAACACTATTAAAGGGGAGACACTGGCTCAGGGAAGGCCAGCAGCGCTGATTTCTGGACTGAGCAAAGGTTCCTCTCAAAATTTACTTCCTTTTGCTAAATGCATCCAAGTCTTTCCAGAAGGGATGCAAGAGTATTGTGAGTATCCATGTTTACTTCTCTTCCCCAAAGTTTCCCACTCCTTTTGCTGCTAGGGAACAGCAGCTATTATAGACAAAACCCACCAGAATCAATACAATTCCTGTGGCCTTTCTTCAACATAGTTCTTACTGTGAGAACCGCAGTGCCTTTTGTCAGTACTGTTGGGCACATAATAGAAATATTTGAGTAAACATTTGGATGGGCAAAAGCAAATTTCATTTTGACCACACGCCTAAACTTTATGCTTTTCACAAAGATTTGAGGCTTAATAGTGTTAATGTGCATGAGAAACAGCAGTAAGGCACCAAATTCAGCTTATGTACTTCGTGATGCCCTGACCAGCTTCCTAACAGTTTTTTCTTTAAGTTGATGGTGGTATTAAAAATTTACAGACTGTTTTGAATGAAGTCAGCAAAGAATGATAACCATCTACTTTGAACAGAAAAGTAATACTTGCCTACCAAATTATTTCTGCATATAATTTCATAGTCGGACCTTTCCTATAGCTTGTGGGGAGAACCAGTAGCAGAGGTGGGTACTTCTTGCCTAGCTCAAGTAACACTGTTGGTAATACTACTACCTCAACATACTAGTAAAATTTTAATAAAAGAATACAGAGTTTCAGTGTAAGAGAAAAGACTCTAGGTCCTGTTTGTTTCATTGAGATGAGGGTGTGCTGAAACTTTCTAGGATAGCAGCAAGCTTACTTGTTTTCCACTGAGGAACGAAAAGGAAGTTTGGGGATGACCAATTTTGGCTTTAAAACCAGAAAAGGCTGTGGCGTGAATTTTAGTCCTCATCCTTTTTTGTTTAAAAAAAAAAAAAAAACCCAAACAAAAAAACCAGCACCACAGCAAAACCTTAGTTAAAATTATTTTGTGCCTTAATTGCCTTGGCTCAGGAATTAACACCAGCTCAACAGCATCTCTGGCAAGCTGGTAGGGTGCACTCAGGGTTTAAAGTTGATGAGTGCTCATGAAAGGACAGTGTACTTACTAATACAGCACAATAGCCCAAAGGCAATTTAAAAACAGCAGAAGGTTCCCTTTTTTGACCAATTCCAGAGTTTGTAATCTGTGTCCAGTCTGGTTTGTTCAGGGTAGAAACTCCAGTCACAGGGATATCAGACTGCCAAGAATTGTTTTAGCAATGGTATACAATCCAGGAAGGATTCTGCAGTTCAGGATCATCAGCAGGTATTACAGCTCAAAACACACAGTTTTGCTCTGTTTGGTAATTCTTTTGGGAATGCACCAGCCTGGTAATTTACAATCATTTTACTTTACTATAAACTATAAATTAAAAGATTAAACATGCCTTTTTTGGTTCTTAATGCCTCTCTCTTTGAACCCAAGTTCTCGGTTTCACCTTTGCTAACAATCTACTGTGCTATTTACCACTTTACAGACGCCTTGACCTTAAGAAAAGTCACAAAACATACTGTAGGGGCCAAGAGCAAGCCGACCATTACTATTCAAACAAGGGTGAGGAAAATGCATATCCTGCTTTATAATGGGCCATTACGCTGCACAGCAGAGCAGGAGGTTGAAAGGATATTTGTATGTGGGAATTTTCAGAAGCAGTTATACTCAGCTCTGAAAATAGGGAGTCTAGGTTCAGTGTGAATTATTTCTGTTTTGCACAAACATATGCTCTTACCTCTCTGAATTCTGAAGCACTTAGACCAGCCTTGATTTAATAATGATGACTCACTAGCTGGACCCAAACCTCAACTCCAGATATAGCACAATTGGGTTAGTTCAACTTCTACCTCTGTTGAAGACAAACTGAAAGAGTAATAGCTGTGCGTCCCTATTTGTTGTCAGTGTGATGCTTCATTTCTAGATACCCTTCCTTTTTTTGCCCAACAAGCTAACATTATGAATTTAAGAGAAGAAAATTTATCTTATCAAGTATAATTACAAGATATCTTAGGCAAATGAAATCACCTTTAACTTACTGATTTTCCAATATTAAGACTGTCATTTAGCTATCCCAAAAAAGATACAGGATACACAGATTGATAAAATCTGTGGAGAGACAACCTGACTGCAGTCATACGTGACAGCTGATGACACCACACAATATGTACACAGACAACTTAAGTGAGAAGGAAGGAAGAAAGAAAGAAAATAGTACTATTGACATTTACAGAGAAAAATAAAATCCTGCCTGTTAAGCAGAATAGCCCTAATCTGAAACATGCAGCTAACACAAAGGAGATAAAAAGCCAAATTTTCATTATAAGGAAAGGTATCTTTATTTTCAAAAAAAATAGCATGTGCAAAGCTGTGGCTTTTTTGTATCATTAAAAACAATATCTAAGATTTAGCATCCTCAAAGAAGTAGAGACTCCTTTTCCTTAAGATAGATCACTTGGGATCACTATCAAACCCAAACATCATTATCTTGGTTGTGTTAAAATCCATTCCTTCTCTGTCATGCACATAGTTTTAAGTGGGAATGGGCATAAAATCATTACAAAGAGGGAATGCTGTATATCTTTTCTAGAAAATAGGTGAGAAGTAGCCATTCCCCCTCGCTACTATGCAACTTAAAAAAGCCATGCTACTTACTTAGGCTTTTTGCAAAGAGTAATCTGGGTTGCAGAGATGACTTGATTTCATTAAATTAAGTCCAGCTTAAATTCCAAATTTCCATCTATATTCAATGGCAGCAGAAGATACATACAGTCAAACATTACTTATTCCTTAAAGATAATTGACATCCAGTATACCTCCAACAAAGGCTGAAAAAGACACAGTAGTTAACTCAGCTTGCAGGGCACTCTCATCCTGGGGTCTACCAGTTCCAGGAATTCTGTTGACTTTTCCATTGCCCATGCCAAGTCCTCTCTACACTCTCTCAAGGTGGTAGCAATCTGTTCATGTTTCTTATAGCACAAGAATCAAGCATCTAAAAGGTGTCTGGAGACAAAGTCAAAGTCCTTGAAGACAGTCTGCTCCTTACGAGTTAGGAAACCAACCTCCTCTGGAGGAGTAAGGATTGGCTTTTGTGATGTAAACTCTTCATCAAAGTTGCTAATGTCAGTTGGATCTCTTAAAGTGGGCACAAAAGGGGGCTTCAGAGTCCTGGCAAGCAAGGCATCCCAGTCAATTTCCTGTAAGAAGAGGAAGCGAACAGGCCAGATTGACATTAAGGTTATTTCTGAAATATGAAAGTAAGAGGAAAGATTGCAGCCTCCCTTCCAGATCATTTGCAATATGTCTCATTTCTGCTAATTAAAAAAAAAAAAAAGGGGGGGGCGGGGGGGAGAGAATTGAAAAAGGCTCAAAACAAACAGCATGGTCGGTGCAGGCCAGGTAGTACAGAGATTCAATACAGTCTAAGGCTGTTCTTCAGAACACCAAGAAACAAAGTTACAGCTCAAACTATATTTAGGAGAGACAAAACTAAAGTGCAGCTGTGGCCAGGTGGATCTGTGGACTTCCCAGCAATTTCTGCTGACATCCAAGTTATTTTCTTACTCCAGTGCAAAGCCAGCCAGGCAACTGGCAACTTCTGGCAGATGGGTAACAACAAGGAGGAGTAGTAACATCTTTGCCCGGACTGTTCCCTGTACGTATACCCTTGACCCAAAGCAAATGTGTCTTTAACCTCAATTTCTCTTAGGATTCATGTATATCCTGCAAATGCAGATGCCATCAGACAGACTGACTGGCAATCACTGTCATTGCTAGACAGCACCTTTGACTGCTGCAGTTTGATTTAAAAAGGGGTGTTTGATGGCTCAAAAGGTAGTATATTTGTACACAGGAGCAGCAGACTCAGAAATAACAAACTGGCTCTGGAAGCTTACAGATACCAGAAAACACACTTGGGAGGTGTAATTTCAAACATGAACTGAAACACAGACTCCTGAATAGACCAATGAGGTGCAATGCAAGCTACCGTTAAGATCTCACTGATAACTCATGGAAATATGCCTCAATATCATGAGAAAGGAGATCACTCTCAGCTCAAACACAAGAAATGAGGGGGAGGGATAAAGTGAGTTCCTACCTTAAAAAAGGCCTGGATTTTAATCTCTTCTGCATCTTTTTCCCCTGCTCCCAGTCTACGCTCTGGACATTTCCGAAGAAGCTGCAGGAAATATCAGTTCAAAATTAAACAACTAGAACAAGGATGGACAGAAATAATGTTCCAGAGAGAGAAACAGAAGGAAAGAGATGGACTGACGCCTCAGTATCTTCTCATTCTCACTTTGCAGCAAAGTCATAATCTGCTAGTAATAGCTCAGACCTAGTTCCTTATAAACAGTTTGCCAACATCAATAAGATACCCACTATAAACCACATGAAGCGTCTCATCTTCATTGTTCACACACCTTTGACTATTGGGTCACACTCAAAAACTGAATCAAATCAACTTCACTGAATGACTCTGACATTCCTGCCCTTGAATCAACACTTCTCCGTTTCAGACTTAGCAGCCACAGACCTCAGTAAGAAGCCTGCTTAGTCATCCTTAGACAGAAGAACAGCATTTATGTAAAAAGAAGGAAAGAAAAAATACATGTAAATTTCAATTATTTCCTTACTCTGTGTAGGTGGCTCCAGATTACACACACAAATGCTAACCTGTCCTAAGAGACGCCCTCTGGATTCACTTACACAGTAAATGCAGACTCCTCAGGCTCCCAGAGACCCATCAAGCCCATTACCTTGCGGATTATAGAAAGTGCCTCAGATGAAAGGAATCGTGGATACCGGACTTCATCATTGACAATACTGTCAAAGACTTCTTCCTCATCATCTCCAGGGAACGGTGACTGCAATTGTGACATGTTACTAGTTAATGCACATAGCACCCATTCCTCACTATTAAACAAGGATGAGAATATCAGGGAGTTGCATGGATTAATTAGCATTTGGCAAGCACTATGAATGAGAAAAGTCTAAGTTAAGTACTAATAGTTGGCTACATTCAGCAAAGTTTTATCTCAGGTGGCCAGGTACTACTCTGCCAAGACTGCTTAGTGAGATCCTCTTAGAGAAAGGTGGTCTTACCTCACCAACAAGCATCTCATAAATTAGTACACCCAAACCCCACCAGTCTACTGCTCGAGTGTATGAGATGTCCGTCAGGACTTCTGGAGCCAGAAATTCAGGGGTACCACAGAAGGTGTTTGTGCGGTCTCCAAAGCCTATTCCTATAGGAAAAAAAACACTTCTGTAAAATCCAGCACACATTACTCAAAGGATCACATGCAATCTCACTTTCTGAAAGCCGCAGACTATCACTTGGTAATCTGATCTTGTTAACTGGGCAAGAGCTCTCATCAATGCTTGTAAATGCCAATAAGAAAGTATGAAACCTGAGGCCTCTAAAAACTTCAAGTAAGAAATATAAAGACAATACTTAAATAAACAGCAAACCCATGGAAACTTCCTGCGGATTCCACTGATCATTTACTCAAGTGTGTATTTGTAGTACCCTACATTCTGGCTCCTTTGAGCAAACAAGCACATTGTAAACTCCTTCATAAGTTTCCTGAAGAGGAAAGGACAAAGTACTCTTTCCAAGTTCATCATGACCAGACAGGTGAGGTTTTTCTGTTGTTTAGTTTGTTGGGGGTTTTGTTTTGGTTTTGGTTTGGTGGATTTTGTTTTAAGATGGGGATGAATAAGAGTTACACACAGCCACCTCAGTACCTGTATTTGTGAACACTTTACTAAAGCCCAGATCCTAAACTGGTCCTGATGGTTCAATTTTGGCTTCACCAAAGTCACTCACCTTCCTTACACAATCCAAAATCTGCGATCTTCACAAATCCTTCAGCATCTAAAAGCAGATTATCCAGTTTCAGGTCCCTGCAGGCAAAGGAGAGGAAAGAAAATGGTAGATGAAGTCTGAGGATTGCCATCCAACATTTATTTTGCAAGAAATGTTAATAAAGAGAATAAAATCTAAATTGAGTAAAGTTTACATTTGGTTTCAATAATGTATTATTTGGAAGATTCCCCTTAATTTAATGATATTTCCTTCTTAATGAAAGGCTCACAAAGCAGCTTAGAGTTGGGTGGGGTTTATTAATCTGGAAAAGAGCATCCTACAACAGCATGACAAATTACTTGACTATCACAGTAAAAAAGAAAGCAGTGACTTACTGGTGCCCCCCAGAATGTATTGACATGTCACAGAGGACAAATCAACTGCGACATGTCAGATGAATAACTTCTAGATGACTTTCTTTTACAGTAAGCACGACGAACATGTTGATAGCAACAAGCCATGGGGAAAATAAACACACAGAGAAAGATTAGAAACCCCAACAGGATAGTGAGCTCCAGACATATAGCTATAGGAAAAATAAACTTTCAAGTTGCTGAACTGTCTTATACTTTATTCTTTGCTGCATTACCTATAAACAATTTTCTTCTCATGCAAGAACTGAAGCCCCAAGACTACGCAGGCTGTATAAAACCTAAAAGAGAGAAATAATTATCAGGAAATATCTATGAGAACCAAGTAACAAATTTGTAGCACCTGGAAACTAGACTAATTTTAACTCACTGTGCCACATGCTCCGGAAAGACATCTTCATGTATGCGCATCATAAGATCACCACCTGGAGTATATTCCATCACAAAGCAAGCATGATGAGGTGTCTGGAAACATGCAAACATGTTCACAAGGAACGGATGATCAGAAGAATTGACCACTTCAAATATTCGCTTCTCACAGTTCAAGCTGCCAGGATTCAAAGAATGAAAACGTCAACGTTAAAACTTGGCAGAAAAGCCTGTTTTGAGAAATAGAGGATGAAGAAGAAAATCTTAACATCTTATGTTAGAAAAATAAAAAGTGAGGGCTAATACCATATTTATCTTACATACTTCCAAACCTTGAGCTTTAGAGTGTTCTTCAGGTGTTATTCCACCAGAAGCTAGAAAGCAGTCCTGTTATAAATTTCCTTATTCTTGATTTTAGTTACCCAAGCCTTAAGGTCACATTCAACCTTAATAGTACCACAACCAGTACACATCATACCTACTAATATTTGATTACAGATGTGTTAATGTAGCCTCTGTCAATAGTACCATCTCTAAAACAAGGCTCACCTATCAATTTCATCTCTCCTAATAATATCTTTTTTCTTCAAGGCTTTGATAGCATACAGCTTCCCAGTTCGTTTATATTGGGCCAACAGTACCTGAAAGACAACAGAAAAGCTGTACTTCAAACAAATCTGTTATTTCCTCATTGGATTACTCTGACTCCCATTGACACAAACTATTTCCATCCACTCCAGACAGTCATTCTCAAAACCAAGCTCAAGTAACTCCAGAAAAGGAGCACTTTTTTTCTGCTCCTTGCACTGCAGCAGTCCAGAAGGATGTCAATGTAAGTTATATCCTCTTCACAAGCAGTAGTATCACAGCTGGCCAAGTGCTTTATGAGCACCCCAGAGCTCTCACAGCATGCAACTATGCACACAGTTTTTGGGAACGGAGCTATTCCACTAGTGATCACAATGACAATGAAAGGAATGGTAATTACATGCTTTATGAAATGACTTAGCACTCCCTGGATGGTTTTATCCAGGCTTTGAAGCCACAAATCTTCAGGAGTTTTGACTGTTAACAGGAGTTATCAGCTGCTTGTCTGGTTGGGTTGGGTTTGTTTTGTATATCTGCATTGCAACAAATCTCTTCTGTACTGCAACATTTCTATTCAGACTCTGAAGCAGAGGCCCATCTTCACAACCACAGTCCTACCGACCTCCTCCACAAAGTGTACACTTCTACAGTACCTTCCCAAAGTGGCCACGTCCCAACATAGCGATGCAGTGAAAATCCTCAAGCTGAACTGTCCTTTTTCTGCAGACAAAGAAAGAAGTATTGCTGAGGCAATACCCAAAAGATGTATAAACAGGTAACAAAGGAGCACATATTTGTGTTAAGGGAAGAAGCTCTGTATAGCAAAAGGGAAAGTGAACAGTTGTGTCAACCACTCCTCACCTAGGCTGAAATCCTGAAAACTTAGGCTGGCTGCTGCTGTTCTGCCACTGAAGAAAAGAGCAGGTAACTGTGAGGAAACTGCTCCCAGTAGCAGCAATCTGACTTCCATCTGTGCTGGCAATAGGAGCAACAATTCTGACTCTCCAAGGCTTGCACTCTCTGTTACTTCCCATAACAGGATTAGTTCCTCCTGGCCCCCATCCTTGTGGTAGTAAAATTCAGTTTTGCCCACACTCCTTTCAGCAGGCTCAACAGCAATTGTGTTAATCAGACACAAACATGTATATCAAGTGCTAGTAGGACAAGGGCATAAAGAGAAGTTCTCAAACAGGAATTGGAAATGAAACGTGGTGAGACAACAGACATAAGATGTTGCTGGAAAAAAAGTAGCTGAGTAAAGAAATGCTGTAGAGCATTGTGTCAGCCACAAGGTGTTACCAAGGAAACTAAGGCTGCAGAATTGCTTAGAAAGAGTTTAAAAAAACCAAACCAACAACCTACACCCTAAAAGCTTTAGTCCAGGATCATCTTTAAAAGACAGCAGACACTCCATACTCTTCCACAGAGTGAAATGAAGGGCAAAGTATCTACTCTATCTCAGAGAGAAGGCAGGTAGGTGCCTGACTGCATCCTGACTACAAGGGTTTCAAGATGGGACACCTCAAAAGTGATGTGAAGTTATGAACATAATTCTATGATCTGAATTGCAAGATCAGCTTAGATAGATTTTGCTATTTTCGCTTTTTTGGTCAGTATCTGTTCAACAGCATTAATTTTTTTTTTTACTTGCCTGGTTTTGGTATATTTACTACTGTGTATCCTTGCTACATACAAATTGTATATATATAACTGCCATAGTCTATAAACAACCTACTGGTTTATGCTTCCCTATATAATGGAAGACAGTGTATCTTGCATATCAATAGAAACAGAAGAATGTGAGGGATGACAAAAGTGTTTCTGAAAAGAATTACTTAGAATGCAGACACATCTAAACATGCTACACCATAAAACTTCAAACAGAAGGAAGCACTTGAAGACAGTTAAACAACTTTACCTTCTACTAAATTGTCTATTACACTGTAGTGTACAGTCTGTCAACAGGCTAAGTATTGGCACTAATAAGCAGATAAGGCACAGCAGACATTTGGACAAGTAAAGTTCAGAGAAGACTTTTCATGGTATTGTCTACACTCAGCACTAAGAGTCTGCTGCTGAGAAACCAAAGCATATCTTGAGCAGAATTTTAGAGTGCATGCTCAAAAACTTCAGCCCAGTGCGTCTTTAATCTGTGACCCAAGACAGCCTATGCTGTTCACAGTTACCTCGGAGATGCTTGGATTGGAAATTCTGTTAGAGCAGAGCTGCAAGACTTCTCAACATGCAGCCTCTTCAGACACTAGGAACAGAAAGAAAATTACAGTGTGTCATCTTCCGGAATCATCAAGTCAGACCTGAACACCCACATCCAAATTTTCCACTTTGTCATGATCCAGCATAACCACAGACAAGTTCTTGCAGTTGGTCATTGCCTCTGCTTGGAGGGAAGCGGCATGAAAACAGATTACCTATGGTCACACAAAACTATACATACAATTTTTCTATAGGGTCAAACCTTTAAAAATAAATGTTTTTAAAAGTCTAGGATAAAACATTTCCTTTCTAGAAAAAAAAGGCCCAGAAAGAGCCACAATGATCAGAGAATGTAGTTTCCTTTATCACCAAAGCCAAATGAGAAAGGGTAAGATGTGGTAAGAACACAGGTCATTAACCAGTATACTACTCCAAACAATTTTCCTGCTCCTTCCTGTCAGGAAAGTAGAGCTCTTCTGGGTTTTGTCCAGTTTCTTCAATGACATCCAGTCAGGACATCCAGTCCTAAAAGCCTGCCAACCCTTCTTCCCTGCTTTTTCTGTGAAGTCATCTGTTCTATACTCTTGCCCTGAACTCCCAATGCTGACCTACCTCCTATTTTGCTTCTCCAAGGAAAGCAGCTTATAATTTTAAAAAAAGGGGAAAAAAAACAGAAAAAAGGAAAAAAAGAGGGGGGAAAAAAAAGAGATGCAACACTTTTGCGCGTCATAGTAGTGGGAGATTCCCACCTGAGGGGAATGGAGGGACCGATATGCCGGGCAGACCCTGCTCTTAGGGAGGTCTGCTGCCTCCCAGGAGCCCGGGTTAGAGACATCACTAGGAAACTTCCTAGCCTGGTCCGACCCTCGGACTACTATCCCTTGCTGCTCTTCCATGTGGGTGCCGATGAAGTAGCAGTAAGTAGCCCGAGGGTGATCAAAAAAGAATTCAAAGCCCTGGGGCGGTTAGTGAAGGAATCTGGAGCGCAGGTTATTTTTTCCTCGCTCCTTCTAGTGGTGGGCAGAGACACAGGACAATACGAGCAGACTCAATCTGTTAACATGTGGCTTCGCGAATGGTGTCGCCGCCACAACTTTGGGTTCTTTGACCACGGGATGCTCTACACGGCACCGGGCTTGCTGGCGTCAAATGAGAGCCAGCTTTCTCAAAGGGGGAAGAGGGTCTTTGCCCAGGAGCTTGCGGGGCTCATTGACAGGGCTTTAAACTAGATGTGAAGGGGGAAGGGGAACCTATTGGGCTTGCCAGTGACAGGCTAGGGGATGAAATGCAAGGGTTAGAGGGACTTGGGGCTAGTATGAGCCTTCAACCTGTTGCCCAGCAGTGTGCTAGGGGCACTGCAGAGAAGTTGAAGTCCGGCGGAGGTGAGCTGGAGGCTCCTGAGGTAGTAGGAGCCAACAAGGAAAAGCCCATGAAACACCTCAAAGTAAATGAGGGGTGTTCTGCTATGAAGGTGATGAGGCCGACAGCTCAGATGAAATGCCTTTATACAAACGCGCGCAGCATGGGAAACAAACAAGAGGAGTTGGAAGCTATTGTGCTGCTAGAAAGCTACGACTTGATTGCCATTACGGAAACTTGGCGGGATGAATCCCACGACTGGAATGTAGCTATTGATGGCTACAGGCTGTTCAGAAGGGACAGGCGAGGAAGGAGGGGCAGAGGCATTGCCCTTTACATCAAGAAATCATTACAGTGTGAAGAACTGGCCCTGAAGAATAGCCATGAGCAGGTCGAAAGCTTATGGATAAGAATCAGAGAGAGAGGCAACAAAGGGAACCTGGTGGTTGGTGTTTACTACAGGCTGCCAGATCAAGAGGCGTCGACTGACGAAGCGTTCTTCCTCCAACTCCGGGAGCTTCGTGCTCGCAGGTTCTCGTCCTCCTGGGGGACTTCAACCACCCTGACATCTGCTGGAAAACCAACACGGCAAGCTGTAGGCAATCCAGCAGGTTTCTCGAATGCATTGAGGACAACTTCTTAAGCCAGGTAATAGACACCCCTACCCGAGGGGATGCGATACTGGACCTGGTGGTCACCAATGTAAGCGAGCTCGTCAGAAATGTCAAGATCGGAGGCAGCCTGGGCTGCAGTGATCATGCGCTGGTAGAGCTCACGCTCCAGAGGAAAATGGGAAGAACAAAGAGTATAGTCAGGACCCTGAATTTTAGAAAAGCAAAATTCCAGCTCCTCAAGGAGATAGTCCGAAGGACTCCCTGGGAAACGGTCCTCAGGGACAGGGGAACAGAACAGAGCTGGCAGATCTTTAAGGATGTGATCCACAGAGCGCAAGAGCTCTCGATCCCTAGGTGTAAGAAATCGGGCAAAGAAGGGAAGAGACCGGCATGGCTGAGACGAGAGATGCTGGTCAAACTAAGGAGGAAAAGGGAACTGCACAGGCAGTGGAAGCAGGGACAGGCATCATGGGAAGAGTATAGGGATGCGGTCCGGTTGTGTAGGAATGGGGTCAGGAAAGCCAAGACTCAGCTGGAGCTAAACTTGGCTAGGGATGCAAAGAATAATAAGAAGAGTTTCTACAGGTATATCAGCCGGAAAAGGATGGTTAAAGAAAGCGTACCCCCACTGATGAGCGAGACTGGCAAGCTGGTAACAGCAGATGAGGAGAAGGCTGAGGTACTCAACAATTTTTTTGCCTCAGTCTTCACTGGGAACCTCTCTCCCCACCCCACCCGAGTTGATGGATGGCATGAGGGGGACCGGGAGGGCAAAACCCCTCCTGCTGTAGGAGAAGATCAGGTTCGTGACCACCTGAGGAATCTGAACGCACATAAGTCCATGGGACCTGATGAGGTGCATCCCAGAGTCCTGAGGGAATTGGCCGATGTAGTTGCCAAGCCACTCTCCATGATATTTGAAAAGTCATGGCAGTCAGGTGAAGTCCCTGGTGACTGGAAGAAGGGAAACATTGTGCCCATTTTCAAAAAGAGTAGAAAGGAAGACCCTGGGAACTACCGACCTGTCAGCCTCACCTCTGTGCCTCGGAAGATCATGGAACAGATCCTCCTAGAAGCTATGCTAAGGCACATGGAGGCCAGGGAGATAATTCGAGATAGCCAGCATGGCTTCACCAAGGGCAAGTCCTGCCTGACGAACCTAGTGACTTTCTATGATGGTGTGACAACAACAGTGGACAAAGGAAAACCAATGGACGTCATCTATCTGGACTTCTGCAAAGCCTTTGACACGGTCCCCCACAACATCCTTCTCTCTAAATTGGAGAGCTATGGATTTGATGGGTGGACTGTTCGGTGGATAAGGAACTGGCTGGATGGTCGCATCCAGAGGGTAGTGGTCAATGGCTCAATGTCCGGATGGAGACTGGTGACGAGTGGTGTCCTTCAGGGGTCCGTACTGGGACCGGTGCTGTTTAATATATTCATCAATGACTTAGCGAGATCGAATGCACCCTCAGCAAGTTTGCGAATGACACCAAACTGAGTGGTGCGGTTGACACACCAGAAGGACGGGATGTCATCCAGAGAGACCTGGACAAGCTGGAGAGGTGGGCCTGTGTGAACCTCATGAGGTTCAACAAGGCCAAGTGCAAGGTCATGCACCTGGGTCGGGGTAACCCCCAGTATCAATACAGGCTGGGGGAAGAAAGGATCGAGAGCAGCCCTGCTGAGAGGAACTTGGGGGTGCTGGTGGATGAAAAGCTGGACATGAGCTGGCAATGTGCGCTGGCGGCCCAGAAGGCCAACCGTATTCTGGGCTGCATCAGGAGAAGCGTGGCCAGCAGGTCAAGGGAGGTGATTCTGCCCCTCTACTCTGCTCTGGTGAGACCTCACCTGGAGCCCTGCGTCCAGCTCTGGAGCCCTCAGCACAAGAAGGACATGGAACTATTGGAGCGGGTCCAGAGGACGGCTACTAAAATGATCCGAGGGCTGGAGCACCTCTCTAATGAGGACAGGCTGAGGGATTTGGGCTTGTTCAGCCTGGAGAAGAGAAGGCTGTGGGGAGACCTGATTACGGCCTTTCAGTACCTAAAGGGGGCCTATAGGAAAGATGGGGAAAATCTTTTTAGTAGGGCCAGCTGTGAGAGGACAAGGGGTAATAGTTTTAAACTAAAACAGGGTAGATTTTCCTCCTTATATCCAGTCTAATTCTTTACAACGAGGGTGGTGAAACACTGGAACAGGTTGCCCAGAGAGGTGGTGGAGGCCCCATCCCTGGGAACATTCAAGGCCAGGTTGGATGGGGCTCTGAGCTACCTGATCTAGTTAGCGGTGTCCCTGCTCACTGCAGGGGGGTTGGACTAGATGATCTCTAGGGGTCCCTTCCAACCCAAAACATTCTATGATTCTATGATTCTGTGAAGACTCTGTGCCAAAATAGCTCACTGCATTCTGAATCCCTGGAGATCAGCCAGCTAATGAGGTAGCACCTGCCTAAAGTATAGTTATTTTCTCCAGTAATAAATAAGAACTAGGACTTGAAAGGATACCAACCAACAAAGAAAAGTCTCCCAATTAGCCCAGGTGATTACCGAAGAATCTGCAGGAGACAGTGTTGATTCTTTGGAATTGGCCATCAGAAAAAGGCGTGGAGGCTTGGGTGGTGCTTCATCAGCAAATGTAAGCTCAGCCACAGGGAAGTCACTGCATTTGTAAGACAAAATTGAAGGAGATTGCCTTAGAGCAGAACACTGCACACAGACACATTTGAATCACCTTGGCTATATAAGCAAAGTTTTGCTCAGTCCAATACACTGGACAACGGGACTCCCTGATTCACACCACAAGCCTGTGAAGTATCAACAAGATGTGCTCTCCTAAATTAATGAAAAGAAAATGAGCTATTAAGTTGGTTATGCTTAGACTCACATTCCAACACTAGCTCTCCGATGCTATAAAATTAATGAAATATAGGTGTGTAGAATTAATCAAGAATTTAAAGGAAGTCTTGATTTTAATAACCACACAGTAATTGACTTTATTTTTTTTTTCTTTTCTAGATCTTGTGAATCAGTGGGAACAGTCTCTTTCAGAGAATGACTAATTCTATAAAAACTAATTCCAACAATATGTAAAAAAATATTATTTAGAAAATTTTCTTCTACAGCATATTTAAAAGCTTACTTATATACCTTCTGAGTGCTACATTATGCTAGTAGTTGGGGTACATGTAACCTCATAAAAGAGTCCATTTTTACAACAACAATCACATTGTGACCTTGCACAGAGTTCAGTTACTATACTGGTGAAGATATTTAATGACTGGAATTTTCTTTTCTTTGCAGCGCAAAACAGTGCATTTTTTGTGTATATAAAATAACTT
Organism: Gorsachius magnificus; assembly: GCA_034008185.1. Classification (NCBI taxonomy): domain Eukaryota; kingdom Metazoa; phylum Chordata; class Aves; order Pelecaniformes; family Ardeidae; genus Gorsachius; species Gorsachius magnificus. The sequence goes on from CM067094.1 coordinate 6,787,581, forward strand.
TTGAAAATCTGCTTTTAGATTTGGGGATTTTTTTTTTTTTGGTTCTTTTTTTTTGTATTGCAGTGTTTACTTATCATCACTTTTATTCCCACAGATCTTACTGCAGATAAAAAGAAAGCTGCTGAAGTTCGCCTGGTCCTGGAACACATTGCTTCTTAGGACAGCAATTCTGGAAATCAGCCCAACTGCTAACAATAAATTTGAGCTAGCCACAGTGTATTGAACACCCCACTAAAACCACATTGTTTCAGGCAGCATTGGCTTTTCTTAAAATCCTGAACTAAGTTCCACAGATACAATTTTCACATCAATATCTTCTTCCACCTTAGTAAGATGCAACAGAATTTTAAGATCTATCCTATATCTACTGCAGAGTGTCATCCAGCAATGCTCAGAACATGACTTACCTACTCAATTTGGACACTGAATCAACATGACTTTGTGGGGGAACAGGAGAGAAGTTTGTGTGAATGGGATCATGAAGTGAGGGACTCAGAGCGCTCATGGAACTACACGGAGGGAGGAAACTCATCATCAGGCGACCCCAAGCAGCAACATTTATGTTCATTTGAGGAGCTCGGAGAAATTCTTTTCCTGGAGGACTCAGAGTCAAAACACCAGTGAGATTACAACACACAAATTACAATCTCACATACTGATAAATTATCGATTTTGCCCAAACACCCAGGTGTTACTCAAAAAGGTAGCCCACCTTAGGGAGAATGGCTTTTTTCAGGGAAGAAAGCTTAATAATGATGATGATGAAACAGATCTACTATTTCATCTAAGTCCAGCTCCATATAATATAGCAATTGTCAAGTAGAAACTGCATAAAACATTAACAGTTGCTTTTATTTTAAGTGAGGCTTTCTTCTATTTCAACACTACATTTTAATCATCTGGCCTGTTAACAGAAAGTTTCTGAAAATGTCTTAAAAAAAAAAAAAAGAAAAGAGTAAAACGTTTAGGATGTTTTCATTATTTTTACTACTTCCTGAAGAGTATAAATATAAAATCCCATTTATCTCCACTGCCAAGAGTTCTCAGTATGTAAAGTCTTACCTTATTCAGCTTCATGAGAAAGAATTTGCAGACAAAAAAGAAAGTATGCAAGTTATTCCAGTCCCTAAACTATTAATCTGACATGCCAGCTCTAAAGACTTGACAATCAGTAGCCAGTTCATGCTACAGTCTTCTATAATTCAGAATTTTCCAGAAAGTTCATCAGTAACAGCATCGCTGGTTAAATTAATATGGTTTGAGTATTGGATCTTGCTAAGAAGTCTCTTTAATAACTAGTAATTATATCTTCCTAAATATGTTAATTGTGAATAGAAATACCACAACAATATCGCATTACACACCACACTACAGCCAGGCTGCCTGTGCTTTATGTGACTGAACAAACTTTCACATTCTAATAAAGCCCACCTACTTACACACAGTAATTAGCCAGCATTTTAATGTCTCACAAATGTAACGGGATAGGAGTGCATGCCAGCCTGCTTGTGCAAATCCCTGACCTCACCTACACACCCTAGACAGCAAGCAGTCAGTTCTCCAGCAGCTTACCTTTCTGTTTGGGGAAAATGCGTTTCTGTCGCTGAAGTTTTGGCTTTCTCTCAATAACAGGATTACAGAACATCACCTGTCAGAGAAGCAAAGGGGATTTGTCAGATTCCTCGTTTGCACTGTGAGCACAAACTTGCATACATGCCTGCTCTCTCATCAAATTCTCCATTCATATCTGTTTGGTAAGTTAGGATTCACTCCCATAGACTCTGGACTGCATTATTCTAACTTCACCCTCTAAATATCTGTTACTTCAACTGCGGTTTTAGATGTTGGGATTTTCTGCTACATGAAATGCAGAAAGCCCCCAGAATTAAGATAAATTAATATCCCAAACAAAATTAATCTAATTTGTAAAGCCATGCATAAAGAACACAGCCATTTGTAGGGTAAAAAAAGGAATAGTCCGTGGCACAGAAGTAAAAATCAAAACCACAGAAACAACCCCCACTAGACAAAACCACAAAAAAACAAGAAGGGGGGGGAAAGGAGGCAAATTTTGGTACACGAGGCCAAGATCCTACTTTTGGAAAGATAACCACAGGAACTTTCATCACAACACAAAAGAGAAAGTACTGTGGCTTTTAAGGGACTATCTGGATGATCTCTTCATTGATGGTACTTCAAACTATTATTAGCCTCAGAAAGATGATAAAATAAGCATACCCAGAAGGAATTTGGATCTCTGATTCTACAGTCTCTGTGATTCAATTCTGACCATCAAGTCATATGTTTAATTAAAGTGTCACTGATGACTCATAATGAAACCAAATAAAAAACAACGGACTTCACAGCGCACACATCTATAATTACAGTGGAGCAGCTGAAGAGTCACTCCAGGCTATGGCATATGTACATCTATTATATCATGTTGTTCCTTATTCTTATATATGATATTGATGCAAAAGGATTTCAGGTGTCATTCCACCCTTCTAGATCATTGCTCCTTCCATTCCATGTATTCTGGGTTGAACAACTGCTTTCAGGACAGGCACCCTAAACAGACAGAGTTCTCTGAAAAAGAAACAAAGCTGACATTTATACCTCTGCAAAAAGCATTCCTTGGGGTTCGAGTGAGAGGCACATCCCATGACGTTCATTATCAAGGAAATCATCCAAACGTAAAAACTTCAATGCACATAGTTCTCTCCAGTCTCTCCAATAAATTGCAATTTCTAGCTCACGAGACTGGTGGGATGGGTAAATGTTGGGGGAGGGAAAAAAAAAGCAAGAGAGTTACATACTGCCTCATGCTCTGGCAATGGTACACACATGCTGTTGTAAAAATTCAGTAAACTAAACAGTATGCATAAGAAACTTCTTTAATCCTTCTATTCCCTGCTTTCTCTGATGTTTTCAGATCTTCCTAGCTAAAGACCTTCTTGGAAATGGCTGTCTTGGCTCCCCATTTCAGAAATCCTTGGAGAGCCACTTTACTGGTAAGATGAAATAAAACTGCTCAGATAAGGACGGAAGGACAACAGATGCTGTTCAGGCTGAATCTCTGCCAGAGATGCACTGTCTTCAGAGGAAGACTAAGATAACCAGCACATAAAAAAGGACGTGGGGACAGCAGCAGCACAGAGTTGAATCAAGTGGAATGGCAGCTAGATGAGCAAATCAGGTAAGGTGAAATGGAAAAACAAACACAACACAGGGAATCTCGGGCAGACTTACCCGGTCCAGCTCAATGACAAAGCTCTGGTCCCATGCCTGGTTATTAACTGGTCCCCAGTTTGTTTGGCCAACCACTTTATTGTCCACTTTGAGCACAGCAAGGACCTCGTCTGGACAAAGGAGAAGACGTATTATAATCTTCAACCAAAGAAAATCTCTTGTTGAAGATGAATATCCCAATCAAATATAATTTTCAGAAGAGTACTAGGAGGACTAGGTATAGTGTGATTCATTTTCTCTCTTAGTTTCACAGAAACCAGGTTTCTTGTAATTAGACTCATACCAGGCTAACCTAGTAACATGATGAGAAGCCCCCATGCTCCCATATGACACTCACAATTCAACAGGGAACCCCATACTCACTACAAGGCTCTTCATTCCGCAGGTACTTTCCTGCAACACTACGGCCAACTCGTGTTCGGGAAAGCGACCTCAAATCACTTGGGCTGCCACAGATGGGAGAAGAACTAGTCATTCGGGAACGTCCTGGAACATTTTCCAATAAATCCTGACACCCCATCAGTCTCACTTCCAATGTTCCTGAGGAATTTTAGGAAAGTAAAGAATATTATTATGTAAAAGATTAAGTGATTCCAGTCAGCCTGTCCTCGCAGGGGTCCAAGAATTTCTCAGATTCATGATTTCTTGGTTAATAGCTCAAATCTACCCCAGATTAATAGGCTGCACATCCGTATGATCAGAAAGCTCTGGCTGGTCTAGAAGAAATAAGTCAATTTCCTAGAAAATCAAATGCCCCTAGAGGAAGAGGCATTACAACAACAACAAGAAACACAACTCGTTTTTCCCTCTGTCTTCCTCACAATAACATGCCATGCAGGATTTACGTACCTGTAAGGGCTGTAGGTTTGATGACTGAAGTGGGTTGGATGCTGCCATGCTGAGCTCCCAGGGAGGAAGTATTTACCAGTTCCTGCTTGATGAGTGCTCTTTTTGGGTGATCAGGAGAAAGCTCAGTAAGCTGATGTTCCAAGGACAAGCGCAGCAGGTCAATCTTCTGAGAGGACTCTTGCAAACAACCCTGAGCCTAGCAATATGAAAGAAAGCAGGCAGAAATTTTCAATGTACAGTTCCACCCTGGGTACAATTAATCTTTGATGAACTACCAGAGTAAGCTTCAAAAAAAAAAAAAAGACCAGATAACATCTTACTAATAAAGGAACAAGATTAAGTATTTTCCCATAGATCCTGACCACTCCATCAGCATCACTTCTGATGTTCCTGAGAAATTTCACCAAAGCAAGGAATGTTATCCCTAGAAGGGAAAGTGATCTCAATCAGTCTGTCCTCACAGAGAGACAGGAACTTCCCAAATTAATAACTCTTGGTTAACTCCACTCATTCATGCTAAATCAGTGATGTTGAGGCATGAAACCACCCTCTCAAGGCCTGAATAAGTGCTTACCTCAGCCAAAAACTTGCGATCCTGTACCCGACTCCCTCCTAGGATCTTCAGCACATTTTTTGCCCCCTCAGCTACAGCAGCTTCAATGCGCAGGTGATGTCTCAGCTCCTCAATACGCAGCTCCAAAGCACTGATGGTGGTCCCCATTCTCACTGGCCATTTTGGAGATAAAATATGAACAAGGATGAAAATTGACTGAGTATTCTGGATCTTGGGGATTTGGACACATCTGTTCTGGGCTGCATCAGCTATTTAAAACACCTTACCTGCTGGATCCACTGTATCTTCCATCCCTCCTGCTGACTGAGATACTTTCACAATGTGCATGCGTATTATTTCAATCTTTGTCTTGCTGTCCTGAAGCATCTGTTGAGCTGTAGCCAGCAGCTTCCGCTCCTGCCAAAACCAAAGCACATGCAGAGAGAAAACCATGCTCATTAAAAACGTATTACGAAGATGTGTTCACACATGAGGATGAGGTGGTACCTGCAAGAAGGGTCATAAATGATCCTGAAATGGCATACATAAGCAGTTATGTAAAGGAGACATCGCTGAGGATCAAGGACTTCGAGATCACTATCTCCACTTGTAGAGGGAAAAGACAGGTCAAGGACATGTCCGGTTAATACCACACCTTGCAGTCACTGAGACTTGTGGTTCACTGGCCAACTGTGCTTACAGTGTTTTGTGAACAGAGGTTTTGAACAAATGAAAACTTCACAACCCTCTACACTGCTGGTCTTACTGAATTAAGCTTCATAATAAGCTTGGATTTTTTTAATTATCCTTTGACTTTTAAGTGTGATTGTGCTAAACTCAAAAAGTGGGATGAATATGAAACCAGTACACCTCTGAGAATTTTTCTCATATGCTCTATCCTGAACAAGCTAGTGATATCAAAACATCACACCAACTCGGCGTACAATACCAATGCTTTTTAAATTTTCTTTCCTCAAGTCAGTGACTGAATGGACCTCTTATACTGTCCTCACTACCTTCCTAGGCTTGGAACAATTTTTCTAGATATAGAACTTCAATAGTGCCACTTCCTATGAGATACTTTTCTCTGCCTTTAATCTAGAGTCACTATGAGTGTTAATGTTAGATGCATTAACATGTCTATGTTGGCATTCAGCCAGCTAAGTTAGCATCTAGACTGAAGAACTAATGTAGAGTTTGCAGCTGGTAGGAAGAAGTACGTCTCTCCAAAGGGCCATTCATCTGTTCAAGAATGAGAACACAAGTTACTCTCTAGGTACCTAGCGCTTTCCACTGAGACTACAGAAGCACTTACACAGCTAAGTTAAAACAACATGATTCCCAACTCTATCATTAATACCACTAAGCAACATTCCAGAGCAGAAGCACAATCAGCATCTGCCATGTAAGAACTGCCAAAAAGATCAAAACTGCCAGACTACGCCTGTCTGTCCAGTCTAATAACTCCCCTCTAACAGTGATCACCACCAGATGCTTTGGAAAAAGGCACAGACAACCACATCATGGGCCAAAGTGGAATAAACTATACTTTCAGAAAAGCCTTTTCTAACATCCAGTAATTATAGATTGGCTTAAGCTCTTGACAAATTAAATATGTACCATCCAACTCCTTGTTGATTCCTGCTAAACTCCTGAAATCTGTTAACATGCAAATCTAATGCATAATGGGAGTATTGGTTGCCCTGTGCAGTAACATGACATGCTGTCACTATGCTGAGCACCAAAATACAGACCTAGGATTCAGTCAAGCAAGCTTTGCAAATTAATTTCTTTCACACATCAATTACCTGAGAAAGTTTGTGTATGGACTTTGAATATGAATTTTGATCCAGGAATCCATGTTCCCAAATGGTTGTTTATTCCTGCTTACCTTGGATGTTGAATACATTTGGATCATGTTCTCAGCTCCTTGTTTCACTTTCATTTCAACATGAAGCTGCTTTTTCAGAGCTTCAACCTTCCTTGCCATGGGGTCTGGGTTTCTTTCCCAGAGGCAAGGATCTGGAGATACAGATCCATCTGTACAAACAATACAATCAATACCATTAGTCATTTTTTCTTGTGTCATTTCACTGGGTTATAGATGGGTGACTCTATAGAAGGTTAGGCTATAAAATAAGGTACAAAAAGATCTTGTCTACAACACTGGCTGCAAAACTGTTTCAAATGAAGCTCTAGCTCATATCTATAAATATTTCTTAGTTTATCAATGAACCTGTCCTAACAATCACTCTTCCAATTTTTTACTCATTCATCCTGTAAAATACTTGGATGTTCAACTGCCCAGAAACTGTTCAAATCTCTTCAATTCCACCTACAGCATGCTTCTGAATATTGTCCATGCCTAGCTCTCTCAGCTGGTCTTCTCCCTACACTGATCTCTCGTGTTGCCTCCTTTCACCTTTACTGCCCCATTCTCCACTTTTTACTGCACAGATCACCTCATCAGCTAAATACCAACAGGAGAAACTCCCGCTACTTGTGAGTCCTCAACAGAAAAATATATCAGTTCAATATATATAAATATTGGAGCACTATAACACAATTTTCCTGCCAATCATCACCCAATACCTACCTGTCTTACTCTCCTCTTTGTCTGTTATTACAATCCTTGCATTAAGCTCCTGAAGTTCCCAATGCAGTTGCTCCAGTTTTCGGTTGGAAGATTTCAGCACATGCTCTATATGAACAAGATTCTTTCTGTCTGTTGTCGCTTTTCGCAGGTTTTCTGCTCCCTCTTTAATCTTCAGTTCTTTCTGTATAGCGCGGCGAAGTAGCTCCTTCTCGCCCTCCAGTTTTTGCTGGAAGCTTGGATCCATTAAGTTCACACCATTGCCCAGCTGCAAGAGACAGCTGCCCTGCAATCAAGCAGTGTTGGGCAAGAGGATTTCAGAGATAACACAGTTCAACCATTTTTATGATATAGCAATACCCTCATAAGATTCCACTCCTTCATTTCATTTAGAAACTGCTTCACACAAATTCTGAAGACAACCTTTTCACCAAATTTTCAAGAATACCAGACCTACATTTACATTGCAGAGGATGGAACACAACTTTGACCTTAACGTGCCTTAATTTGGTTTTAAACCATAATGGAGAAAAAACCTTTATCTTACTTGTCTCCTTGTTATTTAATGTCTACACACATCTTTGGTGTCCAAGTATCAAAGCCCAGCCAGTATCTGCCGTTGTTCTGACCAATGTTAACTTTTACTAGTATGATGTAGTAGATACAGATTTTTATCTGAATATGTCTTGGTGCTGACTATTCAAAGACACATCTCAACTAACCTGCTAGAGATTTTTAGGAATGTCACAAGCATGCATTAACTCTCAGCTGTTACCCCTGAAGAAGAAAAATGTAAAAGCTGTTCCTACAAACAAGCAAGCAAAAGGGTAAGTTTAACTTTCTGCTGTGTCTGAAAAGGGAACCAGACTGTTGTCTCAATCTCTATTCTGCTTGTGATTTACAGGCAGTAAAGCTGCTTTAAAACATCAATTATTTTGAGTCGCATTAGTAGCATTCAAGCTTGTTCTGGGCTCTGTTTTACATCATTTTCAACACTACTTCTTCTATATGCCTCATCAACAGCTCTGGACAGAGATGCTCTGATTACAGACTCTGGACATACACAGTACAAGCAGCAGAGGTGCATCTCACTGACCAAGGAAGGACTGAACTCAGACAGGAGCCGCAAAAGCTACCTAACACCGTAACAAACAGATACGAGCAAGAGGTTATGCTTTCTCTTCAACAGGAAGAGTGGCTTTAAGGCATTCAGAGCAATTAATCTATTAATATATTAATAACATATTAATTGATACATTAATTATTATATTAATAACATATTAATTGATAGATTCATTAACTCAACATTAATGACTGCAAAAGAAACAGTTGCACAGTGAGGCTCTGCTAAACTAACTGACAATGTCACACAGCACGTCAGTGACTAAAGACAGAACTCAGGAATCCTGACTTGCTTTCACACTCTTTAATCTACTGACCACATTTCCAACAATAAACCGCACTGGGTTTGTGTTACTCATATACATTACTGCACTTTAAGAGTGTGTTATGCATCCAACCCCTATGCTACTCACACAAAACCAACTATTTAATCACATTAGTATCTTTTGTTATGCACCTCAAAGACCCAGTTTCAGTCCAATAGCAAAATAATCAAAGAAGAAGGAAAAAATCTATTTTAAAGTTGGCTCAAAACCAAGTTGGGTCTGCAACAGATACACAATAGCCAAAATAGGAGTTGTTCAGATTGGTAACAAAACAAAAAGGTTCAGATTAACATCCTGATTCCAGGAAGTTCTCGCCCAATTAGTAAAGCCAGGAACTAAGCCAGAGCTTTGAAAAACATCCAAAGTTTTGTGAGGAAGAACTGGAATCATGGAGTTCCTGAGTCACAGGCAACCTTTAGCAGCTGTAAGTTGGAAAAACAGAAAGTTCTTTATCCAGTCTATAGCAAGTGACTAAAAGGAGTTTGTTGGTTGCAATTCTCATTTAAATAATTAGAAAAAGCACACAGATTTATTTTCTATCCAAACTATGCAAATGAGTGTAAGTAATCTACCCCCATGATCTGCCCAGAGCAATGGAATGAGTAGTGCTGCAAGAATAATGCCAATAAAGGGTACCGAGTACCTGGGTATTGATTCAGAGAACAGGTACAGTCTGGGCAGTTCTCAGCTCAATTTTCCTCCACACCACTCTGCCAAAAGCTAGTCTGAATACCAGTTAATGCATCTTACCAAGCATGGTATGTTTTACTGGATCCTTCTTCCCCTCTGTGGATCACAGCATGCCATAACATTGACATTGTTTGCACCAGGATAATAATATATTCTATTACTGAGGATGATGAGAAAGCTGAATTTGCATTTGGGTTGATCCATTTTGCATTCTGACTCAGGAATTTCGATGGGGTGTTCGGGTACTGCCACAGCCTGTGCTGCAGCTGTTCTTGGATTCCAGGGAAGGTCAGTCCTTCAGGGTACATCTCCAATGCAACCCCGAAACACATCTATAGTTTGCAGAGAAATACCCACACTAGCTTAAATTAGCTTGCTTTTGGTACTTGTAGTGGGGCTGCCAGAACTTACCCAGGGCTTCCGCTAGACTCACGTCGCACTGAAGTGTCTAGACTGCTTCCTAACTAGCAAAAATTTCAGCAGTATCAAAGTTGCACTTAGTCCTTTGAATGGCAGCCCAGGGAGCTCCCATCACCTCAGTTATGCCCAGCCTGAGCAATGAGCTTTACCTGCACAATGAGCTTCACCTGCACAAAGCCTAGAGCAGACTCGGCCCTTAGAGTTTCACCACTGACACAGAAATTGATTTACAATTTGATTTAATGCGCTAGCGATGAGGAGGCCACCCCCCCTGCAGACCACACGTGTGCACCAAGACATTTTAAATCATATCTTTCACGACAACTCTGGGCTGCAGAAACGAGGCCTGCGTCAGACAGACTCACGCTAGCCACATTCACTCTTTATGAGAAAAAGCTACTACAAGGTTTGGAAAAAGGCGATTGCGATCCTGTCTAGAGCCAGTCCCCTTTCCAATTCAGCTATGGAAGGGCTGCTAAGGGTGGAAAGCAGGGAGCCCAGGAGGCACCGAGACAGGGAGAACCCGCTCAGGCCGCAGCGCTGGCAGCGAGCGCTCTTTGTGCCGGTCTCTCCATCCCTTCTTTCCCAGATTAGGCTTGAAACGCCTCAAGGAAAGAGGGCTGGGCATCTCCTCCGCTCCGGGGAGCTTATTCCACAAATGAGTGTTTTTCCCAGCGCGGAGGCTGGCTGCCCTCCCCCGGCTCCCGTGTGCCAAACCCAGCAGCCGCCTCACCTCCCACACCTCCTCAATGCCGAGAGGGGATTTCCCCAGCGGGCACCGGCTTGGCCCGAAACCTATTTCCCTGAGGCGAGGAGGGACAGTTTTAGGGTTCCCACCTGCTTCGCACAGCCTCTCCCACCTCCCCAGGGCGCGGCCGCCGCGAGAGGCGGAGGAGAGAGCGGGAAGCCCCGCTCCCGCCACCGCCACCCCCTCCCCGGGGCCGGGGGCTTCCGGCGGAGTAGGGAGCTGTGCTTTCCCGGCGGGAGGATGGAGAGGGGTCCCCTCCACCCTTTTGGGGTCCCCAGGAGGGCGGAGGGGGCCGCCCAGGCGGGGGTAGCTCCCTCGCCTCAGGTGAGGCTCGCCCCGCCCGCCATGCTGGCGCCCCTCCGAGCCCTCGGCGCGGCGCTCACCTGCGGGGTCCCTGCCGCCATTGCTCCGTACGGCACCGCCAGCAACCGGCACTTTTTCAAACTTCAGCCTTCCCGGGAAGCGGCGTGCCGCCGCCAGCGCCCTCTCGCGGGGTGCGGGCCCGGGAGTGCTGCCGGCGGGCGGCCCTGAGGGAGCGGGGAGCCTCCCCTTCCCCACACGCTGCCCGGCCCTGCCCCGCGGAGTCCTCGGCCAGCCGCGGCCCCCACCCCTGTCAGGAGGTGGTCCCGCTGCCTTCGCCCGCCCTGAGGGGAAATGCGCAGCCGAGACCTGGGGGCGAGGTCCCACAGCGCGCCCAGGATGGCGGCGGGAAGGAGAGAGGCGCGACAGGCCGGACGCTGAGGAGACTGAGGTACCTCCCGCTTCCCAGCGTGGACATCGCCCTCCGCGTCGGGCTGCTGGGGAAGGAGAGGCTTTAGGGGGTCAGTGCCCTTTGTAGGCACAAAAATTGTGGGTTCGTGCCAAAGGGACGGTACGGGGACGTACACAGTGACAGATCTCCTTAACTCAGGCCCCGATCGGTTCCTGACACCTCCTCTGGGAGCTGGGCACTGTGAGGAAAAATCCCTGCAGCTGGCCCCAGCCTGGGCCCAGTTTGCTGTGCTGAGTCGATCAGGTGGTTTCCAATTTTAGTTCTCCAGATTAACTTGTAACTGGTGTTTGTTTGTAGGAGAACAAGCAAACTGCAACTCTCCTTTAGATAGGATGCTTCCCTGGAAAGGGGGTGATGCCCGCCTCCAGTGGTGGTTTTTCACTAACTTTTTCTCTGCCCTTCTACATGCAGGACCTGGTGTTTCAGCTAACTATTTGAGTGAAAAAATAACCCAAGTGCATTGGCGAGGCTGGCAGAAATCCCCCAGCTATCATGAGTGAAAAACCACCACGCTTCTGTACTGCCATCATGCCATGCAGAACCGGCATGCAGTGTCACAGGCCCGGTGTTTAAAACAAGTGAAAAAGATACTTACTGCTTCCAGGTGGCAAAACCCACCACTTTTAAGATCCCTCTGCAGCAGTGTTGTGTAATATTAGTGCACTAATATGCTTTTTCAGTCCTGGAGCAATACACAACTTTGAGCCAGAAGGCATCCAGAGGTTATAGTATTCCCACGTACAAATTTAGAAATACACTAATAATCAGAAATATTTTCCTTTTATTTAATTAGAACAGGTTTTTTTTCTGGCGTAAGCATTTTGTAAGTGATCTGCAACTGAATAATTAGTAAAAGGAAATCACCAGAAAATGTAAAATTTAAATCTAGCTTAATTGAGTTGAATTAATAAAGCCTTAAACTTCTATAAAACCTTTGAACATGCTCCCGTTGTTAATAAAGCATGTTAAGAAAGCGCATTAGATTAATATAAACCCTTCTGGAACCTGTTGCTATTTGCAACATGGTCCAGGCTCTGTTTAGTGTTTAAGGAATGATTTTAGTTAAACTGTTCATTCAGTAGAAATACTGGGAAGGGGAAAGTCAAACTAGTAATTGTGGACTGAATTTCAGAGGAGCAGGGACACTACCATATGTTCAGCAGACAAAGCCCATTCCAGCAGACAGGGATCAGGGCTGCATTTGGCTCCATCAGCTGGAGAGAGGCTTGGTGGGAGCTCCTGGTGGGGTGGTGGCTGCAGAGGTCCATTTGCCCAGCGCTGCCCCGGGGGTTCACCCAGGGCCTTCCCCCTCTTTCCTTTAGGTCTTATACCTGCCAGGTGAAGCAGGGGGAGGCCTTGGGGGCAGTTCAGGGAGCCTGGGGCCGAGGGCCATCTGGCCAAATGAGCTCCTCAGCCTGGAGGGATGGGGCTGGCCGATGGCTGGCCCTCAGAGCACGGGTGATCCCGGGGGCCAAGGAGGATGCCAGCTCTGGCTTTGCAGCCTTCTGCCTCCCTCCTGGTCAGAGATGTCCCTGGCTACCCAGGGGGGGGCCTCAGCCCATCCCCCGGGCACGGTTCAGCTGTTGTATCCTGCAGTTCTGTCCTGCGGATAGAGGGGGCCGGTGCGTGGGATCAGCAGTTCCTGCCCACTCGGCAACCTCTGTCCCACGGGAAGATGAGTGGCACAGCTGGGAGCACGACGTGCCTGTCCAGCCCTTCCAGGACCCCGGAGGGGATGGCTCCTCCGTGCCCCGGCGACACCCCCGGGCCCGGGCCAGCCCTCCAGGTGCAGCTCCTGCCTAGGTAGGATCATCGTCGGGAAGGGGGAGCGTGTGACCGACCCGGGGGGCGGGCGGGCCGCTGTTCCCGAACCCCCGGGTGGGGGCGGTCCCGGGATCGAACCGTGCGGTCTTTTTCGGGCGCCTCCCGGAGGGGGTGCCGGGGGTTGAGGCATGCCCCTGCCCTTGAACCGGCAGCCGCTGGTCCTCCGCTAAACCCGAGGAGAAGGGATGTGCGCGGCGCCGGCTTGTAGACCGATTACGGCTCCAGGAAAGCCTCTTGCCGTTTTGCCTGCGGTTATGCGAGCGCTAGAAGGGAGGGCAAAGCGCAGGGGAAGGATGCCCTCGCTTCCCGGAGCCCTCCGCCTTTCACCTTGGCCAACTCTCCCGTTTTACCCTCCTTCCCGGCCAGGGAACAGCCCTCCCGGGTCAGCCCGTAGGAGCACCCAGGGGGGACGCTGCTACAGCCCCTGTCCGGTGCTGCAGAAATCCTCCCGCAGCAGTGGGGCTGCCGCAGCTCCCGGGCAGCCCGGTGCCTTAGAGAGCCGGCCCCAGCTGGCACGGCCGAGCCTGGAGGGGGGAATGTAGGGGCCCCACCGGCTGTACTGTGCAGAGGAGCTCAGGCTATTTAGCAGGAACCGGGAGTTGTGTCTTACAGGACCGCCTCCACTAGGGCACAGTCATTCAGAGAAGGTGATGATCAAAAGAAAAGTCTTAGAAGTCTCCATTTTTAATCCAGGAGGAGGGCAAGAGATTAAACATAAATCTGTTCCCCAGAGGAAGCAAGCATCTTGTTCCAGAGTCACTTGTGACCTCCTGTCACTCTTATCGCACTGGGCACCTGATATCCGTAAAAGAAAAGTGAGCACTACCAGCCTCACCCCTGAAAGACAATGCCGAGTTTGGGACTAATAACTGATTCTTTTGAAAAAGACTCTTAGAAATGGTAACATCAAGTAACAGTTAAATGTACTTTAATTCCTTCAAACAGAAGGATATCTTGAAGGTACATCAGAGAAGTTATTTCATTGATTTCAGTCTCTTAAAAAAAAAAAAAAGCATGGCTTCAAAATTAGGAACATATCCAAAAACAAAGTACTATTGTTATGCACCTGTTTTAAAATGTGGTACAAAGAGAAGATTACAGATTCAAATGAAATGGCATAAATGACTGAGAAATAGATTCAGATAATGCTTGTTTACAGGGACAAAAACTATGTTGACAAGTATGAATAAGCACACAGATACCCTTTAAAAAACCAAACCTTTCTAACTGTATTTACACACACACGGATGTAGTTGCTTTCCTTTGGCACTAGAAATTACAGACAAAAGATTCCATTTTATAGCAATTAAACTTCAAACTTAGGATAAAAATAACCTTTGAGTCATTTAAGTCATACAGCCCCGGCACAGTAGCTTCATGTTTATTAAATTGACGCCAACTCTATATTCTAACCCTGGAAATTCAGGCCATGAAGCCCAAATTCAGCTTCCACCTGTGACAAATTTCACTCAGCAGAATTAACTGGATGGGAGGAGCTCAAGCAGCCATGAGGAATTAGTGATACAGATATTTAATAAGTACGATTCTCCCATTCTTATCCAAGGTGGATGTCTACCTTTAAATGGTCTTTATATGCATATACAAATTAAATCAAGTAAAATGGACACCCATTACATATATTCAGCCAAATTAGACATTAAGTAAACAGTCAAAGCACATGATGGCCATCTGTAGTATTCCTTCAGCATTGCAGAGAAATGTGTTAATCCCTACTCATTTCCATTGCTAGAAAAAAAAATTAAGATTACACTTAACAAATATGGTTTATTCTTTTAGCACATTAGTCTACTCTTTAGCTGTCACCAGGAGTAAACCCTTAAGTTTCACAGGAAATTCAGTATTATCAGTACAGTAGTAAGAGTGTTTTGGCACCCCGTAAAAATCTTAAAGAATGTGCAAGAAAAATCTCAGAAGTAGCATTTCATTATCCAGACTTCCCATTTCTTGTTCATGGTATTTGACTTTACAGAACCTGAAGCTTTGATTACTTTCAAAACAGTTTTTATAGGTTTTCTGCTAGTAACTAACAGGGGTGTAACAACAATGGCACAGTATTTTTCCTAAAGCATTAAAGCAAGGAAAAAATTCTTTTCCTTGAAGAACTACAATCAATTAGGACTACATAAAAATTAAGTAACGAGGCATCATGGGCAAGTAATAGCACATCGACCCTCTACCACAACAGGAAGCGGTTTTCAATCCTACAACAAAAAGGAATCAAATGAAAAAAATCTAAAATTTATACTTCATAGGTTTTGTTCCTTCTCTCTCTAGATGGTAAGAAACCGTTACCAATTAACATTTTACTTTGCTCTGCAAGCAGGATCAGGGCAGAAGCTTTTGTTGAGATGGGATAAAGTAAATGGTTGCCTTATTTTTGTATTGATCACGTGCAGACTGGACGTTGTATTATCTCTGATAATTGGATTGAATCCAAGCTGGACCAGACACTTACAGAATGCTTCCCCACGCACATTATTTGGGTATGTCTCAAATAGAGATTAATCTTGTTCTGCAAAGTGTATTCTTAAGCATCAAAAAAAGCCGAATTTGTCTATAGCAAATTCTGTGAGGAAAAGGAATCAGAGAATATAACAGCAAGTCTTCCCAGAAGACAGTCTTTTCTACACATCCAAAGAGAACTAGCTGTTTGAATTTTAGATTAGCTGATACAACATTTTTTAAATATTTCAAAAGCACAGCATGTTAAAACAACTTTCATTACACTTTGTGGAATACCAGTACCAACAACCTCTATGTGAAATTGTTACAAGCTACTCAAATGCAGTCTCTTAAAATGAAAGAGTACAGTATATCTAAAGCATATATACATGCTGCTACCGAGGAAAGAAAGCAGTGAAGTAGCAACTTTTTATACATGAGCTTCGCTAAGACTCTTGCTCTTTGAAATAGCCCAAAAATTAGCTTCCACTTAAGATTTATTTTCAACTGAAGAGACTTACAAAAACACCCAAATCTTATTATATATAAGACCCCCTGGTCTTTTTATTCTGAGCTTGCATGATGTTTTCATGCAAAGTGATTTACTGGAGATTCAGTACTGCAGGTTACTACTTTAAAAAAAAATAATCTCAGAATCAAGTGATTTTTCTTTTTGCAAAACATGATAGAAACCTCTGTCTTCACCCAAGGCATATGCACCTACAGCCCCATCTTACAGAGTTAGGTAATTCAAGAAACAGAGTGTGCAGTACTAACTACCAAATGAAACATTTTCCAAGTACTGAAAGAGTGGAAACTAAATGAACTGATTATCAGTCCACGCAACACAACGTTGCACTCCACTACATAAATACTGACCAAATGCCCCCAAAAATGCCAAGAAACTACAAGCAAGTTCAAACCAGGATATTAAAACTGTTTCTTTCAGTGAAGACCAACCAGCCCCTTTGTGTACACATTTAGTTTTATTGTAACAAAGCAACTTGTACACTTTAACGTTTAAAACTGAGCATCTTTCTTTCCTTTCCAGTGAAACAAAAAAAAAAAAAAAAAGAATTTAAAAATAAACAAGAACAAAATTACAATAAAGAATGTCAATTCCAAATAAGATCCTACAGGTTCTGCTGATTCTCCATCAAGTGGCAGGGCTCAAAGTCATCATTAGGAGAAGATTTTATTTTAAAAGTGTCATCTTAAACCGCAAGGATGTTTGTTAAACATCACAATTAAACATGCCAAAGGAGAAGAAGCCATGTTGTCAAAATGCCCACTTAACCCACCCAAACATCTGAAACCCACCCCAGCTGACCTTCTATAACCCCTTTTTTTTTTTAATTTTTTCTTTTTTTTTTAAACAAGAGAAAGTAGACAGATACATGTTGGTAAATGCTAACTGTCCATATTCACATAGAGACACAGTGTAATCTCTGAGCCCAATATACAGAGAAAGAAGGAAAAAAGCTAGATTCTATGCACTACTACACAGGGGCCTAGCACTCTTCAGCTTCCAGCAGAGTGAAGGGAGCAGAAGGTTTTCTTTTTTCCCACAGAACATGGTGTGTTGATTCCATAAACAGTTTTTGTTTTGAGACAGAAAGGGATAAAAATGAACTTGAAACAGACACTGGTAGATTCTTTTCCACTGTATTCTGCTCAAGATATTTCCCCCAAAATAAATTGTGAACCATGGTGTAGAAGAGAGAAAAAGAGACCTCAAGAGAACAAGGCGACTGAGCACAAGAAAAAAAAGACAGCAACTTGCTCCCAGGGACTGGAGAAAAATTAAAAAGGTAAAAAGGGGGTTTGGAATCCATCAGTGTTCAATTAGTCATCTTCTCCTTCATCCTCCTGTTGAAAGATAAGCAACAATTAAGAAATTCTAATCACTAAACTTTAGATAGCACGAACTTTCAATTGCAATAACCGTAATGTTTTACTACCCTACAAACTACAGCCCTACAACGTTACTTATAGCGTGCCGTATGATAAACTCTTTTTCCCTCTTCACTGAGGAGCAGTAACACCTGCTGTGAGTACCTATCTACATAGAAAACAGTTAATAACTAGATGTCCCAATGAACAAACCTCAGGTTTGAAAAACTACCGTGACTTAGAATCACTACAAACATTGACATAACTTTAACATTTAGAAAGTGAAGGGCTCATCTTCTTTCCCCTTGAAGCATTTCGCTCTTCAGAGTTTAACTTTCAGATGCTAAATTCTAGATTACATATTCGAGCCCTGTACTCTGCTATCTCAATACAAATCGGTTTTTTGCTGCTGAAATTCAGACACACCGTGCCCAAATACAAGAAACAAAGACATACTAAACTTTGAAGTACCAACACCCTGAATGCTGTCCCTGGAATCCCACTTACTACAGGAAATCTCTAATTCCTGAGTCCAACACAGTCTTAGCTAAGCTGGCCATAAGTAGAAATAAACCAACAAGGTGGGAGGATGACAAAACTGGATGCATCAACAAAAGCTATTTACTAGTAAGGTGTTGCTAGAATGTTCACTAATTAAAGAAGAGTTTTGTTACACTAGTATCCTAGTTCTTCTACAGCACTTCCCTTAAACCATGCTGCAAGTTAGGGTAGTAACAGTTCTGCTTCTCCCCACCCCCCCCAACACTTGTCAGTGATTGTACAGAAAAGAACTATTTTACCTTTTTAACAATGGCTCAGTATTCTTACAAGATCTGTCTTACAAATTTCTTTTGATTCTCATATACCAGAGATGGAAGGGGGAAGATTACTCACCTCTCCTTCCTCTCCCTCATCATCATCTTCATCTTCCTCCCCCTCATCTTCATCTCCTTCTTCATCGATATCCTCCAACCCTTCTTCCTCTTCATCATCATCATCATCTTCCTCTCCTTCCCCTTCTTCATCATCCATATCAGGAACCTTAAAGACACATATGTAACATTAACTACAGTGATCAAATTCACTTTCACTTGCACAGTGCTATTATGGGTAGAGATCAATACCAACAACTCAGTGCTACACTTACCAAGTAGTACTGTAATGGATTTGGCCAGATGTCATCCTTGATGACTTCTCCTAGTTCATCAGCCCCTGCATCAGAGTGGTCAGTGAACCAGGTAAAGAAACTTTCTGGCTCTTCATGCTGCCTCTTCCTACTGGCTTTGTTCTGTGTCTGGCTTGAACGTTTTGTCAGATCCTGGAAACAAAGTTAAGAAGTTCCCTAAGAAGGGGCCTTTGCATGGCTTTTTTTTTTTTTTTAAATAACCACCACTTAGAAATGTATTTGTCTAAACAACCACAAGAAGTCACTTACTACTCCCTCTTTCACGAAGGAGTCTTTAAGAAACATTTGAAACACAAACAACTCACAGAAGATACAACTGAGCCACTTGCATGTCTCATGAACATGAGAAAACAGTAAACCCGCCTGTTTCTTTTAACAACCTCCACTGAAATACTGAAAATTCACAGGGTCTTGCATTTGATTTATGCTTCCCTATCACAGGGAAGCACAAGTAAGACAAGTATTTAATAATATACTGAACTTAAAAGATCTCACAATGGCTAAATGCTACTCTGAGAGTAGCTGTAATTGTAGCTAAATACTACAACTACTACATACACACAATTTAAGAAAAACTCAGTCTCCACATCTCTAAGCTCTGTCTTTACCTTGAGATAGAGAACTGCCTACTCTTCTTATCCTAAGATTTCCCGCTTTGAAGTCTTCAGGTCATTCTCTGTAGTTAAGTCAAAAAACCTACACAATCCGCTAAAACGTATGGCCACAAGACCATATAAATCCTGTACCTACCACCTTACCCCAGTTAATAAGTTTGCAACAATCTGTTTGCTAAGTCTGAAAAGATTACTATCTGCTATTTAAATCCATTCTTTCTTTGATCATATGGTAATTCCAAACTTTTAGTATTTGTTTTCTTGATAGAATCACAACATTTATAGGTTTAGACTGTTTAATCAAGAATACCAGAATTCACACTGATTTTGTGGTATGTTGTAAAGACTAGTCAGCTAGTTCGTACTGGACTGTAACTCTGTACTTGAGGAAAAGTTTTAGTTCTCAACGAAAAAAGATTAAGTTTTTTCTCAACCAGAGGGTGACAAAACAAGCAGCGACTTAATTGCAACCCTCGGTTCTACTTTTAAGTATTTATTTCAAAAATCTTCAGGATATCATGAAAATGCTCACAACTTTTACAGAAACTAGCTACAGCAATTTAACTATGTTTGAATACTGTCTGGATGAAAGACGTGCCCACATTATTGTGTGGCTGCAACTTCTACAAAGATGTAGTGTCTGGAAAGGAAGTTGAGGAAATAAAGAGGGGAAAAAAATTCACCCCCCCCACTATCTGACCCCCCAAAACCCTGCTGTCCTCAGAACTCCTTATTTAATAGTTATCTTAAGAAAACCACAAAACACAGAGTCTAGGTCCAGGCCAAAGAGAGACAGGTTAATAATGCACTTGTAATTCTCTCCACCTGCTCATACTTGTACTTTCACTGTTTAGTGGTGGTGGTGAACTAAGCAAGAGAATTCACTACAGATCTCCAAATCAATAGGGTATTCCGAACCCTGCAAGACAGGCATGAACTATCTATGTAGAGACGTGGCAAGGAGGTTGAGGGGGGAAGAAAAGGGAGGACAAGGCAGTTTCAATACAAAAGAAAAAGAAAAAAAGTAAAAGGAACGTAATTAAAGTGATGGTATCACGCAGAGCAGCAGTCATCTCTCCCAGATGCAGAGACATACCTTCCCAGATTTCCATTTGATCTCAGTTGATTTTGAAGATGGGTCTCCACTTTCATTGAGGTGAAACTCTTTGGAGAGAACTTTATTTTCAAAGTATGGATTCTCATCAAAATACTGCAGAGTTCAAAACAAAGAGTTAAGGTAAAGACACGTGCCTAGTCAAACCTGGTATTAAATGAATAACTGAAGAGATTAAATTACAAATTACAATCCAATATGTGATTACGTTAAAAAAAAACAGAAAAATCACAAGTGAAGGAATTATTTAAAGTACTTACAAAATCTATTCTGTAACCTGATTTGATGTCTTCAAATTCTGTCACCTCCACTCTGGTCAAATAATGCAGTGCTTCCTCATCTTCTTCTCCCAGCAGTGCAGATACTAAGACAGAATTAGGAATCCCACATTAACAAAGCTATGAAACACGTATTGTGCAAATGAAATATGGGAAACTGATAGTAAGATTTGAAAAGCAACACATCTGTCCAAGGCAACTTCCTGTGGCCCATTTTCTTTGAGTTACCAGCCAGCAGAGTATTAGCCTTTGTGTGATTTGCATTTGCTGAGGTGAAAACATGATGTTTGCTTGCTTTGTTTTGTTCTTTGTTCATTGCTTTGTTCGTTGTTAAGGCAGCAAAAGCGACCTGCATACATCTACCCTTCTCTCTGAAACACGTTTTCACACGTGTAGTTTGCCTACAAACTTGTTTTGTCCTCTCAGAAAGTCTATTGTTAAGAGTGCCAAGGAGCTCACCTCCAATTAAAAAAAAAAACCCAAACAAACTAGATCCTTTTTTTTTCCCTTTAAGGGCCCAATTAACTAAGAGAAATGGGAAGTTTGTCCTTTAAAATGCAGAAAGATGACCAACACAGGATTTTAGCAAACAAGATGTTCCTTTGTTCAACAAATGCAAGAAATAAAAAGCTTATAAAATGCACTTTAGGAAAAAAAAGGAAGTGTTTGCATATGAAGCAGGCTTCTGATTAAACATACACCTAGCAACAATTCTAGAAAACCCTCAGAGCTGCAAGACACTCACATAACAAGCAAGCAAACACTGAATTTACAGAAAAAAAAAAAAAAAAAAAAGAGGGCTATTAAGAATATACCTTGTGGGTGGTTGACAAATGTTGTTACCCAGAAATTTGGGATTTTGGCGATCAATTCTGACCTCTTCTGGAAGAATGGTTGGCGGAGTTTATTGTATTTCTGTTCTACTTTCAAAATTTCCTCACTGGCTTGTTCATTCAGTCTGTAATAGAAAGAGCCACGTTAACCACAGGAGAAGAGAACTGACATTTAAAGACACATCATCAGTAGTTAGCTAAAAACTGAATGGCTCCGATTAGACTGGTCTGCCGTATTCAACAAATGAGGCATCTTCAAACAAAAAACCGAGGCCCAAACCTGGAACGACTATTAAGAAACACACTACCAGAAGCAATCTCACTGATCTTAATGAAACGTGCTTAACACATTGTATTTTTTTGCAGCATTACACGAGGGACGCACCCTTATTTATGCAAAGCAAAGTAGTATTTACCTCTTAAACATTTTGTTTGCAAAGACCTGAGATGGATAACACTATCACCTCCTCTTTATAACTTTTGGGCAAACAAGCACACTACAGCAAAGTGGTTTTGTACCCTACACGAGTAAAAACCTTAAGACAGGACATTTAGCCCTGATACCGCAACAGCCTTCACGTGGCCAGAGCCTCAACAGTCACCTACAGACTCTGTAGGGCAGTGTGCATGGAGATAAGGTCCAGGCAAATACCAACACAGAGCCCACTCAAGAGTTTTGGAATACAAAACTAACATTTCAGTGACACTTTCTAAATATTATTCTACAAGCACGTGACTATGTAACAAAAAAATGCATAATAAAAGCTAACTTTTCAACCAAGTTTTGGGTTCTGCTTACAAACCTGAAAATACTTTTGTAAAATAGCATACACGTTAACTTGAAAAAACAATAAGAAATAAACTTCTATTATCAAAACTCTCACAGTGAATTTGAAATTTTAAACTCAAATTCTACCTTTTTAATTAAACAAGAAACCAGGGTACTACTTCACATTTTTTTTATCATACACAAATACCTCTTGCATCTAATCAAGTCTGAACACAAGTATATCTTGGCAGACTTTAAAGAGAGCGAGAACTACTACTGAATGCTTACTTTACCAAATATTTTTATTTTTGAAAGTTACATTTTAATTTCTGCTGAAACATTTAAAGTTTGTTCACGTTTACCTGTCTATTTCATTCTGTACTTCGTCAATGTGTTCAATTGCTTCCTGTTGCTCTTTTTCTGAAAAACAAACAAAAATGCATCAAAATCCCTTCATTCTCAAGTCTGACAAATCACCCGGGGTTTTCATTTAAGACCTTTTCTAGTGATCTACTTTAGAAGTACAAAGGCATTTCTAATAAGCGTCAGAAGTGCTACTAGGCCTTAAAGCTATAGAAAAGTTTGACAAAACGGCACTCAAAGCCAGTTTGCCCCTAGAAATCACAGCTGGCATTCCCCTGCACACTTTTACAACTCAAGTGACAAGTCAATCGTGACAGACTAATAACGACTGCATTAAAAAGTTGTAAGCCATATTTGCCAGGACCAACACATTTGAAGGAATGTTAAATCATTTAGAGAGAACAGAAATATCAATAGAAATAGCATAACTGGGGACATGCCACCTTCTAAAACCCGAAAAAAACGTACGGAGGGACGGTTACAAGCAAAAAAAAGACTTCAAAGCCGCCGTTTGGCAGGTATCTTCTAATCGGAACTTCCCCTCGACAAAGCCTGGCAAAGGTCTCCGTTGCAGGAGGACTGTTTACCTATCGCGCTGGGAGATGAATGAACGGCAGCGGGAAGTCGCTGGAGCAGTGCAGCACGCTCACTCCTCCCCCGGTAAGTTTCCCGCACGGCTCAGCCCGCGGTAGGGGACAGCTCTGCTCGCTCCCCAGCCACGCGGGTGGGTGCGCTGCTCCCTCCCCACGACGGAAGGGCGGCCGGGTACGGAAAGCACGTGTGGGACCGGAGCTGGCAGCGGGCGCAGCACCGCGGGGCGCGACGGCGGGCTGGGTGGAAGGAGGAAGGAGAGCGCTGCGCCCTTCCCGCGGCGGCGGCCGGGAGGAAACCCACGGCGCGGCGACCTTTAAAAATCCCGGAGCTGCCGCGATCGCACGTGGGGACGGCGCGGGCGGCTCCACGCCGCGCCGCCCGGCACCGCGTGGCTCCCCGAGCGGCAGGCCCCGGGGCAGCACCACGCGGCCGCGGCGGCGCCGAGAGCAGGAGGCGGCGAAGCATCATGGCGGCGGCGGCGGCGGAGCACAATGAGGCTCCGCGGATGCTGCTCCGGGAGGTGGGGCGGGGGGGGTCCCGCTGCTCCGCCAAGGCCGCAGCGCCCCCCGCCCGGCCCCGCCTGCGCCCGTGGGGAAGGAGGCCGGGCCGGGGAGCGGAGACAAAAGGGCGCTAACATGGCCTCCTCCTGCTGCTGCTGGGGCCTGCACATCCGCCCGGCCGACCCCGCGCTCTTCCCGCCTCCGGCCCGGCCGCGGCCCGTGTGGCTGGGGAAAATGGCGGTCGGTGCGGCGCGGTGCGAGGCGGAGGCCTCGGCGGCTGCCGCCATTCCCTTCCCGCCCCCGGCGCGGCCTCACCTGAGGTCTCGTCGGCCCCATCGTGGTTGGAGTTCAGCTCCTTCTTACTGACTTTGGCCGCCGGCGCCGACATGTTGGTGGCTGCGGAGCGGAGCGCGGAGGGAGGGGGGCTGTAACGGGACTGAGCGGAGGGGGGGGGGCCGTGCACAGACTCCTCCTGCTGCTGCTGCTGCTGCTGCTGCCACCGCCTCTTGGCCGCCGCCGCCGGGCGCCCCCGGGGGCACCACCACCGCCGCCTCCTCCTGCTGCTGCTGGCGAGGGGCGGGCAGCGCGGCGCGCATGCGCAGCACCCCCCCCTCCGGGGCACGGGGGGGACGGCGGACGCAGCGCGCAGGCGCACCAGGCCCCCCTCCCTGGCGCTGGGCGGCGGGCGACAGAACGCGCAGGCGCGCCCTGCTCCCCTCCTCGAGAGAGGGCGAGCGCGCCGTTCTGCGCAGGCGCTGACACCGCCTCCTCGCCGCGGGCGGCCCGGGCGCAGCCGCAGAGAGGACGCTCGCCAGCCCCGCCCCCGCCGACCACCCCACGCTGGGCGCCCATTGGCCGCCCCTTGCGCCCGCGGAGGGAGCGGGGGGCGGGCTTCGGCGCGGAGACACAGAGGACGGCGCGAGAGGCGGGAGAGGGGGGGGGGGGGGGGGGAAGGAAGTCGGGCGGAGGCGCGCGCAGGTATGGCATGTGGGGGGCCGCGCATGCGTGCGCGCGCCGCGACTCTTGCCCGGCGCACGTGGCGCGCGCCCGCCCGCTCGAGGCTGTCGCGTCCCTGCAGGCCGCCCTCGCTCTCTGTGGAGACGCGGTCAGTGACAGGGTCGATCCCTCTCCTCGCGTGGGGATTGCCGGGGTCCCCCCGGGGAAACTGGGGGGGAAGGGCGGCATTTGGGAGCACTGATCCCCAAAGGGTCCGACAGGGGCTGCTGTCGCAAGCAGTTCCACTGACTGAGGTGGCCCCTCTGGACGAGCCCCAGCACCTCCTGCTCCTGGAGAGGCTGTGTGAGGCAAGGTCGTGTTTGCACCCTGCCTTGCTCAGGGCACATTGCGACCCCTGTCTCACTGCACTGCCTCCCTCAGCTGGAACATGACCCAAAGCACTAACTTAAGATGTTAACATTTTAAGGGCGCAGAGGCCCTGTCAGTCACATCCAGCCCACTCGGATAATGTGGGAGCACAACTCTAGAAGGTCATTGAGCCCAGCCGTCTGCCAGCACACCTGCCACTGCAGCAAGAGCGAGCAGACTTTAAATAACCCTTTTTGTCCCTTTCCTGTCCACCTGTCATGGAAGAGCTCATTGCAGCTTCACAGCTACAGCTAACTGTTTCGCTCTTAAAGTAACAGCCAAGCCACTCTTTTCTATCAAAATACGCAGCATATCATTTGCAGATGAGTATTACAATACAGATCAGGCTAAGAAGCAAGTACAGCTTTGATGAAGTAGAACTTGCCTTTTGTGTTTGCTTTCCAGTCACACAATATTACCATATTCTCCCTGCTTGTTTCCTTTTTTGTCTCCTCTTCAAGTTGCTCTTCCAATGGACCTACTCAACAAGGCCTGGATTAGTTCCTGCCTCCTCAGAGGTCCTGCTGTAGTTTTCTGATTCCTGCTCCCACCTGTTGCTTCCAAATCCCAATTGCTTTTTCTTTTCTATTTCCAGCTGTCACTTCCCACCAGCTATGTCCTTGCCTCCGTTGCCACCCACAACTGCCGTGGCACGTCCACAATTTGTGTTGTGCTTCCCCGTGCAAACATCAGGCAAGAGGATCTGCCATCCATTAGTCCTCTGCTTTCACCTACAGCAATGGGCTCTCTTAACTGCTGGGCACAAAAGGTAGGTGAAACATTGCAACTTTATAAGTGCAAAATTATCAAATCCTTCCCAAGAGGGATGTCTCAAGGCCTTCCTGAAGCCCATCACAGTGTGGTAACTTCTCTCATACTCTGCATCTTGCAAGATCAATTAATGTGGATATCTTCACATTCAGACAAGGTAAGCTTGTGTGTGTAGCTTGGTTTTCTTCCTTCTCTTTCCCTTGAGTCTCTTTACTATGCAGTTGTATCTGCCTGGGTTTTTTCCCTCTTTTTCTCACCTGTAATTTACTATTATATTGTCTTTCTCTAGATTAGCCTTTGAAGGTCCACAATTTGAAAATATGGGCCATATGTTTGAAAGCCAGTTCCAAGCCGAAATGTGATGATCCAAATGGCATCTGCCTGCTCTCTACTAGAATCCCATCTTTAGTCTATAAATTACTAGGTATTACTGGAGTACATGATTAAGGTGTTCCACTGCTGTATCTAAAGTCAAGTAATCATGAATTTTAACTGCTCTACTGTTAAAAACATTTCCACAATCTGTTTATCATACCTTAAAACTAGCTATTATACAAGAAAAGAGAGTATATATTAATTATATATATTAATACAACTGCTTTTTAAATAATTTTGAGACACAATATACAAACCTATGCTTTCATGCGAAAAGGAAAGCAGTTCAATTTGTTTTGGAGGAAGTAGTGTTCTTTCACAGTTACTTTACTTTTTTTGCTTGCTTGCTTTCCCAGCTTCCTAATAAATCTTTTGTCTTAACTCTTCCTCAGTTCTCTTCCTGTTAGAAAAGTTATGCTAACATCAATACTTCTTCTCTGATTATACATCCTTTCATTCCAACTGACCAGGTAAAATTGCTGTAACAGCCTGTGTTTTCTGATTTTCAAAAGAGAGCCTCACTTATACAGCTCAACTGCGGTCTTAACTTCTGGGTACGTTTCATAAAAGGTCTCAAAACAACAGGTGCTTACATGCTTCTGGGGCTTGGCTCAAAGAATTCAACAACAATCCACAGAATGATGCCCTCCCTGCACTCTCCTCCTTGCTTTATAAAGGAATGAAGTAGTGAAACTAAGCTACTGAGTTAGAATAGTTGTTGAGCCCTAGGAAGGATGAAAGCAGAGCACCTCCAGCGGCCTTTGCAGCTGAACTGATTTACTGTTTGTTCTCGCTGCATTGTTAACATGTACACTCAGGAGAGGAAAATGACTCAAATATTAGTGAAGAAGCAAGTAGCAGCACAACTCTCAACTTGGTCTGAAACTGTTCCTCTGTGTAGGTACCCCAAGCTCCATGTAGTTTCATTACAAAGGAAGGAGAATGGTATCTAGGTGGTATAAAGCCTAGGTGTTGTTACATGAGTTACCTGCTGTTGCACAAGATTTTCAGAAATGACATGTGATGCTTAGAGCTAATACATAACTGTGTCAAATATCCCTGATAGTATAACAGAAATAATAAATACTTAGAGAGTTAATTGATAAATATTCAGTTACCTCCCTTCACTTCTTTCTAATGTTTTTCATTATCTGTAACTAACCTTAAGGCAGTTTTAGTCCTTGAATAACTTATGAGGGGTTAAAACGTACAGTTATGATCCTATGATACAGGGTGTGTGTTAATGTATTTAGACAATATGATGTCCTCCTTCTCTCATCTTCTTGCAAGACCTTTCTCAGCTCTGATTACATCAAACATAATAGAACAGTAACATTTTTTCCTGAACTATACTGTCCAAGTAGCTATACTGCCTAAATCACAAATAGCTCTTTTCCCTCCATATTGCAGATTTAGTATTCCTGCTTTTGTTTGAACTTTAGACTGCACGGTTCAAATTGCAAAACTATACTGTACGTGGCATCTTTCAAACTCAATGCATGAGTACTCTGGTGACGACAAATAAGGGAGTTAGATCTTTGCAGCCTTCCAGGTAGCAATGACTTTGTCAGACGAATGAAGAAAATTTGTGTTAGTTGTCCTTTATGTGTATTTGGATATATGGGGGTTTTGGCAGCAGCTGATAATGATTAATGGTCTTAGAGTTTACATAGAGTGTAGCAGTAACTGCATGTTTTTCTCAAGAATTGAATAAACAGAGCTTCTTCATAAAGATAATCTCCTATTTGCTCCTTGATGCTCCCAATATTTCTTTCCTTAGTTAGGTATGTTACTACAAGACAGAGACATAATTGGTAATCATGCTTAGTTTCTGGAATGTCAAGTCAGCTATAAATTATAAACACGAACCCCCGATTTGGCAAGTGAAATCAGAAAATGTGCTAAATCCTCTCAAATATAATGTAATGATGTGTGAAAAAGAAAGAAGAGTACATTTCCTTCTAAGTATTTCTGCAGTGCAAAATGGGCATACATAAAATCATGCAAGTCAATATAAATAATAGCAACTTATGTTTTTATAGCCTTCCATCCCAAAGAATCTCACAGCCTTTACAGAAATTATTGTAGAAAAATGTAAAGCAAGGATCATTTTACCACTGCTCAAACGCAACCAACTGCTTAACAATTGTACATCTATGCTGGGAGCCTGGTCTTCCACAAAGAACTTGCAGACTTGGGCTCTGTATTAGGAACAAATATTCCCCCTTGGAGTGCAAGACAAATTTTTTTAGGGAATATGAAAGCTTTTAAATTACTGTGTACACCAGGGAGTTGAAGGCTGCACAACATCGCAAGCACACATAAACTTGTAGTTGATAGTAAAGTCTGACTGGCATATCAGTGCTTACTCTAAGCAGCAGGCAGAGACACACCAGCTGTTTTGCTGCATGTAATCAGTTTGACAGCCCCCAGGAACTGCAGAGTCTCCATGACCCTAGAAAGACAGTTTGGCACATATATTAAACAGTCAAATACCTCCCCTCCAACTGTTTGTCCATCTCCACTAGACACAGACCTTCCCAGTCCAGCGCTCACATTAGAACTGAATGGTTAGATAATGATGGAAGAATCTTCCACGTGTCTTCACAGTTGCTGCAGTTTAAACCCTCGGATGAAAATATTTCTGGGCTGGTAACTGCTTTTGAAGCAGGATGATGGTTAAGTAACACAGACGACAGGGAGTGACTAATCGTGTAGTTGAATAAATCCAGTGATTCTATTTGTTTTTTGTTTTTTGTTTTTTTATAAAGTTCCCATTAGACATAGTTGCTAAACCTGATTTTTATTTTTTCCTATACCAACATTTTTAACTTACTTGTTAAGCACTTGCTCGTGCTGGAGGGTCATGTAATACTTGTGCTTATTTCCCAGATACTAGAGACAAAGAGGCAGTCAAAATATTCTTAAAAATCTTAAATTAAATTCAGTGAAACCTAAGACACTTCTGAACGTGAGACAAAAGCTTTTCAGATATATGGGTGCTTAAGAATGTTTTGCTCATATTTTTCATGTAAGATATACAGTTGTGAATTATGTATTAATATTAGGGGAAGCTCTTTATTGGAAAATTCTCTTGAAGTTACATTCTGCATTGTGAAATTAAGAGTCACTGCCCAAAGAGACATTTGATTGGATTAATTTCCTGCCCTTCTTGACTTTCATTCAGATTTTATACTTCAGACATTGGTGTCCTGTTCCTTGGCTGAGATGGAGCCCTGTGACTGTTAACTACGGATTGACTGTGCCAACAGACACATATATATATATGCTGTTATAAATCCAGCACTACTGAACTGCAGTTTCTAAGAGCAAAAATGTTTACATATCAACTTGTTCAGATGTGCTACTACCACTTCCAGATGTGAATATCTTGCCTGAGGAGTTCACAGTCCAAGATGGGATCTGAAACATACAAAGGTTTTGTTTGAAAACATGGATTGGCATATGCAAACCTGTCTTCACTATCTGCAACACCTGCAGGGTGTTACAAGGGCAGATATTTAGATTTCATTGATGCATTCACACCAGTGGATGTACAAAAGCTGTCCATAGGGATACACAATTATTAGTTTTGCAGGACAGTATTAGAGCCAATCCATCCTTAGCTGAGGCAATGGAAGACTTCAACCAAGCTTAATACAGCTAGAGTTTCACAGAAAATGTCTGAAAAACAAGGTGTTTATTTGGAATAATCTGGTGATTAAGCATCAAACATAAATACAAAGCCAACTACAACATGTATCATTTATTTTACTACATATGTTCTAGCGTAATGATGGCTCTAAAAAGAAAAACCGATCGCTTACAAGAAGTATTCCTAGGTGGAATGATCAATCACAAATAAAGACACTTTCACACTGGAATGCTGCAGTATTTATACTGGGAGTTATTCTGGAATAGCTGTGCCAGCTGAATTTTTATGTAGAGGGCCCTGAAATAATTCACAGGGGAAGTAGCTACTAGTCTTTGATTTCCTTCAGTGGTGCTGTCTGAAGAAAGGTTGTAATTTCCTCACAGCTAGGGCAGCTCTAATGCTAGATAGTCTTTCTAATGAGACACAATAGAGATAGATAAAAATTCATGGAAGTTACAGTATTATAAATTTATATAAAAGCTGAATTGAAGTTTTAGGATAACTAAGCAGTAGGGGTAGAGCACTGTTGAGGACTAGGAAAAATTATACTTTGTTCTTTTGTGGGTTCTCCTGCAAGGAGACTTTCATATGATCCTCTCCCTCTTCTCCACTCATGGGAAAATTAAGAGGGAGCCAACTCCTCTACAAAGAGAATTTATAAATGTTTGCTTTCCAGGATTTTAACTCTGGCCAGTTCCTGAAATTCTTTATCATCTCCTCAGTCCTACAGCAGGAAAACCCTTGCTGAATCCTAAACAAAGCTGAGTAACACTTCAAGATTTGGTCCCTCAGGAATAGCAGTAGAGACTAAAATTTTACACTATGTGTATTCCATCCTGTGCTGGTTTTGGCTGGGATAGAGTTAATTTTCTTCATGGTAGCTGGTATGGGGCTACGTTTTGGATTTGTGCTGGAAGCAGTGCTGATAACCCAGGGATGTTTTAGTTCCTGCTGAGCAGGGCTTACACAGAGCCAAGGCCTTTTCTGCTGCTCACCCCACCCCACCAGCAAGCAGGCTGGGGGGCACAAGAAGTTGGGAGGGGACACAGCTGGGACAGCTGACCCCAACTGACCCAAGGGACATTCCACACCATATGACGTCATGTTCAGCATATAAAGCTGAGGGAGGAAAGAAGAAGGGGGGGACGTTTGGAGCGATGGAGTTTGTCTTCCCAAGTCACCACTACACATGATGGAGCCCTGCTGTCCCGGGGATGGCTGAGCACCCTCCTGCCGATGGGAAGGAAGGAATGAATTCCTTGGTTTGCTTTGCTCACGTGCATGGCTTTTGCTTTACTTACTAAACTGTCTTAATCTCAGCCCACGAGTTCTCACTTTCACTCTTCTGATTCTCTCCCCCATCCCACTGGGGAGAAGTGAGCAAGCAGCAGTTAAACCACGACACATCCATTGCCTTCTTACCAAGTGGCAGCTCAGCTTTTTTGTGGGAATCATTAAAAACTTCCCTTGTTATGTAGAGCAGTATCAATATTGGAACTCTTAGGGGAAATAACCTCTGTTTCTATCCAGAAAATATCAGATTAAAATAAACACACGCAACATTGCTCAGTGAAGAGCAAGTACATTATTTACAATTCCGTAGTTTCAAGTTGGCATTATTCAAACATTTGCAGTGTGTCTTTAGTCTTGTGTAGGAGTATAGTGACAGAAAAGGTGAAACGAGGAAAATATGTAGGGATCTGTCATATACAGTTTTTGCTATAATAATACATTGCACACATTATTCTTTTCATCTGAGAATGTCAAAGCTCATTAAAAAATCTAGTTAAATATAAAAAGTTCTGTGAGGAAAGTAATTCTTTTATTGGTAGGTTAACTGAATGCCAGAGTTATTCAGAGTTATTCCTCATTAGAGCTGGAGACAGAACTCAGGAATAGAACTAGTCTCCAACTTCAGCTACATAAAATGCTGCATGAGTTGCCAACAATGAAGATCTGCAAGTGGAATTTGGTTAATTGTGTCAGTCTGTAGGAACGCTTATTATTTTTTTATGTTACAATAGCTCTGAGAGTCCTGAGAGTTCTGTGACTGATCCCTTCGCGCAAGGTGCTATCTGAACACAAAGCAAAGAGGTGGTTCTGGCTTGGAAGAACGTAAAGTCTTCCAGGACATAGTTTGACAAACTATTTTTTGGTACAAGTTCCTACTTATGCATTCCCCACCACACATTCCTCCCCTTTTCCCCTTCACACTGTCCCTGAATTGTGCCGGGACAGGTTTTTTTGTGTAGCCCCATGTTAAATTGAATCAGGAAACTGATTTCAATTAGAAATTGTCCCCATAAAAAACATCTATTTTTAACTCCCGACTACTACTTTGATCTGTTCCCTGATGCAGATGCATGAACAATGTTACAAGAAAGAGGATCCCGTGAAGGTGGAATGAACAAGGAAAGGGTAAGGAACACATTGCGTATGTCTTGCTTACTTAGAAGACGTGTTTGTTTGCCCTTAACTTAGCCTAACCATGACAAGGTTGC
This sequence comes from Gorsachius magnificus, assembly GCA_034008185.1. Lineage (NCBI taxonomy): Eukaryota > Metazoa > Chordata > Aves > Pelecaniformes > Ardeidae > Gorsachius > Gorsachius magnificus. The sequence goes on from CM067094.1 coordinate 6,820,001, forward strand.
AGTTGTAACTGCTGTGAAATAACAGCGGTTTTGGGGTTTTTATTTTAGTTTTGTTTAAATTAACACAAGCAAGTGGAATATTTCAATAAACAAAACAGCAGATCTGCCACCTCAGGTGATACTGTAAAAGTTTTCAAAGTAGAATTTGAGATCATTGACAAAAAGTCATCCTTCCGCTTTCAGATTAAAGAATAACGTACCTCAGAAACACACAAAGGGAATAACCTTTAAACTCCATGTTTGTTTTTGCAGTGGTATGACTGGAAAATAATTTCATCTGCCTTTACAAAGTGGGGCGGAGGGGGGAGGGAGACGTAAAACAAAAGTAGAGACCCTTTCCCTCCCATCACAGTCATACATCTATTATCTGACTCACCACTTCTGGCAGCACTGGTTTTATTGCTCTGAAAATTCAAGCATGTGAAAATATTGCCTATTTTCAGGTTACTTTGTTCACTATTTCGTTCAGGTCAGTATTCCTTCCTTTAAAGGTTTGGAATGAAACATTCAGAAAGTACTGGATATTGCTGTTCTTAAGCCTTGTGAGAAGGACCAGCACAGTGGAAAGGAAGGGGGGAGGGAAGGGAAGGGAGAAATGAAAGGGGAGGAGAGTCCATATCTGAAGAGAGACTCCAGACTAGAGAAATTTTACTGACATCCATTCAGTATCCAGCAGGGTTTCCTTCAAGGGCTTTTACTGAGATCCAAAGGCCCTTGCAATTCACAGAGGCATTTACATGCAATGTTGCCCTCTGGGAGCTAAGGTATAACTGTACTCCTGGATAATAATAACAAAGAATACTACCAGACTCCTATTGAAATGTCAACCAAGCACTACTGTTGTAGAGAGTAACAAAGAGATGCTAATATAATTAATTATGAAGCCTCAGTACCCTCATTAACACATCTTTAGTGGCTAGATCTTTGAAAATCAGCTGTATAAAGTGACTGTCAGAGTTAATTCCTTATAAATTGCCTCCTGTCACATCCCAGCACTGCAGCAAGTTCTCTCAGGCCTAGTTGATGCCAAGAAATACATGTTTGGTTTTGTTTTTTTTTTTAGTACTGATGCAGTTATACTGGTGTTATTAAAGGTATGAGCTGTTCCATAAGCAGGAGTCTGTTGAACTAGAATAGAGAAAATAAAAATGCCTTCAGTCACCCCAGCTTCCACAATTGGTAGCATAAATAGGAAAAGTTTGAATCAATTAAATGGAAAACAGGACAAAAGAAAAACAGGAATGAAAGGTGTCACATAATTTGGCATTAAAATGTTTCCGGACCTTTTTTTAACTTTGAGGACCGCAGCCAGTTAGCTCTCCCTCCTCCTACTGCCTTTACGACAGCATTTCAGCTCCAGGCCTCATTCCAGTGCATCCACCACTCCCACTAACAAATATATATTTCAATAGACTCAGGCTACATAGAGTTCCAAAACCAGCATGTAACTGGTGCAATTGTCTTTTACACTTCACCACAGAGAGCCACATTCATGCTTTCTTAAGCCCTGTTTTGTCATGTTTTCACTCTTTTTTAAGTTAGACTGGCGTCAGTACTTGTGTTGGGGACCCTACACACAATAAAGGAAAAAGTTACACAAATCTGCTCTATTGGTAGTTCATTCTGTTATTTCTGAGTACCAGACTACTATCCTGTCATTCTCCTAAAAGATAAAGGTGCCATCTTAAAGAGGCAATAAAAAGAAAGTGATTATTACAAATCACTTTGCATTTTCTCCAGCAGTCGAAACACTCACACTGACATATCCAGTTTGTCTGTACAAGATATTCTGCTTCCCCTAGTCTTCCATGTGCTTTTGAGAAGATGATAATCTTTCTGCAGTGCATAATTTTGTAAAGTTATCTCTGTGTGTGTTTGTATAACATGCTCCAGGATCCTTTGGATTCCTTGTTATACTTGGGGTAACAGACCAATCAAAATGTGGTATTTTTATTTGCTATTTCAGAAGTATCTTTTACATTAAGTATAAGATGATTTTGCAAGTCTAGCTAAACTGACAATATGCAAACTCTCTAAATGGAGGTGAAATTTATATCACTAGAAGGAGCCCTTGCAAATCTGTCTTTCCTGCTGTATTAGCCAACATCATGGTTAAGCACATTATTTTATTCTCCACTCTTAAATTACATATCCATACCCCAGTAAAGCCATGATGTATTTATTGATCATTCAGTGTTCACAGAAATCATGTATAAGAAATGAAAGTAGCATGCTTGAAAATAATATATAGATTTCTGAAGACCTATCAAGAACTACCATGCAAATTCTGCTTGCTTCACGTATGTATAAATCTGATCGTACTGAGTGGAAGGTAACTACTTATTTCTGAACATCCTTTTTTGAAACAACACTTCTGCAAAGGACAGCCAGTTCTATTCAGATGAATAATACCTGTCCACAATGCTTTTTGAGATAGCCAGCTGCTTTTTATATATATCAATTAAAATTCCAACAACTGTTTGAGACACTGTAGACATAGTATGAGTTGATGAAGCGATGCACAGAACAGAAATAACTTTTAGCCATGTGTGGTTACTGACTATGGGATTAATTTAAGGGATCTCAGCATTTTCTTCCATGTTGTCAGTACTGCAAAGAGTCAGCTACCTTTTAAGAGTGGCATGCCAGATTGTACTTTTATTTCTGAGATGATGGTGGGCATGCTGGTATGAACTCAGCAGGAACTAGAGGCTGCTGAGTCTAAAAGGAGACAGAATACTGCCAATCACCTTGTTGACTGCATCAAGCCTCTGTCCAAGGCAGAGGCTCCCAGCTGCCACCGAGTTCAGAGCACCATGACAGCCAGGAATTGGGATCCTGAGCCTTTCACAGATGCCTCTTTCGATATGCCACAGCTCTTGGCCCTGTGCCAGCTCTCGCTTGCCATTCAAAACCCACGGCATGGTGTCTGTGCGCCCCTGTGGTGGTAACTTGCTGACACCTGCCACAAAGCAAGCCTTCCTCATGCTCCTTCCCATTTTGGTTGCACTTGACTAAAATCTTTGTCTTAGCATTATCAGTAAAGGAATGAATATGGGATAGGCAATACCTGTACAGTGCAAGAAATCATACCCATAATATTTAATAAGGACACCCAACTCTAATTCTAGAAAGCATAATAGATCTATGATTTTAAAGGAGATGGATTCTTTTTATAATGTCTCAGGAATGAGCTATACTAAACAATTGGTGAAACTAAAGAGGTGTCCTTTTAAATAATGCTGCAGATGTAAGGGGCTTTCCAGTAATTTTCCTTTTGGGTAGTATCTCCATTATTTTTATCTAGGGATATTTCCATTTAATGCAAACCTCTGAGCCTCAGTGAGACTAACTGCCACATCAGCAGAGCAAGCCACCTCTCTCTAAAGCAAATGACACTTGAGATGTAGTTCAAAGCTAAACAGTATAGGAGTAACTGATCAGGTATTGTCTGATACAAATAACAAGCATGAAATGTCAGCATAAAGCCAGTTCAAACTCTATATTGCATACTTGGGTTAATTCAAAGGCAATACAGCTAAGCACTCAGACCCCATCCAAACCAACCTTGTCATGCTAGGCAATACAGTAGTGCACAGGTTTGAAATGAACATTCAGGGAAACAGAATGAGGTCTTGCTGGTTATACTAGTTGGGGAGACAAGTAGGTTCTGGCATGACAACTCTTTGATACAAACCCTTTTTATTGTTTGAAGAGTTTTGTTGTCTGGCTGTGCTGTTGTGTTTTTTTAATAAATGAGAATATGTAAAAAGTTGTGTTTTTCTGAACAGAACCATCAAACAGTAAAAGGCAATGCCTTTGATCCCATTCCAAGCCCCTCACTGCCAACTGAAGCCCCAAGAGCTCTTTCTCACAGCCAGACACTCTATTCCAATGCATGTTGTTTTCTTCATCCTTACTTGTATCTGTTTGGGGTGGAGGGAATGGGGGGCAAGGTATGAAAGGGGAAGGCTCAGTTACGTGTCTCTATTTTGGGCAGAGACTGCCATTTCGGCTGTCTGGAGCCTCAACAGAACTACATTGTTTCATTTATCACAAGTAGAGGGCAGCTACTGCACCCACTAGTGGGTGAATTTTTACTGAGCTGTAGCTTAGAATATTTCTTTTGCTTCAGGTCATAGAAATCATACCCCCAGTGTGCACACTTTTATATATATATATATATAAATATAAAACAATATTTTTTCTGATACCTTCTCCCCCAGTGCTTCTTCCCACACTGCTTTCTCTTTACCTCAGTCTTCTCTTGTTCTTGTTTGTTTTCTGATCCCGATTTGCTCCATTGTGTGAAAGTGAAAAATTATTAATACTTTGTCTCATGAAACACAAAGAATAGAAGGCACAGATCAGCACTGTAGTAATAATAGCCACTTTAGAGAAACTTAGTAGCCTCAGGCTAGTAACAACCCTCCCCCAATTAGCCCTGATTTTACCTTATTTCCAGTGTAGTGTTACTTTACTGTAATGCCAGAAGGAAAAAGCAGGATATGATTTATTGAAATACTGTTCATAAACTGAAACCCCAGCAAATCAGAGATGCTGGAATAAAGAAGGATTAAACTGCAATTGCTTAGAACAGTCATCTTCTGGAACTGCTTGCTCCTTTCTCATCCTCAGGGAAGAAGTAGTCCAGACATGCACCACGTTACAGAGAACACGTACTACATTTGCAGTAACTTTGCATATAACTTGCTGAAAAAACTGTTGATTTATTTTTGGTCTGTTTCACCTATTCAAATTCCAGATTTCTTATCTCACTTCACCATTTCAAAACCCATAAACTTTTCTCCTTAAATTCCCTCTGACAAGTTATTTGAAGTTCTTAAATTGCAGTCTGCACTTAGCATTTTTATTATGATGCAGACTGTATATAAATTCACACTTATAATATTTACTCTACTACCAAACAGTAACATTCCTTGGCAGTTCTAATCATACCAATTAGAGATAATTTAGTGATGACTTAAGAAGATCTATTTATAGATGATAAATCTTAAACATTAAGAACCTCTTAAAAAACCACTCTGCTATTGGGTTCAAATATTTAGTGTCAGTTATTCAACACAAAGTAAATTGAAATTAAAAAGTCCCCCTACTTCCTGCATTTAACTATTTGCAGTAGAAAAACTCATCCAGCAATACTTGCTTTAGGTGCTTTTAATAGGGTTGTTGAATTTAGATAGAAAATATATTTATTTCACTCGTTAAGGGACAGATTATCTTGCCACTGTTTTGCTTCAAGCTGATCTCTTAAGAAATAAGCATTTCTCAGTAAGTGCTGTACTAGGATTTCACCATTAACAGCAGCAGAGCACCGTTCTACAATCTAGCAGTCTAGTTCCTCAATGAATACACTGAGGAAGAACACCAAGTATTTTCTCCAGAGAAGGCATTGGAATCATGCTGTGACAAAACCAGTACATTGTTTCCAATACCGTTAAGTTGCTTTGTAAATGGATGTTTAAAACAAGGTGGAAACAGAAAGCTCGATGAGAGATAAAGACGGTAAAGTAATCTCAAACCCATGGCTACAGACGCCTGGTTGAAAATCTAAAGAGTTCTAGAGCTGTGGTTTTTGAGATGTTTCACTTGTGTTAAAACTGGTAGAAATGGACAGCAGAGTATACTTTGTCATTAAGCACTGTAATTCACATCCTGACTTTTGACCTCACAAAAAATAAGCCATAGCACAAAAAAGGATAAAAAAATACCCTTCTTGGTCAAGCCAATGGTACATCTAGCCCATGATCCATGGCCATATGGCAGCAGCTGAAAGAGAGGAGCCAGGGGCCTGCCAACAAGAGAAGTGGACTAGGGAAAGTGGTCAGATTCGCATCCTGACGCTCAAAAGTGATCTCCTATGGCCACTGGTAGAGCTTCCCCAGGTTCCAGCTACCTCCCACTGCAGGAAATACCAAACTTGAACTCTGGAAATTCAGATTAACTCCTGTGCTAATCAGAGAGAGACTACAGGACTAAAAGCACCATCAGTCCAGCCCAAGGATGCAGTTATGTTCTTAGCTGTACTATGGAGTATCATGAAGGTCCACACAAATCACAGGAAGAATCACAGCAGATACAGTGCAGGATTTGAAATCTGGAGACTTTGGTTCCATCAGGACTTTTTCCCCTTGCTTTTGAAGGAGGTGCCTCTTAACCGCTTTCTGCTTCAGTTTCACTATCTGTAAAACGGGTATAATAGTTCATCATGAGTTTTAGGGAATCTTATTTCACTATTATTTGTAAAGTACTTTAAATTCCTCAGAACTGTTGCACTCAGCTCTGACATAAATGGATTCACATGTGCTAAAGCAGCACTGCGTCCGTTCTCATGAGCGCCTACTCTGTATCCTGTAATCCTGGTTTTTACATACAGGCCAAACTCCTTCCCAGCAACAGCAGGAATAACTCCGCTGAAGTTAGTGCATCTGTGCCTGCTTATGCTAGGGCTAAATTTAGCTTCTGCGTTCATCATTAAGTTGTTCCAATGGAGTTACAACTAGGAAAAAACCTAATAAGCACAGTCATACCAGTTAGGAATAATTACTTAAGGAAGGTGCGACACAAGCAGCACGACCGTTACCCAGCTGTGCCCCCGCCATCGGGTAGATGCTGCACCAGGTTAACTACGGCTCTGCGGTGCTCGTGGCTGCCAGGAGAACTGCCCAGCTCCAGCAGCCCAGCCGGCATGCAGCGAGCTGGGAGCAAGGTTAAACAGTAACTCACCCACGGTACAAATTACCATAATTCCCTCATCAAAACCAACGAACGTAAACAAGCAAGGAAGTCAAAATGCACGCCAGGCTTCACACGCGCGTTTGAAGTGGACTCCCCCATTTCCTCGGCAAGCACACACCGTGTACGCTAACCAAAGCGGCCAACTTAAAACGATGCTTTAGCATTACTCGTAATTCCTCCTTCCGAGCTGCACTGCGGCATCGGTCGGCGGTATCCGGCCACGGCCGCGCACGGCTCAGCAGCGGCCGCAGGGGACGCAACTTGCACCGCTGACCGCTGCGGGATTTTTGCGCCGCCAGTCGCCGAATACCGGATTTCTCCTTAAACACCGTTTTCCTCACAATGCGGCTCGGCCCCCGCGCAGCTTCCCCCTCCTGCTCGGCTTTGTTTCCCTCCTCCTTCCCCCCCAACGCCATCTTAACTCCTGGCAGCCCCTGCACCCTCCCGCCTGTGCTCGCCCTGCGGCGCGTCGGGACCGGCTGGGGCGGCCGAAGGGGAAGGAGAAGCCCCCGCCGGAGCCATGACGTTAACGAAGGTGCCGCCCGAGGCACCCGCCGGTGCCGGGCCGGCCCACACTCCTCTCCCACATGGAGCCGCCGCACGCCCAACACAAACCCCCCCCATGCCCTTCCCCAACATGGCACCCGCCCGGGTCAATTTACCACCCGCAGGCTGGCAGCCCCGTCGCTCGGTGTGACGTTATCCCGCAGCGCCTCACCCGTTTCCATGGGAACCGGCGGAGCTCGTTGGGCTGCGGTCCCCGCTCGCCGCCATGTTCGCGGACGGGACGGCGCCCGGCGCCGATGTGGAGTCGTTGTGGAGGAGCGCCCGGGGCGCGCGCCGCGAGGTGGTGAGAGACCCCGGGCGGCCTCGGCCTTAGGCTCGCTCGGCGCCTTTTATAGCGCCGGGGCCGGCTGTTAGAGCCGCGGTGGCCTGCGCCTTCCCGCCCCCTGCTCCCGCTGAAGGGGTCGCCGGGCCCCGACTCGTCCCCTCCGGGCCCGTCGGTGAACCCCCCGCAGGTCCCGCTGCTTCAGCTCGGCCCGGGACGGAGACCTTCCCCGCGGGGAGTTTGCATCCCTGCCGGTGCCCGGGGCAGAGCCGGCAGTAGGGGAACCCAAGGCACGGAGAGCTGCCCCTTTGCGGCGTTTTACGCATTTAGGCCCTTTATACCAACCGGCAAAGAAACACGTGCAGCTGCCACAGAGCTCGTAGCTTCAGAGCTGATAATACCGCACCTGTTACCATGTTCGGTGTTTGCCGTTTCCTCTGGAGGCTCCCTGCCTTTTTGCATTCTCTCATCCTCCCCATTCCATGCTGTAGAGCACGTGGCCAGACTTTGCCTGGCATTCAGGCATCTCTGTCTCATACCCGATCATGTGAAGGTCACAAACGCATCACCCAGTTACGGAGGCAGCCCACTTCTAACCATGAACCAGAGATGTGCAAATGTGCTTGAATGTCTCTATGAAATGCCAGAAAGGGGAAGATGCTTTGAATGTTTTGTGCAGGACACTTTTTTGTTTTTTTTATTTTCTGTTTGGATTATAGAGTGTCTGTCTCCTTTTACTAGAAAAGCTGCCAGACTGGGAAAATTTCAACAGCAGAAACTGCAGTACAGTCTCATACTAGCCGAGATGCCAGCGTGCAGACAGGTCAAAGTAAAGATGCTGTCCAAGACTTCCAGAAAGAAGTCCAAGTAGATTCCGCTAGCCTTCCGTCATTCCTTCAGAGAGTGGAGGATGCTGTTATCAAAGAGCTAAATAAAAACTGGAAGAGCCATGCCTTTGATGGCTATGAAGTGAACTGGACAGATCAGAACGAAACAGTAAGTTGGCAGAATTCAGATCCTTGTTGTTACCCAAGCAGAGCTGGTTGCAGTGGCTCTGTCTTGTTAGTTCTATTTCTTACTGCTGTGATTGTTCTTTCCAGATTCTAATAATTAGAAATTACTCGTTGTTGTTCTCCACCTTTCTCCCTTGCTCGTGGTCTGACCTTGCTTGGTGAAACTGCTCTTCCTGCTTGTGACAGTGTTGCAGCAGCTTTGTGAGAAGGAAGCCTGCAGTTGGTGTAGGCTTATCTTCAGCATCTGGTAGCCCCTTTAGAGCTGCTAGACCAGCAGTTATCTAGGAACAGTTGCAGGCAGTGATTCGGCAGCTCTTCCTATTTAGATTGTATTTGTTTAGTGTACAGTGCTCAAGAGTGGGAGCAATTTGTATCAGTCAGTACGTGTTGGTACAGTCATTTTCAGACCATTGCTTGTGAAGCTTAGCGAGTGCTAGACACATACCTGGGGGCTGTTGTAAATCCTGACAGGCACAGCCTTCCAGACTGCCCCTGGAGTGTGCAGTCTGTGAGATGTAATTATGAAGCAACAGTTGATTTGGGAGGGTCATGTGCTTTGTTTGGGTTTTTTTCCCTATAGGAATTCAACAACGTTTTCACATATATATCTGTGTGCCACTTGGACAGAAGGGAAGCCTATGCTGTAACCATATGATCATATGCAGGGGCGTGCACAGATCTTATTTCTCTGTGTTCGGAGATTGTTGCTTCAGTGCTTGAATTTGATCTCTTCCAGGTGTTGTGTTTGCATACGCTGTCGTACCCAGAGGCTCAGGATCAAAACCTCCAGGTTACCAGCGTCTCCTGGAATGCAACCGGATCCGTTGTTGCATGTTCGTATGGCCGGTGAGTATCTGGATGGATTGAGAGTGCAACTGAGGTTGATGTGACGTCTCAGGCTGACCTGAGTTTCAGATCTGTTCGCTTCCTCTGTTGTAATAAAGTAGACGTACGTATATATATACACACATCTTATGCAAGCTAAATCACGTTCAAAGAAACAAAATCTCGGGGCAGTCTTAAATTATGGCTTTTATTTCTTCTACCTCCCCCCCCAAATGGATACATGTACTGATTTGTTTCTAGATAGATTCTGTTTGGAAAGAAAATGCAAAGAGCAGATGCGCTTGCAAATATATGTGGGTGAGGTTTGGAAGTAGGTGCTTATCTTCACTGAAGATCGTGCTGTTTTACTGTGGTCTCTTAGGATGAACCTGGCACCCATTCATGCGTGCGCCTGATGCCATGGACATGTGCTAACAAACATTTAAGAATTTCTGAATTGAGGGTTAGACACAATTTTCATCTAATCCAATGAATGTCTATAGCGGCCTCTCCTTTTGGTGCCCTACTGCTGCCCTTGTTCCTTTTTCCTTCCACTACTGTTTCCTTAGATTAAAAGCCCCAGCAAAAAAGGGGATCCCTGAGTGAATGCATAGGGAAGAGTAAAACAGGGCAAACCTGTATGTTACTTGCCCCTTCTGCTCTCCCCGTCTACAGCTGTTTTCTGATTAGAATGTGGTTTCTATGTCTGTGGTTACCCTCAGTAGAATTCCCTTCCATGAACTTCCCCAGTCTCTGTGAATCTCTGTAAACTTTTAGCATCTACGTCATCTTTTAATAAGGAGTTTCACAGATCAAGTACCCAATGGATGAAAAATTGCTCCTTTTATATGATCATGTCTTCTCCAATAAATGAATTAAGAGCATCAAATAAAGGCAGTAGAAGTCAGGCTCAAAATAATTGCTTCCTGTCCTGGCCACTGACTGTTGTATAGGTCTCTCCCTCCATATCATCTCCCTGTAGCAAGACAGGACATCACACCGGTCAGTGCGGTGCTAAGGACAGAATACACATAATGCTTCAGTAAGCATGTGATGAATGGAACAGATAGAAATAACAAAGTAGAGTGGCAGGTGTCTTTTAGCATCCCAGAGTACTAATGAGCCACTTGTGGCAAACAGGACATAGGACTGGATTGAAATCTCTAGAGCTGGGGTGCGTGGCATGATTTGTGCAGGGTCATCGACACCATTTGGTGATTGTGCAGAATGTTCTCTGTTCCCGTGGAGGCACCTGGACTTCAAATCATGCTGCTTATCTCAGGCCAAGCAAGACTCAGCCCCTATCAGTCCTCCAGGTAAGCTATTCCCTCCCTGTGTATTCTCAGCCCCTGGATCTTTGTTTAAGTCCTTATTTAGAGGAAACATGGCTTGTAACTCCACCAGTTTGCAAATCAGCAGTAATTTGGTGGTCTTGGATTTTCATTCCCAAGTACTCACAGCAACTGTCTGTATGTGCACTTTAGATTGTTCCCATTATTCGAATGGTTAGTAGATCTTGGAACAGTGAATTGTATCTGGGATTTACTTGCAGGCACTCTATTCTGTAAGTACAGACACATACTGTATATATATACACTAGCCTGCAGAGAAGCTTCATCACCTCATGATCCCTTCGCCTCAGTTTTCCATCAAGCCACAAAGCAGCACATTTAAACGATGAGCTGGGCATACCAGAGCTCTGTGAGACTGGGATTCTCTGAGGAACAAGACAATATGATGTACCTTTCTCTTCTTCAGGTTGGATGGTGGAGACTGGAGCACGGAAAAATCCTATGTCTGTACCTGGAATCTGGACAGAAGAGGGTTGAATCCACAGCGCCCTGACCTAGTGGTGGATGTTCCCAGTTCTGTCATGTGCCTGGCTTTCCACCCCTCCCAGCCTTCACTGATAGCTGGTAGGTTGCTCTTACCTTAGATCCTGTCTGAACTGTACCCTTATTTCCTTCAGCTTGGATCATTTTGTTCCTCTCTCAGAGCTCAGCCTGAGATTCTTGCAGAAGTAATGGTGTTGCAGCTCCTCAGATTGAGGAACTAATGCTCACCAACATCGATAAGCGCACTGTTGCTTCTGGGCTGGGAGCTGGGACTTGCTTGTTCAGTCACATCTGCCTTTATATCATCTCAGAGAGAGATGACAGAAGGAAATTCAGCCCTGGGTGTAAGTGTGAAGAGTGTGCTTACTTGGGTAGAGCTGTTCCCTTACACCGGAGCTGACGGTGCCCTGTATACAGCTGCCAGTCCTCTGAAGCTGGTGGGCCTGTTGCCACCAGAGCTTCATTTGTGCATTTATCACCCTTGCCACTAAGGACTGCTCTTCCCAGCACTCTGGTCATACTCACTGGCAGTAAGAAAAATTATCCCTAGTTCTGTTGCAATAACAGCACAAAGTGCCTCTTGCATTACGTGTGTTTATGTGCTATTAGCCCTAGATGCTTTATCAGTATCTTTGTCCTTTCAGGTGGCCTGTTCAGCGGGGAGCTGGTGGTGTGGGATACCAGCAGAACAGAAGACCCTGTGATCTGGAGGACGGGGATGACAGATGACACTCACACTGATCCAGTCTATCAGGTAACAGAGAACATCTACAGTAGATGCAGCTGAGAGAGGCGAGAGTTGCCATTGCTCTATTTCATGCTTTCAGTTCGTATTCACCTCGCTGGTGCTTTACCTGAAGCTCTCAGACAGGCTGCTGCATTTCAGCAGTTATGTTCTCTTTTTGTTGACTGCTTTTCCCCAAATCTAGCTACTGAACAGGCATTTGCTGAACTGGACACTTGCAAGCAAAAATAACTTCTCTCCACTGAGGATACATGAAGACTAGCCCTGTTCCCATGCTGTAACTGTTTATTGATGCAGCTGCAGCCAACAACATTTGTAGTGGTTTAAAAACATAAGCAGCAAAGCATCACTGATCCTTAGTTGGAAGCTTAAAGCTACATGAAGGGTCACCACTTGTCATGCAGTCTGGCTTCCTAGTGGTTTTTGTCCTTCTGGGGTACTGTGACTCTGGGCAATCTCTGCATTTTCTCATCTGGAAGTCAGGAAAATGCTGCTCTTTATAGCTGGGTGAAATACCATAAATACCACATCTCAAAAGCGATGGCAGGTGAGCCATAGAAGCTGCAATACCAGAATCAGCCCTGAATGCATTTCTGTGTGCCAGCTCCTAGCAGAAGCTGGTTTGGTACCAAGCTGCTGCCTGGCTCTGCTCCTGTGTTCTCTTGGCGGGTCAGGGGACCACAGGCTGCTGAGCGTGGGCTTGGCAGTCGTGACAGTCCCCCTCCTCATGAGCTCGTGGCATTTGGAACAGGTTAACTGGTTACCTGATGCCAAGCACAGAAACCATGACCGGCTGCTGAGCGTGTCAACAGACGGAAAGATCCTGGTGTGGCGGGAGGAGCGAGATGGTTGGCTGGCCTTGGCTGAAGGATTTGCCATGGTGGCTCATCAGATCCCTCGCAGCACTCAGCTGAAGAAGGTGAGTTCAGCAGTTTGTGGAGGGCTGATTTGACAAAACCACTCTTAATTCTGGAGCCCACATGCAGACCTCGCCTTCCACATGAGGAGGGCCAGGAAAAGGCCCTTTTGACCGTATGCACTAACCCTTTCCCATACTGAAATCACTCCTTGGAAGACTGGCAACAGCCAAGGTTTTGCTGTGCTCTAAAGAGAAGCTGCTGGGGTGGAGAAGAGACTCGCTTTTAGTAATATTAATTCCTATGAATCCCCTTGTAGGAGGATGCTGCAGAGGCTGAAGGCTGAGCAGTGCTACAAACATCGTAGCTGGTACAAGCTGTGCAGCAAACGGCTCGTTGGGCTCCTGGCAGGCTGGGTCACGCTGCTCCAACCATCTGTGTGTTTCAGTGGAGCCCCAGTTCTCACAACAGTTTTGTCTCTTTTCTCCCAGTTCGCCTGGGGAGAGGCAGCCGTGGGTGTGACCTCGCTCTCTTTCTCACACTTTGATCCCCACGTGTTCGTTGTCGGTGTGGAAGGCGGCTACTCCCTGAAGTGCTCCACTGCAGCAGAGACACTGGCTCTCCATCGGACAGGCAGTTCCGTTCCCCTCAGGGCACCAGCAGAGCTCGCCTTCTCCCTGCGCGCAGGGCCCGTGTACTCCGTGAGCTGCTCGCCCTTCCACAGGCCAGTGCTGTGAATTAACACCGGTGCTGCACATTGGACACAAGTTACTGCCTGGCTTCACACGTGCATTTTTCAAATAGCCCTCAGGGCGCATGTGTGTATAAGTTCCAAAAAAGGGTCACCTGGCATCGGGAACCTGATCAAGTTAACTTCCTGTTGTAGGAGAAACAACATCCGTTGCTGCTGGTGAAGCTGCCCACTCGGATATGCCGCACGTGGGCACAACACGAGTAACACAAAACAGTGTTTGTACTTGGGCCAGCATAGAATGTTACCACCTTCCTTAGATCATCCTAGATGTTAATAGTCAAGAGTAATTTTAAGACAAAGGGAGGAGCTGAAAAAGTAATTTATTGGTGCTTAAGCGATTGGCCCATCAGAAATCTTACTAGCAGCTGCCTGAATTTAAATTAGAAGCTCACATCTCTGCCTTCCATGGAAGAGGCCCCAAGCCCCATTTCTATGAAACTTGCTGACAGCCCAGGTTTGCATTTAATTTGCGCGAGACAAACACAACCCTCACAATGCCTGTGTCCAGCTCAGCGGTTCTCGGGCATCTCTGGCTCCCAACCCACCATCAATACTCAGTGGCCAACATGAGCCCTCATTAAACTTAATTGAGGGCTGTAACAAAGCTGTATCTCTACAGCCCACATCCAGGGTACAGCCTGGAAAGAGCTGCTTTAGGAAACACGGTCAGACCTTTGCAAAGCAGCAATATTGTCCAAGATTATGCTCCTTGACTGATTTTTGTTCTTTAGCAGTAAAACCAAATAAGTTGTTTCTTGCTTCCTCCCTCCCCCAGGAACCTCTTTCTGAGCTGTGGGACGGATGGACAAGTTCACTTGCACTCCCTGTTGCAGACACAACCCCTCCTTACTCTTCAGTTATCAAAGAAATACCTCTTCTGTGTACGCTGGTCTCCAGTTCGACCACTGGTCTTTGCAGCTGCATCTGGGGAAGGCAAGTAACTGCAGGTGCCTATTCTCAGACATAAAATCAAGATTGTGCTGGGTATTAATTAGAAGTCAGTTGTACTGGTTAGCACTTCCCACAAGCAGAGAGCAATGAGTGTAACGGAGTAATTTCTAACTCTAGCAAGATGACTTCCGTCACAGTTATTTTCTACTTTTGATCACATCTTCTGTTGCCACAGCCTGTAACAGGGCAAGATCACTGTGGCTAAAACTTATTCCCAGCTTCCTTGTTTTCTGGTATTTACTTCTTAGAGCTAATGGTTTAAAACCAGAACTTTTTCCTTAGAAAATTTACCCAAAACATTTTTAAGTTAAGGAATGGAGATTTCAAAGAATTTGGCAAGCTGGTTTCAGGTCCCTAACAGCAGAATAAATCTGCGCTGTCTTGCAGTGATGTCAGCGATCTGTTACAGCCTAGACCCCATCGGAGGGAAGGGGAAACAGGTTAAAAAGAAAAACTGAGTTCCAGACTAAGCAGATCTGCTGTTAAATTTATTACAGTTGGGCTCGATGATCTTAAAGGTCTTTTCCAACCACATGATTCTATGAAATACAAAGTCTGTTGCCATAAAGCTGCAATAAATGTTTCTGCTTTACAGGAGATGTGCACCTGTTTGACTTTGAGAAGAGCTCACAGAAGCCAGCCCTTTCCATGAAGCAGGCCATGGGTGACTGCCCCGTGTACTGTTTAGAATTCAACATCAAGCAAACTCGGCTCTTGGCAGCAGGGGATGCTACCGGTACAGTCAAGGTCTGGCAGCTGAGTTCTGACTTCACTGAGCAGGGACCCAGGGAAATGAATCATCTGGAGCAGCTGGCAAGCGAGATCACGGACTAAGGCAGCAGCACAACCAGCTGCGTGAAGCTGGTTACTACTCAGACTGCCCGAAAAGTTGCCCACTCACCTCTTCCACAGAGCTGGCCTGTAAAACACACGCAATCGCAACAGCTGGAGTTTCATCCACTTAACAGTTACATTTGCTTTTAGCCATTAAACACAAGATGATGTGGTTCGACCAATAACTTTTATTGAAGCACACTGCAATATGTTTGTTTTCCCTAAGAGTTTTAAGCTAAGCAGTTTAAGGTTACATCATAAAGTAACACTGATTATTGTAGAGCACAAAGAGAGAGAGACACATGCAGAGCTACAGTCAGCAAACGTGAGCATGTTCTGTGCACCTTTTGGTACTAGTGTTGTAGATCAATTCACAAAGAGTGAACGTGTAAATTCTATGTAGTCGTAGGCAGAAGGAAGTTCTCTGCCCTTGCCGTCCATGTAGGGCTTCATGTGAGAAATGCAGTAATCGGCTTGTTCCCGGGTCAGGTTCTGAAAGATAAAGACAGTGCAGAGGTGGAGATGGGCCCTGCGTGGCTGCAGACAGGGCATTTCTGAGCAGCCCTCCCATTCCCAGAGGCACACAACTCGGAGCAGAAGCTGGAGCAGCAGAACGACGTCCAGCATGGAAATGCTGTGGCTGTTCGCACTATTTGGTTTAGGGTTGGAAGGTCTGACCTGAGTCTTCCCACCAAAGAGAAGACAGAACAGGTAACTGATAGGAGGAAGCAGCACAACCTCTTTGTTTCTCTGCCAGCTGGTGGGATTCAGACAGGAAAAACCAGCTGTCTTGGCAGGGCCACAAGAGGGAGGAGATGTTCGTAGTGTCTAAGCTTAGGCTTAAGTTCCTCCTTTGAATCGCTGTCTGGAGAAACATCTCCCTCTAGTCTCCCAAACGACTAAAGGGAAGTGTGAGTTTCTGAGGACAGACACAGTGAATGCACCCCCTTCCCAGGCCTTTGAGTAGCCCCTGTTTTACTCAACCTGAGTAGTTCTTTGGCAGTTAAAGCTTCTCTTCTTCCTCTATAGAGCCAAGAAAGCAATGGGGAGGGGCCGTTACCATCATTCTGTGTTTGCTGCAGAGGATACCTCTGCGGGTTCATAACTGACTTGACTACAGTGACATGAACCTCCAAGCAACCAGTGCAGGTCTTTAGTTAACTGTCTATGAACAAAAAGCCTCCGCCCATTCCTCCCTGGCGGGCTACAACCAGTACTCACTTGGTAGAGCTCCTCCTTGGTCACGTAGGGCTTCCCCTCTGAGCTGAGGGCACGGAAAGCGCTCTCGATCTCCTCGCTGGATTTCACATTCTCTGTTTCCCTGCTGATCATGAATGCCATATACTCCTGCAGCGAGACGTGTCCATCCCTGCCGGTGAAACACAGTGTGTGAGCACTGCCAGCCATTAATACCCAGAGCACAGCGCTTCCATACCCTCTGAGAGCGGCTTTAACCTTTCTGGGAGGAGGGAAAGTCTTAGCACGGGAGACTGTCAACACCAGATTGTTTTCTAAAGCGAGTTTCTTCTTCACAAATGTCAGTCTTACCTTTATGAAGACTCTTACATGAACTGTTGTGAAAACAACTGTGGTCTCTCCACAAGAGAGGTAAGCACAGCTCTCAGCCTGAGAGAGAGCTTCCAGACAGCTCCCCAAAAGATACTGATACAACATTTTGCCATATAAAAAGGTCCCACCCACGTACCTATTGGGATCTACTGTGTCAAGAATAGACTCGAACTCTGGGTCTGGCTCTCCTTCCTCAACCATAGGCAGGTCGTAGCCGAGAGAGCGCAAGCAAGACTTGAACTCCTGGTGATTAAGGCGTCCAGATTTGTCCTTGTCAAAGTGCCTAAAAACATAAAAACAAAGCCCACATTCTTAAGTGTCTGTTGTGAGTCCTGAAAGGTGCAAAGTGGGCTGAAGACTAGAACAGAATGTAACAAGCGTACTAGTCTGGACATATGAGCTTGAATCAGTAAATTATTCTAACATACACATTAAAAGTAAACACAGATTCTTCACTTTGCTTAAAAAGCATCCAAAAAATGGCTGTATTCCCAGCTGGAATTCACTGGCACTCCCAGTTCCTACACCACTGTGCCCACAAGTGAGCACGCCCAGGAGAGGCTCTGGCACGGCTGTGGCTGCACCCAGCCAGCAGCGGGTGTCTCTGGAGGCTCCTGCCATCTGGCAGAGATCAGAGCAGCTCAGCACAAAATTGTGCAGACAACAAAGGAGCTACAAACAGATCCGTCAGTGAATCCTGTGAACAGGAGCCACCCACGTGCCAGAAATATCTCACAAGCATTCCCTGGGCATGCTTTCCCCACGACTCACTTGAACATCATGCTGAACTCCTTCAGAGCCTCCTCGGTGACCCCAGTCGTGTTTCTGAAAAGGAAGCAGCAAAGCTCGTGAACAGTTCCTGAACTGCAGAACTCTGCTGGAGTCCCTCTGCCCTGAGCCAGCGTCTGCATCAGGTGAGGACAAATGAGCAAACAATAACATCACCACAGCTCAACAGAATAAATCAGTTCCTCTAAGATCTCGTCATCACTAATGGCCAACAGGAACTATTTCCAAACCCACTAACTTCACCCCTCTGAAGAGAGCCAGGAGGTGGTGGGGATTTACATGCTCACTACACCCATTAGAGCACAGGAGAGACTCATTAGCACACATCATGCAAGGTTTGGTTCCAGACATGGGCAGAGGTGTCTCCCATCTCATACACCCCCCCCTCCCCCCAGGTTAGCCACGCTTTACACACAGGGCAGGCAATACCGAGCTTGAATCTGCTGTTCCAGATTGTGCTGCATTCTCATCCCCAGCTGGTCAAGCTGGTCCCACTGCTGTGCCAGCCCCACGGTGCTGTGTTCGGTGTACTTTCCAAGGTCCTCAATCTTTTTCAGCTGGCTCCTCATAGCTCGGATCTCCTGGTGCTTGCGCTGTTAGGGAGTGAAGAGGAAAAAAATCAAGGAGCACAGAAAAAAAAAATCCTTAAAAAGTTAGAACACAGGCTGGCAGGAGAGGATGGGTTATACTCTTCTTTTTCTGCTGGGATTATGTATATGCACATTGGGATTTGGAAAATATAGTTCAGAACATCATTCCTCTTCATGCACACTACTGGAAACCCACAGGGCTTGCAAAGCAGTTCTTGAGACAAACTCCCCCCACCCTCTTATTGGGAAACGTGCTGAGAATACTGAATCTTCCCTGTCCTACCCCGCTCATTTAGAAAAAAAGAACAAAAAAGGAAAACTGCATCAGTGTTGCTTAATGGCTTGTGAAGTAAGTAGACATCAGATACATAAACAGATAATCCCAAAGGTCTCTTCAGTACGCAAAATAGGTAAAATCAATTAAGATTTGTAATTACATGCATTTCCATTCCCACCCTGTGTTCCCAAGTCATCAGTTGGGAAAGATGTTTCAGTAACAGGTGAGCATTGCTTACCTTAGTAGCTTCCAACTGCGATTCCAGCGTTCCCGATTCCTCCACCATACAAGACCTAAACACAGAATCACAGTGAGAAAGAGCACTTCTCCCACAGAAAATGGCAGGTGGGGCTTGAAATTAACAGTCCTTCCTTGAAATTAAAAATCCTTACAGCAGTATTGTTCTCCTGGAGATATTTAGACACCGTTTTTGTGTTTTGTTTATTCTAACTCATCCTATTTCAGACTGACACATGTACACCTTGTTTGATTCTTATTTCTTTACATAGTTAATTTCTAGCCCCATTTGAAAGCCAACATGATCAGCAGCCACACTTCATGCCAGATCCAAAGCGCCCGCTTTACTGGACCTAATGAAATTAGAAACTTAGTGCAGTCCCACCCCACTCCACCGTGCCCAGCACACACACACACACGCGAACTACAGGTGATTCACTGGAGATGGGCTGGATTTGCCAGTAAGGTACAAGAGCTCTAGAGAGGTGCGTTACATGGGGATAAGTAGGGGGAAAAAAGATCTTGAAAACTACCAGTTTGGCTTAAAAGTAATCTTAATATGGCGTAATCACTGCAGAAAACTACAGACCTCTCCTACAGAGCAGTGAGTGGTGGCCAGTTGCCTTTCCCATCCTGCACCCAGAGATGCTGGGGCACAGCTGCTCCTCTCCGATTTCCACACTGAGCTCGTTGATGCACTGCAGCCCCCACACCAGCATATAAAGATCACCAGCGTGGTGATGGTCTCCAAGCCCTACTTCACATGGACTAGCTACTGGAAGTCTGTGGACACTGCTTTTCTCCCCAGGATCCTAAACACTGCTGCTTAAAGGTTGCTTAAGGTATCTGTCCTTCCCACACATATGGTGAGAGTTTGTAATGAATGACCTGCCCACGACAGCAAGTCTGGGCACTGTGCAGGTGGACTGTCCTCTTCTTTGACTCTGTGATATTTAAGTTTCTAAAACTTACTGGTATTTAAGTCACTAAAACCAGGTTTTATGTCCACTGAAATCTATCCTCCTATGTGCTTTTGAGCTTCTTGAGAAGGGGATTTCAAGTGCTGAATCACTCTGTAGCAATGAAAACGCACCAAACATCTGGGTGTTTCTCACCACAGGGTTAAGGCTCAGATTCAATGCAGGTCTAAGAGTTGAAGCACATGCCCAGAACCCTGAGGAGGAAGCTGGGAACCAACCGTGGAAAGGAAAGAGTCAACAGGGAAACAAACCTCCAAGCCCTCTAAGCCGTGAAAGTTAGTTAGAAGGAAAGCGAGCCTTGGAATTAAAGAGTGCATTTGAAAACCAAAGTGAGGTAAGAAAATCAGAGGAAAAAACCTTCCAGATAGATCATCCCCAACTTCATACTGATAGACACGAATGACACGACGATAGGCTATGCTAGTCAAAGAAAAGAAACCAAGTAAATTCCAAAAAGGAGAAAGAACGAACAGAGGAAAGAACACACCCAAACACGGCCACTGCAGTGGAGCCACACTCCAAGCTGCACCACCCTGCAGCAAACACAAGCAAGTACTTGAAGAAAATTCTTCAAATGCTGGTTGCACATCCACAAAAATGATCTGTTATTATTTTTGTGTAAGTGACAAAACAGTTGAGTCTCACTGAGACACAAACTAAAGTCTTGCAGTTAACTCATCTACAGGTTCTTTAAAGGCATTATTCTTCCTAAACTCCAAATTCTTCCTCCCCTCCCCAACGAGCGCCTCCTCCAGGCAGCGCTGGCTGCACACAAGCGGCTGCAGCACACTGCAAAGCAAGGTGTACGCATGGCAACGCTTATCTCAAAACTTCTCTGAAGCTCTGCCTGCCCTCTTGCCGAGGAAGGCTAAGCACAGCCAATGCCTCTTTGAGCTAAATCTGCAGTTTTAATCTATTCACGAAGAATTAAGGACAAACTCTGCCTGGCATATCAGCAGCCTTCTGGTAATTTATTCAACAAAAGAGCTTGGCATGGTGATCTCAAGCTCTGACCCCATGTCTTTTAGTAAACGTCTCCTTTCTGCTCACTCGTTCTTGGACACCAGGACTGATCTACAACACTACTTCACAAAGGAGCAGAGAATTCAGCATCCATTCCAGGAAAATCTGTTCAGTTCCATTAAACTGTACAACAAAAACAGGGCAAATTATTTTTATCTGGCAGGAACAGCAGAACACAAGACACTGCGATCATTACAGAGCAAATAAGCAGCACAGTTATCTGCAAAGATTCCACCCTTTTATTATGAAAAGACTTATCTATGAGAAAGGCCCTGCCTCCTCTCCAGCACTTCACACAGGGCTGACACACAGGCCCATACACTATTTGTTAGCATTTTACATTATGTCTTATTACAAAGCCTCCATTGTGCTGCAGACTTTTAATACTGAAGACATTTAAATGGACAGACACACTCTCAGAGAGTTTGGCAGTCTGAAGACAGTTGAAAAGATTTTTATTATTTCCTTTCCACTTCTTGACAAATGACCGGCTTGCATCCTCCTCAGGAACTATTCACGTGGACACAAAATGGACTTAAAACTGCAGCCATCAAACTGCCTGCAAATGCACACAAGTTTGTGGGTTCATGTTGGAAGGTTTTGTTTTCTCCTATGAAGAATATAATCTTTGTGGGGGCATGGTTATGCAGCAGATTAAAAGCTGGGCTGTTCATATTTGCATGCTACAGAGTTTTAAGATAACACCAGTAAAGCCTCTTCATAGGAATCTTCCCTCCTCCTTACCAAAACGGGTCAATATTTTGGAGCTTTGAGAACAGTTATAATGGAAAAGTTTGTTTCACTAAACAAGTCTCTGAATGCTGGAAAACTAGGAATGTCAGCTGCTTTCCAGAAGCAGACTATTCCGTGTTCTCACGTATCTCGTCAGATTAAGAGCCTTTTCTTGTGCAAGCCCCCAGAGAAAGCACGAACAAGAGTTAGGACTTGAATGGTATGCCAGTGGCTACCCATTAATAATTTCTTCTGCTTTTGACTAGGGAATTGTTATGTTTCTGCTGGTTTATTCTTAATCTACTCCAAAATCTTGTTTCCTGTGTCCATGCACCTCAGCCACAGATTGCTCTTTTCAAATAAAAGGGGTTTCAGCGCAGCTTTCACAAGCTATGTAATGACAGAAGAAAACACACAGACAGAGCAGAACACATCACCAAATTTTTAAAGATATAAAATTCAATACTAACCCATCTAGCAGGTAAGTCCTGTAGAATGTGAAGATCCAAACATCAGGCAGCAGGACAGATACAAGACAGTAAGAGGGGGACAGAGATTTGGGTGGGAAGCAAACATCACAAAGTTAAAAATCGTATTTATATTTCATTATTTCATGAAGACACATACAGAATATTTGTAAACACACAGAGACAGAGAATCACAGGATTACATGAAAACAGAACTCACCTCCTCTGAACCACAACCAGAGCACGTCAGAACTGGCTGACAGCACTGCCTGAGCATGGTTACCTCTGTTTTCTAGAAACACGCTCTTCAGTTCACCACAATTCTCAACCTTGAGATTTTTTTATTTTTAACGCAGTTATTAAATCTTTACTCCCTCTGCCTAGGCAAGGATATTATTAGACAGCACCCCAGGTAAGTGATTACCAAGTAGTCTTAAGCTTTTTTCACAGCTTCTTTCTCTATTGAAATTCCAGTGAAATTTCTAATACATTATTCACTACAAAAGAAGCATTAACAGAAATGCCACTGGCACTTCACACAGGCTGCTTCTAGCTACTTGTTCCCACCCCCCAGCTGTACTGCAGACTAGTTCAAGAATAACCAGAGAAGAGTGAAGTCCTGGATGACTGAACTATTCCAGGAAAATGAATTCAGAAGCAGAAACATTTTTCAAGTCTGGTGTTTCAGGGCTTTTCCCTTCCCTGTGGCTAACAGGGCCTCCCTCAAATCCCAGCTGCAGGAAATGAACAGGTCCTGAATAGCTGTTTTTCAGCAGGAGACATTTACAACTTAGACCAGAGAGATGTAGGATGGATACAAATATCAGCTGAGGAATTCTCTAAGGGCAGGTCTGGGGACAACAAACTATACCTGGTCTCCTGAATCCACTGATGGAAAGCATTAGCATGTTGAGCAAATTCCTGGCGCAATTTGTCATTTTCTTCCTGCCTTCGCTGTTCCTTCTGCAGCTCCAATTCACGTTCCTGAGAAACATACAAAAATAATTTAAAATAGAGAAATAATGTGATTGTCCTCATCCTGTAATAAAAAGCAAAAACTAAGAGCCGCATACCAGCATAGTTCTCAAGCTCAAAACAAGACTGAGGGCTCAAAGAGTGTCCTGGGTATCTAGACAAAATCATCCCAGATGACAGCACGGAACATTCCTACCCAAGTCTTGAGAACTGGAACTGAACCAGCAGTTACTTTACTGCATAGCATGGACATTTAACATTTCACAGTTAGGAAGTGAGGCACATGTGCTTTGTCTTTTGAAAGACCGCAAATGGAAGACCATGAAAACAAGTTTATAGCTAATGGAATTTTTTCTCTGCTCCCAAATTTTGAGATATTTCCATCTGCAATATAGTGACAAACTCTTGTACTGATTATCTTGGAGGACAACTTCCAGGGAAGATTTGAAAGGTCATAAACTATGAAAAGAGTCTCTCTCTCTCTCTCTGACTTGCCTTGATAATTTTCTGCAGATTCCTCCAGGTTTCTTCAAGAGCCTCCATAGTGAACCACGTATATGGGTTAGAGGCTACACGGAAGCTCTTGATCTGGCGATCAAGCTCTGCCAGCTGGTTGAAGTCAGCTTGGGCAGAACTTAGTGAAGAACGGAAGGCATCATGAGCTTCTCGCAGTGCTTTGATTTCTTCCAGCGAGTTACAGCGCACAGGATCTGTCAGGTCCTCTTCAGCATTCTCAAACCAACTGTTGAAGGCAGACGCCTTCTTTGCAAAAGTCAGGAACAGATCCTCAACCTTGAAAAGAGAAAACAATCCAGTTGTTCAGTTCAGTTATTCAGTAAGGCAAATAGTCTATGTAAGCTGATCTAGAATTAACATGCATCCATAACAGTTTGCCTTTATTACTTATTTCTTGCAAACATCTAAAAAATTCTTACAACAAATCTCCAGGATCTCCATAATCATTAGCTGCAAATGAAAAGGCTGCAGAAGTTACAAGCATTGAATGTTTGTGGTTTTTTGGCTTTTTGTTTTTTTTTTTTTTTTTTAAAAGAGAAAATTAGATTTTTGTAGCCCCATAGTTTGGCCACTTACCTTTCTGAAATGCTCCTGAGCCTCCAAGAGTTTCTTTTTCCTGGCAGCAGAATTAGCAAGTAGCTGATTCCAGCGTTTCATCAAGGAAGCATGCCGAGCCTCAATGGCCTTTGATTGGATGTGTTTGGCTGCTAGTAGCTGGTCTTTCAGAGCAGTGATGTTTGCAATTCCCTCCTGCTGGAAAGCCTGAAGTCCAGCATCAAAAGTTTCCTGAAGTGTTAAAAAAAAAAAAATAAAAAAAATTTAGATTGTATTTTTGTTTAACCATTCCGAGATCTTGCATAAATTTCAAACATAAATACCAGATCCTTATGTACTGAAGCATTCACTTGTTCTCTCCATCCCTTACAGGGCGGAAGCAGCATTAGCACTAACCTGTTTGGTGAGCAGTGTTTGCACAGAAGAGAGGTCGCGTCCATAATCATCTGTCTTCAGACTGTTTTCCTTCTCACCTGCAAAATGAAACAATTTAGTAGAAATGTCAGCATTTCTATCTCACACATTTCCCTCTATTCCAGATCAGGTTACCTCGGAAGCATAAATTGGATACAGCACTGCTGATTACTTTGGGTTTATGTCTGCTTGTTACAACAGCAAGTCAGAAGCTATGTGAG
Organism: Gorsachius magnificus; assembly: GCA_034008185.1. Lineage (NCBI taxonomy): Eukaryota > Metazoa > Chordata > Aves > Pelecaniformes > Ardeidae > Gorsachius > Gorsachius magnificus. Next base: position 6,844,748 of record CM067094.1, read on the forward strand.
ATCTTTTGCAATGAAAGAGCATTTGAGTTTCTTTGTGACAGGGTACTCTGCCCCAATGCAGAACGTACCTATCCATGACTCCACTACATCTGCTTTCCAGTTGAACTGGAGGAAGGCAGAATTCTCATCCAATTTGGCTTTCCTCTGAGCTGCTGCTTTCTCCAGATCCGACACCTTGCCTCTGAGGCCCTTCATCTTGGCGGTAATGTTCTCCTCGTGGTGATTGTTCTACATGACAGGAGACAAAAAATGCACACCATGTGATCTTAAGGTCTTCCAAGGCATCCAGTAAGTTGGTGACACAGCAAGAGGTTCAACTGAAAGATTTTGTCCAAGAAATAGGTTTGAAAGCAATTAACACCAACAGCTTATTCAGCTGCAAAAAATGAGTAAGAGTTCTTTTCAAAGGGATGACAAATCAGTCCTGAGAGAAGAGTAAATCTACTTTGACATGAAAATGTCCTGGATAGCCTTTGTAGGTTTTTCTTTACCAGTTTATACTCACCTTTTTAATGAGATCCTCTCCATTGGCACAAACATCATTCACTCTGTCTTTGTGGACAGTAAAATCAGTCTCAAATGCTTCGTGCTTTTTCAGCAAACCCTGCAAATACGAGACACGGTCACTTTTAAAAATAATTTCTCACCACTTATTAACAATAAAAAAAATGAAAAGAATATATTGTTATAAATCAGCTAGCATAAACTTTTTCTGACAGAAACTATTAATCTTAGCTGTTTAGCACAACTTGATGTTTTTCTGTGGACAAAAGACGACTGATACAGACTTCCAATATAACTTCAGCCATTTGAGATAGCCAGGACTGCCCATCAGAGGTCAAGAGATACAAAGCTACACCAAACTACAAGTCATTTCTACAGGAAATAACATAGTTGAGATGCTTTTACAAAATGAATTCATGTTTTTTTTTACAATGTATCCCTTCAAAAGAAACCAACAATAACCTCTAAATTGGAAAGACAGATAAAGAAAAGGTTCCTTAAGCTCTAACCAACAATAACGCAACAAGAACAACAAAGAGCTTTCTCCATACAACTTTCTCCATACCTGGATAGCAGCAAGGGTGTCTCCGTAATCCTCACTGGCTACCAATGTCATTTTCTCATTGATCCAGGCTTCTTCTTCCTCAACATTTGCTACAAACTGCTGGTACTCCAGAGACTCCTCCAGACGCTGGCCCCTGTATGGGAAAAGAAAGGTAAAATTAGTAACAGTGTTGCTTTATGGCTTTTAGATACAAGATGTGAAAACAAATTACAGCAGCAGAAAACTTAAGAACATACAGAGGCTGAACCCTAACCACAAAACCATTCTCACTGCACTTCTCCAGCAGCAGACTGCAATGTCTACAGCTCTAAAAATTCACTGGGTCACGAAGCCTGCAGCTACTGAAGGACAAAAATGAATCATTTTCTCCTAATAACTTCTATTCAGACAAACATCCTGGCAGTGGATTAAAGCCAGTTAATTTCAAGTCTATGGTTTCCAACTGGTGCAAGAAAAGGCTAAACACAGCACACCTCAAAAAGAGACTCATGTTTCTACTGAGGAGTGTTATCACTAAAACTCTTCAATAGTCTCTACGAGTGCGTCATCAGTGACATGTGCTATCACATCATATTACTGACTACTGACCCATACCTAACCCCCTGAAATTCAGTAAATCTGGTCAATATAAGTCCATGCATGTGTTTTAATTAATACTGAACTTTACAAAAACATCTCACACACCTAGCAGCAGCCAGCTGTTTTAACTCTTTCCAGTGATCCACAAACTGAGCCAGTCTCTGCTGTATCTCCTCCTTTCCAATTGTGTTATCATCTGAAAGCTTCTTACCCATGTCTAGAACGCCCTGCAAAGCGGAGAAACACAGTTAATGCAACATCACTTACTCTCTTCCTATGCATTCTATTTGGATTCCAGCAAACATATTACTGTCTTTCATATTTGCCACAAGTGAGAAAGATGTTGCTTATAGAGAAATCTGTCAAGGAGAAAGGCATTTACCTGGATAGCAGGCTCATGGGCAGCTAATTCTGCTTCTAAGCGCTTGTGTTTTTTCCTAAGGTTCTGCACACCGGTTAGGTCTCTGCCATAGTCCTCTGAGCTAACCAACAGTTTCTTCTCTCTAAGTTCAAGAGAGAAGAAAGATAAAATTTGAAAATTAATTCTATAGGTCAAACCCGACAAAAGAAAAAAACCAAACAACCAAACAAACCCACTGCAAGTAAGGAAATGCTCCTCACAGTACAAAAATCTTGGATATAAAAAATTGTCTACATGAGTTATCAGCAAACAGCAGCTAGCTCCTGGCAGCACATTCAGGAGTAATATGTGGGGGAAAGAAAGAAGGTGACAGAGGGCCTATCATTTCTCTCTGAAGGATAGAGTTTCTCTGTGCTCTTTTCTTTCTAAGAAGATAGGTACCTTTTGTAAAATTTACCTGCTGATGTCTAATTTTATTTTTTTATTTTATAAGCATGACAAAAAGAGTGCTCTAATTTGAATTAGTTCAGTCAGGCTCAGTTATTTCTCTCCTCCCAAGATACTAACAACAATATGGAAAGAACATTTGATTAATCACTGCAACTGGCTAGAACAAAAAAACCCAAAACTTCAGACTGAAAAAGTAAGGTTTGAATTTTTGCTAGGAACTTTTCGAGAAAGAGTAGAGTCAATTTTCAGCTATCAGGTCTAAACAGCATTACTTTTTCCAATACAGAGCTTTCCTTCTTGGGGTTTGACCAAAGAAAACTGTAGATAAGAAGCTACACCCAAGCTAGTGCTGAGGCCTTTTGAATATCGTTTGCCTTGACAGGGGGGCAAAGGTGATTTCATGTAGAGACACGTACTTGGGAAAAAGGCAAATTATAAAACCATACTACAGACTATGAATATTGTTAGCAAGCTGGTAGTAAGCACATGCCCCCAACACCAGAGCCTAGAACTTCAAAAATACACACTTGATCCAGGATTCCTCATCATCCATGTCACGGAAAAACTGATGCAAACGGTGGGATTCATTCAGCTTTGCACGGCGGGCAGCTGCCATACTCTTAATTCTCTGAAAGCGCCCATTAATGGTCTCACGTTTATCCTTTACTTGGGATGTATCAAAAGCACTGCTGGTCATTAGACTGTCAGCCTGACTGTTCAGGTCTTTCAGACGATCCTGGAAACGTGAGTGGAAAAAGCACGCGAATTGCTTGGCTCTCATTTCTGTGTTTGTTATGACAGTATAAAAATAATAATCTGACTGCTGTACAGAGTCACAGTTTTTATTAAGAAAACATGTTTCAACAAGTGTATGACTGCAGCATGTACTGAAGTGGTATCTGTAGAATTTGATGATTATTGTGATTTATCTTCCAAAACTAAAAGAGAAAGCGATACCTCATGAGCAGATATATCAGCTTCCAGTAGTTGGTGTTTCTTCAGAAGGTTGTTAACTGATGCCAAGTCCTTCCCATAGTCTTCTGATGCCAACAAAGCCTCCACCTGGGGGTGGGGAAGGAAAAACAGGACGGAGAATGAGTTGTGTTTTCACAATCCCCTTGAAATTACAATGTCCTTAAAACTGAGCAAATTAATTCTCTTCTCAATTTTCTACAGCATGGATAAACCTTTGCCTCATCACCTGTTTAATTCCTAACAGATTCTATGCAAATACACTTCTTCTCACCTTACTGTTTATAAATAGTAACATAAAAACATCCACAAGATTTTTGGTTGTAATAAAGATTTTTTCCAATAAACCTAGACTTGCTCAAAGGTGGATTACGCTTCATAAAATCTAACATGAGCAAAGAGAATAAAAAAAATTTGAAAAACGAGTCTTGCAAGTAAATAATCCCAATCTCTGTTACCTCTGAAAGCCAGAAATCAAAGTCCTTGATTCCAGTATTGAAATTCTGTTGCTTATTAGCTTCTTTCAGTTTCTGACTCTTCTCTGCTGATTTCTGTACCAGGAATTGCCATTGGTCAGCCAGGGCAGCTAGGCGTGCCTGTTAGAAAATGGAAGAGAGAAATGCTACAACCTAAAAATGTAAGTTCCAATAAATGCAGAACCAGAACAGGCACAAGTTTGTCTGCTGATTCCAGATATGCAAGTTACACAGTCACTATTTCATGCTGCCTAGCTATAATTCAGTTCAACTTTTACCTCCTAAAACTCCTCATCCTTGAGCATGAAGCAGGATCATTGCCCCGATTTCTACTGCATAGTTGAAACAGAAAAACTTTTATAAAACAAGATCTGTTTTTCAGGGACAGCCTCCTCCCCCAATTATCCAAACACTTCTCAAAGCAAAAACTAAGCAAATCTTCTAGGACTTGTACCTACCTTCACAGCATCCTCACTGCCAGCGCATGCTCCTCTTTCAATCAGCGAGTTCCCCATATCAATGACTCCACGGATCCGATCTGCATTGGCATGGAGCTCAGCTTCAAAAGCTTGGTGCTTCTGATGTTTGCTCTGAATATGACAAAAGCAAAACTGTTACAGACTGGACAAAGAGCTCCTAAATTGTTCTCATGGGCTGAAAGGAGAGCACAAGAGTTATCTAGATACATAAAAAGGTTTCTACATAGCCTGATCTAAGGAAGATCTCTCTCAGTAAGAATACTTACTGCTCACTCAGATAGTAACTCTCATTAATCTGAGTACCCACCAAGCTTTGGCCTAGCAAAACTGTCCACGAGCTGATATGTACAACTCGGGCAACATCATCTGCATTTCACAGATGCCAGCGCATGTCCCTTGCATTAAGCTTAGCTGTTACTCAAGGACAGCTTTCTCATTTTCAATGCCATCACCTTTAAAAAGCAGCAATTATACTTCCATAAGCAGAAGCACATATCTCATCCCTTCTACTCCTACAGTAGTTTCATAATTTTCTATTTCCCTTCCTAATCTATAGATAATTAAGAGACGTCGCTGCTGCAGCCTATCTGCTTTCTACACAGTTTTGATATTAGCTGAAGTCATACATGGCCACATTATGTATTAAAATAATGAACTAACCACCAAAAAAGTCTATAAAAATAACTGAATTATCTGTTAAAAATTTTTCTCTGCTGAGTTGAAAGCACCATGAGAACAACAGGAGCCTTGGTGTGGGAGGAAGTGTGCAGCTCTCTCTCATACATACATGATCCATCCACCCACCAGGAAGATAACAATAGCACAAAAATGACGAGACAGAATTCACAAGCATTAACTGGAAATGCTAGTAACATTGGACATGGGTATGCAATGCCCTGGGAGAATGGAATGAAAGGAAATGTTAGATTAAAAATAAAAGATGGCAAATATTATAGCACTGGCATGAGAAATTCTGCATGAACTGCTTTATTTTGGGAACTGTTAATCCTGAATGCTGAGATTATAAAAACATATCCCCTTCAAAGCCAGATCTACCAACATGTAAAATTCAATTAAAAAGCTGACAATTCCATATCGCCACATAATTACCATGACAACAAACCCCAGACAAGGCTTTTTGGTTTAATATAAAATTCTGAGTTTTTCAAGTAAAAAAATAATTTTAATGTAACACAGCCTGAAGTGACAAACAATGATTCATTCCTTTCTTACTCTATTAGCTTCCCTTTTCTTTGTTCTGTCTTCTCCTTCCATATATCCTCATTTAACTCCACTTCTCAGATTCTTACAAGTCCTGCCAGCTTTCCCCGGTTTTCTGGAGTGTTCCTTCTGTATTATTGCCTTCTATGCTACTGCCTCAAGAACTAAGCCATATTGGTCTATCATTTTATTGAATCCTCCATCTTCAGCACTCGACTCTACAAATGCAAGCTAACAGAGTTGGTGTAATGTTCGTGTTAAATCACCACTCTAGATCCAGACAGGAGGATGACAGACCCAACAGTCAAATTTCTGAAAAAGGAGGATAGAACCCATTTTTCCATGGGCTAATTCCTAAAAAATCCCACCACTAATGCACCACAAATTAAACAGATCATGCAGAACACCTGCAAAACGAATACATAAATAAGTGATGCTGAATAGGCATTAACAAAAAAGCCACACCCATAACATGAAGATCAATAGCTGTACCTGGATGTAGGTCAAGTACTAACAGAAAACAAAGAGATTGCATGAACTGATGGATGGAGCAACAGACTGCAACCAGACCTTGTGCTCACACATAAGCTATACAAAGAAAATAAATTCACATACCAGGGCTAGTCCAAACTACTTACCAGCAGTTTGGAAAGCTATAAAACAGATTGAGAGAAGTAGTTCAGTGCACTCATACTACTTCATAAAACAGTATTAAAACATAAGAGGTAACTTCAATTAATTATTCCTTAATACTGAAAAATAAATGAGACTTCACATTTTAGAACCTAAGACAGAGATGAGACCCAAGAACTCCGTTTCCTCATTTCATTATCTGGATGCCGGGAGAAAGACAGAATGGCTACTCAAGGGTTTCTTCATTAAACTTGCTGCTGCAGATACCACATATTAATTATATGCATCAATAATTACCAAGTGAGCTCTATTTTGGGTCTCCTTTCATGAATAATATAGCTTCCATTTTCTCCTTGTTAAACAGAGACCACATCCAACACGGTGTATAATTCTGTTATCACTGAACAAGAAGTCCTGAGCATACTTTGTCAAACCAGAGTATGCTTTGCAAAGTTAAACATTAGATTTTGATTTTTGAGCTGAGAATCACATTCACCTGGATATTTGTGGGATCCTTATATGACTCATCACTTGCAGTTTGGAGCTTTTCACTGATCCAAGCTTCTATTTCATCCACATCACGACTGAACTGCTGGAGTGTCTGAGATTCTCCTAGCTTCGATCTCTTTTCAATCATCTGAGCTTTCAGACGAAGCCACCTGTATGCAATTAAATACATACGTTGAATGAAAAACTAGGACTGCACACAGCATCAAGTTTAACAGCTACAAAACGTTGCCAAAGAGCATTCCCTTTCAGTCAGTATCTGCATCCCAGTTAACAGGGCAATACTGACCTGTCCAGAACCTCATTACGTCTGTTAGCAATGACTCCTTTTGCATAATGATCAGCAGAGATCAACTGGTCAGCAAAAGACTGTAAGACAGCAATTTTCTCTTCCTATTAAAAACAGAAGCGATAGATTAGAACTGTGGTTTCTTGAAGTTAAGTAATGAGCAGGGCCTGGAATGGAACAAGACTTTTTCTTCTTCTTTAAATATACATTATTGTAAATGTGACTATAAAGTCTAACTTCTACAGGACTGGAGAGTTCAACTCAGAACATCTTTCACCTGTGGCATTTAGGAAAAAAGTATCTTTTGGACTTTAAGCTACAGCAGTATGATCTCTCAATAAAAGCAGGCAGCTTTCTGTTACAAAAAACTGAAAATATACCTTTTTCTGTTGTAAAAAAAAAAAAGTAATTTCAAATCAGTAAGAGATATACACAAATACTTGTCACTATTCCTACACTGTTTGTAAGCACTGGAATACAACCCTATCTGCATTAGCCACTTCTAAGCTTCTGCAGCAGATCCCAAATGGCTGAATATTTAGAACTGAACTTTAGAAGCCATACGTGGTAGTAACTTCTTTTGCTAATAATCTGCGTAAGAAAAACAAAGCTATTTTCACTTTACTTCAGCTACGCTCCTCACCTGGACATTGATTGCCTTATCAAAATCTTCATGTTTCTTGATGAGTGCCTCCACACTGTCTAGGGAGTCTCCTTTGTCTTCTGTATTTAGGAAAGCCTCTCGGGCAGCCATCCAGTTCTCAGCTTGTTCACAGTCCCGATGAAACAGCTAGGGAAAAAAAAATCCAAACCATGAGAAAGACAGACCAAGAGCACTGCTTATCACTATGAAAGAATAAACTTTCTTATGAAAGGAGGAATTATTTTTCTTTTTAAAAATTAAGCAGAATACCTGTAGTTCTAGGCACTGGTCTAGCATCATTCTACGCTGGACCCAGGCCTTCTCCAGGTCTGCCCGTTCTTGATCTAGAATATCCAGTTTCTCCTTGATCTCTGGGCTGGCATAGTGTCCATGAGCCAGAAGCTGCTGTCCAAACTGTTCAAATGCCTGGAAAGTGCCAGCCCTTGCATCTATTTCAGTGCGGTGTTCCTGCAAAGCACAGAGATGTGCTATTAAATAAATAGCCATCAGTGCTGGGACTGATCTATTTTTGGAACTCTAAATGGAAAGTGTCAGAGAAATAAACATCTGTTGATGTTTACGATACACACTTATCATCTTTCACATACCTGGTGCCTTTCCAATAAAGCTTCAGCTCCAGTCACATCCTTTGCAAGTTCATCTGAGGAGACCAGGCCCCGGATTCCATTGATCCAAGACATAAGGTCCCTGTGAACACACATTAAACAGAGCATTTTCCCTCCCTCCCTCCGCTGAAATAAGTCAGAGCAGGGAAAAGAGTCCTCTTCTGAACCCTCCCTAGGAATATCCCCGTGGAACAATAAGCCATATATACTTCACTAATAATATACCAGACAGACAAACTGGGGGTGGTGAGGAGGATAGTGTCTTTACCTGAAGTCACTGAGGAAACGCTGCAGGTCATGAGAATCTCCAAGCTTCTCTTTGCGCTGATCAGCACGTTTTCCCAGACTATTCCAAGCCTGATTCAACTCAGTACATTTTTCCTGGAGATCTTCAGCAGATTCTGGATGTGACTGGATCAGACGCTGGGCAGTTTCACCAAGAGAATTCACCTAGAATTAGAGAAAAGTAAATAAACACAATGAAGACAAAAAGCAGTTTTCCTATAGTTCAATAATTTCTGCTAGATAAAAGAAGAAAGCTTTTGGTTTTCTCCTCCTCACAATCTCACCTTGTCTCCAAGAGCTGCCAAGTCTCTCTCAAAGCCTTCATGTTTGCGCTGCAGAGCCTGCACACTGGCCAAGTCATGTCCATAGTTGTCCGTATTTAATGCTTGATTCTTCTCCTCTATCCATTCTTTTGTTTCATCAGCATCTCTGATTTGAGTGAAGGGAATGCAAAAAGAGAATTAAAATGGAGGGCATACTAGGATCTCCGTTACCTAGCAGGTCGCTGATTTCCAGAGAAGCTCACGTAGTTGATGGTTCTATTAAATTATTTCCCAAGATGACACAAGAGAACTTTGGCAAAATAGGACAGTAGTCCAGTCCTCCCAAAACCACAGCAGTTCTGTGCTTTTATGTTAACAAGTCTTCCTTTTTCTAGGAGGAATGTAAAGAAATCTTGTTGGACTACTGATGGTCCAACTTCTACTGAACAAGGTGGGGGGGCTGCAGTATGATTCGTTTAGAACAGGTCCCACTGTCTCAGAACTCTTACAAAGTATTTTACTGAATTAAGACCAAATATGATACAAACACCCCACCTGTGGAATCTCTGGACTTCGTGAGCACTGCCCAACAGCTGGCTTCGCTCCTCTGCTAACTGCTGCAGAGACCTCCAGCGTTCATTCAGTTCCTGCAAAACAAATGAACAAACAAAAACCCCACTGATATTGCAGACCACAGTTTTATAGCATTTCTGTTTAAACAAGAAACTCTCGTGCTGGACCCACTGAAGCTTTATGACGTCAAACAGAAAACTTTAGTATCCAGTAACGTTTTGTTCACTCTGCTTATCTGCACCTTCTTCATTCTGCTGACATTTGCAAAGATGCCAACAACCCCTTCTTCATTTCCATTTTTATGGGCTTTATTTCAGCGCTCTACTGAGAATACGGACTGTAATGCTGGAAGATTCTTTCTTTTACAGTATATGAACATCAAGTAGTCAATAAGATAAATGAAAAGTCAAGACTGGCCTTTCACTAGAGGTGAAGGTTACTGTATTCTGCTTAATTCCAGAAGCATGCACAAATTCAAGTAGCCTAGTTAAATAAAATAATTTTAAGGGTTTTGCCCAAAATGGAAAAAGAAATTATTTCATGTATATAGTAAGACACTGACGCAACCTGAGAAGCAAATGCCGTATATGTCAACGCTTCTTTCAATAAAGTTCATTCAAAAGAGTTTATAAAGAATAATGAAAAAGACAAAGACTATGGAAATGGAAGGTGAGACAATGTTCTCAGCTTTTAAAATAGCTCAGAAAAAGTTGTATTATTACCTTGATTGAGTTAAAGGTTGCCACTGTGTGTACCATCAAACGTGCAGACTGTACAAAAAGGCAGAAATAAAAAAACATGTAGCATAAAAGTAAACTCTAACCAATCAGAGCCAAAATCAGACTGAAACAAAACCTCCTTAAAAATCCATAATGACTTGGCCCAGGTCAAAAATACAGGCTTTGTAAAATACAACTCTACACAATGTAGGAAGAGAGAAACACCCTAGATTTTAAAGGTTTCAATGAAAATTGTGGAATTCTTTAATTCTTATATACTTCTTTAGAACAGTGTTTTGAATACAGCGTTGTTTAAGATGAAAGAGAGAAAGAAACAATAAGCAAATCAATGCAAGTAAATTACAAAAGCAACTAAGAATAATTAGTTGCAATATGCAAGTTAGAAATTTGCAAGTGAGTACTATCATGTTAGTGTAATTTGAAACAAATAATAGTAGTCTTAATAAGGACAGAAAAAAGAAAATGTAAAGTCAACATTCAGTAAGTGAATTAAAAAAACCAACCCAACAGACAAAAAAACCCCACCCCAAACCAATCCTGTCATGGGGACCAAAAAAAAAAAAAAAGAAATAACCTGAATGGTTCAACTCTTGGCTGAGATTTTGGCAGAATCAGCTTAACAGTTAATTCAGATTTTTCTAGAACATCATCAAAATTGCTGAAGGCCAATTAGAAAAATGACAACCAATTCTCTTCAACATGCAATCTACTTTTCTGACAATGGTGGGTTACTTGCAAAGTTTGCTAAGTTACTATGAGACTCAAGATTCAACGTACATGTGTACAATCTGTGCAAAAAAGTCACCAATTCTTGTTGACATGGCTGCATTTTCTACAATACTGTAAAATATTGTATATTTATCTGGTTTTCCGCCATTCACACAACTTAAAAGATGTACAAGCAGCTTTAAGCTTAAGAGCGTGGATGTAAGGCATGAAACATGGGAATGAAATACTAGAGCAAAGTACAATGTTGGATATGTCAAAAACATTCAAGATATTTTTGTGCATCAGCAGGTGACAGCTATTCCATTGTAAGCCACTAACGAGTGGAGAAAGGCTGCTTCTAACTGTTGTAGAAAATGAGCTGGAGATGAATAATGGAAGAAGAAGATACTGCTATATACATACAACATATTCATTACTAAAGGAATACTGACATAAATGGCTTTGACTTTCAGGAATAAAAACATTTCTTTCTGCTGGCTACATAAAAAAAGAATGCCTGCTAAGTGAACAGGGACTATTTCACACCTATGGAAACTAAAAACATTGGTATAATAACTGGAATCAGTCTTATAGAACAAGCTCAAAACAAAACAAAGTTTTGCAGCAGTGGTAAAAAACACACTGTCAGGAATTTCTATGGCTAGAGCAATTCTGTTGGAAAGCTATCTCAGTTATTCTCATAATCATACCTGCAAGTAGAAAGCTGAAATAGTTACTTGACTTTGCATAGATGGCTTTTATTGTTAAAACGAAGAGTAGCACCTATACGACATCTTTATATATTGAGAGAATCTGTATGCAAGTATATGAAGGCGGATTCCTGCTGAATGCTCAAAAAATTTTTGTAATGTGCTTGTTGAAGTAAACAAGCGAAGTGAAATGAAAATCGCTAACCCTGTATCAATACCAATCCAAACATGTGCTGAGACTAGGACACCATTAAAATCACTTTGTCAACAGTCTTTAAAAAACCAGGGGGTGAATAAAAAAAAAAAAAAAAAAAAAAGGAAAAAAGGCATGTGAGAAGGTGTATGGTCTAAAAAAGATGATGTGCTGTAGTTTGTATTTTACTTTCCTGTTGTGTGCTAATAAGTAATGACACCTACCTTCCAAGGAGAGGCTGTCTTAGAATCAGTTTCATCCTGTTTGAAAATGTGAAGAAACAGCTTTAAATAGGAAGCAAAATCTAAAACTATCAGAATATACTAAAAATCTTTGAAAGTTCTCCATGTTCAATCCTTAACAGAGTACATACATTTTTTACAAGTATTTGCGTCATTTTGTGTTATCCTGCTCTGCACTGATTTGTGGTGTGGGATAAGACACTCAGAAAACAAATGGATCAAAGGTAAGATAATATTTTTATATCCATTCAAAGTCATTATTGAGTTCCTTCATGGAAATGGACTACAACTATGGTTGAACTTCTACTTGTACATCCCAAACCTGTTAGAATTGCCACACTATCTCAGAAATACTTACCCTGGGCATCATACCATAGACTTCCTGCAAAGGAAAAAGGACAAACAGAAACAACTTGTTATTTTCTAACAGAACGTAAGTTTTTACTGTTTTACAGAAAGGGAAAACAGCAGGAGATAGACTTCCATCCTTCTTCTACAAACTGGTTACCAGCATGGCATTAAGCCAAATAGTGCTTGCACAACCTAAACGTGTAGCAGAAATAGGAGTTTGACTACTCAACCATCTACTGCAACACATCATCTTCGATCTCAGAAAATAAACAAGCTGCTTCAATACTCTGTTGGCACCGGATAGAATTATTTAGAGAAATAGCCCAAGAATGTGAAAACCTCGGGGGAGAAAATAAAAGGTATGTTACTAAAAGAACAAAACAGATAACCCACAAAATTCCTTTCACTCTAAGTTGAGGTTTACTTTATTTCTCTTTTCCCTTAGCATTCCTCACCATTTTTCCTGCAAAGAAATGAAGGCTGAAATTTCGAATTTACATGAAGTAAAGCTAATGCATGGATTCTCCATGTCTTTTAATACTATTTTAAAGACTTTCCATTCCTAAAAAAAAAAAAAAAAGAAAAAAGCTCTAGATTGTGCCATTTGCTATAGCACTGTTTAAAAAGAAACAATTTAAAGGGTACCCTTGTGATGGCCACACTACTGAACAGGCATTAAGTATCTCTGGTTAGAATACCAGTGTTATCAGACCAGAGAGCAAAAATTAACAGCTAGAATCTTGCAATGACACACAAAGCAGAAGACAACAGACAAAAGAAAGGAAAAAAGTCTTTCGCTTCTCCAGAGGATTAGCCTAAGTCAGAAAAAAGCAGACCTGTTGCTGTACTGCTTGCACTTCTTCTGCCATCAACCCTTCTGACTCCAGGTCATTCGCAACCTTGTTTATGTCCTTCAGACGTGACTCATTAGCTTTTAAATCCTGCACAGAATAGTAAAATATCACAGCATTAACATTCACACAAGCAAAACATGCGGAACAAGTTGGCACACCAGGGGTGCCAAAAAGTACACCGATTGTAAACGGCAGGAATTCGGCACACTTGACCTTTACGGTTACCAGTGAATATACAATGCATGACAGTCTATGCCAAGAAACCCCAGCTGCCAGTGCCAAGCATCAAAGGAATAGAGAAAGGCACCATCAGAGTTTTCCCGTACACAAAGGTAATTAACAATCAGGAATGGAATACACTTTTAAGCTGTCAGGTATACAACGTTACCAACATGAAGATCAAAAGCTATCATCCATATTACTGCACGAATAAGCTACAAGGCCAACTTGAAGAGTAATTTTACCAAGACACACATACGTGTCCAACCAAACAGACTGACAGAGAGCTTTCTATAAAGCAGAGAGGGAACCTGGTTAAAAAAAGTAGCAGTGGAGAACTTGCACTTAAAGTTCAATAGGTGACATTTTCATTTCAACCCAAATCCAGTAACTGCTATCATCTTCTCACCCTACAGTATTAGGTTGGCTCAAATTGTTTGTTAGCCAACTTTCAAGCTGTAAACATGTTCTCCACAGAACCGTTGAATCACTGTCTTTTTCCATGTATAAGGTTAGGCACCTTTGCATTTCAGTGCTCTGTACCTTATCAAAGGAGGCAGAATAAATATATGTGCCCAAGCAACTTTCACACCTTGTGCAAAGAAAAAAAAAAAACAACAAAAAAACCCACGAACTAGTATTGCAAAAATTGGGAGAAAAAATAAAACTGAAAGGCTACCAGAATTCTGAAGCAGAGAATTTTATTTTTTTTTTTCTATCTTGGGAAACACTCTACAGATGGAAACTAAAATGCATCTTTCCTTTCAACAAAAAGGAAGAGGAATAGTTTAACTGAAGGTTATGCTTTCCACAAAATGAAATTCCTCTGAAGCTTGGCAGATTCTGTATTTGAATGTATTGAAAGAGTTTCAGTTCTCTGGGAGCCAGGAAGCATGTAGCAACCTGGAGACTGTAACCAAACTGAAGATTTTGAATGTGGGATTCTCTCTATTTTCACAAAACAAAAGAAAAAAAAAGAAAAAAAGAACATATACCTTTTTATTTCCAATCAAAGCTATGTTTCCTTCTCAGCTATGCTCAGCTATGAAAAATTATCACAGACATATGACCAGAAAGCCTGAGGGGAGAGACCAAAACCAGCATATACATTATGCAGCTTTACAACATACCTTCTGAAAATCATCAAATTTCTTCTGCAGCACCTCTACCTGCTCCAGATCAGCACCCACTTCCTCATTTGTGAGTGCAGCTTCCTTCTCATTGATCCATTGTTGAAGCTCATTAGCTTCACGGAAAAGCATAAATTTTTTGCAGCTTTTTTCTAGCATGCCTTTACGTTTTTCTCCCAGCTCAAGAAGAGAGTGATACCTGGAACAAGCAGAAAAGGAAAGCAGGGGGTAGTCAGATTGAACTGACCAGAGTCACAGTAAGTTACCAAGTACTGGTATCACCAAAGATATGGGAAATCCCTGAAGTCTACACACTGTTGTTCTACAGAATTATACACTTGTACGTGATTAGGTAAACATAAGCCATAATGTTTCTCCTCTACGTGGATATGCACACCAAAATGAGATCTCCCACATGCAACACTTCACTGGGCAAAAGCAAACCCAAATCACAGCTTAGGTCAGGGTAGGCTCTTAAGCTACAGCAGCACTGCAGTGCTGGAATGACTCCATAGGATCTTGCTTTCTAAGAAGGATTTTTCATATAATACATCAATTTTGCCATCAGATTATTAAAATCCACTGGCTTCCCAGCTACATCTGCTGAATGTTTAAAAAAAGGTGTTATTTCTTTGATAATGCAACTATATTCAACATGGAAATCCATGAAACTCATTTCACATACACGGTTTTTATATCTGTGGAATTCCCAACATCAGTGAAATTACTGCTCATTTACAAATGTAAAACCTCTAAAATGTTTAAATTGGTTTGAACAGACAAATAAGCCTCAAAAGACCAGCCGTTTATTTAAAACCACAAGAAAACTGATGTCTCCTATTTGATTCCTGGTAACCAACTAGACACAGATGATCCTACAAAACCTTTCCCAAGCTATTGCTGAAAAAAGCCAATGGAAGTTTTACAGTTGTTAATACTGAATTACAGATCTCTTTAGCAATGCACAATGCCTGTTTTTAAAGAACATGCAATTCAGAAAAGCCTCACCCTTAACACCCATTCTTATGGTTACCCTATTTTAAGTATTCTGGAAGATTTTAGCTGCATCTGGATGGGGTTTTTTATATCCTGAATCAGACTGGGCATTAGTCTACCGCAGCGATCATCATCAGCAACTGATTCTCATTATGAAGCCATGAGGACATCCATTTTGATGTTATTAAATCAAATAACTAAGACACTGCTGAGACACCTGCAGGGGCCTCAAATGGGAAAAGGGCAGCCTTACAGTGTTTTCATCTCCCATCTTGGAGCACACAGGCAAATACTGAGCAATTACACCTGCCAGCTTGAAGAGTTTGAGGATGTAGCATTGTCCTAACCAGTAACTCAGAGGTGACAAAGTCTGCTGAAGGAGATTTGATACCCTGGGCTGTAATGTCTATACATCAAACTGATAATCAACTCTAAGTCTTTCCATGGAAGCAGAGACTTTGTGGTTTCCTGTCTGTCCTGGTTTAAGGGTGGATTGAAAGAAGCTTTCATTCTAGGTTTGCATGGAAACATTCTACCCAGACTTGAGGAAAATGCTGGTTTGAAGCCTGCCCTGACTGCAGATGTTTGCATTTTAGGTATTAAATACTTGAGAAGCTCATGGAGGATCTAGGGCAAAATTCCTTTAGAAGCAGACCTTCCCTCAAAGTTGCTTTGCAACACTTCAGAGATTAACATAATACATTCACTTTTGATACTCAAGCAATATATTCTCTATGAAAAGACAGGCACAGCCAATGAACATCATTACTGTGGATCTCCCAGCCACTTTCAAGAACATAATGCAAACTTGGTATTTTTTCCAGGACACCTGAATATAAGTTGGAAAATTACGTTAATGTTGTAATTAAAAAGAAATCATCCTATATAAATAAACTAATGCTTTTTGACTACCCAGCATGAATGCTACTTTAACTATGAAACCCCCACCCTTCCCAAACTCCAAGATATTAATATGTGATGCAATATTTGGTATACATATTTTATATATTTTTATATAAACAAATTAATATTTCTATCTGCACCTCAGAAAATGCAAGATATGCTTTTTAAAGAGAACGGTCTAGATATCACTAAAGCCTCATTTGCTAAGCAAAATCAGCATAATGGAAAACAACATCATCAACCAATTTAGCAGCGCAGAGGTGACCAACAAGATAAGCAGCTGGCTTGAAACACGTACCACAACACTCATCTAAACTAAAATAATGCACATTACAGAAATTGCTTCTGTCATGTCTCTTTGGAGCAGCTTTCCCAAAGAAAGAAACAAACAAAGAGAGAATGAACAGTGACAGTACGGAGACAGCATGGTTTAGAAAGGGCTAATCCTACTCACAGTTCTTCGACCTGTTTCATACGCAGAGATACACTGCCGACTTCCTTAGTTATGAGAGTCCTGCACAGACAGAGGGAGCACAGCAAATGCATGCAAAAAATTAGTCAGATTAACAAAAATAATGAAAGCAGCAGCTCCATCCATGGGTTGTCTGTGGTAGGAGATGGTTAAGAGTCCACATTTAAATGGAGAAAATTAGGTGTCATTCAGAAGCAAACAAAGCAAATCAGACTAGGAGTACAATTCACATAAGGAAACCTCAGCAGTACAGTTGAACTCTCTCTATATGGTCTCCTCGTTTCCTGATCATCATGCCATGTGATTGTAAACTAAAGGGTGGTCCCCTCTCCTTGGCTCTAAAATAAAGCATCCCTTTTCTAGTTCTTGAAAGCAGCATGCAAACCCATAGAGATAGTTGTGGGTTTTTTGGTTTTGGGGGTTTTTTTTGGTTTTTTTTTGGTTTTTTACTTCTAGAGCTAAAGGTAGTAATTATTGTAAGTCACTATATTAACTGGTGACTCAAAACAACAGAGTGGGAAGAAATTCTCATGTAAAATGACAGTGTAGCTGTGAAAACAGATGGGAGTATGCATAAAACTTTCAGCTTTGGCTTCCAAGTGGCTTGGTAAGATGAGCCAGTTCACAGCTATCACCCACAGCCCTTGCTTGAACTAATCTACAACTACCATGTGCTTTAGAAGGTCATTACCAAGCAGCCAGACAGTTTTCACTATTTGCAATATGAAATGCAATTGCTGTTTCCTTTTTTAAAATGGGAAAAAAAAAAGGGTTAGGGGGGCACCTTTTAGTCCACATAATGGGAGCAAATAATGGCACCACATCTCAGGAAAAAAGTAATGAGCTAGCACCAAAGTAGTCACAGCTCCTAAGGAGGTCACCTCCAGAGGCAGCCCTATATAGGGAGGGTACTGTACTTCATGTAACCAAATTTAAGAAAGCTTTTCAAAAACAGATCACACATTAAGAAGGGACAACTACAGATACAAGAGCTGCTTAGGACAGATATAACTCACAAACAAGTTTAAGTTGTTAGGTACAACAACAAAAGGAACACATAAAATACTGAAGTCAGACAGCAAGTTGAGCTCTAGTGTCATGAGTTTTACAGTTAAAAAATGGGAAAAGCAACAAGAAAATCTAGAGTAAGAATAAAACAACTCAGTATGGTGCCCCTGGTAAAGGAGCCCCTTGTTTTGCTCCAATTTATTACTCCCTAGCGTAAGAGGCATCAACCTAGAGTTCTGGCATATGTGAGGCAAAAGCCAAGCCAGCAAATGCTGGATGGGTATCATATCTCATCAGTTAGATCTTACTGGTTGTCGATTTGCTCCTGTCGCAATGCTATGCTGCCTTGCTCTTCCAGGAGATTTTCTCGGGATGCAGACTGGGCAGGATCTAGTTTTTTCACATAGGCAGCTGGTACAAAGCCCTGACGGTCATTAACTTCAACCTTCCACCAGTCCTGGGAAGAAAAGAAGTGGGGGGTGGGTGGGTGGTGGAAAGCAACCACTGTGAGGCAAGCACCAAGCATGAAGTATGCTGAGCAACCAAAACTGTAAATTAGAGGCTTCTATAAACACAAGAAAACCAACAATGCTCATAACAGTTTGCTCTTTTTATGGAGATAATTTCAAACAAACTGTCTTGAAGACATCTAGGTCTTACTTCCATGTCTCCCCTTGTGTTTGGTCAAAAATTCCTCAACAGTAGGGCAATACATTTCCTCATAGACACATGCCCTATAGCATATGTTTTTTATCTGACTTAGAAAAGTTGGCGGGTATAGAGGAGTCATGAGAACGAGCTGAAGAGGTATGCTGAAGTGCTGAATGGGAAGATGGACTAAACATGCAAATTCTTTAACTTCTTTGAACATTCTTATTAAAAAAGCCAAAACCAAAAACACTCCACAGAACACACACCACCAAGTGAGCCAAGCACCTCAGCAAAAAAGACGGCAAGAACATACCTTGTTGGTGCTGTTAAGTAAGGTTAGGATATCTCCTTTTTTCATAGTCACCTCCCGGGGACTCTTCTCTTGGTAATCATAGAGTGCCAGAACAAGCTCTTTTCCAGTTTCATCATCCGTGGGAGCAACTTGTTGCTAACAAAGGAGGAGCACAAGAAAAATGGGTCATTCCATGTTTATTACAATCAATGTAGTCGTCCTAAAAAAATACTTCAGCCTTAGTTAAAGATACTGTAGTGCCTTAAAATGATTCTTACTGAAATAAATGTAAGGCAGATAGATGTATTTTAGGTGCCATCTGGGCTCAAACCTTGAAAACCACCACATTATACTTTTTTCTTCCAATGCAACACAGCTGCCTGGTATGATTATAAAAACAGACCACTACATTTTTTGAGAACATCAAGTACAGTCTGCAGTAAGCCCTCAAAACCAAAAACTGTTATTAAGCTTTGTCTCTACCTTCTGCTGACCCAAGAATTTTAGCAACATGATTAAGCATTTTTACTTACCCTGCATGACTGGGCCTGTTCCCTTAATGCCTGTATGCTACTGCCGTAAGCGGAAAGATCAGACATCAAAGCTTCATGTTTCTTCAGAAGAGCCTGAAAGTGAATGATAAAACCAACATGTACACCTAGCCATTTTACAAATACTACTCTGCTTAAAATACATACTTTGGCTCCATACACAGGGAATGTGGTTTTTTCAGAGCTGCCAGTCTTGTGACTCTCATGAGAATAACTACTTCTATTTATTCACAGGCTAGATAGTAGTCCAAATGCTTCTTGTGCTTTTTCCTCTATCTTATCTCAGACACATTCTTTTGTTCTGACCAGGAATACCACTATCACTCTGGAAAAAGCGTTTAGTTTGAAAGTATGCCTTTAAACTGAACTTCATTTTGATGAAATGTCAGTCAGTGTCTGGGATGTGGTGTTTTACTGCAGAATGATACTAGTAAAATAACTCTAGACAAAAAATTACTTCCAGACTAATGAACTACTGAAAACCAGACTCATACTGACATGCAACACCACATGAGGAATTTGCTGATACTAGTCTTGTTATAATTTACAAAAAAAAAAAAACAAAACCAAACCAAAAACCAAAAAAACCCACACCTATAAAAGAGTGAATACAAATGTAAAGTTTCTTCACAATTGGTTTAATGTACTGAACAGAAAAATTTTATGTGCAGTAACTACAACACAGGAAAAACTGTCATCTTTTGACTCTGAGCCAAAATTCAGCTTGATGCAAGAATCTTCTGCCTTTTTTCTTAAGAATCCTGAGATTAGCAGAACTCCTTATTTGTTTTCCCACTGGACAAATCCTCGCTGTATTTATGCAAAACTGATTCAAACAACAATCTCAAATACCTCAGCAGAGTCTTCATCTTTTCCATAGTCTGTGCTGCCTACAATGGGCTCCTTTTCCCTCATCCAGGATTCTGCCTCATTAGCATCAGCAAAGTACTGCTGAGCTTGCAGGGAATCCTCTAGGTCTTGTCGACGCTGAGATGCTTTAGCTTTCAGAGAGTCCCATTTTTGGTTTAGCTCGTTCAATTTGATTTTCACGTCCTCAGCAGCAAAATGTCCTAGGAAACAAAAAGAGAGAACTGAAGGACTTAAGGAGACATAAATAAAACACACTGAAAGATTACTTGTACTTCTTGGAAGTCACGGAAATTGAACCTGTTTAAACCTACGTAGCCTATTCTGACTAGAATAATGAAAGCACAACTCAGCTTGTCCTTCTGCCTCAGACTGGAAAAAACTGTACCTGTCAATCAAAGTGTACTAGGAATATTTGAGTCATGAAGAACAAAACAAGACACATCATAACACTTCTTCTCAATGATGAAACAGAAAAGGTCATCTCTTTCTGGTGGCAGAGTTTTGACAACAGACAAATATTATTTCAGACCTGCATTCTGAATCTTAGAATCAAGGAAATTTTTTTTAGTATTCTGGTGGTAAGAACACCCAGTCAGAAATAAAGACACATAGTTATTTAAAAGCAGGAAAGACCCTTACTGGTTTTGTGCAGGATCATCTCTCACATCATGATTATGTGCCTCAGATACAAGCCTTTAATAGATTTAAAAATGGAGACTAAACATCATAGGCACAAAGCTGTTGAATACAGGGCTCATATGTGCTTGTCAAGAGCAGGTGGAGATTTGTGAAAATCATGACAGGTTCCCATCAAGGAATCTATTTTTATTTTAGGTGAAAGAATGACCAGAAGTTCATCCTGCTAGCAGGTACCTCTCTATTGCCTGGATAAAAACAGGCAGCGATTCTTAATTGCACAGGGCCAGAGAACAAAGTCCAGCACCAAGACTTGGATTTCTCAAAGCATTAAAAAACATCGAGACATACCCTCTTCCACCATAGCATTTCCTTTCTGTGTGACTGCTTTAATGCGGGGTTCATGGCCTGCAATTTCTGCCTGCAAAGCCTGGTGCTTCTTTAGCAAATTCTGGACACCAATTAAATCCTTGCCTGAAAGATATAAAATAGTTAATCAGCTAACTCCAGAGTCATTAGACTAAACAAAAATTTCAGGGAAGCTGCAACCATGGCTAGACGAACTTGCAGAATAAGTACTATCACAGTGAAGACCAAGCACTATGAAAACTGAGTTACCCATTTGAATTGTAGAAGTAATATAACAGCTGAAGTACCATGGGCGATGGCAAGTATGTAAACTCCAGGTAATGTTAATTACAATAAACATTTCAGCAATTTCCAGAGAACATTCCAGAAAAAGACAAGTCATAACAGAGCGATTCTGACATCTAAATCCTGAAGATAACAGGATGGACCAACCTCGGTTTGTTGAAGCTGCAATAGGTTCTTTTTCCCTAATCCAGGTTTCTTCATCCTCAATGTCACGGAAAAGCTGCTGCAGGCGAAGAGAATCTGCAAGTTTCTGCTTGCGAGCTACCATTGGATCCTTCAGAGCTTCATAACGAGCTACTAAAGCTTCTTGTTTCTTCTTGATATTGTCAGCATCGAAGTGCCCAGCATCTTGGAACTGACGTGCCTGGATGGTAATGCCATCTATACGATCCTAAAATTAATTCAGCAATAGCATTATGTCAGAATCTCTGTAAGATGGCTGCAGTGACTGAAAACATTCTAAGAGAATTTTCAGGCCTTAGCTAGTAAGTTACGTTGTGACAGAAGAAGAGAACCTCATCTGCACACTGCCAGTGCAATAATTCTGGTAATAATTATGTCCTGGATAATATTTAATGCATTATGTAAATGTAATTGGGTTTACTCTATCAATTTCATAAAATAAACAAAATATTTTTGAAATTATATTAACCTTACAGATGTACTACTCTAGATGAACCACTTTTCAATTGTTAACAACTGGTAATCCCAGTTGTGGGAACCCAGATTTTTTTTTTTTATTTTCTTGCTGTGGATTTAATTCCCTAAAGGTAATTTGCAAACACAAGCACCGTTTGCTGTAAAGTTCTATATTTAAAAACTAATCTGTTCTCCCTCCCCTGTCATTTCTTAGAGCTATACAAAACCAAACTGAACAAGAATAAGCTGTTCGCAGATGGAGAGTCTAAGGGGAATTTTTTCCTACACAAAGTACAGCACATCTTTTTAAGTTGGTATTCACAGCACAAAACAATGCTGTGCTGTCAGCAGGTCACAGTTATGGAATCATTTTACTTTTTAAAAAAGCTAATCTCATCAAAGTCACAAAGATACTGTTCTTAGAGACATACAATTTACATTTCAGTTCAAAATTATTTATGATAAATAAACTGCAAAACCCAAAGCTACAAAAATTACGAAAATACAGACCTGCTAAGGTCTCTGAAGTGAATAATTTTGAACGAGCAAATTGGAAAGGGCATGAAGAAAAATTATTTCCCTTACCTGATGGGCAGCAACATCTGCCTCTAGCAGGGCATGTTTCTTCTGAAGATTCTGAACATTAGTAAGATCTTTTCCATAATCATCAGAAGCCAAGTGTCCCTCTACTTCATACAGCCACAACTCAATGTCTTCCACATTGCGATTAAACTGCTGCTGTTGATTGGCTTCACGCAGTTTTATACCTGGCCGAGACAAGAGTAGCAGAGAAAAAGAGCACTTAAATGAAGTGGAAAACTAACTCACTTCCTGTCTTCTCCTGGCTAACTCTCCAGAAAAAGAACTGCTCATTTTCTTCTGAGCACATTGTACCTTTGAGCTCAGTGGCCTCCAAAAGTTTCTTCCACAAGCTGATAACTTCATTCATGCGAGCTGCCACTTCATCAGATGCATAGTGATTGACATCAATCAACTTCTGGCCAGCTTTCTCCAGTGCATCAATACGACTCTGATTAGCAGAAAGCTCTGCTTCAAAAGCCTGATGTTTCTGGACTTTACCTTGCAAGTTTGATGGATCCTATCGATGAAGAAAGAGTAAGAACCTTTCAATCCAAAATTAGTATCTATAGCTCTTTGAAGAATTTTTAAAATTAGACTACATTCATATACATGCCAAGATGTCACAAGAGGATTTGGTGCCAATATGCCTTTGAAATCAGACCACTTAAGCTATTGAATAAGCATGATTACAGCATGATGGGAAAGTCCCCCTTGGGGTCAGGGAGAAATTGCAATTCCGCCTGTTGCCGTTAATGCTGCCTACTATCAGCAACATTTTGGCTGATACTGCTTCATATCACAGTGATTACATTAAGCCTTAGAATTACTCTAAAATTCGTCTTTGTGCTTACCTTGTATGCCTCATCTGTTGCAGTTTTCATTTTTTCATTAACCCAACTCTTTAGCTCATCAGAGTCTCGGAAAAACTGCTGCAGATGGAAAGAATCTGCAAGTTGAGCACGGCGGTACATAGCTCTTTCATGAAGGGCATTTCGGCGACTCAGCAGCTGAAAAAAACAAGTACAGGTTTTTTAATTCTTCAAGCTTGTAAGAACCATCACTGTATCTGTACTTTTGGGAGAGCTCAGCTGACTTATCCTATATTGCAGTCATACTATTTAAAATAATAAAGCAGAACATGATTCAAAGTCTACAGACCAAATCTATTTTAGATACTTACAGCATCTCTGCGTGTAGCAACATCATCCATGGCATAATGGTTATTCTGAATCAATTTAGTAGCAAACTCATCTAATGCCTAAAGAGAAAAGTTTTCCATTTATTTGGTATAATAAAAAAAAAAAAAATGTTTGTGCAAGTTTATTAGATTAATTCTCAAAAGTTTATCACAGTAAAACTAACAGAAAGCCATTAAAATAGCTATTGTTACACCCTTTTTTATCTGTACCATTACCTTCATCCACATGTGTGCTGGCATGATATGCAAGCACTAGGTTACTCAGCTCTCCAAGGCTGAGCCCTATCCTATCTTTTCCACTATTTTCCATTTTAGAAAACGATAGACGTAATTTAGAGATAATACATCCCAACATAACAGTCGATCATTCTGCAGAGCAAACCCCATCCTTCTCTGTCATACTCCAGCAGTGTTTCCTCCCCACTCAACAAATTCACTTGTTTTATTTCTTGCCCATTTAGTGATCACCTAATGTAAATGTCTTACTGTGATTTTCTCCTCTTGGGCACTTAGGGATTTCTCAAAGTCTTCATGCTTCTTTAGAAGAGCCTCCACACTATCCAGAGAATCACCAAGGTCTTCGTTCAGCAGAAATGCCTGAAGTAAGGAAAAAAACACATTTTTGTGTTCCCATGCTCAGCTGCTCTAAGTCAACTCAAGCATGGCCAGTGATGTTTCTTACCATATGACATTACTGAAAAGTAAAGGATGATTAACAGCCAAAGTTTCTGTAAAATTCTTTTTGGCTTCTTATTCAAACAGCATTTTACAAGAGTTAACACACATAAAAGCAATCTCAAGCCAACTTGTCACAACTAACAGTTTCAGCATTAGATGGAAACAGTCATTGTAGCAGCTTGGGCAGTCAGATAAATAAAAAGTCAGACTAGATGACCTCTAGGGGTCCCTTCCAACCCAAAACATTCTATGATTCTATGATTCTATGATAAATAACTCTGCACAGCACCCTGCTCACTAGTGCATGTTTAGTGGCAATCACTGCCACTAGTAAACATCAATTGTTTAAGACGACTAGCCAGAAATGAAAATCAACCATATCTGGAGAGTTCAAAGATATGCACTCACTTCTTGTTTGCTCATCCAGTTGTCAACTTGTTCAGTATCTCTGTAGAAAAGCTGCAGGTCCATGCATTGTTCATACTGTTGTCTGCGAAGCTCCCATAGTTCTAGCAAGGCAGATCTTTCATCTGAGAGGATGGTCAGCTAATGAATTGGGAAGAGGAATACATAATAATTTTATTTAACAGTCTGGTTCATTTCCATCTCAATGTAAAATCAAGTTGCGACTCTAAAAAAGTGGTTAACACTGGACTGAAAATGACCTCCTGTGTAAAGAATCATTCTCCTCTTACTGATGTCATTATCCTTATATAGAGCAAGCCTCTTCTCAGCTTATCAAGCTTGAGTCCTGGCTACAACCTTCTGACTTCACTCGGAAATCTTTCCTTTTCCAAATTAAATCTACACGGATTTAATGGACAATTACAATTAGAATTTAATTACAATTACAATTTAATGGACAACCACTCTTTTTGACTGCAGACCTATTCATAATAGCAGCTCTCCAGCAAACCATCCTGCTCTCTCAGCCTCTGAAATCTCTTTGGCCCACTCTCGCAGCATTTGAACTGTCTGATTGACCAATGTTTCAATACACAGACTTCACAAGAGACCCCGTTAGTCTGAAGGCCAAAATTTAGAAATACTAAATATTTACTGACACTTCTGATAGCAAACCTAAACTTAGATAAACAGATAACCCATTTTTCTTTTGGAGGAAAGACATACTAATAGTTCTTACTAACAGATAGGCAGAAGCTGTCAATTTGAGAATGCAAAGCACCCATTACTTAAATACATGAAAAAAAGCCCTAAAAGGATGATACTTTGCAGCTTACAATCTTAACAAGAAATGAACTTTTAAATTAAGGGAAACAGAAGAAAGAGACAAAATTATTCTAGGAGCTCTTGCTCTCAACTTACCTTTTCTTTAACTTCATCAGAAGCATAGTGTCCAGCAGCAAGCAAAGCCTGGCCAGACTCATCAGCTGATTTGAAGCTATCTTCATGGGCATCAATTTCTCCCTATGAAAGGGGATGTGAGTAAGCTGTTACCATAATTTATCTTAGAACAGAGCGTCAGAATATGAAAACTGCTATTGAAAATAACACAGAGACAACAGTCTGGACACCTGAATGATAAGCATTAAGCTTTAAATGCATTACACTTAACATGAGAACTAGAACGAAATGTATTACCTTGCAATGTAGATAAGGTTAAGTGTAAATTAGTATGTTAAAATGAAACTAAAGGTTGGTTTTAAGCTCCAGTGTTTCTGCTTACTTACAGCAATTCCTCATGATAGAAAACTGAAAGTCGTTAATCCAGCTGACTGCTATCAAGTCTTAATTATTTTTTAGAAAATATTGTTGTAAGCGTTCTTAAATACTTATTTATTAGCATATAGCTACTATCAAGAAACAAAGTAAAAATATTAAATCAGGACAATAATCTAGTACTGTGTGAGCTGAATGACCAAAGGATTCTAGTGATACAGCATCAGCAGTTCCGACTCAGAGACTGTGTTAGATGTACAAATCAGTTGTTGAGGGTTGCTGACTGGATTTGGCTTGTATAACCATTATACCTTATGTTCCTGATGTCTGTCTAGAAGGGCTTCTGCTCCAGCCACGTCATTGGCAAGTTCATCAGCATTTATCAGAGCCTTCATCTCAGTCACCCAGCTGGTGAGGTCTCGGAAGTCTGCAAGAAAGCGCTGCAGCCTTTGGAAAACAAAAGGAAAAATGGTTGGGAATAATTTGTTTGCATAGTTTCTCTATCCCTAAAGAAAGGGTTACAAACATAAAAGCTGTCCCTCAGATAGAAACAAAACAATACCAAAATGCAGTCAAAATATTAAATAATATCAAACAACTAAATATGCTCTCATTAAACTTTTAAAGTTAGGAAAATGCTAGGTTCAGAATCAATTTCTCAAAGACATGTTTTGCGTATAACTTATAGAACATAAAAGGAATATTCCTAACTACAAGCCTGTATGTTGAAGACAACAGAAATCAAATAGTTCTCAAGCAGAATGTTTCAAAATAGCCCACAGGACTGCTTCTGTTGCAACCATAACATGGGGGGGGTGGGGACCAGGACTGACAGAGTTTCAACTGCACCATGCCTCAGCCTTAAAACAACAAGCAAATTCTCAGATTCCTTTCAGCATGCCTTTACAGTTATTGCCTTTGGCATATACTTAACACTTATCAGCAAAAGTGATCAGTTTCTGTTCCCCTTTTAAATTTGCTGTTAATTGATTTGAAGAGATTATGACAATGAAGACAAAGAAAAAATGATTACTTGTGTGGTTCTCCACCACCATCTTGCATCATGAGAGGGAACAAACAGCAGAAAAACAAAACCAGAAAGGATGTAAACTAACCACCATATTAGGGTAAGTTTCTTTTTTGTATGGCTTCTCAATAGTGATCTAACAGATTACGTTTCATAGACAGGCTAGTGTAGAAACAAGATTGGATGAAGAGAAATCCCACAGCTACAGGAACAGGTCCTTCATTTAGTCCAGGACAATACATCAAACAATATACCATACTTTAGTCTTCACAGAGAATCATAAGGACTCCACAATGAACACATTTGTAACGTGTATTAAAAAAACCCACCAAAACTAAAATGCAGTCAGATATGTACTTCAAAATGCACATATCAACCCAGATGGGGAAAAAAGCAAAATGTCCTAAAACATCAAGGTGTCTATTTTCATAATTGATCCACATCTAGAGGATGACCAAAAGCTGTTAAGTATTTATATATAAAGTATTTCTTTTACTTCAACTTATTGTAAAATATAATTTGGTGAACAAGACTGCTTCTGGAAATACCAGAATCATCAAAAAATTTTGGAAACAACATCCCCTCCTTCTCCCAAGAGCCCTCTGTCAAATTTGAATAAGGAAGAAAGGTCATTTCAGCATGATAGTATTCCTACCTGTAGGAGTCGTTAAGGCGAGCATGCCTCTCTGCTGCCAGGGTTCGGATCTGTTCCCAGTTGGCAATCAGCTCCTCCCGTTTCACTTGAATTTGAGAAGCATTTATTGGGTGAGACTGCTGCAAACGGTCAGCCTCTGCACAAAGGGCCTTAACCTAAACCCAGTCACAAACAGTGAGTAAGCTTCCAGCCTTTTATAAGCAGGTTACCTCATTTAAATTGTAGGTAAAATGCATCTCATATGGATACCTTATCTTCCAGAGCTGCAAGATCTCTTTCCAGGCCTTCATGCTTACGCAATAAAGCCTGCACACTGGCTAAGTCTCTGCCAAAATCATCTGAGGCCATCAACTGCCCTTTCTCCTTAATCCAGCTGATTGTTTCATCCACATCCCTTCAAAACAAAGCACAAATTGAAAGCAGTCTATCTTATATGAAAAAAGGAAGAAAGTAGGAAGTTATCCTGTACCTATGCCAGATGTACTGGCATACAAAGCCATATATATATAAACTGCAGCCAACTACAGCCATCCTTAAAAAAAAAAAAAACAAAACCAACAAAAAAAAACCTAACCCCAAGCCACACCTCCCCCCCAGTCTAAAAAATTAACTTTTTTTTTATCTCAAAAAACCTTGAAGCATATTGGCAGCCCATTCTTCAGATGGTATCACCAGATGCAAACAAGGAATTATAGCATCACTGAGCACCATCACCTAGTAGGTCCATTTCCCACTCTGGACCCTTCTCCAACTTAATTACAGCAAATCTCAAAATGCTGCAGATGGAGAATGAGGACAGAAAGCCGCTTCTCAAAGATCCCCAGAACAACTGGACTGCCATCCACCTAACAACAAAAAAACACCCCTTTTAAGGCTCGTTTAGGACAGAATTGGAAGAAAAAGCCCTCAGAGGAAAAAGAAGCAAAACAGTCATTAGCAAGAATGAACAAAACTACCAAGTGTTAAAAAGTTAAATCAAAATGTCTATTCTGAGGTTATTCTAGAACAACAAGGTCCTCATTCAACAAGTCATGAGGAAGAGTAAAGCAAAAACGTAACAGGCAACAGTAGCTCTTCTCATAATACGGTATGCAGCTGAACGTGCCACCAAACACCCACACAAATATTACATCACTTCAGCAGATCCAGCCAAGATCATACCTGTTGAAGCGCTGAACTTCAGCTGCTCCAAAGAGTTTTCCTTGCCTCTGAAGGGCAAGCCCCTTAAGACGCTGCCAGCTTGCATTTACTTCATCCTGTTTGGACTTTATCAGTTCTTCTTCAGGGTGTTGTTCCTAGAGAGCAAAGGAAAAATGTTATTTTCATGTGTTCTGTGATTTTACATCCATTGACAAAACCTCGAAACACCGTTGTTTTTCAAGAGATCAATTTGTAATAACTGTACTTTCCAGATGATCACTCAATTTGATAGGTTTCCTGAAACTCACTATATAAACATTCAATATTCTTGCAGTAGTCGAAGCTTCCCTATGCACTAATTAGTCAACGGGAAGAGGGCTGTAAACAGAATTTTTTTTCCTCAAATGCAATACTTCCTGTCCTTGATCAAGCCCCAGATGACGTACCAGAAGAGAAGAGATATTAATCCTGCTTGACAAAGGAAATACATTTAACCCCAAATACGACAGTTTCTCTTTACTAATCACTACTCTCCACATTTTCAGGAACATTCTCAGCTGGGGCAGTTACTCAAGCTATTCAGCAGAAGAACAAGGGAACCAAATGATGACCATTTAAGATTAAGATAGCCAAGGATCTAGGCACATGTCGAGGAAGACTTAAAAGATCTGCTATCAAAACAGGGCGAAAAAAGAGGAAGTTGCAGACAAAAGCTTGCTGCGTTATAGCAGACTTGCCAAGAGACATTTTCAACACACATGAATGTTTACCTGGATGAGTTTGCCAGCAAACTGGTTCACTTCATTTACTCTTTCCTCATGAGCTGCAAGGTCCGTCTGGAACTCTTCAAACTTCTTTTGCAAAACTTCAACGTGCTCTAAGTCCTGCCCAAGCTCTTCTGAGGTCACTATTGCTTCCTAGCACACAGAGTGAAAAAGACCACCTCAATTTCAGTATAACCTACAGGAAATCACTACTAGAAATCAGGCAGCAAAACGTCCTGATTTTGAGTAGGTAAAAGACAGTTACAATCACCATGTTTAAAGTCAGATTTAAAACTACATTTCCTCCTTTAAACTCCACTCCCCTCCAACATCTTTCTATTATTGCAGAAAACATGCAAGATCACTAAGGGTATTTTTTTTTCATCTTGCTTGCTCTTATTCATTTTTTAAGTTATTGAATATAACCAATTCTATTATCATAAGTTTTCTGTTCTGTGCACAATGATCACTATTACAACCACCTAAATTACTGAAAGAAGACATGCACAGAAAAAGCATACTTTTAAAACTACAAAATAATTGCCCATGCTATTTTGGAGTACACACAGTGACTAGAATGTGTTTACATTTTCAGATTGTTAATGGGCATTTTCTGTAGGCTTCTGATGTAAGATTTCTCTATGAAAAGTGCATAATCATATTCAGTAACAGTTATGCAGGGTTTACAGTTTGAACCCACAGTGACACAAAATAGCAAACCATCATTAAGAAAACCTATATGATCGTTTTGTGGCTTTTTTTTCCTTGATAGTGCGGTTTGTGGTCTGTTTCCTCAGAGTTCAAAGAATCAAAAGCCAACAGTTCTCCTGCAGCAAATGCCCTTACAATGCGTATCTAGAGATATTCCAATCATTAAGTAATTATGTACACACTGCTTGCTGGTTAGGCTGGCTACTTTCTATAACAGATCATTTAGAACATTTATAAAGAACATTTGCTTTTACATGTTGTAGATTTCCCTTACAGGATACTTGAATTTGATTAATATGAGAAATATGAAGGTCTCCTCAAAGCAAAGAAAGAATTAATTATGTTTAGCTATGCTCTCCAACATGCAGGCTTTCTCCCTTCATCTAGTATCTTTTTCTTTGTGGCTGCAAAAGAAGGAATCGTAGTTTGCATACTTACTGCTTATACAATATGAATAACCTAAATAAAACGTATAGGTGCCATATAGCTCTGTGTGACTACCTGAACTCCAGCAACTATGTCGATAGAAAATTTCCACACAAACACATCAAATTTCCCATCACGAACACAGTAAAGGCAAGTAATAATTATACCTTGTCATTGATCCAGTCCAAGACATCTTCACACTCACGTAAGTATTGCACCAGCTTCTGTGCTTGCAACAATTTGACTCCCTTCTCTCTCATCTTTTCCAACAGTAATTCCCATAGTCGGTGCAGCTCCTGCAGCCGAGTCTAGAACAATAGGATGTTGTTAATAAAATCCCGTATCAGAGAAGATTAGATTTCTTCTCTTCCTGATCTTAACAACAGATTTTTTTTTCCCCTGAAGTTGTACATCCTAAACCTTATTTTAGACAAAAGGTGGACAAACCAATAACAATTTCATCTCCAGTCATTAGTTTTCAAATGATGTAAAGTAATGTAACAACACAAAATTAGAAATTACTGAACTGAGTATTTAAACACTTGTTATTAATTAAGCTATCAAACAGTTATGTTTACATAACTGTGAGGTAAACATTTTGAGATCAAATTTAATTCAAATTCTACGCTAGTTTGAAGTCAGACAAAAAATTTGCTGCTGTCCCCTTCAAATGTTCAGTCTTTTACATGGAAGTCAACTCCCAATAAGTGCATCTCATTTTCGTTTTGGAATTTGTTTTTATTTAAGACCACACATTTTGTTTCAAGTCAAACTTGTGCCACTTTACAGTATTTTAACCATTTCTCCTAGCACTACTCAGTTAATATATTTAGCCAATGTTGTTAAGTAACATAATGCTGAAATACTAGGAGAAATTACTAGTTTTAATATGGAGTCTCTCTCTCACTGCGCTCTGCCTTTCAAAGCTGTTGGGAGCAACCATAAATTTTATAGACAACTAAAAGAAAAACCACACTCCCACACAGAAACACAGCCTGCAAAACAGGAAAGTATCTGCTCCACCCATCATCTGTAACGCTTTGTTCATCGAGATCTGAAACTTGAAAGTCATGCTAGAGAAGGTTTTGAACACCTAGCATGGGCGGACGCCCTTTTAATCCATTTAGAAAGTTCAGTTAGGTAGGTTTCAAGGGAGGAAAGAGCTCACAGTATTTTCTAGCACTGCCCAAAAGGATAGTGCAAACTGTCAACCAAGGAAGAAAGAAGACATTGCAAAAAGAAGTTGCACTGCACAGCCAAAAGTTTCACCTACTCGTATGTGGAACCCAACTTGGGTAGCTGTTACTATTGGGCGCTGTGCAGTCCGGTACGGCGTGAAAGACTGAACCATTAAAAGGCAAATTATCACTCCAAACAGAACACAAATAACAATTTAAATTAAGCAGCTAAGACACAGTATTATTGAAGATCACCCAACTGGTGAGATTTGAACATACGGCCAGTACAACTTAACCAGAAAGTAAAGATCACTGCAGACCTGATCTGAGCCAGAGCACGTAGAAATTAAACATCCGAAGTTTACTGGTATGGTTGCTTGTGTTACTTGTAATTATTATTGCAGAAAATTAAAAAGCAAAAAAACGAGCAGTCCACATCCCTGACACCAGGCCTCATGAATTTGCTGCTTCTTGAATTTGTGCCTTTTTGGGAAGAACCACAAGTATAATTAATCATTTGCCTTGTGACTTTCAACACATTTTTGAATTACTGATGACTTTTCAATCCAAGTTCCTGGACTCCACTGGGAGGTAGCTCACCTCAGAACTGGATCCAAGAAAAGATATGAGCTGGGTGCTCATGAAAGATAAAAACATCTGTAAGCTTTACAAATACAAATTCTCTTCTGTTTTTACTAATCAAATACCTGCAAAATTTTAAAAAGTATTTTAGAATACAGAGCTATAAGTGCAATCTGCACAAAGTGCTTAAGGAAAAGCCTGTTAAGAGGAGAAAAAAAAGTTTTAAAACTCACTCTAATGGTTTCAGATGCAAAATGGCCTTCATTAATCATCTGATTTCCAGTCTCATCCAGTTTAATGATAGCCCCTGAATTGGCCTGCACCTCAGCTTCAAAGGCTTGGTGCTTCTGCAGCTTCCCCTGCAAGTAAAACATCAAAGAACGCAACTGAGATTTGGTGCACAGCCCTGTTCCATATTTTCCAGCATCAAGATTTTTAGAGTATTTTATGCATATTCAGTACCAAAAACCAAACAATAAAATAGCACAGTTGAAATCATAGCTGCACCATATGTTTCACAGGTGGATTCAAACATCCCAGTGTTAGTTATTTCATTATTGTGTTTGCTCTTGCATACCGGAGTGTTCCAACATCTGAGGACCCATCAGCTAGTTCTACCCACACAAGTTAAATTTCTACAAATACCTTTTTTTGTGGAAGCAACAAGAGTTAATTCACGTTTATCTACTGAGCCAAAGCATCCAACAAATTCTAGCATTGAACAAAGCTGGTTTTACACTACATTGCACTGTGTAACTTTTTCTATGCTGATTTAGCATCTAATCCATTATTAGAAATATTCCAATTATATCAGCAAAGAAACCAGGCTTTTGAAGAACACTTTGCAAGACTTGGGTATTTGCATCCATCTTTCTTCACCACTCTCAGATCAAGTTACATTTATGCGTTTGTTCCTTCTATCCCAGCTGACCTGGTACGCCCTAATATTAATAGTACAGGAACATAAAATGGCAGTAGGACTTGCCTGTAAATTGCTTGGGTCTTTGTAATTTTCATCAGATGCTATCTGCAGTTTCTCTTGGATCCATTTTTCAAGCTCATCTGCATCGCGCTGGAAAAACTGGAATCGATAGGAATCTTCAAGTTTTTGGCGCCTTAGAGAAGATAGTTCCTTGAACCTGTGGTAACGGTCCAAAACTTGTTGACGCCTTTCTTGGATATCTTCTGCTGTTTCCAACACTTTTACACCACTCGGATCCATTTTCTGAAAGCCAAAAAATTACATTTTGTCTGTATTATAAAACAATGGTAGGGTAGGAAGAGATCCACGGAACAAAAGCCTGCTTTTTTAAACTTGCATGTGGTTTACTTACAGTCTTGCTCTGTGTGTGCAGGTATGTATCTAAAATATCAATATTATACATATAAATAAATAAAAGCACGCTTTTAGCAGAAAATAGTGGGAAAGGAATATTTACAAAGACATTTAACATCTACTTGTTTTGGAAAAATATAGCTGCAGTCATACAAAGGCCACGTCATCTTGAACTGTAGCATGCAACTGTCTAATACAAATGTTAAAAATGTGTTTCTGTGCACACATATATGTAGATATACAGACATAAAATGTTTCTTGTGCAACATATAAAATCTAGAAACATTTAAAATAGATAAACTAAAGAAATAATACTATTGTTCTTTAAACAGCAGCTAACTGGTCCACATAAATACATATATATATATACACACATCTATATATTATAGATGCATATATACACATATCTCTGTGTGACACATCTCCTCTCTGTTCTCTCGGACAATGAAGAAAAGTCACAAACCCACCCTGCTGTTCCCTCCATAAGCTCTCAAAAGCCAATACAGAGCCTCACACCACTTCATAGATCTGACCTTAGACAAAGTCAAGGAGCATTTCATATAACTAGTGATCTTGCTCTGACTGAAAATCCTTGTGCAGTACTTTATATACTAAACCACGTTATTGTTAGCACAGACAGCAAAGGACTGACTACTGTTCCGCTTTCTCTCCTTTCTATTAAATCTATTCTATTAAAATCAGGATAACCTTTAATTTTCAGCTCCTAAACTTTCAAAAAGCAATTTGATTTTCAATAAGAGATCTGTGCATCAGAACAAAACTGTACTGCAAATTTAAAAAGTAGCATCATTATTGTCATTGGAGTTTGGATATTTACCCGCTTATTTGACAACTCACTCTGCATATGAAGAAGCTGTTGCAACAAACACTTTGTGCTTGAACAATTATGCAATTAACATCTCGATGTGCAAGTGTTTACATGTATAGCTCACTTAATGCTTTTATTATAAATTCCGTAAGCATCAAGCTAAATGTAATTCCCATCAATCCTATCAAAGACAGGGAAGAAACCCAGTCTACAGCTGCATACTAAAAGACACGGGCAATCTCTTAAAATACATTGTGAAATACTAAATTGCTATTTAGTTATTAGTTAGCCACATGCTTTAATTAGACTTATATCTTGCATAATTGTATGAAAAACTCCACAGGTTGCAAAGCAATCTATAAGGCCATGTTTTCTGTTTGGTTTCCAAGCACTTGTAAAGGGACCATCTGATAGAAAGGAACATATGGGGGCGAATTCACACATTCCTGAGCTCTCTTCCAACAGTCCCACCCTGCAAGAGGACAGCCATTTCAGCAGCAGTCATTACTCCCATGAACTCTGAGCCCCAACTGCATTGCGGCAGTTTAAGGAAGGAAAGAAAATTCAGCTTTGCTTTCTCTTCCAAGGCCTGGGAGTTTCATTCATTATTGTCAAAAGAGGGCAAGGAAAAAAAACCAACCCAGTCTGTGTAGACTGTATTATGTAAATGAAGTCCAGGTTTCATCAGGCAGTGGTACCAAGGGCTCCACTTGATTAGTGTATCTGAGTATTAAAAGATCAAACCCCTGAACATAACTTGAGCTCAGCTACAGATCTGTTTCCCTGAGAAAGCAGCTGTTTTTTCAAGCGCTCTTTCAAACACCCTTTCCCCTCCAGGAGAGCAAGTTATTGCCCAAACCTTCCTTTCCTGCGCTGTCACACTGTGTTTGAATACCAACAACACTTCTTTTAAACCGAATTGTGTTTGGGAATAACGAAGCGGCAGTTAGTCTGAACGTACTTCACAACTGTAGCCTGACTGTCTGCTTATTCTGCTTAGGAGCGTTACTGGGAGAAAATGAAAACCCAGTTAAGTCTTTGGAACACTGTACAGTCTTTTGCTGTCAACGGAGATTTAGGTATTAGAAATAACCTCCACAGCCCAAGTGATTTTAAGTAACTTTAAATTATTATTTAAATAATTGAATTATGCAAATAATGTAATTATTTAAATTATCATTTAAAATATTTTTCATTTAAAAAAAATAAATAGGAGAGGCCTGTAATTTAGCCTTGTAGCTGCTTTGCCTCTCACCACACAAGTCTTGCAATCTGGCTCATCTTTTTGCTGGAATTCGTTAAAAGAAAGGCTCCTTTTATAACTACAGTAAGTCCAGCTAGTCAATTGTAAAAGAAGTGCTTTGGTCTAGCAATAATAGACTGTTCTTTCCTGCAGCAGATCAGCAGACGTCAGCAAGTCTGTGCTCTGCCAGAGCGTGATCAGCAGTCACCAGGGAGCTCTGAACTCAAAAGTCATCGATGCTGCAGAATGATGCAGTCTACCTCCGATGTTTTCACGCTCAAACTGCACTACCCCCTTGAATACAAAACAGTTCTCCAAGATGTTTCTAAACCTTCTTTGGTTCAACTACATCCTTCGAAGGCATCTATGATACACCTCTGCAGCCCTAGCAAAGAGAACCACCAACAAGAAGTTGCGCTTTATGTTTTTAATGCAAAAACCAGCTTATATTGGGATGTACACAAATGCCCAGCCCAACCCCAGATAACAGGCCTTGTCCCCAGTGCTGGGCGCAGAGACAAGATTCCGAACATCGCTGCTGCCTCCAGCCCCGGTGCCTGCACCGGCTGATAAGGTCACGCAGAGCGAACCTTCCAGGCGTTGTGGGCAGGAGGAACGGCACCAGCTGGCTCCCACCCAGAGCCCCAGCCTTCCAGACAGCCAAGGCAGGCGTCACTGCAAAGATGTCCCCAAACCAGCAGATCTTAACTGCCCTGAAGGCATTTGCCACGGTACTTTTAATGCCGTAAGACTACCTTTAGAAAACCACTCGTCAGCTTACGTCTAACTAAATAAATAATCAGAAATGCTTCTTTGCACTGTACCATTGTGGTGGTCTTCAAAAAAAAAAAAAAACCGAAACAAAAAAAAAACCAAAAAGAAGTAAATTTAAGATTAAAGAAAAAAACCCACCAAAGCAAACTTATTACTCCCAGCATTCAATCTAAAATCATTAGCCTGCCCTAGATGATACAAATTATACGTAATGGTACACTAAAATTTGCATGGGAATATACAACTGCAGATATTTGTAGACGCCGCAGTGCAACAACGATGATGTCAGCAACATCATTCAAGTTCGGGAAACAGCCATATCGAGGTGGGTTAAACAGGAATTACAGCAGTGCCACTAGGGCAGACACACATAAGAGCTGTCAGCATTTCCCTTATCAAAACATGTTTTCAGGGATTTAAAAAATTTGATTGTAAAATACATTCAGCACTACACAGAAGATTTTAGTGTATTTTTAAAAACAATTACATGAAGCTTAAAGAATTAAACTCTTTTGCCTGAAAAGCAATCAGGTATCAGTATATAAAGATCATTATCTTAAGATGTAGTAAAATAAGGACTTTCTCTTAAGACAAGTCCTGATGTGTTACATACATTCAGCATACATGACCCTAGTAATAGCCTCTAATAAGAGTACCTTCCCTATCAAAACACTCCCTGCTTCCCAAGCACATGTATACAAGCAGCCTGATGTATTTTTTTGCATTCATCAATATTAAGCATCATAAGTCTTGTCAAAAGAACATTTATAATATTTAATATTGGATGCGAAAATAACCTTCAAAAGGAAAGGACAGAGGAAAGAAAAAATAACATACGCTTTTCCAACTTTCATTTCTTCCGTTCACAGCTTCCTCAAAATGCTAGGGAGCAAGTAAGCCACTACGTATGTGTCAAACACAAAACCACCACAACTGCCTAGTTTAGTTTAGTGCTAAGTTAGTATGTACTAGTAAATAGTACAGGTGAATAGAAGAGAATCCTGAAAATTATGCGCAGCACTGGCTCCTGTGGTGTGAAACAAAGAAGCAACTGAAGGATGTCATATCATGTACCCTAGAGTAGACATTTAAAACACAAAATTAATGCCCAGTCATTTGGTTTGTTATGAATGTAAATCTACAAAATAAAAATTTAAGGGTGGACTATGCGCACAAAACCTGTGTCCACATACTCCCGGTTACTGTTAAGGAAGAGTCACCTACAGCCTCAGACCTCTACAAATTCCAAGACAGAAAAATAAGTCAAGTGCTGCAGTGCAAAACCCCAAGATGTGTTGAAGTCGCTGCTTCATGCCATAGTCTTATACAGTAACCGCAGCGCAGGTAAAATTCAAACAAGCCCCAAAATTTAAGTAGGTATTACAGGGATACAAGAAACAGTAGCATTAAAAGAAGAAAGAAAGGTAAATTATGTTTGTGCTAAAGCAAGCTGCAAAGCTAGTGATTTAGGCTGATTAGAGAGTTTGTGCATGGCTGTAACTATGCACTTTTGAAATACAGAAGACTATTAAAGATCTACTAATTTTTAGACAGTTAGTCTTAAAATTTTAATTCTACTATTCAAACAAGAGCAGCTGAATTGTCTATCTGAATTTGGTGCCTTTACGTACAAGAGGTTTTTTGGCTTTGTTTTGTTTTTAATATCACCACAGACCTTTGATAAAACTATGCAGCGCTGGCAAGGACCGCACTCTGCTGAGACTCCTGAGAAAGCAAATTACCTTGACTGCATTGCAGAAACGCCAAGTTTACAGGTAATGTGATATTATATAATTAACCCCAGCGTTTTCCATTCCCATTTGTTATCTTTTCATTGTAATTTTAATTGTAGTATAAACATTTACATTACTAACATTTCCAAATAAGATCTACTTGCTTGTGTTACCCAGATGAAGTTTGGTCCATACATCCTATTTATATTACCATCCCTGAACAGAAAACAACACAGATGTATAAACAGTTACACCACAACAATACAAGGGTTATTACATTTGTGCAAGTGGATGGAACAGGAACCAAAGCCCACTTCAAATGCATGATGTTCTATGAGGTAAATCTTACCATGGCTGATTTTTAGATGCTATAAGTAAAAAGATACTGCTCAAGTACTTTTTAAAACAGAAATCTCTTAGAAGATTAATCCACACCAAAGCCAATCATAGTGAACTATAACAAAATGTTCACACATCATGCATCACAGACAGATATTAGGAAATTCAAAGTATTAAATGAAAGGCAGAGCAGACTCAATGCTGAAGTACAAATAAAGCACCTGCTCTATAGAACAAAGTCTCAAACAAATGGCTTTTTGTTACAAACAGGTCATTGCAATAAAGGCAGGCAAGTATGGCGCTGACACTTCATGCATTATGTAAAAATACCTGGACTTTGACTTTACGAAACGATGACAACATGATGGAGGAATGTAGAGTCTAAAAGGGAGGGGGAAATCAAGATAACATTCAACTAATGACTAGCATAAGGACATGGCTTAATTCTTTTTTCTTTTTTTTTTTTCCCCAGATACATATACCATCACAGTACACATTTCATACTTTCCTTTTGGTTCCTTGGCATGCACAATTTGGCATTACTGTTACGCAAGCTATTGCGAGTGACAGACCTCCCCATGCAAAAAAAGTTACAAATATCAGCAGGAAAGGTTAATTAGTTTGATACATACTAACCTTTCCAGATAAAAAAAACCCAAAACTACCATAATCTGAAGGTTAAAAAAGAAAGTAAAGAAAGTTATCTGGACTTTGCAAACTATGCTTCTTGCTACAGCGTAATCAAGTGGGGTGGCGTAATTTAAAGACACAAACCCAATAGGTTTTGGATATATATATCTACAAAGGTGTTTACTTTCAATTACCACAGTAAAAAATGGGCAAGTAGCAGTTGCGACACAAGGTGGTTTTTGAGATGGCTAATTACGCAGCCATTAGGTGCATCTGGCCCACTGAATTTTTAGCTGAAAATTTCCTTGCCTTCCTAATCCTACATTTTCCCCTTAGTACACTGCAATCCCCAAAGCAGTTCATGGAGGACTGCAGTTATGTGCCTTTGTGCCTGCTGAAGCTAGTGCATATCTCTCATGGCATTTGCATAGCTTAATGTGTACGAGTTGCAGCAGTGAGAAGGCAGCTTGCTACTCCATTTGATCTATGGTCAGCTACGGGAGCACAATGCTGGACTACTCTTGGCAATCATCTCCATCAACGGAATCTGCAGTCTGCTCCACCCCATTTTTCTGCTGCCTACACTCCAGGGACAAATGGAAAAAGCAAACTCCCACACTATACTAACATGCAGCCGAGAAAAGGGAGGAATTCCTATTATTTCCTCCAATATAAGGGAAGCAATCAATTGCCCCCCAAAAGCAATGTATTTATGAATAAAACAATTACAACCCCATAAATATATTAAGTAGACAAAAATAAGGCAGCAAACATACTAAGTTATTTGCATTAAATTACTAAGGCTAGTTTTAAAATGTATCATTGAGAAATAGGAATTTCACACCCAAGAGGTACCACCCTATCTCAAGAGATTTAAGGCTTCTCCTACCTTCCTGCTGTGCAGGAGAAAAACATGTAAAAAATGCTTAAAAGACAGGCTTTGACAATCAACATTTTTGTTATTGTTGCTACCTTTTTTTTTATTACTTAAAAAAAACCAGCCACAAACGTATTTGCTAACTTCATCAACTATGGATCTCATAGAAGCGTAACATCTAAATCTGATTTTAAAATAAAATTTCTATTTCAATCCAACCAATACAGACTTTTTTTTTTCCAACAAGAACGGAAACAAATTACTTCTTGTGAACGTCAGCTGCTATCTTGGTTCAAGTATTTTCCACAGCTTAACAATTCCATTACTACAGATCCTGCTCACAATGCAGCAGAAAGCATCCCATTTTCGCTCTTTTGTTTGCTATTTTCTCTGCACAATTTTTAAGTAAGGACAACTGAAGATTTCATGGAAGAACTCATTGCCAGTCACATTTAAATGCATAAAAATCACACAGTGGGGTTTAATATTTGTTTTGAATAAATCTGAATCCCTGACCAAGGCCTTTCAGTGAATACAGTCATTGGAATCTTCTGGCACTTTGCTGAAAACAAAATGCCAGAAGAAAATGGATTATTTTTTTTCCAGAAAGATACAGAACCATTTCAGGCAGAGTTGTTTTTTGGGGGGGTGTTTGTTTTTTTTTTTTCCCCCTAACATATTCATTCGCCATCTCTAGACAACTACTCCTCAAAACCTATTTAAATATGTATGAAAGACTGCTCAATAGTCACGTACGTTTTAGACTGGAACACGTAGCTTTTTTATGACAAAATAGCTACTAAAGATCCTAAACAGTCAATACACACCTGCTGAAAAAATGTAGTGATAATTGCTTACGCTTCTCCTTAAATATCAGGAGAAATTATTACCCTATTGGTACATATTTATGACCTAGAAATACAGATTTAGATCACTGTAACCAGATAAGGTGTATGTGGGCAACAAATTAAGAAAAAATTTACTGTCATTACTTTCATTTATATTACATTAAAAAAAAAAAAGTTAATCGGGGAGGAACAAATCCTGATTCTTTTATGAAGGAAACCGTAATGCTTGCCCTATACACCACAATGACACAATATATGAAAGGAGCACAGCTTGGGATTTCTTTTAAATGTCTTCCTGCTTGGCTGGTCACCTCTGCCGTTCAAGCTATTTGCGCGTTCGTCATGTCCCACAGCTCTCTATCTCCTTGAGGAGAGGGTTCTCCAGCCATCACCCAAACACCCAGCCCCTCCACCGCTGCCGTTTCGTCTCTCCCCTCGCATACACCCCTCGCTGCATCTCCTGACCTTGGACAGGGCTGGGCTGCTGAGAGCCGAGGGAAGCCATTGCTGTGCAATGAATCCCCTCCGCCGGGTTACCGCAGAGCGCCAGGTCCTCCGTCTCCCCCCGCGGATTTCTCCTCGGGGTGGGGGGGGAGGAAAGGCTTTACCGCAAACCTCACCGGAGCGGGGCGAAGGGAAGGGCGGGCAAGGCGGGGGCCTCTCGCTCTACCCGCAGGGACGAAGAGCCGCTGTCACTGCTCTTTGCTCGCCTGTTTACCCCCCCCCCCCCCCGGGTCGAGGCTGCCCAGGGCGGATCCCGCCGCTCCTCGCCCGCCTGCCCTTTATCCGCGCCGCGCCCGGAGCTGCTCCCCCCGCCCTCCCCTCCCCCGAGGGCCGCAGAGAGACCCCGGGCGCCGCCGCGGCGGCCCGGCTTTGTGGCCGCCGCGAAAAAAAAAAAAAAAAAAAGCACAACCCAAAACACGGCAGCAGCCGCGGCCGCCGGGGAGGGCGAGAGCGAGCGGCAGCCGCGGCGCCGCGGGGAGCCCCCGAAGGCAGGGCCGGCCGGCCTCAGCCTCCCCCGCTGCTGAGGGGAGCGCGCAGCCGTACCCCTGTCTCCGCAGCGGCGGAAGGCGCAGCGGGTGCGCGGGGCCCCCATCTACCCGAGCGGGGCCGGCGGCGAGCGCGGCCCCCCCCCCAGCGCGCGCCGCCCGCACCCGCCTTTTTATAAGGCAGCCCGGAGATGACGTCAGCGCCGCAGAACGGTCTCCCGGCGGCGGAAAGGGCCGAAGGGCTTCGGAAATAATCGGGAAACAGGGGCGGGGGAAGGGCCCCACCCACCCGAGCGCAGCGGGCGAACTGAGGGAGCGGCGCACGCGGAGAGCCGAGGGGTTCCGGAAAGTGCCGATCGATTCCGGAAAGAGCCGAGACACCGGTCGGGGTGCGGGAGGGCGACGCCTGCGGGGGGCGCAAGGCGTTTGTGTGTGTGTCCCCCCCCCACCTCAGCAGTGGCCATTGCCTCACCGCCCCACGGTGACCAGCCTCGGACACGAAAAAAATATAAGATTACATTGGGAATCAGTTAAAATGTCCGTGCAGCATGGCGGGAGCTGGGTTTTCCGCCCTCTTCTCAGGCAGGGTCAGTTTCGGGCTCTAGAAACGCAGAGGTTTTACAATTTAAATGAAGAGGCCAGACCAAAAGCAGCAGCCTCCTCACTTTGACATCATTAAAAATATATATGGGTAAGGCTGTCCTTTTGAAGCAGTGTGCAATGTCACAATCACAAAGCCGCCTGGCAAGGACAGAGCATCAAACGGCTGCAAACGCTTGTCAAGAGAAATCTATTTTTGAAAAGCCGATGCATAAATTCAAAGGAAAATGAGACTTCAGTATTAACTAGACACTTAAAATAGATACAGCAAAGAAATTCTACTCTATTATCTCTTTTTTTTTTTTTTAATAGGCCTGGTAAGGCATCAAGAACTTTATAGGATCAAAGTAGAGAGTGGGTTTGAGTGATTTTTGAGTTATTAACACTCTTTTATAAACAAGTACTTAAATGGCAAAAGCACACTTGCTGCCGTGGCATCGCATCGCAACCCGTGGGACTGCCTGGAACTATTGTCTCCAAGGAAGAGTATGACTCACGGCAACTTTAATGCATCTCGTCCCAAATGCACAGTATTTTCACATCTGAGATGCTCTCCTTTGTCATATTTGCCACAAATATGCATATGAAAATAACCGTGAATACATGCATAAGACAAAATAACAAAAACCAGAACGGCATAATACAACTCAACTGTCAGTTCAGGCAGTAGATGCAACCTTAAGCTATGTCTAAAAATAAATATCGATTTATTATGATTCTTTTGAAGTGCACTCATTATTCAGTTAAAAATTCTTACTGTTTTTTAAATAGTATATAAGTATCTGGATGCCCTTTACTGAGGCAGAAAAGAATACCATGTTTGTTATTTATAAAAATACAGACTTACATTCCCCACGCCCCAAATGTTAGAAAACTCTCATACCTGTCAGCAAAAAAGCAGCAAGCTCTTGTATCTTGTATATACCATCAAATCACTCCTGTTTTGGCACAGGCAGACAATTGTTTCTAGCAGACAGTACCAATTACTAC
Organism: Gorsachius magnificus; assembly: GCA_034008185.1. NCBI lineage: Eukaryota > Metazoa > Chordata > Aves > Pelecaniformes > Ardeidae > Gorsachius > Gorsachius magnificus. The sequence continues at coordinate 6,888,802 of CM067094.1, forward strand.
CGTGGCTAAGTGAGTCTCCAACATGAACTGCAGATATGCAAGATGCAATTAAAACATTTCCACTCAGTATAAAAAAACCTGAACATTTTCAAGTACACTAATGAAAGTTGTATTACATCAGTGTTATCTGGTAAAAGGATACCAGAGGCAGATTTCCAGCATCCCAGAACAATCACAAGTAACACCAGTATAAAGAATTCCAGAGTCAGATTACAAAATATATACATCAAATACGAGTGTAATTTATTTACCAGTCAATTTTAAAGCCAAGCTTAAAGGCTTTAAAGCCCTGAATTCCAAAGCACATGCGACAACCTTTTCTCAGAATTCTAAAGAGCTATATAAAAATCAAATTCAGGTTCTCATACGGCCTTAACAGCTTCAAATTACAACGCCTCTAGGAACAGCAAAAAATGATCTGGTAAAAATAATTGTAATTTGCAACAGCATATTGCAAAAATAACGCACTACCTGCTAGAACTCATAAGCAAATTTTCTCATCTTAGAGACCACCACAATAGTCCAAGGACAGCAAGCACACCATAAATCAGACAAATCCGCCATTGATCTCCCATACCATCTATCTCCTGTATTCACCAATAGCTCTAGATTTTCTTGACCATCCCTCTTCTCTATAGAAAACAAACTGCATCAGCTTCAGATTATAAAGAAGAAAATCAAACTTTAATATTAATTTAAACAGATTTCTAGAATGAACTATTCTCAGAATAATCCACCATTGGTACAAAAGTATTACAGTACTTGATACACAAAATACCATAACATTTATAAGGAAGAAATCCATTTACATAAAAAGAGCCCTTATAAAATGCACATTAGGAAACCCAAGCATACCATTTCCCCTCAAATGATGGCAGAACATCAGCAAAAGTGCTAGAATGAACGCACCATTCTGCCACCATTGGTTTTGGTGTTTGTTTTTTTTTTTAATAAGAAAATGGATTATTAACTTCCATCTATCTGATGGATAATGGACACAGAATTTCTGTAGTTTCAGGAACTCTGCTCTTCCCCCATGAAGTTACTATTATCCACGCAAATCTTTTAAAGCAGTGAGTCCCCCTCTCTTAAATGGAGAGTACTGCCTCTTGGAGCGAAGTGACATTCAACAGAGGTTAAGTGTCAACACTGCTAGGCCAAATGCCTTTAGCAATCTCACTGTAGTTGTAACATGTTGAGACAAACAGGATGCAAGTACATCAGAATAATTAAAATTGAATTATAAAAGGCAGATGTAATAAATACAAAAATAAAGTTCTAGCGTTAAGTTTCTGAGACTGATTACTCATGTTAAGACTTCATAAAGCTGTGAGGTATTTCCACTTCCATGAACAAAATGGCACTGTGCAAATTTTCAATCCAAGTCTTTATCTCTGAAAACCAGAGGTCATCAGGATACTATATTGAAAACATCTTCCGTGTGTTTAAACATATGAAGAAGTCTTCAGTTTTCCTTAATTTACTATACAAAATCTTATAGAAATCCAAAGCAAATAACTTCCAATTACTTGCAACAAATTAAACACCAGTTTGTTCTGCCCAACATAAATCTTGATGACTTAAGCATTAACAGGTTGATGGAGTATCTTCTCCTCATTCCTCTATATACAAAATAGATCTATTTTGCCTTTACATGTAAACCGGAAGCCAGGTCTGAAAGCACTGACATCCAGGGGGAAAGAAATGTAAACCCATTTATGATCTCCAAAAGGAAGACTGCAGAGCGCCCTTTGGTAATGGAATTTCCTTCTGCTGTAGACATTCCTAGTGGAGAGAGAAAGACAAAGAAATGCATATCTTAATTTGCCATCTCTTCCCAGGGATTTTGATGGCTCCTACTGCATACATTCAAAGCATTGCTAATAAAATGTACCAAAATTAATTTTGAAATGAAAGTACAAACTCTGAAGCTATCATATGTTAATACCATAATCTAAGTCAACATTCACAAAACAATTTAAATAATCAAGTGTTTTACAGTTTTGCAAGCTTAAAAAAAATATGCAGAATACAATGTTAAACAAACGCTACAGAAAGCGTCTCAAAGTGTCAATTTCCTCATGTATCTAATCAGGACAACAGATAAAACCAAGCAAACCACCGATAAAAAAAATAGCTGTTACAGAAGTGACTCAGCAGAATCCTCCTCAACCTGTATATCTCCTCTCACTGCAGCTAGTCTCACTGAACTTCTTTAATAACCAAAAGACATTTTCACTGAGAAAAATTAGGTTGTGAGGTAAGAAAGAAGTGAGATGTTTGACATCACAACTATCATTAAGGTAATTCAATAACTGAAAAGTTACAAAAGATGGATTGCATCACAGTGACAGATCTGGACTATCAAGTACGCTGCAAGCAGCACCAGCCTCATTATCAAAATGATGCATATAACAAATGAAGGAAAAAAAAACCCAAACCAAAACACTTGAAAACTGAAAAAAAAAAAACCAAACCAAAAACTGCTTTACCTCCAAGAATTGCTTGAAACGCATTAAAGAGCCCATCTGTCCAGAGCTGGTAATTGCTTCAATTCTGCAGAAATAACAGCATGTTTCAAAACCTACTTAGAAAGTTGGATTTGAATTACAAGTGGGTGTGGGGGTGAATAGCAGAGATTGGAAATGATAGACGAGTCATTTAAGAGCAAACACGAAGTAAAAAAACAAGGATTATTTCACATTCCTAGCCACAGATGTCATACCTTGGGAAATAGTCTTCTCGGATAAGCAACATCATTTTCCAAAATTGAACCTGATACTGTTTCATGAGGGCGTTCCCACACACCTATGGTACAGAAATCCACAAAGACCAGATTCCAGAACTGGGTTTCAGACTAGCATGACAATTTCAGTGAACCTGTTCGGTATCAACCACTTAATATTTTATCCAGACATTTAAAGAAATATACCTATACCTACAAGAAAACAAGCAAATCCTCGAAATGCCATTACTGCTAGCACAGCGACCTTTTTTTTCTTGTTGACTGTGTGGTGGCCACAAATACCAATTTTACATTATTCTTCCTCTCACCCCCATCTCCTTCCAAAAATAACAGCCTCCCCTAATACCATTTGCTAAGGGCATATTGTGGTCATTTCCTCACCTCGGCTACTGCAGTGTGGATTCATCAGCTTTCTTCATACAGTCAGTTTACAGGACAAACATTCCTGACTTCACTGCTACCAACAGAATCCCCATGGTATAATTCACTTTGTACTTTGCTTTCTCATTTCTACTTTTAAAGTTCTTTAGAAGGCATTTGATAAGCATAGAAGCTGCTTGTGTTCAACAGTGTTTGTCTCCCTTGACTCCAGCCTTTAACTCTGGCTCTTATTTAGCATAGCCCTATATCCTAACATATAAGATCAGGCTCTGTCCTTTGCAACCTGAAAAACCCATCCTGTTTTATGAAGTAATTCAGCTGGAAAGGCCACAGGACCTCATTGCACTGTACACACTGATGCCAAGTACTCAGCAGACCTTATTCTTACAGGACAATGCAACTATTTTTAAAATACGAGGAACCTTAAACGGAACCAAATGCAACAACAGAAGTTGCATATATAAAAACTACTGGTTTTAAATATTTCAGCTTCAAAGGTGTATTTGCAAGAATGTGGAAATATTCACATTCCTTTCTGACGGAAGTTAAGTTAAAAAACCCCTGCTGTTAAAAATCACAATGAACCTCACCTCAGAAATCCTTTCAGAAACTAAAATGTCACCAATTTAAATCTCTTTAATCATTAGTAATCCACATCACTTACCTCCAGAAAATCAAAAAGAAGTGTAGCTGTCACATCTGCCAGGGGCTCCATATTCAACATCTGAGCAAGCCAGCGCCATCCATAGTTCAGCCCATGAGGATGTGTCTATAAAGCAACAAAAAAAGCTACCCACCACTTGTTTTATGACTTGCAAAACCCTATTATTAAAATGGGCAGTTTTCTGATTTACTTTCTTCTTTGTAACGTTACTTTACAATAGCCTAACATAAAACTTGATCGTTATGAAAATATAAAGAAAGGAAGTAAAGGTCTACACAACAAATTACTTTGCATTGCTTTGTTGATTATGGTTATGACCATCTCCCTTCAAATATATTATGAGCTGGTTTAAGTTCAGCACACCTTAACTACAAATCAAGTTTACAATACATTTAACTGACTCTTAAGATAGTAACAAGGTTCTAATTATAATGCCATACATGCATACCCCCTGTTTGTTTCCATAAGGCCACCGGAGTTGAATGATAGCAGCATAAAGACGAATCATTCCTGACATCCGTTTAAGAAAATGATCTTGCTCTTCTATCTTAGAATCCTTAACTTGATATCCAAGCATCCTAAGTATGAGATGACATTCCAGTATTAGTACAGCAAAACACATTCACTTGAGTCCCTGCAGTTCTCAGCTTACTTTAAGTCAACTGTACTGAGAATAGGGATATGCCAAAACTATAGAAGAATTATTGCAAAGGCTGATCATTACCCTCTGGATCCTACGTTCCACTATTTTACACCATATGTAGAACATGTAGAACATTTAGGTTCTGTACTGGATATTTCACCATGAATCAAGCTGTGGCTATCAACTGGCCTTTGAGAAGGATGAGGAAGAAGGAAAAGAACACTTCCAAAGCTAAAGGACACAGCATCCTCCAGGGAAACAGGGTGGGGGAGCTGCACTCTTGTGAGTGAGGAGTGAATCTCCAGAGTCCAGCACATCACAGTGCCTGTGTAATCAGAGACAGGGAAAAGCGGAGTTCACTCAGAAGAATACAGACTTCACCCCTTGCATGGCTCATGCTGAAGAAGTCCAGTAATGAATTTACCTCTGATACTCTTCCATAGAAGTCCCCTCTTTCAATGCAGGGTAAAATGGCACAGAATAGGGGCACTTTTTGTGCAGATGAGCTAAAAAGAGGTCTCCAACTCGAGGGTGCATTTCCCAGATTCCTGAGGCCACCACAGCAATTGGGAAAGCTGCATCACGGTGAGAAGCTACTTCTTCTTCTCCTTGATTCTGGAGAGGGGAGAGGAAAGTCAGTACCCACCCCTTTAAGCCATTTCTCAGAACAAAAAAATGCCTCTTTTTTGTGTAACTAGCCTCTACTAAGGATCCTAATGTTTCCATGGCTATGTAGCCAATAGCTGATAAAGCCCTATGTCCTCAGCTCCCGCAGAGGATGACAATAAACTTTGGCTCAGGACTGGAAAAAAGGGTTAGCAAATACAGGCACAAAGTGCAAGGCTGCACAGGTATTTTCACTCCAAGCTATCATTTTCAAATGTTTACAAATTAGTCACAGTTTTAATCCATGGGCTAATTTTTGCATAGATGTATCACAGTAGGGACAAAATAAAGTTTCAAACAGACCGAATTTAGCAAATGAAGACTAGAAAAAAATACTGCTAACTTCAAAAATCAGCTAATGCTAACTACACAGCAGGGACAGAAATTTGCCTCTCAGCCCTTAGCTCTTCCCCCACTTCTGCCAGGATGTAAGGTTTTGAGCATATATACAGTTTTGTGATAGATCATAAATTAACTATCAACCAGTTTTCCACTAACACTGTACCTAACTAGTTCAGAATATGTAATGTGTAAGCCCAGAATTTAAAATAGTTCTTCCTCCTAGAAGAGATAAAATAAGGGAGTGGAAGGAAAGACAAACTAAGTTCTTTCACTTCTTTTTTTATCCAAAGAGCACTTTCTCTAATCAATATGAACATTAATACATGCAAGCTAAACACCTAGTAATTTTGTTCTTTGTAGCTGAAGACAGGACAGAGTCCAAAAGAACTCCTTAAAGCACTAGCTACCTTTGCCATCCCAATAAAAAGAACATTTCCTCACCACAAATTTCTCTGCAAGTTTGTAATAAACAAAATCCAGACCCTGTGGATGCTGAGTCACCGATACAGTTCGCCCTCCGCTCTGAACAGACTTTCCAGAGAGCAGGTTATTGATCTTGTCAAATATCTCTCTCAGCTGAGAGCCTGCAAATGTATAAGGAATGTATGGAGACAAAAGATTAGAAACAGCAGACAACTCTTAACCAGACCACATCAACTTCGGAAAAACTAGACCTACATCCTGAAGGGCAAGGCATCTTAAACTGCACGTTTGCTACATCTGATTAAAGAAACTTAATGACAATGAAGAAAGATGCCTCTAAGGGAAGCACAGACCTTCAAAACATAAGCAAAGTCTGTGCTGCAAAGACTTGGACTCTATGCATATCAGCTTTCTGCTGTAGGGATAATTACAGAAACATCGGATATGTTGTCCCCTACTAAAATCTTTACAGCAAAAGGCACTTGGATTGGGTTCTTGGCATTTTCCTGACCTGCTATTCTAGAGATCTGGCTCACAGGGATCGTAGCTGCTTTCTGCAAGTCTGTTTTTATCTTCTTAACCTGCAGAACAAACAAACAACTTTAAAAACCTTTGCAGACAAGTAAACTACCATGATAGTTTGGATAAGCAGACTGTTAACAGAGGCTGCTAAGTTAGAATTCTATTTATTTTAAATGAAAGCTGTCCTATTTCCCCCAGAAATGAAGATAATCACTCTTCAGCAGTACTAATCATTTGTTCATACCTCATTGTTGTCTTTGCAGTTGCTGATTCCACTGAAAGAAGCAACGCACTGCTCAGCAGCATCTTGAAGCTGCTGGTACCACTGCATGGTACTTTCATCTGCCTTAACTTGAAGTCCTGGTATTTTAAAAAAAAAAAAAAAAAAAAAAAAAAAAAAAAAAGCAGAAGAATAAGAAAGACCCAAAACTCCAGAAAAACCTTAAGAAAACTTTAAAAAAACAATTCCAAGGAACTAACAACTGCATGAGAGCTTTTTTTACCCAGAATTTAGTTTAGAAAGTTACGTTCATAAATCAACTACAAGTTTGCAAACCATACAGGAGTACTACTTTTTCAGCTTAGTAGCGTATATACGCAGGATATCTAGACTTAACTTACTCTCAAGAAGGAAGCCGTTTCAGTGGTCTATCCTTGTATGTTTTGTCAGATCATGCATGACCCATCTACACTCACAAGGTGGCACAATGTTACTCTCTAATATTCCAATATATGGCATACTGTCTAGGAAAAGCGGGTTTTGCTCCAGTTACAGTCAATTTATGCTGCATCAGTTTGACTTCAAAAGTTTTCTCCCAGCAGTCCTATACCCATTTTGCTAGTTGTGCTAACAGGAAAGGCTACAAGAAGGTATGCCATCACAACAATAAGATTCCAAAGTAGTGTTTAGCCTAACAGTAAGGACGAAAAGGAGAAAAAGAAAAGAAAAAAAAAAAAAGCCTAACCAACCTTCCTTCTGCTGCTTTCCACCCGACCGCTGTGCAGGTGCAGGAGTCTGAGCCTTCATCTGCTCTTTTTTCAGTAACTCCTTCTGCTTCTGTCTCTCTTCCTCTTCATCTCTCCTCCTTTTTTCTTCCACAGCTGCAGCGATTTCTTGCTGCATGCTGGATATCAACCCTCGCATCTCCTGCAGTGCTCGTTCAGTATTGGCCACATCTACTTGAGTAGGTAAACCTCTCTGTCAAGAAACAGAGGAGGTAATATAGCATCAATCTTTTGTTACACTATCTGTAGACCAACGGCAATAGCAAAAAGAGCCTTTGAAGCATTAGCCTTCAGATGATCTGGGAGCCAACTACACATTTTATCCTCTTCAGTGAACATATCTTTCTCTCCTTTATTTGTACATAACACTGATCACAACATTTGTAGATAATGTTAGTCCATGACTAGATCTCATAAGATCTTGGATAACAAAAATTAGTAACACACTCTGACAAGTAAAAGGGAGACCCAGTGCAAAGCCCAGACAGCTTCCTCTACAGAAAGCCAGCTATGACAAGCTGGAACAGAGAATTAGCCCTATCAGAGTGGTTTATTTTGCAAGGTTTGTATCCCAGCTTTACATAGAGAAAAAATTTTTCAAGGAAACCTAGCTACTGCAAAAAGGCTTATGAGTATAAAGAACATAATGCATTCAGTATTTAACAGTTTATGAACCACTTCGCTTCCATGGTTATCCAAAAAGGAACTTTACAGCATCAAGTTTACAGTATTTTAATATTTAATCTTTCTCCTGTAGAAATCCTCATGTATTTTTATAAGCCATTTTCAAGAGAACAGCTAAAGTGCCATAGAAAAGAATTCTCTTTTTAAATTAGATGCTTTATAGGACGAATATCTAAAAACATTTCGTGACGTCTTATTTAACGGCCTCATAACAAGCTGCCTTTGAAGACAACTACAGGAAGCTTTATAAAGGAATGACAAACAGAGTTAAGAACAACTCTAGAACCTCTACCTCACTTGTGGTGCGGATGAGTCCTGACACCAGCCCACAGATCTGGTTGCCACGATTACTGTATGCAGAAAGATCGATTCTTGGCAAGTCTTTGTGTCTATAATTGGGATCAATCTGCTGGTTAAGCTGCAGCACTTCCTCCTGGATGGAATAAAGGCGACGCAGTCTTTCCTGGCCCTCTTCCTTACGCAAACGCTCCAGCTCTTCCTGACGCTGCCTCTGCTGCTCTGCCTCGCGCAGCTTTAAGTTTAGTACCTGGGGAGAAAAAGACACAAGAGACACAGAATACTTAAATAACTCCAGGTTTACAGGTCCTTCCTGGTCTGATGACTAGCTTTACAGGTCCTTCCCTCTCCCACAACACATGTGCCTTTACTGCATTTCCACAACAATGCAGCAGGTGTCTTAAGACAGCACCAGAAAATGTATTCTCACTCCAGGGGTGCCATGTAAATACAAATAAAGCAATTGGTCTTTCCAGTTCCCACCAAACTTTTATGAAAGACAACTCGTACAAGTCTCAGACCTTTGCTCTGTGTCGGTGTTCTTCCTTCAACTTCTCTTGCTGTCCCTGAGCCTCCTTTGAGCTACAACACACATAAAGACAGAAAAACTGTATTCAAGACATGCACAAGACAAAATACAAAAACCACACAGCAAGTTACTTTAAAAATAAGCCAAGCTAAAGGAACTTTAACTGTCACAAATATAGTATTTTTCTAACCATTGAAACCTCAACAGTAGCCAGAGATCTACTCTGAAAGACAATAACAGGAGAGTTAATGTAAGAAAAGCAGCAGGGGAGATTTTCAAGCACAAGTGACTGAATAGTATATAATTATCAGGAACAAGAATTAATCCTCACTTTGATTAAATGCTATAATATTTTAAGGATACCAAATATCAGAGCTAATCTCACCTCTTCTCCATTACTTCTTGCAAATCTTGGAATTCCTGATGCTGCTTTAGCTCCTTGAGTTCATCAAAGCGCTTCAGTTGTTCACTTGCCAGGTCATACACTGCCCTCACCATCTGCTCTTGCTGCTCCTGCCGTTGCCTTAGCCCCTCCTGCAGATTGCAGAGGTGCCAGAAGCACCACAATGTAGCAATCACCAGCATTTGGACAGAAGAAAATACAAATTAAATTGCTTGAAGTGGGCCAACACAGTCTATTTGGGATTATCCTAAACCTTACTCTCTAAGGTTTACAATAACTTACTGGCCTGCTACTTTTACCAGAGCATTGTTACACCTGGTTATGTGGCTCTCCTGTGATTCACATACACCCTCAAGGGGTTTTTTTTGTTGTTTTGGTGGGGTTTTTTTACCTTTCCTTTCAACCTGTGCATCTCTTCATACATCCGAATGCAGCCTTCAACTTCTGTAACTTTAGATGCCAGAACTGCTGGAAAGACTTCCTGCTCCATTTCCAGCAGACTAAGATCTTCATTTCCCTGCATGGACAGCATATGAGCAAAATCAGTGACTGAATACGGTATCAGCAACTCATGGAGGAAACCAGGTAAATCAAGTCTCCTAAACTGCACATTATTTGTAGAGAAATGGACAAAGGAGTCAAGTAATGCGCTACACTTTTTAGAGTAGTTATATACCCCATTAGTGTACCCTCACTATTTTGAGTATTCTCCAGCACATATATGAGGTTGGGATAATTACTTTTCCCAATCACTAAAATCGGGAGCAGAGACACCAAGAGCTTATAGGACATTGACAAGGGCTAATTGTCACCTAGAGAGGCTAGGCAGACTCCCCCACATTCTCTTTGCATTCAGTGAAGATGTTATACTAGAAGTCAAGACAGGTTTATGCTTTGAGTTGTTCTTCAGGAGAAGTCTTCAGAGTCTCTCTTATAACATTTATCAGATCTTGCTGCTTCGTTAAGCTGCTTTTCTCACAATATATTTCTGAAGACTAAATGGGGCCAAGATGATGCAACACTTTGCTGCTCAGTGTCATGGTTACGTGGTGAAGTCATCATTTAACACATAGCAATGGACACTTGGGGTTTTTTTCAGGTGCTTCATCAGCTTCATTACCTCCACAACTCAGCTGCTCACTGCCCACCTTCTTACACTTTTGCCTTGTAAAACAGAGCCATAACATATCTAAGTCATTTAAAGCCTCCAGAGAACCCAAGAGGGTTACTCATGGACTCTTACAACAGTTATGGTGAAAAATAGAGTTTGCTTTTGGCCTACTACGAAACATTACTCCATAAAAATTTTATTAATATCAATTTTATCATGACCTGCTCATCCCACAAAAAGTTGAAACTAAGCACATTTTCTATTTTTCCAGTTGAAACTAAGCACATTTTTTACCAGTTTAACAGAGCACAAACCAACCTTTATCAGACAATTTATGGCAGCAAGTTAGCACATTCTTTTCTCAAAGCTGCTCACATATGGGTTATAATCAGAGAGCTACCTTTGTTTCATTTGGCTCTACAGATGAAAGTGGTGAAGAGCCCTGGCGGCTACCAGACGTGATCTTCTCCAGAGAAGATGACTGGTTTGTGAGGGGAGTGGATTCTTTAGGTGTTGAACTTCCAGAGGGTGCAACTTCCTGGGCTGACTGCCCAATCACTCTGTCTAGGACCCAGCCAGAATAAGGGGACAGCACAAGAGGAGACATGCATCCTTCCAAGATATCCTAGAGAGAAAACATTTCCTGTAAGCCTGAAGAATATCAAGAAAGTAACAAAATGTTAACAAATACACATAGAAACATTTCCACAGGTCAGCAAGTGCTTTATAACCACGGCTCAACAGCCATACACCCATTTCTTCTGCTGTCTTTTCAAGACGTTTTCCAGGCTCCCCTACTGCTGCAGGACAGCAGGATGGCCACACTCGAACCTTCCCCTGTAACGCCTCCTCCTCCTCCCCCCCCCCAGGCCCTGCACTGTTTAGCCAGTACGAAGGCGCCGGGACCCGACCTGCCGGGGGGGGGGGGGGGGAGCGGAGGGGCCCAGCCGCTGACAGGCGAGGAGGAGCGGGCAGCGGAGATACCACAGGGGCAATTTATGTATTTCAAGCCCTAGGGGCTGTTACCGAGGCAAGGAGTCGATGTCCCACCGCGCGGAGGGCCGAGCCACGGATCCCCCCCCCCTCAGCCGCCCACAGGACACACCGCGAGAAAAGCGGGAGCCGCAGCGGCAGCCCGGGGGCTCCCAGTCGCCCGGCAGGAGCGAGCCCTCACCTCATCCTGGAGCCAGCGGCGGCAGTAGCTCAGCCGGCCCTTGCTGGAGGTGCGCAGAGCCGCCAGAGTCTCCCAGCGGAGCTGCCGCGGCTGCATGGCGACGCGTCCCGCCGCGCCCGGCAGCGGGCTGACCCCCCGCCCGCCCTTCCGCTTCCGGTCGCCGCCGACCGCTTCCCACCCTGTGCAGCGCTGGCGATGAGGGCGGCGGCTGCCCCCTGGCGGGCAGGCGGAGTCCTGCCCCTGCCCGCCCCGTACAGGCCCAGGTTCGAGTCCCGACGGAGGCGCCTCCCGCCGGGCTGCGGCGGGGAACGGGGCAGGGCCGTGAACCACCGGTAGCTTCGCCGCTTTTCCCCTTATTTTTGTGCATTCTCGCGGAGGAGCGCCGGGAGGGAGGGCCCAAGGCAGTCACCCCGGTTTGCAGGGGAGGGGCTGGAGCACAGCTGCCTGCACCAACAGCCCTGCCCGGGGTTGGTTTTCCAAAATAAGGGCCAGGAGACCCTAGACACAGCACGATACAGAGGAAATCCCCAACACAACCAATTAAGATGTAGTTTATTGTTTGTTTTACCATAGCACCTTTAGGATTTTTTTAAAGTGTTAAATACACACACACACAATTACAGAACTCTCAGAAAACCTTGATGACAAATACTGCCCCATGACCACATCACACATAAATAGGATACAAAAGAGAAAAAATAAAAACAATGTTTATTTTTGCCCCCATAAAAACCATTTACTGGAAAGAATAGGGCACTAGAGGGACTCAACACATTAAGACCTGATTTTCCAGGAGAACACAGGGGCTGGGGCGATGAAATTGTGCACCCATAGCTGCTCTTTAATTGGCTTAAGACCAAGTCTATATTTTGTACACACCCTGAACTCGTGTGGCATTCACACCAGGACCCCGACTGAAGCGCCACTGAGGTTAAACTGCAATCTTCCCTTTGAATTCAGATGGTTTGGGCTCAGTCCTGGGGATATTCAGGGCCAGGAAATCAGGGTGAGAAGAGTAAAGCAACATTAGCATCACATTCAGAAGAGAAAAAAAAAAAAGTGAGGATCAGAGAGTATGTAAGAATCAAGAAAAAAAAAACACCAAACCAAAACCGGCCCCAAATCATTATTTCTGGTATAAAACTGTTTACAAACACTGTGGTTATTCAGGAGATAATGTCTTGGCAAGTGTAGAGCCCAGGCACTTAAGTTATTTTCAGCTTCATGCTGCTGGTGGGTGGACCCTCTCCTACCACCCTATCATCCAATTATCAATACAATGTTCAGTAATTTTAAAAAAAAAAAAATTAAAAACCCACAAACAAAAAAATTCCGCATGATCTCCCCAAAAAAGAAACAGAATGAAAACAGAAACTTGAAAAAGAAGAGAGCTCTTATAAACATTAACATGCTCAACAAACCACTGACAGCTTTTAAGAGCTGAAATCATCAGGACCTTACAGGATGAAAAGGACCTTTTCCATCATACGCAAAACCATCTGGTTTTGGGGCACAGTTTACGGTGTAACGCCAACCTCCAACACCAAACTGGCATTGCTGATACCCTACACCTAAAACATATGCCACCATCATTTTATCATCTCGTGCTGCAAGGAAAAGAGGAAAACGTCTCCCGACAGCAACCCTGAAATGCCATCCTATTTTCTAAGTAATGTATGGCTTTGAAATAGGGCTCCTTTTGTGCTTAGAAGCAGAGGTGCAGGTAGAGCACTGTCCTCATGGAGAAGAACGAGAGCGGCTGGGGGAGCCCAGCAAGGCACTTTCTCCAAAAACGTTGGCGTAAGAAGACTTGAGGAACTGGACATAGTTTTGCATGCTGCGGTTGGTGCTTTCCGACTGCTCCAACCGATCCTTTAGATCCTGTAGGCGGCTTTCATACCGGCGCTCTGCCTACATAAAGAAGCACAAAACAGAGGTTGAAAGACAGCAACTTTCATCCTATTCATGTTAAACTGTTCCCAAATAGTGCTGAGGACAGCAAGAATTAGCACAGCAGTAGATGACATTACCATAGATGGTGCTATGATATTTATAATTTGTTCTGCTCATTTCCAACTCCATTCAGCAACTCGCTGATAAAAACAGGAGACAACACAGCTAATCAGTTTCGCTTTTGAAACTGATTAGCTATAGTCATGGGGAATTAAATACATTCTTCCCTGGAAAAGCAACTTGACCTGATACATGTGCCAACCCAATTCCAAGTAAAACTCAAGTAAATAAGCAAGGTAAATAGGACATTATGAAAGATTCCCCTTCTTTCTTTTCTAGAAGAAATCCTTTCCTCTAGGAGAGAAATTGCATTCTCTCTCAGATAACCAAGCACAGTAAATGACACTGAAATCTGTCCATGGTATCTAGTGCAAATCTCATCTGAACATAAGAAAGGTTTGATTCTTTTCTTACACACAAGTTTAGAGCAAGTTCATTCAGATTGTTGCTCTAAGTAAGAAGCAAATGAGTGTCTGCATTCCTGAATTATTAACATAACAAACATGTCATATCACACATCTGTCATGAACAAATATTGCATTCAGACAAAGCTCTGCATGACTTTTGCAGCAACCCATAGGACCTTGGTTTGTGGACTCCAGTTGCCACCAGGACACACCACCAGCACAGCAAGGGTATCCCTTGCAAGTCACTCACATCATCTTTGCTCCGACGCAACTGGTTCAGCTCTGTTTTATTCCTACTCAGCTGAGTCTCCAGATCCAACATCTTGGATTGGGCTGCCCTCTCTCTAGACGTTGCTCGTTCTCGAGTTTGTTCCACCTATGTGTAACAACAGAACAGCAGCTTTGTTAAAGGGTTGTCTACAGAAGAATGATTTTTCCCTACCCCATTGCCCACAAAAGCCCTATGAAGTTTAACTGGACACATTCTCATACACAAGCAGCAGCTCAGTCTTGTGCTCTCCATTCCTCTCCTCTCCTCTGTTGCAACCTGGAGCACAGGGTTCAGTTTTTCAATGGTTTAAGTGGTGAAAAACAGCACCAGCACATTTTATTATGTGTATTTCACTGAACATGATGATTTTAATGAATTTGGTCACAGGCTGAGGAGGTATTTCCAGCATTCTCACTGTTCCCCTTTTACAGTTGGGTAGTTTTGGGAAAATTCACAAACACAAGAAATTACTTACTTGTCTTTTGGCATCCTCAATGGCCATCTCTAACTGACGTGCCAAGGAGCTACATTCACGGGTCTTCTCCTCTAACCGCAGCTGACACTGGTGGATTGACTCCTCACGTTTTGCTATGACCTGAAGGAATTCTATGTTCTGGGCGCTCGTTGTCTCTAGTTTTCTAGGTTAAGACAATAAGGGAAGGAAACCTATTCACTTTAAATAGAGTGTGTTTCAGTCTGCCTTCTTGTCACGTCCTGACTAGTCTGGGAATAGATTCTATTCCCCCTTGAAAGGTGAGAGCCCCAAGAAACACTTCCCCATTTCTCAAATCAAAATTTCAAAGATTGAAGGACTTTTAGAGTATCCACATACCTGCGTTTTCCCAGACATTGTCACTAAAAGGGATTTATAAACATGGGCAAAAATATTGTAATACGTAGTAGCCTCAACACTGTCAGGCTAGATTGGACAAGGAGCTGGTTTATCTGCTGTGTAAGACATCACCCCTTCTAACAACATTCATAAAAAGTGCTGCAAAAACCTATAACTCTCTCCAGTAGACAGCTACTGATTAGACATCCTTGTGGGATAAGCAAATGCACAGAATCCTGGAGGCACACAGGGAACGGGAACAAGACTGAAGCTGTTTCAATCCCCTGGAAGAAACAATGGGAAGAGGATGGAAATGGAAGGTTAAGAGAGCAAGAGAGCCTAGTATTTCTAACCTTTCTAGCTCCTCCACCTTCAAGGTGAGCTGCTTTTTCTCCTCCTGGGCAGACTGATACCTCTCTCTTGTCATCTCCATTTTGTCCCCCTGGAGCTCAATCTAAAAATTACAGTAAATAATTACTTTACAGAACAGTCACTACACACACATGACCAACCACCTAAAAAGAATTGTATGCAGCTCTCCAGAAGGAAATATGCCTAATTCATAATTTCTGGAGAGCTCCAGAAAAGGAACAGTAGATTAAAAAAAAAAGCACCAAACATCCATTTCGCTGGTGCTTCCAATTAATCTTTGGAAATGTATGAGAAAATTCTTCCATATTGCAAATGAAAAGCCAGGTTCATAAACACTTGCATGCAGAGCAGCCACCTGTAAGCACAGTGAAGCACACACATTAAAAGCAGTCATATACACAACAGCAGCCCACAAAGGCATTAGAGACTGAAATTCCAGGAAGGTTTATAATTCCAAGGCAATCAGAGTAAAGCAGTCAGACTGCAAGATCATTTGCTGTGTCTGAGGCATGGCTGTAGAAGTCACACCTGTTTATAATTGTCCTGCAATACATAAATAGTCCTTCTGGGGAAAAAAAAAAACAGGGACTGGGAAGACAATCTGAAATCAGGGTGAGAAAACAAGGTTGGGACAGTATTATCAGCAGAAAACGACAGGAGGGAAAGGTGACAAGACGATGGAAGTAACAGAAGCAAGTGTTGGCATTAGCAAGTGTTGTCACCGCTGCTATTCAAGTCCCAGTAAGGTTCTGCACCAAGGGATGAGAAACCTTTCAAACAGTAAGGAATGCTACTAGCTACGCCGCTAACTTCTTGCACAAAGACATGGCACACACCTTTATTTTGCAGTGCACGTTTAATCTTTTCAAAAAGAGACGAGAACAGAGACGAAGTTTGAACCTTCCTGTGATAAGGAATTCATCTTGGTCTCAGACTTGTGGATTGCAGTGCTGCAGGTACTTTCTGCCAGTCCCTTACCCGCTGACGAAGATCTGCAATCATGACAGACAGGTCCACGTTCTTCTTCTCATAGCTCTGAAGCTGGTCCTGACATTCTGCTAGCTGTGTCTCTGTGATCTTTAAGATCTCAGGCAGCTTTTCCAGTTCAGCAAGCTGGCTCTGGAACTGCTTACGTGCCTACAATGAAAGAAGAGAACATGAGGAACTCTCAAATGTTCCTAAGGTCAGGACTAAAAAATTTTTCAACTTAATGAAGCTTTGTTAGTTTGCAACCATGATGACACTGTGTGGATATCTGGCCAGTGTTGGAGTTCAAAGCCTAATGTCTTCTCCTACTACAGGAGGTCTTCTCTTAGGATTTGACATTCCCTATGGATAGAGTGAGAATGAATGACTATTTTGGATCCTGGGCTTCAATTTTACTAGAAGTACAAGCTCTTTTTTAAGGACAGCTGTTCTGCATCACACAATGGTGTAACCTACGTAGTCCACTGTTCTAAACCACTATTTCTGCCATAAAGGACACACTAAGCAATTTAAACACCTCTGAAGAATGCCATATAGTCAAAAAGAAGCTGCTAATGTTCAGTAAATTTTGCAGAATTAACAAGGTCTGAGAAAAACTAATAGAAAAGGCAAACTCAAGATAAGCTATTTCCTATTTGCAGGCATTTTTCACTACATTCAGAATAGTAAGATCCATGAATGTCTACAATGTATCAGTCTTTAGAGGAATAGTTACCAGTTCAATCTCCTTGTTCATTTCATCCTTTAATGCCTTGTTCTCTCTATCACACTTCTCCAGTTTTGCTGCCACATCATCTGCTTCCATTTGGCTCTTCAGCACCTGGACATTCAAAAAAGCCCACATACTTTATCTGTTACATATAATTTTCAACAAATGTGCAATGGTTTGGAGTAACTAAAACTGCTGAAGGATCAGTAACAAGTTTCTTGCCACACTAACAACCACCCCAGAACTGTATTTGGAAGTTCACTTTCTGCCTCTGCCACCTGGATCATTTGGGCTTTCCACCAAATGTTCTCCCCTCTTGCTTTATCCTCCTACTACCACAGTAACCAAAATCCCCCCAGAAAAGCAGCCAAGGAACAGTACTTGCCACACTAAAGGGCAGAAGAAAGCATCTCACTACTTTCCTTTACCTTTTGAAAAAGAACAGGGAAAAGTGAAATAATTAAAACCAGTATTTTGTTTTCTATTAATGAAAATCTCTGCTGTGGGAGTCAGCTCTTCCTAATGACCAGCACATAGTGAGGAAGGCAAGTCTTCCACACTTTGGCATAGAGTACATGGTAGTCTGGATGCTGCCATTTGAGAAAAAGTAAGGCTAATAGAGACAAAAGAACCAAAACCATATGAAACTGCAACATCCCCCAAGAGCAAGCAAAGGGTTAAGGCATTACAGAATAAGCCACAACAGTGAAAGGAGAAAACATGTTTGTGCAAGGGCTGAAGGTTTTGATAAGGTGCCTACCTGTGACTTGTAGGTTTCAATCAACCCTTCATAGTTCCTGACAGAGCTCTTGAGCTGCTGCACTTCCATCTGCGCTTGGTTCAGCTTTTCCTCCACTGGGACCACACTAGCCTGAAAAAAGAAAACATCTTCCATTGAATGCTTGGAAATAACTGCCACGCTAGCTGTCTAACATTGTCTAGACTAAGAAAACAGACTTTTGTCAGTGTACTTTGGCAAAACTTTCCAGACTTCAGTGGATTGCCAAATGTACACCAGCAGAGCTTAGAGGTTTGCGATGGATGTGCAATCTTTCCATTTGCCTGAATGAGCTGTGTTACTTGGATTAGGACCACTCCTAATTTGGATCAATGCCTAGCTTTCCAAGAAGAAATCTGTCTAGGTCACCTACAAGATTACCAGTGGTAAGAGATGACAGGAGAAATACACCAGCCATTTTTTTTTACTCTGGAGATTATCATTCTCTCTGTATGAGCTACAGTTTGTTCTCTGGCCAGCAGCTTGAAGATGTACGGACAAGATGTAAGATCCCAGCTGGAAGAAAGAGTACTTGGATTGGAGATACTCCTAGTCAAAACATGGAAGAAACCCAGTCCTCCTATAACATTCACTTTCTTTCTTTATGTCTCTTCCGAGCATACTTGCTCTGCCATGCCCATGGCAGCAGTGGGTGCAATTCAGTTCTGTCCTCAGAGGCTAAGCAGCATGTTATAATTTCTCCTTTTTTTCCCCCCAGCATTTCAGCTTCAAAAATAATACAAATAGAATAACTAACCTTTAGCCTTTCATTCTCCATTTTGAAAGAAGTGATCTCTGCAGTCTGTTGATGCAATTTATCTACCAAAGCTTCTCTGTCCTCCCGCATCTTGTCCTCCAGCGTTGTCTGCTGTTCCAGCAAGCCTGCAACACGGCTGCCATACAGAAAGAAAATTAATCCTTAAGTGACAAGAAAGAATAAGACTCCTAACCCTTGAAAATTGCTTCAGAAACATGGCTTTTCCCTATCCTTTCATCTTCCTCCTCCAGCCATGTATGCACACCTACCTGTTACACTGTTCTACTAACTCAACCTTCTTAGCCTGCTGGAAATTAACTTGAGTTGTGCCCCGATATGCAGGATAAAGAGGTACTTATCTCATACCTAGTTTCTCCTGCAGCAATAACTGTACTGCGGTAATACCAATGCATTTATTTAGCTTCAAAATTGGCACAAACTATACTGTCTGTCTCTTCTGATCCCTTCCATTCAGGCATCTCAAACAGATCTCAAAAGAAAGATAACCATAATTCTTTCAAAGCATTAAAAAATGGCAAAGGAACAGAGAGTTTTAAGGGTCAGAAAACCCTTAAAAAGCCTCCCTTTGCTGTGGCAAGTCAGCAGCAGAAGACACATCTCTCCTTCTCTGTCTCTCCAAACTCTGCTCTAGCCCTTAGGCAGTGCTGGTTTTGCTTGGCTATTTACATGCGATCCAATTAAATAATTCAATTTAATGAAATTACTCAATTAAATCATTCAATTAAATTATCTTTGAACTTAGAAGTCATCCCCACTCATGCTTGTTTCTCCACATTAATTTTATTTTAACCTGTTCAGCGTGACAATTTCCAGTTCAAGGTCACTCTTGTCCTTTACTACTTTGTTGTAGCGACTCCTCCAGGACTCCAGAGTAGACAGTGCCTCAGCAACATAACTGTCCTATCAAACAAAAGAAATACATGAGAAAAAGAGCAAGGGTAACAAAAATGTCACTGGACACAGGATATGCAGGCAATACGCAGAGATACTGATATGGGTAAGCATGATATAAGCAGAGACTTCACTAAGACTTTTTAAATATTAAGGACAAGTATTTATTTTTATTCTTCCTGATTCTTCATAAAGAGGTGTTCTCCAACACTACTGTCAGCCAGTAGACATAACATCAGTGAAAGAAGAATCCTCTCTGAAGGCAGATAAACTATCATAAATAGAAAGCATGACTAAAATTCTACTAGTGGCTCTGGTCCCTGGAATTCTAAAAACAATGGAGAAGAAAACCAATTGAGTAGTGTGAAATCCACATTCCCTTCTGATTTGTTTTAGTCCTATTTTTTCTACTTTTCCTTGGTATCCTTCAGTCATTTTCAACAGGAATTTCCAGTACACCTCTAAGTCTTTGTACTTTTCTGCTCTGACTAGTTTCTCGATTAATAATGAACTCCATTCAGAATTTTCAGCCAAAACTACCAGGCTTTATTTCATTGGCTTTTGTCAACCCTCAGATGGTTCTAAAGAACCAGACACAAAATCAGATCTCCTAATTTAGTACAATCTAAGTTACGGCATGTCCTAAGTTAAGGACATGCAGCGAATATAGTGACAGTTGAGAAAACCGGATTCTTTCTAAACTTAGCATAAATGGGCCAAGGCATCAAGACAGAAATAAACCTCATTAGTTGAAAGCAGAAACTCTCCCCAGGGCTGCTACCAGAAGTCAAAAATTTAGATGCATGATCTGAAATGAGGTCTCTCCTCCTGTATTATCAGGTACCTTTTCTGCTAGCTGGACAGTCAATTGCTCTGCATACTCTTCACTCCGCTCTGCCCGCTCTTTCTGTGCACGGATGGCTTTCTTCAGGGCCTCTTTATCACGGTCTGCCTTCTGCCTTAGTTCTTTCAGTTGTTCCATGATACGTTCCACCTCTGCCTTATGCTGAGCTTCACTGCGCTCCAGATTCTGCAGGGGAGAAGAAAACATGCCACATGGAATAATGTCCTTATACCTGCATACCCAAAGCAGCAACTAATTTTCTAGAAACAGTGGAGAGAGTTGGGCATAGATCCCCAACCTCCAGCCTGCAATCACATTTCATCAGCAGCCAATATTTCAGGCTACCAGACACAGTAGAAGAATAGTTGGTGACTGATACTTCCCTTGTCAGTCAATTCAGTTCATGAGAGTAAATAAAGACACAATCCCCAGGGACTACTGAAAACATACCCGTATCTGTATACTCAGACGGTTGTTCTCAGCTTCTTTATTTCGCAACTGTGCTTGTAAATGGCCTCTCACAGCCTCCATGGATTTGGAGAGTTCGCATGCTGTCTTTGCCTGGTCCTAAATAAGAAGCAAACAAGACACACACCCTTTTCCTCAAGAAGCTAATAGAAGGAACACTTTCTAATATGAAACCATTCCATGAAGAAATCTGATACTATCTCCAGCCACCTCCACTTTCCTCAGGTGAACCCTTACAGCTCCTTTACTCCAGCCAAGTGGGCAATAAGTGAGTAGCCATTTATTTTACATCAGATGTGAATGACTGGCCTGAAAGATTTGTTCTAGGGCAAAACACCCTTCATATCTGATCTCTTCCACTACATTCCTTTTTTACTTCCTAAACAGAGGAACAGACTGGAATTTGACATCAGGAACCAACAGGACCTTAAACAGAAAGGCAATTCAGTGATAAGCCCAAGCAAAGAGAATACTACCTATTCACCTTTGTGATGGATGTTTTATTAGCAGAAAATTGAATCCACAGCTGTGGGGGAATAGGTAGTTATCTGTCTGGTTTTATAAGCAAGCCAGTCATCTGATCCCTTAGAAAGTAATCGTCTGCAAGTACAGACCCATATTTTGGACTATCTATGGTTCTACAAAACTGGAAAGCAGAGCAGGGAGAGGAAAACAGAAAAAGGAAACTACCTTTTCTGCCTGTATCTGAACAGTAAGATTGTCCACTTCCTCTTCTTTCTCCTGAAGCCTCATCTGAAGTTGCTGAGAAAAAAAACACCACTCAGATGTAAAGTAACAAACACATTTAGGCTCGCAGGTGGAGGGAAAGAGGTGTAACTGCCTCCCTCCCAAGACCCTCTGATCCCCAGCACTCTCTGTCTGGTATCCACAGCAACAGCATCCTCAGCCCCAGAAAAAACAGGCTGCATTCTCCTCAAGCAGAACGCAAAAGGGATGCACATACATTCGTGTAACAGGGCATAGGATACCTAGTCAAGAACGAGGACCTGACAGGACTATATACTCCACAGACAAGGAAAAGGCATTAACTATGTCTCACACCAAGTTTCATAATTTCTGTCAATGTAAGAACTCTTTTCTCAGTTTTCAGATAAGAAAATGAACAAGAACTGGCACCAGGTCACTCATTCAGTGACAGAAACAGATACAGAAAGCTCAACCCTATTTGTGCCTTTCTATCTCTAAGGATAATATGATAAACATATAAAAACAACAAGATGATTTCAAAACTGAAGAATTCTATCCCGACCATCGGGGTATTTTGGCAGTGGATATGTTTTTCTCTCCCACCCTCAGAGTTTTCTTTTTAAGGAAACATATGGTAGAATTCTTGCTTTGTACATTCTGTACCATAAGAAAAAGGTAAGCAGAATCATCTGTGCTTAAACATAGAAAGAACATGCTTAAGTTCTCCTTTATAGCTGAGTACTGTAAATCCTAATGGTGCTCTTATATATAGGTCACAGTGGTGCTATCCCATTCTAAGCCCCCATATTTCAAAGGCTATGAAAATCCATCCATTTTGAAATGTAGGTTGTTAACCAGAAGAGCAACGTAGTGGCTCTGATTACCACAAAAGCCAAAATATTTTTAATTGGTCTAAAAGGCATTAGTGGAAGACTTGAAGGCTGAATACAAGACAAAGAACAGTTTGTTATTTTAAATCTCTCTGCTTTATCATTAAAAAAAAAAAAAAAAGGAAAGATGACAGATTGTGGTTTGCTTACCACTTTCTCTGCATCCGAGTCAGCCAGCCTTTTCAGCAGTGCTCCTTGCCGCTCCAGTATCT
This sequence comes from Gorsachius magnificus, assembly GCA_034008185.1. Taxonomy (NCBI): domain Eukaryota; kingdom Metazoa; phylum Chordata; class Aves; order Pelecaniformes; family Ardeidae; genus Gorsachius; species Gorsachius magnificus. The sequence continues at coordinate 6,911,552 of CM067094.1, forward strand.
TCTGAGCATCCTTCTACAAAAGAAATACATGAGAAAAATTGTTAACTAAAAAGTCAATTGTATACAGATTATTTAAATGACACTGGGCACATCAACCCTTTTAACCAGTTGCAGCAGCAACTCTCAGGAGATACCCAAAACCATCAAATTTGCTAAATATTTCACATATTATCCATCTCATAATGCAGTATAAATTGTTCTGTACAAGCAGTATAGAATTGTTTAAAATTTCTCTGTTATTGGTCTCACAGCCTACAAAAATAAAGTTCTGAACATCATTAGGCTCCCATTAGCTAAGGCCACATATAGTCAGATTTCAGCCAATGCAACTTGTAGCAGTAACATTTCAGACTAGCATGATCAGCAGATACAGCTGTACCCAGATGAGTTGGCACAGAGTAGCGTCTATACCTTTTAATACAGTCAAAGACTTAGATGCTCTAACATCCTCACAGCAGAAAAGTCAGTCTTACTCTATGATGTAGGCAGGGATAAAAAAAACCCCACAGCTATCCATCTTTTATGACACAGGGTCAACAGCAGGGTTGGGGAAAAAAAAAAAAAAAGTTAAAAGCTCTCTAGCTCCATTTCAGTCCACAAGACAACATAGCTTCTTGTAATCAGCCAAGTTCAAGCACACAGCACTGCTCACCTCCCGGTTATGCTGCTCTCTGAGAAGTTCTCGTAGTGTCCGGTTGGTTTCTTCAAAGGTGCTCAATTTCTGGAGCAGAAGCTCTTTTTGTCTTGTCAGTGTGTTAATATCTGAGCTGCTCATGTGTTTCTCCTAGAGGGAAAAAAACCAACCCCCCCCCCCCAAAAAAAAAAAAGAATTGTTCACATGGAATTAATGTATGAAGCCAATACAAGCATGAGCAGTGCAATAGTCAGCACCCTGTGTGCAGAAGGTAACTGCAAGTAAATGCCCCACTTCCAAACAAAACCAGCAAACACCTTAAGCATGTTAAACCCCTCCACTTTTCCTTACATTCTTCTGGATCAGCAACAATAACATTACATTTTTCAGACAGCCATATAACAGGACAACGCAATAAAGGCAACAAAAAAAGGACACCACCTACAATGTTCAGTCTCCCAATTGTATTTTTCAGGGCATGGATCTGCCTGGCTGCTGCTGCTCCATCCCTTTCTGCCTCGCTCAGCTTGGACATCAAACACTCCTTCTCATGCTGCAAGTACTTTTTCTGTAGTCTGTAATGAGAATTCAGCCATCAGAGAAACAAGAAGCTTTGACAGCTGTACCAGCCACTATTGATATACAGCTGATTGGGTTAAAACTCAAACTCCCTCAAATTGGAGGATAAAAGCTCTAAACAAACAGTACTTAAGTGTGGAAGTTGTTCTGATAGAAGCCAGTAAGTAGATACAAGGAGCTTGCTAGGACCACAGCTATGAAACAGGAATTCAGAGGGGATAAATCAGGCTTATACCAAAGCCTGCACACACTCTTAAACACAAAACACAATGCTATGCTTTCCCTGGGCACTTAAGCTACACCAGAAATAAGACTCCAAATGGTTGAACACGAAACAGGAAAGCACACCAAGATACACAGCTCAAAGTTTTTAGCCAGGGCTTGTAACCTCAGAAGTATTCACAAAGTTTTCTGAAAAAGGAATACACAGTATTAACTTCCAATGATCTTTCTTAAGGAAAAAATAAAACTAAGGGGCTGTCACTCCTGACTCCTATGATTTTCACAAAGGCAAATATTCTCCCCTAGTTTTTAGCTCCATATTTATTCATTTGTTGTTCTACCAATATCATCACAATTCAAACAGCACCTTTTAACCTTCAAAATATTAATTGCAGAGCTATGATGACCCTCCAGCAGGCCACACAAGCCAACTGCTCTCAAGTTCTTCTCAGAGTAGTTTTTTTCCTTTCCAATAATCATGCTAGAGCCCTTCTCTGCAGCTATTGCCATCTGAAGTCCCCCTTCTAAAAGGTGACAAAAAAAATCCAAGAACATCAAGAACAGCACTGCAACCCAGGGTACAAACTACAACCTCAAATGATGTTAACAATAAAGGAGGTAGGTGCTCTGTAAATACCACTACTTGCAGTAACAACAGAGAACTGGAGTTTTCTTACACAGTCAGCTCTTTCTCTTCCTTTATGCGCTCAATATTGCGTCTGAGCAGTGTATTCTCATGTTCTGTTTCTACCAGCTCCTGTGTGACTTCATTCAGTTCTTCTTTCTGCTCCTCAAGGAGACGCTTTGTCATTTGCTGCTGTTCCTCCTTTTTCTGCAGCTTGGCCTGATGAAGATATTTAAACAGAACTTAAGACAAACCAGGTGCTTTTAAAGTGATACAGAGAACCCACATCTCAAACCAGTGAACCAGCTATTCAGCTGCACCAAACAAAGGACCATGTTTTTTGGGTTTTGTTTTGGGGATATTTTTTTTTTTCCTAGATGCTTCCAGACTGTTCCTGTGCCTAAAGAGCATAATTCACTTACTGCCTGGAAATACTTCCCATCCCACAAACACAGGGAGACACAGTGTCAAACGTGGCAGGAGAAGAGCTCTGGTAGCAGTTCACATGCTGGAGATGGCTCCCATTGCTTCACTGTTGCTTTGTGAGATTCAGGGAACTGGGTGAAATCAACCTAAGTAGTCCCTGGCATTTTGTTTCCATCTATGCATTTTTGATTACTCAGGAGGTTCTGTGGCAGCTCAGCGTCACTGCTGGCAGTGTGGCTGGAGCTGGGTACAGACCACTCAAGAGCTGCATGGGGCTCAGAAGTTGCCTACTGCTCCTCAGGAATGACACATGCATCCCATTTGGCAGTTAAGAGCACTACAACCAGTTGAAAATGTGCAAGATGACAGAACATAGAGGAGGGCTGAGCTGCTGTACCAGACAGTTTCTTTTTGCAGCAAAAAACGTCACTGGAGATTTGCTGGCTGGTACAGAATTAAAGCTAACAAAACTAATGTGAACTTACACTATGGATTTATTTAAGTGACACCATCAAACATTCAAATTCAATTACCTTATTAAAAGTATCAAAATGGATTCTTGTTTTACAATCATGCAAGTAATTCCATTAAATTTTGTAGCATAAATAAAATGGAAAACACAACATAAGAATCTACTTGACTCAAATCCTATTCTTGTTCATTGATTTCAACTTCATGTAGATTTGAGTAATAATAATACAAGATTTGTTACTCTCAGTGTTAACTCAAAGTTAAAGATGCAGTTTGTCCCCACGTAGAACATGGTATGAAATCCGGAAACATCTCCTACCCATTTTTTAAATGGTGTTGAGTATGTAAGAGGTATTTATTTGGAAAACACGGGTTTTAAACAATAAGACATCAGCATACTGTGCTTTTCACCTTCTGGAAGGACCAGTTTTCAGATTTGGGACTTAGACAGAAGAGATTATTGGAAACTGAAGCACAGCAATACCTTATTAAATGGATGTTTTAAAATGTTTCATAGTGAATTTCTTAGTCAATTTTTCCCTAAGATAGTTCAGCTCTTCTAAACAACCCAGATTGGTTAGCTTGCTTAAAAAAAAATTAAAAAAATAAGAAAATCAAAGGCCTGGGTAGTCTTCCATTGCAACAAGACTTGACTCCAGCCTCTTCTTGCCAGTATCAGCTACAAAGCACGAGTCAACAGGTCTTTACATTGTCTCCTCACCTCATTCTTCAGTGTTCCCACCACATTCATCAGGCTATCTATCTTCTTTTCATATTCGTTCATTTTGCAGTAAACAGCATCCTCCTCATCTGTAGAGAGGTCACTCAGGCGCAATACCGACAGCATTTTTTCAGAATCTGGAGGTGTAATTTCTAGGCGGTGAGTTGGTCCCTGGTAGAAAAGCAATAAAGGACACAATTTTTTAGTATAAAGTTATAAACTGTATTCTAACCCTAACTCTGCCAAAAACAGAGACCAGGCCACATTACTGCAATAAGGCTAGCAAGGAAAAAAACATTTGTAAAACAGCTCTTTCATTTCCATCAGGGAAACACATCAAGAATGCAGAAAGACTAGAACAGAACGGAAGAAAAAATAATGAAAGTTCAAACTCTCATCTAGGAAGAACCAGGAATACAAAAGGCAAAACTATCAACCCATGAGAAAGAAAATATTACACAATACTACACAAATGCTCCATGCTTTGGAAGAGACTAAGAACAGCAGCCCCTCACTGTGCCTCCAGATGACATCTTGAAGGGGACTAGTAAAACTACAACAAAGAAAGAAATTTGTCTGGCTTCTAGAAGCAGAAAGGTATGATATGGCCATAGGCTGCTAATTAATTTCCATTTTTTCTATATTAAAAAGTGAAAAAGATTTCTAGAAGACATTTTAAATGGATGGTAGATGTCAGTAACCTTCTTTCAGATCAGCCATACTCCCTAACTACATGACTGCTCTCTTCAACCTCAGATAAACCTGAAAGTTTGTTTTAAAGAGCAAAACCAGCCATACCTCCCATTTGCAGGTGGACTCCCGGACAGATGTTTTGCCTGGGGGTATCCAGGGGGCCTTAGTTTTCACCCGGACAGTTCGACATACGTTCGTGGTATCCCCTTTCATTTTCTGTTTGTGCTTTTGCTAAAGAAAGATAAAAAAAAAGTCAGACTTTTAAAGAACAACTTACAATTTTTAGTGCCACAAAACCAAATGAAATTAATTCATATAAAAATACCACATAGTGTTTCACATGATACATCAGATCCGATGAGCCAGAAGCCATCAGAGGCAGCTAACACCAGCCAAAAAGAAAGGTTATTGCACATTCAGTTGACAATATAGCTAGATGTGGTACATTCTTGTCTATCACATAGCAACTCTGTTATATCACTGGGATACCTGCAGTTGTGATGGTGAAGAGACCCTTACCCAGCAGGCCGGGGTGGGAGGGAAGGAAGTCTCCTCTGTATGGAGTTACACAAAAATAATACCACAATACAACCCATTCACATGAAGAAGGAACAACCTGGGAGATCCCCTCCCCATTCCAGATTCATTTCACAAAAGAGCGGCTATCATTTGACAACAGCACTTTTGGAGAAAAAAAGAACAGTGCAGTGTGATTGGTTACAAAAAGCCCCTGAAGGGTTTTCCTTGCTTTGCAGTCAACTAATGGATCCAGAATTATTTATATCGAACTTGAGGTGCTCTAAGTGTAAGGGAATTTAAAGTGGTTTTGCATGATTCTAACATTACAGAAACATCAGTTATTCTAAATATTCCCTACAGGCAATTAATTAATAGGAGTCATTGATTTCACTGTCAAGCCCTACCCCATTGTGATATTTGCCGTTAGCAACAAACAAAATTAATAGAGGACTTAGAGCAGAATGTCTGTGCATAAGTAAGAATGAGCTAGTAACTTCCATCACCTTTTGAGAACAACTCTACATAAACATCCAACTACAAAAGAGGACATGAGACAGCTCGAAACGCAACTTCAGTATTGCCTTCTGCCTACAGTGGATAAGGCTATGAAGACATCCTCTTTGCTGCGTAGCTCAGCAGACTGAGAACATGCCTAATGCCAGAAGATGGTTTGAATCCAGGGTCTTTTTTTTCTAAACACATTTATTTTAATGCAATCAAGATGGAATTTGAAACACCTACATATTACCCTTACCCAAACCTTTCCTCCAAAAATAGGGATGACACCAAAGAAAAAACCATTATCAGGACACAAATACGAGAAACAAACGGAAAAAAAAATTCCCCCAAACCACATCACATTGGAAGCAACGCTTCTCACAATCACACACCTGAACATGAAAAGTAACTATATATTCTATATCATACTTAAAATAGTCTTAAACACAGAAGATGTGTTACTGAAAAGTCACCATTGGATATGAATTCAAGACTTACACTTCTAATACAATGGTAAAACAGACCTTGAAGATTTTGTGGTGCTTCAAGGACCATTCACCTTCCTCTTTGTAGCCTTTACAAACACCCAGCTACACACTCCTACCTGGCATTTTGCAGGTGTGGTTTTCTGACCCTTTTTAATATGGACATGGACAGGGGTGTTTTCATCCACATGGACGTGCAAAGGGGGAGATGAGGAACGATTCTTCATGGCTCTTCTCCCACAAACGGAAAAGGGCAATACAATGAAAGGAAACCTGTGAATAAGGAAACTGGAAATAACAACATTTCCCTCTGTGCCAGAGAGCAACAATGGCCAGCCTTGGTTAGTTTGAGCTTTCAGTAGCATCTGCCATTTTGAATTGCACACTATTTTCCTGTAAAGCTAGGATCAATACATATAATTTCTCCGCTTCTGGCATTTTCTGCTTTTAGCATGGTTATTAAAGACCAAATACAGTTGAATTGATAGCAGGTGTCTGTAAGAGTCATTGGACTTCAAAGTCTTAGAACAAGTGAGCAAATCAAGGGTTTCGGTAACGAACACAATCTGATTATGAAGAGAAATTTGAAGGGTGGAGGAGCATTAATTTAACAGTGTAGTTAAGAAAAATCAATAGGAAATCATCAGATCCTTCCATGCTAGAACCCAAACCCGTAAACTCTTTCATATGTTCTTAACTTTAAGGTCTTTCTGAAGTTAAATAAATGCTTAAAAGCTTTTGGAGCACAGCATTTCTTTAATCTTCAGAAAAAATCATAACCTTAACCAACATCTAACACAACACAGAAAAGCCTAGAGATGCAAGGTTAAAGTCATCACCTTTGAGCTTGATGCTTCAGTTAAGGTAATGGTATAATGTAATTGCAATTCTTACAAAAAATCCACCAGCAGCACTAACCTGATTCTGGCAGAAAGGTTTTCATCAGCCTAGGTAAAATTACTTACAGTTATTTTAAAGGTTTTAGTTCTTCTGGACAGCGTGCTCTGTGCAGAGACTGAAGTCACTTCATCATTGATGGATGAGGGACACCTGACACAGAAATAATAAAATAACCACTAATACAAAAAGGTGCCAATTTCTGAACATCCTCTTCCTTTCAATTTAAGGCAACATGTATGCTCAAACACATCAAATGTATGAATCCAAACAACAAAAGTTGGTGCGCCCTGGCTTCCTCTGATGATGAGATGAGAGAAGGACCAAGACTGTATTTGCTTACATATTGATGATGAAAGTTGGTTTAAACAATGGAAATGTTTTATACAAATACATGATGGCCAAAAAGTTACAAGATTTCAAATTCTAACCGCAATTTTTAACCTGTTTCATAAGGAAACAAAGTTTGAACAGTTCCAGGGTATCTGTACATCCCCTCCCAAATCCCACACCCTCCCTAAATGCTGCCATCGTCCACAAATTCTGTAAAACTTGACAATAATGTTGAGGTTCTAGGTTTACAGAGTTTTGCAGGCTGAGGAGATGCATCCAAATTAGCACTCACACTGAAGGAAACCCAGCACCACTCGTGTTGCAGCATGGTCACTGCCTGCTGAGCAGGTAAGTGTGTGCTGCTCAGCTGACCAGTAGCCCACAGAGAACTGGGAGTCAGCTACAGCACAAGCAGCTGCTTGCCTGGTGGTACTCAATGGACTTGAAGGAATCAGAGCAAGGGAGGAGAGAGTCCCCAAAGGACTAATGTCTACTGGGGAGCGATGAAGTGGTGGTATATCAGGCTTAGTTAGCTAACCTTATGGTAACCCCCCTTCACAATTTGCTATGTAAGAACAAATAAAATGTTACTTGTAGTGCCGTAGAGCTGAATTTTGTACAATACTTATGCTAGTCTAGAATTTAGATCACTCTGTATAGCTCATTAATTTGTCAGCTTGCCAAGGTTCATGTAATGATCTACTGTAAATAAAACTAATAATAGTGCACCTGTTTTTAAGCAGTATGTGTTTAAGACAAAACACACCTGTATATCATGTCAGACTTATGAAAATTACAGAGGGGAAGACACAGAGGTACTTCCCTTGATCAGGAACAGGAAGCGACAGTTTTCTGAAGGAACAGAGGTTCAGCAGCTGCTGGCTATAAACAACTCCAAACACCGCTGGGTGTTTTAATCCTCTTCTTTCCAAGGAAGGGTTAAACTCTCCTCAGGACCAAATGTGCGCACGGGCTGCAGAACCGACTGAGAACGTTCGAAGAGCTTTTGAATCACCACAAGTGAAACTCCAATGCTGTCACCCAGCTTTCCCTAGCAACAAGGTTTATATCAGAAGTTTAAGTAACTTCTGCCATCCCTAGGGGCTTTTCAAGGAATCTGTGGCTACCTCGGGCTGGCACGGACCGAGTCTGGCGTCAGTCTCCTGCTCAAAGCAGGATCAGCTCTGAGGTCAGAGCAGGGCTTTACACTCAGGTGGGGCTGGAAAACCTCCAGGAGTGGCACCACCCCCCCGAGCAGCCCGGCCCAACCCCTGCCCCGGTACCGGTAACGCTTTCCGTTATATATTTAAAGTCGCCGAGAGTTCCCGCTTTCCCTCGCAGCGGGAAGCACCACCCCAAGGCAGCAGGTGCTTCTCATCACTGACACGGCGGGGAAGGCGCCGAAGGCATTATCCCCGCGGCCACACGGCAAGGGGACCCCCGCCCTCCCCGGCCGGACCCCCTCACAGGGCCCGGCGGCTCCGGCCCCCTCACCATGAAGGGCCGCGCGGGGTCCGCAGCCGCCTCAGGAGGTCTTCGCCGGCGGCGGGGAGGCGGCGGGAGGCGCTGCCGCTGCCATGCAGACCGCGCAGCCGGGGCGAGGGGGGCGGCGGGAGGCTGCTCCAGGGCCAGGAGCCGCCGCCGCACTTCCGGGGCCGCCGCCGCGCCGCCGCCCGCGGCTCCCCCATTGGGCGATTCAAACCTTCCTCGTGACCCGGCCCGCCGCCGCACGCGTCACAAGGCCCCGCCCCGCAACGGGCCCCGCCGCCATGGTGACCCGAAGCGGCCGGGCCGGGCCCCGCGCCGCGCCCCCGGGAGCCCCGGGCGCGGTACGGCGGGCAGCGCGGCACCGGGCTGCTGGTGTTCCAGACCCTCATTTAACGCGTTGCGGCGCAGGAGGCTGTGAAACGCTTTTCCTCCGGGAGTTTTCACACAGCTGGATGTTTTAAGTGATCATAAAGGGTTCCTTCAAGTTCCTGTCTACCTATGGTCAATATAATTTTTTTAAAACAATGTTAACTGCTTGAGCTTTGCTCTTTTGATACCACGCAACACAAGTTTCAGTTCAGAACAGCTGTAACAATCACACACAGCAAGTCACAGACCAGCAACCTGGCTGTTTTTACTGTAAATGTTCTCTTTCTCTATGTCCAATCATAACCAAATTTGTAACTAGCCTTACATTTAGGAAAAAAACCCACACCCCTCTACCACAACCTTTGCTGTTACACCCAGGGAAGGTGCCCTCAACAGAACCCATGCACACAAGCGGCCGTATTACAGACTGACTTCAGCTGCACCTCTAATATCTCAACAAACCAGCTTTCCCTGAAACCTGCAATTTCTTCTAGGGAAAAAAAAAAAAATCAAAACTTGTTTCAAGGTTTCAGGTTGACAATTAAGGAAATTTAAAAGCCTTAGGGCTGCACAGAGGATGGGTTCCATTCAACCTGGTATCACCTCTCGCTACGCTATGACAAACATCAGGCATTTCCATCCAGCACAGCTCAGCAGAGTTGGTACTGCACAATGTTACCTGCAGCGATGGTTCCTAACCCAATGGCTACAACAGCAAATCTTTTGTTACTCTTGCACAGCAGAAAGATCTAGAGATCCCCCGGGCATGCAGATTACTCTTAATCCTTTTTTTTTTTTTTTTTTTTTTTTTTTTTGAACAAGAACAGGCTGATTTTCAGGGGTATTCCAGAGAGATTTCATGCAAGATCAATCTTTCAAATAACTGCTTTGCATTAGTGGTGTCTATGTAGGGTGTGCTTTCCGGGTGTAATGGGTAAGGTAAGAACTCAAAGATCTCGCAAAGGGCACAGAAAAAGCAAGCCTTTATCCTTGCAGACCGTACAGAATCAAGTACTGAAAGAACCGTTTACATGGAAGAGTAAAAGCACACAATCTGCCAAGCACAGCATCGTTTCCATCACAGGAAGGATGCCTTTCCCAGTACCGTGGATTACTCCAGTTCCCTTAGCCACTGGGCTTACAGGATTCTATTGCTGGAAAAATTATCATTTAAAAACTAGTATCCAGTGTCTCAGTCAGGAAAACACTTCTGATGACATGGATGAGTAGCGGAAGACAGCCTGAAGCAAAAGCTGCTCAGACCTACCGTATCCGATACGGCTCTAACACTTACTAGCCAAGAGCGGCTCGATTTTACAGTAACCTGCTCCGAGAATGGCTCTCGCCTACAAGAAGCCTATTTGCTGCATTCTTCAGTTCAGAGCTTCTCCTTTCCAGCAGCCTCCAAGATCTCTTCCCTTTATCTGTCCCTGCCCTTCTAAATATCGTGGTCAAACATGCACCCCCATCTGGATCCCTTCTGCTCACTGATACTTGATCCTCTAAACGGGACAGTCTCTGTGTCTGCACATCAGTCCATGAGGTGTGAACCAGTCCACTCAACTCTTAAAAAAAATAAATGCCATCCCTTCTGAAGTTTTTTTTTACCATGCAAGTACTTCAGGAAGGCAGCTGCAGCTGGCATCAGACTGCAACTTCAGCTTTTTGAATGACTTCTTCCATGCGCTGGTACCAAGGCTGAATCTTGGTGTGAACCATCATGTCGTCAAAGGCTTCCAGCCCCTCCATGACTCGGAGGACCCCATATACCGCCTGTGCCAGAGGATAAAGAATAGAACAACACTGAAAGAGTCAGCAATGGAGAATGGCTTAGGGTACAGTAAATGTCTCAATAGCCTAGCCAGTAAGGCTCTTTCCCTGTCCTGCCACCTACTCCACCACTCTGATTAGCAACGAAGAGTGAATGGCAGGAAGACAGGTAAGAATGTTTTTCCATGAGGTAACAGTATGAAAAGATCAGGATCTACACGCAGTTATGGGGCAAAAGTTAATCTCATCTCTGCATCAAGCCCTGGTGTGAAATGCTTCACTTGCATTCCCAGGAGAACTGCTAGTGCAGGGGATGAATCCTGCTCAGCTCTGTACTGCTGCCTCCAAAGGAAACCCCAGCAGCACTGAATGTAATAAAACCTACGCAGGTGTGAGGCTTTATTCACCAGCATTCACAAGCCAGAGCAGTGTCCTGGCTTGTAATCTGCTTTTGTCATGCTTCCACAGGATCTGTAACATCCACCTGCAGAAGGGAAGTGCAGCTTCCATCTTAGGGAACATTCTCTGGAGGAAAACACCAAACACAGTCCTATGTGACAAAATCTAAGTCACCTTCACATGGGAATTGTATAATTGCACAAAAGACATCAACAATGTATCCCATGTAACTCACCTTCTCTGTCTATATTGGTATTAACCATTTCACACAGATGAGCAACTGGGTAACCTGCAATACATCTAACAATAAATGCAAGAATTAACCCCTTACCAAGTCAGCAAGGTTCGGCTGGGTTCCACCCATGAACAGTCGATGTTTACCAACAGCTTTTACCCACTCATTAACTGCTTCATACAAGTCTTCTCGGACATTATCTTGAAGGTGATGTCTGGATAAACAGAAGAAATAGTTTGAAGACACCAGTTTGTTTCTTTCTTTAACCTTGTATCATTTCTAATCTTATACACTGGTCTTTGGGAATTAGGAAGGTATTTGAGAGTGAAGGGGGCAGTTACTGATTAAAGAGTAGATGACTAGAGGTCAGCACCTCCAGTTAAAGAAGTACAGCTGTTACTCACACCAGATTAAATGATTTGGTTTAAAACACTGAGGCTCTCCCCTTTGACATCTGGGGTTCACAGCTAAGGAGGTTAAGGAGCTATTCCTCTTGTGTACAGTGCTCAGCAGTACCAACCTCTTCTTCAGCCTCTTGCTAATGAAGAACATGGCAACAGCCCCCATGTACTTGGCAAAGAAACCTTCCACGGTGCCAAACTTCCCCTCGCGGACAATGTAATCAAAAGATGCCAAGGCTTCTCTGGGGGTACGGTAAACATTGGGGGAGATGAGGTGAACAAGCCAATCGTCTGCCCATTTTCTCCATTTCATTTCTTCCCTGCAAGCGTTCAAAAGAAACTTTTCAGTGAATGAGGCGCAGATTGCAGGGCTACAGGAGGCAGGCAGGATCACTGTGGCATTAGTCAGAGGTTCTGCCAAGGACAAATGTGGGAAAAGCTCCTGCCCAGCCTTGTGCTCTGGTGACCTCTCCGAAATGCACTCAGGATCATTATCTTTGGCAAGGCTCCTCCAATCTCAAACTAAAATTAAGACTAAGATAGAGCTCTAGCTTATCCTCCCAATATGAGAACTAAAGCAGAAAGGGAAGCCAGCACTCCATACCACTCCTCTGCAACATAAAGGAAAGGCCAAGAAGGAAACTGGAGGCAACTGAAGGCTAGCGTGATCACGATGGTGGTAATTAGGCTATATAACAGCATTGTTTCAAATTATGTAAGAAACACAGCAAAACCACTCTAACTGCTGAGGTTTTAAACACTAAGGGGAGTGTGACAGGATTTGTCAGCGCCAGCAGGATTTTATATCTATACCACCCCCGAGTACATCTGGAAGAGGCTGCGACCCCACCTGAAAAGCCCAGAGACTTACGAGCACTTACACTCTCACTTCTTTGACAGGATAGACTCGCTTTGTCTCCTTCTCATCCAGCATAAGCCAGTATTTATTCCCGTACTCAAATACCTCCTTGCCTTGCTCAGTCACAGTTTTCATAGGAGGATAAAAGGACACAATCTCTTCTAAGCTATTCCTCCTGTGGACAGAAACACAGTCAGCACCCAATCTGGTTGTACAATGAGCAAGATCAAAGGACAGATTCAGAGATACACACTTTAAAATGTATTATTCTAAAAATAAGTGCACAATGTTCCAAATTCTATTTGAAATAAATTTTGAAAAGAGACCGGAACAGCTACTTGCAAATAACTATTATTAGTGTACATATCTTTCTGTGTGTCAGAACAGAAATTTTTGCAGGCATAAAACCACCTACCACTCTCAAGCACTTTAGAGCATGGGCCTAAAGGACAGGCTACAGGCACAGCAGGTTCATTTCATTCTAGATGTTATAACTGGCTAATTGTAAGCTTAGTTCCAAGACTAATACCAATCCACATTTAAGAAGGTTTTGTGCAAAGAGAATCTCACAAGTGAAAAAGAGTAGTTCTGAAAGGTAAAAGCTTTGCTTCACTCCATACACATCACAACATGCAGAGGTACCATCCATATTATCCCAGCTAGGCTCAGATCAGCTAGGCCAAACACCCAGAGCTTCAGAGACCAAGGTCAGCAAGATACTTATGACTGACACCAAGAGACCCTTCTCAATCTCTAATTCGTTAGGGCCATTCGCATTCAACTCTTCTCCCATCATCCTGCTTTTCTTACTTGGAAATGAGATAGGTCTTTATTGCACTGATGATCACCGAAGAGTCATTCAATTGCTGAAAAACAGAATTAAAAGAAACTTTTAAAAGAAGTTGCTGAAATTGGAAAGGAAATTCTTCAAAATCTTTTCCCCTGCATGCTGAGGCTCCAACTTAGTACCGCAGTTCCTTTTCCTCCTGGGCATTTCCACAGGAGTCCCTGCACATCTGAAGACAGCCCTACATTCAGATCTCTTCTGTGAGCGTTTCAGAGCACCACTTCAAATTTGCCTTTAATTCTGACAACAGAGGACCTGAGGGCCACGTACACATGCAATACTAGCGAGTTTTGGATTCAGGCTCTTGGCAGCGATGGAGGAAAGCAACACTAACATAAATATAAGCCAAGCTGAATCTCCAGCGTTCTTGAGATCTCATCCTTTTCCCACAAAATATAAGCAGTTCCCGTTACCGCTGGTACAAATGATATGACCTGCGTAAGGGCTGACAGAAGCTAGATAATCACTGGATTATAGAGTCACTACACAAACAACATGCCTTGCAAGAAAGTCCAACAAAAAACTCTAATAAGGCCAAGGCATTGGCAGCCATGAAGCAAGAAACAAATCTCAGGCTCTTGAGAGAATAAAAGATGATTTAAACATTACGCTGCATGTGATAAACCACAGAGACGTGACAGACACAGCCTCCAAACCACTGCTTGTGGGAAAATGAAGTTTTCAACACAGTAAGACTTACCAGAGGGCTTCCAGCATTGGCTAGCAGGATAGGCACCTTTCTGTAAGAAGAGAATTTGATCTCTTTCCTCATTATTGGGTTCACTTCCACAATTTCATAGGGCAGTCCATGATAATCAAGAAAAGCTCGGACTTTGCTGCAGAAAGGACACGTTTTATACTGGTAGAGAGTGAGCTGCAGGCTCCCTGCAGGCAGCTGGGGAAGGAAGAGACCAGAAGCTTCCATTTTCCACTAAAAATATAAATATTACCTTCCTTCCACCCTTATTTTTGTCATGAAGTCACAGTCATTGACATTTGGTTTCAACACCTGATCATCAAAATATCTTGGCTAACAAATGCTTTCTTCAAATGGCATCACAAATATTCACCTTCCATCAGAACCAAATACCTGCTTTTCTAAACATCTACGTAATCTGCTGGAAATTCCTACTCACAGCCAGAAAAAAATAAATCCAGACAGTTTGCCCCTCTACACACAATTCTGAAGAAAAACACAACCATATTTTAATCATCTTTAAATGGAAACCAAAATAGCCTTTTCAATTATTTTTTTACCCCAAAACAAACCCTCTGTTGAGGCCAGAGAGCGAGGAGAGCAGAAAGACAGTTTGCTGTTCATTTTAGGCACATATCTGCCCAAATTCATATTCCTGGGATTAACCAACCTGTGCACAACTGAGAAAAGACACGGAGAACTTGGGGTAGCACAAACAGTGAGGCATAAGGTGAGAGATGCTTCCCAACGCTGCTACACTTCAGCGATCTCGCAGACCATGCCAACCACTAGTCATACATTGTAAAACAAATTAAGTCATCTCACTTTGCTTCGCATTTGCAATTTATTGGGTTACACAACCCTCTATGGGTGCCGGGAAAAAGCAACAATGCTAACAGACAATGCTGCTTCACATCTCCAGCAAGCTCTTGCTTTCTGACAGGCATTCCTCACAGCTCCTCAAGGAGAGTGCGGCCGGGGCCTCCTTTACACAATTTTAAGCGGTTTCCTCACCGAAACCGAGGCAAAAGCAGCCGCTTGGGGGAAAAAACCGCGCTCTCCCCGAAGCTCTTGTGCCAGGGGCTCGCCCCCGCGGCCGGGCCCGGGCCTCGCCAGAGCTCGGAGGCGAGGGAAGGGCAGTGCGCCCGGGGAAGCACGCGGGGACGGAGGTGGCAAGAGCCGCGGGGGGCGGCCGGGAGCGGAAGAGAGCGCAGCGGGGGGAGCCGCCTCAGGCGGCGAGCGGGGCCCGGCGGGGCGTTACCTCAGCAGCCGAGTGCTCCCGCAGGCGGTGCCGCGCCGCCAGGTAGAGGCCGGCGCTGCCGCCCAGCGCGAAGGCAGCGCCCAGCAGCAGGCGACCGCCGCCGCCACCACCCCCCCCCCCCGGCGCCGAGCCCGGCCGCCAGGGCGGCAGCAACGCGGCGGCCCGCCAGGCCCTGCCGGCAGCAGCCATCTTCCCGGCACGGGGCGGGCGGGCGGGCGCCTGGGCGGGGCTTAAAGGGGCCGCCCCGCCCCTCTGCGCGTCCCCCGCCCCCGAGATGGCGGCACCGCTTCTTCGCTGAGGTAAAAACCCCTCAGCGACGTTAGACTGCACACGAGGCGGGCACGGCGAGGCTGTCCGGCTGCAGAGAGCCGCAGCGAGCGCGGCCCCGCTCTCTCGCAGCAATTATAAAATCCGGGTTCGCTGAGGAGGCACCAAAGCGTAAAGTGGAAATAAAATAATCTGTTCTCTGACAGCACGGCCTGCCTGGCGGGGGCTGCTGCTTCTTACCCGCACATAGCCACAGTGCCAGCGCAAGCCTTCACACTGAAAGTCGTCATCTTTCTCATTAAAGCGTGGTTACGTCCATTAATTACACTAATGTTAAATTGCCCTACTTTGGGCACAACACGGGGCCCAAATTGTCAGTGCCCAGTGGGGTTACCCCACAGAAAGCAGAAGAGCTCACTGCGATGTTAAGTGCAGACATAACCTTTTCTTTCTTCTTTGCCCCAAATACCCACTTAATAACGGAGTTTTCAAACCGGGTTTATCTCAGGAGCACTGCTTGAATTAACGGTCTAATTGCAAGTTATTTTCATCCCAGTGACACCTCTCCCGGGGATGAGAAAACCACACAGCAGTTAGATCTCATCGGGGTGCGTGAGGTATGACCAATACTGGGCCAAAGACAGGGAAGGACAAAGTGAATTGCGCTCGTTCCTTCAGGGAAGGAGAGGTTTGAAGGTGACCTGAGGGTGGTTCAAGCCGCTCAAGGGGACGAAGCAGGGCCGGTGACGCGGCTGCATTTTGGGGTTCAGCAGCAAAGCCTTCACTGCTGCGGCCTCAGCACCCACGGGACAGCCCGGGGGGCCCTCAGGGGCAGAGGTGCAGGGCTGTCCATACGTAAGCCGTCTGGGGAAAGAGGCGCTGGGTGCCAGTGGCAGCCCCTGAAGACAACTTCACTTCGTGCCCAAACGCGCTCACTCGTGCCGATGTGCGCTGTGGCTGGGACAGCCCAGGGGGCAGGGAGACCTCGGGGGGGGGGGGGGGGGGCGGAGCGGAGGAGCAGCTTCCCTTTGGGAATGCGCTTGGGGAAAACACCCAGCAAGCGGGGAGCACGGAACCGCCCTCGCTGCTCGCGGCGCTCCGCTCCGCTCTCCCTCCCGCCCGCGCACCGTCCCCCCCGCGCCCTGCGCGTTAACCACAGGCTTTACCCCAGCGCCCACCAGCCGGCCTGCGTGACGCGCCCGGCGCTGAGCTTTCCCATTGGCTAGCGGCCCTCCGGGCGGACCGAGGCGCCGTCCGGGCGGTTCCGGCGTGCGGCCGCGGCGTCGCGCGGGGCGGCGGGATGTCGGGGCCGAACGGGGAGCCGCACGTGCCGGTGGGCGGCGCCGGCGGCGACGACGACGACAACGATGACGACGACGGGGGCACCTTCGGGGAGGAAGGTGCGTGAGGGCGGCCCGCGGCGCTGCCGCCTGCCCGGCTGCCACCCCCGAGCGGCCGCCCCGGTGGGGTGGGCGGCCTGGCCCGGCCGCGTGGGCCGCGGGTCTGCGCGTGACGAGGCCCCGGTGTTCCCAGGTGTTGGCTGCTTCCGCCGGGAGTGGGGCGGCGGCGAGAGGTGGGAGGTTGCGGGGGGGGCGGGGTTTGAAAGCAGGCGGGGCTGGGATTGATGGGGCACCGAGCTCCTGCGGGTTGCCCGGGGGGTATTTTTTTTTAATTTTTAATTTTTTTTTTCTTGCGAAAATATGATTCTGTGCTTTTGCTGGTGCACGGGGTGCGGCTGACCAAGGAGAAAGAGGACGTTGAGGTTTTGAAACCTTAGGACAGATCACGTGGGCAGAGCTGGGAGTAGTCCTGGGTGGAAAAAGTTAATTTAACGCTATTAGCTTGGCAAATTCCACTTTGGGGCATTTTTACAGTGCCTAGGTGTGAAATTTCTGATGCTGTCCTAGCCAGTTAGACAAAGCTGATGGAAGAAGGGAGACCATGGCAGAGCTGGAATGTCTATGTATGGGTCATTCTTAAAACTGGAAATCTGTCAGAGTAAGTACTTTGCTAGTCTTCTCTTGAAAATGGTGAAGAGCTGGGTTACACTGTTTTCCAAAACACCATTCAGTTTCCAGATGTGACCCATGCAGGGGAATCCCGGAGCTGTGGCTGTGATCCACCTGCAGTGACAGGAGGATCATTTCTGCCCTGAAACACCCCAAGGGCGTTCACTGTTTTGCATCGTTACAGCAATTTGTGTTTCATACTTTTTGAACAGCTAAGAGACACATTGGATGTGACAGGGAAAGCTACTAAATCTGATCTACATTGAGTCTCCGCGTTGAAGCTTGTAATAAGCTGGGGCTTTGTGTGCCGGAGCTGATTATAAAGGTCTGTAGCTATTTCCTGGTCTCATGGAGCTGAAGCTGTGGATCGCTTCCTTGGTCTCAAATAGGAAACCTTGGGTTTGGCAACTGTTCTTGTAAGAATGCAGAGGAATAAACAATGTGATTGCCATACTCCCAGTTAACATTTTCATCAGGGGATGTGGTTAAGTTTCCACAAAAATACACCAAGCTTGCAACTAACAGAAGACAATCAAATAAAATGGTTTTTACAGATTATTTTTAAATTGGTGGGTTTTTTCACTTCCAAAAGCTACACAACTTCTATAGCCTTTGCTTGAACTCTAGACACTGAGAACAATTAGGCTCCTGCTGTGATTACAGACTTCTTGCCAAGTTGATGAACAAAGTTACTTGTCAGAAGTAGTTACCGTATGTGCTTGGGATCTGCTCACCTTTTTTTTTAATTGGAATGCAGTGCATCAAACACTAGGTTGAAGTAAAGAGTTCTAACTCATGGAGATTCAGGTATCACATTCCTTGAAACAGAGTTTGCAAAATACTGATAACTGCCGCCTTTTTGGAAAGAATGTGTCTGTGGGATTGGTTTTTAAAGGCAAGGACATCAACGGCGATCTTACTCACAGTGACACCTCTGCATATACTTGCGATACCAAACTTCATATAAACAAGCTTAAAAGCAACATATGCAATTCTCCAAAGAATTAAAGGCTGCAACACTGCTGTCAGTGGCGCCAAAGTAGTATAAGAAAAGGAGGACAATTTTTTTATTTTGTAATGGAACTTCTCCTTAGCTATTAAGAATGCAAATGATTGCAATATTTAAATATTCACAGTTCTTTTAAAGCCACTAGTAATGGCAGTGCCCTGGCCTGGTGTGCTCTGGGCACCCTGCCTATAAAAGCACCAAGGGGGCAGCTGCGAGGGACAAAGTTGGGCTTGTGAGGTTGGGGGATTTCAGCACTGCTCGACCCTCATCCATAGCACAGGGGTGCCCAGAGCACATCCTCATCCTCCTCCCTTTCTCTGTATTCTCCCCTAGCTCAGAGCAGCACTCCAGCCAGGGGTGCATGTGTCACACTTTTGGCTCCAATGCTCCCCCAGCTGCTCAGAGGAGCCAGGTGGAGAGGAGCCAGTCCCAGCCGGTGAGGTGCGGGCTTGTCCCACCCACACAGGCATCTTTCCTGCAGCCCACGATCCTCAGAAACGTCAGCCTGCGGGTCACAGCCTGATGCCTGCCTCCCTGCGCTTGCTCAGCCTGTGCAGCTGCAGAAAGGAACATGGGACTTGCTCTGCCTGGGGTCTCCTGTAACCCCCCAGGGTTTCAGCTGATGCCAGACTTCCAGTTCCCAAGTAACTTGTCAGCAGAGGTTTATCTTGTCTGGGTTGGGGTTTTTTTGTTGTTATTCTTTAGGATCGCGTGAATATTGCTTGGAGCAATCCAAAAGCAAGCATTTCATCACAGCAGCACAGCTATCTTCATCTGATTAACAGTGCTAATATGCATCACTCTGAAATGCCACTGTACCAAGGCTAACACTTCTGCACTTGAAACAAATGCTGTGAATAAGAAGCTGTACCTAGGGAACCAACTGTCAGGATCATCCTGAATGAGTTTTGTTTTAATCTGAAGTATCCAAAGCCTTAATGGTACATGAAAATCCTGCGGTTGCATTTGGTGCCCCACACTTAACCTCCCTTTGGAAGTAACGGTGCCACTACCAGCACCTTCAGGCTCATTCCTGCTCCTGCCACAGCAATGGGTGTGCTCTTTTGGCAGTCTGACCCCAGCCAGGCCCTTGTGAAGCGCATCCCAGCCTGGGAGCCTCACACAAATAACGCACCGAATGTAGTAAACACTTCGGCGCACTGCCAAAGTGCCTGCACCCTCTTCAGGAAAGATGATCCCCGAGGCAGCTAAAAAGGCTAGCTTGTCCTTGGGGTTTATCTGGTATTGTTGCAGTGCGGATCACTGCACGCTTGCGCTAGCCTGCAGTCAGCTATTTATGTACAAGATCAAAGGCTGTCAGATATGTGCAGAACAGGTTTGGACTGCCCGCAGGTACCTTGCCTTCGATCTTTTTACCAGTCCTCCAGCTTCCCCTTGATCTTGTTTGATCGGTGAACACAACACATGCAGGATTCAGTTGCATTTTACTTCTCGCACCCACTGGCAAATAAGGCACAGCCAAAAATGCTGTGGGCGTGTTTTGCAAGAGCTCTCACTGCCTTTGCTGACTGCAGTAACAATATACTCACATTGTTCAGTCTCTCATCTCCCTTCCTTTTAGAATATGCAGCAATAAACTCCATGCTGGATCAGATCAACTCCTGCTTGGATCACCTGGAGGAGAAGAATGATTATCTACACGCCTGCTTGAAAGAACTGCTGGAGTCCAACCGCCAGACCCGCCTAGAGTTCCAGCAGCAGAGCGAGCAGCAGAATATGGAAGCTGACATGCAGGGATCGCAGCCTCCTGTCTAGCGTGCTGGCCACAAACTCTCAGTTGGCATTGCTAAGGGGACATTTACTGGTCACCAATTTAACGTAAAACTTGAATAGAAGAGGTACCGCGTGCCCATTACTTGTTCCTCCCCGTGGTTTTGTCCTGCCATTCACCCACATGTTGTTTTTCTTTAGCTGTGTGATAGGTGCAGAAGCACACAGGTGGATGTAGGAGAGTTGGTTTTTTTTGCTCACCAACATGAGCCTGGCACTGACACTTGGTTAAAGCTGGCTGTAGGAAACCTGATGCCATGCAGGTTATTTGCAGGCAGGTCCTCTTCACAAAGAGGAAAAACAATCTCTCCTCTTCTGCACTGTTAAATCCAAGAAAGGAGTGTTATGGCTCTAGCCTCTTCCCTCAAAAAGCACTGTAGGCAGGGGCTGTCCTGATTCCTGGCTTGCCCCTAAGTGTGACTCTGGTGACAGGCTTTGAGAGGGGGGTCCTAGGCCAGCTCCTGCCTTGAAACTACAGCTTCCCCATTATTCACATTGACTGTAGCATAAGAAATATTGGCAGATGCTCCGAGATCACTGGACTCTTCTGTCCCCTTCCAAGACAAGCTACCAGGGTGATGTTTTTGACTATTATAAATGGGAGCTGCCTAACTCCTTAAGCTGCCATTAAGGACTCAGGCTTTAGAGAGAGGCAGAGCAGCCTGGTTAGCCACCACCACAGCATTAGCTATACAGAGCAAAGAGGCAGGGGCCTGCTGGCTGTGAGCAGAGTCCTCCCTGTACATTTTAACAAGAGTACGCATGAGCATTCTGGTCTGAAACTTTGTCGTCTTGTCAGGATGGCCTAGGGCCAGTGCTGTGAAGCAAGTCCTACTGCTGTAGAGTTAAGGGAGGTTTTTGGAAAGTTAAAGAAGTTACTTATAAGAAATCTGTTTTATTAAAATCGGTTTGGTCCTGAGAGTCTCCACTGTGAGAACAGACTGCATTAGGCCTGAGGACCAAGATGCACATTCTTGCCTAGCTTAGGACACAGTGCTTGTCCAAGAGTGTGCATCTTTGAAAAGAAACTGTTCTGAGGAGCAGAACTGGACACACAGTCTCCCAAGAGATAAACATTTCCTCTGCGTGGAAAGGAAACAAGAGGAACTACAAAGAATTCAATAAGTCTGCATCTATCTACTTCATTAACTTTGTCCCCTGTGGAAACCACATTACCATCTTCTTTCAAGTTCAACAATCCAAGCCTCAGTCTTTCCATGTAATTGTTGTATCCCAACTGTACAAGTAATAACCAACACCATCCTATATTAGACACGCTAAAGCCAGGCTTATTTTATTCTTAAAATAAAAACAGCAGTAAAGTTGAAGGTTTTTGCTCTATTAAAAGACTCCGAAAATAAACATTTTCAGCAAATATCATATGTAAAGGGCTCTCCCTTTAAGGCCACTCTATCTGGGTTTGCGCCTAGTAGAGCGTCTGCACCCACCAGAGGTAAGACTGGCTGTCTCACCTTTGGCTAGGGAGGAAGGCTCCGCCGCTGCCTCCTGGCCAGTGTTTGCTGCCTCATTCTGTCCTAAACCCCCTCCATTCCCTGGATCCTGGCAGTCGTCTGTGCCTTCCCTTTGCCTGGCTTCATTGGCTTCCTCTTCCGTAGACACACCGTGTCCCAACAACTCCCCTACAGTGCGGCTCTCCTCAGGGAGTGGGCAATCGGCACTAGTGGTAGTGGACTTGCTCTCTTCCTGTAGATTTTCTTCTTCTACAACCATGATTCCACATGCATCGTCAGTCACGCTGGCTAGGCTTTTGTCCTCTGCTACAGAGGTGGCCAGCTCACCCTTACCCTCCGGAGACCTCGAAGCTTGTTCTTGCAGGCCTGACAGCTCTGTACCCTCCTTGGCTATCCCACGATCATCATTCATCTTCTTGCCGGTATCTGCTGTTGTAGCAGGAGGCTGTTTCAGATCATCCAGCAATTGAGAGCTGGAGCCCTGGGAATGCAAAGGAGCCTCGGGGTAGGCAGCTGTGGCACGATGCCTTGCTGCCTTGTATCTCTGCAAATACAAACAAAACCAACATGAGAGATAAGCCCAGCTCAGCTACTGTCACTGCAGCAAGTAGCGGGTGGTCCAGGAAAACCTGTGCAAAAACCGTGGTGAGTGGCAGCTAGAATCTGCAGGGGCACGACTTGTCTCAGCAGCTCTCCTGGCCTGGCTGCTGAGGCTTTCAAGCAGAGAAGGGTCAGCTCCTGTGAGGAAAAGTGGCGATATTAAAAATTGAAGTCCCTCTCGCATTACTTAATGCTGAGCGACTGCATGGCAGACCTGTAGCTCCCAAGACAAAAAATCATGTTTTGGCAACTGTTAATCTCAGTCAGACTCAGGACTTTGTAGATGTAACAGTGCAAGTGACAGCTCTTGCTTCAGCTACTGCCAGGACAACTCTGGACATGTACTGTGGGTACATGAGGCTATGCACTGCCCTCAGCTACAGGGATGTGATTTAATGTTTATCAGCTAAAGGAAGACTTCAGTTGAAAGCTTAAGATTTTTCACTCTGCTGATACAATCTGTGCAGCCAATGAAACCTGACAGGAACACCAAGATATCAAGAATATCTTCTTGTTACAAGGTACTGAGGTTGTCTACAGAATAAAGATAAGCATATCATCAATAAAATTACTCATTTGCACTAGCTATCATGATGAACCAGTAGAGGTCTGTAAAGAGACTAAAATGGCTACTAGCCATTTTCAAGACTGGATTTCAGAAAAGCAGCAGCTCTGTATAGCCATCTAACATGCAGTAGGAATCTGGTCTTCAAGACCCATACAGAGCATGAACTAAAGGAATAAACCAAAGCTCCCTCTTTTCCACAACAGTTCCCTCCACAATCAACTCACTTTCAGCTTTCTGCTAAAGGGTCCCTTGAACTGGCACTAGCATCAGACCCGACAATTTAAGGAAACTATTTTGAGCACGCTAGCTTTTGCCACTGCCTTAAGCAGCACTACTGTGGCCTGCAATGTGGAATTACAGCACATCAAACAGGCAGCTTTACATTACAATTCAGTTTATCATTGCAGGCTTGCTCTTTCCCTGTCCTCAAATAATGGGATATGTGCAATGTCGTAACACATTGGAACTAGATCAGTCAAGTCATAATGTTGTACTCCAACTAAACCAGGTGCAAGCATGCCAGTTTGTTTTCAGAGTAATGCTGTGAACTGCCTCACCAGCAGACGATTCTCTTTGAAAGTCTCTGCTGAGCTACTCTGATGAGAGTACCCCAGAAAATGGCAATGATTTAACTCAGACTGTGACAACCCCAAGGCATCCAGGCAGCCAAGAATAGCAGTTATCTGCCTGCAGATATTTAAGGTTGGACTCTTGTAATAAATAATCCCTTCAGGTCACTCTGGCATCCATTTGAAGAGCGTCTGATTTCAGCTCTAAGTAGGACAAAAGGGAGGCATACGCATTGCTGCTGCAGTTTCACTCTAAGCTGATCTAAAATAAGCCAGGAAAACTGCAAGGCCGATTCCTTCATTCCTGAAATGACTAGCTGCAGGAGTGGGAGAGGATGAGCAACCATGAAGGAACAGCTGTGGTCTCCTGCTACTTGCCACTCCAAATCCACTGCTCTAAGTGCTGGCTTCTGCAGCACCCCACCCCTTTCTGGAGGCAGTGACGGTTGACTAGGAGTAGTTAACCTGTCCAAAGACTAGCAGAAAAACACTAATATATATTTTTTTTAAAAACCACTAACAAAAGCTGGATACATCTTGGTAGGGAAGCACAACAGCTTTTGCTGGAGCAGGTTTTGGGTGCAGGCAGAAGACAAAGTCAGTATGGGAGCCTCCCTCCTTGCCAGGGTCAGGGAATACCACTCTCTGGCACAGGCAGGGCCCAGGGAGTGGTCATGGGAGAGGGCAGAGAGCGTGCAAGCCCTGCGTACCCACCACAAGCTACTAATCCAGGCCCCTCACCCCCTGGCAAGTCAACAAGGACAGAACAATGGAGGCAGATTCCAGGCCAGCCCAGTAGGAAAAGCTTCTAGATACGAAAGCAGCAAGGGGTAATACAGCTTCTTGAGGTGGAGGCAGTAAAGCAAAGGAACAGCATCAACTGGCAGAGCTTTGTGCTAAGGAGTTTCTAGGAAAGGGTAGCAGACAGACAGACAGACTGAATTCCTGTTGCAGGCTGACCCTGGGGACCAAACGGACTCTCACCAGCTTGTAGCTTCCATCACGTAGTCTGTAACATTAAATTTCCAGATTTCTAAGGCGAATACCTGATTTTACCAGGCCCCTTCATGGATGAATCACACTCACAATTTTGGCTAAGAGCTGTTCCTGCAGTATCGCATGAAAAGGTGGGTATGTACCAGCTTTCTTTAAAAGGAACAGCCTCCTTCTCTTGTTCTTTCCCCACCTTGACCCACCTGTAATCTAACAGAGAAGATGCCTAGGCTGAACGACAGACTCCACAGGTTCAGCAAACAGAGCAGACACTCTGAGGAAGATTTCCAGCCAGAAATGGGCAACAAGATGACAGCAGCAGTAGCTGGGAAGCAGGACTGGACTGGTTTTAGATCTACAGGGGTGATGGGAGACAAACACAGAGCACACCAGGAGAAAGCTATGGCACAATGGACACCAAGGATGATGGAAACGAACTGAAGACAAGACAGCTAACGTGGTAGATTCGCTAAGGAGACACGCACGGGGGTAACAAATGCCAGGCCATGCAATCGCCAAAGGGTCTAACCTGAAAGTTCTCAAAATGCATCAGGGACTTGCAGTGTGCGAGCCGGGCAGCAGAGTCGCTATGGTAGAATTTGTGACACAGCCTGCAGAGGTAACCTGCGACGGGGACCAGAAAATCCAGGCCTGCGAAACGGGAGGGGAAGGGAAATCACAGATCACGTTGAATGGAACTCAAATAATGAAAGCATGTTAAAAGGGAAGGGGAGGGAGAAAAAGAAAAGTGGAAAGCTTTGCTTCTGTTAATCAGGGATTTGCAAGATGACTTGCTGAATATCTCATCTTACCATGGAATGGCTGTGTGGTTGATATTCAGAGAGAAATCTGGCTGCCAGAGCAAAGAAACTACACAGAGCATTAAGGGGGGGGGAAAAGGAAAAAAGAATACAATGGAAAACTACAGAGAACATATGATCTAATGTAATGGGATCAAACCAAGCAGAAGACAGCAGGCGCGCAAGAGGAACACGCAGAGAACATTCACAGCATGAGTCATTATTCCATCTGCCACACGATAGTGGAAGGTTACAGCGATATGGAAGATTGGTGTAAACAGAGCTCTCCTTGGGCACAAAACAGCCTCTGCAGAGCTGCCCTCCTCTCAATATGAGTGGCCGTTAGAGGTTTGAAGTCAGAATCACTTACAGGGTGGGGACCAGAGACAGCCATCTGGAGGCAACACTGCCCACCAGTCCAGCCACATGTCTGAATAACCGCTAGGTAGAGCGTGGGGGTTCTGAAGCGGAGGAAACATGCACGGTTTGGGCTCTGGCAGAGAGCTCGATACTGTCAGTACTGCTCAGTATCTCTATACAAGCTGCATTTCTGTTGGAAAGCATTCTAATCAAGATGCTTTCAGGTTCCATCTTTCCAGAGCATCCCTCGTTTGCTACCTACTTTCTTCAGTACTCCTGCCCTACTTGTTTCATTTCCTACCTTAGTAAGGTATCTGGCTCTCATTCTTTCTTCAAAGCAAAAGGCAGCTGACAAACATCAATCACATCCTTATGTTTTATCACACAGTAACAAAGCAACATTTGGCTCTTTCTCCAGGCAGCAGTGACCTGCACCAGTCTGATGCAGATGCTGAGCACGACAGCCCAAGAACTCATTACAGCAGTAGATAGAGACCATCCTCTCTTACAGATACAGCACGTGGCCAGAGAAGGCTCTGTGGGCCTTTGTGCTTAACTCTGCTTGCTTACCATAGGCTGTGTCTGGACAATACTTCTCGCTTCCTTCGTAATCCTCCAAAGACACTTCCTTCAGCCCAGTCTGGAAACCAAAAGAACATTAGTGCCTACTGTATCTATGCCAATTCTCTTCCTGGGCTCTTACACTTTTCTGGTAAGCTTGGGAGCAAAACAGAGATTCACATACCAGAGACGGAGTTGCACAGCACCTGGTTAGGGGCAGATACAAACCCCAGTGTCAGGAGGTCACTTCATTACAAGGGTTAAAAATGCCCCTTGCACTCCAAGCCTGAAGTAGCTTAGCCATGTACCTCCTTCTTGGTAACCACTCTCTACTGGGAAAATGGTATTTATCAAGATAAACCTCCACATATATGTTTGCTATGAGACCAAGCTACCGCTGGGCTATTCAAAGAGACTATGTCAATGTCTTTGTCAGAAATTCTTTCCCTTGGAAAAACGTTGCTTATGCTCCTCAACGAGTTAATGTTTGAAGGCACCAGTAGGAGCAATACAGCACAGCAGAAACATCCTCCTGCATCCCACTCATAGTGCTGGATTCTTTTCTGCATCGTCCTGTGCTCTGGAAGAACCCCAGAGCCCTCACCCTCCTGCTGCAGGGTGCAAGGTTGACTGGACTCTTGAAACCCTGAGCTCAATCAGTCAAGACCAACTAAGTCGCAGGAGCCCACAGCAGATTCTCAGATAGGTCATTCCTCCTCCTTTTGCATGGCATACCTGCTTGGCAGCAGAATCCTCATTCTCTATCAGCACTACATCAAGGTCTTCCTCCTCACCAGCTCCTCCCTCCTCCTCCTCCTCCTCCTCATCATCATCTTCAAAACAGCCAACAGCATCCACTGTGATCAACTCCTCCGAATCTTCTGGGCTGCCCAACTCCTTCTCTCCTAGCCTCACCTGTCAGGTACATAAAACAAACATCAGATCAACTTTGCACTCTCTGTTTAATCAAGGAAGACCCCAGACTCTGAACTGACTGCATTTGATGAGTAGAAGGAACTGCAAGAGAGGCACAAAGCTATCTCGCTGCTAGACACATCTAACTCCTTGTCCCTTTTTCAATTTCTTTAAGCTGTTAACAATTGAAGTCCAGCAAAAGATGAAAATTAAAACAGGGTTGGAAGAACTGCATGTCTGTCTTTCATCCCTGCAATAGTCAGGGAAGCAGAAGTTAATCTGCTCCACAGCATAGCTGCCTCCCGTCCTGTGCAGCTCTCCGCTCAGGCAATATTACCTCTTTGGCTTTCTGTTTGTGCTCAGGGGACTTCATGTGCTCCACAAACTTGCGAGGGGTCTTGAAGTGGCGGCTGCAGACAGTGCAGAAAGGACGAAGTGAGCGTTTGGCCAGCTAAGGAAAGAGGGACAATTCAGTAAGTCACAAGAGGCACCACTTTGGAGGAATGCAGATAAATCTTGAGTCAAACAGTGTCACAGCCCTGCATCTAAAACAGGGAGACCACAAAGAAAGTCATCTTTTCAGCAGAAAGGATTCCCTAGCTCTTATCTGCCGAAAAGGTGGGAAACATGCAGAGCAAAACAAATGTGGCTTATAAAAGGTGTTCTGGCACTTCTCCCCTAGGAGAAGTAAGTATGATGGCCCCCCTAAATTTTAATTTGAAAATGTACAGGTTGCCCACCAATCCCTCCACTCAATTGATTAGGTGAGTATGATAGCCCATATTTATTGAGAAAAGTCAAGAATTATAAACTAGAAGTGCTTCAGACCATACCAACACAGCATGACAACTGGAAGTTCTAACAGTGCCAGTGTTCAGAGGCAGTAGGTAGCATGGCAGTGCCCTTGAACAGTGAGGATGTTACTGGCAGAACTTTCTGTGCATCTCTCCACTCCAGTCACTTTTCCTTTGCTGCTTGGGGAGCAGGAGATGCTAAGCACTTCCACTCAATCCCGACAAAAGGTCAGTGCAAAGATGAAGTCCACGCTATGGTTGTTACCTTGTGTTCTTGGGTCCTGCGATGTTTGATTAGATCCCCTGTGAAGTGTATCTGACAAGTGTTACACCATCGCTGCTGGGTCTCTCTGAAGTGACAACGGATATATCTGTAAGTCACACCTTTTTACATTCTCCATGGAATACTGCAGCTTGCAATCTGTTCTCGGCATTGTTTTCCCCAGCATTCCTATCTTTACAGTCTCAGATTTATGTTCTCCCCTTCCCAGCTATTTACATAGGTTGCTTTAGCTCATGCTGACAGAAAAGCACCAGTTAAAACAAGTCTCTGACCTGATCTACTGTATTAAAAACTACACAGCAAGCCAAAGTCAACACTGATATCCTTCAGCGGGAAGAAAGTTGCCTGAAGGAGATTAAGGCCCCTGAAACCAGAGGGATATTGTACCTTACCTAGAACACAGGGGCACCCTGGTGCAGTGAGAAATTTTAGAACCCATGTAGGGCCACATTCAGATTGTGTTTTCTGGCTCAGACCAACACTTACCCATCTTTCTCTGCCAGCACCTTCTGCTCCTTCACCATGGGCAGTAGTGAAACAAAACAAACATTGCTCATGTGCTGAATCTCCCCAAGTCGCTGCTGGTGCTGAATTCCAGCCATGTGGGACTGGAAATTCTGAGAGAGAGGTTAGGAGAAAAATCCTTTTAAATGTATTCAAAATACAGAAAATAATAGGTATGAGCTATGCTTTCCATTCTCTTGACTGCTGTTTAACAAAGAAATGGTATAAAAGCTTAAGAGCATGGCTGCCTGTGGATCCACCCACATTCACTCTCTAGCAGGTTGCTTGCCAGCTCCTCAGGAGAGATTTATTTTATCTGCATGCTTATCATAATTTTTTACGTTCCTTGTTCCCAAAGCATGAGCCCTTGCTAACAAGCCTCTTGCTGCATCTCCCCATGGCAGTTGGCCATCTAATTCACTTCTCTTGACCACCCATATCCCAGTCAGACCTGTGGATTTTTACCTGCTGACTGCAGCAGTTGGTCTTGCAGATGTAACAGTAGAATTTAAGGACTGATTCAGGGCTGGGATCAGCTGTGCCCACCTCACAGGTCCAGTGCCCTGGTTTCAGAGCTGTTGTACTGATAGCTCTGCTCTCACTGCTCTGCTGGATAGTCACTTTCAGTGAACCTCCAGAGCTCAACACCTGCCAAAAGAGGGAGTCAAGATGAAGTTCAATCTCTCAGTAGAAGACATTAAAAATTACACCTGGTTTTTGTATGCGACCTAAGCTCTCTACCCCTTAAGAAAACACATTTAAGCTTGAATCCACAGGAGGCTGATCAGAAAGAATCTCATCCACGCTCCTTCTCCCAATGCTGCTAAATCAGCAATCCCTGTGTCATAGTACCAGGCCTATTAGTACACATTGTTGTTTCTACAGCCTCTGTAGATGTTGTATGATCCAGTCTCTGGAGACTGGAGCAACAAACAATGAGTTGGTAAGGGACACAATCAGCTCACGTTTCTCCACTGCAGAAGTAAAAGTAAGTGAACACGACACAGGACAGGGTAAGGAACTCAAACAAGGGCAGGATGATACATTCGATTACACCAACAAATTTCTCCAGTTATGGAAGACTATTAAGGCTGATTCCCACCATGGGTTAAATCTTTGCCTGCTTACAGATTTACAGAGCTTAAGATCCTGGTTTAACATCTAGCATGTGGGCAAGGTATTTCATGCAAAAGACACTCAGGTTGCTGGCTTCACCTGTGTCTCATTTTTCCAAGCTGCCTTTCAAAAACACAGACTCCCACTATCTACTCATACCCACTGCGATGGCAAGTGCCACAGCAGCTGCACCTTTACTACCATCACCTGAATTTTTTTACACTGCTCTTCAGCAACATAAAGGATGTATTTAGCTCAATACATATGTTTTTCAGTGGTTCTTTCATTTCAACTTTCTGTCTTTCCAGATGAATACTGAAATCTTAACGAACCCCAGCATCCACAAACAGCCAGCAGTAGGTAAGGTACAGGCTAGCAGAGGTACAAAAGCAGCAAGTCAGAGCAGACTGCGCACTAACTGCAGATATATTATGCCTTATTGCCAGGGACAACAGCTTACAGCAGGAGACAGAGCTCCAGACGTGGGTGCCATCTGGTTCCCAGTGGCAACAGGCTTCTCTGGGATGGAAGGGGAGGTTGTATGTTCTGCACCACCCCTGCATGGAGTGGTGTCTACTCACCTCAGGAGCCTTTGGTTCCTCAGAGAATTTCCTCTCTTTAGAGAGATCTTCAGTTGTGTACTCCTTTGCATTTGTACCTAGAAAGACAGAGTCCCTTTAGCAGCCTTAAATCAAAATAGCAATGGCAGAAAAAAACAAAGCAGCAGGTGAGTGAAGTCAGGGAGCTTTCCCCACAGTGCTGGCCATAAGCCTTGTTCACAAACCTTTCTCCAAAGAAAGGGAAGAGGGAAACTTCCCATCATTTGCATTTGGTAGGCAACAGGTTTTAGGGGACTATGTTTGTATTTGGTCCCTAGATTTTCTCCTCCCTTCCCCATACTATATGACTGGAGGAAGGGTATTTCTGACGAGACCCACCGGATCTACAGATGCACCTCCAGCCATAAGTGCCCTAAAAGTGCAAATCACAGTGCTCAACAACTCACCGTCAGCTTGGACATGGATGCTTGACTCTCCTGCTTCCTTGCTGCCTGTGGCATCCTCTAATGCAGACTCCTCAGTCACACTTCAAGGGTATTAAGAAAATAACCTTATTTGCCATGTTACAAAGAGATTCAGAAGACACACCAAGGCACAGGCTAGGGTCTAAGCTACTACACTCTCCACTGACCCCCCAAATCAATAAGCTACTGGAAGTGGTATTTCAGGCAAGGATTCAGCAGAAATAAATAAAACCAATGAAGAGTAAGCATTCTAGAACAGATTCGGAAAAAGCAGCCAAATAATCTGGACAAGAAGGTTACAACTGACTTTTTGGATCACTGCCCTCTCCTGCAAAAGGCCTGCAGGGAAATAAGTTCATACAGTAAATATTCTTAACAAGAGCTCTGAGAGCTCACTCCTGTCTTCACTGGTGACCTGCAGGGAAACTGCAATACCCAGACAGTACTCCAGGCTGCTCTGTGCAAGAGGGAAGAGAGAACTGTCAGAACTGAGCAGGTTCTCAATGGTGTGTTACAGGGATTTAATCATAACTGCCTGCTCTATTTGTATCAGTCTTGTTTCATTCCAGAGTCCCTACAGTTCTGCTTGTGGGAGAAGTGGAGCTACACAAGACGCAAATCAAAAGGACTTTGCTTTGTTTTATTTGGTACTGCTGATCTGCTAAGGAGAAAGAAGACCCTGAGGGGACTGCTGAGAATGAACAGTTGACTTCCAGAGGGCACAAAGTACTTCACAATGTCTTTCTTCATCCCTCATTTTTCTATCAGGGCTAACACTTTTCACCATGGCTCAAATGTCTTCTCTCAGGTCAGCTCAATATCTCACCCTGGTGTTCTTCTGCCAACAGGGAGCAGCACATTGTGCACAAGCAAGAACACAGACTGTGCAGGTACTGCATCCAGTGATCCAAACACACGCACCGCATAATTTATCAGATTGATATGTGATAATGTAACTGGGTTACACAGCTAAAAATATGCAGCAGGGTTCGGGCAGTGCAAACATGAAGAAAACAAGAGTGGCTGGCATTAACATTATTTGTCAAGTGCTGCCAGCAGGCTCAACACTATACCACACACAGATGGTGACAGCACTCCAGGGCAAGGGTTTGCAGTCTAAACTGCAAATCTAAGGAGCAATCTAAGGGAGCAAAAGCCATCATGAGCGTGATCTAAGGAGGAAATGGTACTATATGGATACTTGTCAGGCCATGCTAGAAGTGGGTGTTCAAGGAGGATTTGAAGATGATGAGTGCTTTCTGCACTGGAATGAGGATGTTGTTCCAGGCATACAGATGGTACAGAGGAGAAAAGGCAGAAGTGGGAAAAACCTGAAATGAAGAAGGAGGCTGGTATTCCTGGCCAAAGGGAAATGGAACAATGAAGCACAAAACAAAAGTTTGTGACATGGATGGGGGGATTGCCCTTCTCATCTGTGAAGGGCAATATGAGAACAGTAAACTATTTTTTTCAGAGATCCATATCTGTTCACTGGAAATAAACAGAAACACTTCAAACAAAAAAAAAAAGCTAAGGAATTATCTATTCTAAGTAAACAACAGCCATAATATATGCATCAAATCTGGCAGTCCCCAACTACTGCTTAGGAAAGGATTTTCCTAATAGCAGGCTTGCTGCAGTGAGAGCTGTCATTCCTCAGACTTGATTCTTTTTTTCAGTGTAGGTAACAGGACTTTGATTAATACCCTACTAACTATTAATGTAATTAAAATTAAATTAGCTTTGGCAAACAGATTAACAAAGCATACGCTCAAATGCATTTGACTTAGCTTTAATTGAATTTATTCACTTTCTGGCTAATCAGAGTCCATAATTCACGATGGTCCCCTATCACATAGTATTTATCACTCTTTAATGTTTTACATGATCAAGGTAATATCTGAACATCAAAGTAATCCTGGAATATTCTCCCTAAAGCTAGCCATTAGTCTCTAATCTACAGATAGGAAACAGAAAGGTGAAGAAACTTGTCCAAAACCACACGGTGAATTGTTAGCAGGGAAGATAAGAGGACCCAGAAGTCCTGACTCATAGTCATTAACATATGTTAGAGAATTCTCAAATCAATGCCTCCAGAAATCTGTATTCACTCCCTCCTCTTCTCCCTCTGCACCAGCTAACAGCGAGAGTTCTGGGAGAGGTACGGCACCGTGCAGATGACACCAGGAGCTCCATGACACGCCTTCCCACTAGATGGCAATACAGCCTTGTCTGGTCCTTCCTGCACCCAGGGAGCACCAAGACCGGCCTGCCATGGCCAGCATGCCAGCGCGCTGCGCATCCCTTGCAGTTAATAGGATTGCCTTTGTCTATTTTTACCCAACAGACAGGGGTACTGGCAAGACAATCTTTGCAGAAGGGATACAGAACCCAACACTCATGGTTACAGGCTTGGATACTAGGGAGTACTGAGTCCCTTTCCTTTCTCATTCCTCAAAATAAACTACCCTCTCCTATGCCTACTGTAACCTAACATATTCCAAGGCTTTTCCCCTCTGCTGATACACGGCTGCTCATTTCCTTTTTTGACATTTAGGGAAGAAAATTAGAGAAATGTATCAGAATAGAAAAGAACCTCTCAGCTTCTTACAAGAATCCTGGCAGGAGAACGCATGAGTAAACTCCACTTTGTTGTGTGTTTGCATGAGCTGCCTATCTTATTTTTCATTCCCATAGTTGGATCACCCATAGCAGAGACCCTACAACACCCTGGATCTCAGCAAGCATCATGACATTTTCTGAATTGTCCACAAGC
Source organism: Gorsachius magnificus (assembly GCA_034008185.1). Lineage (NCBI taxonomy): Eukaryota > Metazoa > Chordata > Aves > Pelecaniformes > Ardeidae > Gorsachius > Gorsachius magnificus. The sequence continues at coordinate 6,945,392 of CM067094.1, forward strand.
ATCTGAAATACCTCCTACATGCTAGACATCAGGCCAGTACAGTACAGCCCTAATTATTAGAAAATAAAATTAGACAATAATTCTAAACCCAGTAACTATTTCAATACCCCATTCAATAAATACCTCTTCAGTCTTTTTGCTGCAGGCTCCATGTTCAGCACAGATTCTGTTGGAGTTCTTGGCTCTGCAGGAGCACAGAAGGAGATCTCCTTAGGAAAGCAGACCATGCCACCTTGAGCATGTTCCCTGACTGAATGGCCAATGCCAATAAAACTGTTAGAGCAAATAATACTATACACTTGCTTATTCTGAATTTGAGAATTGTAGTGACAAGGTTAGATAAGGACAAAAGATTTGAGTTTTATTGCAGATGTCACTGTATGAGGTGTCATCCAGAAAGAAATCTATGTTTATGTCTACTAAGTGGGTCTTAGTCCTATACCTACGTGACAAGAGCCCAGATCATAGGAACATTAATATAAGCCAAGGTGGCATATCTACCCAACAGCAACCATTTAATCAGGTAATTTTCCCCATTGCATATACACTGGTCAGAACCTCATCATATGCCTGCATTTTTAAATTAGGCACTCTTCAGTCAGAAATAACATTCCCACACCTGTACTGTATCTGACACTGTAAGAGATTCAGTGCCAGCAGTTTCTGTTCTGACAACTGCAGTACAAGTACTCTTTCAACTCATCTTTTCCTTAGCATGCTGATTACAACTGGTTCTGCTTCATGTGTTTGACTCTGAGATGTTGAGTTCAGCATGGGTAAGGCAACGTGGAAGCTTTAATTTTAAACTAGTTTTATTTTTCCCCCCATCTTAAATGGGGCTCACTGTCAAAGTGTCTTCTGACAGGCTTCCATGGAAGAGATATGGAGCTAGCTTATAATAACCAAAAATATCCAGGAAAAAAGGATGCATGAAGCACATAGCAGAGGGCTGTCACAGGCAGTTTAAGTATTTACCATTAGAGAGGAACATAGCTGGTTAAGACTAAAGCCACCTCCAAGTCTTTGCTGGAGGAATAGCAAAGCGAAGTTTATCATGTCTAGAAGCATTTGGTTTCACTACAGGCTCCCCCTCACCTGTGGATGGCAAGGAGTTGTTCTGCTCTGACCCTGCTTGCACTCCTTCTGGGATTTCCATTTTCTCATCACCTTGTGTCTGAGATGAAGAACCAGGATCTAGTTCCCGCTTCCTGTCAGGAACCCTCTGGAAGTCCTGCAATGGGCAGAGAGTCACTGCCAGCTCTCGGTCCTTCCTTAAACCCAACACACTGCCCAATGCACCAGACCTTTACTGTGGGGCAGGAACAGGAATTCCAGCACACGGTAATGGAAAGGAATAGATAGTTTACAATGGACTGTCTTGCTTCAAGCAAGTTTAAATGGTTAAACAGAGCAATGCACTTTAATTCCACAGGAAGACCATGACATTTCTCCAGTGCCTGAAGTAGCAGCTCTAGGAGACCCTGCTGCTTGCAGAGAGCAGATCACTTTAGCAGGACTCTGGCAAGAGATGCACAGGCAGGGGAAAAGAAGAGTCCCAAATAACCTTCCTTCCTTTCGACTCTAGAGAAAGGACAGTCTGAGAGTGAAGTCTACCTTATCCAGCACATATTTTTGACAGAATGGGACCAAATATGCCAAAGCTAATCCAAAAGGAGGGAAGTATTGGTCAATTAATCCAAGAACCATTTCCAGGATACAAAAAGAGGTCTTAATGGTGGAAAGTGAGAAAAGTTTTTACAAAAAAATCTGTAATTTTACAAAGTCCACAAGAAAAAAAAATGATTCTCATCTTAAAAAAAAAAGGGAAAACAGCCCAAAGAGGCAGTGTGATATGTCCATGGTAGGAGCGAGTTGTCTGGGAACAACAAACTGCTTTGGAAGGCTAATGGGGCAGAGCTCTGGCCTCTGTGAAGAGCAAAGCACTCAGCCAGGATTTCTTCTATGGTAATTACTTTGAAGCTGGTACTTCTAAAGGCTCTTTTTATATCTTAGGTTTAAACAGTTCTGCTACAAGGAATTATGTCTCTTGGGCAAGAAGTGACAAGAAACCTTTGCATCATAAATGTAAATATGGCCACAAGAACCTTAGGGATGGGACTTATTTCTGCATTTCTGTGTCAGCAGCACGGTGCAAAACGTAGTTTTCATTGTAAGGCTCTCTCCTTTCTCTGTTGTTCTCCACCAGTCAACTGCTGCAAGTACAAACCGAGCACAAAGCTCCCAAACAGCTGGAAACTACAAGCCCACCTTGCGAAAGGTCCGGTTCTGCCGCTGGAAAGGAAGGCTGGGGAAACCCAGCCGAGTCGGCTTTAATGAGACCCCAACAGGTGGTGGCCCCAGGAGGGAATGTCTAGTAGCCTGAGGGAAAAACTGCTGCAGTGCTGGCGCTGTCATGTTAAATCCACGCAGGTTTCCTATAAATGCAAACACACAGCATATCATCACGCTGCAGCATGCAAAGGAGAGAGAAAATCTGCCACCTGTACAAGCAGCAGGGAGAGGGTAAGGGCTCCTCCACGCAAGACCCCATAATTTAATGGGCACTGTATGAGTGCTCTATGCTCTACCCTCTTCAGCCCCCCCAGAACAATTTGATGTGATAGCAACTATTACTATGTATCAGACTATTTAATTACGATTGTCACTGCAGGCTAAGATCATTAGAGCAATTATTTGATCTGAGCACACTAGCGCTTGTGTTTGCAACAAAACAAGGTCTTGTTTTACAAAAATTCTCTATAAAAAAGGAAAATTCATCCCACATTTGTGCAGCTGGCAGCTCACACCATTGTATGGATGCTGTTTAACACAGGCCAGCAACAGCATTTCATTTAAAACAACACTAGACTTTTCAAACAAGAGATTCCACAGTCTTCTCTGCCACCTGGTTATCATGCAACCTCAACATGTCAACCTAAACTCTGACACTTGAGACTCTGCCATTTCCAATTATAATGCTCTGCTTTCTGAACAGTTCTTTTCAGCATCCACAGGCTATTAACTAAGTCTCAACAATTTCTTATGAAGGCAGTCTTTGCTATCGACATTTCAGGGGTGAGGAAATGCAAACACCCAGATGCCTCAGCTACACCCTCAGAAGCTGTCCACCATTCTGGGAACCTGGATTTACATGCACTTCAATTAGTACATGCTCTGGCTCTTTAGAAGCTGTCAAAACAGGGCAAAGAAGTTTGGAGACAGGCACCCAAAATCTGAAAAAACAAGCTGCACAGCTTAAAGCCTGCAACACAATAGGAAGTAGTCCTCCATGTTTGTCTTCAAAAGTAATCTAATCTCTTATTACTTACAAGAAATGATCTCTTACTGTAAAAAGACATAGCTGTATTAAAAAAATAAATCTATAAAGTAAGACATCATCTCCTGCTCTTGGTTTAGTAACTTTAAAGAACTGAATCTCTATTTCAACTTGAAGTATTTATTTTTTCCTATTCCCGCTGCTGAAGCCACATACAGTCAATTAATTATTTATGCTGATGTTTCCCAGGTACAGAAATACCACAGCATCAGATATTCTTGCATGTAACCCAAACCCAAACGACCAAAAAAATTCAGATCCCTAAGAAGGGACACAATGAACATTCCAACCACACTACATGTTACCTGTGGCTAGCTGATGTAGATCATTGAAAGAAGTCACAACTCAACTCAACGTGTAGAGGTGAAGAGGAACAATGCTAACTCAAAGCACACGTAGAGTATTCATTAACTATACCTTGTCCTGCTCTTGTATCTAATTTGCCTCAGGTCCTTGGCATACTATTTAAATACAACTTCTCAATACGAGATTTTGCTTTAGGGATAAGGTCAGCCCATGCTGACATCAAACATATCTGAAAGAAGTATGGCCGACTAGAGTGGAGTCGGACTTTTTTCCTGACTCAAATATATACACCAATCTTCAGAGTGTGAGTTGTCCTTTTTCACTGCCAGTTTCCTACAACCTGAGAGATCTGTAGAGAGCCACTGGAGTCACTAGAGAGCCCTCTCTTTAAATGGGCAAGAGAGAACAAAAGGAGAGTTAACGACATGCAGCATAAATCTATTGTCTTCACATCTGGGCATGATTCACAGGCAAGATAAAAATTGCAGGCATTAATCTAAACTAGGCACTTTAAAACTATCCCAGGTACTGATTTTCTGTGTTGAAAAGAGCTGTCAGGTTAAGACATGAGCAAAAATAAAAACCTAGCTTTATTCCTAATATCTTTACATTAGCAATGCTATTATTAAGGCAGCTTCATCAACTTGTTTTGAAAACATCGTATCTGGCAAAAAAATCACTTGTGGAAACACAGTGATGGAAGAACAGTGATATTATCTACCACACAAATGACAGTCATTTCAAAGAATTGAAATTTCACAAGACAATTGAAACCCAAACCATTTTCCACCACAGTATACATCATTTCTTTGTACTGCACTAAGTTTGGACAAAGACAAGTGCCTACTGCAAACATGGTGTTGCACTTTAACCTGGCAGGCAGCTGAACACCACACAGCCATTTGCTCACTCCCCCCACTCCCCAGTGGGATGGGGAGAGAATCATAAAAAACAGGAAAACCAGATTGAGATAAAGACAGTTTAATAAAGCAGCAAAGGAAAATGATGATGATAACACACAAAACAAGTGATGCACAATGCAATTGCCCAACACCCGCCGACCAATTCCCAGCCTGTCCCTAAGCAGCAATCACTGCTCCTGTGCCAACTCCCCCCATTTCTATACTGAGCATGACGTCATATGCTCTGGAATAGCCCTTGGGCCAGTTGGGGTCAGCTGTCCTGGCTGTGCCCCCTCCCAGCTCCTTGTGCCCCTGGCAGAGCATGGGAAGCTGAAAAGTCCTTGACTGGTGTAAGCACTGCTCAGCAACAACTAAACCATCCGGGTGTTATCAACATTATTCTCATACTAAATCCAAACCATAGCACTATGCCAGCTACTAGGAAGAAAATTAACTATCCCAGCTGAAACCAGGACACAAGGTTAGCATATATGTAACAATGAAATACATTGGTTTAACTTTCCAACCGAGACAAATAATAAAAATATAAGTATTTTATCTAAATATATTGACGGAAGAATACTCTCTCTACCAAGTCTAAGAGGGAAGGCACGTATTTAATATCTAACCTGATACCTTCTAGTGCTGGTTGTGAACAGTTGGGCACATGGGATTTTCAACTGTGGTGTGGACTATGGACAAATTTGAAGAGGGGGAAAAAAAAAAAAAGACAACGAGAACTGCCAAATACAAGGACTGCAATGGTTCAGCAAGAAATAGCCATACTGGTTTCACTCCACGAAGGATGATTAAATAACTCCAATAAGTAAGCGTCTCCCATAACGACAGTACCTTGCATCTGCTGCATGAGTAAGGCCCGCTGAAGCATAGGATTGGCATTGAGCAGCGATGGTTGATTTGTTGCCCGTAAGCTCAGCATCTGTTGCTGTTGCGGTGGTGGCAAACCCCTGGAAAAGAAGGCATTAATCATAAGAATCCAATAAAAACTGTACCCTTCAATTCCAGGCACCTAACAAGTATAAAATGGAGGAGCAAAAAACAGCTGAAATGCTGATATACATGTGTGAAAAGATACCATACACCAGTACTGTATCCTCTTTCTTCCACTCTCCTGGAATTTCCAAAGCTGACAGATTGTCTATCAAGGAATTTGAGGTCAGAGAGAACTCCTTAGCACCAAGCCCACATAAAGCCTGTCAAGCAGCATAAAAAAAGCCCAGGAGCTGACTGCAGTTCTACAGAATTATGCAGCACTCATCAGTAGAAACGAGTGATCTAGATCAGCAGCTACATTTAATACAACAAAAAAGAAGTTCTAAAAAACAGGGAGTTTTCTCAGTAGGTTAAAGCACATTTTTCCAAAACCGATGCCTCCCACATGGAGCCAGACAGGCCGTAACTGAAAATGGTGCCCCCTAACTGCAAAAACCAGATGGAAAAATAAAAGCACGGCCTTCGTGTTTAAAACACAAGGAGGAAGAACCGAGCGGAGAAGGACTCTCCACTCCTAAGGAGGGTGGAGCAGACATGAGAGAAAAGTCTGAAGAAACTGGCAGGCACTTCTTCAGGCGATTGCAAGGTCAGGCCCACCTCTAAGCACGACTGCTGACACAGCTATATCTGTTAGGGCTGTAAAGAAGTACAAACATGGTTCAAAATATCCATGCTGACAAAAAAACCCAACCCTCTTTAACAGCACTTACAGCAGCTCATCTTCACGTCTGCTGCTCTAGATTGTTCCAGTCTCAGAGCTGAGATATTTATACCAGAAAAATCGTACTTTTCAAGGTGTAAGATGCATCCATGCTATCTCACAGTCAGACGCATACTGGCATTTTAAGGGCAGCTTTGTTTGTAGTTCAAGACATATGAAACTGGTAAAAAAGATTTCGAGATATTTGTATTTCTAGCAGAACAGAAAGATTTCGTTTACTTCAGAGTTGTATGCCTTGTAAGGATAAAGTAATTATTATCATTTACTAAATTAAGGAATCAACTTTCTTCTCAAATTCACATCCCCTACCTTTGAATTTCCAAAGGCTTTACAGAGAACAGTAACTGCAAATTAATGCATCATTTCAGAGAATTTGTGTTAGTTCTACAAATCTCAGCTCATCAGGGACAACTGCTTCTATCCAAGACAATTATTTTACTTCTTTCATTTTTTAGGAAAACCCCAGCTATTTGCCTTTTTATTTCCGGCAGATGTCATTTGTCTTTTAACACACAAACCAGGATTTTCTCCATCCCCCTCCCCGCCCTGCAGTGGTCAGTCACATCCTCAGTGCCGGTGCCACTGCAGAAATAAGTTCAATAATCTCACCCAGGCCAGGAGACCCAACCAGAGAAAGAAAATAAATAAATAAATGAAGTTCAATAATAAAATAAAGTGTGTATCTCTGTTCAGGGCGGCTCGGTCAGGCCCGTACAAGCATTTCTGCGGGAGAAGGCGTTCTCCCCCGAGCCCCCTCCCGGCTGCCTCCGCCCGGCGCCCGCCCGGGCCCTCGCCCGCCGTGAGGGAGCCGCTCGGCTCCGGAGCATCCCCTCCTACCCCCTCTGCCCGGGGTCACCCGACGCGCCCTCGGGGACTCCGCGGCGGGAGCGACCCGGCGAGAGGGGACCCATCTCCGGAGCGCCGGAGGAAGAGTTCACCGGGTCCGGTAGCACCCGCAGCCCCCGACCCGCCCGTCCTCCCTCCCCCCGCGGGGTGCGCCGACCCACCGGCCCCGCCCCCGCGGCCCCATCACCCCCCACACCCACTTCCCCCCGAGGCCTCCAGCCCCCCGGCTCTCCCCGACGAGGCCTGCGCCCCCGCCCGCCGGCCCCCGCCTCCCTTTGTCGCCTTCCCCGCCGGGGGAGGGCAGGCGCGCACCCAGCCCCGCCGCAGCTTTCGCGGGGCGAGGAGAAACGGAGGGGAGGGAGGCGGAGGAGCGCGGTCCCCCGGGGCAGGCCCGAGATCCCCGGCCTCGCGTAGCGGCGCTTACCGGCCTCCCTGCTGCGCCGGAGGGTGGTGGTGGTGCTGCTGCTGCTGGAGGAGGTGCTGGAGCTGCAGCAGCTGCTGCTGGAACTGCTGCTGGTTGAACATGTCTGGGGAGCCCCGAGCGGGGCGAGCCTGAGACAAAACACGGGAGGGCGAGGGAGGCACCGGCTGCGGGGCTGGCGCGTATCAGCCCAGCAGCCATTGAGCAGGGGAGCCGCCGCCGCTGCCGCCCATTCATTCACTGAGCCGATCCCCCCCTGCCTCCTCCTCCTCCTCGGGGTCATCGCAAGCGCAGCCTGGGAGGAGGTTTCCAAACCCCACCTCCCAAAACCCGCTCCCACCCCCCCGCCAGCGGAGCCCCGGCCCGCCCCGCCCCCCGGCGGGGCCGATCGGGCCGGCGGCCGCGGCCCCTTCCTTCCTCTCCCTTCCCTTCCATGCCGGCACTCACGGCGCAGCCCGCGGCGTTCACCGCTCCCCACCAGCCGCCTCCATCTTCCCGGCGGGGACAACCACCACCTGCCCGGCCCCGCTTCCCGGTCGAGCCCAGGCGGGAGGGCCTCGCCGCCCCCGCACGGCTCGGGATCCCCCTCCGGAGCCTCCTCTCAGGTCGCCCCAGCTTCCACCCCTCGCACGGAAGCGGGCGTGGGGTCCCCTGTCCCTCGAGAGGGCTGGGAGGGGATGGACACCATCTGTCCAGGGGGAATGGAATAAACGGCTGAGGAGGGGGAGCAGATGGCATCCAACAGCGTGGGGTTTCTGCTCTTTGTTTTGTTGTTTGGTTGGTTGGGTTTGTTTTTTTTTTTTTTTTAAATAGTCCAGGGGAATCTTTGGTAACCATCTCTCACCGAGAAGATGGAAAAAACCAACAGCCTCTGGCCGTTTGTTGTGGTCACATCGTAGCAAGCCTGCCATGAGAACCTGGAAGAAAACAAATGGAATTTTGCAATATTACTCTGTGCTGTAGACAGATATTACTTTTCCTTTTTTCTTTTTTTTTGTTGGTGAGTTTGCAGCAAAACCTTTCCTGCAGCACCTGTTTTCTGTAAGTGAATTCATTTTAAGGGTGTTCAGTATACATGGCCTCTGCGTGAAAAAATACCGTGACTATCATTTCTTCTTATATTACACCTAGCAGGGGTAAAGATGCATTTCTGCTCTTTGCCATTCCAGAGAATCCATCCTGAAATAATTTACTTTATAGTCTTATTCATGCCAATAAAGACTACTTCATTTATTAAAGGCCTTGGCATTGATTTTTAGCTGAAAGTATTGCAAGCCGAACACAGCTACTGGTGATATACAGTTAGCATTAATAATTTTCAACACAGCAGCATATGTTGATTTTTCCTCTGGGCCTTTTTATACTGCCCTGATTTTACAATAATCAATTTGGAGATGACCATGCATATTAATCAATGACCTGCCATGTTAATGCCCAGAGTCCTTTATCCAGTCACAGCTGTCTGCACATGGAGAAAATGCTCTCCTGTTAAGCATTAAAGCTTAAGTATCATCGCGGGGAATACATACGTGGAGCAGAAAACATGCGTGGAGTCTTTTTCAGATCATTTTGCATAATTGATCTTCTTCGCTCCTGCAATCATGCTATTACAGCAGCTACCAGCTTGGCTAGTTTGCAGTGGTGGGGGAGAGGGTTAATTTTATGATTCTACAAATGTCCATATATTAGCCAGACATGCAAAAGGCAGAATTCAGCATGTAGAAATAACCTTACATCTGAAATTGATGTCTCCTGTACTTATTTCTACAACTAAATTTCTTTTAAGTATTGTTTGTATGTAACATTTGGAAATCTACAAAGCAGCATGTTAATGAGATACAGAAGTAATGAAGTCTACAGTTTTTTTTACTGTTAGATATTATATTCTGGCATAGTCTAGAAGCTCACCTCAGAGCCTGGGCTTTCTTCTGCAAGATCCTGTATATGAATTATTAAGCAAACAGCCCTCAATAAGAGTTTATGAACATAAGCCTACAATTCAATGCGCAGATACACTGCTGCATGGAACACAAATCTGGACATGGATTTAGTCCTATGCGTGCACAACCCAAGCCAGGGTTAGGGCTGTAGGAAGTGAAGACTCCTGCCACTTTATCTATGATCCAAAGGTTGATCTTCAGAGAGGCCTTTATGTTCCAGAAGTAAACATTGTACCTACTGGAGATGGTTTAACTGAATCCAAAGAATGTTCCAGATTCAGCTAATGGCACCGTTCGGTTTGAAAGTCATAGAGATGTAAGGTAACAGCTCAGGAAGTAGGGCTAGGATCCTTTCTTTCATTACAGGCAATAAAACAGCATTGTCTTAAGCTGACAGCCAGAGGGTATTTTCTGTCAGTGCCCACCGAGCACTGGTACGCAGACCTTGACCTCTCATCTCCTGACAGCTGTTTTTTCCTGCAAGTAACATCTCCCTTTCAATTATCAAGCAACTTGCTGTTCAGTATGCGACGGTAAATACACGTCATTATGTGAGAATACATGGAACCTTGAAAACATGGTGCTACAATACAGACATTATTGCTCAATAATAACCTAGGTATCCACTAGGCTCAGGGGTGGTTACACAAAGATTGTGTCTCATTGACAATGGGAGTGAATGAAGCAGAAGAATTAGGAGGTCAAGGCAGGAAAATGACCCTGAAAGTACCCTGCAATACTGTGACTATCATCAGCGGAGCTGTTGGATCATCACTATAAGGCAACCTGCAGTTCACCTCTGTATGATTAGGTCAGGGTTATGAAATTTCTTGGCAGATAAGAGGACAGACCATCTGAATGCTTTTTTTGCAGGAGCTGGATTGCATTATATAGCCAAGTTTTTGCTGGGCTATATGAATTTGTTCCAGGGACCAGATCAAGCATGCAGATAGCCAGAGATTTCTAGTTTACAGCACAACAGGACTGTGTAATTCATTTTGGTTCTGAGAAACACTAGGCAGGCAACCCTTGGTGGAGCCACATACACTTTTTTCAAAAGCAGTCTCAGTTTCTCAGTGCCTATGACAGCACCAAAAAACTGTGGTCCCCACAATTTCCTCTGCAATCCGCAAGGATGGTATTATTACTTGCCCATATAACTGGTTCTCACCATAGTGTCTTTAAACCTCCCAACCTCCTTGGAGAAAAAGGCATATGGAGCTTCAAAGTACTTTTCCTCCTGCTTTTGGGGCCTGTCTGCCAAAAGAATGGGTCAAGTTTCACCAGGCCCTACTCTCAAGAGCTGATACTAATTACTGGAGTGACACTGTTTTTCATATCTATTTTATCTGGAGGAAGACTGTATTCACACACAAGAAAGCAGTAGCACACAACATTTCAAAGCAAACTGATCTGTGCATTAAGGGATGTTTGCACCCACTCTTTGTTCTATTGCTCTAGAAACCTATTCCAAATATTTCTTGATTGGCAGGGCAGGCCCACAGGATACAAACTAAGATACTGGTTTTATACCCAGTTTGCCACATGGCCAATCAGCTTCTCAGTGATTTTTTGTCTCACAAGGTAAAATATATTCCAGGAACTATTCTGTATCATCTCACTGGATGTGGAAAGCACAGAGAACTCAGCTTTGTTGCTCTTAAAATAGTAATTTAAACTCGCATCCATGTCCTGATCCCTTTCCTAATGGACTATAACATTCAGTTTATTTCTTTTCTTATTTATGTTCTGACTTCTGTGGAGCAACACTGAAAATAAACCTGACCCAGTGTCTCAAACACTAGATTTACCATCTTTTACCTCTTTTTGAGGGATTCTCAGACCAGTTCAGCAAATTTCCTGTTTCAGAACAGAAGAGAAAATGAGGAAGCATTTCACTATATTATTCTACAAAGATGAGCTCTATTTTTGAAAACCAAAAAATAAAGGCTGCTTTTCTTTCAAGCAGCTTTTCCAACCAACAGGAAAATTAGAGAAACTTTTGCTTTCTGAGCAACTGATACCACGAGAGATCAATGATGTTACTATGGTATCATTGCTACTCTAGTAGCATTTAAGTACCTATAAAATAGGCAACTTAAATTGTTTCTATGTCTTTACATAGTAATGTAAATTTAAGGTGCTAATTTTAACTTTTTTAACTATTTGTCAGCTATAATGTATTCTATATTGATACAAGCAGTGACTAGCCCTGGTTCTTTGTGGAACTTGCATTCTAACCTCTGCTTGTAAACATTTTAATTCTTACCTGTATTTATGTACATTTCTTAGGAACCCAAAGAACCAAGAGCATCCACTTCATGATCCAATGTGAAATGTTCTGAGCATTCACAGCTCTACCTGGAGTCAATGGAAACAGTTTGCAGATGACTAGGAAAATCTTAAGCTGATTATATTCCACATTTTTGCCTCTTTTTCACTGACGACTAGATGTGTTATTTTTGCAAGGGCAAAGAATGAGGGACAGAATGCACCACTCAAGTGTCTATTTCTAATTTTGCTAACTAAACTGGGAGTTCTATTTGCATGAAGTGACAAAAATCAGCGTACAAAGCTGTCATTGTGTTGATAGGCATACATAGAAACACACATAGTTATGCCCACATGCATTTTTAGGGATTCATATTAAAGTACATCCAGAAACTTTATAGCACCTTAGCGGGGGGGGGGGGGGGGGGGGGGGGGTGTGGTGGAAATCACTCATCCTCCTTGGTTTTGTTTGCTCACACCTTAAGTTTTTCTACCAAGGTAGAAAGAAACACATTTTTCCTGTGCACTCCAGCTTATGAAATGCCTTTTTATTTCACAGATATCACAGTATTTCAGTATTTGCCATGAAGGATGATCACATAGGTTTTTTCCTCCTATAACTGCTATACACTGCTACGCAAGTCACAGGTGGGAGGTATTATGGAATCAAAAGGCCTGTTTGCTGCTAACATCCTTGCAACTCAGTTTCTTGCTGGAGAGAAAATGGAAGGCTTTAGGAGTTATTCTGAGTGCCTGCAGTTCTCTTTTTTCATCAATGGGAGGTGCAGGTTTCTAAAGCTTCTTAAAAAGCAAGCCTCACAGTCTCTCAGTTTGAGTCCCTCTGGGCTGTGTGATTACAATTGCTGCAGAAGTGTTTAGACAGACTTTACGATATTAATGAGTTCTTGTGGGGGTAACACTGCAGGCATACAGTGTGGTCTCATTTGCTTACAAGCCTCGCTGCAAGACAGGGGAAGCAGGAGCACATTTTGTGCATCTTACAATTTTACACTACTATCAATTGGCTGAGAAATCTATGTAAAGTTTGCCAATATTTGTGCAGGTTTTTACCACTTCTGCTGCCCCTTTTCTTCCTTTCTTGTCTACCTGGAAAGCACCCTATTAACACCCTCCAGAGTACTCTTGCCCTTTGAAAATACAGTAAGTTAGACCAAAGACCCCCTTGACAACACCCACAGACCACAATTCCCAATAACCAAGTACCAGTTTCACAGAAAAATAAAAACAGACAACGCATGAAAGAATACCTGCCAAGAAGTTACACTTCAGCCTCTCTCCTCTACGAGCTCCTTAACTGGCAATAAGCCTTATGTCCCCCACCATAGTCTTGAATATCAGCTGTTGACATACAGTACTTTCAGTATTTCACAAACCTTTCCCAAAGAAAGTGTATTAATTTAATTTTAGCTTTTTCAGAAAATGATAAAATCCTGAATTATTATTTCTGGACTGAAGTGGGCTTACCCAGAACAAAATACCTGCTTACAATATCAAGCAGGGAACAGAACACAATACCTGCAGGTTGATGTTTCTATTTTTTTGCAAAAATGTTGATAGCTACAATCAAATGTAGTTGCTTTTATGGAAGTATTAAAGGCAGGTGCAGATTCACAGGGTGGGATAGGGGGACAAGAAGGGGAGCAAAGCCAAGCCACATTAATGTACTTGCAAAGCAGCTAATGCTGTTGTCAGGGAGCAGCAAGAGCAGGGCTGCTCCCCAGGCGAAGGGGAAGCAGGGGCCAAGGGGTAAATCCCACAGCTGTCAGGGTTATTGCCAACCAGGGCCCAATCCCACAGCACCCACAGGAGGCAAGCAGGACAGACCAAAGATAATAGCTAGGTCTAACAAAAAGTCTAGATCATAAGGCACATCTAAGGTCAAGCAGAGATACCAACCTACAAGCCAGAATTAGGACCAGGTCTAGTGTTTTCCAGGTGCATCCATAGCAATGAGGCAGAGCCAAGAAGTCAGCCTGCAAGTTAAAAGTCAGAATCAAAGGCTCCATAAGCACATAAGGCTATAACTGAATCAGAAAGTAACACTTCTCTATAATTCATCATGGACTGATGGCTGTGGGCTGAGCTTAAATAGAGCTCCTGGGCCCACAGGTGTGGGGAGAGGCTCCAGGTGAGGCTGGTCATGGCCATTAAGCTTATTAGTACAGGTGTTAGGTTATGTGAGATGATTGCAGTGATGTAGCTGGGCAATCTTTCTCTGTGTTGAAATTAGAACTGTGTAGGTGAACTTCAGGTTACTGCAACCTCTGGAAAAAGGACAATTTCCTTCTTATGGTTCCTCAAATAAAGCTTCAAAGATTCTCATGGTCTGAAGTTCCCTGAGCATCAGCTCTGACCCAGGGAGGAAGATGACACCATTCTTTAAGTCTTTGATACTCTTCTCTTCAGTGCTTTTTTTTTTGCTGACCTCTAACAAGGAGCAGCTATTGACTTATGAAGGAAAAAACAATGTTTTTTCTCCAGGTTCCTTCACCATAAATGATCATAATAGCTGCACAAATGCTCAAAGACTTTTTCCACAGTCCATATTGACTTTCTTAAGCTTGTTTCTTGAGATTTTCTGGGCAATTTGCTGAGAGGAAAAAATAGCATTGACAGCCCCCAAAAAAGCCCACACATGCCCTGCAATGGTTTTACCTATACAGATGGGGCAGCTCCCTTCCTTCAGTGTTCTTACCTGCACATGGGTGATGTTTTCAGAGCATTTTCCTTGGGCATCTTCACTGGCAGAATGAGGCAAATTCACCCCTCGGCATGGTTGTTCCAGTTTCTCTGTACGCCCAGGTAGATATTTTTGCATGGATTACATCTGATGGACATCTGTGAAATCTTCCTTAGAATCATCATAACTAAAAAGTTGCTGTTTAAAACAAAACACACAGCTCAAAATCTGTTGCAGTTTTTTGTTATTCCTTTCCCCCACCACCCCCAGCTCTCTCTGAGCTGTGAACAAGAGTACTGGGTAGCACGAACTGAGAGGTGTTTGAAATGCAACATTCTCCATCCTCCTGAGTCACTGCTAGCCATCGGTTTCTTTTCTGAACACTTGTTTTCACTGCTATACTTTCAAATCAAATATGGCCTCACATTATATTCTTATTAAAAACCCAGCCCCTTTAAAAACCTAAAATCAAGCAGTTTCCTCTTTATTGTAGACAAATGTTTTTTAAAACCAAAAATCTAAGTATATAAAATGAAGTACTTATTTGTGTTTCTGTATAACAAACATAGCAACACCACCACCACCGACTGTTTTGCAGCCATAAACAGAAATTGATTAATTTTTCATCCATGTTTGAATGAAGATGAAGCAGCAGAAGCACAGTAGTGTTTGTACCAGCCTCCAGTTCAATATCAAGTAGTTCTTGTTTTCTGACAATTCCACAAGTGCTGTCCCAGCACAAATCCCTCCCATACAGGTGTGTGAACCACCTGTACAGGTATTGTGACCAAACTGCACGGGTGTATTGACTGGACTGTATGGGTGTAAAGAACAAACTCTGTGGGTGTAGTAACCAAACCATAGGGGTATATTGACCAAATCATACCTGTACCTTGACTGCACTGTATAGATATAGCGACTGAACCCCACAGGGACAGTGACCGAGGTGTACAGGCGCACGGACAGGTGTAGCGACTGAACCGGGCAGGTACACCGGCTGACTGAATCACGGGCCACGCTGACCGGGCCGCACCCGCACACCGGCTGGGCCACACCGGTGCGTCAGCCCGCCACACACAGGCCGTGGCACCGCACAGCCCCCGCGGTCTGGGGACAGCTTGTGCCGCTCTGGTTTCGGGCGAGCGAGCTGGCCCGTTCCCAGCGTCTCTGGGCGCAGACCCCGGCGCCATCCCTGCCCTCGGAGGAGGGGGTGTAAGAGGACTTTGCCGCCGGGCGCGCCCCCCCGCCTCAACGCCCCCCCGCCCGGACTACATCTCCCAGGATGCATCGCGGCGCCCGCGCCCTTAAGGCCCCCTGGCGGCCGCGCGCGGCTGTCTGCAGGCTCGGCGGGGCGGGCGAGGCGGCCGAGCCGAGCCCGGGCGGCTGCGGGGCCCCGGCCGGGGGGGCGTGATCTCGCCTGTGCGAAGGAGCCCGTGCCGCGCCGCAGCCATGGGGAACCGCGGGATGGAGGATCTCATCCCGCTGGTCAACCGGCTGCAGGACGCCTTCGCCGCCATCGGGCAGAACGCCAACCTCGACCTGCCGCAGATCGCCGTGGTGGGGGGGCAGAGCGCCGGCAAGAGCTCCGTGCTGGAGAATTTCGTTGGGAGGTAAGGGGGGGGTCCCTGGGGAGCCCCGCCGCGGGCAGGGCTGCGGGGGGGCACGGGCAGCGCGGTGCATGGGTGAGCGCGGTGCGCGGGGGGCGCGGGGCCCCGGCAGGGGCGGCAGGGGCCGGGCGCGCGCGGGCACAGCGGCCGGGTGCGCGGGCAGCGCAGCTCGCCCGCAGAGCTGCTGGGTGCGCGGGCAGCGGGGCAGCGCTGCGGGACGCCCGGCCGCTGCGGTGCAGGGGTAGGGAGGGGCGGAGGAGGTCTCCTTGCCTGGGGGGGGGGGGGGAATCACCGCAGAGGGGTCCCCGCCTTTGCCGCACCTTAGGGCCGGTGAGAGGGCCCCCCCCCCCCCCGGAGGTGCGCCCCGGGTTACATAACGGGGGGGATGAAATGTCAGGGGGGACCGGCCCCCCCCCTCCTCGGTGCGGGGCCGCCGGGCCCCTCTGCGGGGCTCCAAGGGATGGATGTTATCGCTAGGAAAGGGGGGGGGGGGGGGTGTGTATTTAAGTTTAATCTGCTTCGTTCCCCCTCCCCCAGCCCTGCCTCGCTGTCCTCCATAGCGGATGCCATGTCAGGAGCTGCGGGGAGGCTATAGGAAGGACGGGGGTTATCTCGCTCCTAGATGCTCAAATCCCCGGGTGCTACCATTTTGTGACAGGCAATATACTGATGCCTTCCCTTCATGTGACCTTCGCATTCATCATCTGCAACTTGAGTAAATTGCAGACCGGGCTGCCTGGTTATCTGCTCCCACGTAGACACACAACACCTAGGGAGGGAGGTTGTTCCTCAGCTTCTTTCTGGCCTCGTTAATTAATTGTATTCAGTGATATACAGGTTTTAGTTATCAGGGTATTTTTTTAATGCCATGAGGGGTATGCAAGTTGCTGGTGACTTGTCCTAAAAGCAGTGAGTGCTTTGATACCTGGTCAGATGCTTGCGTGGGTTTTTCTCTTTAGCGAACTGCATTTGTGACATCTATTCAATGTTGTTCCCCGCCCCCACTTTTTCTTTTAAGCTGTTTGCTGCTGGATGGCTTATAAAGCTTTTCTACTGTTGGAAGGGTCTGCGGTATGTATGAATTGCTTGTTTAGCTGCAAGTAGCCCCAAATTCTGGACTTGTGCAAGGATAGCCTTGAGCAGTGAGTGCAGGGTGTGCTGCGTGTACTATGAAGAAGGCATGGGGATTGTATCTGGTGCAGAGAAATTATGGTCAGAATAAGGTGTTGGTTTTTTCTTTGCTATAGATATACATTCAAAGAGTTTGGGATCCTTTCTAGTTAACTTCCAACAGTCCATGCAGTATCCCCCGGGATGCTGGGAATCATGCCAAGGGAAGGATGTTGCAGGAACACATTTTACTGAGTCTCAACTCATAGACCAGGATCCACTTGTTTGTGGACATAGGAAGTAAACAATGATTCCTACCACCAAAGTGAAAAACTTGCTGTGCTGTAGCTTTCTAAGAAGGGGGAAAGCAGGTCTCCTGAAATAGCTGAGCAAAACAGGTTCACCTGTTGGCTCTGCTGTTTTCATGCTTTTGAAGTACTGGCAGCCTAACCTTGTAAATCCTTTTTAGAGGATCTGTGCAGTCAGTGCTGCAGTGGTGTAATATATAATGTATGGCTGTCAGTCCAGAGAAGGGATTGTTGAAGGATAGTCAGTTTATCGAGGTACACTACCCCTCTCTTTTAGACTGAGCAAATGGAAAGGGGATATATTAATCCTTGGTGTGTCCCCACTGGCACCAGTTGAGAACTGAGGATTTTATCTGCCTGGTGGAGAGCAAATGAATGAAATTGTTTTCTGTCTCTTTCTGATGGCCCATGTTCCAGGAGAACTTGTGACTGCACTGTGTCCTATCAGTTGTGTCTCTAATGGCAAGTTATAGTGCTGTGGCTTTTAGAAAATGAAATAATGAAGGGTCCCCTGAGCAGGAGCCAAGAGACCTGTCTGTAGAAAAGCATTTAGAGGAAATAATTGGAGTGGAAATGGAAAATATGTCAAAGGGAAGAGGTCTTTCTCCATTTGATACCTTTGAGTGCTGGCTAGTTTAGAGCCTGGTAACATGAGACATCTTACCACAGAATGTATGTGTATATGCTGCAAAACCCAATCCTGTTAAAATAGTGTTGGGGCCCTGCTGTAATGTATAGTCTCTTTTCTTTTTGTGTGGGTATTGGAAACCATGATGAGAAGCTATGGAAATAGTATCCAGAATAAGCATGGTTCCTCAGTGTAATTGTGGTAGGGGCTGTTTGCTTGTCTGAATAGGCATAAGAAGAAATTGTGTGTAGACCTACTGTGTACAAATACAATTACTGCTGCAGTGTGGACATGACATATGTCACTGCTCCAGCTTGATACCGGGATGGTGGTGCAGCTATTGCTCAGCAGCTGCTCACTGCACAGTGAATGCGAGGACTGATGAGTTTCTCTCTGAGTGGATGGAAATTTGTGCAAGAACAAATGCTGATGCAGTTGGTACTGATTGATGTGCTTGATGGAGATGCTTCAGATGAGGGGCTGGAGCCCCTGCTGGGGCTGGTTTTCCTGCCCAGCACCTGTGGGACTCCTTTCAAACTGTCATCAAGGCATGTTCACATGGCAGAGCAGTATACCTGCCCCCACTGCCAGACCTAGCCTGTGGCTGTGCAGGACTTCAGTCTAGGGCTGCTGCTGGCACCTTGCAGTAGCATTGAATCCATGCAAGCTGGAAACCTTGAAGCAGGTGGAGTGATGCTGGCTGCAATCAATGTTTAGTTACGTGTCTTACCAAACAAATATTTTTTTTCTTCCTGAATGCTATGACTTAGTAGTTGCTGCTAATTACTCTTCCAGTGTCACTTACTCTGCTGTTAACAGATTATCCAACAGTGCAGAGCCTGTATTTATAATACCAGATGTCACTGTGGTTGCTATGTGTGCTTTTGCTGCCGGAGACTCAGCATGGTGACTAGGATACCAGCTGATGGTGCTAAAAATCACTGAAGAGATAACAGAAGCCGTGTAGAAGCCAGACAGGTGACACATCTCTTCAGACTGGTTTATCCTGGGCCCCAGAACTGGAAGGAAGGTTCATCAGGTTGGCTCCAGGCATTTTCTGTTGGTGTGGTTATAGGCTCTTAGGATAACTCGGGTTGGAAGGGACTTTAGGGGTCACTTAGTCCATTCTTATGGTGTTGTTACTTCCCTGATGCCACCTTTCTTAAATTAGAGGGTCTTAGAGCAGGCACCAGTACTGGCAAAAATGGTCTGATAAAAAGAACAAAGCATGTGGTATGTGCTAATTGGACTTGAGAGAGTCCAATGGACCAAGAAGGGGGGATGTACAAGATCGCCCACAAAGCTGTTTGTAAAATCATCCATATTCATGCTGCTCTTATTTTGCCATGTGGGGTTTTTTTAATCCTAAGATCTCGGAGCACTGTTACACAAATCTTTGGATTTGTGGGACTATTACTGTTATCTCTGCTTTACACAGAGAAAAAAAAATGAAAGCACTGGGCTGTGTTCAGATGGCTGCATAAATGTCTGTGCCTTGTGTTCTTCTTGTCTGATTCAAGGCAGTGTGCTGTTCAGCACTGCTAGGACAGCTGCATCGTTCTTCATGGAGAAAACAAGGCACCTCTGACTTCTGGAGAAGAGACGGTTTAAGGGGAGGCAATGATTAAGGACTGGGATCAGTAGGTAGAAGGACTTGGGTGGAGGTGAAACGATCTTGTTTATGATCAAGGGACCTAAGCAGTGCCAAAGTTGTGGGAAGTGAATCAGGGTTTACTTGACCCCAGACCCAAGCATTTCCCTAAAAGCATCCTCTCGTGGGAGCTTTTATGTCCCAAACCAAACAGGGGCACTTAGCAGTCTGTCACCAGGCTTCGATGGTATATGCTGAATTAGCTGATGTTTGTATGTTGCCTGGAAAGAAATTGGAGGCAGGCGTGGACCTAAATCAGCTGCATTGGGCCTCTCCTAGCACACTGAAATTTCAGAATGGGTGAAAGCAGGGAAAATGCAGCATTGCAATGCCTGTGGCAGTGGTAAGGATAAGTACATATTAAGCTTGGTACTTGTGCTACAGTAATTGCCTTGACAAAACCAGGCAAGGGCCAGGCAGCATGTGCTGTAACTGTGTCTTTGCCTTGCAGACTCACATACTGAAAATGCAAAGCTAGATCTTGAAGCCACAGGATTTAGTCTGGCTTCAGGTATAACTTTGAGGAGCAATTTAATGCCTTCATATTTCAACCTTCCCCAGCCATTTAGAGATAAATACTTACAGCCCCAAGATATGATGGGGAATGCCTTCTTTAATAATATACTACTTTGTTATGGGAAGCTTTTGCAACAAAATACCTTTGGAGGCCAACAGCAGTATTAGCAACTATCTGGAAGTGAAAGGTCCTATAGGGATGCATACAGAGATGCAGATACTTGGCCTGTTCAGATACTGCAGGAAAACTGTGTTGTCAGTGATCTTTGTGCTTTTGAGTTGCTCAGGCTTCTGCTGTAGTACATGCTTTGTGAGCTTGAGTGCTATGAAGAGAACTGAGGGTTTAAATCTTCTAAAAATTATAGCTAGGTTATGTATAGATGGAGGATGTCTGCTGTACTGGGTAATGCTGAGCATCAATGCAGTACTTCAGCAGCAGATTTAAATTTAAACAGGAAGATACACTCACTAACTTGCTCTGGCCACAGAAGGGATTCTTAAATATCATTCTTCTATTCTTTTTTGTTCTGCTTTGAGATACATTCACATGCCCAGAGTGCTGGCAGGGAGAATAATTGCAAGTCATGGACCCTTAATTGTTATATGATAGATAAATCTGTGAGCTGACCAAATGCTGTTGTGTATTTGTAGGTTAAAGACATGTGTTGCTTGGGAACTGACATATTTAGGGTTGCAGAGGATGGTGCAAGAGCCGGGAGTAGGATTCTGCTGTTTAGAGAAATAAATCATGGTCAGGTAATAGTCCTTCAAATGGCAGCAAGCCTTTGGTCTTCAGTGATGAAAATACCTATTTTCATCTCTGAGTAATTGGGGAAGGAATAAAATATGGAGCACGGGGGGAAATGGATAATGTGTTACAGCAGACCACAAGGTAAAATAATTCAATTTAAGAGAAAACTGTACAGGTCTGAGGAAACACTTGTGGGAGGAGGAATGCTAGGAGGAGATGCATAATTAAGTTAAAACATAACATAACATGGATGGCTGTAAGGGGGGGGGGAAGCATAGATTTCTGTAGGTGCAGCAGCAGTGTCTGCCTGTATTTGTCCTCTGGCTACTTGCTTTAATGTTGTAGGGGTCAGCTCAAATAAATACAAGTCTAATATCTTTTCTACTTCCTGCAGCAGTTAGATGTTCTCTGCAGATCTTGCTGTCTGACTCTATTCTTCAGCCGAACTCTTTACTGATGATCTCATACTTCTGGTGACTGCCCACTAGCCTTACAACTACTAGGAAAAGAGATCCTTATGGCATATCTCGGATCATATCAGAATTTACCCAGGCAAAGGAAACCAGCTGTATCTTCAGTTTGGAAGCTGATGCTCAGTATTGTGCAAGCTGGGGCTTGTCTGGACCTACTGTTGTGTGAAAATGACAGGTTGTCTTGTCATTGCTGGAATTCATCACCTGATAGCTGGCAGAATGGGAGATTGCCTTCTGATAGTGTGGACTCTTTGTTACCATGATAATCCTCATATTGGGGATCTTAGAGCATCCTGAGCTTCGATTAGTCTTTACTGTCCTTTGAGATACGTAAGCATTGTGGATTTTTTGTGTGTTTGCTTTATAAACAGTATGCTGTGATACAGGGCTGTAAGGAGTCTGTAAAATCAGTGGGGGAAAGAAGTCAGAAGTTTCCAAAAGTGTTCCCCTATGCTAAAACTGTCAGCTGTTACTGTTTTTCAAAACTCCACGTGCTTCTAACTTTTCACACAGTCAAAAAAAAAGAAAAAAAAGCAAGGCAAAGATGAACTTCTGTTTTTAAAGGCTACTGATTGTTTTCAGAAGACATAGTTCAATACCTAGCTGGGGATGCCAAGTCAAGTCCTTGAACCGGACTTCTCCAGATGCTCTGAGCAGGCAGAACTTCGCTAGACTTAAATAGAAGGTGTGGGAGTCTGTCTGCACCACCTCTTATCTGAGGCAGCTTCTGGAAATGTTATTCTAAGGAAGCTAACCCCCCCTTTCTATCTGGTGAATTACTGAATATCCCTACTTCGTGTTTAACTTCAAGTTTGAGCCTGTCTAAACAAGTGTGAGTAAAAATTCTTCTGAGTAAGGATTTCTTAGCATCTTTAAGATGAACCTTTTTGAGGAGAAATGGAAGAAGCTGGTAACTTAGCCTAGGTTAATCAAGAAAACAGTTCTTGTGTTCTAGCTACTGGGGTGAAATTTATTATGATGCCTTGAGCAGTGAATTTATTAGACAAGAGCGAACGCATGTGTGCTCCACCCATGAGAGCCAATAGTCAGATTTTTGATTCAGGCAGTGCATTTGAGTGGCAAACTCAGAAGACTTACTGAAGGGGTGGCAGGCAGTCACATAGAAGCGTATGGTGTTCAGCCTATATGCCCAATATAAAACTGGTTTTGAGATGGCATCTGTGAAAGGAAACTTACTGGTAATATGCTGGGTAAACCTACGTCCTTGATGTGCTACAAAAAAGCACCCAAAAAACTTTGGGTGTAATACTTTCCTTCTTGGACTCACAGATCTATAACCATATGAGTTAGTAGTGCTAGTTGGGAGGAGAGCTAAAACTAAATCTGGTTTAAAAAAAAAAATCTAGTCATGCATGGTGGGAAAACAGCTCACTAGTGGGACAGTTTCTCATTCCACTTGAAATTTTCTTTTCCTGATCTCAGACCTGGTTTTGCACATCCTGATAGAGAGTGAAAGCTCAAGGTGAAGGAATATTGTCTCTGATAACAGGCAGACAGGAACGTTCAGCCTTGAGATGGAATTTTGTTCTCAGCTCTGAAACTAAATTCTTGTGTGTCTAGGTTTTTTTTATACCTTTTTTCATCTGTAGAAAGGAGAAGTTGGTCATGTCACGTAGGTGTAGATCATTAATGGACCCTTGAAATAACACTAGAAAAAGTTAACCATAAAGCAGGAAACTGTTTTTCCAAATAATAAATTAAAACTCTGCAAGGGTGGCACAGCGATGTCTGCTTGAGCCCTTTGAAAGAGCTGCCTTCTCTCCAGAAGTGGTGTGCTGAGAGCTTTAGCTGCTCACACAGCCTCATTTGCCCAATGATGCTGGTTACTTAAGTCTGCTCTGCAGAGAGTTTGGGACTGATGCAGCCACCTTTGGCTGCTGGCATAGGTCAGATACTGGACCTGAGGAGTCAGGGTGTCTTAGAAAGCATTGGGAGAGGTTTGCTAGGTGAGCTGGTAGCACTTACGATTTTTGAGCAGTCTTTTGGAGCAGGGATGGGTAGCACAGCCCTATAGAGGAATGAGCCCAGGGTTTTGTCCCTAGTGACTTTAAACACTCAGATGGTCTGGTCAGGCCTGGAGGCGGTTAGACTGCAAGCAGGACTAGTTCTGAAAAGCTCCAAAAAGCTATTTCTCTTTATTTACATTTATCTGTGATACTTCTAAAGCATGCATCATGCTTATTTTTGAGTGACTTGATGGAGTTTAGTCATGAGAATTGGATGTCTCACTCAGGCCTAACTACTATAAATATTGGGGTGGCTATGAAAGGACTGTGGCAGCATTTCAGTGTTTACTGAGGAGCAGGCAAGAGCATGCATCAAAACATTGACTGACAACTGAGAGCACAATTTAGTGTTAGATATTTAAACAAGTTATTCCAGGTGACTCATTGATACTTTGTGCATAATAGGACTTTGAAAACAAAAAGCTGGACATCATGAATACTTCAAAAACAATTGAATGTAAAGTGGCTCAGTAGTTTTCTTAAACTGTCTTATATAGATGGGCAGACAGGACAATTAAGTTGCTGATGCTTCCTGCGTGACCTTCAAGCTTGTCACAGCTCCTAGGCTGGTGCTGACTGTAGTAGATAGCTTTTCTTTCCTTCAAGACACAGTACAGGAAGAATAAGCCCTGAGTTTGAAATCTAACAGTGTCTCTGTTCTCTGCCACGTTAGATGCTCTCAAAGTTTTGGCAGACCCAGCCATGACCAAATGGAATTGAGATGGTGTTTCAATCCCTGGTCAGTAGCTTCTTGCAGTTCAGCATAACACGCTTTTGGAAGCATCTTGGAAGCAGACGTTATATGCAAGCTCCTCAAGCTGTGTCTTGCTGACTGGAAGCAAACTTGCCAACTTCTGCCACTTTTCTGCAAGTCTTGTGACTTGTGTGGCTTTTCTTAGAGCCCTGGACACAGCAATTAAGCTAACAGAAGAGCAGTGTAGCTTTTGTATTGAAAACATCAATTTCGAACATGGATGTCTGAGGGTACTTTTTTCTTTAAAAGATGCAGTTTCCGTAAGTGCTCCTGGAGACAAGTATAAACAATCCAAAATTTCTAAGACCTGCGCTTTCAACTCTTTCCTTCCTAAAAATCAGGGCTTAGTCCCAAAACTGAGCTCTGCTGAATTACTGGTGTAGCAGTCACAGTGAACAATAAATTATACAAAATGAGGTTTGGAATAAACCCAGTTCCTCACTTGTGACTGAAGTGGGAATTGAACTCAAGTCTCTGGGGGTGAAAATACTATTTTAATAATGTATTGCCTCTACAGTCCCCTTTAACACTCCCTTTCCTATTTCTTATGGCTTTAGGTTGCATTGCTGCAGCTGTGTTGAAGGGTAAAGAGTTAACACTACCATAACAAACAAGAGAATTGCTGGGATCCTGTCTGATTGTAGTAGGGCTGTCATTTTGTGGCCATGAAAGTCTTGATAAAAGAGTGGCCAGTGTAGTATATGGGATCTCTGAGAGAGGACATAGCCAGTAGTGAACTGGTACTGCTGTGGATTTTGACTGAAGAGCCAGGCAGTGTTGCTGTAATGCTGTATAAAAGCTGAGCATAAACTGCAGCCATCTTTCAGACTAGTTTTTCAGCTGCATTTAAACCCTTTCTCACAGCATCAATAGGCTGAAGTCTGCAGATGCCAAGTAGTCAGTTCTCAACATCTGCAAATGTTTTTACAGCAGAACTAACTTACCCTGGAGAGCACTAGGAAAAACTATTAGTTTTGCCTTTTTTTGAGAATGGAGATCCAGAGATGGGGGAGGCTGTGCTGAATTTCTTAGGACAAGGAAAAAGGTACCTAAAGGCAAAAATCTTGAAGTTTTTGTTCAGTTCCTCCTTTTTGTCTTCCTGCCACTCTTGCATGAATAAGTTATGTAGGATCTAGCTGAGGGCTCTGACAACAAATTAACTGGCTGTTTCAGCTCAGAGAGCTCTTCCTCATCCAAGTAATTACAAACCTCTACAAACAGGGGCTTATAATGAAAATAACTGTCCATTTGCTGCCTGCCTGCCAGCACAGGCACAATTCTCTGTCAGCAGGGGAATACACCTGATGACCTGTTAGTTGAGAATTAAGCCAGTAAAAAACAAAGCTCTAATGCTCACAGTTTTTATGCTGATATTTAGCTCCATTGACTTGCTTATGACTTAGTCTGAATTTATGTTGATTCTGGGTCAGGATGGGGCCCCTTGATTCTAATACACATTAGGTTTTCTCTTTTTCTGCCTGCTGTGATCTCTTGAGTAATCTCTGGCTATTTCTTAAGCTGATTGTGCTTTTACTTTTAATAGAAGCTCCTCTATGAATAGCTGGGAATTGCCTGAGCATGGTGGTGGCCTTGAGAGGAGATCTGTTGTCGTGGGGTTATAACTAGAGGTAGGGAGGAGATTGGTGCACACCAAAATGCTGAATACCCTCAGGGCTTGGTGCATGATGTGTCACTGCAGAGCTGGTGCTGCAGGTCCAGTGCTGAAACTCAGGTCACCTCTTCTACATCAGTACAGCTCTCATCAGGGATCCCAGCAATATACTGCTTCCCTCTGGGCTGTGCTGCTCCAATTTGATGTTCCTGTTCCTAGGCATTACTCTCTGTTTATGCCTGTTCATACAAGATGTGTTTGTTATGTCAGGCCTGCAAACTACCTGGCACCCCAAGCTCATCTTAGAGAAATAGATCCATTTCCTGAAAGAATTTGTATAGACTATTGAAATAATGTTATTTAAAGAGTATTTACTGCAAAAGAATGAGTGAGGTACTGCATTAGCACTTGATATTTTGCCATCTTCTGTTTGGACAAAGTTGAATTTGAACTGGACACTTGGACAGGCAAAAGCAAATGTTACTAGAAAACAGTGTATTGGTTTGAAGGGGTGGGGGGAAGATACCAGGGGAAGTAAGTTAGATAAACCTTTTACTTGTGGAAAATAGGGAAAGCAATGGAAGACTGGAAGATGCTGGTCTGTTTGTCCAGGTCACTATGCCACAATTTTGCTATAGATTCAGAGTGCCCATTAATAGGCAACACCAATTTTTGACCTTCCTCAGCTTTTTGAATTTAAGCCTTAAAAGTTTTCTGAATACTTGAACTCCTGTAGAAATTCTGTGGATGTGTATCTGTATGTAAACCTGCCTTTTTGTTACCTCCTGTGGTCACTGCCCAAACTTGACCAGAGAAAAACGTTCCCTGGGGCATGAGAAGTGCTGTCCTACTGGTTGACCAAAAGGAGTCTGGCAGATAGATTGGAACCAGCCAGGAGGTCAAAAGCTCATCTCTTCTGGGACTATTGATCCAACTGTCATTCTGGTACAGCCTGAAATGGAGATGTCTTGTGTGGCTTTTGAAGTAGAGTTTAATGCCTCTGACTTTGTTCTGCACTAGAGGTGTTAGCAGTCAGTCTGCTGGTTTCACTTCAAGGGCTTAAGAAGCAGTGCCTCTGCACCATGTTTCCAGCCAGGGTGATCCTAATTATATCTGAAACTGCAGAGGTGCAGTGCATAGCAAGGAGCTTGGCACTGTTCCTGCATACTTTTCCAGGCAGAGCAGAGGTATAAATTGGCATCTCAAATTCCCTCTGCAGGACAACCATGCACCTTGGACAGCTTGGTCAGGATGCTCGAGTGTGGCATAACTCTCTTACCCCATGAAACTCTGTCCTTCCTGCCTGGTCTGTTGGAAGGGAAGCAGCTTACCTCCCTGTCTACAACACACTCTGCCTCTTACTGCTTGACCCATGATAAATTATCAGGGTACATGGATTCAATTTTATAAACCCACCATACATGTCTGGCCACTAATAGCTTGAGGTACCACCTCCTTGCCTCATACAGCTTCTGTCTGGGTTTGTATTCCTGGGCTCATCAAAGTGATTTTGCGTTATCCAATGAACTCTTTCAGTTGTCTGTACCCATTACGGCATTCAGGCTCTGGGGAGACTCCTTTTGTAGCACACAGTGCTGTTGGAGTGGAGGAAGTGTCATACTGCAGTGATGAAATGTGCCTTGAGCTATGTTTGTTCTTCTCTTAGATCTTGCAGCAAATACCAGGACTCCAGAGGTGGTAGAGTTTTGGCAAGAAATCTTAAGATGATACTCACCATGAATATTTGGTATTGTTGAGTCTGCCATTGTACCTGGTTTCCTTCTCTGAAGGAGAGAAGGGCAAAAAGGGGGGTAAACCCTTTTTATCCAGAGCTTCCATGTGATGAATAGCTTGAATATTAGTTACTGCTGCACAGTCTAGTGGTGTCTGTGAACACAGGAGAGCCTTTAGTCTAGACCAGCTGCAGCCTGACTCAGGAGAGGTAGGACAGATTAAGACCCTGGTGGTGGGAAATAGCAAGGTCAGCCTGCTGCTCATCAGTCTTAGCATACATTAATCCTAGGGTGTTACTGTGGCTGTCCCAGAGTTGTAGTGTACAGCTTGTCCTTTTATTTTGTCCCAGCACAAGTTGCAGTTGTACAGGTCATGTTTTTCAGAGCTGCAACCCTCCTGCTATGGCAAAGCCAGAATTTGTCTGTAGATTTGTTTGTGCCAAAGCAGAGCAGTGTTACTGCAGTATTATGACAGATCAGTGTGGCTTGAGAAGGAGACAAGCAAAGATGCTGGGTCATGGGTTTACCCTGATGACCATAAAAAAACCTGTTTCTTCACTGCTGCCATCAGGACTGGATTAATTTGATGCCCTAGGGTGTTGTTGATGCCTGGTATTGTCCTCTTGGAGACTGTCTGGAAGTTGCAGGGAGATTCTGGAGATAAAATCTACATGACACCTCTTTGCCAGGGTATATATGCTTCAGAGGGAGCAAAAGCAAAACTTGCTTTTGTGTTACAATGGTGAAAATTCAGCAAGGCAGACAGGTCTGGTTTACAGCTTCTAGGGTGGAAAATACACCATGCTAGTGCAGTATCTCTTATACCTGTGGCTCTGGAGGCCTCTGGACCCAGCCAGTGCTGCGGTTGCTTTTCCCCTGAATCCTGGTATTGCTACCCAGATCTGGTATTATTTTTGATTTTTTTTTTTAAAATGACTGAAACCAGTCTTGTTTTCTTTCTCCTGGGATTGTAATTCTTTAAATTAAAGCTGCATTTTCCACAAATGTGTGATCTTTACTGCCACATCCATTCAGTGCATACCAGGCTGCTTATTCCCCTGAGTTTCTGATATTGTCATGTAGAATCAGTGCTGTGTTATTCTTTACCTATAATATCCCAAGGCAGCAAGAAGGATCCAGGACTTCATTTTCTATTACCCAAAAGATCCCAGAGGAAGCTGCACAGCATCAGTGCTGTGAGTTTCTACTCTCTCCTTCCCTAGTGCTGCAGCCTAGAGTCACTGCGGCATTTGCTATAATGGGCAGTGACTTTTTGAGATCAGGCAATACACTGTAGGCTGTACCACTCTCTAAATAACCCTCCACAGTAAAATACAGAGTTCCAAACAGGAAAATCCCTTTACATTTTTTACCTGCAAAAATACAAAGAGGAAATTGGCTCAAAAGTGCACTTGAGGTGTTGGAGTGCCCTGTTTTCCCTTCCCATCTGTGTTCTACATCCTCATGTATTCTGGGCTAACCCATCGGCAGGAAGATAGCAGGGAGGGATCTGGTGGATAAGTCAACCCTCAAAATGGAGGAGGGGAAGAATATTCCCGATTAATT
Source organism: Gorsachius magnificus (assembly GCA_034008185.1). Lineage (NCBI taxonomy): Eukaryota > Metazoa > Chordata > Aves > Pelecaniformes > Ardeidae > Gorsachius > Gorsachius magnificus. Next base: position 6,974,587 of record CM067094.1, read on the forward strand.
CTCTCGCAGCAGAGATGAACTGAAGCAAATGACACCTCGGATGAGACGGCTTGTTTTGTATGCTAGGAGTGCCTCTTGTTTCTCCTGCAAACTCTTGACCTATAGCTGTAGACACTTCCTTAAAACATCTTGGCTTCAGCAGCTTGGGGCTGATGCACAGCGGTGAGGGATGCAGGAGCTGTGTGGACATAAAACTGATTTGTTTCTATGGAAACAAGTAGATTTTACCATGTTGTAGGCAAGTAGGAGGGGAATTATCCCCCTGGGCCTGGTTCTGGCTCTCAGATTGGATTGGTTGCTGCACTGCAATTGTAGAGCAGCAGCCCATGAAGGGATTATCTATAGTCAGTGATCACAACTAGGGAGAGAAGCCTGTGGATCCAATCTGCTCCCATTGCAGGCTTCCTCAGCAGGGATGGCACAAGGCACTGTTGTATGCCAGGATTCCCAGGGTCACAGCCCTCTGTGGCACTTAAAAGCAAAGAATTTAACCTTGGTCACTCAACCAGAAGGGAGGTCTGCATTACAATACAGGTAGCTATGACCATGTATCCTGGCCAGACTTTTCAATTAAGATGGCCAAGATGATGCTTTAGCATCATACTTTAGCATACCTTCTTCTAGGCAAGAGCTGAGAACTATTTGTCGTGTCTGCAAGGACTGGGGAAAGCTGAGCTTTTTCAGACAGGCTTTAAGTGGTGCTTGCTGGTGAAATTATTGTATGTCCGGTTATGTTTGGTGTACTGGTTTTAGAAAGTCCCAGCACCCGAAGTCATAGAATCATAGAATCACCTCGGTTGGAAAAGACCTTTAAGATCATCGAGTCCAACCGTTAACCTAGCACTGCCATCCCACCACTAAACCATGTCTCTGAGCACCTCATCTATCCTTCTTTTAAAGACCTCAAGGGATGAGGACTCCACCACCTCCCCGGGTAGCCCATTCCAGAGCCTGACAACCCTCTCGGTGAAGAAGTTTTTCCTAATGTCTAGCCTAAACCTGCCCTGGCGCAGCTTCAAGCCATTCCCCCTTGTCCTATCGTCTGTTACCAGGGAGAAGAGACCAACACCCACCTCACTACAGCCTCCTTTCAGGTAGTTGTAGAGGGCGATCAGGTCTCCCCTCAGCCTCCTCTTCTCCAGACTAAACAACCCCAGTTCCCTCAGCCGCTCCTCGTATGACTTGTGTTCCAGACCCCTCACCAGCTTGGTTGCTCTCCTCTGGACCTGTTCCAGCAAGGCAACATCTTTCTTGTAGTGAGGGGCCCAAAACTGAACACAGTATTCGAGGTGCGGCCTCACCAGCACCGAGTACAGGGGCATGATCACTTCCCTGCTCCTGCTGGCCACACTATTCCTGATACAGGCCAGGATGCCATTGGCCTTCTTGGCCACCTGGGCACACTGCTGGCTCATATTCAGCCGGCTGTCAATCAGTACCCCCAGGTCTTTTTCCACCAGGCAGCTTTCCAGCCACTCTTCCCCAAGCCTGTAGCGCTGCATGGGGTTGTTGTGACCAAAGTGCAGGACCCGGCACTTGGCTTTGTTGAACCTCATACAATTGGCCTTGGCCCATCGATCCAGCCTGTCCAGGTCCCTCTGCAGAGCCCTCCTCCCCTCGAGCAGATCAACACTCCCACCCAGTTTGGTGTCATCTGCAAATTTACTGAGGGCACACTCAATCCCCTCATCAAGGTCATTGATAAAGATATTAAACAAGACTGGCCCTAGAACTGAGCCCTGGGGGACACCGCTTGTGACTGGCTGCCAACTGGATTTAGCTCCATTCACCATGACTCTCTGGGCTCGGCCATGCAGCCAGTTTTTAACCCAGCGAAGAGTACATCCATCTAGGCCATGAAATGCCAGCTTCTCCACAAGAATGCTATGGGAGACGGTGTCGAAGGCTTTGCTGAAGTCCAGGTAGACAACATCCTGTGACTGAGGGTCATGATTTTAAAACCATTTTTTTAAAAAGAAAGTTAATCTTATGATGCCAGAGAAGGAATCAAAGCATGAATATAAACCTCAATCCACAGGTTCAAATAAAAACAGTACTTACTAAACCCCATATATTGCTAGTGGTCTGTAGTACTGAGTCTGTTTGAATGGACACTGTGCCCTTGTGCAAGGTTCTAGTGCTAATCCTTCAAAAGGGGCTGACCAACACCTCTGTATTTCAGACTCTCATGTCCTAAAGCTACTTGCCCATCTAGGCCCCAGCAATGACTCTGAGAAGGAAAACTTAGATTTCTAGATAGGAAGAAAGCAGACCTTGGAGAACTGGCAAAAATGGTAATGCCTGTGTGTCTTTGAGCCTTTTCCCAACGTATTCCCTTGTCTGTTCTCTTCTTCCTATCCTACAAATGTAGTGCAGGAGCTGTGTAACCTTCTCTAACGGAGAGAAATTCTATTTGCTCAGGTTCTGTCTCCCCTCACTGCATATGTGGACTTTAGTACATATTGTATAAATTGAGTTAGGGATGGAGTGCAGCTCTACTAGAAATTCTTGCTTTATGCTTTAACACAGCCAGTGAGTTGAGTGGATGTGGTAACCCTTGGTTATGATTTTGCAGGGGTGCATCAGAAGAATGTAGCAACACCTCTGCCTTACTTTCAGGTCATCTGAAAATATATATAGTGCACCTTGAAAGTCAGGCCACATTCTGCTGTAAGGTCTACGAAGCAGAAAGCTAAGGTGTGTTGTCTTCCTTGGAATTACTGTAGGCATACAGCAGCAGAAATCCCTGGGACAAGCTCTTGGCTGTGCCAGTTTACTCTGTGGGCTGGCAGGCCCCCAGGCCATTGAACAAAAGTGTAATATCTAAAGTGTAAGAAAGCTTCTGACCTCCTTGAATGTTGCTTGTCCTGTGGAACCAGTACAGCCATGAAGCTCTGTAGTTCTATATCAGCTTAACTTGTGCACAGAGACTCTGGTGCAGCCATGACTTGGCATAATGGATACAGCTGTCTTCCAGATTTTGATGTACCCTGAAGCTAGTGGAGCATGAAACAGAAAAATCAGCCCAAAGGATTCAAATCAAAATAAACAATAGAAAAGCTTTTTATCTATCCTACTGCTTCCAGAGACCTGCATAGAGGTATGTGCAGGAGAGGGGCTGTGTGAGATACAAAGAAGGGAAATGTGGAAAGAGTGAATGAGAAAGGCACTGACTGCAATGACACTTGGGAACTCCTGGGAACCAGTCTGTGCAGTGAGAGATAAGCCAGAAAAGCAGAATTTAGTGCACTCTGGAAGAGATTTAGTGTGCTCTGGGAGGGGTAGGGGAGAGGGCTGTTTCTAAGCAAGCATTCATGTAAAAATTGCTATGTACTTTTTTGCTTTAGCAGTGTGTATAAAGGTGCTGCATGCTGAAGTCTGAACACAGACATTGCAGCTGAAGTATCAGTGATGCAACAGAACATTGCACAGGGCCTATCCCCTCTAGTTGTCTGAGCCCTCTCAGCCCATGCTTGACTCAACAGAAGTGTTCTGAGTGGGGAAACACATTTTTGATTAACACTTGATGTTCAAGGCATGTGGATCTCATCCCAGAGACCCCCAAGAGCTCATAAACATGACAGTACATTTTGGTAACAGAAGGCTTTGTCCTGTTCTATAGGAAAGAAGATCTATGCTCTACCAAAAGTTACCAAGAAGGTGACAGAGGGGGACAGTACTGGAGATTGTCATTGCTGTATATCTAGATCAGTGACCAAGTAATTGTGCTGTGTCCCATGACGAGAAGACAATCCCTGTGGCTGAGATGGAACCTCATTCAGCTGCTGTCTCTCCATGGTACATCATTTAGCCCCAAAAGTCAGTGAAACAAACCCTACCATTATGCTTGTTCACGAGGAACTGGACTTGACTTGCCAAAACTACTGTATGTAGGCTTTTGAATAGCCAGCCATGCAGTTTTCTATGGAGGATTCTCTTGGAGGGGGCAGTTTCCTGAAAGGTTTCCTGTCTTCTTGGCAAAGCCTGTGATGTGGGGTCATTATGGTTTTTGAAATGCTGCCTCTTGCAGTAAATGTAGGTTCCTTATGTGGCTTTATTTACTTCATATGTTAACTCTGTGAATATGCTACTTTTTTCCTTACTTTGCATAAAGTGAGAGCATAGCATGGGAAAAAGATGCAGAAGAGCTCCAGAACACTAAGGCATCATGGTCAGGTGTAAAAGGGGAGACGAAACGAAACAGCAAGGATGATTCCTGTGGTGAGAATCATAATGTCAGGTTTGGAGCAAGACGTGTGTGTGAACGTGGGATACAACCTATTGCTACACTTACTGTTTTTTTTCTTACAGTGCATTAGCACAGTTGCTGTCCTTTCATGTTTGAAGACCACAGTGCCTCAGTCTCTGCATAAAACCTTAATAAAGGCATCTCAAACAGAATACCCCTCACACTTGCTTGGGGACCTGTGCTGGTATCAACTGCAGTGCTGTGCGAAGGAATAGAAGAACTCAAGGCAGGTAGGGGAATAGGAGAAGGAGCAAACTTCAGAAGTTACTTTCTACTTCATTGTTTGTCTCCCCTGACTCTTGTTTGCAAGTTATCCAGTAGTATGCTATACATGGGTCCAGCTTATACTAGCATTTGTACTTTGCACTGCTTGGACAGCACCTGTGAAGTTTGTAAGACAGTCTCTGGGGACTCTGCTTATGTACAGCAAACTCCCAAACTTGAAAAGAGATCTGCTTGGCCTTTCCTGTCTACTGATCTGGAGAGTGGTACTGGGGAGAGGTGGCTAGGTGTTAGAGTTGCTGTTTGAGTGCCAGAATGACTTAGTGTTCCAAGTCAGCACAATAGTGTTAACCTCCCTTTGTGCTACTGTAAATAGGAGCTCAAGATACAAGGCAGGGGAAGCTGCCTCTTTAATTTTTTTTGTTTCTGCTAACATGTATATTATGATGACACTCATGAACTATCGCCTGTCTTTATTTTTCACAATTGTATTCTTGAATAATGAATCATTGTGTACAATGTGCCAGTATGTATACTTAACAATAGATCTCTATATGTATCCATTGTGTGACTGGTACCAATTACACACTAAGAAATTATATTATACCAAGTGCTTATAGAATTGCTCTTTTTCACAGTGGGTCAAGGCTAGGCACACTGCTGTGCTGTGGAGATAGATAAATCACAAGCTTAAACTTCTCTGCATCTAAAAGTGCTAACCTTAATGGAAACAAATGTGGCTACCTAGGAATCAGACGTACCATGTGATTATGAGTCTGCAGGACTAGTGTCCAAGGTCACATGATGCAGCATGAAAAGATGATGAAAGCCAAGGGCAGAGAAAAACAGAACAGCAGGTTGATGGGTGCTTTTGTTCAAAATGCACCTGCTTTTAAATGCTTGCTGTTCATTTTGGCATGTCTGGCTTTTTTTTTCTCCTTTGGTTCAGGGAAGATAAGAGTTCATAGAGGCCACAAAGTCAGCAGGAAAGGAAAGTCTAAATCTGTAATGCAGCCCTGTGGTTAACCTACGGGGTGGCAGAGGAAAGAACAAATTTGCCCTTGCTCTTTCCCCATGTCTGAGTTAGAATTGCTCAGGAATGTACTTGCATGTTACTTGAAGGATCAGACCAGGAAGGTGCTTTCTAGGGCAGTTCCTGCATCAGGGTTCTACCTTCTGGTATAACTAGATGATGTCTGTTATGAAGGAGCAGCAGGCTTGAGTTAGTCTCTAAGTATTATCTAACACCATTTCTGAGGAGTTTGTTTTAGTAGTCAGTAGGATTAATAGTAAATATTTTTACCCTTCCAGATATTCAGTGGCTAATGTGTTGTGTAGGTATCAGCCTGTGTTTTATGGATTCGAGACACATGCTAGAATAAGGATATGTTTGAAAACATAACTGTTGTGCTGCGGGAAGTTCTGTTTAGAGAGATTGATAAGCTGTCCATAGAACGCAGACTGTATGATGATGTGAATGTTGCCATGCAGTGCAATGATCAGAAGAGTCGTGTGTCTCAGGATTGTCTTGGGATTCTTGTCACGCATTGTGCCTCAGGGAGCTAATGCAGAACTCTTGATTTACATGTGTGTGAATGATTATCAACTATAGGACTTGACAGATGAAATGAAGGTAGATTGAAGCTTAAGCAGGAGCAGGTCTGAACTGTGTAACCAGATAGTAAAATCCACAGGGGCAGGAACTGTACTTCTTGCCGTAGATTGGCATAGTGCTTAGTGCAATGCAGTTCTGATTGAATTGCTGTCCCTGGGCACCATTAGAACACAGAAAATAACAACTACTGGATTTAAAAACCAGAAACAGCCGTGTGAAATTGTGGAGGCTGTGTGAATCTTAATTTTCTGAAACTAATGTAATCCAAACTGGGGATTAATCACATCCCTTAATACCCTATTTGTCTGTAGATGTTTAATAGGAAATCAAATTGAAAATTAAATGATCAGATGGTGGTGTTCACTCTTCTGTTCTTTGGAACTACTTTTATGTCTTTAGAAGCTGCTGGTTTCGCTTTTTAATGGAGGCTTTACTTTTTCTAATACATTCTAATCCAAGAATCTTAAAGAACTGACAAACTGCAAGGATGCTGTATTGGTATACCTAGACTAGGCCTAGATTCATGTTTCAAAGCCCTCTACAAACAGCTTTGCAAGCCTTCCAGCTTACCTGGGGGGGGGGAAGTGGTGATAGAAGCACTTGATCTGTCTTCCATTTAGAACAAAAGATGGTACCATGGACTTTGTTCTGTTGTTGACTGCTGATGACTTTTGTTGCAATTTCAGTGAATTCAGACTAAAATCATGCACGAAAAAGGTTTGACTCAGTCTTTTCAGAAATACAGGTTACTAGTGGATGGAGAAGGTGCAAAACTGCTTTAAATTTGCAGTACAGAGTAACTTGTTTATGAGGTGCAATAAACCAGGAGCAAAATTAATCTTATAGTCCAGAAGTCCTAGCTGCCTGTCCTGTAAACTGACAAATGTGTATTTTCTATGTATCTTTCTGTTCTGAAATTGAGTTCTTGCTGGGTTGACAGCTGGGCTCATAAAAATGCATTTGTAGTGCTGCATAAAGGATTGCAGTAAGCCTTCCTGTCTGGCTGTTTTAAGGTTTCTAGAACACAGGAGCAAAAAAGAAAGTGTTTCTGTTGGGTCTGTCTCTGAAGATCTGCATTAATGCAGTCTCCTCTCATGGGTGTGTTTATAGCTGAAATTAAATTTCTTGGTCAGTACTATATAATGATCTTCTGACAAACCTCAGGGGGCCTCTGTTATTAAAGTGATGAGCTGCAAAAAAGTAGATGGTGTCTTTGTGCAATGCAAAAGAGATGGCCAGAAGAGGTGCTTTTCCACCTGAACTTGATGGAAGGAGGGAATGCAAAATGCATGTGCTTGCAGTGGAAGGGTATCTATTGAGGAGCAGTTGTAGTCTGAGCCAGTAGGTAGGGGTGCTGTTGGTACGTTACCTTCCTTCACTGTTAGGAAGATATGGTTGCCACTACAGAATGGCACAGCTACAAGATCATAGGTGAGTTAGCTGCAAATGCTATATTGCTGGAATTAAATGTCACCGCAACTGTTACAGCAAATCTCTAGGCCTTAGAGTACAAACCTAAACCAGTAAGCTAATCCGCCTCTAGCAAAGCACAAAGGGACAGACTTGCTCATGCAATCACTTTTCTCTTGTGTGTATCAGGTTAGAGCATTTATTCTAACAAAGCAGGTGAACCAAGCACAACATGCCTGTAGTGATTGCTGAGATGCTGGAAGACTAGTTCCTCCTCCGCAGATATGGTTATCATCTCGTTAACAAGAAAACATCAGATTGAGATCAATTGTTTGATGAAAGGAGTAAGCGAGTATTTTTGACTTGCAAATTGTGTGTTCTCTAGAACAAATGTGGCCCTACTGCAGAAAAGCAGCTCATGCATGTCTTTTAATGGAGATAGTAATGTTTTCTTCAGTCTAGTAGCAATGAATAAACATAAGCAACTTGTCTGAAAGTTTCAATGTGTGCCTCTTCAGGAAGTTCCAAACTTTTTGTATGGGTATCTGTCCTACTTTTTTTTTGACTGCATCTATCAATGTTTTCTTCCCTTTCCATACAGTATGTGTTGAATGCTACAAGCAGTTTATCAGTTTCCTGTGTTTTATAGTTTAGGGAGAAATGTCTTTGGTCTGTGTTACCTTTAACTTCTAATCCTCTGTACTGTGCAAGTCATTAAATTAACTCTGAAATTTGTTTATAGAGCAAACATGTACTTTTTCTATCATTAATAGCACCTTTTTATTCTGTAGGATTCCAAGATACGTAACACATGGAAGCCTTTTGTATAGAGTGTGTGGCTTTAATTTAAAAAAAAACTAATGGGGAAACACAAAGTCCCCGGTGTCCTGATTATAAATGTGTTGTTGCATGACATCAAGATGCCTTAATATGTTTCTGACATGTTTGGATTTTGTTTGAATGTTGTTCTACCATAACTGCTAGATTGTTTTCCATCCCTCAAATATTTATTTTTACTATTGCATTACTAATGCAGCTTTCAGCCCAAATCTGTACTTTAATGCAGCTCTGCATACTAAAATAGAAATAAGACTGGAAGGGATGATGTGATTGGGTTTGCCCTGAAGTAGCTGTGAAGCTAGTTCAGAACATGTGTAAGCACTTCAGAAGTGAGCTATGCAAAATATAACAATAAATGCCTCTTCAGGTCACTCCCCTGCCTGAACTTTTTCAGCCTGAGACCCATCAGGATTTGCATCCTTCGTTGTTTTTGTTGTCTTTATTTAGAAGAGGAGATCTATCACTGGTCAGACTAAAAATGTATCTAGCTTCATATTATCCCTCTGACAGTAGTTAATAAAGATGAGTGTAAAATATGTATAAATAGTCTTCCAGTAACTGATGGTTTGGGGAACATAGCTGATCTGATCCTAGTATTCCAACTCTGATAAAATGCTTGGAACTGCATTACTGGAACTGATACCTCAATAACTTGATAAAGAATTTTGAGCCAATAGCTAAGCAAAAAGATACAAACAAATTAAGTATGTATATTCTCTGAATACAGCTTAGTTGTCTGTTTTAGCTGCTACTTTGCTGTGTTTCCTGGATGAAGCCTAGCCTGAAGAAGTGTCACAGTGCAGTGTTCCTGCTTAAAAGCATAGGAAATCAAATGTTGTCATGCTACTTCTGCATGTTACAAAGCAACAAAAAAGTAATTTTCAGTTCTTAAGATACAAAGTGAAGGAGGAAAACAGAGGGTTGGTGCTCTCAACCTAATTGAATAATATATTTCAGGCACAAAGTCTTGTATAGCAATGTATATAATGAGCCTGCTTTTGATGTCATGCTAGAGGCTGCCTTGTCTTACAAGTGGAATACCTGCTGCCCTTCTTATTCCAGCACTTGGAGCCTTACAGCACATTATCTCTGAAAATTTACTCCATCTTTCTGTCCCCCCCCTTGCTACTGTACATCTGTGCTGGAATTGAATAAATCACTTTATCTAACCCTTCTGCTCTTGTCTGCCCAAGGCATCTGGTGGTTATCTGATATATATGATTCTGACTTAGAGCAGCACAGAGGGATGAAATTTTCTGGCACAATAGGTGTGTGTGGAGATCTTTCCCCTGACTCCTAAGTGGACTCAAAACCTGGGCTGGGCATGTTGTCCATGCTACATGTGCTCTGTTGTTGTAGTTTATGTACAGAAGCAATTTATTATGCCTACTGCAAGAGGGCAGGCAAGACTCTTGTACACTGCCTTCTCCTTGGCTTCCAGCCAGCTTGCTGCAGAATTTACTAATATGTATATTTTTAGTGTTTATGATTTGAAAGGTTTAGCCGGAGGAGGAGGAAGAAAGGATTTTGTCCAAGAGACTGTAGAGAGAAGAGGTGAATAAAATAATAGAAAATATAGATACAATGGGGTGACACTACATCAATTGTGGGGTTTTTTTGTAAGGCTTTTTGGCTGTAACTCCTGATAGGAGTCAAGCATAGACAAAACTGCATGTACCCCTCAGTAGCTTATGGATAAGAACACATGTTCATTTTCTGATATTAGGGATCAGATTGTGCATATTTTCCCTCGGTATTAAAGTGGCAGTAAGACTGTTGATACAGGTGACTAGATTTGGCTAATGGATTTGTTGTCTTGTCTTCTATGAGAACTTAGTGTTTTTTCCTTGGAATAGTCTGGGAGCTGCTCAGTTAATGCAATAAATTGGATCTTTTTTTATGCTGGAGCCCAGGTGCGACATAGGTTTTCCATCTACCTTTGTCCTGAGTTGTTGCCTTTGTAGCTGTGACAAGGACAGCAGAGAAATCAGGATCTTGGCCAAGGCAGAAAGCTTCAGGAAAACATGGAACACAACATGAGTGGAGTCTTAATTTCTAGAGGGCTCATTATTGTAAATGCAAGTGGTGCTTTTCCTACAGTAAAGCAGGATTTGATACTGCAAGTTGGAGATCAATAGAGTATTGTCTCAGTGTGCTAGAAAGGGAATCTATAGTAATAGGATACTTTTTTGTCAGGTACAGTAAGTTCAAAATAAGTCAGTGCAGCTCATATATTTGTTATGCTAAAAACTGATGCTAGGGTAGGACTTTTCCCACATACTGACCACAGACATTTATAGGAATGGAGCTGAGATAGCAGAAAGCTACTAGAATGATGCAATGCCTCAAAGATTCCAGGGTTAATCCCACTGGAATGGAAAAAACTAGAGCTGTATTTGAAAAACAAATGAAAGACAAACCGTGGTTAACTCTATACTTCTGAAAAGCCTGAAATAATAAGAATGCGTTATAGTCTTACTAGAATCATAGAATCGTTTAGGTTGGAGAAGACCTTTAAGATCAAGTCCAACCACTAACCTAGCATTGCCAAGTCTACCACTAAACCATGTCCCTAAGCACCACATCTACCTGTCTTTTAAATACCTTCAGGGTTGGTGAAATGGTCAGTGGCTCTTGAGGAGCCACATGAACAGCTGAGTACTTTAAAACCAGGCCATGGACTAGCAAGGTCATTGGCAGATTCAATGAGCATGCCTAGCTTTGCTCAAAGCACTTGGATTTGGAAAAAGAAAAAGCAAAGGAGAGCTTGTGGGCTGTGGCTGCAAAGTCAGCATTTGGAAAAGGATAGTGAAAGGCTTCCTTCCTTTGAAATGATTTGGAGTACACAAAAATTGAGGATTCTTGTGAGTATAGAAGGAAGCTGCTGCTGCTTTTGCCTTGGCAATACTTATGTCTCGAGTAGTTAGCCAGGAGAAACCCTGGGTGGAGGCTAGCCTTTGGCTGCTGTTTATTCTTTCGGATGTATCATATGGTGTTTGCATGCTGGAACAGTGTGGTGTCTTCTCAAGCCCCGAAGTGCAGGGTGTGAGTGATCTTTGTTGTAGTTCGGTAATAGTATTTTGTCAAAAGGAGGTATGCTAGTTTTCGGGCTCTGCTTCAACTTCTCTTTTCTTTCTGATGGAAGAGATTTTTTTTTTTCATACAGCTGCATTAAATTGGCTTGTTAGTTGTCTTGGAATGTGAAGGAGCTGTAGCTGTTACAGAGAGGATTTGAGGGGATGTGCTGTGAGTATATGCTTCTTCAGAACAACAAGTTCTTATCCTCCTTGAGGAGGAGCACTTGGTTTTTAGTGCCTTAAACTTTTTTGCGCCCATGGCTGAGACTCCCTGTTAGCATCCATGAATGCTTATAGAAGCAGAAAAACTGAAAGGGGAAGGAAACAATTATTCAGTCATCTGAAACTTCCTGTTTCATTTCAGGGACTTTCTGCCACGTGGATCTGGCATTGTAACCAGACGCCCGCTGGTCCTGCAGCTGGTAAACTCCAGCACAGGTATGTGAGCTACCTTCCCTATGTCCAGCTGGATTGTGATCTTAGTCAAGAAAGGTCTTATTTGATCAGTGGCACTGCTCAGTGTGGGGAAAAAATAAATAAGAACTTTCCCCAGTAAAAATGACTTGCAGTTGGTTTTCAGTTCTACCTGTTTAATGTCTGATGCATTAAGTGTACAGAAGCAAAATGCTTCTTAGTTATTCTATTTTAATTTATTAGGCAAGGCTCCACTTACCACAATTTTCTTTTGCCTGTGCAGCTGTGACTTACAAGTGGGTAAGACCTAAAAGCCAGATGACCCTGCTGATAATCTATTGAAATAAGGGGATGAGATGATTTAAAGTACTGAAAACCTGGTGTGAGAACGCTGGTATCTAAAGAAGAAAGACTACAGGAGTTATGTGGCTGGTCTTTTGAGCAGTTCACTGGTTTTGCTACTAACTTGCAGGATATTTCATTACCATTCCCCTTAACATAAGTTAAGATCTCATCCAGGAATTAGTATGTGACTGTTTCAAGGTACTCTTCCTCTCTTGTCAGGTGAACTTGATCTATCCACAGCAGTCCTCTTGTCTACAGTAAGGAGACAATTTGACTCAGGAAGCTTTTAAAATTGAAACAGTGGGTTCTTGGATTGGTTAGCTTATTCAAGGACTGACACACAAAAAATGCCAACCACCAGCCAACTCAAAATGATGTTGAGAAGGTTTTTTGCTCTCTTGACTCTCCTGAGTCTGTTCTCATTATGTAATGAGACTTATTTACCCTCAGCACTTCAATACAGAGCTAGTCCAGGTTCTCTTGAGTACCAAGGTATCTACCAGTGTGGCTGTGGAAGTTGCAGCCACTGCAGGCAGGTGCATGCTCAGTTTGCTTAGTATCAACAGAGAAAAGCCCTGGATTATTGCTTGAATGAAGACAAGTGAGGATGCTACCTCTGCTGAGACAAAAGCTGAGTTGTGAAAATGTTGGGCTCAACTGAATTCTCTCAGATGTCGATCAGACAGCATGACTGCATTAACTTCTATGAAAGCCTGCCAGGTCTGAGTGGGAAAGGCCCTTGTCAGACTTCATCCCTTCAACTGTTTTTTGTTTTGCTTCAGGACATGTTTTCATTATACTTTGAGTGTTTCTCTGATTTCAGTGACTACTTCTGATACTCTGCTTCTGTTTGAATAGAATATGGTGAGTTCCTACACTGCAAAGGGAAGAAATTCACTGATTTTGAGGAAGTCCGTTTGGAGATTGAGGCTGAAACGGATCGTGTTACTGGCTCCAACAAAGGGATTTCCCCAGTGCCCATCAATCTTCGAGTCTACTCTCCCCATGGTGAGTCCTAATGCAGCATCTGAGGCAGGTTGTTGCTTTGTCTTGAAGTAAAGACAGAAAGAACAGAGATGAAACGGGGAGCGTACTTGTTTTTGACTTTAATCTCCATGTGTCTGGGTTGTGCTATATCAAACTTCTGGCCTTGGCCATCCTGCAAGAATGGGTTTGTCTGCCAGCTGAAGTATCTGACTGCTAGCAGAACTTCTCCTTGAAACAACTGATGTCTGTGCAGAAACTTGTTCCTGAGGCTGTTCCTCTCCATCAGTATGGGCCTTACAGTGAAGAGTTGCTGTCTCTCCCTGTGTTCTGATTCTGCTTTACTGGACAAATAAATGGAACGAAAAAATTGATGGGAAGAGTGGCTTTCTTGAAGAGCACTTGCCTTCTGTTTGCATGTAAATATGTACTCTGCATAGTTCTCTCTGGATAGTGCTTATGTCCTATGCTGCTGATCTCAGTGGAAGAATTCTGCTTAAACAAGGGAGGGACATGGCCTCAAATTTGCTGGCTCTTTGAATGTGAATAGCTGTGTGGGCACTTTTTGGAAAGCAGTGGCTCAGTGCTTCATAGCATTTGCCTGAGTAGAACTTGTGCTTGATTCTTAGTTTTTTTTTTTCTCGTAGCAAGACAATTAAGCAGTTATAGGGCTGCATGTTGTAGTCCTTTAGGAGAAGGCCCATCTGATTTTGACAGGAGCCTCACAGGACTGAGCCCTTCAATACTGGGGACAACTCTTAATGAGTGGAACCAACTTTCCTGACTCTCCAGTCTTTGTCATGAAGTGAAAAAAAAGTATAATCATCCCTTCCCCTTCAGTGTAGCATGTGTGGAAGGACTTTGGGGGCACTGTTTCCCTGATCAGTGTGAAAACAAGTGGTTTTAAAGGGAAGGGTAACAATAACTGGCAATCACGACTAAAAGCAACTAGTTCTTACTAAGCAGTAACAAAAAGTGACTAGAAAGCTCTGTGTAGTTCTGTGTGTGCATCTGTTATGCCTGTTATATATTGGAGGCAATAAAGCTACAGGTACTTCTCATGGACCAGAACATTTCTATCTCAATGCTCCCTTGTGCCATCTCCTGTTTCCTATGTCTAGTCCTGAACCTGACCTTGGTGGATCTACCGGGTATGACAAAAGTCCCAGTAGGGGACCAGCCCCCTGACATTGAGTTTCAGATCCGAGATATGCTCATGCAGTTTGTCACCAAAGAGAATTGCCTCATCCTGGCAGTATCCCCAGCCAACTCTGATTTGGCCAATTCTGATGCCCTGAAGATTGCAAAGGAGGTGGATCCTCAAGGTAAAGATCTCTTAATTTACCATGACATTACTAGACAGTGGCCTGATTTTTTCCTTTTACCTTTTGGTTATGTTTAGCCCAGTATCTGTGGGCTCCTGTCTGTTGTTTTGGGTTGTATCTTCACCAATATGCATTCTTCTGAGAGGGGTTTGTGAGTGGTAACAGCTACTGTAATAGAATTTTTGTTATTCCCCTTTTCTTCTTTTGAGCCCATTTCTGGAGAGGGGTAGGATTTCCTTTCCTTTCCTTTCCTTCAGTCATTTGCATTCTGCCTGGAGAAAAGTAGGAAAATCTGCACTAAAATCCCTCTCTGCTGTGGCATAGTAATGGCATGTTTTGGCAGGATATAACTGACAACAGAGCTTGATTGTCTGTTTTGCTCTTGTGGCCTCTTGGACATGATGGGAACTGTAATGTTTGAGTTCAAGAGCCCTTGAGTAGCCAAGTTGGGCAATCTGTAAGCTCTGTGAACAAAGGAAAATATTACACGAGTTGTTTGCTTGATCAGCTATGTTTGTGGCTTTTTTCACAGGGCAGCGCACTATTGGAGTCATCACTAAGCTGGATCTTATGGATGAAGGAACTGATGCACGAGATGTATTAGAAAATAAATTACTTCCTCTTCGTAGAGGTATGTTTCCTTGTGCTTTGTTCATGATCTCCTTCCTCTGATTTCCCTGTGTGAGGTGTCCTGGTCTTATCCCCTTCCTCCAGTGCATCCCATTCTTGGAACATCTGTTACAAATTGTGGTTAAGCCATGTCTGTTCCAAGCTGGAACTGAGAAAAATTGGGGATCAGGGATGAATCATGCTGTTAATAGGAACTTTTTAGATATTTGTATCTTGATATGTAGTCCTAGAAGAAGTATAGCCTTATGCCCTTACCTTTACTTCTCTTTTCTTACTTTTAATAAGGCTGCAAAAAGCTGTCAAATGGAACTCCTGTCTAAAAGACTCCCCTCGTCTTTTATCTAGATTGCCATAGGCTATCAGATGAAATCATTTTGGGCTATGATACGTGCTGTGTATAGCCATAACGAAGTACCTGTCTTCTAAAGGACTTTAACAGCAGAGTCTCAAATGAATGAGACTAGGGTACACTTTGTGATTGGGAGAGCTGTAATAAATAAGCTAATTCTCAGCTGCATAGTCATTTTTGTCCTGCATACCAAAATATCAAAACCTGGGCAATTCAGAGGAAATTCTAGTTTTAAATTCTTCCAATTGGTTCCTAATAATGTGTTGCCACTAGAACTCCCCTTTTGCAGTACTGCCAGCTGGGTAGCTTCCTTCTCAGTCTGAATCCTGTTTAGCTTCTCATCCTTGCAACTACTTGATCTCTAACCCTGCTCTTACAGGTTACATTGGTGTAGTCAACAGAAGTCAGAAGGACATTGATGGCAAGAAGGACATCCAGGCAGCTCTGGCTGCAGAGAGAAAATTTTTTCTCTCCCACCCAGCCTACAGACACATGGCTGATCGCATGGGAACCCCATACCTGCAGAAAGTATTGAACCAGGTACTGTCAACAGTTAAGAACTGCTGCCCACTGGGTCACAAGAATGTCTAGGCTGGTCATCAGGGCTCTTCTGAGATGGAAGAATACAGGAAAAGCTAAAATGTGTGGCAACAAACTGATAAATAATTAAAATTGTTTTGCTGTGGTGAGACTTGTGAAGATTGGTTACTCTTCCATATCTGCATCATAAAAGGCATTTTGGTGCCAGGTCCTAGGAAATGTGCCTGACTTGTTTTTCACTGTATCGGTATTGTGCTTTAAGGCCAATAATGGAGCTTACACACCAAAGGCAGAACACTGCTTTATCATCTCAATGACACTGGTGCAAAATCAGTAGCTGGTTCATGGTGTTTATACTATGAGAATACAAGGTCTTCCTGGCTAAGCTAAAATATACCTTCTAAATTTCTAGTGATCTCTGTACATAACAGTAAGCTGCAGAGATTGATTTAAATGTGATACTGATCATCACTTTCCCATCTATTAAGACTGTCTTATCTACTCATACAGTAGCAGCATCTTACTCGTGCTTCCCATCTCTGCTCCCTTGAAATATTCCCTTAAGTGAAGAACTACTGTCCTTTTTCCTCCTTATTTAAATGTTCATCTTTAAACTGGAGTTTTCCACAGCTATGCTCTGTGGAAACAGTCTTATTAGAGCCTCATCAGTGGTTTTGTCTCCTTCCACCCTGTTTTATTGAAAAGGGGCTTCACCACCACCTTGGGTGTTAGTGGTGTGCTAATCTGAAGACAGAAAAGCCTTTACCCTGGTGTAAATAGTAAATTCTGATACTTGTATGTGAAGCTTATTCTTGGGTTGGAGACAGCAGCCTTGTGTGAATGGGAGTTTTGTACCAGACTAGAAGGTAAAATGAAGATCAAGAATAGAGGGGTGAAATAGGTAGGAGCTGGGGAGGCAGGATACACCCAGACCATAACTGATACCTGTACTGGGTTAGACTTTATTAGGAACTCTCAGAAGAACTGAACACGGAAGAGGGGAGCATTCCTCTTTATTTTGTGGTGCTGAGGTAGCAAACTTCCCAGTAACCACCTAGAGGTTTACTACCATCTTAAACCTTCTTGTGCAGCAATTGACCAACCACATCCGTGACACGCTGCCAGGGCTGCGGAACAAGCTCCAAAGCCAGCTTCTCTCTATTGAGAAGGAGGTGGAGGAGTACAAGAATTTTCGCCCTGATGACCCTGCTCGCAAGACCAAAGCTCTGCTTCAGTAAGTGGCCTCAGCTGTATGTCTCTCCCTGGGGATAACTTCTCAGCCATAATGTCTACTTTATGATTTTTATTTTCTTTCAGGATGGTCCAGCAGTTTGCTGTGGACTTTGAGAAACGCATTGAAGGCTCTGGAGACCAAATTGATACCTATGAGCTGTCAGGAGGAGCTAGGATTAACCGCATCTTCCATGAGCGTTTCCCCTTTGAACTGGTGAAGGTACTGCTTCCCTGTGCTGCTGAGATCCACTTTGTCTGTTTGCCTGTTGTCTCTTACCTCTTCTGCCTGTCTCCCTATTCCTTTGGATCTTTTTTCCCTTTTCCATCAGTCCCTGTCCTTGTGACAGAACTTAACTTTCTCTTAGTTAAATGACAATATTTCTTTGGCTTAATTCCTAAATGCTAAATTACTTTAACACTTTTAAGTGCAAAATAACTTTAACGCACAGTAGTAAATCAATGACTGGATGCCCTTGCAGATATGTTGCGTCAAAGCTACTTTGACCGACTTTCACATAGTATGAAGGGTGCTGAAACTTGTACTTCCTGACCCTGAGTACCTAAAGTTTCCCTAATGGATATGCAAAAAGCAGGAAAGAGGATGTAAATATACCTGGAATTTCTTCTGTCTGTCCCCTATCAATGGCCTAAGGGTGGGAACAGTGTAGAAACTGTTCTACTGTCATAGCTGAAGATTATTTTTGTTGAATGATAGTTTTCTTGGATGGCAAAGTACACTAACCTGATCAGAAGTGGTATGAATAAACCTTTTTTCAATGTCAGTTGGAACAGACTTGAGAGCCAAATCACTCCACTCCTGGATTTTCTGCATTTTGCTTCCTTTTTATTTTTTGCATTTGAATGAGATGAAGCCTTTTTAGTGAAATTTGAGAGCCTGCCTTGTATTGGATAATACTTTTTTTATGTGAATTGTAAATCTGCTTGTGGTGTTCACTGAAAAAACAGCTGTCAAGACCTTATGCTAAGTCTTAGGAGACAAAGCAGTTTGTTTTAGAAAGCAATCTAGCACTTCAGTCCTATTGCTTTATTTCTAAGAAGCTCCTTGGGAGCTGCTGGGGCTTGGCATCTGTAAATGTAGACCCTTAGCTATTCAAATTTGTCCAGGATGTCTGCATTGCCAATAGAAGCTTTATGGCTGGACTCTGTATCCAACACTTGGGCTAATATTTCATCTGTCACATGACAGTGCTGGCATGGGACCTCTTCTCTGTAAAGCATGCTGTTGTGTATCCCAGGGTTGCGTAAATAAGCATCAGTTTCTGATAAAATTCTCTCTTGGTACAGATGGAGTTTGATGAGAAGGAGCTGCGACGGGAGATTAGCTATGCCATCAAGAACATCCATGGTATCAGGCACGTATCATGCACTAAGCAGACCATTGGCTGCATAGCCTTGTAAATACCTCTAGACCTTCCAAATGGAGCTGAAGACTTCAGAGGTATGGTAGGCCAGCCAAAGGGGAGGGATAACCTCCTTGGGCCACCCTGGTGGCTTGAATCTGGGAGTAGGGACTATCAGCCAAGTCAGCTTGCTTTGTCTTCACATGTGAGAGTCGCAGAAGCCTGAAAGGTAAAACTGCCTTGTTGACTAGACATTTTCTCCTTCCTTCTTGTGTCTTGACATAAGAAAGAATAGAAAGAAGGATGTTAGCCCATACTACTCCTCCATTTAGTTTTAAACACTGGTTTTGGCTTTCTGCCTCCATACTAACCCAAAGTTAGTTGTTCAAAACAGTTGTTGGTGCTGAGCACCTCTTCTCCTAGATATCTGAGGGAGCATTGGGGTGCCCATCACTGGGATCCCTATGGCCCCAGGATGTGGTTAGCAAACACACTTGTGTTCTCCTCAGTGGAGGTTAGCTGTCAAAGCACAGCCCTGAGACCCTGAATCATGCTGCTTCTGGGAAGGTGACCAGGGCCTGGTGCCTGTCAGAGCCCTTCCTGCATGCTGGGATGTGAACAAATACTGACCCAGATTTATTTTTATTCCTTTGTTTTGCTCAGTCACTGGCTGAGCTTGATAAAGGGTATCAAAAGTGTTAGTGTCCTAATGACTAAGAAAACATTTCAGAAAAAGGCCTCCCATCTGCTGCATAACTCTGAGGTCAAACGTGCTGCAGAGGGGTCAGCCCCTGCCACCCTTCAGCCTGGTGGCTGCAGTGAAATGGCAGTCTGGCCATGGCTGTCCAGCTGACATTGGTTTTGCCCTCAGCACCTCCTTCCTGGGAGGTGTCAAGCATCCACCATTTTCCATGGACTCTATTCAGCGCTTGTCTGGGGGACCTGATGATCCCCAGCCCCGCGTGCCGGGTGGCTGCTCCAAGATGTGTGTGTAATGCTGTGACATTCTCCTTGCCCCTTCTCCCCCTCCTGCCTTGTCTTGTCCTCACCCTGGGTGTTTAGAACCGGTCTCTTCACACCTGACATGGCCTTTGAGACCATTGTGAAAAAGCAGGTGAAGAAGATTAAAGAACCTTGCCTGAAATGCGTGGACATGGTCATTTCGGAGTTAATCAATACCGTTAGACAGTGCACCAAGAAGGTAACTGGAGGCAGCATGGAGCTGGCACTTTCCTCTGCTCGCTGGCTGCGGCACAGCACTGTGACCTGGGCAGCCACACTCAGTGTTTCTAACCACCTCCTCAGCATGACTAGACCTGAGCGGTACCAGCCTGGGGTGATCCAGCCAACAAGCCAAACAGGAGGGGAAGTGCTGTGGGACATGGGCCATGGCCCTGCTCCCTAAATGTTTTAGAGCTGAGGGGTGCTGGAGATATCCCTGACACCCCTCTGTCTGTAGCATGACTCCTGATTACTTGTAAAACCAAGCATATTCCTTATATAGACACATTTGACTTTAAATTTAGTATCTGGTTTATTTTCCAAGCCAGAAACTGGAATTTAAATTTTGTCCCCTCTGTTCTCGTAGAAGTCAGAGGGTTAATCCCAAACCAGCCTTTGGGTGCTGCTGAGGGGTTGTATGGGGCTGAACTTCAGAGGCTGCAGCAGTTAATAGCTGTGGGTTGTATTGCAGGGAAGTGTTCCTTTGGTGTTTGGCTTGGTTTCTGGTTGGCTTGGTCCATATCCTGTTCTGGAAGAGCAGCACATGGCTGAGAACAAGCAAGTTAGAAATGTCTACCTGGGGTCCTTCTGCTCTCAGAGAGAGGGGGCTTCAGGTTTTGCCCTTTGGGATCCATTCTGGTATCTGTTTGGGCTGAGGGAGGGAACCTGCCTTGATTCTGCCCTTTGCATATGGCAGCTTTTGTTTCTGGGGTTGGAGTTGAAAGGCAGCAAGCTAAGATGACTTGTGCCATTCCTCTCGGCCATGGCTTGCTGTTTCAGGCAGGGCTAGGGGCTGGTGCAAAAGCACCTCAGTTAGGATGGTGGTATGGGCACTGGAGACTGGGATCGCTACTGACTGTTCAGGTGCAGGTAAATGGGCATTGCAGGAGGTGTGCAGAACGTCTGACACCCTGTCTCTGCAAGGGTGGGGAAAGGTGCCCAAGTGGTGATACTTGCCATTGCCTGCAGAAATGCCTAGTCCTTAGGGCCAAGAGCCTCTGTAGAAGGGCTCAGGCATACAGGCATGTGCTTTCCCCCCAGGGCAGACTGGGAAAGCAAAGTAGATGCAGTGAGAGATTGCTCAGGTTTCTAGAGTGCTGGAGGAGCTTCCTTTTTCTGTTCTGCTGTCCTCTCTTGGGGTGTGTGACTGTGGGGAGCACCCAGAAAATTGCCATTAGAGCCTGGCGACAGGTAAGCACAGGCCCTCAGGCTGCCAAGTATCCAGAGTCGCCTGCTAACTGGATCAGAAGGGCCCTCCTTTTTCATGCCCTCTGAAGCTTCTCTTGGTTTGTTCTTCATCCATCAATTGCTGTTCAAAAATCTCCAATTCATTCTCTTTGCATCCTTCCATCCATTTCCCACCTCTTTATTCATTGTTTCTTTCTGTTTCCTCTTTTACTGACAATTTTAGAATGGACCATCTGTTCTAACAGCAGCAGGTTCCTCAAGTGATCAGGTGGTGGGTACAGCAGGATGGGAAATAAAGGAGGGGAAGAGACCACAGGGATGGGGGAAATATCACAGATTCAGGATTGATGCCTTCCATTTTAGCTTAGATTCCACTGCAAAGAATTTGTTGGTTGACTTCAGTGCTAGTTGCTCTGTGTGTGCTCTAGTAGTCATGGTTACAATTTTATATCTGAAGAAAAAAAATACTGTCATTCAGGTGGTACTCAGGTACTGGAAGGGACTGGCTTTTAAAATATTTTTTTGTGCAGGGCCCCCCAAGTTTCCCCCCCACAGGGGAAGCTGTGTATGTTGAGCTTATCAGGGCAACTGGATTAGTAGGAAACTGCTGCTGAGTCAGAGGATGTGGACTTGACTCTGGAAATGCCCTTGCCTTGCTCAGAAGGTGCTTTTTGGCGCCTTGAGGGAGATCCTTGGGTGAAGCTGAATCCTGTAACATATTTCAACTCCTTGCTGCTTAAGAGGCAAACTTAAGTTGTAAGTCCTATAATATGTGGTGAAGAGTGTTTTAGTGCTGGTATTGCTTGGGGTCTTGCAGGTGTTATCCAGAGATGTGAAAGATGAGGCAAAGGGAGAAATACCTGATTTAGATGAAGTGTGGTTATGTATAGCTAGCCCTGGATTGGTTGTCAGCTATACGCACCCCAGATTGACTATTTGCTGTACCTTTAGAAAGGCAGTATCTCCTTCCCATGTCAAGGGGACATTGTCCCCTTGAAAGCACTTGCATAGCAGTAATGCCACATGCAAAACCAACTAAGTCTGTGTAACACAGAGCATCCTGGTAGAAGCTTTAACATGTTAAAGATGTGCTGAAAAACTTCTTTGGGTGCAGTAGTCTTGAATTGGATTAATCTTGGCCATATTTTAGTAACTGTAGTTTCTGTGGATTTTCTGCTCTCTCACACTGGAGCCACTGAGAATATAGGCTACTTGAATAGTATCGGTGAAAACTAATACTTCTTTATAAACCTCAACAGGCCTGTATTGGGTCTGATGCTATAGATTAGCTGGGGCGGAACGGATGCTTTATATAGCTATGTGGCATGTTTGCATTTTACTAAATACTGGGTACATCTGTTCTTACTGAGGAAGTTAATGTTGCGGGGAAGGTGAAAGATATGAAATATGATTAAATATGCTCTGTAAGTAGAACAGTTTGTCTGAATCACTGAAATTGAGAGACATCAATTCAGTTCAGTTCTGCCAAACCAGAATACAAGTGACAGACCTTTGGAAGTCTTAGCTTGGCTCCTGTTCAGGCTTCCTGCAGCTGGAATAAGGAAAACAAGAAGGGGAGATAAAGGTGGTGGGAAGGAGAGGGGAATGCCTGAGACAAAGAGAAATGAGATGGTGAGCCTTTAGGAAGAGAGGCAGTGGCTCACTGTGGCAAGCTGCTTTGTCTTAAAATCCAAAGAAGCTTTCCTACAGGAAGAGATCACTTGATCCCTGGGGGGTTCCATCCATTCATCTTGCTCTTGACAGCTCACCATTTCACTGGCCCAGCTGCTCCTACCTCATTCCCCTCTGCCACTTCCATTTGCCTGTAGACTCTCCTGATACTTGGCAGTGCACAGGCCCCATAACAATGCTCACCTGGTTCAATAAAGTAATGGAATGAACCAAAATCTCACTTCTCATTTTGCCTTGTGTTTTCTCTCTTTTCCCTTTTCCTTCCTTCTCTTTCCTCCTCCTTCCTGCTCTTTCTCTGCTTTGCTTTCTTCTTCCTCGTTGCTTCCTCCCACCCTGCCCCTGCCATGCAGAACGGGTCTCTTCACGCCTGACCTCGCTTTTGAAGCCATAGTGAAAAAGCAGGTGCAGAAGTTGAAGGAGCCGAGTCTGAAGTGTGTGGATATGGTAGTGAGTGAGCTCACATCCACCATCAGAAAGTGTAGCGAAAAGGTAAAGAAACAAAAAAAAATGCAAAGAAAGGTCAATGCCCACCTCCTTCTCACACACTTCCATGCTTTTTCTCCACACAAACCCCAAGAACCCCAGCAAACAGAGTAAGACAAAATGGATATAAAGATGCGTATAAGGGAGAGCAGCAACCTGCAGCTGTAAGAGCAGTTTAAAAGCAGGCCAAGAGAAGTGGATGTCAGGTGATGGGCTCTCTAGCTGAGAAGTGAGCTGGGATCTAGTGGATTACTCTAGTATACTCTTTTCTTCTGTCTGGCTCACCAGAATGCCATGTAGCATTCATCTCAGTGTGGATAAAACCCTTTGTAAGCCCCATTTGCTGTGCCACTACCTGTGCATTTGGAACTTCTTGTTTTTTTCTGGGATGCCCTTTAAAAAAATCCAGATAACCTAGAAAAAAGATTAAAAGCCAGAAAAAGACCTCTCATCCCTGCAGCATGAGCGGCCTACAGGTTTCATCTCATCTGCAGAGTGATGTTGAGCAGTAGTATATACAAAACAAGAGTTGATTAAAAGTTTGAGGTGCAAGATGTTCTGCAAGAGAGATTCAGAGTCAACAGAAGACTACTATCCCAAAAGGCTTGGGGAAAAGCTTTTCCAGGCATTACGCCCTCCACATCATTCTCCTGCTGATCCTCTCACTCCATGGACTATGCTCAGTGGGAGGTAGTGTGGATACTTCTCCTTGTATGCTGTGAACCACAGGAGGTGAAGCCTTAGGCTGGCAGAGAGCAGCAGCAGGTGGAGAGGGAAGCTGCCCTGGGTGACCTGGATGGTGTCAAATACTGCTTAGAGGCTGGGGCAGGTGTGGGTTTGTTTCCCAGGCTGGCTTCCTCCAGGAGGGGGCACCGCATGCCTCCTTAAAAAAAAAAAAAAGGCACATGTGGCAATAAGTGTTAAACTTACATGTTTCTGGCCCCTCACTAGTCTGTTGCACAACAGAAGTATGTTCTGGAAACTGAGTTGGAAAGGGCTGTTACATTAGTTATTTTAGAACTTGAAAATTACCATTCCCTTCTTCCAGGGCTACAGCCAGACTCACCAATGTATGTTCCTAAATTGGGGAGGAAGGGAAGATAAGAGTTGATAGGAGTTAGAGTGAAGGTGAGAGCTGAGCTAATGAGGTCTAGTTGCACTTAGGCAGAGGTGAGCTCTATTCCTCTGTTAGGGAGACATCTTTGACATGCTCCAAGCTCTGCCCAATCTATTTTTTGCAGAGTCCTGCTGTTGCCAGATTGCTGTGGCAAGGCAGAGTAACTCCTTTCCAGCCTGTTTCTCCTGTGTTTTTTTTTCTTTATTCTGGTGGGTTTGATTGCTTACACTGTTTTCTGTATCTGGCTGGAGATGTTTGCTCTGGGTGGGGAGGGAGAAGGATCATGAAAACTCTAAGGGTGTTGAGTTCCAGTTTCTCTATTGGACCATGTCATTAGAGTGGCTGGATGCTCACTTGCTCTCTGGATTTTAATCTGTGACATGGTGGAGGACGCCGTGAGGATGTTCCAATGTGATAAAACCAAGATATATCCTTTAAGGAAAGTGGTAGCAGCAGCAACACTGTAGGAGACTAATGGCTGTAATAAAAGCTGGAAAGGCCAGGGAGGCAGATACTAGATGAGAAAGAACTGTCTGAATGAAGATATAGTACTGGGAAATAAAAGGAAGGTTTTAGTGATGCTCAAAGTCAAATGCCTACATGTAGTGAGAACCTTAATTTTACCTGTATCTCCCTCTGAAAGAGTAGAAGGTAACTGCTGTAGACCACTTCAGGATAGCAGCCAGCTTGAGATGGCTTCTGACGGCATAAGGCAAAGGGTAGTAGCTGCACAGGGGCATTAGTTGATTTGATTTGCAATATTTATCTTGCATGTTATAGCCCTAGCTGCTTGACGTGGACAAGAGCATGTGCTATTAGGGGAGGCATCTGGAAAAGGCTACTTTAGGACTGATGCTAATTGTAAGGTATTATCCAGCCCGCTGTGTTGTGGACTGATGCTGCCTTTCAGATGACAAAAGCAAACCTTTAAACTCACTAGAAGTCCTGCAAGGCTTCTTGAAAGGAAGGCTGCTTGGGCTAACACCTCTTGAATTAGCTTAACAGTCCTGTAGCCTTGGTTTGTTGCTGTCCTGAATTATTGTGTGTTATTGTTTGTGTGCTGTCACAGTTATTTCATTTCACCCTGGATGGTGAAGAAATCTTTCTATGTGTAGCTGATAAAGCTGCATGGATGGAATAATATGAGACTGTTAATAAAGAACAGAGAAGGAGGCAAACCCATCTGTTTGTGTGCTACAGAAGTACAGCTTTCCTGTATGAAGAGAGATTTGCAGTTGACTATCTCTTAACTATTAGACAAAGTTGAGGGCTGAAGAGAAGGTATCTGTTAAAGGCTGTTCTGACTGGCCTGATTCTGAGCTTCTTCTAGTCGATTAAATGGAGAGTAGCTCCAAAATCAATGTAAAGCTCGTGTAAGCATTCAAGCTCTTACATTTAGGAGGATAGTATTCTAGCTAGTGTTTTTCCAAAAGCAGGAACCTTCTGTGCCAGACTGCACTGCAGCACGTCACAAGTGTGGGAAGGTCTTGCAAGTCAGCAACCCTTCAGCTAAAAGTTGGAGTGCTGGCAAGGACTCCTGGAATCTGCAAAGAGGGGAGCTGAGGAACGTTGGGACAAATTTGCTTTCAAAGAGGGCTCTGAGCTTATATTTTGATTGCACTGGTGAATGCAGCTAAAACAGGACTGAAAACCCACTTGAGCTGGGACATGGTCACAGGCTGACAGACTTAACCCCTTAGAGGGTCGCCTGCTCTCCTGTCTTTCAGAGTCATGGCATTTCTGGGTGCTGTTTGTACTGCTGGTGATAACTCCTTGCCCCTCTATGCCCTATTGCATGCTTCCTGGTGGTGTGATATCCTGTAGCTTGTCCGTGTCCTCTTTCCTTGTCCACCCTTGCTTCTCTTGTGCATGCTTGGGGTTGGAAGCTCATGCATGGGGGTTGATGCTGTCAGTTTATTTTTGCACATGAATGTTGCTGGATGACCTGGGTTCTAAAACCACAACTTGTTTTGCACTTTGTGTGCCTTTGGACTGGTTGGGAGTAGGGTGGGGAGGTTTGATGTGTTTTCTTTGTTTGACTGTTTTAGTTTTTTTTAATTTGAAGCAAAGAAGCTGAGACTTGCTTAGAGGTCTTCCAACTTCCTGTTTTTCTGTTTGACATAACTTGCCCATCTATCCTTTGCCAACCCCCCAAAGGAAACAGGAAGCTTTGCCTGTGTGTCTCTGAAGCAACCAGCTGCCTGAACCATAAAGATCATGGAGAATACCAGTTTGTGCTTTTAAGATGTGGTGGTAGTAGGGATCACTAATTCTACTTGGCTGGTTGTTTTCCTGCCTCTGTAGGGTTATTGGCATTCAAAACAAACCACACATTTGAAATTAGGCAGTGCCAAAGCTAGTCTTCAATTTCAGTTCCAGGCTATTGCAACTTGCTTGACTGCAAGGGTGCTGAAAGGGTTTGAGGCTATTTGTAGTTAAGATGTTGGGAATTTTGTTGCTGATTAGAATAGGATCTGGCTTCCAGTAGTGATGCTGCACACTTTGAGCCAGTTCCTTGTAGCGTATTATAATTGCTTATGCATACAAAACAAAACACCAAACCAGTTTAAGAAGGAGCTCTTATGTACATTGGAGGAACAAAACAAATGCAGTACAGATCACAGGCAAATGAGATTTCTCTTTTTATATACCCCTTGAGGGGATACAAAAGACTGATATTGGGAAATGCTGTTTGACATGGTCAAATGGGAGGTAATATTTAAAAAAAAAAAGGGGGGGAAATAATGATTTCATAGGGGATAGGCAAAGTGGGGAAGAAAGGGCCAGATCCTGGGTCTGGAGGATTAATTTCATTTGATTGTGCTGGGCCTGGCCTAAGAAACATACAGTTACTGCTACTGAAATCACTAGAAGCTTATGAATCAAGGCAAGTAGGTGAGTGCTGTGTGGAACCTAGTGGTCTTTTAAGGGTGCTCATTTTGGAAGGGTTTCTCATGTATGATCTTTGTAGGTATTGTTCTTTTGAACCACAACTAATGAAGTCCTACTTCTCTGTCTAGGCAGGAAAGGATTTCCTCCTTGGTAACATGGCAAAAAGCGTGGTGTAGGTGTGATGTGAATACCTCAACTATGTAATCCTGCCACAGGAGAGAAAGCAGGTAGAAGCAGCTGGATGCTCAGAACACAGTGTTTCTTGAAGACGTGTCCCCTTGAGTTGGTCAGATCCTCTGTCTCTGCTTGTAGATGTTGATGAAGAGGGCCAGGTGCTTTCACTTAGTGCCTCAGCAAATGGGGATTGAAATCCACTTCACTTCCCAGGGGGACTTCCCATAGGATTTAGCAGATTATAGCAACAGGCCATCCACCTACTTAGCCTACTACAATGAGCTGCTGAACATCTAGAAAAATTGTTCACTTTAATGGGAAGAACCCAACAAGCAATAAGTAGCGTGTTTACATCTGGCATTTGTCAAGAGCCTCATCCCAGCAAGAATGCGGTGGGTTTGGAGCAGGTCTCTGGTGAAAAGTTGCTGCAAGAGTGAAAAGGGCTTTTCACCAAAGCCCAGAGCAAGAGGGAATGAACTTTGCCCCCAGCAGACCTTCAGGAACTTGGAAAAATCTGTCTGCAAGTCCAGCTTTCTAGAACTTCCCTTGAAAATATCTGATTGCAGGGTGTATGTGTGCATGCATCTGTGGGGGGCTGCACCCCCCTTTATATCTCCCTTTCCCATGTGCACGTGTTTTCTCTCTCTTGCAGCTCAGCCAGTACCCTCATCTGCGTGAGGAGATGGAGAGGATTGTTACTACTCACATCCGTGAGAGAGAAGGCAGGACCAAAGATCAGGTAGGGAATCAGGAGGGTGCATAAGAGGGGAGATTGGGTGGGGGGACACCTTTGAAGGGACAGTCTAGGCTAGAGTGGCCTGAGCCAAGGGGTGTCTGGCTGCAGAGGGCTGATCAGATGAACAATGTACAGGGCTCTGTTTGCAGTGTCAATCACTAACGTCTGTCTTGCTCTCTCTGTACCTCTGTTTGGCAGGTCATGCTTCTAATAGACATCGAGCTGGCTTACATGAACACAAACCATGAGGACTTCATTGGCTTTGCCAAGTAAGCACCCACATCCTATTGCTTCCTCTTCTCTGCATGTGTTTCCTGTGGCTCTGTCTTATAGCTGCTCCAGTAAATGGGTTGCAAAGGCCCTGATGCAGATGCTGTGGTCCCAAAGTATGGTTCAGCTCCCAGTATTCCTTGTTTTTCAGTGGCTCTGTATTGCAAGGCTGGGGAGAAGAATAGGGATGTGTAGAAGGGTGAGTTACAGTAGGGTTGTGTTGGGGGGGGAAGCAGAAGCAATAGAGGTTAGTGACCCAAGTGTGGTTCAGGTGGGAGTAAGATGAGTAGACCAGGCTGAGAGAGCAGATGGAAATAGATTGTGCTATCAAGGCTTGGAAGCCAGTGGTGAGGGGCATGAACTCACTGTAGCAGCCATCTGATGGGAACAGGATTCAGGTAATGAAGAAGAGCCTGAGGGGTTTTGAATGTCTCTGCTGTTGTTTGCAGTGCTCAGCAGAGGAGCAGCCAGATGAGCAAGAAGAAGGCAGCTGGCAACCAGGTAGGCCAAGTTCCATCCCCTTCACTGCTGCAAGAAGGACATGTTTGCTACCTGGAAACTACCAGGTGGACAAGTGCCGGGCTGGATGCAGCAGTTCTTTAAGCTTATTTTGGTGTTTTGTTTTTTTAACTCATCAAACCCTGTTTATACCTGGAGGATGGTGTTTCAGGCTTACTGCAGTTGGGAAGAACTAAGCATGTAGCAGCAATGGAGGGACAGTGTTGTAGAGGGAAAAGGATTGCTTGATAATCAAGATCTGATATTGCTTTTCTGGAAGAAATCCCTATTAATGTTGTGTAAATCCCAGTTTCTTCAACCCCATCACTAGCTGTGCTAACTTTTCTGCTGAGGTGAGGGGTACAGAACACTAGGTCTGAACTGTTACAGTACAGAATTGTCTTTTCTAGTTGTGTTTCTCATCAGTGGTAACTACTTTCTGGAAGGGGATTTCAAGAGAGTTCATGGACTCTCTTCTGGAAAACTTCACTGGTATTACTTAAACCCCTGTACAGGGAGACAAAGGGTGATTATAGCCACAGTTGCACTGGGTATGTATTAGAACACATCCATGGGAGAAGACAGCAGTGGAGGGGAGGAGTTTCCTTATTCCCTCAGAAACTGTAAGGAGTGTATGTACAATTAAAAAGGGACTAATGCCACCTTTTCCTGGATTTGCTGGGGACATGGCAAGGCTATCTAGAAGATCCTGTAGAAACAAAGCCTTACAAGCAGCTTCATAGAGAATGAAAGCAAATGCTTTTGTTCAAAGATGTTCACTCCTGACATCCATCCTCTTTACAACATGTTTGACCACCTTTCCCTGCACATAACCATGCGGACTGTTTCAGTATTGTTGGCAGGCAGGTAGGTCAGCACGTTGGGCTGGCCAACCATCCATTTAATGGGATCTCAGAGCAGCTGTAGGGAACCCTATCCTCTGCAGTATACCTTATAGCAGAGCTGAATGTAAAAGCATAAAAGGCAAACTCCAGACCTACCTGTAAAGCACTCTGGCTTTGCTGTTGGCAGATTTTATTTTGGGATGGGGGTTGCTTTTGTTAACGCCTGGGGTAAAAGATCTGGTACCAGCTTCCAATTTATTTTATTTTATTTTTGAGCCTCTCTTCCTCCTGCTCCAGCTTTCCTAGTAACAATCTCTCCTCTCTTTGCTCCTCTCCTGCTCTCTGCTCTGCTGCTGTTGCTATGGTTCCCCTTTGCAGGATGAGATCCTGGTGAGTAGAAGGCCACTCAGCAGGGTGTGCTAATGAACATTAATGTTGCATCTGGGAAGGCAAGAACAGTGCATAATTCAAATTATTCCCTCTGCTGCTGAATGGGGAGAGGAGGGCAGCTGGCACTAGCAGGTGAAGCAGAAATGAGGTGAAAAGGTAGTACATTGAGGAAAAATTAAAACTGCTGGTACATCTTGAGTGGGTGGAGATAAAAAGCAGTAATCCAAGGACATGTGGTTCTGTTTCACTGCCCCCTCCTGTCCACAGAGAGAATAGGACTATCTTGAGCTTAACAGTAGGTATCAGATGAAGATCCAGTACTCCTAAGTTTACCTTTATAGGGTAAATTGACAATTAAAAGGATTGTGTGCCTCTATAGTAGGCTGCTCACACAGTGAACTTGCTAATACGCAGTGTGGTCACATGGTTTGTCAATGCCAGGTTGTTTTCAGCAAGCACATCCATACAACAAGGTACACAATGCATGCAAATGGTTTTGGGTGTTAACAGTGCAGTAATACATATAAAAGCTAATGCATTTAAGCTGACACATACTTGCATTTGATTACTGCATGTGTGAGGCTCTAAACCAGCACTTGGTGAATTGGAGTTCTGTAGAGAGTAATAGCCTGTCGTATTTACAAACTAAACTTAAAGGACCTTGTTTTGCCCTAAATTAGTATGACTACTCAAACACTTGGGTATGCTGAAGTCCAGGGTACTAATTCCAGATGCACCGTTTTGTTCTGTTACACTTACTGTCTCCTTTTTACTAAACACAATTCTTTCTGGGTTGCTTGCCTGTCTCTTCTTGAACTTGTTCCCCCCACTTCTGAGTTGGGTGAAGCACTCCACATGTGCAGTGTGCCAAAAGGTGTGCTGGTGTCCTGGTTTTCTCTAGGCATGGCCTTTTCTGGGTGTGTTTCTGTGATCTGGTGCTTGTAGGTCGTGCCAGTGTCCGAAGCACTCTTGATGCAGTTCTTCCTGTGTCTCTTTCCCCTTGGCAGAGGGTATAATGCACAGCACTGCCAGGTTCCTTCCTGCGTCCTTTTTATACTATTCCTGGTCCTTTTGAGGCAGAGACCTTTAGTGGCCAGTTGAGTGGGGGGCTCTTCTGGCAGCAGCAGAGAGCACGGTGTTCCTTGTCTTTCCATACTCCTCTGTGTGTAGGGATACCCTCTGATCTTTCCTCTTGTTGCCTAAGGCCAGGCTTTTGGGCCCATGTTAATGCTTGCTGCTTCCACCCCCTTAGGTCATCCGAAAGGGCTGGCTCACCATCAACAACATTGGGATCATGAAGGGTGGCTCCAAGGAGTATTGGTTTGTCCTGACAGCAGAGAACCTCTCCTGGTACAAGGATGATGAGGTGAGTAGCTCAATTCTGTGACTTGAGTCTCAGGCATCTGATGAGGATTAGGCCTTCAGTTCACTGGCTGTTAGAGATGCATCTTCTAGTACTGTCTGCTGCTCATGACACAAGCTGAAAGCATCCTTGGGTTGGGTTCCCTGTGGTCTCAGCACTGCTGAGTATTTCTGAATCAATGTGAATGTGGCTTTTTTGACGCACAAGCAGCAACATCTGTGCTTGAAGCCCTGGCTCAGCAGAAAGTTGACAGACACTTGGGATGAATTTGATCTTTGTCTTGCTGTGGCAGTTGTGATCAAGGGTGTGATGGGTTAGTTCCAAGAGTTGGACTTTCTGGTATTTGTGGGGCAGCCATGGTGAGTTTCTGGAGGAGTATGGCAGAGGTGTTTTCATGCATCTCTCCTGGTCACAAGAAAAAGCCATCTCCTTTCTGAGCATAATAGGAGCTGTGGAGCTGGAGCTGCAGCTCAGATGCTGGCTCCTTCTGACTTTGGATAAATTACTTAACCTCTCCAGGATTCAGTTGTTAAATGTGCAAAGCAGGAATGTCTTTAATGTTTTTATATTGATCATGCCAGTTAACATTATTTGTAAAGTTGTTTGAATTGTGAACAGTTAGAGTACTGCTGATGAAAATTAGTGATGTGTGGAATATCACTGATAGGAACATGAACCTACTCTGTAGAGCTGCTTGACAATCTTGATTAGGAGTTCTGGCATTGTGCTGTGGTGTCTTTCGGCTTCAGTGGGAAACGATATGAGCAGACAGAATTGTCCCAGCTGAAATTATCATTGTCAACAGTGTGTTACTTCCTGTGCAAGACAAAGGTAGATAATTGTTGTTTCTGATTAATTTGATAAGAGAAAGAATAGCTGGATGGTTTTGGTAAGGACATGATCAAAAGGGTTAGCCCCACTCAGTGTGCTGGGGGGTGAAAAATGCCTGGTATGATGTAGTCATGCATTTGAAGTTGATTGGGATTTCTGATGGCAAATTAAGAAACTGCTCTGCCCCTTACTGTGGTGTTTGTCCCTCAGGTGTTCTGAGGCACACAGTAGTGTGCCTGGGAGCTACAGCTAGGTCTGGATTCTTGTCTAGTTTGTATCAGTGGGCCTGTTTCATTCTCTGCAGGTGGAAATGATGAAAAATATGGTGATGAATCGGCCTCTAAATATCACTTTCTGCATGGAGACTGCTGCAGTGCTGCTATGGATGAGTAGGCAGCAATTTCCTAATTAAAGAACCAGGCATTGAAATGTCTTTTGCTAAATCACTGTGTCTCTGCTATAAGACCCCTGACCTTTGTATTCAGAGTTGCTTGGGGAGGCTTCACTTTCCTCTAGGTTGCATATGCAGGTTGAGTGGTCATAAACATAGTTTAATCAAAGCCAGCTGCTACATCTGTATTAGAGAGATGATCAGAACTCCCTGTTCTTCCCCAGGGAGTGGGAGGGAGGGCTGCAGTGGGGATGTATAAACTGTTGATAGGTTCCAGTTGTCTGGGATGGGGGTTGGACCTCCCTTCCCTCCTGAGGGAGGGCTGCCATGGGGGTCAGCAGCAACTGGAGGTCTGCACTGTTTCCCTTCTGCATAGCAAGAGATAGAGCTGCCTAGTGAAAGCAGTTCCCTGCCAGCCTTGGTCCCTTAAACACAGATCCAGTGCTGGTGAGGTCTGAGCAGCCTCTGAGAAAGGAGCCTTTGTCTTTGAGTGGGAGCAGGGGGGAAAGGGAAGCATATTTTTATTTGCTTCCTCCCCAGGTTCAACTCCTTGGTCACTGGCTGTTGTGAGGGAGAATGGCAGCAACTTCTACCTGGACCCTGTAGTTGAGTCAGGCTAAAAACTGGTGCATTTAAGGGGCAGCTTAGAGAGCCTTGAGCATGGGGATTCTCATCCCAAACCTCAGTCCTGCATGGAGCTGGCTCCATCCCAAAGGCCTGTCTGCAGTGCATTGTCTTCTGTCAAATGGTTACCTTTGCATCTCTGTCCCAGAGATCTCCTTTTTTACCAGTTCAGGAGGACTTGTGCCCTCTACAGCTCCTGAAATGTTCTCATCTGTTTTTAAAAGCTGTACACTATGATCTTTCTTCCCTTAAGCTCCAGGAGGAACAGGGAGGCTTTGCCTGCCCCACCCTGTACTTCTGTGGGCTCTCTTGTCCCAGCTCCCCTGTGCTCTGCAGCCGTCCAGAGGGAACGAGCAGGGAGCTGAATCTGTCTTGTGCAGATGGAAACTCTGGCGGTGGAGCTGCGGGTGATGATGATGGGGAAAGGAGCAGGGTGAGAAGGTGTGCAGTGGGCTCAGGATGAAGACTAGGCTAGCACCTCTGGAGCTGGGGGGAGTGGGTGCACAGCTTCTCCCAGCTCTGTCTTGCAAGCCAGGACCCAGAGTCTGCAGAATGAAGACATCTGGACCCCATTAGTGAAATACTGCTCTTTCAGCAATGCTGGCTTGTTTTTCCTCTGCCTCTGAAGAAAGGAACTGAAACTTAAAATGCCTTAAAGGGCCCAGCATTACATGTTAGCAGGGATATATGGCTGCTGATGCTCTGGAGGGGCCTGAACGAGTGTGTTGGGGAATGGGAGGGGAAGGAAAGAGCAGGCCAGGCGGGGGTGGAAAGTTGGCTCCCCACCCTGCCTTGCTGCCAAGAGCATGTGTGTGTGCTCCTGGGCTCTCTGTTTTTCTTCCTGTCCTCTTTCAATGAGTCAAACACTGGCCCCATGGAGGGCGGCCCCACAGAAAGCTGGCCTCCCAAGACCTGGAGACCCTTCTGAGGTGCCTGTACCTCCTGAACCCTGTGTGATTATGCTGCAGGCCAGCGGTGGGAGGGAGAGGTGGGGAGGAGCCTGCTCTGGCTGCTGGCAATATAGAGTGAGATTCCCTTGCTCAGGGAGACCACGGTGTCCTTAGGGCTGGAGCAGGAGCACAGCACACTGTCTTAACTGCTCAGCGAGCACCATAGTGGACATGATAAAAGAACTCTATTCGGTCCTTCTGCCTGAATCTCTTACGAAATGCACAGTGCCCACTTCCCTGCATGGTTTTCCCTCCTTGCTGGAAGAGAGGGAGCTGGGCTAGAGCTGCTGGTGATGGGGACCTTGTAGGCAAGATGCAGTGAGCGCTGTGCTCAGTGGTTCCTATTAGTAAAGCTTAATGCCTGCTGGAGGGGACCCCTGTGCACCTGTGCTCTGCAAGGGTGACTGTTTCTGCTGCAGTGCCTATGACTGTGCCACTGTGTGCTGGAGTGTTTGCACAGCTGTGTGGATGGATATATCTGCTGTTTCCTTTGGGAATTTGTGTGAATGTACAATACAGATGGGACCTTCTGTCCTTACTCAGGTAAATCATGTACTAGAAATTTTGGGCTTGTAAGAACAGGTGACTACATGAGAAGAGTATGGCCTTATTTGCTTGTGTGAAAGTATTTGTGTTGCATGCAATGTCAGTGCATTTGAGTCCGGGGGGGGTGGGGGGGGCGGGGAGGAGGGGGGCACAGAATTTTAGGTACTCTCAGGTCCATCAGGGAGTGCTTCATATTCTTTATGCACATGTTGATTCCTGCCGCATTAGTTGTGCTTGAATACTCTCTCCTGTCCTGGGGAAGATTTGACCTTATTGACAGTCATTAGATAGCTGCTTATTCTGTACCTGTCAATGTCTTGTGCCCAATTCTAGTTTAAAAAGAAAGACATTGATCAATACTGAGATTGTTCCCCCACTCCACACATGCACTCCCCCCTCTTCTCCTCTCTGCTGTTGTCCCCCCCCCATGCCTCCTTCCCCCCCCCCCCCCCCAACAGTCTGTCCTTGAAGCACAGCTCAGCTGGTAGAAATCTTTTTGTCTTTGCTCTGGTGCCCATGAGTCATCAAGAACTTGCTGTGTTGGGTCCAGCTGCAGCCAGGTTTTTGTACCCAGCTTGTTGAAAGACCACAGGAGCAGATCTGCTGAGTTTCTTCCTCTCCTGCTTTCACACTGCTCTCAGGTGCTCTCTGGAACATGTTCCTTTTATTTACATCCTCTGTGGAGCTCTTTCATTCATTCACTCATCTTTATCATGTTTCTCTGTTATATCTTTTATATTTTTTTTTTAATATCTCAGTCTTAATCAGTCCTCATTTATGCTTTCACTCACTGTTTCTCTTCTTTCTTTTCCAGACAAACATCAAACACACACATCTTCCAGAGTATCCAAAACCTCCAACTTTCAATCCTTTGTGGGTTTTTCTTTATTAATGATTAGCATTCTTCATGATGTGAAGTCACCTTTCTCTGTTTGATCCTGCCTTCTCAGGTAGCAAAGCACAGTGCAGTTGTAACTCTGCCAGACCCGTGTGTCTGTCTCTGCATTTTATGGCAAAGTTTAGCATGTGAAACACAAGCCATCCTGAACGCAGCTATCCCTGGGCCAAGTGCATGAAGCTGAAAGAAATAACAGCTAAGAAGGGGATAAGGCAGATGGAGGAGGAATAAGAGGGTTGTGAGTAGGCTGGTGAACAGGCAGGTAAAAGTGATATCAAGCATGGCTCCAAAGGGATGAGTGAACCTTGCATGCAGCTGTCCCCACAGCCCACCCTCTCCAAGCGTGTCCCTCTGCCGTGCAGGTGTTGCTGTCCCCGTGCAGCACTAGCAGTGTGTGGTGTATCCCAGCACAGCCTAACCAATGTGCAGACTACTGTACAATCTTGTAGTCCTGAACAGGTAGTCTGAACACTGGGCAGACGGAGTGGAGCCTCTGCGATCTGCTCTCCGGCTATCAGCAGCTCATTAGTCCTTTCCCCTCCCTGCTTTTGGGTTGGAGTCTTAGGGACAGAGATGGGGTGAAAGAAAGTCCCAAGTCCCGACTGAAGAAACATCCTCTTCTGGCAGCTGGGAAGAAGAAATGTTGCTCTCTGCATGTTTCCAATTTGGAGCAAACTTCCAAGCTCCTTCCTCTTCCAGTGCTGGTGTCAGGCTGATACCTGGTTTCCACCTGGGCTATGCTGCACCTTCCAAGAAAGAAAGGGAAGAAAAAAATCAATTAACAGCTGTTTGGGAAGGAAATGCTGTGAAGTTTTGGCTGTCACCCAGGTGTGCAGAACTTGTTGCTTCATTCAACTCCTTTTCTTCCCTGTGGAGCTGTGTGGGAGGACTCCCAGGCCCCATGCACCCTCATCTCCTTCTGTCCAGTTCTGTCCTGTAGATCATGCTGGGGTCTGGAGCAAAGCTCAGTCAGGACCAGCCTTTGCTTCCAAGCCCTCAGAAGGGTCCTTTGACCCACCTTGGCCAATTGCCTTTGCAGCTCACCTCCAGCTACTGCAAGAGCAGTCTGCATCCCCTCTTTTTCTCCCCCCACTATGCCTGGCAGTGCTGAGCCTCCCTCCCTCTTCTGGTTTTTGCTCCCTCCCTTCTTGCTTCCCTTCTGTCCTTCTGCCTCAATTGACGTGGCAGTAGAAAGCTAACTAGACTCGAGGGAGGAGCTTGCTGGCTGCTGGGAAGGCCGGAGGTTGGCAGGAAGCGAGCTGGCTGACGGATGGGGTTGCGTGGGGGAAAGGAAGGTTCCCTACCCCGCATGGAAACTTGAGGAATGCTGTCGCTTTCTGTGGTGCTTGGCTCCCATGTAAGGATTCCAGATGTTAGCCCTAGCCTCTGTGGTTTGCTCCCTCTCTCCCTGGTGCTGCAGGGATAAAGAGGGCTTTATGTACGCCGCACATCTCCTTTCCAGGATCCCCTTTTCTTGTATGCATGTTGGTGGGTGGTTAAGATTTGTGGTCAAAAATAGACATACCCAGAACTCCCACTTTGGCTCTAACCATGCACTGGGGAAGGGTAACTGACCCTCTCCTTTTCCCGAGGTGTGCAACACTTTGCGTGTGTGTTGCATTTGCCTCATCAAAGCAAGTAAAATACTCAGGGTCGATTCATCGCTGTCCTGGCACAGGGATGTGTGTAGGAAGAAATACCTGCTTGTCCTTTGCAAAGGCTGGTGGGCATTGCTGTGACCTTAGAGAGGTCACAACAGTGGAGTTTTGGGCACTGTAGCCTCTCTTAAGCTATTCAGTTTCTGCTGGTGCTTTCTCATACACCCTCTGAAGGCTTCCTAGGGTTGCGCTTAGCTGTGTGTTTAAATCTGCACCTCATTTCAGCTGATGTAAATAAAAATTTTTACTTTTGTGCAGGTGAATTGATTACCATTGCTGTGCTTACTAAGCCAACAGTAATGTTTGTCATTAATCACATTGAGTCCAGGGCCAGTGCCTGCAGAGCTTTTGAACTAAATCAGCTTAAAATCTTAGGATGTGTTGTTTAAGTTAAACCAATGCAGCTTTCTGATGTAAACAAGCCATTACAGCTGCTTTGCAGTTTGGAGTGGCAATTGCAGTGTCCAGTAAATTAAGCTCTGAGGGTAAAAGTTAAGTGATAACAAGTGGGCTGTGTTTTAGAAAGATAGTCCGAGATACATATATGTTGTGGAATGACTAGGGCTTCATGGAAGAATCACAGATCAGAAATTAATCTCTTCTAATGTGTATTTTCTTTGCAAAGACAAGTAGAAAGTGGTTGGTAATGTCTTATTTATGGAGAGAGGGGGAGGTTCAACTTAAAATGCTCAACTAACTTGCTTTCAAATACTCCAGACTTTTTCAGAGACTTCTTCCTAATAATCTTGTAGTGTGCATGTGTTCATGCAGTGTTTATTACCAATTATGATGTTAATGTTTTTCCACTTGAGGTTTTTTACAGGAGTTTCCAAAATGCTGTGTATGTGTTTAACACAAGCAATTTGACTGAAACTCCAGTCCTCTCTAGGGCAGGTTGTTTACCCATAGTGCTTTACATCTTACAAGAAGAAAAGGAGAGAAAGAGGGTTAAGCAAGGTGAATTTCTCTTAATTTCACATGACCACCAATTAAAACAATGGCAGTGCTCTTTCTCCCATATCCATAGACCCTTGTCTCTGTGCACAAGGTGTTTGTCATAACAGCTACAGGGAAACCTTTAATTAATTTGTGTTCCAAATGCAAACTGAGACCTAATAATTCTGCTGATTACTTTCTTGTGCTGCAAGTGCCAATTTCCAACCTTGGGGGAGCCCACACATGCATCTGTCAGCTTCATTTCACATGTATCCAAGAGTAGGAAAATTTATCTTGCTGTTCAGGCAGTCCAGTTGAATGGAGGAAATGCTTTGAGTTGGACTGTCTTGCTGTCTGCAAATTTTGTGAACTACTTATAGGTTCTTACCTACAGGATAGCAACAGATAATTCAGATGGTGCAAACCACTGTTGTCTGTGGCCAAAACCAATCTCTAGAATTTAGCCACAATAAGGAGGTGTGTAGCCACAATAAGGATGTTGCAACATCAGGCTGCAACTGCAGCATCCCTTTTTTCCTTTGGCTGTTGTTTCACACCCCACAATTGGAATGGCTAATGGATCCTGGTCTCCTTCCTGGCCAGGCGTATTTTCTTTGGTAGATGCAAAGTACAGAGCCATATGGCTGTATCTGCACTGCGTTGGGGGCGGGGGAATAATCCTCTGGCACTTATCCTGCCTGTGCAAGTAGCTTGCAGTCATCTCCTTCTGCAGTTCTCCATGCAAGTGGTGTGACTGCCATTGGGAGCAGCAGCCCTGATTAGGGGTAGCTAACCTCATGCCTACAACATTCCCTAGACAACACTGAGCCATCCATGTTCTGTTTTGTATGGTCAGTCTGAGTGCTTCTGCCACTTCACTACCTCTCCTTGGCCTCATGGCTCTACAGATTAACTGGCAGCCAGCGTGCACATTTTATATAACACATATATAACTGAGAGAATTTTGCCTGATTTTTTTTTTTTTCTTCTTCCTATAGATGAGGAGAGATATCTTATGAGCAACATAAGCCTCTTGGGATCAGGCTGAGGGTTTTGAATATAGTATTTCACAAACTACTTTCCCATTTTGATGTGTGCTGGCTCTTTCTTCTCTTCCCCCTGCCTCCAAGTCTGGAAAGCTAGAAAGAGAAGCCCTTTTCCCCTCTCGGCCAGGATGCTATTCAGCCATTGCACATACTGCCAGATTGCTAACATATGGGTAGAGGGCTCAGCCAAAGTTTTGAGAGGCTCAGCCCTTGGCAGCTCGTTCCACGCTTTCCTGTCTCTACATTCAGGAAATGAAGTCAGTGTTGATATAAAACAGGCTGGGTTGAAAACTGAGAAGCTGGAAAGACTGAAGTGGGGGACTGGGAGGGGGGAGGTGGAGAGCGGCAGGGGCTGGTTGCAGTGTACATTGCCCTGCAGCATGTATGGGTTGGGGGTTTCTTGCCTTGCACCGGTGTCCTCGATTTGATTGCTCTTGCTACCTCAGAGTCAGAGGACTGAGATTTTATGCTGGCAGACACATGGGTCTTTCCTCTGGTGTATGGAAAGGTCAGCCTGTAGAGATAGTGTTGTCTTGATCACGCAGAAGCATTTATGCAAGAGCTTGGAAGGGGTGAAAGTTGAAACTCTGGCAAAGAGCATGTATTTCCATATCTGGGACATGGGATTCCCTTACCTTTTGACTTTTTTCCTGAAGTATGACTCCATTGCTAAATTTCTATGGAATGATGTGGTTCTAATGAAGAACTACTTTTCTCAGACAGCTTTAACATCAATTATTTTTTTACTAGTCCAGAGACTGTGTGGGATGGATGCAGGGGGTTCCAGTTCAGTCAGACTGCAGTGGGGATGGTCTTTCTTGCCTAGGGACTTAGTAGTTGGTGTCCTTCACTTCTAGGTCACTAGTTCAACCTAATCCAGCATGGCAATAACCAAAAATAATAGAAAGCTGGAAGCTGTTTGTGGCTTACAGAATCTGCAGTGGTCTGTGTGACTCTGAGACCGGTACCTAGCTGACAGATGTCCCATCACAAAAGTGCTTTCCCACCTCTAATCTAGACTGATCAACAATACTAAAAACATCCTGGGGAACTTGCTTGGAAGAGCTTTCCTGCTTTCATAGCCTGGCATCTTTGGTGGGAGAGAATGGAGGGTTTGGCAGCTACCCAAGTGATCTCTTCTGTTTTCTAGATGCTGGCTTCTGGGATATTCCTGTTCCATAAATTTTGTAATGGACTGGTATAGTTTGATCTTCAGGGCATGTCTGAACTCTGTAGTGTCTGGTATCCTTAGCAAAGTCAAGTCAATTTAACTGAAACTTAAGAGGGTGGTAGGCTGGACTTGCCATTCTCTGGGTGTTTGAGCTCAGCAGCTTTGTCATTTGCTGTTCTGCCTTGCCCTTCTTTTCTAGCAAGGTCTTCAGGATCTCTGCTCGCTGACCATCTTTGTTTTCCATTCTTGTTCCACCCAAAAGCAATCATGTTTTGTTGTTTCCAGCCAAGAAAGGTCTCAAATACACAAGATGCTCACAAGGGGACAGTCACACATGCGTGCTTGCACACAAAAAGTATGTTCTGGTTTTATTTCAGTCTTAGATAGCCACATTCTGTTTTTTGGAGACCAGTGTGATGGCTCCCTCTCTTGTTAGGTTGGGGTACAATACCCAGCTGGAACAGGATGGTCCAAATGGGGACCTTAAACCAAACTCACTTCTGTTAATTTGCTGTAGATCCAGATTTGAGACTAAGCAGGGGAGAATGATTTCCAACTTAATTTTTACATTTACATCCAGAAACTAAGATCAAGTTTGGTTTTTGAAAGATGATACCTAGGGTCAAAAATGTTGAGTTTGGTTTTTGGGGGCCTTGTTCTGTGTTTAGCTGGAGATGTCTCTTAGGAACCAGGCTGGAGGGTGGTTGTGGTTACAGTTACTATGAAAAAGGGGTCCCTTAAAGCTCTCCAAGTCTGGTCACTGGAATTTTGGACTCTTGTTTCTAACATTCACCAAGCTGTAAAGTACCCATATTGCTTGAGCTTCTAATCATTCAGAGCATGAGATTTTCATTAATGAGCATAGCTACTTGATTTTTTTCAACACTGTGGACCTTAAGGTTACCTAAAAGTAACCTGTATTATTGTAGCCAGATCTGCTCTTCGTTCTTCTAACACATATTTATTATTGCATACTTAACGTTTTAAAAGGGTTTACAGTACCCCATAGAGTATAAAGACAGTGGTAGAAGTGAGAAAGTCAGCTTTTCTGGAGAGGTGAATTTAAGCTGATATAGTCCATAACTTCTGTGTCAAACCAGCTTCTCTATTACATGCCTGGCTTTTCTTGAACCTGGATATAGGCTTGTAGTGATTAAAAGTAAAATACTGAGGTGGTGACACTGGAGCTGTGAGGGCTGCTGTACCCTTTCTCTGACCAGCAGCAGTGTGGCCATTAATACTGTCCTGAGAACAGGTATGAGGAGCCTTTCCCAGGTAGACCTGCTCTGGGTGTCAAGTGGCTGGTGAGGGTCTCGGTGCTGACTGACCCCTGGCTGGAAAGAGCAAGTACCTTGATGTTGATCACAACCTGGGGAATTGAGACAGTGCCATGCTGCTGCCTGCGCCTGGAGGAGTTAATGGGGCAGGGTTGTTGGGCCACATGACAAAAGCAGTCAGGAAGGACAAACTCTTGTTTCTAGAGGTCCCCTTTTCTCACAGGCTTAAAGGGACCAGAGGACCTGGGTTGAGAATGCCTCCCTGGTGATGTGGGGGCCGTATAGCTGACAGTCTCCTCTGTGCTGACAGAGTAGAGACTTTGTTGGAGCAGTGAGTAACTTGTTA
The DNA here is from genome assembly GCA_034008185.1 of Gorsachius magnificus. NCBI lineage: Eukaryota > Metazoa > Chordata > Aves > Pelecaniformes > Ardeidae > Gorsachius > Gorsachius magnificus. Next base: position 7,016,724 of record CM067094.1, read on the forward strand.
ACAATCCCCTTTTCAGGAGAAAGAGAAGAAGTATATGTTACCAGTGGATAACCTGAAACTGCGAGATGTTGAGAAGGGGTTCATGTCCAGCAAACACATCTTTGCTCTCTTCAACACTGAACAGAGGTATGCTTACATCTCAATAGGCCAAGCTGTTGAAGCTAGGGACAGGCTTTATGTAATATTAGGTAGGAGGGAGTAGAGATGAGTGCGGTGGGGTAGCTGTCCAGGAAAGATGTGAGTATCCTTTAAGGACAGCCATTTCTGGAGGAGACAAGGGACTTTTTAAAAACAAGTCTGACTTCTGGTCTGACAGATGTGTACACTGGTTCTTCACCAGTGCATGGTCTGCAGTGTGACCTTAGCCTTCTAGTTGGTGTGGTTAACCTGGGTCTGGCTGTGACTGGAGTATATATTTATAATCAACATTCTTGGTGACCAGGGAAAGCCATAGGAGATAAGAAACCCAGGTTTGCTGGAGAAGTCCATCAGTGAGCAGAATTGAAAAGGGACTCTCAGGCCCTGTTGAAACACACAACTGATTTGGAGGCAAACTTGCTCATAAAAAAAACTAATTTCCTTTCATTTCTGCAGGGATGCCATGAGGATACTAGCAAGGGACTAAGTCTGCCTTAAAATGATGGGAAGATTCCCTGGTCATTGACATCTTTGTCAAATATGGGCAAATCTCTGATTTGCAATAGGAAAAAACAAAATGTTTGTCTTCCTCTCAGGAATGTCTACAAGGACTACCGGCAGCTGGAGCTGGCCTGTGAGACCCAGGAGGAGGTGGATAGCTGGAAGGCTTCCTTCCTTCGTGCAGGAGTCTACCCAGAGCGTGTTGGGGTAAGTTACAGCCATAATAATGGGAGGAGCACAGCATATATCTTAAGAGGATGCAGTTATCCTTCTTATGTTAAAAATGAGTCCATAAAGGCTTTGTCTCTTTCCTGAGATGAGAATATTTTGAAACAAAAATTTAAGTTTTTCGTATGTCCTGGTGCTTCCTTTAAGGAAGCTTGGGATAAAGTAACTGGCAGCTTCAGAGGGGAGATAAAATAGGCAAAAGCTGCCTTGGTAAACCCTTCTAGCTCTCTTGTTTTGTGGGCATTACATTCCAAACATAAAGAGGACTTTTAACTACCTGACTATTAAGTGGTATGTATCTGAGTGAAGGGAAGGCACCGTTCCTTTTCAGTAACACTTACTGTACAGCCTTGATAGGAGCTTCCTGGCTTATTGATAATTGTTCCATTCCTTCCCCCACCCAGTTAGGAAGGGATGTTCTTTGAATTTTTCTTTTGCTTGGTAGACAGGTTAATATGCTACTTTAGCAAGACCTCTTACCTCTTCCCTTAGCCTCATCCCACAACACTAGCTGTCAGCATTATGCTCTGCTTTAAAAGTATGTTCTAGAGAGCTGTGGTGTATGTTGCTGTTCAAAGCCTTCCTTCCTGTTCCTCTCTGAGAGGAAGCTGCTATAAATAGTCTTCCCATTAGAAAAGTGATAATTGCCTATCTGTATTTGTTGCTTCTAATAAACTTCTTGCCTTCATCTTTCCTGTTACACCTGAAGATTGTGGGTTTTGCCTTAAAGCATTTTCTGACAAACTGATGTGATACTTTAAAAAAACAAAAAATCGGGGACTGGACCTTAAGTGACGTGACTTAAGATTGGCTTTGAACCAGGCTGGGCTTCTTAAACACATACTCATGAAGGACATCTGCCACCTATTGGTGTGTAAATGGAGTGGTTTGATATAGGAATACTGATCCTAGGTTGGCTGTCTCAAAACCCTATGTAACAAATAACAAGTAGCTGTTGTAGGTAAGTAAACTGCCCTTTGTTGTTAGTGATACAATTTCCTTTGCAGAGCATCCCATTTTGATTTGCAGTTCAGCTAAACAATTCACTTGTTCCTCTTCCAGGGTAATCTAGGTATTTATGTATATTTAGTGGGATTGGTCTTTTGCATGTTCAGTGCTATTATGGGATCTTCAAATTCTGAGACCAACTAAAAGTTGTCTTTTTTTGTCCCTTTTTGTTTTAATTTTTTCCACATATGCTCAAACTGGCCTGCCAGGACAAGGACAAAGTAAGTCTGACCCTTTCTGCCTGTATTGCCCCCTGGGGCTCTCACCAGATACTTCTCTCTTGTTTTTCCCCTTTTGTCACAGTTTCCTGAGGGACATTTGCTATTCTTTTTACCTTCTGTTGGATTGCTGCTGTTTGATTCTGGTTTTGGTTTTAGTTTTGCTTTTTTTCTTTTTTTCCCTTTTTTTTTTTTTTTTGACTTTTTTTAAGTTGTCCTCTGACGTCCACTTCCTTTACTTTGCTTCTCACCGAGACCTCGCATTCCTTCGTTATGTAAGATCTTCCCAGGAAAAGCTCAAATGAACAGAAGAATTTGCCCTTTCTCAAACATTTTGTTCCCAAAAACAAAAGATAAGAAATTTCCTACGCTACTGCAAATCATTCAAACTTGGATGGTTTAAAAGATTTTCTTTATAAAATCAAGGTGTTTTTTTTTTAAATAAGCATTGAGAAAGACAGCAGTCTTTCATGCTTTGCTGCTTTGAAATTGATCCCAAATGGATGAGCCTTGGTGATTGCTTGCTGTCAACAGCGCAGTCCAGATTTTACCCTACAGAAAACTAAACAATGCATTTCAGGCAGACAGGAAGAGATTCATCTGCTTGGTGTGAAAGAAAAGATAATTATGGCTTACAGTGCAGGATTTGCAGTTAAAGTGATCAGTGAGGTTTTCTAGGTTACTCCATCCACTTGCAGTCTGACTGAGGTGAGCAGTTATTTTGCCTCTCTGTATCTGTTTTCCCATTTGTGTAATGAGGATAAAGATGCAGTGTGTTGGAGAGCCTGTAAGGCTTAATTTATGGTGGATGATTCTCAGGTGTATACTGAATCTGGACTTGGAAAGCCCAGCTCAGATGAAGTTTTTGGAAAGCTATAAACATTAAAATTAAAAATTAGTTTTGAGTATTCACTAGAGCCATAACCTGTGAACGTTCGTCTGGAGTCTCTGTTGCCTTTCACCTTCATGTAATAACTTTCTAATAAGAGAGCAGCTTTATTGTTAAAGCTTCTCAGATCTGAGCTGGAGAAGTCTATATGAGCTGAGCTGTGCACTGACAATCACTGCTCAAAATGTGAGTTTCAGTAAGTTTTATTTATTGCATGCACTTCCTGTGTGTTCCCTTATTTATTTATTTGTCTTGGTGCTCTCTTGAAAAACTAATTTTCTTAAATTTGAAGAACCAATCTGTTTCTCCTTTTCTCTGCAGGCCAGTGAAGCAGAGGAGAATGGATCAGACAGTTTCATGCACTCCATGGACCCTCAGCTGGAGAGACAAGTGGAAACGATCAGGAACCTGGTGGATTCCTACATGGCAATTGTCAACAAAACCATCAGAGACCTCATGCCGAAGACAATCATGCACCTCATGATAAACAATGTACTTATCACACCGTGGTTGATGGAGGTGGGGAGGCAGAGAAGAGAGGGGAAAAAGGGAGGGAAAGAATGAAGAAAAACTTAAGGCAGCTTGGAAGCAGGAAGAGGTGGGGACAGAGTGGGGTGTTTTGGGGAAGACAGGGGAAATTCATTCCCTTTCTGTGCTCATTTGCAGACCAAGGACTTTATCCATTCGGAGTTGCTGGCAAACCTGTACTCCTGTGGTGACCAAAATACTCTGATGGAGGAATCAGCAGAGCAAGCCCAGCGACGTGACGAAATGCTGCGCATGTACCATGCCCTGAAAGAGGCCCTCAACATCATCGGGGACATCAACACCAGCACTATCAGCACCCCTATGCCCCCACCGGTGGACGACTCTTGGCTGCAGGTGCAGAGCGTACCGTCTGGACGCAGGTACCAGAGGCTCAGGGGGAGAGCCCCACAGACCTGCCTGATGCCTCTTCAGTGGCTAGCTGGGGCCTCCTACTGAGACAGGGAGTCCTCCTCTTCCCCTCTTCTCCCTCTGGATGAAGAGTTCTGGGTATTTGTGTTGGCAGGCTCCTAGGCTTTGAAAGCTATGCAGGGCTGCTGTGTCTTTACAGAGGATGTGGAGGCTTCTAAACCCTTAGGCTAGATGGGGCCTGAAGTAGTTTTGAAGGCAACCTGGGCCTGCTGTGGCCCTTGAAAGCCAAAGGGTGGTGTGTAAAGTGACATGAAACTAAAGGAGGAACACTGAAGGCAGCACGATGGTGACCTGATGATGACATAGAGGGATCCCAGGCCTGTTGTTGCAGTTGAATTTCTTCGTTTGTTTGCCAGGTCTCCTACGTCCAGCCCCACGCCACAGAGGAGAGCTCCCGCTGTTCCACCCGCCAGACCTGGGTCTCGAGGCCCAGCTCCTGGGCCACCTCCTGCTGGTGGGTCCACACTAGGTGGTGCCCCCCCTGTGCCCTCCAGGCCAGGTGCCTCTCCTGATCCCTTTGGGCCCCCACCTCAGGTTCCTTCTCGGCCTAATCGTGCTCCTCCTGGTGTTCCCAGGTAAGTCCTGAAATGCTGCTCCCCACAGGTGGGATACATGCCATTTTTCAGTAGTGGCCATGACAGTACTTAGCCTGCCTGGGCCATAGAAGGAGAATGGAGTGCATGGTATGGGTACAGTCTTTGACTACTTGAATTGGGTCCATAGGCAGGAGCATCGTTGTCCACTGATATTTCATGGTGCAGATGAGGCAATACCAAGGCAGCTCTCAGGAACAGAGGGGAAGCCTCTTCTCTGCACAAATCTCTGTGCAAAGGTTGGGGGAAGAGGACTTTGTACCTGAAGGCTTTATTAAAGCAATCGTACCAATGCCTCTGCTCATAAGTAGGAGGTGGTAACCAGAAAAATCACAGGACTGGAGTGACAGTACACCTTTCAAGGCAGTTCTCCCCTGTGTAGGGCTCCCCAAAGTCTGAAGTTACCCCTCTTCTCCTGGCCCAGAGTTCTTCAAGGTGAGTTGGAGAGACCTTTATCTTAAGCTGTTCAGAAGCCTTTTTGCTAGGAGAATGTTGCAATATCACTGGCAGGGAAACTGATATTTTTTTAGGCATTTTTGTTACTTCTGTAATCAACTTGAATATTTTTCCAGTCTAGAGGGTTCAAATCATACAGCTGTGCTCTCCCATTAAAAAACTTAATTCCTTTCCTGTTCAGTCACTTCAAATGCACTTCAACATAGTAATAAGGGATTATCCCCTGTGCAGCTAAGCACGTGTTCCTGAACAGGACTTAGGAGGCAGTCTGGAACCAGGAATAGTTTTAGGTTGGATACTTGGTCTCCCTGCGAGGAAGAAAAGGTAATTGCAGAGTAAAGAATGAACATAACCAGAAACTGCCTCTGCCATAAACCATCAATAATAGTGCCCCAGCTAATCTTTGACGCTGCGTGTTTGGAGGGGAAGTGTTCTCTGCCAGGCTGTATCCAGCCCAGAGATGGATGAGTCCCAGGAGATTATAGACCAGTTTCTGATTCCGGTGTGTGCAAATAGTTTTACTTTCTTGGTGCCTCTGCCCCAGTCCTCCCTATGCACCTTGGTGCGGCTCCCACGGTAACTTGTCCACCCATGCCTCAGTGTTGCCCAGGGACTGCAGTCCTGCTGGTGGCACCAATGGATGTCAGCATGCTTCTGCTGTGTATTTTGCCTCTTGCTTCTTGTAACCATGTTTTTCCACATACTGTTACTCTGTGGGTTTGTTTTTAGTGTACTTATGCTTCATTCTGTCTACATTTTTCTTTTTTCATTCAGTTTCTTTTCTTCACTCATGAAAAATATTCTATATACCTGATCATCATGATAGGATTCCCCAAATGGGCTGGAATAAATTGGCCTTTTTTGAAGAAATCTGTCATAGCCTACCGCAAAGGCTTTTCTGCCTTTTGCTTGAGGTAGAAGGGTTTAGGGGGAGGTAGGGAACAGCACTGGAGCGGAGGAAGAAAGTGTTTCATACTTAACCAAGCAATTGCTTGCTTTGGAAGGAGAGGTGGTAGGTTGGATTGCATGCTACAGACTACCCTGATCTGGAGTTGAGAATGTAATTCCAGAAGCTGTGAAGTGATGCTCATTCTCTGATCCCCCTCTCTGATTCTTCCAGTTGTTCATAGACTCCTCTGGATCCTGATACCAGCTTGTCATTTGAGTTCACTGATGAATGGAGAATTTCCAATGACAAGGGACTCTTTCTCTTCCTCTTCTGTATATAGAATAAGAATGTTCCCTGCTAGCACTTGGACTCGGGTCCTTCTGCCATGGGTGAACGAATGCCATCTCCATTGTTGCTTTTTTTAATACCCATATTTTCCCTTGCTAACCAAGCTACATTAGTGTGTGTGTGTGTGAGAGGAACAAAGCTCTTGTAACAACATGAGTGGGCTTTGCTGTAGGAGTTGGTGTTATGTAGTGAACTGGAAGTGCACGGTGGTAGCTGGGTGTACTTTACATGTGTATGCACGCTGATGCCCGTGTAGAAGTTTGGCTGGTTTTGTGCCTCCAGTTTGTGTGAGCATCTGATTTTATGGATGATGAACTTAAAGACAAGTGTTACTCTGCTTCTTTCTTACAAACATAACTGTATAAACACATGCTTTCACATATAAACACCACATGGTCCATTTTCTTGCTCAGGAAGGTTTTCCTGCATGTAATTAAGTACACTTAAAACAAGACTGACTTACCATCCTGCCTCTGTACTTAGCATTTATTCAGTCTACTATGGAAGTCTGTATTGCCAAATACATACCTCTGGGAGCTGAAAGTTACAAACAATATATGGTAAACAATGTAAGGTCTTATCTGTGTGCAATGAAGGACTGCATTTGGACTATATGCCTATTGGAGCTAGGCAGAAAGATTTGCTCTGGGAGAAAGAACTATGAGGATATTCTTCCAGGTATTTAGAATCTTTGGTTTAAAATAGTTAGAAAGTGTAGGTGAAAGAGCTTAGGCAAGCTCAAAAGAGAAATAAGAATGTTTAAGTGAGAATGACTTAATCATTGGAAAAGTCTGTTGAAGGCATTAATGGGTTTCTCTGTCCTTTGTTACATCTCAGGAAAAAGATGTGAGCGATAAGCATCACTGTAAGCATAACTTCACACCACTTTGACTTGAACTATTCAGCAGGTCAGAGTAGCTGATCTCATGATTTGTGACCTTCAAAATAGAAGTCTTCACCTGCTTCTTCCCTTTTTGGGTTGTGCTCAGGATTTCATGTTATCTCCCTCTTTCCTGAGCTGTTTGTTTCACCTCTAGCTAATCTAGTCAGAAGATAGGAATCCTCAGTGAGAGACAAGTCAAGCTACCTGTGCCCAGCTGTTGGGTGCTGAGACCTAGGTATACTGCTGGTTCAGCAGGTATGAACATCAGCCTGGATGTGTGAGTGGACTTGGTGGGTGAGTGAGCAATGGCAGGTTGGTGTTCTGGATGTGTGCAAAGACAATGCTGTGATTGTGTCTATAGAGTCCTGCATGGCTGAGTGGAGCCCTACCCAGCAGTGCACACTTGTGCCGTGTTCTGGAGGGGGATGTGCAAATGTGTGTCTGTGCAAGTGCATGTGTCTGTTCCACCTTCCTGACAGTCTGTGTGGCCTCTGCCTTGAACTGTCTGAACTGCCATGTTGATTTCATGTTGTCTTTCAGAATCACTATCAGTGACCCCTGAGGACTGGCAGCCACGGTACGTTTTGCACTCTCCCTGCAATGCATGAGTCATTGTGTCCTCATCCTCCATTTGCTCTGCAGCTCACCTCTGCTGCCTAGTTCTTGTATTAGCAAGAGAGTCCCTTGTCCAATGAATCACCTCTGCCAGGATCTCATAAAGGGAGGAGTCTTGAACAGAAAACTGGCTGATTGGAGACAGAGCAGCTGCTTGAGCTGCAGGAGCTGGGAACGCCTCAGTACCTGACTTAAGGTTACTAGAGGACCACTCCTCTGCTTCCAGATAGAGGAGGTGGGATGGGGGAATGAGCTCTTGGCAGCTAGGTCTAATCTGTATGTGTCTTTCATTTGGTTTATATCCACACTGACTGGGAGATCAGCTGAAGGAACTCTGTTTTGATTTGGTTTGTCAGCTCTATTAGGGTCAAGATAGAGACTTGGGGAGCTGCTAGTTCAGACTCCTCTTCTATTCTAATGTCTGGCTGCAGAAGTGGTCCCCTCCCCATTGTGTCCCTAGTGCTTATGCAAGGCAGGAGGAGTTTGGGTCATTAATGTCAGGACTTCCATGTTTGAGCACAGCGTGACTCTGACATTGAATGTTCCCTGTTATCCTTGTGTCCCATCATCACTGTTAGAAGTGAACTCCCTTTGCTTGTTTTCCACTTGACCCTTTACCTTCTAGGTTACTCTTCTGCTTCCGTTCAAACTGCCTTCTCTCCTCTGCCTTCTGCTCCTGTGAGAGGAAGTGTTTAGTGATCCATATCCCCCAAAACGCTCTGCCCTGGGCTCCTGCCTGTTTCCCTTTCCTATCTCTCCCTGCATTTTGCAGCGTTGTACTTGTTCAGTGAAGTAGAAGGGTATTGAGGCAGGCACATGTGTACTGCGCTGGCCCAACAACTCTACCTTGTCCTGTTAATGCTGAGGGTGGGGGTGTAAATAGGGAGATCTGGCAAATTCTGCTGAGTGTTTTTCCTGGCAACCTCCAGCCCTATTGACAAAGTGGTAGAAAGGGCAGAACAGGGCAGACGTGTATTTTGGGCCCTTCTCCCTTTCTCTGTGGATGTTGTTACTTGAAGTGAAAGGTCTGAGAGGAGTGGAGCAGCAGCTTCTGTACGTTCCCTTGCTGCTGGTTGTGGCAGAGAGTGCTGGGGGAGACTGTGTGCTGAATTCCTGTCTTAAGAATAGTGTGAGTTCAAACCCCTGTTCCAGGGCAGGGGAGCTCACAGGTAGCCCCCATCTTGCAGCAGATGGTGTCTCTGACTGCTGCATGTAACTGCAGTTAGAGCTGAGAGGTGCCACATCACATCAAACCAATGCAGTGATTGTTCAGTGATTGACATCTTTGAGGACGTCATCCATCAGCCCTCCTCACTGATGACATACTGCAGAGGTGTTGGAGCAATCAGCAGTTTCCTCCAATACTCTGCCTACTGCAGACATCCCTGGCAGTCCTAGAAACATGCATCTTGGCGAACAGCCTCAGGAAAGAGGCTTGCTGTTGTCTGTACTGCATTCTGGGACTTGCTGTTATGGGGCGTTCTGTTCTTAATCTGGCATAAAGAGCACCAAGGAAATAAAAAACCCAAAACAACACCAAAAACCAAAAAATAAATGTAATGTTTTTATCATCTCTGTTAGGTCCTTATCAGCAGAACTCTCTATTAGCCTGTTGGTTTCTAGATACGGTTAGCTCAGTGTTCTGTCTGGGTATGGCTTGAAAGGCTGACTTCAGGGCCCATGACAGTCACTGTAACTGGTCTGCTTGGGCTTCTGCCAGGACTCAGGTCTTACTTCCAGTGTACTGAAGTGCCACAAGCTTCCCTGTGAGCAAAGCTTTGTTCCTTGTTTTCCTGACAGAGGAAAGTGACTTTTCAGTGATTGCAAAGGGCTTGGCTAGCACTGTATTGAGACAGACTGAAGCAGCATTTCAGGGGTGAATGTTGCTTGAGAGACTTCTCTTTCCCTTTTTGTGCTGGGAAACACTTCAGCCTTCTGTAACCTTACCAGGAAGATTCTGCAGGTGTCTCCAGGAAACCTGAGCAGAGACAAAAGCTGTAACTTTAAAAAGTGATAGCCCTTTCCCTGTAAAATGCTCTCAGTGCTGAGAGAAATAAGTGTCTGCAAAAATCAATCATAGTACTCTACAAAAAATGCAGCCCATCCACCTGAAAATTACTTGTGCTCCTTTCAGCCTATTTATTCTGGTAGGGTCAAGTGGCCTCCCTTGCCACAACACATTACACAGTCCAGTGACTTCAAGCATCTTTTCATGTAAATCCACAGAGGCTGTTAGGACAACCTGTGCAAACTCCTGAAATGCAAAGAGCTCTTCAGGCTTCTCAAAAAAAAAAAAAGCCCTCTAACACATGTAACAGTGCAAGAGCATCTCACTAAAGGTTGAGCTGAAGTTTTGTAAGGTTTTAATTCAAGTGTTGTTACTGTTCCAATGACAGTAGTAGCCATCAGAGGGTTGGTATGGCTGCTTTTATACCATGAGCACCCTTTGGAAATAATGCACAGATCCCACATGTCATGAAGCTCAGGGTCACAGGTTCCCCAGCTGTGACATCTCACTGCAAGTTTTGCTTCTGGGGGATAGTGCTATTTCAGCATCCTTCCAAGGTGGTTTTAATTTCCAGGTTAGCTCGATCCCATCATTATTTGCTGTACAGGAGCAGTAACTTGATTGGCAAGCCGACAATGGGGTCTGGCAGTCCCCATTGACATTCTCAGTCAAGGAAATAACATTTTGAAATGTTTCAGTGTCTGAAGCTTTTTTATGTATTATTTCTCTAAAGCAAGGAACAAGTAGTTGTAATTGTTTTGAGATCTGGGACTTAATAGGTATGGAGCAATAGATTCTGCTGAGGTCTACTGAACAGGACTGTAGAGTTGCTCTGGTTCACTTGCTAAGATGAGGGAGCTTGCCCCATTTTATGGGAGTACAGCATGATTATAGACTAGTAGCCAGTGCCAAATGAAGACTTCCCTACCTCAGAAGACTGTACTGGGTGCCAATATCATCCTCTGCCCCTTTCCCCTTCCGCTTTTCCCTCAGCCCCTATTAGGGGAGGGCCTTCATTTCCAGCAGTTAGTTGATTCTCTGTAATCTAAATTAAAGTTTGTCAGTGTGGAATTGTTCAGGCATTAATTCTGTGACACCTGGTTCTGTACAATCAGTGGAAATACTTCCTCTCTACCTGGGGTACATCCTGCTGGGTTTGCTCTTTGCATTTCAGGCAGTTTGGACTGTAAAGCTACTCTGGCTTGGTACCGAACAATTTAATGATAATAATTCATCATCATGATGCTGTTTAGGTTGCAGACAGTGCAGGGAGCATGCTTTAAAGAAAAAATACTAGTTGGAGTCACTGACTTACAGAACACTCTTTTTTGGTAGACTTCTTAAAGCCTATAGTCTGAGTCTGAAGTGGTCTTTCAAGTAATGAGTTGAGAGAGGCAGCAGGGGTGTTGTCTTACATTTTCTGGGGTTTTGCTTTTCCCAGTCCCTTACAGGAAGGAGATCCTAGGACACTTAAGCCATGCAGAGGGCAAACACTTAAGTTGCTGCCCACTTACCTAGCTAAAGTACCAGCAAAAGAGCTGAAACAGAATGGAGTAGCAATGGCCAAAGTTCCTTTTATTGCAGTAAGTAGAAGCTGCATTTGCTGAGCACCAGAACTAGAGAACTGAAAGCAGCAAGCTTGCCCCTAACATCAAAGATCAGTATCGTGTCTTGGAATAGGGAATCTCAGGCTTGCAGTAGCCTTAAGGGCAGGGGAAGAAGGTGCTCCTCCAAACCAGCCAAGAGCCTCTGACAGCAGCGTGTCTCAGAGGACCCCATCCATACTGTGTGACTGTCATGTGCTTGATACAGGAGCTCACTGTTGTCCATGCTTCTCAACTCTCATTCCAGAGCCAGTGCACTCACTGGCAATAAATCTCCATGTTTCTAAATTTCAGAGGGAAAGCAAAACTGGCTGCCCAGCAGACTGTTTTACTGGTGATCCATGCTGTGCAGAAAGGCCAGTTCAAGGCCTGATTAATTCTCCTTTGTGGAGTTGTACTCTGGTAGTTTGTGCCTCAAGTTTTATTCTCTTGCTGGCTCAGGTGAGGTGGAGAAGCATGTGTGATTGTGACTGCGATTGCTGTGCTAACCACAGTGTGTGTTCTCTTGTTTTTGTTTTCTGCTTTTTCACAGCAGAAGGGGCCCCGCCTCACCTACTCGACCTACCATAATCCGACCGGCTGAACCGTCCCTCTTAGACTTATAACTCGAGGCTGTAGACAGCTGGCGACGAATGCCGTGCTGGCGGCTTCCCCATTCCACCCTCCCTTCCGCAGCCACAGTCACTCCCCTCATCCATCCCACATCTCTGCCTCCCACCACCCCTTCCTGGTGTGTCGTAAAACACTAGCCTAGTGATCGAGCTCTTCGTCTTCACTCATGTGTCCTGTATTGCTTTGTGAGCGTAGAGTAGCCTTCATTCAGTGGCATGGATCCCTGAAGTACACAGGCTCCTTGGAGAGATCAGCCACAGGGATATCCTTAAGTCCAAGTGGTGGCTGTCTGTCCAGTTATTTCATCTGCCTGGTCTAGCCTGGATAAGTGTCCTGCCTGCATCAGTTAGCTGTAGCACCTAGGACTGATCTGTAGCTATTTCCTTTTCTTGTAGTTAAGACAAAAGTGTGACTTAAAAGAAAAATACTGTCAAAACATGTGACACCGTTAGGAACAGATTAAATGTCCTGTGTATTAGTTTGACTTCTAAGGTGCAAAAATTCACGTTGGGAACAGTGCAATCAACCTTGTATCAAAGTGAGGCAGGGAGATCAAGAAGGGGGGGAACTCAATAGATCGGCATAGTCCTGCTAGAGTGAAGTCTGAGATAGCACACACACCTCAGTGTGCAGGGAGCACATGGACCTGCTCACGCTCGGCTCCCCAAAAGAGCTGGGGAAATCCTGCTGGTGACGCACTGGCTCCTGCCAGCGGTTGTCTTGCATCATCATTTTTGGCTGACTTTCCTGAACCCAGCAGGGAGAGGGGAACAGATAAGCTGCTCCCCCTTGCAAATGGACAACCAAATGTTTTCAGGGAGTTCGCTGTGTAATGTTTTGTTGAAAACATTTCTGCTTTGAATAAGCACATCTTTCAGTGTTTTTTGGGTACTGTGGTGACTTCTTCCGTAGCCTTTTCTTCTTGCATGTGGATGGTACGTGTTTGGGGAAAATTGTAACCGTTGTTGATCGCAACTCATCTTAAGGTTTGTTTTTTTACTTTTCATGCTACATGTATTTAAAAAAAAAAGACTTGAGAATTAAAAATCTATTAACCCTGTACATCTCGGATGTCATGTCTCTGACAGAGCTAAATGAGCCACCCGTGGTGCAGGCTTTCAACCAGGCCTGACTCAGATTTGTTACCTTATTTCAGTGCTATTGCTTTTAATTTCTGTTGTGGATCCTCTATTGTTCTGATGCCAGTTCCTTTCTGTATTTTAACTGTTGTTTTACTGCTCTCCCCCCTTTTCCTTCCCTTCCCCTTCTCCTTTTTTCTTTGTTTTTTTTGTCTTTAAACTCCAGCCGGCCGGGTAAGGCCAGTCCCTCCCGCCCGGAGAGCCCAAAACCACCATTTGACATGTAGGCCTGCTCCCTCTGAGACTTTGCCTGCCTCTTAGCTGTTCTGTCCTGGAATGGTCTGACTCGAATCTCACACATGGCTTGTTTCGTTTGTATTTTGTGACACACATATCAGATGTGACTGTAGTGAAACGGTTGTGTTCGGTTTTTTTCTTCCCAGCTGCTTAAAGGAGTTAAACAAGTATATTGTAGTAATGAGAAACATATCTTTACTGTTATAAATATCTATAAATATATATATAAGATGAAAAATCTATATATGTCCAGGTGTTTAAAGCCATTTGTGCTTCCATGTGGATTTTAGGAAATACTTAAGTAGGGACAGAGTATCTATATACATATATATATACACACACATCCAAAAAGTTAACCAAATCCTGATGTTGAAGTTTTGAGCTGATTGTTAAATTCTCTGCTGTGTGCAGTTGGGTTGTATTACCCCAGACTTGTGGGTGAACTGTCTCAGTGCTGGTAGTAGCTGTGATGCAGTTTGTGATCTACCTGTCACTCTTGTTTATTGGATGAAATAAACTATCATTTCTGTATAATGAAGGTCTCCATGACTAGAATAAAACCATCTCTTGTTCTCTTGCTCTTTCACTGGGTGATTTTCAAACTGTGTTTAATTATAACCTAATCTTTTTATCCCATTGAGCTTAAAAAGCTATACATGCAAGCAGGTGCTAACACTGATAGGGAAGGTGGAACAGATCTGCATCAACAGTGGTATCCAGAAGCTGCAGTAGAGAGAAACAGCTCTTCAGATGTGGAAGCTAACGCCTTTTCTCCTTTGTAAAGGAAAATGCATTGAGGCACTTCAGTGACAGACATACAGAAGGTGGGAGTTTTGCACACAAAATTGCCTGGTTCTTAAAAAGGTATTTTTGCCTAGGGTATTCGTGGAACACAGCAAGTGGGTGTTGAGTCATAGTTTCTCTGTCAAGTGTTGTCTTTTGGGCCTCTGTATCTGAAGTGCACTCTAACACATGTGGCCAGCTTCTACTTGGAAGTTGGTGAAGTGGGATTTCTCCCCTGGTATAAACTGGGTAAGGCTTTTCCTAGTGTCTCCATGCCAAAACAGTGAGGGCTGTGGGTCTCGGATCATGGTCACAGCTTCTCACAGTGACAACCACATTTCTCCATAATTCCTGAACTTGCCAGTCGTTGGGATGACAGTGCTATGGGTTCCTTAAGCCCTTGTGTCATGGGGCTCCAGCACTACTGCAGGAGGAAACCAGGAGCATTGGGGTTGCTGACTTAAATCACTGTAATATTAATGCCTGATTTAGCCCTGAGTGCTCTTGGCTATAGCTGGCTGTGGTACTTGTGCAATCTCCCTCCCTAGTAAGACTTTAATAAGCTAAAAATCTCCTTGAAGGCTTTATTCATAGTAGATACTGGTGTGGGTTGAGTGAATAGACCAGATCTCTCGTGCTTCCTTCCTACATGTGTTCTAGCTACCTCTGTCTTGTATCTTGCATGTTTTCATGGGTTGTAACTTTGGCTTCTACTCAACCAAGGCAATAACCATTGCTTGCCCTACCCTGTCCTATTTTTTTTTTCCCCTCACTGGAACTGTTCCATCTATCCCTGGTGTTATACATAAGGGGGTTGTTTAAGAATATTACATTTTTTGAAGGCAAAACTATGTATTTATTCAAGTAAATATTAGAGCCTTATGTTGCAGAACTAGAAACCTCTAATCTGCTGGTTATCAAAGGTTAAATACGTTCTGATGAGAATACTGGCTACCCAGCCCAGGCAAGGTGCAGTCCTGTCCATGGATCTACAACCTTGTCAAAGTGTCCTCTTCCCAGTGTAACAGCTGTTTCCTGTTGGCTGGTGCTTATGGCTTTCAAGAAGCACTTTTTTCTATTTTTCCTTAAATCAGAGGTGCAGAGGCTGTTGTGTGTCAGCTGGACAGTAGTTCCTGCTCCTGTGCCTGCTTGTAGTTCACCCCAGGTAAAGGTGGGGTCAGGGAAAAGCTCCTAAAGGGAAAAGGGTGAAATGTGAATCTGAACCCAGGGTCTGGATGTGAAATGCTAGCCAAGAGAGGTGTCCCAGGCTTGGCAGCAGTCTGCCAAGAGGAAAACATTCATGAAAGCTCAGGTAAAACTGACTCAATGCCAGGGCAGGTGTTTCTAGAGTCAGGCCAGCCTTTTTAATAAAGAATTCATTCTTTTTTTTTTTTCCTGGCCAAATTTCAAGACTATCTAGACAGAAGAAATACATCTAGTTGGTGCCCATCTGAATAAGTTTATTCAGAAAGCAAATTTGTAACAGGATTAAGTCACCTCTGCAACAGACTGCAGCCCTTTGCTGTTCTTGTCTCCTTCACAGTATTAGAGTAGAACACCCAATAAATATTTATTCCATTTATAATAATGCTCTGTATTAAATCACAGCCCTGCCCCCATTAGTTATGATACAGATTTAGGAATAGCCTGAGCAGCCATAAACACTGCCAAAGGCTTAGTCTTTCTTCAAGGAATATACAGCATTTTACAGAGATACACTATGTACACAAACCCATCACTTGTGTTGTGCTAATGACAGACAGACACTGCTAGCACCATTCAAACGAAAGAAGTTCAAAAGAACCAGCTTCCATCTTCCCCTGGTGGGTTTGCAGCAAAGCACTAATTTTTCTGCACACCCTTTTTTCAGTTGCATATGGAAAAATCAAAATGAATCATTTAAAAAAAAAAAAAAAATCTGCTTCTGGCAGTAGAAGAAAAGCATACTCTACTATGCTGTGTAAAGCTTGACCAGCTTGGGACACAGAAGAGATGAATGGTCTCTGTTGATAAACCAAAAAACTGATACCGTGTTCCTGTGCTTGCATCTCTCAACAGGTTAACAGGGCGGTGTGTGTTTCTTGAGGCACTCACCCAGGCTTGTGTGTTTGGACCACACAGCTCTGCCATTTAAGGTCAGGTCCCTTAAACCTCCCCTGTGCTTTTCCTTAAAACTCCATTGCTGAAATGAATCATCCTAAGAAGGGGTGGTTCTTGCCCAAAAGGCAAGTTTACTTCAATGCTTGCACCCCCAAGGGCTTTGCTTTGCTTCAGCGTCTGCTCTCTTCCCACCGTGCTTTTTCTCCTTAGTTAGGGCTACAAGTTCAAGGCAGTGCTAGGTGGTGCCTCTGTTGCTGATGTGTGTGTCCCAGGAACTTAAACAGGGCCACAGGATCATAGATTCCACCCATCTAATGCACTCCTTACCAAAATGGGGGAAGATGAAATTTAAGTGATGGAGAACTAGAACCCCTAGAGTCCAGAAATTCAAAACAAAGCATGTTTATTAAGTGGCTTCCTTTTACTTATTTCTCCCATTTTTTTAAAATAAATAAAACTTTCAGACACATACAAGTGAAACACATCATCCTTCAAAGTGCAGTTACGTTTCCACCCCACTCCCAAGAACCGCGTAAAGCTTTGTCAAGTAACCAAAAAGACTCAGAAGGCAGCCCTCGCTCCCTTCCCCTTGCAGTGAGAGCTGCCCAGCTAGCCAGGAGCCTCTCTTCTGGCTGTTCAAGGCTGACGAGGCTGGTTTCAGATACAGTTGCAAGAGGCAGGCTGCAGAAGGAAGGGGGAAGTTTAAGATACATAGTATGAAACAAAACCAACCTGTTTAGAGTCCAAAGAGTTTGTTACCAGAATAAGTTAGTTCAGGAGCCCTGGAAGGAACTAGGCTGATTACAGTCATGAGTGATGGATCAGAACCGCTGCTCAGTCACTGCGCTGACGCTGGCTGCTGGCAGCAGTCTGGGATAAGGGATTAAGTCATTTTGCCTGAAGTCATGGAGTCCCCTTCCCCCTGGCCTGCACCCGGCCCAGGTGAGGTGCCAGCACCAGCTGCCTCCCAGGATTAGTTCGAGTCTGCCTGTACTCCAAGCACACCAAGTAACAAAAGAAAGAGAAAAGGAGGATGAGGTCTGATGCTCAAATTCCGTCTGTGCAATCCCTCTTTCCTGATGTTGTTAAAGCAGATATCTGTTCTGACCAAGGGCACTGAGCAGAGGTATGGGCACGCACAAGTCAGTTAAGTCCTTTCAGGCTTATAGAAAATTGCTGTAAATAAGATTTAGCGCCACTTAAACTACCATGATTTTGACCTCATCGTTCTCATCAGCACGGTAGAAGAAGGGAATGCAGGGGTTTTCCATCAGGGAGCCCAGCCTCTCCTGAGGGTTCTGGATTTCTCTGAGAAGCTGCATTATTTGCTTTGCTGTGGGGTCCTCTTGGCTTGGCTGAGCAGCTTTACTGTCAGTAGGGGAGAAACTGGATTGATGAAGAACAGCAGCCTCTTGTTCTGCTTCATCTGATAAACTGACTTCTCGTAACCCTGTAAGGAACACAGACAAGGCAAGCAGGTAACTCTTCCCATCAATGCACAACACTGAGACCTTGGGTTACTCCATTTTACAGAACCTGTGTTGGCTGCAGCTTACCTTCTCCATCAGTAGCATTCAGTTCAATGCGCCTCTCCACTGGAAGTACGCTTTCATTCTGGCTTGCTAACAGCTCTGGGTTGTGAGCCACTGCTACATACTTGCTGTACCATTCATTTCTTTCCTTGACCAGACGCATCACTAAATCCTGCAGTTCCAGTAGTTTCATCTGTACCAAAGTAAAGGAAAGCCTATGAATCATGCACATCCCTGTGGCCACACACACTGCGCTACAGTTTGCAGTCCTGCCTATGTCACAAAATCAGGAACTTCAAAGTTAAAGCTAGCTGAAGGACAGCATGTAAAGGTTTGGACTGTGCAAGTGCTCCCCAGCCTGCCCTGCTTAGAGTAATACTAGATAAAGGATTCCTTGCCTTCATCTCTTCCTTATCCTGAGCCAATCTGCTGATGTACTCCTCTTTCTCCTGGTGTCGCTGCTTGAGGATAGCCCTTTGACTCTGGTATAATGCAATATACTCCCCTGGAATAAAAGAGAAGCGTAAGAACTAAGTGTTAGCACAACTGGGGTACCAGCCTTACAGTGAGCATAGAACTATGTGGCATGAGGATCCAGCAAATCCAACCCTGGACTGGAGATCGAGCTTGGCTAGGCAGCAGTAGGAGACCTGAACTGCTTGGTAGTTGGAAGGCTCCAGCTCCAACAGCTGTTGGGGACCTTCTATTCCCCAAATAAATAATGCACTGAGTAAGCTTTAGCTTGTGGCTGCTGTCGCCTAAACATACCAATGGTGTCAGTTTCCCCAGACAGCTGTATGCAGCGATGTTCTAACTCTTCTAGCCGTTCCTTCAGATCAGCTTTCTCATGCATCAGGTCTGTGAAACGGGACTGAACACAAAAATTGGTATCAATCATCTGAACTGCTTCACATACAGAAAATACCTGTGTTAAAGATGACCCCCTCTATTCACACTGGTCTGAGCCTAGGGAACAAATCTTGCTGCCTTTACAACTTGTCTCAGATTTGATGCTAAAAAGGAACAGAGGAGAGAGGCAGCCAGAGAAGGCATAACAAAGCAGCTGTGCATTCTGGGAAGCAGAAGAGCTGATGAAACAAAGTGCCTTTTAACCTTCTCATTGCTGGGACAGCACAACTCTGGTCATACTCGGCTCCAAGACCGCAGACCACCTGCTTCATCCCAGCAGGGTGAAGATACTCAGTCTGGGTTTCAGCTATTTCTTTATGTGTTAGGCCCTTGTATGCACAGTCTTTGTGGGGGGTGGGAGGGACTGCTGCAAGCCTTCTTGTGCTGAGACAAGCAGTGATGAGGTTTTTAGGAAGTAGCTGATTGTTATGGAACATCTGCTACTTCTTCCCCTACAATTTGTGTGTGCTATAGGAGCCTGATGGGATGAAAGTCCAGCTGAGCAGGGTAGCAGGGCTGAAAGAAGATGAGATCCTTTGCTTACCTGTAGTTTCTCCATGGCAGTTTTCAAAGCCTCATGAACCTCCACCGGCACAGTATCCATAGTGGAATCTGGAAGGGACACGTGTAATTTACAGTTCCTCCTTGGACATGAGGTACTCACAAAACCTGTAGATCTGCTCCACAGACGCCAGTGCAGCTGGCTGAGGCGTGCCTCTCTAATTCACACTGTCCCCAAGCTGCATCAGGTTTTTACCTCCACCCAGCATGATGTGATGTTGCTGCTCCTGCCTCAGAGCTCCTATTTGCTGCAGGAGGCTTCTGCACTGCTGTTTCTGAGCAGCCAGCTGCTGCCTCATGTCCTCTCGCTCCTTCTCCACTTGGGACATGGCAGACGTCAAGAAAGCGACCTAGGAAGAATTCCAGAGTATGCACATTAGTGCTCCTCCTGGATGAAGCACGATCAGTTATGCATCTCAGGACAAACAGAGTAACAGTTCACCCCATTTTATTTATGGGTATGAAACCAAAGTACTAAATGACTGCCCTGGAACTAAACCAGGCAGCAACTACTGCATCTTTTCTCATTCCCAAGTACAAATATGCAGGTCAAATACTAGCTCTCGTGGTATCTGTTTGATCACAGTATTTTCCAATTATAACTGTACTTACAGAAAAATCTAGTAAACACCATTTCCAAATTGCCTTCCAAACTAAAGAGAACATCAGCTAAATTAGAGACCTACTCTGCCAGCTGAGTTGTCTTCATCATTAAAGCCACTGCCAGTCTTCCAGCTGATCTTTGCAAGGATGCTGCAGAAGTCTTGGTTTTTGCTGCTACACACAAGGAGGTGTTACACTTCCCTCATTACTGCGCCTCAGCTGGCAGGGATCACGGCTGATAAACAGCCTGCTCCATGTACCCAGTGGAACCCCTCTGCAATTTCACCTGCCTGCTTTTCTAAATGTTTGTCCAGAACTAAAACCAAAGGCTTTTCTACCCTTTAAGACTCACCATTTCCTCATGGCTTTCAAACTTTTCTGGAATCACAAATGAAGATTTTTGGATTTCTTCGGTCATTGCTTCACTTTCAACTCCATCTCCTGTAAGAGGAGGAATGTGAACAAAGAGGTAATATTCCAGAGAGCCCAGCTCTACCTCCTCCCTAGGGACCAGCTGCAGACACTCACCATCTAGTCGGTGCAAAATCCTGCCATCCAGGTCTGCTGCTAACTGACTGATCTGGGCCTGCAGCTCTTTGTTTTCCTTAGCTACAGCTTCCAGACTTTCCTACAAGGGAGAAGCAGAAGATCACCAAAACCTGCACAAGGCAGACTGCAAACAGTCACTACATCTTCAGGCAGTAGCACCACACACACACAAAAGCAGTGCTTCTGCTCCAGTAAGCATCATTCACCTGTATTGCACAGGATATAATCATAGAATTGCAGAGCAGCCCACATTGGAAGGGACAGCAAAAGATCATCTGGTCCAACCTTTTGCTTAATACTTGTAGTTAAGCACTTTTCTCCTGTCTTTCCACTTGCTCCTTTTTACTGTTACCTTGGTCTGCTGCAGCTCTTTTAGGTGCATTTCCACGGTCACCTTCCCCTGAACCTCCTCATGCTGTAGCCGATCCATAAGTTGTGTCTGAAGCAAGTACTGTTTGTGCAGTTCCTCCTTCTCAGCAGACAGCTGCTGGTACGCCACAGTGTACTGTTGTAAGTGGCTGTAGTACTGGTCCCGCTGCTCCTGCAGCCCCCGAGCCTCTTGTGTTTTCAGTTCCAGCTAACACAACAAGACCAAACCATCACATCAAACCATTTCTGCCAGAAAAGCTGATCCCTGTGACATGATCCAAACTGTCAACATTGCCCCAAAGCCACCAACTAGGCAGGCAGCCACCATCTGCCCCCACATGCTGGTCCCCCACATCAGACAGCAGACGATGGGGGAAGGCTCTCAGCTTGATCATTACAATACCAATTTCCATCCTTCCATCAAAGTTTGGAAAGTTGCCAGCAGTTCACATAAACTGCTACATACCTGCCCTGCCATCCCACTGGCTGTTGCTTACCGTCTCTTTGAGCTCCCCCAGGTTCTCCTGCAGCTGCCCAAGCTTCTTGGCCAGCTCCTTCTTTACATGTTGCTCTGACTGTAGGGCACTTGTAATCTCCATGTTTTCATTTGTCTGCAAGATAAATACCACTGTATAAGGAAATTGCCCCAACCAACATAAACATACACTCTCAATAAACCATGTTAATTCCCGATACAACAGGGTGCCAGCCCTTGTGTTATTCTGGGGTGTAACTAAGGGCCATAAATTGACTGTTCAGGGCAGTTGTTAACTCACAGAACGGTTCAGAAGATGGGAGAAGAGCAAGGAAAGAGACAGGAGAATCGGTGCTGGGACAGTGCCAAGAAGAGGCCTGGCACATCACATAGCCTGTCAGCTCCAAAGCAGATGGGTGGTACAAATATCCCAAACAGAGCCACAGACATTCAAAAACAAGCAGTTCAGAAAGGACTAAAGAAAAATCAGCAGCTAGGCCATGTGTCAGTTTACCCAGGCTCCAAAGGGAAAGCTGTTACACTGAAAGAAGCAAGAATAAGGATTCAGCTCCAGGAGGGGTAAGAATGACAGCAGCAGGAGAGAAGACTGCTGAGAACTTCTTCCTCATGGGCAAATACAGGGACAGGAAATGGGTATCTTCAAGGGGGCAGGAGGAATACTCAGGGAAAGAAATAGCCTGGCTGCCAGGGGATGAGACGGAAAAGGAAACAGCTTTGGACAAAGATATTGATTCATCTGCCAGAGCACCTGAGGGAGTAAGGAATTACAGGGAACCTCCTGGCACAGCAATACATATCACAGACAACAGAGCATCCATAGCCTCAGAGGACAAGAGACAGATGATGCTTCTGCCAGTTTTTTACATCTCTGCTACAAAAAGATTGCACCAGTGAGGGAAGCAGTGGGAAAAGATGCATGGAAGAGACATACCAGTTTGACAAACCCATTCTGCAGCTCAGCCAGCTGCTCCTTCAGCTCCCGATTTTGGCTCAGCCCTACTGTTGGCCTTGTCACTCTGCATGTCCTCCAGGATCTGCTGTCTGTCCACAGACTCCTCGTTGAATGCACAGCCTTCTCCAGCTCCAGCAGCCGCTCCTCCTGCTCCCGGTTGAGGTGGCTCAGCTGCTCGTTGTCCCGGACCTGGGCCTGGTACAGCCCATGCAGTTCCTCCTTCTCTTGCTGCAGCCGCTGAATCTCTTCCTGCAGACTCAGCTCAGCTGCTGTGGGCCCTGCTGGTAAGGAAGGCTCAATATCCATGGGCTTAACTGCTGAGGAAATGGAATCAAAAGCAGCTCAGTCAAAGGGCTAAATCGCTGTGTAACACACATTGCTATTACATACACATTGCTATTACATACACAAAGCATATCCCAACCTATAGGGCTCTCTGACCCAGAAGGTATCATCAGCTGCAGTATTCAATCCTCACTGCAGGGCACTGAGAGGAACGAAGGAGCAAAACAACCCCAAAACCAAGCACAGCATCCTGCTGTGTGCTGCTAACTCCCTCACAGCCCTAGCAAGAGCATCCTGCCTCCCCAAACTCCTGGGCCAGAGAGGCTGACAGTACAGTCAGGCAGATAGTAAAGACATCAACAGTCTGCTGGTCAATTAGTTGAAGTAGTTCACTTGCTGTTTGCTAGGATGAAAGGTTTCTTTGGGTCACCAGGCTTTCAGCTGCCTTCATGGCTTCAGAAGTTCCTGCACGATGGGGACAGTTAACCAGCTGGTAACTGCAGCTGAAGCCCGACTTTGGAAGCCATACCTGATGTGCTCAACAGCTCTGTAATATTGGCTTCTAGCTCCCGAATTTGGGCCATATGCTTCTCCTTCTCCTCTGCCATTGTGTGGACCTGCAAGGCCACACAAGTGAAAGTTAAAACAATGTTCATGGTGCATTTAGTCCTGCCCGTGTTTGTCAAAAGCAGCTGTGATACTGCCCCTGATGTTACCTGCTCAGAGAGCTGCTGTACCCGCTGCTGCCAAATGCTCCGCTCCTCCTTCAGTTTCTCTACATACTGATCTCTTTCTGCCTGGAGCTGGTGAAGCGACTCTGAAAGCTGTTCAAAACAAAACACAAAGAAAATCATATTGGCTAAATAAAAGTTGGCAGTGACTGCTTAAGGAATCAAGCTTGAAGAAACCAGTGTTAATACATAGCTGAGGCTGCATTCTTTTGCCACACCATTTTCTTTACAGATGTCAAGTTATGGATCATATTTTATACAACCTCTTACCTGAGCAACCTGGGTTTCCAGGCTTGCCTTCTCCTCCAGTACCATCTGCAACTGCTGGTTTGCATCCAGACTCCCTGCTTGATTTGAGAACTGCCAAAAAAAAAAAAAAGTTATGGCAAAATGCTAATACTCAGTTTCTGCGTAGCCTTTCCCTTGATAGTAACCTGCCACATGATGCATGTTGTAACCTTCTGTAGTTCTTTAAAAGTGCTCCAACTCACAGTCAAGTTCAATGAAAAAAAAAGGGGGGATTAAAATCAAAAAGCTTAGATTTTAGCCCTGTAAAACAGGCTGGACTGGGCAGCTCCTCCCTAACAATTTTATATTTACTTTTTTTTTTTAATTAAGAAAATGCCCTTTAGTCAAATCATTTGACTCAGAAACTTCATGCATTTCCAGAGTCTGTATTATACAGCCAGATCAGATGGTATAAAAGCTTGTGACCTTAAAGGTTGTCAAACATGTCAGGAATTTAAAGCCAATGTCTGGAACATGTCAGGAATTTAAAGCCAATGTCTGGAACATGTTAATGGACTAAGTAGCAAGGCTGGTTCAGTTGAGACACAGTACTTTTCCCAGAAGAGTAGCAGTTGGCTTTATTTCAAGGGTAACTTAAGCCACTGTCTGGGGAGAAAAAAAAAAAAAGAGCAGTTTCTTCCCTCACAGGCTCACCTAAACACCAAGCTTGCTCTCTGAACTGCTAACAACTGGCTTCATGCATTCCCTTTCTAACTCACTGCTTCTCCTAACTTTCCCCAACTGACCTTCAAGCTGCTGTTGTCCAATTCACCACCTTCTGCTAGGGTGGGTACAAACACCACCCCTACTCAACTGCTTTCTCAGTGAGACTGCACAACAACTGAGTAACCAAAATGCTGAACAGATACAAGCAGGAAAAGTCACCATATTTTCACACTTGGTATGTTCAGTCACCCTCTCATATTGTGTAACATTCTTTTAGCAGACCAACTGCTCCAACTCCTCAGAATACAGACTTTCTGTTCCTCAGAGGCCTAGCTGAAAGCCTTTTACTAAGAGGATGTCTTGGCGGGAATTTGCTCCTTCCTTTAGAAACAAGTGTTAAGTCTTGCCCCCACTGTCAGAAGCAAAGTCTGCCAATGACCAGTGTGATCTACCCTCACATCCCAGAAGCATTATGGTTACCTGTTGAATCATCAGTTCAGCCATTTCCAGTTTCTTATGCAAATCCTCCATTTCCAACTTCATAGCTGAGTTCTTGGAAACCAGGGAGTGAACTTTCTCTGACAGCTCCGAATTCTGCTGCTTTATTTCCTCACTACTTTTGCTGAAACGAACAAAAAATTAAAAGTGGCATCACTCTACATACTATGGGTTTACTGATGTCCATGTCATAAATTTACAATCCAGTTCTTCATAGCAGCTAGAATCACAGAAACATCACATCTAGTGACTTTTTTTTTAAATTGAATATTCCACCTTGCAACTCATCACCTGTGGTCTGTGTCCCTTGTTATGTTTTGTGGCTCTGCACTTACAAGCAGAACGGACTTACCTTCGTTTGTACAGTTCCAGTTTCAGGTTGTCTCGCTCCTTCACCAACTCTTTATTATGCTGGAGGAAAAGGAAATTATTGATTCATCTACAGACTTTAGCCAAACAAATAAGATGTTCAAAAAACACTTCGTTTCACATTTAGCATATCAGCTAAAGTGGAAAAGGTCGTAACTTCAGCAAAACCCTCAGGACAGATTTGCTTAGAGCTTCTTGAATTTGCTAGGAATAAGTCTGCTCAGTCTTTTCAAATGTGATACTACTAACTGAACAAGAGGTTATTTCTGCAAGTAATCTCGATTAATATCAACACTGAAGTGTCTGTTTGATGGAGACCCTCCTGGGACAAGGCCTCAGTGAGGCTTCTGTTGTGTGCAGCTGGCAAGACTAATGAAGTAAGATGCCAGATCTGAAGACAGCAACTGGACCATATGATTAGTGGTCACAGAAACCTGAATGAAGTTTGCCTTCATCATGGAGAATACAGGGCTTTACAAGGTTAATTAACAATTAACAAGGTTAATTTCTGCCTCTTCTCTAAGCAGGGACTACAGACTTTGCAGCAGTGTAGTGACAGGCAAATGGCCAAAGGCAGAGCTGCTGGTTAAGCATAAGCAGAGGTGACTCTTACCTTCTCTGACTGTTTTTGCTGCATAGAGATGGAGGACAAAGTACGTTCTAGCTCTGATACCCTCTGGCGAGACGAATGTAAACGAGCAGCAAGGTTTTCAACTTCTCCTGAACAAGTCAGAGCAGAATTAGTTGAGGCTAGACCACAAAGAGCTTTTTGGAACTGGCTGAGCAGCACTTTCTACTTTGTCAACCAGCTCTTAAGGTGGCACAGAGCGTTGTTAATCAGTAGACCACTCCTGGCTTTACAGGTGAATCACTAGCAACTCTGGGCAGTAAAGCTCTTAGTAACTACCTTCGTCACTTTTAGAGAGAGATGATGAAACTTCCTTTGCAGAACAATAGGTAATATGTTGTTTGGGTTTGGGGAGGTTTTCCTAATAGAGTAAATTGCTCAAATTTAGTTCAGAATGAAAGGCTTGGGTAAAACCTACATTAACATGACAGCTGTGTGGGAGGGAAGGTGGAGAAAAGGGAACAAAGTTTTAAAAGAATCAGAAGAAAGTCAGAAAGGAACAGTCTGGGGTAGTCACCAGGCCCAAACAGGGCTGACAAGGCTTTAGTGATGCACAAAAGAACCTCAAATGCCAGGGGATCAACACGCTCCCATTTGGGGGCAGCTATAATGACAGAGGCAGTGACAGAGCCAGGTTTTGCTCATTAAGGAGTCAGTGAGTGTTGTGAGCTGGCTGCCAGCAACTATCACGTCTGTGACTTGAAATCTACAGTTTAACCAACAGCCTGAGCAGGAGTGCTCGCAGTCAATTACCTGATTTCTGCCGTGCGGCTTGTTGAGTATGTCCAAGGGCTGTCTGCAACTCAGACTTCTCAGAAACTAGAATCCCAATAGTTTGGATATGAACCTTTGGGAAAGGAAAATCAGCTCAGTGCAAAACTGTTTTGCTTGTAACTGCAACATCACTGTTGTCACAAAAGGGGAATTCAGTAAAAGTAAAGAGCTCTTGCAGTTAAGTACAGTCTGCCTGCCTGACTCCCAGTTTTCCTGAAGGAATGGACTCATGGCTTCCAGGATAAAGACTATGAGTGGTCAGTAATCCGGAAAAGACCAGAAGCCAGGTGGTATTACTGTAATGGAGGCTCTACCTTACCTGTAGCTGTTCCCTCAGTGCTGCTTGCTCTTTAGAAAATTTCTGTTCAAACTCCTTCTTTTCCTGTATAAACAAATGAAGCCTACTCAGCACAAAGAAGTAAATAGTTAACCCTTGTTGTTTTATATCAAACTAAAAAGCAGTGATTCATTGGTAGTACTTCCAGAATCTAAATGATACCAGTATTTTTAAAGACATACTTTAGTCTTCCCTTATTTGAACTGCTTCATTATTTATCCATCCTAGAATGGCAATGACAGCGTAGCGCAATCACTGCTAGCATAAACGTGGCAATGTTTGGAATGCAAGCTACTGGCAAGGACTTCAACTGTAATCTCCTGCCTCCACTGCACTCCTCCAATACTCAAGCATTTAAACATTAGCTTTTGTCAAAGTAAGAACACTACCTATCAGGCCTAACTTATGAAGTCAAAATATTCAACCTTATGCTACAAATGAAACTGAATCTAACATAAGACAAGGTCACATAGGCCCATGCCACAGTCCACTCTGCTTTCTACTCCTCAGAGAAACAGACACCTATTTCTGTATCTATCCAAAAACAGGACACACTTTACCTTCTCCAGCTGATTCACTGCTTCTTGGTTCTGCTGTTTCTACGGAAGAAAATTGATGCGCCAGTATTAAGAGAAAATACTCTCATACTGCTGAAACACATTTTCACTTTAATGAAGTAGGATACATGCCCCATTAATGCACACAGAATTTCCATTATCCTGTCTGTAGAAGACTAGGAAGTTCATCTTGGCTATTAAAAATAATAGATTTGGGGCTCCCTTTACTAATAAATATACTTTATATGCCAGATATGTTTTTCATTGCTCAGTACATTACCACAGTTCTTCTCAAATACAACTACTGAAACCCCTGTATGTTTAGATCTGAGCATCCACCAACTTCAGTTAAACTTGCATCTCACATCTATGAAATTAATCTTAGTAATCTTGGTGTATTAGCATAATCACAAAAAATGCTTTTTAAAAAACCACAAAACCCATAGTCTTTTCCTTTAACTGAGACCTCAGACCTTTACCCCACTTAACAACTGGCCTTTAAGTCATGCAGAGCCGCACTTAGGTTGGCAGACTTCTGCAAAAGGTGCCATGAGAAAGAGCTGAAGCCAAATGCAAAGAAAAGGATAATTCTGCCCTAACCAATGTCAATCTTACAGGTGAAGTGTCCCTTCCAACCGGAGATGTTCTATGATTCTATGATTCTAAGTATTTGGAGATTTGTTGACTGTAAATAATGCATCTTTAGATACAGGTTGAAGGGGACAAAAGTGGCAGCTATCTACCCAGGCTGCCACACAAACTGTGCTGCTGTGTTTGCCATTTGCTGTTGACCCCTCCCCTTCAGCAGTTTTCTCACAGATGCCTCATAAGTAACTACATAATTGGTACTTTTTCCCCTTCGCAAAGAGTGGACATTAGCCAAGCTGTTTCTTTACTACTACTACTATGTCAATGTATTTTGAAACATGACTACAGATGGAAGAGTAATGAGTTAGAGGGTTTGATTCTAGCAATGCCAGTGTACAACATAACCAGGAAAAGCAAAGGCCAGACCACAAATGGAGCAAAGGCCCTACAAAGTTCCAGGCAAACAGAAAAACAGGCAAACAAGGAGAGTCCTGGGTGGGCAGAGCACTATACCAGGTACCTCTGCAGCCCAGCTGAAAGACTAAAAGAAAGAGAATGGAACCAAAATAACCCAAAACCAAAAGTAAAACAAGAGGGATCATGGGATACACTGGGAAGTGCTGAACTTTGGGAAAAGTGTAGTTCGAGAGAGAGGAACAAAATGGGGAAAAGTACTTCACACAAGAAAGGCTCTTTTCAGACTGAAACAAGTCCACTTAGCTGCATTTCTTGCAGTGTTAAAGCTGAAGGCTGAAAAGCAGCGGCAGGAATCCATGCAGGCCATGGGACAAAGCAGTTCATTCATTGTGCCAAGAGAAGCTGAGGATATGATCAGAAACCAGCCCCGGGCTCTCTTAGACCTATTGCTCCCACTCTGCTGATATATTTAGAACAGCATCACCACCTGCAAAAACAGGTTTTCACACTGCTGCCAGCCCCAGAATTCGGTATTTCAGGGATTCAGACCAGGACCAGAAATAGCTGTTTTATCAGGATGCTTATCATCCAGGGAAAGGACGATGAGGCCAACACAGCACACTTAAATGGAAACAACAAAACTCTGTTTCTTGTTCCTCAGATGAGCTGATACATTCAGAAGTGGCCTTAGACTTTGATCCTCTGCTATGTAAGCAGCCTTCCTTGTGACATTATGAGAGAACCCATAACCTTGCAGACACCCAGAGAGCATGGAGGAGCAGCAAAGACAATGTCAAATTGGTTGGTTGGATTGTTTCTTACCAATTCCTCTATCTTTGTAACGAGCTGTTTGTTAGTTAGATTGCTGGAATCCAGGGCTACTGCCAGCTCCTGGTAACGTGTCTGATGGGCACATGCAGACAGGAGAAAAAGGAAGGAGCATAAAAGGAGAAGGGGAGGAAAAAAGCAATAATTAAAAAGGACAGAAAAATAAATCATTATCACAGTTTGATATAATCAGATTCTCCAAACAAACCAAAATCTATGGTTTAAACAAAAGCAGCTGGGACATCAACAAATTTTATCCATTTCTGCTGAGGCTTCATTTTGGCATAGAAATGAATCAGAAATAAGAACTGCAGTTGCATGGAAGCCAGATTATCTCCAGTCCCCAAACTGGAAACACTTCTGATACCTGCCTCCTACTGCTGACCACAGCTCCCCAGTTACAGCACAAGACAACACTAGACAGCGATGTATGTGAACTATGCATTCAGTTGGGTCTCATTAACACTGCTGTAAGCAGAGAGTCCCAATAAGTGATCCACAGTAGCAAGTAAGAAAGACGAAAAAAAATATATAGACCGAGAACAACTTACTTCCATTTCCTTAATATTTGTGGAAGAAACAGCACTTTCCCCATTCACATACGACGTAGACTAGAAGTAAACCAGTCAGGTAAGTCAGTTTTATTCCCCAAGGCACTGAATCACTATTAAGTAAGAACCAACTATCATAATAATACTTCTTACAGCACCTTTCACTTCAAAGGATCACAAACAGGTAGAGAAAACATACTTTTCTGGCTAAGGATAGATGCAGACTCCCGCTGTGACAAGCTGATGTGAATTATGCAGATTGACTCCAGATTCTTTTCCACTAAATCAAGAATACATCATTCTGTGAATACATGCTGTTCATTCATCCCACTCTGCTTTTCTTCCTACTGCTGAAATTTTACATTCCTAAACCAGGAGTTTTTGCTTCTCAGTGCTTAAGTATCTTATTGTTTAGTGGGATGTCTGCAGACACCTCTGAGATTGAAGCGTTTTCTTGAGCTGACTGCTTAAAGCTCCACATCAAACATCAACAAATAATAGGGCAAATGGATCAAAATGAGGCCATACCTGAGAAACCAGGCCATTGAGTTGTTCAGACAACTGGCGGAGACTTTCTGTTGATGAGAAAGACCTGGGAAAAAAGAAAGACCTTGCGATGCAAAATTTCTCCCACAGAACTGCCCAAATCATAACAGCACTGGGGAGGAATAAAACCTTAATTTGTTGGACACTTTGGGATCCTGTTGCAAAGCTGTTTGATAAATAAGCACAGACACTCACCTGTTCTCATCTAAAGCATTTTTATGATCCTCAGCTTCATGAACCTGTGGATTGAAACACAAAAATTTACAAGCCTGTAAAAGAAGATGGGAGTCACAGTTGTGAATATGTCACTAAGACTTGATTACATCTGGGCTCAGGTTCCACAGTACCTGTAATTACTGCTTCCCAAAGAAAGATGAACTTAAAAACACCAACTCAGTCCTGGCTTACACATAATTTCTGAGTGGTGTGAGCCCAGGTTTCTTGGAATGGAGAAACTTAATTGTTACAGGCTTTATGTTTGCGGTTACTATTTATCAGTATAATCAACACTTTGCTTTGCTGGGAAAAATTCAACTGAATCTTTGAGTAGTGAAAGGAAATGCAGATTGATCTGTCTTATTAAAGGGCACTTTCTGCTAATGAAATAGGAAAGAAGGGGAAAGAAAATAGCAGCTTTGGGAGACGCAGGGGCATGTGCATGCCAGTACTCTCTCTGCTCTCACAGACAGATGATGACTAGATGGAGAGTGGAAAACATAGTTTTTTTAACAGGAGAGTATTTGAACTAGTCATGTCATATTTATGAAGATCATCTTTCTCAGAAAAAATGTGGTATCGCTAACCCATATTCAATGGTTCAATGGCAATATTCATGATGATTCACAAACCTGTGTCAGCTGCATGCTCCCAGGAGCAGGCAGAACAGAACCACAACTAGGTAGACTGTTGCTGTTAGATAGCACAGGGACATCGGTAGCAAGCTGTTCAGCATTACGAGTGGCAACATCACTGTCAAAGTATGCCTGTCACAAAACACATCACAGGAATTACAGCCTTCATGCGAAATGAGTGAAAACACACATGAACACATCACCTTGTGATCTGCCTGTGAAAACTAGGCAGATGTGAACAATCAATCATTTAGAAACACGTGGAAGGGAATCTGTGGTCTCCCCAGAGCAAAGAGGTGACTGCATCAACCCATGAACACTGTCCCAGACCTGTGCCCTCTCAGAGCCAGTCTGAAGAACCCGTATCCCATAATCAAACTCGCTTCTTTAACATGGGGCAATAATGTCACCAAACTCTTAAGTCTGTACACTCGATTTACTGCAAAGGACTTGCCAAAAAGCAAGCGAGGGCAAAGCCAGATGGTAGTCACTCTGCTTTGAAAAGCGCTACCTTCAAGATGTGTCTGGGGAAAACACAGATCACTGTGTGGAAATTAAGATGGAAAAGAACAAGTTAGTGACTACTTGAAAACTGGGTTAGTCAAACTCAAGATGCTCTGTGTAAAACTCAGTGAAGTTTGTGGCATGGCACAGACCACAAGTTTAGAAACAGGACATTTGTGCACAGGCCAAACTCAGCATGGCTGGGAGCAGGTGCCTGTGGCCCTCTGGAGCTATGAACCCCATGATTAGAAGAATCTTAATAGAAAAGAGAACAGCCAAAAAACTATTTCTGGACAGCAATGCAAGTTCTCATCCAGCCTTTGTGGATTTGCATTTGATGCAAATGGAATAGCATTTGATGACACCTCTACCAAGCCACAGTGAACTGGACAACTTCATCTAGCTTGTACAGCACCAGGGAGCCATAAAGGCCCAGAGCAGCGTTCTAGTGTTTTATGGCAATTTGTTTTATTTCGTCATCCAGCTCTGGTAAGTCTTAATTTAGCAACACTATGAAGCAAATGAGATCATCTGTCAGCATTCAACCCCACCAACATATTGCAGCTCTCTGCTATTTCACCTGAAAGAGCTCCCTCTTACTTCAATCGCTTCCTTCTTGGCACTTCGCAGGAAACAAGAAATCTCTCTTGGCATTCCCTGTTTACCTGCTCAGTGCTTCATTCATGTATCAAGCAGGAAGAATATCATAACAGTGAAGACAGATTTAATGAAAGCAATAAGCTGGAAGACTGCAGAGGGAAACAAACAGAATTTTCTAAATTTCTTGTTTAGTAGGACAGATACTTGTGCTCTCAAGAAGCAATGTATGTTAGGTCCTTATAGGAAGGTCAGGAATTCCCTTACTTCCTCCAGCTACGGGTCACCTGTTTCAGGCATTCATCAATATAGAACATCAGATGGACAGAAGGAATATCTTCCCCAGTGCATCTCAAAAAGTTTTCCTTATTTTTTTCTGATCAGGACATTCTTTTTTCTTAATGCTTCAAGATGCAAAAACCAGTAACGTGCCTTAACCACAAGAACTCCTTTCTTCTTCCTCCACTATAAGCAATTTTGAAATAAATAAATAAATAAACAAAAAAACCCCTATTTGAACAGCTGAGTTTGTTGGAAACAGAAAGAGTAAGGAGCAAAACACTTATCTGGAAATTACGCACTGTTTTAATAATGTAGAATAAAAACTTGGTAATTCTGCTCAGCTTAGCATATAGTAGGATCCATTTGCTTTCACACAAAGGCTCCTATTTTGTTGGGTTTTCTGTGTTTCACAGCCAAGAAAGCTGAAGTGGGTGAGATGGGAGGAGTCTGCCTCACATTAAGACACCAATGGTAGCTGTAGCTCAGACGCTAATGATCAGCTTTTCTGCCCTATTAGCATCAAGTGAGTTTCTGAACAGCATTTTCCTGACTCAGGATTTTTACAAGACGGCAACTGGGAAGAGAAATCTTTCTTTCATTACACAGTGCAATTAAAGATTAGTTTTCAAATTATTCCTAAAACCTCAGACACAATAATCCACAAATTCCATAACAGCCAATCCAATCAAAATGTATCTCTCCATGCTAAGGAAGCGGAGAAAAACAAAAAAAAACATTGGGAAAACAAGAATGAACAGAAGTAATAAATTCTCCATTTTGAGAACAGGACTAAAACTGTAAACACACGCAGGTCTTCACTGCAAGACCAAATGCCATCTCCACAACAGCACTGGACCACCCATCTTCATCTCACCTTCCAACGTGAAACATCTCTTTCTCTGACATCAAACTTGCACTGAGCTTACAAGTATTAAGTGAAAACTGTCCCTGTGACAAGAGTGAAACTTCAATCAAAACATGCTTTCTGATGCTAGGCAGGCACATCCAGCACCCACAAAGCTTGCAGTAAGTCTTCACGTCATTTAAGTTCTACTGATACACAACCTACACACGCAAGGTCCAGTTGGAGGAACTTTCTGCTGTTCACTCTGTGTGTTGGACAGAACAGCTGCTGTATTATCACACAAAAAAAAGGAGAAAAGGGATACAAAGGCAATTCAGAATGAACTCCATCCCATCTTGCAGGTTTCACTGCACCCCTCTGGTACCCCCGGTGATTACTATAGTTATATTTATTGCTGGAGACACATGGATATGCAGTAAATATAATAATGAGTTACTTCATGACAACTAGAGTGGAACAATAGTAGGGAAATAAGCTACCAACATGATGCAAGTGACAATGAAAAGCAGAGCTTTGGTACAATAAAACTGGAAGAAAATTCTGGGCTACAAAATTTGACTTCCCTGAGTTTCTATCACAGTTTGAGCCTTATTTAAATAAGGCTGGCTGAAATGCATTTTTTAAAAAGACTCCGTGTTTATGTTTGCTCCTGAACACATTTCTATCGCTTATTGGATTATTGGCGTACTTCCTGCCCTTTACTCTTCAGAAGCTTGGGAACATGAAGACGCTAAAGCTTGTAAATGCTTGAAGTATCTGACTTCCTGCCTAAACATATTTAAAACCATCGTGCTTGCCAGACTGTACATCACCTGTGCAAGTTTCATTGCCTGTCATAAAATGGGTTGGCTGGAATAACTAGACAGCTTACTTCAGGGCAGCTGCTTGCCTGGGGATGAGCAGAAACATGCCCATCAGAATCAAGGCTCTAGGAAATAAAGCAATGACGTGCAGAACAGGAGAAATACAGACTAAGAAAACACCACCTCTTCCTAGTGCAGTTTTCCTCAGTGGTTGTTAGTTTATTGCTTCAGCCCAAATTCCATGTTTTCCTCAAAGCTTGACCATCTCAAGGAAGAGGTTTTGACAAAGGTCACTTTTTCACATGTTAATTTTGACACAAACCAGAAGGAAACAAGCACTTACAAGCAATGGAAATGCATGTTAACAAATAGCTTCATGTTAATAAAACCAGCAACAAAACTCAAGCAACTGACAGTGGATATGTCAGGACAAGGCTCCATCCGAAAAATCGAGGTCAGTGTAAACAGAACCCGAAGCATGCAGCAGGGAGAGCGAGTCACTGCGAGGGACACGAGCACTGCCTCACCTTCCTCTTGTCCAATGAGGGTATGGCTACCCCATTGGAGCGGTTAAGGTCTGACACCAGCACCTTCAGAATGTTCTGAATCTAAAGGAGGCGAAAGAAAAGGGGAAAGAGAAACGGCTCAGAAAAGGACAGAGAGAAAACGTCAGTCAAAGGTAGCCAAAGAAACCAGCATCTTCCAGCTCATTAGGAGCACACACCTCAAAACAGCAGCTCTGGACACACCCCGGGTTGCACGACAGCACTGTATGCTCAGACACCGCTTCGGCACGTACCCTGACTCTAGCATGCACCTTCCAGTAGAGGTAGTTGCTAACTACTGCAGCACACTTTGTACGCTGGCAACACCAGCGTCTACGCCATTCATGTATTATACCGGCATAACCCTTTCCTGGCTCTAGTCATGTCGTTTGGGAAACCAAGGAACAAGGAGGCAGCAAATAATTTGGGAGAAAAAATGAGACACTCACGTTCTCTGGAGGCTGCCGGTCATCGTTGGTGGGCGTCTCAGGTCTACTGCCTTCTTTAGTTTTTCGTTTTTTCTTGGTTCCTGCAGTTGCTCCAGGGCTATTCTTCTGCTGATATTCCTTCAGCTGTGAAAAAAGAATAATCTTAAGTCCAAACAGAATATGCCTTCTATGAGTATAATGTCAAAAAAAAACCCAACAAACTCGACTGGGTAAAAAGACAGATCAAGTGTAAGGACAAGGGCAACACCCTTCAAAGAGGTTGTCCCTCTGGGGGGAAGAGGGGATCAAAGCAAGTCCAGAGAAGCCTAAAGTAAGAACTAGTGTGATGGGTTTATGACAAGAGGCTCAGTTGTAAACATTCAACTTTTGTATACAGTTAATGATGTTCTTGGGAAACAATTTGATATTCCATACTGCAACTAAAAGGAGATCAAAAGAAATATTTTTGGGATTTTTTTAGGGTTATAACTAAGAGCAATAAGAAAAAAATACTAAAGAGCCATTAATCCTGAATGCACAGTGAAAAAGCAATGCCTGACAGTAAGATCTTCCACTCTGTGAAAGTTTTTAAGAAGGAAAATTACAATCCCCACAGGTAACACATTAATACAGATACTGTAATAACCGTGAACTAAGGAGAGAAGCAACCTACAATTGGTTTTTAAATCATCTCCACTTCTCCCAGGAAAAGCTTGTCTGATAAGCTGTAACTTGAATCCTACTAGGTCTTCCAGCATTTTCGTGTACGTTATTGCACACCTCAGCCCCAAACCAAGCGAGTCTCAGGCAGCTCTGTAAATCTCCCGCTTCCAGCAGCCCCCCGTCAGGCGGGCTCAGCCAAAACAGCCCCGGCCCCGGGCGGGCAGAGCACGGCTGCGGCCGCGCTCCCGAGTCACGGTGGGGAAAAAAAATAAATAAGGAGGAGGATCCCATTATTCGCAGGATTTCAAAATGGAAGCCTGAACTGCTCCAGGACACTTTCCCGTTCCTATGACTTTGACATAGAGACGCATCCCGCCGGGACGGACGGGGCCCAGCCTCCCCGCAGAAAAAAACATGGGGGGGAAAAAAAGGAAAAGGGGGAAAAAAAAAAAAGAAAAAAAAAGGGGGGGGTGGGGGCGGGGGAAGGGAGAACCACCAAACCAAAGCAGGCAGACCGCACAGCACCGCGGCAGCCCAGGCCCGGCCTCTCCCCTGCCGCCCCCCCGGGCCAGGGCGGCCGCCAGCCGGGAAGGCCCGGCCCAGCACCGGCCCCGCCCGGCCCGGCGAGCGAGGCGGCGGCGGGCGGGCCTGGCCCGCGCCTCTCGGGGAAGGCCCGGCCTGGCCCGGCCCCCCCCCCGGCCGGCCGGGCCCCGGAACCCGGCGCCGCCGCCCCCCGGCCCGGCCCGGCCCGCCCGCGCCGGCCCCCCCTTCTTCTTGGCCGCCGCCAGCCTGCTCTGCCTGCTGCCGTCCGCCATGTCCGCCCCGCGGCCGGGCCACGTCAGCCGCGGCGGGGAGCGGCGGAGGCGGCCGCCAGGCTCCGCCCCGGCCCGGCCTGCGCTCTCGCCGGGGCGGCCCCGCCCCTCGCCGCGTCCAACGGCAGCTGCCCCTCAGTGCCGCCCGCGCGGTCTGCGTGTGGCGCGTTGTGCTGGTCGTCCTGTGTCACCCCCTGCGCTGCCCCGCTCCCGTGTGACCCCCTGCCCCGCTCCTGTGTGACCCCCTGCGCCGCTCCTGTGTGACCCCCTGCGCCGCTCCTGTGTGACCCCCTGCGCCGCCCCGCTCCTGTGTGACCCCCTGCGCCGCTCCTGTGTGACCCCCTGCGCGCTCCTGTGTGACCCCATGCGCCGCCCCGCTCCTGTGTGACCCCCTGCGCTGCTCCTGTGTGACCCCCTGCGCCGCTCCTGTGTGACTCCATGTCCTGCTCCTGTGCGACCCCCTGCGCCGCCCCGCTCCTGTGTGACCCCCTGCGCTGCTCCTGTGTGACCCCGCTGCGCCGCTCCGGTGTGACCCCCTGCGCCGCTCCTGTGTGACCCCCTGCGCTGCTCCTGTGTGACTCCATGTCCTGCTCCTGTGTGACCCCCTGCGCCGCTCCTGTGTGACCCCCTGCGCTGCTCCTGTGTGACTCCATGTCCTGCTCCTGTGTGACCCCCTGCGCCGCTCCTGTGTGACCCCCTGCGCCGCCCCGCTCCTGTGTGACCCCCTGCGCTGCTCCTGTGTGACCCCCTGCGCCGCTCCTGTGTGACCCCCTGCGCCGCCCCGCTCCCATGTGACCCCCTGCCCCGCTCCCGTGTGACCCCATGCCCTCTCCCCTGGCACCCCCCTGCGCTGCTCCGTGCTCCTGTATTGACTCAGTTGCCCAGAGTAAGCGCTGGCTGGGAACGCGCCCGGGGAGCTGGGCAGGCCTCCCTCACCCTTTGCAGGGCACATCCCACAAATCGACATAGCTTTCTATTTTATGTGCATCGCTTTGATGCCTGAGCTCTGCCTTTGAAGTCACGGCTAGCGTGGGTGGCTGGGTTTTGCTGGTGTGTGATCCCATTCCCAAGTCCTTTGACCTTCCAAGTGTGGCAAGAGCAGAGGTTGGTGCGCGCGGTCAGCCCAGGGAATCCAATACGGCTGCTGCCAGTGCCTGGCACCGCACCAGGACACGTTTACCTTGGCCAGCCAGGCCAGGACTGCAGCGGGACGGAGGCTCCTGCGCCGGCCCGAGAAGCCGCTTGGTGTTTGCGTGGCGAGGTGTTGGGGCCGGGCCTGTGAAGGGTATGGCCGCACGCCCTGAGCTGCGCGGGCCCAGCGGCGAGCGCTGCCTCAGCCGGCGGCTCGGGCAGTGGCAGCTCTGCCACCACAAATACAACAATCGCCTGCGTGACCCCGTGGGCTGCCGGAGCGCTCCCAGAGACCCCGTCCCGGCTGCAGCCCCAGGGTTGAGGTGGCTTTGAAGGCACTGGGTGTCATCACCTTGGCTGCGGTAATTGGGATAATTATGTCCTGCCCCACCTAAACGCCACCTCCAGCTTCACACGGGGAAGGGCGGCCGGCCCCAGCCCGCCCCGCCACCCGCCGCGGCCCCTGCCGAGGAGGTAGGAGCCGGTTCCCTGCGCCCCCCCCCCCCGCCGCCCTGGGGCCGTGTCCCCTGGGGCGCGGCCCGGCCTCTGACGCGGCCCGCTTTGCCAGGACCCCCAGGCGGCCGGCGGAGCGGCGCTGCCGGCCCCGCCCGGGCTGGGGGGGGGAGGTGGGCCCCTGCTCGGCGGCTGGCCCGGGAGCGGGGCCCGCTCCGGCGGCGGCGGGCTGTGCCCCCTCAGCCGCTCGCACGTTGGCGGCGGGTCGGCCCGGCGCGGGGGGAGAGTTCTCCCCGGAGGGCACGTTGCTCGTTCCGGGGGTATCTGCCGGCCCCGCGGCTGGGCGCTGCGTCGCCCTGGGAGCTTCTCTTAGAAGCCAAATTGTGATTTTTTTAAAAAAACTTTTTCACTTTATACTGTAACTCTACAAAGTGCTGTAGAATATGACACGGAGCAGGCTGTCATTACATAAACTGATAAATATTTTACCTGAGCTTCCACTCCTCCCTGCCCAGGAGATATTTTTTTTTCCTTTTCTTTTTTCTCCTTTTTTTATCCAGTGATACGCAGTGTATTTTCTGATCAGTGCCTTCCATCTTACCCAGTGCTGAGTTAGCAAGTGTTAAACGTGTTCTGTTCTCTACAGATCCCATCTCCAAGGTCCTGCCAACCTAATGGAGCTGAGGAAGCAGCCCTGCAG
Source organism: Gorsachius magnificus (assembly GCA_034008185.1). Taxonomy (NCBI): domain Eukaryota; kingdom Metazoa; phylum Chordata; class Aves; order Pelecaniformes; family Ardeidae; genus Gorsachius; species Gorsachius magnificus. Next base: position 7,055,598 of record CM067094.1, read on the forward strand.
CGTGAAATTGAAGAGCTGAAACAGAAAGACCTTGCTCTAGACCAGGAAATTGCACAATTGTTGTCTGAGTATGTCCTTGGCAAGCTCAGTGTTCAATGTGGTGCCTCAATTATTTTGGTTTTAAAAATTAAGTATGGTCCAGGAATTATTGCTATAAGCTGACCTCTTATGATGCCATTTCTATCATGGTGCTATGCAGTGTTGATTACAGCATTGTTGTGAGTTGTGGGACCCATTAAAGACAAGAGGGGATTCTTTCTGGTTTATTTGGTAAAGCCAAACAAGTTTTACTAGGAGCTTGGTTCAGAAGATTTTAACTTTACCCTAGATGTTGCTGAGGTAATTATGTGTAAATTGGGAATGAATAACTTATAACCATTGTGATACTACAACATGCCACGCTACTGGAAGAGCTTGTTCATGTCAGAATTAAAACTGAGATCAAGACTTGTATGACCTGCCAAGTCCCAGATAAAGCTGTTTCCTTTTTTGTTCCATCTTGATCAAGTTTTCCTGTTTTGTATCTGAGGCAAGCAGGTTAAACCTTTGTGTTCAAGAAGCAGATATGTTTTCCAGGCAAGAATGCTCTGGCACAATGAGTGCCACATAGTACAGGATAGCGTGGCTGTTTTATTGTGGTTTCTTGTGACAGACTGAGGCAGATGCTTATTAGCAACTGTTCTGAGATAAAATTGGTGCTTGATTATTAAAGAGAGGGAATTGCCGTGGGTTATTCATTGCAAAGGAGTGATATTTTCTAAGATAATGTGTAGTGTGTAAAATGGAAATGGCAGAATGACAAAGGCTGTTCCAAAAACTTTTTTTTAGCCTTGAGGATAAATGGATCTTCTTAGTTTTTTTTTCCCTAGCTACATATTAGAGACACATATAAGTTGAATTCACAACAGCCTATTCCTCTTTCTACTTGATTCTGAGATTTCAGTGAACTTTTTTTGGTTTGGTGTTTTGTTTTTTTTTTTTTTTTAATCTTGATGTGGCAAAAAAACCTAAAATGAGGATCTGCTCATTTGTAGCCTTCATGTTTATGAGTTGCAGCAACTGTACTTGCTGCCTTCAGATTCTGCTTTAGATATGCCAGGTTTGGGAGCTCAAAACCCTTGCTGTGTTGGTGCTGGCAGCACTCGCTATACAGCAGCAATCCCGCTGTGTCATTCTTGACCTTTCTGGCTTTATTGTTACAGAGGCTACAGCCTGGAGGAATTAGAGAAGCACATCTCTCTGCTCCATGAGTATAACGATATTAAAGATGCTGGACAGATGTTGCTAGGCAAGCTGGGTAAGGAAGGGGAAGGCCATTAAAGAACTTCTTAATCAATATTTTCATATAGACAGAGAGAGAGAAGCTATTACACCATAAAGGCAGAGCTTGTTTTAAAGAGCTTACATCACCCAATCACTTGTGCAAGCACAAACACTTCTGTTGTTATTTTCTTGGGATATTGTTAGAACTGAACATGTGAAATAATTGTTATTTAGCGGTATTTTCATCTGTGTTATGGAGTACCAAAATTTGATAAGTCTTAGTAATTTTTGTCAGTTTTGTTCTCCATAATCTTAAAAAAAGAAAAGCATGGAGGAGACAAGCAGGGGGTATAGCTGCAATACCTTAGATTGTTTTCGTAGCTATGGGAGGCTCTATGGGATAGGGGCCACAGGGAGGAAAATGCAGCTTTTCTGACCAATCTGATCTTTGTTTAATGAAAGCAATGGTATTTCTTTCTTTTCTAGCTGTTATCCGAGGGGTTACTACAAAGCAGCTCTACCCTGAATACGATCTGGAGCTTAGCGACTAGTACTGAACCTGAAGACTGCCATGTCCTGCAAAAATGACTGTTACTGGGCCATTATGTTTTGCTGTCATAGCGGTTTAGAACTGATATGAGGTGGCCTTGGAAACATGTATGTAGAATTGCAACAGAGTGTGGGTTAACAGCCTTATTTCTAGGAAGCTTTGGAACATGGAAGTTGTTGAATCTATCAACTGTTTGTGGGAAAGGGACGTAGGACTTAGGATAATTTTGTCTACTGCCTGATCAATAGTATTTTATTTTTTTTTTATTGGAAAGGTTTTAATTCAGGTTGATATTAAGACTCTTCCCATTGAGCGTTTGCTTTTCTATCACATCCAGGGGCTCTTTGGATACGCTAATGTGCAGGTGGAAGCAGCTGCCACTGAATGGATAGAGGAAGTATGGGCATACAGATGTGCAATGTAATAGCTGCTTTGAACGAAAAGAAAAAACCCTCAGAAACAGGGAGGGAAGAAGGCTGAAGTTGTGGTGGTTTGGGGGTTTTGTTTTGTTTTCTGATCAAATCTGGATAAGTCTGGGTGTTCTGCATTTTTGTACTTAACTGCTCTGGTATCTAGAGGTTTTGTATCATTTCTGTAGTAAATGGCAAAATGTGAAGTTGTGCTGAACTGTCCAGTCTGAATAAAGCAGCTATCACATTTCTCAGTAATTCACTTTAAGAGCCTATAAAATGTTGCATGAACCTGGGAGCAAATTCTTAAACTGTATTCTGAGATCTCTATAACATCTATTATTCAAATGTTTTCTGAGGGCTCTTAATGGAGGCAGTGTGGCAGCACTACTAAGTAATGGGTAGGTGCAGAATTACCTTTACTCTCTTCTAAATGCAGAGTCACTGTGAAAGCGGGCGATGTCCTAAACACAAAATTATGTTGAGAGCATGAATGTTTCAATGTCAGGTGTTAGGATTGAGGGTGACTGTGCAGACTAAATTTGGCTGCTTCGTGCAGTTTTAAGTGATGAAGTGCTCTGCTGACTGCAGATCCGTTGTCCCTTTTTCACTCAAGCTTGACGTCCTTCTGCCCATTTCTACTTCTAAGACCTTCCTGTCACTAAATCCCCCCCGGTCTCCAGTCAGGCCCATGCTGCAGTCTGCTTATTACTTCCAAATTTGAATCAAATTCATGTGTCTTTATAGTGCTTGGAAACCAGAAAATGGTCACAAAGGCTGCTGCTGAGAATAGAGAATTGGTATTGTGCTTTCTGTTCTGGACCTGGTGCAGAAACATCACTAATAAGTATCTTGTTTTGCTGTGAAAGCCCTGGGGAGGGGGTCTAAAGCAGGGGGACAGACAACATAGCTGTATTCTGTGATTCATTCAAGCAAGTCTCTGCTATTGTGCACCTGTGCTTCTCTGGAGGGTATTTACTGCAGCCAGGTAAGAATGGGCTCTCATGGGTATGGTTACAGGTATATCCTCCCCATCACCCCCCTCTTGCCAAATGTGGAAAACTCCTGTGTTTTGGTGTAGCTTTAAGGGAAGGAAGAAAAGTCTCAAGAATGCTAGAACTGGGAAGCGCTAAATTTGTTCTCAAAACCCACATTGCTGTTTTGGCTATTTTTTTCTTTATAAAAGAACTGATTTAGCCTGCAGTGTTCTAGCCAAAATGTTAAGTCTGGCAATGGCACAAGCAACTGGAATTTTTTTTGCAATGGGAAGTATGTATAGAAATTCCTTTGGCTTGCATTAGATGTAAGCCACATGGGATGAAGCATACTTCATTACCAAAGTTACTGAAGGTTATTTAAGGACTGAGAAATCCAGGTTTTCTTCTCCTCCTCCTTGTAGTAGCACTCGTTTTAAAAATTGCAGCTGTAGCCATGCAAGTGTTCTGCCCAGTTCCAGAACTCATGCTTCTGTGGTGATGGGTTTACACTTCAGTTAGCACAAGACATTGTCCGAGGAAGGTGCCCTGGCCCCAGTCCCTTGTCCACAGAGGATGAACACACAGAACCAACCAGCTGAGGTAAGAGCAAACCACCCTTGGGGAGTCCCTGCGGCTCTGCAGCTGGCACAGTAATGTGCCACGTGGCGGCAGCTCTGCTCCGCTGCTGTTCTGGCTGCTCTGTACAGAGCAGGGAAACCCAGAACAACTAAAAGATTCCAGGGTTGAAGTTAATGAGTCCTGGGATGCTTCAGGACAAGACTGGGCTCTGCCAGTTAGGTACTTCATCGTGGCCCCTCTTACTGCTCTTCCCAAAGTTCTTGTATTTTAACAACTATCTGGAGGATAAAACATGCTGGCCTCTGTCCAAATCCAGAAGAGGAATAGAACAAAACTCTTCTACTGATTTCCTTAAGTAAATGTCCAAAATATCTAACAATGTGTGTAGCTGGAAAAATACAGAATGTAATAACGGTAAGTGTAACTTCAAATTTTTAATGTATATTTAGAAAATGTATTTCTGCTAATTCAGACCCAGCTATCATGAGCTAACATAACAAATGGTATTACAGAGCTTACAGAGTTTCACTGAAGGGCAGTAAATGCTGTCTGTACAGAGCTGCTGCAGAGCAGGATACCAGAGACCCCTGAACACCCTTGGTTCCTCAGGGGGAAAAAAAATAAAAACCAGCATGCTCTTTTTTTTTTTAAATGAGTCTGTACTCACAGATGAGTGCTGAGCCAAGAAACAGCCTCTCCCCCTTTAGGTCACTTTATTTCTTTTATATCTTGTGCATCAATGCCTATTACAAGCCTCTCCTCATCACACACACCTACTCTGGATATAACCATTTCCTTGCATTGCTCTGTGTGAGCTGTGTTTTCTCCTTTACATCCCTCTTTCAGTCTGATTTTGAGCTGTTATGTGTCTGAAAGCAGGACTAATGGAAAAAAAATACTCTAGGACAACAGAGGGAAAATAAAATCCACATGTAGATAAGTTATGCTGCCAGTTGCAAGGAACAAACAAATCCGTGCAATCAAGGGAATACAGCTCTGTAAGACACTATTTCCTGCTGCTAAACAATTTGGGGATGGGTTTTTATATCCCTTAGCAACCTAATGTTCCCGAAGTCAACAGGAATTTTGGCACAGCTAACTCCTGTTAATGGATTGTGATGCTTTAAAAAACCCACAGCCTGTCACTGAAAAAAAAAAAATGCCCCTCTGATTAAAGTCATCTCAAGGAAAGGGTGGAAGTGAACTGCAATTAACCTCTTTCCTTCTGCTGTCTATCATGCTGTCAGCACGTAGCTGCATTATTGTGCTACAGAGATTGCTTGTGGACATTCCCTCTGTAGCACGCACTCAGCTGTCCGTGGCTTGGGCCATCTCAGCATCCATCTTGTGCAGATGACTTTTATCCTGATGGCCTAGTGTTTTCTCTAACTCTGTTTTCACTTTAAGCTGACAGTCCCAAATTGCATTCTGTATGCTCTGCAGGTTCCACTGGGTTCTCAGGAGAGCATCATCCAGTGTGAAAACACCATCGCGTATTCTTCGCACTTGTGTGCACACAGCAGATGATTTCAGCTCCAGCCCAATCTCATGAACTATTTTCCGGAGGTACTGCTGAGTCTCGTGCAAGCAATGGATTTCTAGAAGGACAGAGAGATTCTGTCAGAAGCAGCAAAGCGTTGACACAAACTCAGACCTTGTCTGTAAATCCAGACATCTCTCACAGTTATGCTGAAAGAACTGGTTTGGTAGAAGAGACTATTTCAGATACAGCACAGGTGGACTACGATTTTCTGGAATACTGCAGGGTGTCCGAGCACCTCCCAAAGTGAATGTTTTAGAAAAACTCATAGATACAGGAGAGTAATGTAGAAATTCAGGTATTTCCAAAGGGATAAAAAAAGGTACCTTTTAATAAGACAAACAATTTGTGAGGAGCAGGAGACTGGTTGCAGGAAAACAAACCATGCTTTTAAAAAAAAAAAAAAAAACAAACCACAACTACCACCACCCAACCACACTGAACTACATTACACTGAAACATGGGAAAAAGAAGAATTTTGCCCCATAGGTATTCACTATGCAAGTTTCCTTGCCTCAGTCTTTGGTCTGGAACTGACAGGGAAAAACCTGTGAGCTAGGTGCACAGCAGGCTGGATCAACTACAGCACATTCAGTAGTGTGAAGGTTCCAGAGCTTGCCCTAACAAAAAAAAAAAAAATCTTTCTTCTGTGCTGAAGAGTTCATCTAAGGAGGAGGAGATGCTTTTGTGACTTTTGAAACTACAAATCGTTACCTTTTCTGCAGGGATTGCCAGTTGCAAGTTTAGATAAAGCTCCCACCAACTCATTTTGCATTAAATCACGAATAAGAAACTGAAGTTACAGACTTATTTGTCATAATATATACCCAGACTTCCCTGGTTGGTTTTGTACCAGTCCTACCTAGCTGGAATTCTGGAAGTTCAAACTGGAGGCATCGGATTGCTGTGATTATTGGAGGGCTTTTTCCCATGGGGCGAATCAACCCTCTGACAGCCAGCTCGTATGCCTCTTGTGTTTTCATATCAATGTTTGAATACCTGGAAAAAGGCAAAAAAGGAGCAGGCGCTTAGCACTTCTCTTCAAATGGATTCAAAATATCTCCGCTCCCAATACAGCGGAGCTACCATTTTTACTCTTGAAGCTGCCTATGTGTTGAGTCTGTGCGTACATTTTAATACTATATATACCATTAGTAGTGTAGCACAGTTTGGGAGGGAGGTACTTGATCATGTCTGTGAGGTATTTTTGTAGGTCCTTATGTAGCTAATAGGTCCTAAAATAGCTGGAGATTTCAGGATACAAGGACACTTAACTGTAACCTCTTACCAGAGTACAGAACACTCAGAGTAACTTCTCTCTGTTCCTGTCTAGCACTCCAACCTTCAAAGACTTTGATTATAGCAAACAAAATCATCTCGTTTATTTAAATACCAGCAAATGGCAGTCAGCTGCATTTCCCCATTGGATACATACATCAGCAGTGCCTTGTGATTTGTTCCTTGAATGATAGCAAGAATCCGTTCCAGCTTCTCCCTTGTGATATGATCTGCAAATATTAAGGTAGAAACAAGGTCTCAATTATCCATCCAGAAACTGGAAAGAGACAGAAGTCTGGAACTCAGTGCCATCAGGGTATTACTGTCCCCTTGGCAGGCTGTTGCATCGAGATGGGCTGATGAGAACCACTTCGAGGTGACTTTAGCAGAGTCACTTCTCCTGGCTGTACCATCATAATGCACAGAGCAGCACAGCGCTGCACTACAATGGGAAGAATCATTTTGCTTAATTGATTTCAGGGTGTTGGCTCCAGTTTCTCTTATCAGCTGTTTGAGAGAGTTTCATTCTATGAAAGGTCCTAACCCCTACCCCTAGGTATGATTTATGGAGAGATCTGGATCCCGCCCATCCTGTGATCAGGACTCAGACTGGCTTTCTATAGGTTGCTGTTGTATTTAGCACAGGACTGTGATGTTAGGACTGTGCACGGGCTGCATGTACAAATAAAAAGTAGGCAGCATTTAAGGCATACCTTTTATCTTTGTGCAATTTACCAGGTTAAATGCTTTGCAGTTAAAATGCTATTTGTTTGGTGTTTGGGTTTTTTCTTTTAAATGTATCAGTTAAGTTTCTTACCAAATGTTGTCTTCTCCACTAGCATCCCTGTGTCTGAGAAGTCATCAGTGGCTTTACCAAACAGCCCACCGACAGTGTAAACCTCGAAGAAGGGCAAAGAATGCGATTTGTCAAAGAAATACTCCGAGCAATTGAGCAGCAATATTCTGCTGTGCAACTCTAGGAACTGCAGGCCTTGATGATGATGATGCACAAAGAGAGCAGTGTCCTCTGCTCATATGGCCATGTGTGGATGCTCACGTGAAGCGTGAAGGATGAATTCTGGACCCTGAAAAGCTCTCAAAAGCATTGTTGGGTTGGAGACTCAAAAGCAGAATCACCACCACAAGGCCAGTCCAGGGCACCAGGGCAGGAATCAAGTGTGAGGCTGTGCTCAGATGTTCTCAGGCCCTTCAGAGCCATCACCTACCTTGTTCAGGTGGCAGTTGTAAAGATCGGTGAGCAGCTTGTTCCCATGGCCTATGCCAAGTACTGAAACACAGAAGACAGGGAACCCATTATTCAGCCACACGGAAAGTTACTGACATGCATTTACACAGCACTGCACTCATGGTACTTTTCTCCCTCCCTGGACAAGGCCATGTCTCCTTAAAAGGCATGTCTAAGCGGTGAAATTAGCCCCCCAAATTATTGCCTGTCATTAAAACTATGAGGCTGTAACTAGGGCTCTCGGACTTCCCCAGAACCTTCCACCTGGGTACTTCAGGGCAAATGCTTAGCAATGCTGGCCATGGCAAAGCCAATTCAAGTGGTGGAGGGGAGGTGGGGGTTATGTAGCAGATCACGGACGGTGTCACGGGCCCAAGTTTGGCGTCTCCCAGCAAAGCCCTGTCTGCTGGGGGTAAGGGGTTGCTCCCATCTCCTGGCATTGCCAGTGTCTTGTTGGGTTGTTTCTTCTGTGTTTTAGCATTTGTACTCCCAGCTGGGTTGTGAGATCCGGTGGCTACCGCTGTGCAACAGCCGAGCATCTGCCGCTTCTTCCCCACACGGGAACCCATCGCCTCGCAGCCAGTGGGATGTGGTGCCGCTCTGGGACGTGACCCACCGAAGACTCCCGAGGCCTTCATGTCCAGCCGGTGACCCGCTCCGATCTTCAGCCGCCTGAATCGCGGGCCTCGGACTGCAACGGAGACAGCGTCGGGGCCGGCCCGCAGCGCCCGCCCCGGGCTCCGCCACCCCCGGCGCTCCCACCGCCCTCCCCCCTGGGCCGAGGCCCCGCGGCGGCCCTTACCGAGGGGGTGGTCGGCCAGCACCGGCACCCTCGCGGCCACCAGCCCCGTCGCTCCCCCGCCGCCGGCCGGGCCCGGCGGAAGCGGATCTGCTGCCGCGGGGCTCGCCCCGGCGCCGCGTTCAGCTCTGCAAGGGAAGGGGGGAGGGCGCCGGTCAGGGCCGGCCGGCGGCCCCCGGAGTGGGCGGGGGGGGTCCCCCCTGCTCACCGCGCAGCAGCCGCGTCTCCACCGCCTCACGGACGCGGTTCCACGCCACCCCCGCCGGCTTGTACACGGCGAAGAGCCCGCCCGGCACCGCCGCCGCCGCCATGCCGCGCCGCGCCGCTCCGCCCCGCCGGGCGCTTCCGGGGCAGGCGGCGGGGCGGGGTGCTGCTGCGGGGGGGCCCGGGGGGGCCCCCCCGGCCCCGGCCCCGGCCCCGTCCCGTCCCCGCGGGCAGCCCCAAGGGCGTCCGGGAGGTCCCGCCCCGTTTCCGTGCCCCGTGGCCGCTGGGGACCCGCCGGGCCGGTTCCTCACCCCCTGCTCCCCGCAGGCAGAGCCTGTCTGAGCCACACCGAGCTGCCGGCCCGGGATGGACGCAGCGTGGAGGAGGAGGAGGAGGAGGAAGGGTGCTACCAGCTGTACCCCGGGCACATCCCCACCAGCCCGCTGCAGAAAGCGCTGCTGGCTGCCGGCTCGGCGGTCATGGCTCTCTCTGACCCCTACAGACACGGTAAGCCCAGTGAGCGGAGCTAGTGCAGCAAAATCCTACCCCGTGTCTCCTGGGAGTTTCTCAGGTGACTTTATTTCTCCTTCTGTGGGGTGAGACATTTAGTGATGGGGCAAGGGCAGGGATGAGACCTGGCCCAGGGCAGGAGGCTGTGGAAGGGAGGGGGTGAGGAACCCCAACCCCCTGCCAGTGATCTCCTCCTGACCCCTTGTGATGCCACCCAGCCCCATCTCATTCCTCCTTGGTCCTCCAGGCCTCATGCCTGCTCCTGCATCCCTCCCTGCAGGTGACACCAGGGCAGAGCAGCCCCAAGGCTGAAGATCCATGGTTTGTGGGGTCCCTGCTCTGCCACAGGCTTCCTGCCTACTCCTGGCCAAGGGTTTTGTTGCCCTATTTCCTCACCTGCCAACTGAGGACAGCTGGATGTTGCAAAAACCGCTCTTGGGTCATTCTCTGGTTTCTCTTTCAGACATGGTGGCAGTCCTGGGGGAGACTACGGGCTGCCTTGCCCTGCCCAAACTGCGGGACAAGATGAAACATCACCCTGAAGGTTACCGCATCCTCCAGTGCGTCCCTCCTCATCCCTCCCTCCCTCACCCTGTGGTTCATGGTGGGGAGGGAGACACAACACCAAACACATTCCTTGGGCCTCATGAAGGGAGAGCCCTGCAATCCCTGACTTGAAAGCAGCACAGATGTTTTGTTAGCTCTGAGCTTTCAGGTTGTTTATTTTACTTTATTTTTAACGATCACAAGAGCCCCATGGCGAGTCTAAGGGCAAGAGCACAGCAGCTGCTGGGCCCAGCCCTATTTCAGGTGCTGCTGTCTGTCCGTTCTGCTTCGCTGCTGGAACTGGCAGGTGCCAACGCAAGGAGATGCAGCAGCAGGCAATAGGGGAGAAATCCACGGACATGGATGCTGAGCAGCAGGGAAAACCCATCACATCCATGGATTTCTCCCTTGCTCCCGCTGCTGCATCTGCTTGCATAGGAGACTTCATCTCCGCTGGTCTGCCTCCTCCTTAGATACCTCCATATTTTCTTTCCCGGTGCCCACAGCATCTCCCCAAGCTGTGAAATGAGGCCATGTCTCTTGTCTTCCCTGTTAAGATTTGATCACTTTTGCTTCCATGTCTGCAGGGACTTGTTAAGCACAGCAAGGCTGAGGACCAGGAGGCACTTAATGAGTCTCTTATTAACCAAGATCTTACTGCTTATTTGCTTGCCTTCTCCTTGCTCCTCATTATCTGTCCTGCCTGCTGCTTGTGTATTGTTTGGGCTATATCACGTAGGGGCCGGGGGAAAGCTGCCTTTTGCCGTACATTTGTGCAGAGCAGCCTGATCCTGGCTCTGGACGCTGACCCAGTAAAGCACATGGAGCACCAGGATGGGGCTGAGACCCAGAGGAACTGTGCAGGGAGAGGTGACAGCAAAGGCATCGAGGGCTGGGGAGAGACGTCCCCAGCTGCTCCTTGCCCCGTGGTATTGCAGGGATTGGCAGTGGTCCGATTTATGCACACAAGGTTTTTTTTTCTTAATCCCCCAAGCTGCTGAGGTCCCTGCATCTGCAGCCAGGGTAAAGAGATAAGTGAGTCTTGCTTATCTCCCTGGCACCTCCACTCCAGGAGCTGAGCAGCTCCTGGATCCACTGCAGGACTTTTGTCATGGGAAGAATTTATCCTGTGCATGGAAATAAAAGGGCTTTTGTTTAGTTCCAGGGCTGTGGGGCACCTGTTTGCCAACAACCTGGAGAGGAGACCTTTCCATGCGTGGCTGCCACGTGGCTGGTGGCAAAAGCCTGAGCAGGAGAGAAATGAAACTTGTGTTTAGAACAAATTCCCTCCCCTCTTTAGGATGGTTCCTTTGAAGCTCTGGCTGCTTTGCAGGGATGCTAGAGAGCTCTGCTCCCCCAGGGCCGGCTGTTGCTGGGGGCTGTGCCTGGCCAGCAACCAGCACGACAACATTTTGGTGCAGAGGACACTGGTGCTTTACCATCCAGAGTTTTACAGGGACACAAGATGAGAGCTCTTCTATTGTCAAGGCTTTAGGTAGATCCTTTAAGCTATTTGTGTCCCAGCCTCAGCAACAGAAATAAGGACAGTGCTATCCCTGCAGCAGGCAGTCAGGATTGGTGCGAGGAAAATGCCCAGGAAGGGCAGAGGCAGGGGATAGGGGTTTCCAGGGGCTCTTTTTCTCCAGGACCCCCCTGCTCTGGGTTTTACTGGGAGACTCACTGACCTGTGTTTCACTTTCAGGGAACGGCCTCGCATCCGTCTCTCCACCCTGGACATGGCCAGGCTGCAGGCGCTGCCAGATGGCTCGCTGGGCCGAGAGTACGTCCGGTTCTTGGAGGACAATGTGAGTGTGGGGCTTGGCGGGGTGTGAGCGACTGGAATTGATCCCTGTGCCAGGAGCACAGATGCGCTTTAGAGGGAGATTGGAGCCATGGAGGAACCTGCAGGGAACTGTCTGGGAATGAGAGGGAGTCGGGGGGATGGGATGAGATGATGGGTGTTGGATGGTGTCACCAGTCCTGTGCAGTCCTTGGTTTTGGTCTGTGTAAATGACACTGACCCCCATAATTAGGGGCTGGGAGATGTGCTGATGGAGGGGACCACGTATTAATGTTCATTAAAGAACGAGACCAGAAACTTGAGGTTTGGAAGGGGCTGAATTGGACCTCTTTGGATTTGCAGAAGGTTTCTCCAGACACCCGGATGCCACCCAAGTTTGTCGATGATGAAGAGCTGGCGTATGTGATCCAGCGGTACCGAGAAGTCCATGACCTGATGCACACCCTCCTGGGCATGCCAACCAACATGCTAGGTGAGCAGCAGTGGGCTCAGTGGGCTGTGCTGCCAAACGCTGCTGATGCTGCTTGGCCACCTCTCCCAGGAACGGAGCGGGCTGGGGCTGTTGGACTCCCCCCAGTCCTCAGCCCAGTTTGTATCATCACTGTCCCGCATCGCTGGCTCTGTGGTGACCAAGAGCCTGCGGGATGTCACCTTTCCCCTGCTGGGAGATGCTCTGCTCGAGCCCTGGCTGCGGGCAGCTGCTGGGTGGGTGGATGGGTGTTTGCTGCCTGGCAGGGAGGGTGGCACGCAGGGAGGGATGTTTTGCAAGCTCTACACAAAGGCAGAAGGGGGGGGCTGTACCTGGTTGCTCCTTATCTGTGCAGCCCTGTGTCCTTTGCCCTCATTTTGTGTCTGACTCAGTAGTAAGTTGCAAGTCGAGCCTTGCTAGTTGAGCCTGCAGGAACCGGCATGTCAAGTCTCCTGTGCAGGCTTTGGCTGAGACCTGGCAGCATTTGCAAAAGGTCTGTCCCATGATGAGACATGGGGAGAGCTGCATGGGGGGGATCAAGCTTCAGCAATTGCATTGCTAAAGATCTGCAGGGACCCAGCCTGCCCAGGAGGTGTTTCCCAAGCTCGTAGGGCATCAACTGTGGGCTGCTGCTCCCCCAGGGGCCCCGGGACGTCCCTCTCAGGTGGGTGGTGCATGAAAAGGCTCATCCTGGCATGGAATGAGACCACAGCCAGGCTAGGGAAGCATTCCCAAGTCCTGCTGTGGAGGTGGAGGGGACGGGTGCATAGCCGTCCTCAGGAAGGGGCAGCTCATGCAGCCTGTGTTGCGGGACCGCATGGCCCTGGCTAGCCCTTGACTCAGGCACCCTGCCCACTCATGGCCTCCCTGCTCCCTCCCAGGTGAGATTGTGGTGAAGTGGTTTGAAGCCATCCAGACGGGGCTGCCCATGTGTGTCTTGGGAGCAGCATTCGGGCCCGTCCGCCTCAGCGCACGGTAGGTGCTGGGTGATGAGGAGGATTCTCTGCCCTGGGGGCACACAAGCCTGGGTGATGCTTTCTGTTGTCCTCTGGGGATGAAGATGGGACACTGCTAGTTTTCAGGGGGGAGGCAGCCAGGGATTCCTCCTGTGAACCTCGTTCCCCATGGCCTAGGGAAGTGGTGACAGTGGGAGGCATGGCTTTGCTTGATCACTGAAGCAGAACCTGATGCTTCATCTGCTTCCAGCACCAAATCTCCTGTGACAGACAGGAGGAGCAATGCCCAGGCCTGGCTGCACTTGGCTGGGCACATGTTGAGGGCCAGCGGGACCCTCACCACACTGGTGGCTGTTCCCTGCCCCAGCATATCTGTTTTGGTGGCCCAGCACAGTTTGGGGATTGCAGAACCTGAGGTCTGGTCTTGGGTTTGCTGCCAACTGTAACCTTCCCAGAACAGCATCCTCTTCTGTGCCTCAGTTTCCCCTGTGAGATAAGCAGAAGGGATGCTAGAGGGGTGGAGGGACTTGTGGCACATGGGGCTAGCATCTGCCAGAGATTTGGAGGAGGAAAGTGGAAACAAAACATGGAAATCAAAACTGTCACCATCTGTGTCTTTTGTTGCAGAAGGCTGCAGGTCCTGGCCACGGAGCTCATTCCCTGGGCAATTCGGAGTGGGCGCAATGCCAACTGTATCATGAACATCTCTATGAGCAGCGCTGGGAGCAGCCAGTGGAGTCCCTGCGGGAGGAGATCGGTTCCCCCCCCCCTTGGGGACGGGGCCCGGCAGGCAGCAGCCGTCCCCTGCGGTGTTCCATCTCCTCCTGCCCGGGACCACAGTGTGGCTCTGCTACCAGCCACCATGGACCCGGGAGCTGAGTTTTCTCCTGCCAAGAGCTGGCACCCTCCTGTTGGTAGACACCAAGTCACACCTCCCTGTGCTGTGACAAAACTTGACCCTTTTTCCTGTTTGTGATTCAGTGGAGGGATGGCAGGTCCCATCGTGCCTTTGCCAGTTGGGTTTGGTTGCTGGCTCCGGTACTGATGCTCCAAAATGCTGGGGTGGGGAGGGAGCAGAGCTGGTTTACAACACACCAGAGCAAACTTGGCCTTCTGCAGCTCTAGGGCTGTATAAGTAAATCCCTCCTCCTGCCCTCACAGGGAAGGTCGAGGCTTAAAGTCTTGGGGCCGCCCTGGACTGGAGCTAAACCAGTGATTTACAGAGCAGCCCAGGGGCAGGTTTGGTTTGTGCAACAGTGAAATCCCATCTTGTACTGGTGTCTGACTGGTCTCCTGATGGGTCATCTGGGATGTGCGTCACGCCTTGGAGACCAGGCGGTACGTGATTGCATGCTCACGGGAGCAGGCAGGGAAATACCTTTGGATATTATCCCTGCTGGATCGGCTGTTTGAAAGCCAATCCCAGTCTGCCATGTCACCCTGTAGTCCCTCCCCATCAAAAATGCTGAAATCCATGTGATTGCACTGGGTTTTCATAGGAATCGTCTCCTCATTGAGCAACAAAATGACATGATTGGGAATAAAGGGCTGAATCCAGGGAGTGCAGAAATGGCGGCTGCTTGCGCTTCACCTGGGAGCTGATTGTTGTCTGGATTAATTAAACAGGGCTCCAGACTGCCAGTGGCTGGGGTGCAGAGCTGTCAGATGCAAGGGCAGAAAGCTACGAGGCCAAGGGCTCTTCGTATGTGTGGGTTTGCTGTTGAAGTTCCTTCTTACTTAATAAAATCCACAGTGGAGCTCGTGGTTTGTTACCCCTCTCCTTCTGCCCATCTCCCCTTCTGAGGGGGAGATCTGATGTGAAACCTCACCCCTTTTTGGTTCCAGTGGGTTCTGCTGTTCTTTGTCTGCGGTGGTAGGTGGTGTCAGGGCATGCGTGTGACCGCACATCCTTGGGGACCAGGGCATAAAATGGGCTGTGGAGCCGCATCTTTCCAGGTGGGATTTGGGGGTGTTGGGCTGTTGAGTGGCTCTTTGTGGTGGTCATTGCAGAAAGGCTTGGACAGGGGGAGATTGGGGTGTGGGGGCAGGAGGGGAGCAAGGCTGGGGGCTTCCTAACAATCCTGGTTCCCGGGGGGGGGGGGGTGCTCTGACTGGGGTCCTTTGGTGGCAGCCAGGGGACAGGGCATTGCCCTGCTGTGAGCTTTGCTGGCCTTGTCCCCATCTTCCGCGGGACGCTGGAGCAGAGGGGGAGGAGCAGGGCCTGGACGGTGGGACCAGGGGTCAGAGTTGCTCTATCCCAGGAGGCTGAGCAGGGGCAAAAATTTTGGGGTTTGGGCTACATTTAAGATCAGACACTGGAACAGAGGGACTGGCTTCCTTCCTGCATCCCCTGACTCCCCATTTTCAACTTCTCCCTCAAACCCACTGTCACCAGCCAGACTTCAGGTTTTTCTTCAAAAGTGGACTCATGCATCACCTTGGCCTCCGGAGTTATTTCAAGCAGATAATATGGGATATATAAATACATCCTTCAGCTGCCATAAAACACATGGAGTGGGGGTTGTCCTATTGCACTGGTTGAGATGAAAGAAGCATTTGGCCCTGAAATGTCCCAGAAATGTGTTTTTCTGCATTGCAAATGTGCTGAAGTTTTGGGGTGGTTAAACCGAAGGGAGCAAAGATTCGCTGCTTCCAGAAGCCACGAGCAGCAGTCAAGGAAACGTGGGAGACGATGGTCGTGAGGGAGGGTTTTCCTGCACTTCAGGTTATTTAGCGTGGCCATGCAGCGCTCGGGTTGTGCCGCCTTTGCGCAGCCGCATGTTGCTTGGTGAGCTGGTGCCAGCGCTACAGAAATGGCACATAATGTAATTTTAAACTGCATCTGCTCAGCCAGATCACTTAACGGCCGCCACTGCTCCTGTTTGCCAGGGCTGTCGCTTGTCGAGCCTGCCAGAGGGAAGGCAGAGGAGGGGAACGGGCAGGTCGGACACAAGCCATGTGAAAATGCATTTTTTTGGGGGATGTATTTGCTGCAGACAAATGGCAGCTCCACCACTGCCACCAGCAGTGGTCCGTGCCTGTGCTGCTGGGGCCGTTTTGGGGATGTGATAACGATGACTTCCGAAGGCAGGGATGCCACAGAGCTGCGGACGGACCCGCCGGGACCGATG
Organism: Gorsachius magnificus; assembly: GCA_034008185.1. Taxonomy (NCBI): domain Eukaryota; kingdom Metazoa; phylum Chordata; class Aves; order Pelecaniformes; family Ardeidae; genus Gorsachius; species Gorsachius magnificus. The sequence continues at coordinate 7,071,857 of CM067094.1, forward strand.
CGCGTCTGTTAATGCCGGGAGGGCCGTCTCCTGGAGCTCCTCTCCCCGCCTGGGTCTGTCCCCTCGCCCCCACGCCGGCCCCACTCCCAAAACTGGGCTCCCCGCCCCCGGGCTCCGCCGAGGGCAGCCGGCCTCCTGCGCGGCAGCAGCGGCCGAGGGTGGCGGCTCACGCCGGCCCGTTGCGGTCGCGGAACCCCGAGAGCGATCGCCGCGCCCCGGTGGCAAAATGCGACTCTGGTGGGACTCGAACCCACAACCTTTGAATGACTCCCGTCACGCGCGCTAGAAGTCCAATGCGCTATCCATTGCGCCACAGAGCCCTCGCTTTGCCGCGCCGCCCTCACCGCCTCTTCCCGCCACGCCGCCCCGCGCCCCGCCCCGCCCCGAGCTCTGCCGTTGCCCGGGACCGCACCCGCCGCCACGGGGCCGGACCGGTGGCGCCGGGCGGGACTACAACTCCCGGCGGGCCGCGCTGCGAGCCCCGCCCCTAGTGCCGCAGCGGCCGGCCCCCCCTGTCCCGCCCGCCCGCGCAGGGGCGCGCCCCCCGCGGGCGGCCGGGCGGGGCCGCCGCGGCCCACGGTCTCCTCCGAGGCCCGCGGGCGGTACCGGGGCCCCTCGGCCCCCGCGGTTTCTTCAGAGGCGGCCTCAGCGGCCTCCCCTCAGCGGGCTGTGGGGCTCCCCCCCGCGGGTACCGGCTCTCTCCGGGCGGTTCCTGGGCCTGGCCGGGGTTAGGGGAGGAGGGTCCCGACTGCAGCCCCGGTGTGAGGCCCTCATGGGCCTCCCGGTCCTTCTGCTCCCTCTGAAGGGGCTGGGGCTGCGCTACAAAGCCCTCCCTGCTGGGGATGAGCGCGCCGGGGGTGCCCGTTTCGTCCTCCCCGCCCTTCCCCGGGGCCGGCGGGCTCATCCCCGTCACCCTGCCCGGGGCGGAGGGGACAGGTGCCTCCCCGGCTGCTCACGCTGGAGAGATGCCTCTGGGGACCTCCCGGCCACTGGAGCTTGACCGTTAGAGCTGGGGCTTCTTGGAGCCCGGTCACCTGCCTGTCAGCCCCCCCTGCTACCTGCTCCCCAGGCTGGTGCCTCTCCCCAGCTCCCCTCGGGTCTCTGTGCCCCCTGAGGTGATGGATCCCTGCGTTTTGCCTTCGTGCCCGCTGGCTGTGGAGCTACAGGCAGGTCTTAATTTTCTCTGTGCTGATGCAGCTAGACAAGACCTGAATCCTTAACGGCAGGGCTGGAGGTCTCTGGCCAGAATACACCGGTAGTCTCTCACCAGTTATCTCTCAGTAATGCACTGGTTATCTCTCGTGGGAGGCACTGGGCATGCTGGTGTGAGGCAGAGATGTGAGCAGAAGATAACAGGGGCCTGTCTGGGCCCGTCTTGCCTTCAAGTGGGAGATTAAGTGCCTTGCTGCCCACACAGAGCGTGGCTCCCCCACTGCTGGCTCTCCACATCTGTCTGTTTGATATAAGCATGTAATGAAGGGCCCAGGGCTGGGCTGAGGCATAGTAGTTTGATGGTGATCTAAGAGTTGCCCTGGTTAACTGCAGAGAGACTCCTAAGCAAAAATGCAGTGGGTCCCGTCCTGCCAAAAGGCCGAGGGACTGTGTTGTGAGACCTCAGGCCTGGGAGGTGTTTGGTGGAGAGAGCTTGGAGGCCACTGGCACAAGGGGGGATCTCTGGGCAGGGGCTGTGGATGGGAGAATGTCCCTAGGTCCCCGCCCAGGACTGGCATTTTGCACTCTAGTGCATCCCTGCCTGCTGCTGGTGGCATGGCTCAGAGGTGAGACAGCCTGCGTGACATGCCAGGGCATGGCGACCGTGTGGCACTGCCTTGGCTCTCACCCTGCCAGCATCTCGCACCAAATCCACAGAGGCTCTCCAGAACCGGGGGAACTGCACAGAGCAAAGCACGAGCGTGGCTCCCAGCCCCGCTGGCTGTGGCAGAGCCCACTCAAGGCTGCCAGCTTCCGAGCAGTGAATCTACCTTCAAGAGGGAAAGGGAAATGACGTGAGTGTTTCCTTCCTTTTCGGTCTGCATCCATGCCAGGAAGGACCAGTTTTATCTAGGAGCCTTCAAGCTGCGAGGGTCACACCACTGTCACTTGCCTCTGCCTGATGCTGTCACCTGAAAAGAGCCTTTGCTAGATCACTGTCTCCTACAAGTATCAGAGCCATGTCTAGGGTGTGTTTGGGATGGGGACAGAGGTGCTGGTTTGGGGGGACAGGTGCCAGAGACTGAGTTATTCTCCACAGGGCATGGGGTGGGGGTCTTGGTACTCCTGACAGCAGCGACAGCCCTTGTTCTGCCCACTCCAGCCTGGCCAGGGCAGTGTCTCCAGCAGAGCCAGGCCAGGAAACTGCCTGCCGACACGAGGGTTTGCAAACATGAGCAGAGCTCAAAGGACTGTTTCCTGTCCCTGTTCCTATCTGGGCTGTGTTGGGCAGTGTGTGAAGCTGTGCTCTCCCACCAGCTGTGCTGGCTGTCCTGGAGCCAGGCATGCAGGAGAGCTGGTGCTGAGGGACAGGAAGACCTGGGTTATGAGGATGGAGGGATCCTTGGGGTAGGGAAGAATTTGGAGCTGGGCTTTGTCAGGCTGGAGGTGAGGGGCTCAGCCAGCCCCGCCTGGCATCGCCCTGGTGCCTGCCGAACATCTGTACAAGGTCCCCTGTCATGACTCTGCTCCCACATCTGTGAAGTGACTTTATCCTGCATCTCATGCCACTGGGGTGTGGTCGTGCCCCTGGCTGGTGTGCAGGATGTGGCTCCCCAGGTGGGAATGGCCAGGCCCTCGGCTGGCACTAAGCAGTGCTGTGCTGGCGGCTTAATTGGAGGCCATCCCCAAGGTCCAGTAAATTACATCTGTGGGAGCTCTGGGCTGCTGGGTTGTGTCCTCCCTGCCAGGAGGAGTGGTGACTCAGGGACCTCATCCAGGAAATTGGGGGCTGCTAACACATCCCCCACCCATGGGTTTGTTATCACCAAGTCCAGCGTGCATGGGTTGATGGCCGTGGTTTCTCTCCCTCTGCAGGCCACAATGCTGCGTCTGGCTGCTTTTGCAGCACTGCTGCTGTTCTTCAGGGTCAGTCTGGAGCTGTCCTGGGCCCAGGCCATCCCCGCTCTCTTCATCTTCTACCTGGGATCCGGCGGATGGGACTTCTTCCTCATATTCATCAAGACAATACAAAGAGATGTCACGTAGGTGTCCTGGCTGGGATGGCCTGACCATCAACCTGCCCCCTGGCCTGCTGCTCTGTCCCGGTGTATGTGTGAGCACAGCCCCCAGCTCCTTGCACAACCCTGGGTTTCTGCTGTCACCCAGCCCGGCTGGAAGGAGATCTTCCTCTGCCGCGCCCGGGTGGCTCCAAACTCTTGGGCAAAGTTTTCACAAGAAAGATAGATTTCAGCTGAGCTTGAAGTCTAGTGACTGTCCTTGTACTTTACCCTGTCCCTAAAGCTGCTGGCATGGCACCAGGTGCCTGTGCAGGGTTGGTTCTCAGCTGGTACCAGGCTGTGCCAGTTCCTGGCAAGAATTTGTGGGGAGGGAGCAGTAGCACCTCTTTGAGAGCACCTGAGGCTCAAAGATGCCCCTTTGATCAGGGACATCCCTGTCTGCAGCCTTCCAAAGCACCTCTCTCCCTGTCCTCCATCAGTTCCTGACTATAAGCATATTTGCAGAGGACGTCTGCCAATGTCCACACAGCTTATGGGAGCACCCAGAGCTGCTGCTGACCTAGAGCAGGGCCTGGAGCAGTGCTGGTCTATTGCAGCTCCTAGCATGGTCCTCGTGCTGTGCTGGCTTTGCTGGAGGAAATGGTTTTGCAGGGATCACTGAGCAGCTGCCCTCTTGTTCTCCTTCCTTTGGCAGCACGGGGCTGGTCCTGTTGCGGGTGAAGTGGCAGGTATGGAGGCATGTGAGGGAGAAGAACACAATCGCCAAGATCTTCCAGAAGACCGCAAGCAAGTATCCGGAGAAGACAGCGCTGATCTTCCAAGGCACAGGCGAGAGCTGGACCTTCCGGCAGCTGGATGAGTACTCCAGTCGGGTGGCCAATTTTTTCCACGGCCAAGGCTTCCGCTCTGGTGACGTGGTGGCTCTTTTCATGGAGTCCCGCAATCAGTATGTGGGGCTGTGGCTCGGCTTGGCCAAGATTGGGGTGGAAACCGCCCTTGTGAATTCCCACCTGCGTATGGAGGCCTTGCTGCACTGCATCACCATCTCCAACTCCAAGGCTGTGGTTTTTGGGGTGGAGATGATGGAAGGTGAGGGGCAGGCAGATGCATCAGGGGTGCTCTGAACTTGGGGGGGCAGGGGGTGGGGGCGTGTCAGTGGATTTAGTGCTCCTTTCCTGCCCACCGCAGAGCAGGGATCTGGAAGAGAATGGACAGTTGGAATTGGATCTGGTTTTTTTTCTTGTTGGTCCCTTTGGCCACTGGGCAGAATCTGGAGCTGTGCAGGATCTGGAGTTCAGTGCTGTCTGGTTCCTAAGCAGGCCAGCCTGGGTGTGAGGGTCCTTCCTTGTGCCTCTTGGGTGCAACCCCTGCACGAAGCCCTGAGCAGGACTGGGCCTGCCCCACTGCACGGGATGAGCCTCCCCTTGCTCTCTGTGGCTGTTAGACACATCCCTGCAGCAATTCAGCTCCAGCTCCTCATGTGTTTCAGCCCATGCCTCTGAGGTTGGTGTCAACAGACCTCTTGGCAGCAAAGAGGTTTTGGCTGGGGAGAGGTGGAGAACAGGATCTTCTAGTCCCTGAAGAGGCCTGGGCTATGGCCCCAGCATCTGTTAATCATGGGAACAACACCTGCCTGGGATGGTTGTCAGCCCTTTGGGGCCTCTGCCAAGCACAGCGAGGGTTCTGCTACCTGGGACAGTGTCTCCCTGAGACTTTGTGGGAAGGCAGGGGGTCTCTGTGCTGTAACCACCCTGCGGTCTTTCCCCATCTGCCCTCTTTACCCTCTCAGCAATGCAGGAAGTGCAGCCTTCCCTGGAGAAATCTATCCACCTCTTCTGGTCTGGGGAAGGAAGGCCCGAATCCGTGCTTCCTGGTGCAAAACACCTGGACCCCCTCCTGCAGACGGCCCAGCGGCACCAGCCAACCCCCCCTGATAAGGGATTTCTTGGTACGTGGTCAGCTCTTGGGGGCCAAACTTGCAGTGGTGTTTTTGTGGATCAGCCGATTACAACACTGGCAAGAACATCTGGTCAGGATGCCAATGGCAGACATCTGCAACAGGGCCTGGGGTGTTTGGGATGGGTATTACTCCAGTGTCTGAACCCTGGCCCTCTGTGGAGCAGTATCCTGTCATGCCTTCCATGTGTCCAACAGACCTGATCTGCTCAGGGTAAACCCAGCATGTTCTTGGTGCTGTCACATAACAAAGTTTTGGCTCAGCTGGCATGAGCAGAGTGTATAAATTTGACTTGTCCTCCTCTCCCAGTTCAGCCAGCTCCTAGATTGGGTATGTGACCTTGCCTCCTCATTGCTCTCCAGATAAACTCTTCTACATCTATACCTCTGGCACGACGGGGCTGCCCAAGGCTGCCATTGTGGTGAACTGCCGGTAAGGCTGTGGGCAGGGGTTCAGGGGAGGATGGAGCTGAGCTCTTCCCTGTCCTAACACAGAGCCTCTGGCCCTGCTGCTGACATGTCCCTTCACCTTCCTGCCTCAGGTACTTCCGCATGTCCAGCTTAGTTTTTTATGGTTTTCGCATGAGGCCTGATGATGTGATGTATGACTGCCTCCCACTCTACCATGCTGCAGGTAACGTGTGCTGTACAGAGCCCTGCAGGCCGGGACTGTCTCTTCCTCTCAGCCAAGCCCAGGGCTCAGGCTGGAGGCTGGTGCAGCAGTGATCTCCATATCAAGTAGGAGCTGGATGCTGCTGGCAGTATCTGACCAAGCCTTTCCACTTTTTCCCTGGGAGCGAAGAATCGATCTGGCTGACCTTTGGAGTGGGGAGTGCATGTGTGTGTGGGGGGGTTATCCCAGCTCCTAGCCTGGCTTTGGAATAGCTGCCCCTTATTGCTGCTCCATGTGGAAAGTCAGGGGGAAAGGGAAGCGGTGCCCACCTGGCTGGCTGAGACATGCTGGGACATCTAGGTGCAAAGCGCTGCCCCCGATCTCACTGTCACATGTCTCCCTGCTGTTGCCTGTGGCCCTGGGGCCTTTGGTTAGGTGAACATCCACCTGTAGTGAGCCAGCGCGTGGCCTCCACCTTGCCCTGCCAGGCCTCTCCCTGAGCAGGCTGGGCTGGAGGTGTCTGGGGACTGAGGGCTCCCCTGGCTGCCTATCCACAGGGAACATCGTGGGGGTCGGCCAGTGCCTGCTGCAGGGCATGACGATTGTCATCCGCAAGAAGTTCTCGGCCTCACACTTTTGGGAGGACTGCGTGAAATACAACTGCACGGTGAGGCTGTGAGGCAAGGGGCCAGCTGGGACTGGGGAGTGGAGGCTGGGAATCTGTGCCGTGCTGGGGAGAGCCCAGCTGCTGGAAGAGGGGGAAGCCTGGACCAGTTCTGCCTGTCCATCCCAAACCACCTTCCAAGGTGGTGGGGCTGTATCTTTCCCACCTGGGGTGGTAATTCCATGTGTCCAAACCCTTCCCATGCTCCAGCATTAGCCAGGAGGTCTCAGATAGGTTTCACAGACTGGAGGAGTGGGTTAACCAGGGAAGGACAAGCACTGGACAAGCCCAGGTTTTACCCCTGCAGCCCCTTTAGGGGAATGGCATGTTGTGCCATTCCAACCTGTCCTGAAGAAACCCCAAACATCCCGGGGCCTGGCAGAGGGGTCCGAGTTAGTCTTTCCTCTCCATCCCTCCCAGATTGTGCAGTACATTGGGGAGATCTGCCGCTACCTGCTGAACCAGCCGTACCAGGAGGTGGAGCGGCAGCACCGGGTGCGCATGGCACTGGGCAACGGACTGCGTGCCTCCATCTGGCGGGAGTTCATGGCCCGCTTCAGCATCGCCCAGGTGGCCGAGTTCTACGGGGCCACCGAGTGCAACTGCAGCCTGGGAAACTTTGACAACAATGTAAGGCCCCACTGCCCTCCTCGTGTCCTAGAAGGTGTCTGTTGGCCTGGGCAGGGTTGGAAACCCAGGCAGGCTGTTTGCTCCTGGTTTCTTGCTCCAAGAGGCTTGGCATGAGTTGCCATCTGCCCAGAGGGGTTTTGGCTGTTGTTGTGTGGTGCCAGCTCTCTGATATCCTGGATGTGTGTGGGAATTGGGCTCAGGGCAGGAGGGTTGTCCCTGCTACCCATGGTTCTGAGCTCTTTCTGTCCTAGGTTGGGTCATGTGGCTTCAACAGCAGGATCCTACCAAGTGTGTACCCCATCAGCTTGGTGCGGGTGGATGAAGACACCATGGAGCTGATCCGGGGGCCGGATGGTGTCTGTATCCACTGCAAACCAGGTGAGGACAACCACAGGGATAAGTTTCCTCAGCCCTGTGCAACTCTTTCCTGATACTTCAAGATAACTTATCTACGTTTGAGGCTCTGCTCTGTTAAACCCCACCAACCCCATTAGACACCCTTTCTGCTTGGGTGGGGGTGGTTGCTTTCCCTCTTCATCCCATCTTTTCTCCCTGCAGGGGAGCCAGGGCAGCTGGTGGGACGCATTGTCAAGAGCAACCCCTTGCAGCACTTTGACGGCTACCTGAATCAGTCAGCCACCAACAAGAAAATCGCCAGGGACGTGTTTACAAAAGGGGACGCTGCCTATCTCACAGGTGAGGCAAGCAGGGCCCTTCCAGCTGTGGAGAGTGGAGAAGGGTACTTGGGTGGGCGTGGGGGCTATCCCAGGCTAGTGGCACTGCCCTGAAATGCTCCAAGGTTGCTCCTAGCCCCTTTGACACCTCATTTGTGCCTATTCCTCACTTTCGTTTAGGGGATGTCCTGGTGATGGACAAATATGGCTACATGTACTTCCGGGACCGCACCGGGGACACCTTCCGCTGGAAGGGGGAGAATGTCTCCACCACAGAGGTGGAAGGGACGCTGAGCCGCATCCTCAACCTGACGGACGTGGTGGTTTACGGGGTGGAGGTCCCAGGTAGCTGAGAGGGGAGAGGATGATTGGGGGAGGCAGGCGAGCCTCTGGCACTTGAATGTGAGCATGTCTTGCACGTCTGGATCAACGTGTCTTCTTGCAAGAGGCTGGACCGAGGTTCCCCATGGGTGACCTGGGAAGAGGCCACCGGGGATGTGCCTAGCAGGAAGCAGAGTGTTCCCTCCCTCTCTCAAGCATTGGTCCAATTCTGGCTGGTTTGAAAGGACCCTGTGTCCTTCTTGGACAGGCTGCAAGTGCCTCTTCTGGGAGGAGGTGACCGTAACCGCAGGGTGTCGCTGGTAGCCTTAGCCACAGGGTGGTGACACAGCCAGTGACACAGCTGGATGCACCAGCACTTTAGTACAAAGCAGGGTCTGTGCCAGAGGCCTTGCTGGTACAGGGCAGAGGGAGATGATGCTACAGGGAGTGTGTCTGAGTGCTCTACCTTCTTCTCTGCCTCTTAGAGATTGAAGGGAAGGCGGGAATGGCAGCCATCGCCGACCCGGAAAACTCCTGTGACCTAGAAGCCTTTGCCAGTGAGCTGAAAAAGGCCCTGCCGCTGTACGCACGGCCCGTCTTCCTGCGGTTCCTGCACGAAGTCTCCAAGACAAGTGAGCTCCAGTGTGCATTCTTGCACTGGGCACAGAGCTGGGGGGGGAAACCTGGGTACAGAGGCTGTTCTGTGGTAGGGTCAGGATGGAGCCCCTCCCCCCCATAGCCGCTCTCCACCCTCCTCTGGTGGTTTGGAGGCACGGGGGTACAAGGCTGGGTCTGGGGCAGCACAGGGGCGGTGGGGATGGGAGCGTGCACAAGCCTGTGACCCCTCATTCCTTCTTCTCTCCGCACTCCAGGCACTTACAAGTTCCAGAAGATGGAGCTGCGGAAGCAGGGCTTTGACCCTGCGCTGGTGAAGGACAGATTATACTTCCTGGACGCCAGGCAAGGCCGCTACCTACCGTTGGACCAGGCAGCATTCAGCAGGATCCAGTTGGGACAGCAGAAGCTGTAACTGGTGGGGCCCAAGCAAGGCACCTCCCCGAGTCCCACTGGGGAGATGGGGGCAAGGCAGGTGCTGGGGAAGAAAAGGTTCAAGGAGCGATATAAAGGCACGCTAGAGATTTTATTTGACGAATTTTACAGATAATGGTTTGGGGGGAACATGGGGGGGACCAAGGGGAGGGGGATGGTTACATACCAAAGCATAGACTCATTATGGCTTTATTTTCTACTTGGTACAGCGGTGGTGGTCCTGTACCACAGGAGGGGCAGGGCCCCGGCCAGTTGAGGAGGGGTGAGGTGCCCCTGCCATTCCACTTTGCTTTTCCTGTCTTTCCCTCCCTTTTACTGCCTGCAGCAACCCTTCCTTGTGAAGGCCATTCAAGGACCAGTGCTGGGCTTTTTTTCCCACTCCTCCACCAAGCAGCCAGCTCCTCCTTGGCACAGGGCCCCCGCTGGCAGAGGGAAGCTGGGTGCCAGGCGCAACCCCTGCCCCCTGCGTGGCCCCACTGGTGTGTTTGTGCTGTGAATCAGGGGAGCAGGGTAGTGCTGCGCTCGGGAGAGGGACAGGGATGTGTTTCTGCCATGCCTTGCTCTCTCCTGGGGATGACATTTCTATTTTTCACAATCACACGCACATTATATTATATTATATATATATATATATATTATACACGCTGACTTTTTTTTTTTCAATCTTAATTTATTATCTGTACTTTTGAATGTGTCCCGGGTTTGTGCAGTATGTGGAGGAGCAGCCCATACCTGTCCTCTCCTGGAAAGCCCTTTTCTCTCACAGGGAGATGGGTTGCTCATCTTGGACTGATTCTCCTCTTCCAGCATGGGTGCAGCCGTGCATGTCCTTGTGGCCTTGCTCCATGGTGAAGGACATGAGCTATCTTATGGACACTTCTGGGTCTCTTACTTTCACCTTTTGTGGATGCAGCCTTGGTTCGTGCACCTTCTTCCTTGCAGAAAGCAGGTGGGAGAGTGGGCATGAAGGGCCTGGTTTGCCTTTGCTTAGATGTACTCAGCACCACGGAGCAGCTCTCGGGGCTTTCCTGCTGCGATGTCTGTGCCCTGAATGCAGGAGGCAACTTGCTTAGGGGAGAGAAGGTCCTGCGGAGGGTGGTCTCTGTGAAAGCCTGACTTCACGTGGTCTGTATCACTTCCCGCAAGAGCCCTCCCTGTCTCCACTGCAGGAGATGGGCCCTGAACTGAAATGTCTGTGTTAAACACCTGACTTGTGCTACGTGAATTTCCCCGCATTCTGTCTGATGTGAAACAGCCTTAGCAGCGATGTCCAATTCCAGTCCCTGGAGACCATGCAGAAACTTCTCTTCCAGAAAAAAACTCTGGGTTGGGGTTTATTATTATTTTTTTTTATTATTTGTTTTTATGCTTTTAGCAGGGTTACTCCTTAAAATGACATCTGTCTTTTATGAGGGCAGGGTGTGTCTGCTCTTCTAGCTGTGCTTCCACACCAACGTACCTGCCTGCCCCAGTCTGTCCTGTCCTTACAATTAAATGCGAGTATGGGCTATGCTGGAGTTTCCTACCTCTTCCTTGCGCAATCCTGCTCTGTGTGCGGAGGCAGGGGCCTGTGCTGCTTTGGGAACTGGGAACTGCTGCTCCAGAGCATGACCTCCCTGGGCAGGCTTTAGCTCATCTCAGAGCAGGGGGAAGTAAGCCCCTTGCTGCTGGGTTTGATGACTGTGTGAAAACAACCCTGATGAGACCCTCCCCAGACCCCTCTGACTCCCTGCCCCTGCTTTTTCCTGGTCCTGTTCTCAGCAATGCCATCACACTTTGTCCTGGTCCAGTTATCCGTTTACCCTGGCACATCTGGCTCCTCTACCCCTCTCCTGTTTCCTCTTTCTTCTTCCTGTTGCTTCTCTCCATGTTTAGCCACACTTAGCCTCCCAGCTAATTTCTGTCCTTGAAGACAAGTCTTTTGGTACCCATTCCCCTTCCCTCACTGCCAGAACTATCTTTTAGACCCTCTGCATCCAACACTGGGGACAGGAGAAACTGTCTTCTTCATGGTATGTGGGTACCAGGGAGAAATGTCTTGCATGAGCCTGGGTGAAGTGTGTTGCCTGGCAAGACACAGCATGGGAAAAGTGCTCGAAATTTGCATCCATTATATACCAGATGCACCTTCAGGCAAGCTCAAATTGATGGCTTCTCCAGCATCTCAAACTAAAATTAAAGCTTTTAGCTTATTCAGTCGCCTGGACATAGTGACTCTGGGCAAGGCCCAGCTTAGAGCTGCATCTGGCCTCTGCAGTCAGCTCCAGGTGGGGACAGGGACAGTTGAAGACAGGAGGAGCATGGGGTGGTGGAGCAGTGCGGTCCAAAACTGCTTCTGGAAGGGTGCAGCTCCTGGGACAAACTCTGTCCCAAAGCAGCTCCCCAGCTTGGTGGAAAACAGGCCTCATCCCCACAGCCCTGCAGTGCCTGCAGGGCTCAGCCTTCAAACGAGGTGGCTCTGCCTTGGGGGTTCATATTTAGGGGCCTGGGGGTGTCCCCCAGCCTTGGAGGGCTGGTGCAGGTTGTGCAGCCATGGCTGCTGCCTCTGCAGAGTCTACAGTCCCACTTCTGGATGCTGTTTCTCTCGCAGCTGCCGTTGGAGGGCGAGCTGGGCTTGGCAAATGTCACCTCAGGGGGGACCTCTTTAGGGGCTCCCCTGGGGTCTTGCAGTCCCCCTCCCCCCCACCCCCCTGGGGGTTCAGAGCCCTGGGAAGCAGTGGGGTGGCACAGGGTGCTGGGAGCAGGGGCGTTACCCACGCAGGGAACAGGTCAGACCCTGACTGAGGTGGAGAAGAATTTTCTGGTACAGATGATCGTGCTGGGTGTGAGGCCAGCAGCAATCCCAGGCGCTGGCATTTCCCTCTGCTCAGGCTCCTGACCGAAGCCTGTGCCTGGCAGAGACTTTGGCAGCATTGAGGTCACCCTGTTGTGCCAGGCGGGTGGCGGGCAGCGACCTGAACTGCCCAGCCTCACCCAGCCCTCTGCTAAATGGAACAGATGAAAGTTTGGCCTCCCCAATGTCAGCCCTGGGGGTGGTTGTCTGGAGATGGATGGTTTGAAGTGATACAGGAGGATATGGGAGTGCTGCTTGCCCTCCCTGGAAGAGATGGCCCTGCTGCCCTGCACACAATGCCACTCTGAAGGAAGAGGGACCGTGGGGCAAGGCTCAGCACTGCGTGTCTGTCTGTCTGAGAGTGGGTTAGGTTAAAAAAGCCAAGTAAATCCTGCATTCAAGGCACTGCCCATTAAATGCAGATGCAAATAGCTTTGGAAGCTTATGGAAGTATGGCTGTTACTTATTTGCAAGTAAGCCCATCCCAAGTGGAGACCAGCTCGTATTGTCGGGTTTTGGAGATGGATGGGGATTATAGGCACAGCCGAGGCCTGTACAAGGAGCAGGATTTAGCCCTTTCTGGTGCTGACACAACTGAGGGGCTGGGACCTGGCATAGCAGGGATCTCACCCTGAGCCCTGCATTCCCAGCTGGCTGTGAGGAAGAGGAAGATCATAGTTGTAGGATGCAGGCAAGAGGAGCAGGATGCCCCCCCTGCTCCAAGGTGAGAGCTCCCATTTTGGGGAGATGGAGACAGGGGTGCTGAGTTACTTGGAAATGGCTCAGCAAAATGCATAGGGGGCTCTCATATGCAGGCCTTCAATGGAGGGGACCTGCAGAGCTCAGCGGTACCAACGGAGCGCGATGCTGTGCCGGAGGGCTGGAGTGTGCACGCACCACGTCCACACGCCTACGTACCGGATTTCCCAGGGAGCGGGGAGCCCCATGAAGGTGTGTTCGTAGCTGTGAGTTATGCTGCAAGGAGCCACCCTGCCTGGTGATGCTGATGGCACTGCAGTGTCAGGAGGATTAAAAGTAGCGGCTCTGGTCTCTGCTGGAGATCGGGTGGCTGGGGACAATTCACTGTCTGAGCTGTGTTTGTCCTTACTGAGGAGGGTTGTGTTGCACTTGGCAGTGCTTTGAGACTCCCTGCAAAACCCAGAGGTTTTCTGCTGGCTGTCAGCTTTGGGTTGAAATCCCAGGGCCTTTTTGAGGTCCCAGCTCCTATGGAAAAATGAAACCTAACTGCAAGCACCCCTGAAGCCAGCCCCCCTCAGTCCAGGAATATGAGCACAAGTGTGGTACTGAGGCCAGGATCAATGCTGGGGTGAAACGCTTCCAGCAGAGAGGTGTTTGGAAAGATGCAGGCAGTGCTTAATCATAGTCTGATTTTTTTTTTTTTTATTTCTTTTTATTTGTGCGATTTTAAGCAAGAAGCTAATTGAATCCTCTTTCTATGATTAGAGACACCTTGCGAGACTCTCCTTTGATCAATAAGCCTAAAGTCTGGCTCAACAGCTGTATATAGATAAAAGGACTATATATAAAGTATGAGGTATTATTCTTTTTTAATTAAAATACTTAAAAAGCTGTTTGCATGAGGTTAAGAAAACATTAAAATCCTTTCCTGGGTTATTATTAGCCTATTAATTTAAGCAAAGCCAAAGAGCTTTACAAACCAAATGTACTTTTCACCATGGAGATGACTGCTTTTCCCAGACCCCGCATCCGGGACAGTGACAATAATATTAAGAAAAATAATGCTGCAACTTTCTCCCTGATCAGCATCTCTTTCCAGTCCTAGGTCCAGCTCAGCCAGGCCATGCTTGGTGTGCAAAACTGGAGCGTATTTTAGCCTAAATGCAGGCAGGGGCTTTGCAAGCTGCTCAGGACTTTTCTGGGTGCAATTAATTGCTGCTACTGAGAAAGTCTGTGACAATCTTTAATGCTGCATCTCTCCTGCCTCCTCCTGCCACTCTTGGCATGCTGGAGTCTTCCCAAACAATGACAGCCACCCGCTCCTCTGCATGCTGGCAAGCTAGCTTTGCCTTTAAGCGGCGACAGGGAAATATTCTGGACTAGAGAAGGGCCTATCCTCTGGCGTACTCTTTAGAAATGGAAATACGCGATTCCCCTGAGTGGTTCCAGTGTAATCAGGAGCAGGGCCAGGGACAGCTTCCCCCTCTCCAGTTTGAAGGGGCTGTGTTGAAGGGGATTCCATCAAAACGATGGTCTGCAGGGAGCGCCTGTCTCTTGTCAGCCTGTGTGCAGCAGGGAAGGGATGGCAGCTTTCCTTCTTAAAGCAGGCAGGCTTCGCTAGGGAAGCAAATGTCTTTAGGGCTGTTTGCTGCTTAGCTCCTGAACAGCATGGGGTGGCTGGGCTGTGCAGCAGGGTGAGGCTTGGGGAGCAAGGGACAGGTCCTGCTCTGCTCTTTTCGAGCCTGGCCCATTTCAGTGGCAAATCCCACCTTCCAGAATGACCTGGGCTTTGGCCCTCTTTTCTCCTGGTTAATTAAAAATCCTGCCCACGGGCACAGATGATGCCAGCCCACGCTCTGGGAGAGCTTTGGGCAGTTGGGGCAGTACAGGCTGGTGACCCCGGGAATCGCAGCTGATGGTGGCTCTGCCTGAGGCCAGGACATCACCCTGCTCGGGAAGGGGGTCATTGCTCAGATCTCCCCAGATCCCTCACCAGATAATCCCAGGCTTGTGAAGTGGGATACAACCCCTGCTATGCCAGATTCCTTTCCTCGGTACAGCCCTGCCTCCCTCCGACCCTTTCCTGGAGGGTGCTGAGCAGCCCTCCCTGGGGACACCGGCATCTTGCCAGCCCGAGCAGGAGTCGAGGGCTGATCCTGCCCTGGAGGTGACACCTCCCGTGACCCGCACCAGTCCCTGCGCACCCCCAGCACTGGGCCAACCCGGCCGAGGAAGCCAGGGTGGCGAAGGCCTCGCTCCTTGCCGCTGGCCATCCAAGTGGCCTCCGGCTCGGCCGCAGGAAGAGGCTAACAGCGGCGGGCAAGCCACCTCCTCGGCTTTGAGGATCACTTTCAGCTATTCTGAAGGTTAAACGCCTGTTTAGAGCTCCCTATTCAAGGTAGAGCCGGGGGTGCGGCATTGTTCGGATGCCCTCCCGCTTTGTCTGGCTGCTTTCAGGGATGCCCTGAATGGGAAGCGGCCCCCCCAGCCCAGCACCCCGGCAGAAGGGCTCCTGGGGGAGAGGCGCTTCCTCCCACCCTAATGACATTCAGGCCTCCATCGGTTCAGATCCCGCTTTCTTTCTGCTGCAGTTTAACCCGGGCACAGAGGCCGGGCTCCATCTTACTGATCTCTGCTTGACACCCAATTACCACATGAATGGGAGAGAAAGGCTGCAAAAGGCTTTAACTCCCCCTGACCCTCCTTCCCCTCTGCCTGCTTCCCCCTCTCCCTGTCCTACCCCCTCGCCTTTCTCTGGCGGAGGGAGTTCAAAACTGAGACGGGGAAATCAAACAAAGCCCCGAGCAAGGAAACCCATTGTCACCGCCTCCGTGATGGCTCCCCTTTCGCCAGCTATTGTTCCCCTTGAAGTTTGACTTGCTGTGTGGAAGGATGCGAGCAGCTGTTTGCGCATTCCCCTGATGTTTTATTGAAAAATAATTGAATCGTCAGTTCGGGGCTCTCTGATAAAATGTATCCTCGTAGCACCAGGCCCTGCCATATTTATAAACTACATTTCCCTGTAAAACGTGATGGCGGCCTAAACTGTTTCCTCCAGAATAAACCCTCGGCAGAGGGACGGAGGCATGCCCCTTCTGCACTCAAGAGGAGAGAAAAAGCATGCAAAACAAACAAACAAAAAAAGGCCAGGACTGAGACAAAAGAAATTAAACCCCCTTTATTGCCAGGCTCAATTTCCAACCTGTTCCTTTGTCTGGCGCAGTTGACTTTGCGGGAGGGGAGAGGTCGGTGCAGCCGGAGCACCCCGCTTGGTGGCCTCTTGCCCCACATAAACAGGGCGAGCACCACTGCTACCCGGTGACGCCCGATCCTGCCCAGTGCCCATCCACGCTCAGGACCAACGGAGGGATCTGTCATGGAAAACTGGGTATAAAAAAAAAAAGAGGTTTAGCTTAAGTAAAGCACAGTGACACATGCCTGGGTTTGGAGAAGAAGACAGTGTGTAACAGCGGAACGCGGGATACACGCTTGAGGCAGGAGCCTTGTCTTTATCTAGTTTTGCTTTATGTACCTGTTTAGCAAACAGCATCGATGTTTACAGCACTTTAGAAATAACAATGTCAGCATTATGCCTTCTTGAGGAAGATTACGTGCTTTCTTTCCCCATCCTCAAGCCCATGCCAGAGAATTCATGCCGCTCTGATTTCAGCACCCAGCACGGAGACGGGACTCGCTCCTCTCCCCAAGCACACAATGTCCATAAAAACATCCCCCGTATCTCACATGCTTGCTGCGTGTATTTCCAGGGCAATTGTTAACAGCAGCCCAGCTTTGAATGCTTGAATGAGCCAAATTGGTATTTATGATTACGGTGCTCTTTCTTTTAAATTTCTTTTTGCTTTCCTGGGTAAGTACTAACACTAAAGCTGTAAATATTTTGTTGTATTTCTGTAACTTGGGAATCAAGCTTCTTTTAAGAGCCAGTTCTCCTATTATTTGGCCTCATAAATGATTTCTAGAAGCAAGAAGAATAACTCATATAAAACCATAACTGCAAACACTGATCTGGAGTCCAGATTACCAGATCCTCTGTATACAGAGTGCCCCAGTCAATTCTGAAGTGTATAGAAGTAAGATTTTTTTGTCTAAGGCTTCTTTCCTTAGCCGTTTTCCCATACAATCAGTTCAACATCCTGGACTGTATCTCTGAGATACCCAAAAGCCTCTGGATTTAGAGATATTTAAAATCCAGCTGGAGTTTTTGGATGAAGACCACGGTCAACAGCTTCACGTCTCTGCCATCACGTAACTCCAGCAGCAACGGCAGCGTTCATCTGTGCTGGGGACCGGCCTTTCCTGGGGCCCAGCCCGGAGAATGATCTCCTCTGAGAACAAAAGGCCATTACAAACACCACCACCTTCTGCTCTCGGGGTTAGGCATACTCTGACCCCCGTTAGCATAAACGAAGAGCAATCTGTCTGCATAAATTTATGCCCCTTACGCATAATGCACCATGTATATGCATATATATTACATTTCTATGTGCATGTGTGCAGGCGTACGTGTGTTTTTTAAATCCAAACCCTCCACTGAGTGGAGGGAGGGTTAAGCGGCTGCGGTTTTTCCACCAGTGCTGCCCAGCGCAGCTCCATGTTGTGGGGGAGAAGAGCCTGTGCCGTTACACAGCCCAGCTGCCGCCGCCATGGCTGTGTACAAGCTTGTGTACACGCTTCTCCCTCTGGGGACAGGAGGAGAAAACAAACAGGCGACAGATGTGAGCCGCGTTGTTTAACGCAATGCTGGAAGGTGCCCGGTGCTGCGGGGATGTGCTCGCTGGGAAAGGCTGCCCTGAGCAGCAGGGGATGCTGATCTGCCGCCCTTCTCTGAGGTGCAGAAGCACACCTTCCATGGCGGCGACAGGAGCGGTCGTTGGTCTCGCCCAGCCTGGCTATTTCTGCTTCCCCACTAAAAATTCCAATTAACCGCAAGGCAGCAAGGTCGGCATTGCCGCTGGGAAACGTCTGCTGCAGCTCTTTCCCTTTGCACAGCTGAAGCATTCTCGACATGTGAAAAAGGGCTCTGTTTATAGCAAGATGGGAATTTAATGCAGAAATAGGTACTTTAAAATAACATCGCCTAGCCTAAGAGCTGAGCGTGCACCTCTGGGGGAACCGGCCTCCCTTGCAGCAGCCCTGAGGAGAGCGCACGCCTGGCCGTTGGGCCCCGGCACGGCGAAGCTCCGTGAGGGCTCTCCCTAGGCCAGGCCAAGCTCCCGGCCGCCCTCGGCCCGCTTGGCGCCCGCACCAACGCGGCGCGGCCACGGCCTGGGGAGCACGGCGGGGCCCCGGGGCCACCCCCCCCCCCCAATCTCCCGCCGTTGCCAGGCAACGCGGCGTGGCCGGAAGCCGGCGCGGCACTTCCGGCGCGGCCGCGCGCGCCTTTCCCTCCCGCCCGCTGCCGCCAAGATGGCGGCCCCCGTGTCGCTGCAGGTGGAGTTCGGGTGAGCGCGGGCGGCGGCGGCGGCGGGGCCTGGGGGCCGCAGCGGGGGCCGGGGACCCGGGCGGAGGAGCAGGGACGGGCTGGGCCCCTCGGTGTAGGCGGCCGCAGCCCTGAGGCAGAGCGGCTGTCGCGCGCGGCCTGGGGGGCCGCTACGAGTTCGTCTGGGCCCGGGTGTCGCCGCTGTCACGGGGCTTCGGGGCCGGGGTGGCGGGTGCAGCCGCCCCCAGGGAACCAGACCGGGGTGTCAGGCACCGCCGGGAGGGGCCGGGCAGCGCCGGGGCGTTTTCCTGCAGCGCTGTGGTGCGGCCCGGACCCCGCGGGGGCTGGGGCTGGGGCTGGGGCCGGGCAGCCGCCGCCCTGCCCTGCCCTGCCGCGCCGAGGCGGCGGCGTGGCCCCGCGTACCTCTGTGTGTGAGCGTCTTGTACACGTCCTTTCCTTTCTCCCCTTTTAACCTTTTTTTTTTTAATTATTAAAATTATTTATAAAAACTTTCCACTCGTTTTTCGGCTTTTTTTCTCTGTACGTGTGTGTTTTTACGTGTGTGTACATGCACTCTCACTTTGCTTTGCGTTTCAGTTGTTTCAGTTCAGTGTAAAATAGCCGGGTTCTTTGCTTTGTAGCATTTGGATTTTCAGGTCTTCGTTGCTGTAGTAGCTGCGTTGCTAACGCCCCAGCGCTGGGAAGTTAAAGTGTTTGCAGTGGAAGTCTGTGCATATTTGTGGAAATACTTCTGTTATTTTGTTAAAGCCTCCTTTTAGCAGAAGCTAAAAGGCTACTATTTATTTGCTTTTTCCCACCCTTTCATGAACACAGAAATGCCATAACCCTTTAAATACCCTTCTCCTTAAGAATCCTTTCCTCAGTCTTTCCCGCTTCCAGCTGCAGTAACTCTCCTAATTTTCCCAGAAGAGTGAGATGCATTTTTGCTTCCCTTGGAAATGCATAAATGAGCTCTCTATGTACAAATCGCAGCTGAGTTCCCCACAGCTAGCGCATTACAGAAGGACCTTATCTTGCAATCTACATTTCCCGCTGTAACAAAGCGTGACCTTGTTTTCATTACATAAAAAAATGTTTTTCATATAATTGCTGTGGCTTGTTCTCTCGCATGAATCTCAGCTCATGTTAATAATTGCTGCTTCAATATTCAGATAACTATTTTTTGTGAGCTGGTGGAAGAACACCAACAGAGTGCTCTTTAGGAGAGTTGCTGCATATAAGTAATGCTGCTGAGGGCATAACAAGGGTTCTGTTGTGCTCTTCCATTGCAGAGCCAAGAAAACCTAGCGTGGCATTTTTAGATATTGAATTTAAAGGAACTTAGTAATGTCTGGATGTATCTTATTTGATATTTAGGTGGAGATTATTTATTTTAAATACTTCTCTTTGTTGTGTTGGTTTCCAAGGGATTCAGGGCACCAGTAAGTTTCCAGACAGTAACTTCATAAGAAAATTTTTCTAAAGTAATCTTTGTTTAAGTTGGAAGAACATTTTGCCACAATTATATGCCGTTTTAAAACGGGTTGGTCATTTTTCTACCTCAGTTGAGTATCAAGTGAGTTGAGCTTTGTAAGAGTTTCCTAATTGTTAAAACTTGGGCCATCCCATTCAGTGTAGTGTCAAGAGCTCACACTGTCCGCTTCTGTGTCC
This sequence comes from Gorsachius magnificus, assembly GCA_034008185.1. Taxonomy (NCBI): domain Eukaryota; kingdom Metazoa; phylum Chordata; class Aves; order Pelecaniformes; family Ardeidae; genus Gorsachius; species Gorsachius magnificus. Next base: position 7,091,578 of record CM067094.1, read on the forward strand.
TGTGTCTGAAAGCAGCATTTGTGTTTATTATCCATGTCCCTACCCTCATGATAAAGTTTTAGAATCTTCTAAGGCTGAGTTTGGCCTGTGGCCTCACAACATCAGAAAAAAATTATTTATGTTTGTAAAGATTGAGATTTTCACAATTGTTCTTTTTCAAGAAAGGAAATACAGGTGGGGAGCTTGCTGAAACTTGTAAGTTGCAGTTACAAAAAAAAAAAATTTTTTTTCCTAAGAATCTGAGGAGATTAGGTACCTGGACCCAATTAAAATCCCATTTTTTTTCAGGTATGAAGACCAGCTCCTGTACTTGCCAGCCTCTGCATATCTTGCTCACTCTTGATCTCTTGTGCTTGCAGAGGCCATTGCTTAGTTACCTGAGGCTTGTCCCCCAGTACGTTCTGAACATTACAGGGGACATTAACCAGGTTGTTCAGTGGAGAAAAATTGTGTATTTATTTATTTATTTTTACTTTCAATTGTCAAGCGTGCTCTGCTTGCTTCTCCCAGTCAAGTCCCTCCCGAGAGGGAATGCTTTGTAGTAAGTAGATCAAGAAAGGGTTGCCAGAACTCAAGGATTGCTGGCTCTGCAGCTGACTTGCTGCGTAACCTCGTGTGAGTCATTTCCTCTCTCTATTTACAAGTGGAAATGGGGGGGAATATTTATTCCACAAGCATGCTATGATTTTTCACATTTTGTGAAATGTGTTGAGGCTTCTGGCTAAAAGGTGCTAGGGACGAGCAATGTTGGATGTAGGGTGGTGGCTGTAGTATTGTTTGAATTGAAGCAATGCTGATAGCTAAAGGGAGAGGGAAGGCATTAAGCTAGACGCTGCATGGCAGTTTGTAAGCACGTTGGGACGGGAGCCATCTTCCTGTTCTGTTGGGATGATGCCTGGCACCATGGGGTTCTGGCCCACGACGGAGCCTCGTGTGTGTGTTGGCGATGGGAGATGGCAACTTCCCCTACGAACTTGTGGTTTGTGAGAGGGGAAAAAAAGACAAAGAGAATCCTGTGCTAAATATAGTCTGTGTCATTTGTTTCTCTCTTGTGGCATCTATGTAAATCGCCTCTTTTGTACTGTCTTCCTTTTGTGACAATAAAGCAAAATCTCAGTGGTTCATTGTTTTTATTTCAGAGGTGGTGCGGAACTCTTGTTCGATGGTGTCAAAAAGCATCAGGTGACTTTGCCCTGTCAACCAGAGCCTTGTGAGTATCGGAACCTGTTGGATAGCTTGAAAGAATGACAACAAATGAAACAAAGCTGGTTTGTACAGCAGTTTCGTTCGTTGGCAACAAGAGTCAATGACTTTTAAAAGCACTTTCAGGCATGCCGTGGATCAGAGAGCTTGGCAGACAATGGTTAGTGCTCAAAGTAAATACCAGGCAGAAATAATCTGAGCATCTTTCCCATCCTGTAAGCTCTTGTGAATCGAGTCCTTCCTTAAGACTTTTTCCTCCCTCCTCCTGGACAGACAACAGCCTTTCAATGTTTCTATCAAATCTACATTTTTCTTGCTCGATACTTCAAACCACCAATAAACTCTCTCCCTTGTTCTTCCTTGCCTGTTCTGAGGTTTCCAAGAGGCATATATATATGTGTGTGTGTGTGTGCATATATATGTACTGTATAGATATGTGGGTGGGTGTATAGCAATGTAACATTAATGTATTTTATCTACTCATTTGACTTTCAAGTATATGTAATCGTTTTATATTAACAATGCAGTTGAAAATGGCAAAGCTAATGCTTGAATGTGATGCTGGACATCCTGCCTATAGCCTTCCCCACAAGAAAGAATAGGATGCTGTTAAACTAAAGACTTGAGTGTCTCAGTGATAAACACTCATAATCTCTGGTTTATGATTTGGAATATCAATACTGAGAGGTGCTGTACTAACTCTCTTGTTTCTCCTTATGTGCGTGCATACTTCAGTTGCAACGTAATTTTGCCACAGGTATGTTTTGAATTCTTCCAGCTAGATAGCAATGCTTTATGCTATTTGAGAGTGGGATTATAAACCGAAATAATACAAAGCATCAGGGAATGTTAACAACTAATATCTCATGAATGGCTAATACCATAATCTATGTGCTGTGAACGTTCAGGCCTGAAATCTTCTTGCCATGCCTGGAAGTAATTAGAGATTGGTGGAAACACTTTTGATGCTTGGGCTTAAGTACATGTAATTCAAATATAATAGGAGCACTGGAATAGTGTGTTATCTTGTGGTTAAGGACAGGGACTAGGGATCCAGAAACATGACCTGATGCTGATTTGCTTTCTGAGTTTAGTTGTGTTGCTTAACTTTCCCCTGTTGCTAGTGAAGTAGTAGCGATACTTTCATGTATCACAAGAGAGTTCAGCATTAAATTCCAGCACTGTTAAAGCACTTAAGATCCTTAAATGGAAGATAGTAAAGAAATGTCAAAACACTCATTTATTTGGTTTATAAACTTGGGGGCTAGAGCATCATTTTCTTCAGTGTTCTGTAAATTTAAAATACCCACTGATATCCACCACATTGGTGATGTTCAAACCATGATCAAGGAGAAGGGGTTATTACATGAGATGTTTATTTCTGCCAGGGGAAGGGGGGGATTATTATCAAAAGAATGATTCTTCTGGCCTGATGGTTGTCAGCAGTGCAGTTGTATGTGGCCTAATCCATTCACACTTGAAGTTGCTGGGAAGACTTCTATAGACATCACTAGGAGCTGGATTTATCCTAAAGGATAAATCTTTCTCTGAAGACCTGGCTCAGTCTCAGGGTTCAAACTCATGATCTCCAGTGATTCATTCCAGATTCATCTAACACATTGTTGCTCTCAGCTTTTCAGGCTGCCTTGTTTTTCAGCTGCTGCTATCCCTGCAACAAGAGTGGCAGAATGGACAGCGTGCCCTCCTGGCAGCCCCACTGGTTTGCAGCCTGCTGTTTTCATGTGCATGGATTGACAGGGAGGTTTCAGTTTTTGGGCAGGTTGTGGATTGCAGCAGCTGAGGAGCAGACACTGAATTGTGAGGCTTCTGCTATGGTGACACTTACACTCAGCACAGGGATGGGGTAGGCAGACGTGCAGTTAATGTCTGACAGTAAGGGATTGCTGGAGACACCCCTCATAATATTTCTGGATGAGAATTATGTTGTAGAATTGAGGAATCAGTAGAAACAGATCAGAAACATGCGAATAAGAAATTTGGTAAATTCTTGTAATTTTATATTATTCCTAATGTCTTGTATTTTCCTTATCACATTAAGAAAGTTTAATTCGCCTATCTCTGGGTAAATAAGGGTATATGTAGTATGTTCCCTGCTGCCCTCGCGCAGCCAGAATGACAGTGATTAGAGAAATAAAACAGCTCAGTTCTACTCTGTGCATCCTGTTGCTTACCTTACCCCATATGTCCATCACTTAATACTCTTAGCAAAGATCTGTAGTATGAGCACTGCCTGAAGACCTACACTTCTAACCCCATTTTAAGAGATTTCATTAACCGTCAAGCTTATTTTTGGCCATTTTGGCCTCTCTTAACCACTCTTCCTTTCTTTCTAGGTTATTTTTGTCTTTGTCCTCCTTTTTGCGGAGCAGCTGCTCCTCTCTGGGACATTGGGTCCGGCTATATTTTAATTGTTTAGGCATTTTTATATATATCCTAGAGGTGAGGGGAGGTGGAAAATTATATGAAGAAATATGTACAAATATTTATGTGAATAAGACAAGCTGTGCTCCATAGTTGACAAGGGCAGTGTTCTCTGAATGATAATAATGTTGTTTGAACAAATTATTACGTGGTCATTTCCTTTTTCCTGGTAACAAGCACTAGGTGAAAAGTAGGTGGGTTCCAGAACCAGTTAACTTTTTCAATAAGATTTGATTCTCTGTACTTTTATGACGTCTGGAGATGGGCTCCTGGAGGGATTAGGAAAGGCAGGAGGAAGAAAACTGCAAATGGGACAAGAGCAAGCCACAAGGGGTACTGCCGTGTGGTGGGACCTATTTTTATTATCCAAGGGGCTTTTTGTATCCTAACATTAGTAAAATAGCAGTTCTTTATTTCCAAAGCAGAGCAGGCTTAGCTTGTGTGTTGAAGTTGCTGCCAAGTAGGAACTTAAAAAGGTGTGATATATCTGCATAGGCAGGCAGATTTACATAAGCCACACTTTGTGCAGGACTGTATAATCTTTTAGAACTGTTGTGGAAAGAAGACCTCAAGTTAAACAAGAATCTTGTCCCAAATTACTGGCTATTTTGATGATCTTATTGATAATGCTGTTAGAGGATCTAAAGGCATTAATGCCCTGTTGGCTTCTTCTGCATAAAAACAGTGTGTGTGTGAGAAAGCAGCTGGGGGAATAACGATATTTGTCACATGGAGAGAGGATTAAATTGGCAGGGAAATCAACTTTATTTTCAAGCATCTAAGAGGCTATTAGAGACAATGGAGCATAAAAGAGAGAAACCCTAAATTAAAAACTGAAAATGTATTTGGCAGCCTCCTCCTGAAACAAGCCACAGTAATTTAACCAAGTGCTTCAGTAATCAAATAGATCATTGTATGACTGCTCTGCAAGTGATGCCGGAGCTCCTTCCTCCATCTCACTGGGGCTCACAGTGGTGGATTTGTCTATGGCCATGCGAATTGCATGGATGCTGTTGGAAGGGTAGGAAGTCACTGGTGTTGTTTAACCCTTGTAGTCATTTCAGGTTTAGCTCAGCAGCCTCATGCTGATGAAAAGTGTTTACAAAACCCCTCTGCTGTGCTCTCTACTGGACATTGTATCCGGAGGTTGGGGCTGTTTGTAAAGTCTCTGGCAGTTGTGCTGCAGGTCCAGGTGTTAGAATTCCAACTTCTCCTGTGGTTTCAGTGATGGGACTTGTGTTTTTGGAGCAGCAATGATCGCTCGGACTTTCTGGGGTAATCACAAATTCACTGTGTGTTTTGGCACTTACGAGTCTGGAAGGATAAATTTTTAATCACTGTGTTTTGGTAATTGTTTGTGGCTTCCCTTTACCAAAACCCCAGGGAAAAAGCCTGTTGCTAATCAGATTATTTTTTTTTAGAGGGAAAATTAAAATAATCTGCCAAGTGCTGTTTATGTTAAATCCCCAAAGATAAGAGTACGGTCTGCTCCTCGAGGGCTTTGCTTTCTAGGGCCCTTGTTCTGCACAGCATGGAGGGCTGCTGGAGAGTTGGGAGCATTCATCTTCTCGGAAAAGAGCCTGGGGATCTCAAGACATCAGACCTGTGTTACAGGCAGAGTGGCTTAAAAAAATACAGCATGGCATGTGTTCAGAGTCGACTGGGGTGCTATGCCAAAACAACATGTAAAATCAAGAGTGGCAGTTGGCATCGGTTGTCTGTAAATGCCCGGTGCTATTGCTAGATAGTATGTCGTACTTAAGTTATTAATATTCTGGAATGCTTTTATTGCTCAGTTTATTATTCCTGACATTTTAAAACTTGCTCCCAAGAAGGAATAAAAATATATTTGGTAATGCAGAGACTTACTAGAAGAATCATAAAAAAACCCCATAGCTCTTTTTCATACAATCAAATCTTTTTAACCACAGTGTCTGGTATTTGCAGGTCTTAAAGGACTTTGGGGTTATTCCCCTGCTTGTGCATCTCTCTTAGGCAGGTAATTACATATTTTCTGGCAAGGAAAGTGGACTCAGTGGGTTACCCAGGGTGGGACCTCAGGCTGGACTAGCTCAGCCCTGGATCCTGGCTGTCTTTCGAGCAATTGGTGTGAGCAGCCACATTTGCAGCTCTGTGAGCCCGGCGTGATGCTGTGGGGCTGCCGCCGCCACGATCGAGTGGTCCTTGCCGCGTTTGCAGCCCTGGCGCAGGGCTCAGCTCAGCGGCTGCAGGCACAGCTTCGGGTTGCTGTCCCAGTGAGGCCAGGCGTCGCTTCTGCGCAAGGAACGAGTCCTTCAGTGGGAATGGGGAAATAACCGCACGCCCTGGCAGGAGCAATCCTAGCATTCTCCCGGGAGGCCACGGAGCCACGTTACTGGATCAGCTCATCCCAACTCTTTGTGGAAGGAGCTTCCCAGGCACCGAGAAACCAGCTCTTGTGTGTGACCAAATCCCTGGGATAACAAAGCCTGGCTGTTCCACCCTCCTTCCCAGCCGCTGTATTGCAGTGCCGGCACCTAGCAGGATAACCTTTCTGTGCCAGCCCCCCCTCTCTGCTCTCTCTTTTCTCTTGGTGGGATTTGCTGTGCTGACAGCACTGTTCAGAGGGTGGCAGCGGAGCAGGGCTGGGGAGGAGGATCCGGGCCCTTTAAACCGCTTAGCATGCGGTTCACACGGCTCCGGGCCAGCTGTTCCTTTCTCCTCCTGCCCTCACTCGCAGGAGTTGTTTGCTGAGCTCAGAGCTCCTGTGCAAAATTGCTTTTCAAAAGAGCCACTTTCTGCTTAATTAAACAATGAGCCGCCGTCCCTCTGCACATCTGTAAAGCTCCCTCTGCAGCCCCTTTATCCCACAAACTGCTCCATTCTTACCTCCATTCACTTGTAAATCTTACCCCCCCTCTCCTCCACCCTGATCATCTCACTGGCCCTTTCTTTTCCCCTTTCAAGTAAGACTGAGGGGCTTGGAGTATCTGTGGGGGTAGCTGGGTTGGGTGGACAGGAATCGGTTTAATGGTGCTTGCCATATATGAAAGTCTAATAATAGCAAAGCAGATCTGAGCCCGAAAGTGAGAGGGTAGGTCTGGACTCTGCACCATTTCTGTATTTAGAGGAACAAAATCATGGCAGTTCCTGAGCTGAACTGAGACACTGACTCATCCAGCAGTCGGAGGGGACACTAGCCACCAGCCAGGCTGGGAGGGGAGCAAGGAGTTGACTTCAAGGCGCTTTCTGATCCAGCTGGCAGTGCCAGGGAGAGCCCAGCCCAGGGGATTCCCTCGGCCAGGCTGGCTGCCTGCAGGGCAGTGCCAGGCTGCCGGGGAATCCCTCTGCAGGCTGGCAGGAGCAGCCACCTTCCTCTGTGGTCTGGGGTCTTGCATCAGCCCTGTGTAGTCTCTGGTAATGGTGATAATGTTTTCCTTTTTAACCCTCGGTGCGCGTGCATGCGCACAAAACCCAGAAGCCGGGAAAATAGAAGAGAGGGGAAATTTCAGTTTGATGGGTTTCGGCTAAGCTTTACGCCCGTGGTTAGTAATGCATTCTCTGAATTGTCTTCCTGAGCAGCTTAAAAAAATTAGCCAGCAACATTCAAGGTTAAGTAGGATAAATGAATGGAAAAGTGATGAGGTGGGATACCTCCTTCATCACTGGGAAGGACAGGTTATAGCCAGGGTGACGCAATATCATCTAGCATAGATTGATAGAGAAGGGTGAAGAAATGGGAGTTTGGTGTGTTAGCAGAAGATTCCTGACTGCAAAACTATTAGACCATGGCACAGTCTTCTTGGGGTTTGGTAGCAGGTCTACATTGCTCGAGCATCTTAAAATGAGAGCGGGCAAAGCTCATGATGGTCTTTTGCTGAGAATAATTCTGCACTGGCAGGGGATAAAATCGCAGGACCTGTTAACAAGATGTTATTTTTAATGTCTGCAATTCCCAATCTGGCACTTCGCTGCCAGTGCGATAGTCTTTGAGGCGCTCTCAGTTCTTTCCTTTGACAATTTTGAACGAGAGGCAAGACCCTGGGCCAGCACTAGCGATCTGTGATCCTAATTAAAAGAGACAGTTTGGTGCACTGGCATTTATTTGGGAGCCTGAAGTGACAATAGCGTTGGGTGTTACAGGATTAGATGCTCTGACTTTGGAAATGAGTAGGGATTAGGTTTACCCTGAGGATCTGCTCGGAGCTGCTTTTTTTGTTACAGGAGCTGATGGATCTGGAGGCTTGCTGCCGGCTAGCGAGTGGGATTGGAGATCCCTTGAACTTGTGTTCTCCTAACTGGAAGTGGAGATCCTAAGCAGCTCCTCTCCAGTTCATGAGCTTTGTGATTAAATTCTTGGGGCTGAGAATTGCTGGGTGATGGCTGGGATCTGAGTCTTCACTGCTAATGGGAGGACTATGAAAGACCCCTGTGATCATTTCCCATTGTGGGGATGCAAGGAAATGGAGAATAGCATTGCTCTTCTAGCTGAGAAGCGAGAAAAAGATGTCATAAGGCAATTAAAAATTACAGAAGCCAAGACCTTGGCGTTCATTTATAGCAGACAAGAACAGATGAGACCAACGACTGGGATTCTCTTGTGTCTGGCTGTAGTTACCCCCTAATTTTTTCCCTAGTACTTAAATCACTGCCCACTCCAGTGCGTGGCAGGATTGGCTTGTGTGCTTGTCAGAGAAAATGGATTTTGCTCTTGCTGCAAAATTTTGCCTTGCTGCTCACTCTGCATAGTACCAAACCCACTTGCCTGTGACTCCATTTATATCAGCTATTCCAGGTCGTCTTCTGCAGTTTATGGCACACCATCGCCTGCTTCAGCGAATGATTTGCATATCAGATGGGAGTCTGAAGGATCCCTTAGGTCAGGTTTTGTAACAAGCTCTTTTAGAGAGCAGATTCCTGGAGGGCTGTCAGATTCAAAAGCAGAGAGAAGGCATTCACCTGGAGGGGCAGCAGGTATCAGGAGCTGGTCTATTTTAAACACAAGCTGCTTAAGTGGGAAAAGGGGGATACAAATTGTCTTTCCATACATTTCCATGCAGTCAGGGGGAATAATGGCAGAGGAGCGGCAGGGAAGGGGCTTTGTCATGGTTACAGGCCAGTGGCTGAGAATGTGGGTGGAGCGGTGCTCGTCCAGAGTTAGTGACCTCAGCAAATTGGAGCTCAGCCATGGTCAGTATGATAAATGATCTTATTCTGGGTCAAAGAAATGGTACCCCACAGGGAGGTATCCGCAAGGCGGCCCGGGAAAGCGCAGTGCTCTTGCAGCACTGACCCCTTAGTGACCAGTGCTGCATATATCTTATTTATTATGGACCAGAAGGGAATTTTCCATGGTTTGGCCTTTATAGGGTTCCCCTATTTCCCTGAAATAAGCTCCCAGTTCTGCAGCCAAGGCAAGAATATGGGTGTAATTACACCCTCTGGGTGCCCTTCGAGGTACTGTCTGCTTTGTGCAGGTTTGTATGTGGATTTTAAGGCAGGGGACATGGAGATGTCTGGTCATTGCATATGTGTGTGTGTATCTGCCAGCGACCTGTGCAGCTCCCTGGGAGCAGAGAGCTGCGTGTCTGTGTCAACTGGTATTATGGTTGAGCAAAATCCTTCTGCATTTCTGCACATTTATCAGTTTGGTGCGAGATCCTTCTAGTGCAACACCCAGCTTGATGTTTCTTATTCGAGGCACCTGGTTTGTCTCTGCACACAGCGAATGCCCCCTTTGCTGAGTTATCACTGATGAATCTGTCAGGCCCAGGAGGCTTTATTGAGCTGGGAAAGATCTATGGATTTCAGCCCTGGTTTTGAGGGTGCAAATGAACCTGGGCTCTTGTTCCAGGCAATGTTAAATGGAGTCCTAGATGCATTTCTCTTGCAGAGGAAGCTCAGCAGATTCTTCATCAGGGAACAGTTGGGGTAATGCAGAAGATCAGGCCTTGGAGGATACGCAAGAGGACGGAGCAGACTGTGCAGTTCTGTCTGCCACAACCGGGAGTGTTTATGATGCAGCTGGGCTGAAAATGAGCCGACACTGTTGGGTTTTTGTATGCACGCTCGCTGCAGTTTTTGCATCCTGTCTGCTTGCGTGACAAGGCAATGACTTTCTGTCACTGCAAGCACACACTTCGTTTTCCTGAGCTGTGTGTTTCGCTGGGTGATTTGTTTTATGCATGTATTGTGGATTTGAGCTCCCATCTGTGCACTTGAACTAAGCAGTTTTCTCAAACGTTTGTCGGTTTTTCTTTTTTTAATTAACTTTAGATTATTTTTCCTGAGAATTTGGAGAGGTTTGATGTACTGTTAGCACAGGCAACAGAAGCTGTCTCTGTGTACAAATGAGGCAGGGATTTCCTACCATGTGCTTCAGTCCCTCCTTTGCAGTTTGAGAATGTTTCAGGCTTCTGTGGATGGTTCGCTCTGGCTTCTCTCTTGATGCTGCCGATGGCAAGGACAGTTAACAATAATTAGAGGGGATTTTTTGGTGTGGATGTTTGTTAGCAAGTGAATGAATTGGCATAAACTACCAAAAGGATTTCATTGAGACCGTGCAGCAAAGATAAAAATATATCATGCCTGGGATGAGCTGGACTTGAGTTGGTGATGTGGGAGCAAAATGCTGTATTGTCTCAGCTCTCACCTGAACCTCACTCCTGGGCCAAAATGCACGGTTGCTTTTGCAGCAAATGGCAGCACATGTAGTACAACTGTACTCCTGCAAAGAGCAAATGCCTCTGTTCTGTGATGGGGGCGAATTTGAGAACCAACACGAGTGTAAAATTGCTGCGTTGTAGTGACGGTTTAACTTGTTAGCGGATGTGGTGCCTGACCAGTTGAGATTTTTTTTTCCTTCCTTATATGTTATTTGTGGAGGACCTGGTGTTTGCATAGCAAATCCTCAGCCCAGGGAACTGGAAACCTGTTAGACCCGTAGCATAGTATCAGAAAGAAAATGTCTTAGGAATGCTACATATGTCAACTGTAAGAGATAAGCGGTTGTGCTATAATTTACCTTTTATTATTTCCATCATGATAACACACAGAGTCCTGAGCTGTTGATCAAGACTGCTGTTCGAGGCACTGAGCTGCAAGATGGCTTCTCCCAGGCCACTTGCAGTGGAAGTAATCTTGTTCCTTTTCAATATCTTACTTGTGGGAGACGGTTTTGGTGCGGCTCTGGTAATTTTTCATCCTTTATAATTGATTTGTTCTAGTAATATTGGTGTACAGAGTGTAGAGACATGAAGGTGGGGGAAAAAATTCAGTGCTGATAAAGCAGCCAAAAGTATCATGTCCTAAGGTTGTCTTAATTTTTGTTGCCGTGTGGAGTGGGGAAGCTCCAGGCATGCACAGGGGTATCAGGTTTTTTCCTACTGTCTAAATTCTTCAGTATATGTGTACGTGACTTCTGGGGAGGAGTAAATGAATGTAGGCTCAGGTGGGGCTGAAAATAACATTTATTATGGAAGGAGTAGGCGTAAGGGAGTCTTCCAGCTCAGCCTCAAATAAATCAGTCCTCTCGCCCCTTCGTCCAGGCTGCTTCTAGGTGGCTGTCTTTTATCCAGCTGGTGCAGTGTGTTTCTGTTTAAATGATCTCTCCTGAAAGGTCCCAGAGGAAAGGGCTGCTTATTCCACGCAAGGAGAATGGTATATGGCACAGCTCATTGTTGTGTGCCCTGCCGCAAGTGCATAAATATGAAACAGCTCGCGGGTGTTGCTGTGGTGGGGCTGGTGTCCCCTTTGTGCCCCCCCTCCTTCTCCTGAAGGCTCCTCTCCATCTTTCTTCCTCTCTGGCTTTCATTTCTTGGTGATGGAGAGCAGGAGCCATTTGGGTGTGAGATCCTGAGGGCTTTATGTTGCAGCAGCATTTTTCAGGGGAAGGTGAATATAGTTAACTCTTGTTCTGGCGGCTGACCAACCGGTGTGGTGTGTATACATATATGTGTGTGTGTGTATATATATATATACACACACACACCCCCCTTCTGAGCGGCACTCGCCATCCCTGGTGCACACTGCTAGGAAAGCAGCAGAAAATGGTCTATTTTGTGCTCTTAACTACGTATTGTTACAAGGGAGTCGTGGGTCAGCCCCAGGCCAGTGATCCAACTCAGCGAGCAGTTGTAAGGCATGAAGCATCTCTTTTTGCCCTCATCAGAACGATCCAGTGCTTGGAGGCGGCAATACCTGTCATGCTCTGGGCAGCCCCACGGTGGGACCAGTGTGCCTGGGGGCAGGCTGTCATCCAGAGGCACCGATGCCCTGGGAAACCAGGGGGGAACAGAGGGAATCTGAGAGCATCCCCCTCCCCCTTTCCCTGGGAAAAGAGGCCCCCATCTGCTGCAGATGGACATGTCCCCATCGCCTAGTTGATGTGCACCTGCCTACACCGGGGCTGTTCATCCTTGGTGTGACAGAAGTGGTGGGAGTAATGTTATTTGGAAGAATCCCAGCCCTGCTCTGGGTAGCATCCATGATCCCATAAAATCCTGGGGTAAGGCAGGGACTGAGTCGAGCTGCTACAAGTGATTTATTTTTGCTGGTCATGAAGGAAACACTGGGGGAATCATACACAGAGTTTGAATTTTTTAGCTCAGAAAGGTGCATGCAGAAAGGTTCCCCATGACTATGGCGAGGTTGCCACACATGAGGGAGATGTGGAAACCCATCCCACCGACCCGACTCATCCTGCGAGCGGGGCTCCAGCCCTCACTGGTGGATTTGTGCCTTCGAAAAGCTTCCTCGCGCCTCCAAAACAAACAAAACTCTTTGGGGGCTTTCAAAGGGCTGTTTAAAGGAGCCCCGTGAGAATAACTGATTGTGGATTCAGAATGATGAAGTGGTTTGTGGAACGGTGAAATATAGAGGCAAATGCAGGAGAACTCCACATTGCAATTTGTCAGCTTCTCTAAACCCTGTAACGGATTATTCCCCCCCTCTGTCGCTTCTCACCTCTCCAATAGGAAATTAACTGATGCTATCACTAAAGAAATTGTTTTTGCCTCACAAAGTAAAATTGATACTATAAAAACCCGCCAGCGGTGTCTCCTCCTCCTTTTACATGAAGACAAATCCTTCCTGTCACCTACTGAAATGGAAAGATAAAGGCTGAGCTTTAATAAAGAAGCTATAAGCACAAAGTGTAGAGGGAGGGAGCAGGCATGGTGTGGGGAACATGCCACGACAGCAGGTGTGATGCAGAGGGATATTGCAAGTGTCTAAAATACGACAACTGTGGCCGCTGCCTGCATGCATGTTTAATGCATGGTTGTGTATACGTTTTTGCCCCAGAACTCATGTCTCCAAGAGTTTGTGCTGGGTTTGGTACCGGTAGTGTCTACCTTTACTCCTCTCAGGTTCTTAGGCTTGCTTGTTTGGACTTGTTAGATCTAATTAGACATGCAGAGAGTTAAAAATCAATTTGTTAGGTGATAACGGAACGCACAGGAGATGGGATCTGTTAAAGAAATCTGAATGTCGGGAGTCTCCTGCTGGATTGGCACTTCAGCATGAACTGCATTCATTCTTTGTGGGGTGCGTTTTCTGCGGGAAACCTCTTCTGCCAAACCGTGGGGTTTGGGGCAGAGCCCTGAGCTGCCTTGAGGCAGGGCTGCCTGTTAGATGCTGGTAAGGGACAATCCTGTTAGGTGGTTCCTTTGACTGGAGGTTTGCAGCTACCCCCATCCATCCTGCGTGTTCCTCATCTACTCTTTTGTGGATAAACAATCACTTTGTTCTGGCATCAGCTAGGAGCCATCAGCTAGTTTGTAAACTGCTGTCCTTTCTCCTTTTAGGGGATATCAGAAACCTGCTAAAGTGGATCAAACAGAATCTGTTGAAAGAGCGACCCGAATTATTTATGCAAGGGGAATCTGTGTAAGTACAACTTATTAATCCTCCTTGTGTTTCTCTGTTGATCGCCACAGTTTGGGATACATTGTTCCTGTTGGTTGCAAGAAACAAGTTAATGACCATGAAAATATGGGATTTGCTAAATTGATAATGGGAGGTGTCTCACACTACACCTTGCGCAGTTCCACAGAAAGTGTCTTTTGCGGCCCTCACACCCCAAATCTTTAAACCTTAAATGCGAAGTGGGGCCACATAGACTTGCTCTCCGTTGTCACCTGGAGCAGCGTAGTGCATGTATCCTCAATTCCAGGAGTTTTAGCAGGTCTGTCCGTTCCCTGCTGACATCACTGGGACTGAAGCAGTCACTAGGAGAAACGCCAACAAATATTTCTTCTGGGAAATGTATTTTTATTGTCAAAATGGGGCCAACCTCGTGGAAGGGGGGGGAAAAAAAAGCCAAGAGAAATGGAGCAGAGTGATCTGTGCAAGCCATCCCTGACTGCAGGGTGGTGCTGGGGGTGTTTAACATTCGTCATGGATCTTTGTGAGCTGAAGCGTGTGCCAGATCCCCTGGTAACAGGAGAGACAATTGCAGGACACTGAAGATCAAAGAGGGGGAATCCCTTTGCCTGTAATCAGGGGCTCGAAGTGGATCCCAGGTGTTTACTGCCTTTGGTAGGGGCACCGGAATAGCTTTCCCTACCTTCACATCAAGCTCTCTGTACTCGACCGTAGTGCGTGGGTTTTAATTACCTGGCTTTTCTACGTCTTACGGAAATGTCGTCATCTCGGAGCATCCTCGGGAATGGTGCATTTTGATTCAAATGAGCTCTGGAATTGCTCCTGCCTCCCCTGTATTTGATCTAGAAAGGGCACAGACTGTACCTGTTTCCACCTCCGTGCTAGGATTCCTTTTTCTCTTTGGCTTTATAGGCAGTCAGCTTGTGATCTGTGCTGTAACATCCCTTGTTCTTAACTATTTGTGAAGCTTTTTAGCAGCCCCGTATCCTAATTATTTCTCTCTGTTCTGCAGGAGGCCAGGAATTTTGGTGCTCATCAACGACGCAGACTGGGAACTAATGGTCTGTACTCCTTCAGTTTGACTTTTTTTGTTGAAAATATTGCTCTGTCTGTTCTGTGGTCGCTCTCAGAGCAGCTATTTCTGATTCTTGCCCCAAGCAAAGCATCTCATGTTTGAGGTGGAAGGGGCAGGCTGGGATCTCTCTCCCTGTATTGTACTGTGGCTGTTCAGAAGCCTGGAGCCTTTCTCTAACCTGCTGAGTCTCATCAGCCAGCCAGTGTCTGAAGAGAGATCACCCGTATTCCCTGCCCTCTGGCAGCGGGCTTCACACCTCTGGCTGCTCGCAGGTCTCCCCCACACATGCGGTAAGGACTGAGCGGGTACCAGGCAGCGTCACAGCCCCAAGCAGAGCCCCTTCTAGTGTAAGGTGGTGCCGCAGCAGGTGAAAGCATCCCTGGGGAGATTTTCTGCCCCAACAGGCAACTGGTAAATACCTTCCCTTTCCAACCCACTGTTGTGCTCAGACAGCAAACAGTCCCAAACTGTTTTCCTGCCTCAGGCAACCACCTGTTCTGTCAAAACCCCAGTCCAGAAAGCGGTGTGGGATAATGACCATCAGCTCCTTGTCTGATCTCTCACCTTTGCTTCTGTTATGATGAAAACATCAGTCTGTCCCCTTCTGCTCTCCCTAACACTCAACATCTTTTTATGAGCTGTTTTCTCTTTGCAGCTAGTATTTGGAAATGACATTTAAAACATTTTTCATTTTTTTTCTTGGCCTGCAGGGTGAGCTGGATTACAAACTCCAGAACCAGGATAATGTGCTTTTCATCTCAACATTGCACGGCGGGTGAACTCCTGGAAAAACAAAGAGGATGTAAATCCAAATCCCTGGGCAAAAAACCCAAACAAAAACCTAAACCCACCCAAACCTCTCTTGAACTGACTGTGCCCACTCTCTGCATCTTCCCACTGCGTTCACTTGTTACTAGACATCCAAATAAAGCCCCGCCAGCGTGCGGCCTGCTGTCCACTACAACAGCATCCATCTTTTGGTCCTCATTTCACCTCTCCTGACCGCACTTCCAGGTACCCTAACGAGCAGAGAGCACCTGCAGCGTGTGTGGCTTTGTTTTTCCATGATGGAAGAGGGGTGCTGAACCTCTAGTGGCATGGTGTGTCTTTGCAGGCAGTGAGGCATTCTGGGGGAGTTGTGCCTGCTTTGGGGCAAGACTGGGGTGCCTCTGCGTTGGTGCTGGGAACTGGAATTCTTCTAACACAATACTTAGTGTTGATACAGCCTGTGCACGAGCCATGGGAAGGGCGAGACATGGAAGTGCAAGGAAACAAAAGGTGACTTGACTTGTTTTTCTCTGAGGTGGCAGACATTACAGCTTCAGAGCCCTTTGTAGTGGCTTTCCACTTGTAGTGATATTTATTTGTGGGAAGTAGGAGAGAAACAGGCTTTTTTGGTTTTGTTTTTCTGATGCCTTATGCCTCTCTCATACCTGAGCTGAGACAGGGTGAAGTACTAGCCCATGAACAATGTCAATTTATAACCATTTGGTTGGAGGGGAAACAAACCCATGCCTGGCCTGAGACAGCACGGAGTGATAAGGGCAGCAAATTATCTTTCTGTCGTCACGATGGACAGTATTGATCAGCCTCCCTTGCATTCTGTGCAGGTGGGGAGCAGTGGGGAGCAGCATTGCTGCAGCCTGGCCGGAGAAGGGCTGGGGCTGGAGATGATGAACAGTTAAAGCGCGGAGACCTGGGAAAGAAAGTCAGTGGCTTTCAAACCTTTCCATCAGTGGGAGGGGGAGGCTTCTTACTGCTGCCCTGAGTGCAGCGGAAGTGGGTGCGCATGGCTCTGCTAGGGCATGGATGCTGTTTGGTTTCCAGAAGTTTCCTCGGACAGATGGACTGGCCCGCCTGCCATCCAGGAGGCCGCGGCAAGAGCGCAGGGAAGGGGTCAGAGAGGATAGCGTTGGCGCCAACAGGTCTGAAATGTGCTGCGTAAGCTTCTAGGAGTGCCCGACCAGGATCGTCCTTCCTGCACTCCCCCCTGCCCTGCTCACCTGCGTTTCAGCATGGCTCCAGCAGCACACGGTGGTCCCAGTCAGCAGCACTCCTGCCCGAGCAGTGGCTCTCCTGGGGTGGAGGGCTTGCCAGTGCCGTGAGCTCAGTCGGCGCATATCTTGGAGCTGATCTGCAGCACGTTCTGCTCACCCCATCCTCGATCTCCGGGAGCTGCCGAGGGGGAGCTGGGAGGCAGTGAGCAGCGCAGTGCACCAGCCCCTGCTCGGGCAGCCTGGCCTGACACCGTGAGTGCTCCGACGAGGAGCCCTTCCCATCCTGCGCCTGGCAGAGGAGTTACTCTGTCTGACGCAGAGGGAGTGCCAAAGAGTAATTCCCCGTCTGACTTCTCCGGTGACTCCTCTCTTGCCTTTACCCCACCAAAACCTGTGTAACTAAAAGCACCCATGGACTACGATGCCACTGCATCTGAGAAACCCTCACTTCAAGCCCACTGCTGGTAACAAACCGATATTCAGCCTTTTCCAAATCCAGCCACAGCGACTCAAGTCCACCTTGCGCCGTTTGTAAGTGACACGGACGTGCCAAGGGCTCTTCTCTGTCCTGAGTTCACGGCTGTAAGCTCTGCTGGGCTGGGGGAGCGGAGGGGGGATTCCAGGTGACAGTGGGAGCTGGCTGAAAAACAACGAACCTGTGTGGTGAGCAGCTTGAAACGGACTTAAACCCAAGTGGGAAAAGGCAGGTACATCTTCAGCGCTGCTGCCTGCCCTGCCTCTGTGCTGCATTTTTGCCTTAGGCTGGGCTTGTGTGTTCTTATCCCCCCCAGCCGTTTGCTCACAGTAGGATGAGTTCCTTCCCTGGGAGGTGTTACTCCCCTCGCTAGCGCAGGTAGACCCAGATGGCTTAGCTCCGGTTGTAGTAAAAGCTGCCAATCATTGCTAAAAAAAGCCAGAAATGGGAAGATGGGGGAAGCCAGGGGAGGGGAGAAGAGGGGTACAGCAAAATCCTGTAACAACAACAACAAAAAGTTTCTGAAATAAAAGCCTTTTAAAACATTCTGTGCCTTCAGCTTTGTCCTAGTTAGGCTCTTGGTGAAATTTTGCTTGGATCTTGTAATACTTCCCTCCTCCTCCTCCTCCTCCTCCTGGGTTTCCTTGGCAGCCCCGGCCGAGTCGCTTGGCTCATGGAGTCGTGAAGCCGCTCTGTGCAGAGCCTTCCGCCGGCTGCCAGCTCCTGGGGGCTGCTCCGGGAGGATGTGGAATCCCCGCGGGCCTGGGCTCCCCTCAGCCCCGCCGAGCCCCGCTGCGGCGGTGGGGTCCCTTCCCCGCAGCCCTCGGCCGGGGGCAGCCCGGGGCCTCCGCTCACCCGGTGCCCGGGCGGCGGGGGGTGCCCGGCTCGGCAGAGCCCCAGGGCGGCCGGAGCGGCCTCCGTGTTCCCGGGGCGAGCGAGGGCTGCGGCAGGAGGAGGAGGAGAGGGGGTGTCCCGGCCGGCGGGGACCTCGGGCTCCGCTGCAGAAGGGTCCCCGCCGCGCCCCAGGGCCGGGCGCACGCCCAAATAAATTCAATGAAATAAACCCGCAATTTAAAAAAAAAAAAATACCAGAAGGATGAAGCGGGATGGAGCCGCAAGGGCCGGGGCGGCCGCGCTCCGCTCCGTCCCCGCCGCTGCCGGCTCGGCCCCTCCAGCCCTGCCCGGTGCTGCCCGGCCGGGGCTGCCCGTCCCGCTGAGGACTCAGCCGGTGTTCGGGGCGTTGGGACCGAGCCCCGGCAGCGCTGAGCGGTGCGGAGCCGCCGCCGGTGCTGTTTCGGTTTCCTTGAAACCCTCGCTGCGGCTTCCCCGGGCTGCCGCCGGGAAGGGTTTACCTTGCCGTGCCCCGGGCCCGGGCAGGTCCGGCCTTCCTCCGCCCCGCAGCACCTTCCCGCAGCCCCGCCGGTGGAGTTGAAATCCCTGCTACAGATGTCCAGACACAATTCTTGGTTCGTACGGCTCCATCGCACAAGAATTGCGTTTGGACAATCAGGAGCAGAGATTCCTGTCCCGGGCTCGCGGGATCTTCCAGGGGGAATTCGGCTGGAGCCTGGAAAACAAGGACACACGGGCACCGAGCCGGCTCCGGCCCCGGCCCCGGCTCCGCGGGGCCGCTTCTCCGGCCCTAAGAAGTTTCCAGCGCGGCCGCGGCGCTTCGCATCCCGGTTTCGATTTAATGGCACGGCGAGGGGTTTAATTTTATCAATTCGTTTCTTACCCCTCCGAAAAAAAAAAAAAAAATCAGCCCTTATTAAAAAAAAAAAAAGAGAGAAGAAAATTAAACCAACATCAAGCGGGGAAAAAAAAAAAAAAAAAAAAAAAAGATAAAAGGAAAAAAAAGCCAGAAAACGAAAACCAGCGATCCATGCCTGCCGGAGCAGCCCCGGCGGAGCGGGGTCTCGGTGCGGCGGGGAAGCTGCCGCCGGCGGGGCTCGGTGCCTCCGGCAGCCCCGGGGCTCGGTGCGGCAGGGGTGATGCCGCGGGGCTGCGGGCGCGGACCCCCGGCCCCGCGCCGCCGCCGCTCCTGCCTCGGGGAATTAACCGATTCCAAGCGGATCGCCCTCAAAATTCGGGCACTTTGAAAAATCGCCGAAATTTATAAATGCCCACCGGGAGGGGGGGCGGATATTAAAAATAAAAAGAAAAGAAAAAGATGAAAAATCCAGGCTTCTCCCCCAGCCCCTTCTCACCGACCGGCTCCCGCGAAGTTGGGAACAAATTCCCCCTCTCCAGGCGGGGAAAATCCCGGCCCGCTGCCGGCGCTTCCCCCCGCCGCTGCCTCTGCCGCTGCCGGTGCCGGTGGCCGCGGCCGCTCCGCGGCGGGGCCGGGCAGGTCCCCCCGGGGGAGGGCGGGGGGCCGAGGCCGGGCGAGCGGCGGACCCCCGGCTGCCCGAGCCGCCCTCCGCCCCGGCGGCCCGCGGGGCCGTTTCCACGGGGGGAAAGGCGCCCGGGGGGGGGGCCCCGGGCACAACGGCGGGGCCACCGCTGCACCTGCTGCCGGCCCCGAGCCCCGCCGAGCCGCCCCGGCTCTGCCCCGCTTCCTCCACGCCGTATCCACCCGGGAGGGTCCCAAATCCGCCCGGGAGGGATGCGCACGCCGGGGCTCTGCGGGCTGCGCCGGGGCCGGGCAGGGCTTTTAGTTGAACGGCACAACAATAAATGTGTTGCAGAGCCGGCGAGAAAAGAATGGGGATGACCTTCAATTGGTACTGGATTTGAATAACACCACGGGGTGATAAATGCCCATTGTGTTTTAGGAGTAATGAATCTCCACTGTCTCTATAGCACAGAAACAGCAGCTGCAACCTGGAGCCAGCCATCTCTTAAAGACACAGCTCCCAAACCCCAGCCTCCGGCCCGGCCCGCAGCCCCCGCACCCGCCCGGGTCCCGGTGCTCGGGGGCCCGGGATGCGCCCTGGCTCGGGGGCCCGGCGCCCGGCCCCAGGGACAGCCGGGGCTGGCCCCACTCGGGGTTGTGGGGGTCCCCCCCGAGCCGCCGCTGTTGCCAGGGTCCCCTCCCCCCGCCGGTCCCCCTGGGGACCCCCCCCGGTCCGCTGCCGCGGGGGTGGCACTGCCCGGGTGCCCCGTGGGGTACGGGGTCACCTGCACCCCACCCCGGCCCCCCACAGCAGGGAAAGCGCCGGGGATAAATAACGCTCATTGTTTCCCCTGATGAATATTACCGACTTGCCGGGCCGGAGGCGGACCCGGCCGGGGTAGCGGGAGCATCGCCTGGCTCCCCCCGCCCGGGGACCCCCCCAGCCCCGACCTGCCCGGGGGTCCCCGCGCGCGGGGGGGGCCCCCCTCCCCCACCGCCTGGGGCCCGGGGAGTGGGGGTCCCCGGGGAGTTGGGGTCCCTGGGCAGAACCGAGGGGGAGGAAAGGGGGAGTCGCGGGGTGTCCTTCCCCTCCTCACCTCCCCCCGTGTCCTCGCACAGCTCTGGCTGCCTGGGGAGAGGGGCCGGCTCCTGCTGGCAGAGAAACTCCCTGGCCCCAGGGATGCTCGGAGCAGCCCAGCCCCGCGGAGCGGCGGGATGACCCCAGCCCCTGTCCCCGGCCCGCCGCGATGTCCCCTGCCAGCGGCGGGGACAGCCCAGGGCTGGGGTTGGGCCTGAGCGCTGAGCAGGGACCAACGGGACAGGGATCCGTGACCGGGGGCTGCTTGCCCATGGAGGCTCATTCCCGACCCTGAGAGGTTTTGTCCACCCTGCAGAGGCACAAACGTGTCCCAGGGCCTGGGGACAGCCATGTCCCCACAGCCCCTGCCCTGTGCCACGGCCGGGCCAGGGGGATGCCCAGCTCCTGCCACAGCCACGTGCCTCCTTCTGAAGGGTTCCCCTGCCAGCTCTATTCCCCATAAACCCAATTCCTAGGAGTGTGGAAATCAAAAGAAATCCAGCATTTAAAAAAAAGAAAGAAAGAAAGAAAGAAAAAGAGCATCAGCAAGAGCTGAAGGCCCCTGCGCTGGGTTGCAGCCATCGCCCGGGACTGGCTGGCTCTTTGGGAAGCAGGAACCTTTGGAGGGAAGCCCCCGCTGCTGCTCCTGGCTCCTGGGTGCTCCAACATTGTTTTAGCCCAGACCTGCTGGCCTTTTAACTCGCTTTAATTCCTAACGCTCCCCCACCACCACCTTTTTCTTTTTTTTTTTTTTTTAAGTCTCTTTCCCAAATCTCGGCCGAGTTAATGAAGTTATGTGATCCTATAAATGTTAATTGTCTAAACTTCTTCTCTCTCTCCCCCCCCTTTTTTTTTTTTTTATCTCTCTCCTCCTTGCTGCTTTCTGCTCCACTTGTAATAAAGAAAATATCTTGGCTGGTCTTAGCCAGTTGCTTGGCAACCTCAATAGAAAAAAAGAGAACAGAATGTAACCAATCCCGAGACAACCGAAAGATTTTGGTGACATGTGACCTCTCCGAAAAGGGCAGCCTTAAACTGTCCCTTCTGTCCTTTGCTCCTGACCATTAGGGTCTCTCGCCCTCCCCCCCCGGCTCCTTACACCAATAAATATGGATTAGTGAAATACTTTTTCCCACACTGATGAAAAGCCGGGATTGATCTTTCCACCTCCTTTATGTACCAACCTGACAAGTTTCTAAACAAAATTAAGAGGGAAGAGGCGAAAGGACCCATCCTGGGCTGGGCAGCCTGGGGATGGATCCTGCCCCACCATGGGGATGGGGGTCCCCGACAGGGCGCTGGCGCCGGCCGTGCCGGGCTCTGGTCTGCTCAGCCGCCGTCCGGACCTGCCCTCTGCATGCCGGGGAGCACAGTGCCAGCAGGTTAGGAACTAAAATGTAGTTTTTCTGACCCAAAAGAGGGAAAAAAAGAAAACCCCGGCCCAGCCCCGCACTCCCTCGGCAGGCGCCCGTGTGTCCTGGGGGGACCTGTCCTGCTTCTCGCCGCAAAGCCCCAGCGCTTGTGGGCGGCCGGGGAAGTTGTCTGCAAATTGCATTTCATCCTGGAAAAAAAAAGCCACAACATGATGTCATTGGCTTTCTGGTGCATCCCATCGGCGCCCCTCCACCTGCCGCCGGCCTCAGCTCTGCCAGCCTCGGCATGGCCACGAGCCCGGCACGGCGGCGGTGATCAGCCTCCCGCCCTCCCGCCGGCCCCCCGGCTCCCGGCTTTCCCAGGCCCCGGCGTGGTGAATGCT
This sequence comes from Gorsachius magnificus, assembly GCA_034008185.1. Classification (NCBI taxonomy): domain Eukaryota; kingdom Metazoa; phylum Chordata; class Aves; order Pelecaniformes; family Ardeidae; genus Gorsachius; species Gorsachius magnificus. The sequence goes on from CM067094.1 coordinate 7,113,803, forward strand.
TCTTTCACCAGCAGTTCCCCTCTTCCCAAAAAAGCATCACCTTGCCAGCTCCCTTCCTCTCACCGGCTGCCAGGAAAATAAAAATTAGGGCATGGAGAGGGAGTGAGAGAAAAGCCAATGAACTCGTTTCCAGCTTTTCCTTTGGATCAGCTGTCCAGCACCAGGAGAAAAATATTTCTCCTGTAAAAAAAATCCTTTCTCCGTGCAGACTCCGAGCCCTTCAGCACTGGGACTCTGGCCGGAGATGCAGGCTCAGCTCGGCGGTGGAGGACACTGTAAGTTGGGTGTCTGCGTAAGCAGTTTTCTGGCTTTTTTGGGGGGATTTTTGCCATGGTTTGGGGCTGAGCACCCCCAGGGATGGAGGAGGATGGTTGGGGCAGGGGGCAGTTGGAAAGAGGGGAGATCGGAGGGGGCAGAATGCAGGTGGTGAGGTGCTGGCAGGGTGGGTACCGGCATGGTGCCCATGCCGGCGGTGGCGGGTGGTGCTGGGCACTGGTGGCCCCGGGTGCACAAAGCCCCTTTTGAACGGTGCACAGAGGAGCTGCTCATCCCTCGCCCGGCCCTTGGCCCCAGGACCGGCCCCGGGAGAGGATAGTGGGACCCCAGCCCTGAACACCCGGGAAGGCCGATGGTGGGGGGGGTCAGTGCTCTGGGGCTGCATGTCCCCCTTGTGTTGGGGACAGCTGCCCAGGGGGGGCCTGGCCCCAACCCCCCGGGGCCCGGGGTGCTGCAGGGAGCTGAGGGCCATGTGGGGGGGGGACCTGCTCCCTCCTGCCGTGGGTAACAGTGACACCCACGAAGCCACCAGACCCTGGTCCCCAGTGTGGCTGCAGGGAAGGCTGCGGTAGGGACTGGGATGGAGAGTCTGGTGGGACCCCATGGGACCTGGTGGCACCCGATGGGACCCAGTGGGACCCAGTGGGCCTTGGCTGCCCTGCTGCCGAGGCTGGCTGGCCAGGCACAATACCACAGCCCTACTCCTGAGCTGCCACCAAAGACCCTTTCCCAGCACCGAGCGCCTTTGTCTCGCCTTTGTGATGGAAAGAGCCCCCCCTCCTAAATCACGGCCCTGACACCCCCATTGTCTCCTTCCCGGGGAGGTTTGAAACTTCCCCCCCCCTCCCGAGGTCAGGAATGTGGCCGGTTTCTATTGGGACAGAGGAGCAGGGCTGGGTGGGGGGCTGCAGGGTCACGCTGGCTCGGCGGGTCAACCCGAAAACAAAACCTTTTGAAATACCTACTCTCCATCACTGCCAACATTGTCCCCTGCCAGCGGGGGCCTGGCACGGCCCCTTGATGCCTCCAGCCCGGCCGCTGCCCACCCCAGCGGTCAGCATCTGGGGGGGGGACAGAAGGGTATTGTGCCGAAGGGGACAGCTTTGTTTTCGGTCACAGCTGCCCCTGGTTGGGATGGGGACCGACCGCCAGCCCCACTGTCGGGGAGAGAAGGGAGGGGATGGAGGGAACAGAGGGGATGGGAGCACACGGGTCAGGGTGTTGTGGGGGGACAGACACCCATCCCATCAGGGTACCCCTCTGTTCCATCCTGCCGAGAGGGCGCAGTGGGGCGCGCAGAGAGCATCTCCCCATCATCCCTGTGGTGAAGCCCTGGCAGGGTGCAAGGCCTCCCGCTGCTGGGTGGGACAGGGCAGCCTGGGGTTGGCCTCCTGCCCCAGTTTCCCCTTGCTGAGGGAGGCATCCCTCTGCCCACTCCCAGGGCTGACAGAGGCCCAGGGGCCCCTTTGACACCCAGAGCTGGGGGACACTGGCCCTGGGGGACGCTGGCTCTGATGCTGGCAGACATGGTCCAGCCTGAGGAGAAAAGGGACCATTTTGGGGCCAAGCACCACCCAGGAGGGACATTCCGGTGTGGTTCGAACATGTCTCCGAGTGCGGCAGTGCCTTGCAGGTGGAGCAGAGCATCCTGCACAGCCCCCATCTCCCTGCTCCCAGAGGGGCATGAAGGGGGGCCCTGGAGGAGGCTTCTCTCTCCCCAGTGTTCGCAGCCCACCAGGAACCACCCAGGCTGTCTCTCAACAGGCCGAGGCATGGGGGATACAGCCCAGTGGGCACCAGGGCTGGTGACACTTCTCTGCTCCCTTTAGAGTGGCCCGGATTTCCCTGTCTCCACCAGTTGGGATGGGGATGTTTCTCCTGCCAGCCTCCAGCTCCTCTGGCAGAGCATCTCTTGGGTGGGCCAAAATCCCCCCCCCGGGTGGCCAAAATCCCCCCCAGAATGGCCAAAATCCTGCAAGATGGCCAAAATCCCCCTGGATTTTTCTGGGTGGGAAGATCCATTGTTTTTGCCCACCGCAGGAGCAGCTCGCTGAAGAGGAAAGCAGAGCAGCGCCAGTGGATGCAATGGGTTTAGCAGAGACCTGGAAGGAAAACCCAGTTGGGAGGAGAGCACCGGCCTCCTGAGCTACCCAACAGCTGGAGGGTGGCAAAACCAGCTGGAACAGCTGGAACAGCTCAGGGTGAGGGGCTGGCAGGGCAGGGAGCATGGATGGGTCACAGGCACTGTCTCGGGTCTGGGGTCCCCTCTGGCCAGGGGACAGCACAGCGGCTGTGCAGGCTTCGTGCCTCAGTTTCCCCACCTGTGAAATGGGCTGGGGTCATGGGGCTGCACAAGTCAGGGCAATGATCTGGAGGGGATGGTGTCACTTGGGCAACATCATGGTGTTGGAACGGGGACCCTCGGTGACACCCAGGGATACCCGGGGGCACCGCAGACCTGGGCAGCTGGTGATTTTTCTTGTGAAATAAGTTTTAAAAAAAAATTGTTGGTTACCAGGGCACTTGTACCAATCCCCTGGCCATGCACGTGCACACAGAATCTATGCATTTATATATACATATATATATCTCTATCTTTATATATTTGTTTTTTGCAACCAAACCTGAGCCTTTTAAAACAGAAAAAAAAAGTGATATTTGAGGAACCTGGAGCTTTTCAAAGACTGCTGAAAATCCTAGAAAATTTCAAGGAAGAGGTGGAGAGAGGTTGGAGATAGCCAAAAGCCTCAGTCCTGGGTCCAAAAGCAACTTTTTCCTGTAAAAAAAAAGAAGAAAACAGGCTGCTGGAAACATTGCACAGTGCTGCTGCCTGCCCAGCAATGTGGGGATGGGAAGGTGCTTTTCCAGCCGGTATGATTCCGGGCGTGATGTCAGCTCTGCGTTACAGGTACCACCATGGATGCGTGGAGCCATGGTGATGCCCTGTGCCCCGTGAGGATGCCCTGCACCCTGTGGGAATGCCCTGCGCCCCGTGGGAATGCCCTGTGCCCTGTGAGGATGCCCTGCGCCCTGTGGGAATGCCCTGCGCCCCATGGGGCTGCCCTGAGCCCTGTGGGGACCTGCCACCCTGCCTGCCAGTCCTGCTCCTGAGGCGTGGGGGCTGTCACAGCCCCGTGCTAGCAGCGTGGTGGGGATGCAGGTGCAGAGCCGCGTCTGGGACATCACCCTGAGGATGATGCAGTGAGTGCCCTGGCAGGTAACCTCCATTTTCCCCTTTTCCCCAAGCTCACTTGTGGTTTTTTTTCCATTGCATGGCCAAAGCTTCTTTTAAGTTGTGGCCTGTCCCATAGTGGGCTCCTAGGGTCCATCATGAGCCCTGCGGCAGCCGGGTTGCGGGGAGAAGGCGGGCTGCGGGGAGAAGGTGGGCTGCGAAGCTGGCTACAAAGGCAGGGATAATTCTGACCCCAGTGAACTTGCGATGGCAGCGCAGGATGCTTTGTCCCTCTGCCAGCCCTGGCCCATCTGTGTGCTGCACGTTGCATCGTCCTGTGCCTCAGTTTCCCCACATCAGGGTGCAGTGATGGCACCTTCCTCTGCTTGCCCCAGGGGTGATGAAGCTGTGGACAGGGCAATCTCTCCCTCTCCAGCCCCAAGCCCATGGCCGGGGGATGTTGTTGTGGGCTGTGGCTGGGGCAGCGTGGCCAGGGCTGTGCATGGGTGGCCAAACTGCACCAGACCAGGGATGCTGCGTCCCTGGGGCAGGGGACAACGGGGGCCAAGCACACAGCGGGGGTTTGCTGGTAGCAGCCAGGTGTTGCTCTTGCTCCCAGAGCAGCATCCCAGGGCCAGGGAACATCCAGGCTCTGCCCAACCCTGGCCCCAGTGTGGTGCGGGGCGTCAGGGCTCTGTGGGGTTTCATGGCCAGGGGCACTTGTGGCTGGGGGGTGGGGGGCTTGTGTCCAGCTTGGCCTCCCTGGGATGCAGGCCTCTCAAAATCCTGTTATATCCAGCACTGAAATCCCTCTCTGCCCTTCCCAGGTGCTGAGGGCAGGGCAGGGCTGTCTGTGACCCCCAAGAGAGGGTGCAGGGGTGGAGGGATATGGGGATAGAGGGATGTGGGATAGAGGGATGGAGAATTGAAGAGGGGAAGGGGTGTGGGGATGAAGAAGGGAAGGGATGCAGGGATGGCAGGATGTGGGGATGCAGGGATGTGGGGATAGAGGGATGGGGAGATGGAGGGGGGAAAGGGATGCAGGGATGAAGAGGGGAAGGGATGTGGGGATGAAGGGAGGAAGGGAATGAGGGGGCAAGTGTGGAGGGACGTGGGGATGCAGGGATGTGGGGACATGGGGATCAGATCCGGCTCTGAGGCACCATGGAGCCCCTCACCCCCCACCGAGCGCCCGTACCGGCTGCTCCTGGCCGTGCCGCCGTGCCGGGAGGTGGCAGCAGCCGCCGAGCGCGGGGCCGGGTTGCGGGGGGCGGTGCCGGCGGGGGGCGTTCCCGCGGGACGGCGCCAGCCGTGGGCTCCGCGGGCATCCCCGCCGCTGCGCGGCCCTTCCTCCGGCCTAATCCCTTCTTGGGCCGCTCTCGGGAGCTCCTCCGGCGGGGAGAGGGGCTGCCCCCCCCCCCCCGACCTCCCGGGGGGCCACGGACACGGGTGGGTTCCAGCTGTGCTCGGCTCCTGGGGTCCTGCCCGCAGTTCTCTGCATGGCTGGGGAGCGCCCAGCCATGCTGGCACGGAGCCCTTCCCGAAATACTTGTCCGAGCTCGGGCTGTGGAGTCTTTCTCTCCTTAGAGTCGCCGTGGGGCTCCCTGCTGCTCCCCGTGTGTCGTGTGTCCCCCCCCCCCCCCGCGTTGCTTCTTTCAGGTGCCGCTGGATTGGTCACACCCCGACCCCTTTGCTGCACCCTCCAGGAGGTCCCCCGGGAGCAGGGGGATGTGGGGAGCCAGGGAGCGCAGCCAGGCCGTCGCCCCACTGTGGGTGGGTGCAGGTTTGGCCATGCGTGGCCACAGTCCCTCGCCAGGGCCCCGGTGCCACTGCAGCGAGGGGTGCCCGGCCCCTCTGGTGGGGTGCCCAGAGTTGTTACTCCCCAGGACATGGCCTCCTTGCAACCCGCGCTTGCTCTGGGAGCTGACGGCCGTATTTAGGGATTGGGTGGTTAACCAGCGGTTTTGGCCAAATGTCCCAAAGGCCCCGGGGCTCCCTGCGGCTCTGACACGTTGCAGCCACGCCCGGGGGTGCTCCAGATGGTCAGCCATGGGGGACAGCCTGGGTGGGACACGGCTTGGTGGGGTGGGCTGCCTTGGCCTGTGATGGTGGAAAGCCATAAGCCCACCCGGCCGCCACTCACCCTGGGCACAAGCTCCTCCTCAACCACAAGCCCCCCTGGCCATGATCCCCCCCCAGCCACGAGCCTCCCTATCCGCTCGCTCACCCGTCCGTTTCCCCACCACCCCCCCACGCCATGCCGGGCACCGCGGGGACCCGACCCCCAGCTAGGAGGGGACACACAGGGATGCCCAGGAGCATCCTCGGCGCGGGGGTAACCGGCCACGGGCTGTGCGGGGATGTTACCGCTGCCGGCTTGATTTAAAGAAACCCATCCCAAACCCGCCCCCGGGGCTCGCAGCTGCGGCGGGGCCGGGCCGGGGGCGGGGGCTGGGGTGCGCTGAGCGCGGCGGGTCTCAGCCCGCCCCTTCCCCGCCCGCCGCCGCCATGGGCGCTGCGGGGCCGCTCTGCGCCCTGCTCCTGCTGCTGGGCACCGGCACCGGCACCGGTACCGACACCGACACCGACACCAGCCCGAAGCCCCCGCGGGTGGTGCTGGCCCTCCTGGCCCGTAACGCGCAGCACTCGCTGCCGCACTGCCTGGGCGCCCTGGAGCGCATGGACTATCCCGCGGGCAGCATCGCCCTGTGGTGAGGCAGCGGGGACCCCCGGGGACAGCGGGGACCCCCGGGGGCAGTGGAGATTAAGAGGGATCCGGGGGGGGAGGAGGGGGCTGTGGGGGAATGGGGAGGTGGGGGAAACTGGGGACTAGGACCGATCTTGGAATCCCCTGGGTGGAGGGGACAGAGATCCAGGAGAATGGGGGCCTGGGGAGGAATGGGGACCCTGGGGGGACAGGGATCCCCAGAAGGAACAGGGACCCTGTTACCAACAGCCCCCCCGCGGGGGGGGGGCCCCCTTTCCCCTCCCGAAGCTGTGGGGGGGGGGGGCCCTGGGCTCAGGGAGATTCTGCATCATCAGGGACAGATGCTGCCTTCCCCCTCCCTGCAGGGCTTGGCCCCAGCCCCCCCTTACCTAAAGACACCCCCAAACCCACTTTTACCCTGCTGGGGGGGTGACTGGGAGAGGAGCCCCCATCTCCCCGTCTCTCCTCTTCCTCAATCCTCCAACGCCGCCATCTGTTGCCTGAGCTCATTGGAAACTTTTCTGGAGCTGCTTTTGCAGGGGGCCAAGGCAGGGGCTGGCGGGGGGATCTTGGCGGGGTGGCGTGCTGGGGGGGGGGCAGCTGCCAGAAGCGGGGGAGCAGGGGGCCCTCACCTTCGCCCGCTGTAGTCGTCGGGAGCCCCTGGCCCCAGGGCCCTGCCAGGTGTTTTCAAGAGCAGCTGCCTGCGGAGCTGGGAGTGGGGGGGGCACAGGTTCTGCCTTGTCCTCTGTGTCCCAGGGGGTCCCCGTGACACCAGGCCTGGGGGGCAGCTCAGGGCTCTTTGATGGTTCAACAGGCTGGGGCACATGGGGCTCAGCTCTGTCTGTGCTGTGGTCCCCGTGAACATCGTCACAAGGTTGGGTGGGAGAGTTGGGGATGACGGCTGTGCATGGCAAGGGAAGGTTTGGGGAGGGGGATTTTTGCTGCCTGTTGGGGCCTTTCCCCTGGCTGCTGGAGCTGCAGGGCACAGTGGGGTGCACGGGGGTGCTGTGGGTTGCATGGGTGGGAGGACGAAGCCACTTCTGTTCGTGGTGGGCAGCCACAGGGCTGGGATGGGGAGACCACAGCCAGGTCTGCCACCAGGCTGTAGGGACATGGCAGGGGTGAAAGCTGCAGGACAGTCTGGCCAGTGGCGGCACCGGGGAAAAAATTACCCGTTTGCATTCCCCCTCCTGCCAGTGCTGCCTTGGTTCCTTCAAATTACATGTTACGTTCCCGAGCGAGTCCGTCATTGGCTCAGCCTCTTGGCCCCAGAAGCACTTCTAGTGTCCCTTGGTGGGGGGGGGACCCTAGAGGCTGATGTCCCCTCATCCCAGGTGTGCAACGGACCACAACTCAGACAACACAACTGCGATGCTGCAGGAGTGGCTGGGGGCGGTGGGGAAGGACTACCACTCGGTGGCCTGGAAGGTGCAGGAGGAGCCCAGGTGAGGCTGGGAGGTGCTGGGGGGCGGGTGTGGGCTACAAGGGGCTCCTGGAGCAGCACCCCACTCCCCGGTGGGGACGCTGCTCGGAGGAGCCGGCGGAGAGGCAGAGCTGGGCTGACTCAGCCTGGCACAGGCGGCTGCATCGAGTTTGTGCGTTCCCAGTGAGCGGGGTTAACCCCTGCCTCCCTCCCCGCCCAGCTCCTACCCCGATGAGCTCGGGCCCAAGCACTGGAGCGACAAACGCTACGAAAACCTGATGAGGCTGAAGCAGGAGGCTCTCACTTACGCCCGGGAGCAGCGGGCAGACTACATCCTGGTAAGGGACACAGGGTGTCGGCGGGGTGGGGGCTGTGGTGGGCGTCCCCGTGCCTTCAGGACCTATGCTGTCCCTCCAGTTTGTGGATACCGACAGCATCCTGACCAACAACCAGACCCTCAAGTTTCTCATGGCACAGAACAAGTCAGTGGTGGCCCCCATGCTGGACTCACAGACCTTCTACTCCAATTTCTGGTGTGGCATCACGCCCCAGGTACGTCCCCAGAAAGCCCCAGGGAAGGGGACCCCCCCCATTCTGAAAGAGCCCTCCACCACGGAGGTATCACTGGTGTGCCGCAGGGGTACTACCGCCGGACGGCCGACTACTTCCCCACCAAGAACCGGCAGCAGGTGGGCTGCTTCGCTGTCCCCATGGTCTATGCCACCTTCCTGATAGACCTGCGGAAGGAGGAGACATCACAGTTGGCTTTCTACCCACCCCATCCCAACTACACCTGGGCCTTCGATGACATCATCGTCTTTGCCTACTCCTGCCAGGAAGCCGGTGAGGGCTGGGAGTCTGGGGGGACGGAGCGCTGGGCAGTTTGGGGGGGGCCGTGGTGCTCACCCGTCCTGCCCGGCAGGCGCGGAGGTCCATGTGTGCAACCAGCAGCGCTTCGGCTACATCAACGTCCCTGTGAAGGCCCACCAGACGCTGGAGGATGAACGTGCCAACTTTGTCCATCTCACGCTGGAGGCCATGGGTGAGCGCCCATGGGTAGCGAGGTCCCAGAGGTGTCCCCCACCCCAGGAGTGACAGGGACCTGGTGCCAGTTCCTGGGGCAGGGCTGTTAGCCGTGGTTCCCAGCCCGGGGGGTCCAGGCTCCGCTGAAGGGGTGTCCTCTCTCTCTGCAGTGGATGGCCCCCCCATGCAGCGCTCCAGGCACATTTCCCTCCTCCCCAAGCCGCTCACAAAAATGGGCTTTGATGAGGTGAGTTCCCAATGGACCCCCCGTGTTCCCCTGTTCAACCCTCTGGCTGCATCCATCCATGCCAAAGGGCAAAGACTGCCATGGGCTTCGGCTGAGCCCCTTGTCGCCAATCCTGCGGTGGCCAGGCAGGCTGTGTCCCCCGCCATGACAACATGCCCCCTTGGTGGGGCTCTCCCCTTCCTCCCTAGATCTTCCTCATCAACCTGCTGCGGAGACCGGACCGGCGCCAGCGCATGCTGGCATCCTTGCAAGAGTTGGAGATAGCCCCACGGGTGGTAGACGCTGTGGATGGGAGGTGACTGTGGGGATGTATGTCCCTGGTCTGCAAGCCCCCCGCGTCACCCTGGGGAGGAGAGAGGGTGGCTGGGGGGGACGCCTTGCCAATGCAGCCCCTTGCCTTGCAGCACCCTCAACAGCAGTGACATCAAGGTGCTGGGGGTGGACCTCCTCCCTGGATACTACGACCCCTTCTCCGGCCGCACGCTCACCAAGGGTGAGGTCGGCTGCTTCCTCAGCCACTACAATATCTGGAAGGAGGTACGGGGCCATGGTGTCCCTACGGGCCACCAGCACAGGGCAGGGAGCCTGTGAGCATCACCAGGTCTCTGGAGGACCTGGGGAGAGGGTTGTCCGCTGGGGTGAGTGGACCCAGTATGTCCAGTATGGCCCAGCATGATGCTGGGATGGGTTTGCACCTCTTCCCCCTCCCCACAGATTGTGTCCCGGGGGCTGGAACGGTCAGTCGTCTTCGAGGATGATGTGCGCTTTGAGGCTGCCTTCCCGGCGCGGCTGCGGCGGCTGATGGAGGAGCTGGAGGGGGCACAGCAGGACTGGGACCTCATGTAGGTGCTGGGGCTGGGGGGACGTGGGGTGGGGGTCCCCGGGGTTGGCTCTCACAGCTCGCTGGCCACCCCGCAGCTACCTGGGAAGGAAGCAGGTGAACGCAGAGGACGAGGTGCCCGTGGAGGGTGTACAAAACCTGGTGGTGGCTGGGTACTCGTACTGGACGCTGGCCTACGCCATCTCTCACCGTGGGGCGCAGAAGCTGCTGGCTGCGGAGCCCCTCTCCAAAATGCTGCCAGTGGATGAGTTCCTGCCCATCATGTATGACAAGCACCCCAAGTAAGGAGTGGGGGCTGCAGGAGGGGTGCTGGTGGAGTGGCACAGCCATGCCAGTGAGGGAGCATGTGTGTCTTCTCCGCCGTCACCATCCCACCCTGTTCCCCCCCCCAGCATTACTCATGCTGGAGGAAAACATCTGTAGCATGAGCTCATTCTCCTCCCCCCCCCCCGGCCACTGCCTGGCTGCCGGCCTCTGGAAAATGGCCCTCTGCCAGCATGGGGTGGGGGCACAGCGGTGGGGACAGAGCCAGGGCTCGATGCTGACCCCACACGGGGGTCTTGGCCCCATGGCGAGGGGGGAGCAGGCCCCTGTGCCCCAGCGCTGGGGGGCTGTGTGGTCCCCTGCCCCTGGTTGTGGGTCTCGGCCCCGTCTTGGGGCACCTCCATGCCTCTCTTCCCAGGCAGGGGTCAGCGGCAAGGCTGTGTCTGGGGACGGGGAGGCAATTCGAGGGGGTGGGTGAGTGCTGGCGGGTGGGTGTTCCGGAGGAGAGGGGGGTGGGAAAGCCAGTAAGCAGGATGGCGAAACAGAGGGATTAGGCCTGTAAAAGGGAGGCTGGAGGTGGACGGAGGGGCGGATTAGTGCTCTGGATGTGAACCAGGAGCAGCTGGGAGTCCCATGCTCGCTGGGATAACGGGACCAGACAGCCCTGGCTGGGGGCCAGTGGGGCCAGGCCGGCAGAATGCTGTGCTGGAGACCCCTGCTGTGCCAGGGCCAGCCCCATACCACCAAGGCTGGTGGGGAGAGATGGGTCCCATCCCCTCCACGGTCCCTCCTTAGCCAGGCTCTGCAGGCAGCAATGGTGCAGGGCAGCCCCCCAGCTTGGCTGCCTTCCTTGAGCCCCCTCCCCAGTACCCCGTGTCCCTCCCCGGTACCCTGTGCCCCTCCCCATCACCTGCCCTGCGTGGTGCCTTCCCCAGATGGTCAGTACGCTTTTCCCACCTTTTTCTTCCACTGGGCCATGCTCTGTAAGCCAATTTGTCCTCTTGGGTCCACTCCGCTTTCCCCAGTGAGGATTACAAGCGGCACTTCGCCCCCCGGGACCTGCTGGTGTTTTCGGCTCACCCCCTCCTGGTTTATCCCACCCACTATGCTGGGGACAGCAACTGGCTGAGCGACACCGAGACCTCCACCATCTGGGACGATGACACCAAGAAGACTGACTGGGCTGGCTCGCAGAAGACACTGAGGGACTCGCGGGGCGGTGCTGGCTACCTCCGCTCCACAGCCCACGACGAGTTCTGATGGTGAGCAATGCCATGGGACCCGGGCATGTGGTGCCTCCTGCAAAAGACACCCTAGTTTGGAGAGAACTGGGGGCATCTCGAAGAGGAAAGTTTCACCCTAGTGCTGCTTGTTCCCCCCGCTCCCCAAAATGGGTCTCCCTGGGCCCGTGTCTCTGCAGGGTGGCCGTGCAGGCAGGAGAGCACCCACACTCGCTCGGCCCTAAGGCAGCACCGCCATGGTTAATGCCGGGTCAGACTTTCCCTGTCTGAGGTTGCTTGTGCTGGCAGCAGAGCCTTCCCTGGGAGCAGCCAGACTGGGGGAGGCTGGAAAACAATCCTCCCACCGCCTCTCCTGCAGGCGTGAACGCGTCAGGGCTGCCTCTGCCTTGACCACTAATGTCTGCATCCTTGCCTCCTAGGGAGGGGGGACTGTGACCCAGTTGGGACTTCTGCGGGCCTGTGGCCTGATCCTGCCTGCTCCCACTTGAGAGGTGCCGCTGCCCTGCAGAGATCCCCCCAGCATCTTTCGAATCTGCACGTGGTGGATCCACCCAAGGCAGTATTTGCCCCAGGGCTCCCGGAGAGCCCTTTCCCTGCCAGATGGAGGGACCAGGGGAGCGCTGTGCTCCGTCTCTGCTGAGGACACATCTCCAGGACTGCCCCGAGCAATGCCAACTCTGCCGTCTCCCACCAGCTTGGACTTTGGGAGTGTTTTTCAAGCAGGGGACTGGCTCCTGCAATGGCACACGCAGCCTCCTGCCACCAACTGGGCTCGTCCCTTGCCTGTGCCGTGTCTGGGCTGAAGCCCAGGGAGGATTAAAGCACACTGTGTTTGAGCTGATGTGCTGGGTGCTGGCTCTGCCAGGTGGCATTGCCCCACGTAATGTCCCCAGGATGTACCCTGCCGGGGTCACCTCAGAGCTGCAGTGGTGAGGGTCTGGCGGTTCCCCCAGCTGGGGATTGCTTTGGGAATGAAATCTGTAATGGGGAAAGGAAAAGAGGAAGGTGGGGTGCGAGACAGGGATTGGAGCTCACCCTTGGGGTCCAAGGGTGAAAGGTGGGTGGCATTTCCATGGAGCTCAGCTCTCCCCTGGGAATACTGATGAAAACTATTTCCCTCGTTGACGCTAGGTTTGGCCTTGGGACTGACAGCCTGACACCAGCTTGAGATGTGCATCGGAGTCCTGCTGGGCTCCGGCATCTGTCACCTTTGTGGCCAGCTCTGGAGGAGGGTGTTTGCTTTCCAAGAGCCTGAGCTTGTTTGGTGCTAAACCTCAACTCCTCAGCAGGGTGATATTTGGTTGAAAACTGAGGGTTTTCTGGGGCGGAGGAGCAATTTCCTTAAAAACACTGCAACTAGCCCCAGTCTGGGTGAGCTGGGGCAGTGTGAGCTCCCTGCCGAGCTGCTGCCTCTCTCCACCCCTGCCTGCCAGCTGGCTTCCCCGTTTTGGTCCTGGAGTGACTGCTGGGGTCAGCCCTGTGACAGTGGGTTGCTGCCTTCACCCAGGGTTTGGGAGGCTGCGCCCCTCTTCTCCCCACAGCTTAATGAAGGTGATGGAGCAGTGGGTGGAAGCCTCGGTAGCTGAGACCTGCAGTGGGATGGCTGAGACCACCAAGCAAATGATTCATGAGATCATCATTCGGGGCAGGTTGAACAGCTACAGCAGGGACCTCCTGAAGGAAATCCACCAGCTGCAGGAGATCACGTAGGACCTGAAGATCTGAGTAGGTCTGCTGGAGAACAGGGAGAAGGGAGGTGGCCAAGTGCATGGTCTGCAACTGCAGGGTCCCAGCCAGTACAGGCACGGGTGATGCAGCAGGGTCCATGGAGAGGTGATGGCAGGTTGGGGACACTTTTGCTTCCCTGCCTGTCCCCTGGTTGCAGGTAGCCTCAATGCTATGGGAGGAGCTCAGGAGCCGGCAGCTGGAGCGGAGGAAGGACGCGGCAGCAGCACTGCAGTACACATGACCCAGCAAGGGTCCCAGCGCTTGTTCCAGCACCTGATAGGACGTGGGCAAGGAGCAGGGTTTGGCCGAAAATCACCTAACTCAAAAGCTATGAGGCCAGCCCTGACACTTGCTGCAGCTCGGTGGGAGCAGTCACCATTCCAGGTGACTCGTGCTTTCCACAACTTCTCAACAAAGCCAAAGTGGTTTTGGATCATGTGGAAGATGCTCCCGTTGTTCCCCCCTTCCCACTGGAAGCTTCCCTCCAGCCTGGGCTGGCGGAACAGGGATGGGAACATGGATTTGAGTCACAGAGAGCCAGGGACAGCCAGAGTTTGGCAGGCGGCGCAGGGGAGAGGGACAGGAGCAGGGCAGAGCCAGGGGTGAGGGTTTATTTCATTTCTGTGCCAAACTGCTGTATAAAGCCACTGCAGGGGTTTGACTGGGACACGAGCTGCCCGCATCTGCGTGGGGACAGACTAGGGCTGCCTCAGTGCCCAGCCAGGCTACCCAGCAGGGCCAGCTCTGCTCGGCACCACAGTTGCCCCGGCGGGCCCATAGCGCTCCATCCATCGGCCACGTAGGTCCCCGGGGGGGTTGTGTCAGCCCCTGTCCCCTGGCTCCCCCATGGGCGCTCTCCTCCACAGGATGTGCTCCAGCAGGCAGGTCACCGCCTGAGCCAGGACCTGCTCCAGCCTCTCCTGCTCCCCGGCACTGAATGGAGCCAGGACATAGCTGGACACTGTAACTTCACCCTCCGGCCGCCCAATGCCGACCCTGATCCGGGTCATCTCCTGGGGAGAAAGAAGGAGAGCTGGAGGAGCTTTACCACACAGGCCCAGAAGAGACAGCGCTGGGGCAAGGGGACAGTGCTGCAAGCGGGGCTGGGTGGTGAGGGAACAGTCTCTCGTTTTCCAGGTGTTTTTGAGTGCTTGCTCCAAGAAACATGATTATGGAAGACGCTTTTGCTGGGCTGTGCTGAGATCCCAGGCTCCTGCCAGGCCTGGCAGAGCTGCTCGAGCTAATTGTTTCCATGTCCTCCACAGCAGCCAAACTGACATCAGCCCTCAGGGAAGCAGAGGGAAGGAGGGGAAGGAGAAAAGGGGGGAGAGGAAAGGGAGCAGGGGTTTGTCTGAGGGGAGTTGGAAGAATGGGAGTGGGGGGAACAACAAGCCATGCATTGAGGTGGGGGCAGGATTGATCCCCTTCCATTGAGGCCCACTCACGTTGGAGTGTAGAGCACTGATGCAGGATCGGACCCCGTTGTGTCCCCTTGGGAGAGGAGGAGAAAAACTCATGGTTAGTCCAAAAGAGATACCCCCTCACCACAGTATGGTCTTGGGGTCTCTCACTGCAGGGACTTGGGGATGTGGTCCCAGCCAGGGGCTGCAGGCCCCGTGCCCTGGCTCTGCAGGAACATCCAGCCTCTGGGGCTGAGAGCAGCTGGCTGGGGAGGATGAAGGGAAGCAGGGCTGGGACAGCACGTTCTGCGCATCTCAGCTCTTGCTGCAGCTGGTGCATGTGTGCCCAAGCGCTGTGGCCCAGCACCAACCCTGCCCTGGCCTGCAGTGGAAGACTGAATGTCTGAAGGTTGAACGGTAAATGTCTCAGGGCTGACCCAGGAGCTGGCACTGAGGCAGGCAGAGTGCTATAAAAAGCCCATGTGGTGTCGCCAATGGGATGGATCCAGCCCACAGCCGCTTCCAGGAGGCTCCCTGCTCTTCTTGCCAGGGCGGGAATGGGGAGGCTGCCCAAACAGCTGGCTGTTGCTTCTGCAACTGGGATCGGGCCTAGGGCTAGTGCTGGGGCTAAAAGCACCATCAGGCTGGTGGGACGGGGCCAGGGACGGCCTCCATGCCTGTAAGGGCATGGCAAGGCCTCGAACCAGCTCAGAAAACCAGAGAGCTAGGGCCAGCCCATACCTTGCGCTGCCTCCCAGCTTGATCGCCACCTTGCCCAGGGCCTTGTCCAGGTCGTCATGCACCAGGTAAATGTCTTCTGGGCGGAGGTTGTAGATTTCAGCTTTGGAAACAGAAATGCAACCCAAGGAATGAGGGGGAAATAGACTCACCAGGCCCTGACCCTGGAAGGCTGGGCAGGGGGACAGCAGGGCCATCACAAGGCCCGGGGGTGACCGAGCTGCTCACCGGCACTGGCGACGCTGAGCCCGTTGAGGTTCATGAGCCTCCGTGGCTTGAGCAGCAGCAGCTCCAGGCCGCGGGCTGTGGCCAGGGCCACGTCGGCGCAGCACCGCCTGTCCGCTCGCCAGCCCTCGGCCCCGCCAGCTGCCGGGCCAGCCGGTCCAGCACCGCCATGCCCACGTTGTGCCGCGTCCCCCGCACCCGTTCCCAGGCCGGCCACCTGCCCGCCGGGTGTCAGCAGGGCTCTGCCGGGCCGCCATGGGCCCCCCCTGATTCCCCCCCCACACCCCTCAGACCCGCCCCTCACGGGCCCGATCCCCCTCAGCCTCCACCCCCGCCCCGGGCCCCCCCCCCCCCCCGCATCGCGTGTTCCCCTCCCACGTGACGTCAGGCTCATGCGGCGCTGCGGCCGCCCCCCTTGCTTACGGGCGGCAGGGCGGGCCGCGCTCCGCGGGGCGTGGCCCTCCCGCAGAGGGCCAGCCCGGCGGGGCGGCCGGGGCAGGGACGGGGAAGCGCAGCCAGGGCTGCGGGGTTACTGGGGGTCGCGGCCTGGGGCCGGTCCCTCAGGCGGGATGGAGGCCGGCGGCTGTTTGCCCGGGCGGCGGGGGAGAGGCTGGGAGAGGTCTCTGCGGAGGGTCTTCGGGCCCAGCCGGTGTTTGCACAGCGTTGGGTCCCCGAGGGAAGCGGGGTCCCTGCCCTCAGGGTGCAGGAGCAGCAAATGCCCGGGGCTGTGCCCCATGTTTTATGTGTTCACGCCTGTTACGTTCCTACTCACGCCGTCCTTGGCAGCGGCCTTTGGGGAATGGCTGGATGGGGGGCATACGTGATCCCCCGCCTTCCCCCAGGCCTGGGTGGCTCTTGGCCCTGCCAGCAGAGCAGAGCTTTCTTCCAAGGCTGTGTGACAGTCCCAGCAGTGTGTCACTGTGCTTTGCTCATGGCTCTTTACCTCTCCACAGCTGGCAGAGAGGGCTGGACTTCTCCTCCTGTGGCCAGTGGGAGGAAGCCAACACCTGCTGTTTGAAAGCCGTCAACCTGGATCTGCAGAGGGTAAGAGCTCCCCAGAGGGCTAGGGATACACCAGGCTGGGAGTAGGAGAAGGGAGGCAGTGTCGTTAAGGCTGGCTCTCATGCTGGCATCAGGCTTCAGGATGCTGTTAACCTCTCGCCAGGCTGATCCTAGGTAGTTTGAGGAGGGCTGGGCTGGGCCAGTGTGGGCTGAGGGTTGTCTGTGGTGCAGGTAGTGCTGTATGAGCTGTATGAACAGTGGGCAGACTCCTTCCTTCAGCTCTCTGACTTCCAGTTAGCCACGCTGAGCTTCAGGAAGGTGCTCACGGTAGTGCAGGCACAGAGGCATTCCTGCCTGGCTTGCCTGGCCATTGTCCTTGACCTGCAGGTCAGCCACCACTCCTCTCCCCCTTTCCGAAGCCTCGGCCTGTGGCCGGCTGGCAGGGCTTCCCTGCAGGACTAATGCCTGCTTGCCCAGGAGCTCTGTGGTGAGGCCCTGGAGGCCTTCACACAGGCAGCCTCACCACAAGGTGTTTTGCCAGAGGACATAAAGCCAGGGCAGTGCTAGGCTGTATGGCTCAGCTGGCCCTGCTGTGGGCTGCCTCCAGCCTTGCCCATCTCCTCCTGCAGCATCGTGTGTTTTGCAGCTCTCAGCAAGTTCCCAGCGTGGCATTTGGATGCTAAACAGAGACCTGGAGGAGGACATGAGGAGTCCTGATCTGTACATGCTCCATGCCTCTTTCTATTAATGCTTTGGGCAGGTATGGCTGCTCCAGTCCCCGAGGGGCCCTGCTGTACCTCTGGAGCTGGAGCTGCAGCACGGAGCTGCCCAGTCCCTGAGGCAGAGGCTGCTGAGATGAGGCCAGGAGGCCAAGGCTGAGTCGGTGTCTGACACCCTGTGTGGGGACCTGTGTGGGTTCTGCTGAAGATCAGCTTCACCGCAGAGTGACCCCTCAGCTGCTGAATTCTTCACCCTCACAGCCGGTTATCTGCATTGGCCTCTGAGCTCTCCTGTCTCTGTCCCTGTGTCACAGGGGGACACTCCTTTGATGGCTGAAGGACTTCAGTGCCGCCTGTGAGGACATAGCCAGTGTGAGGGAGCCAGGTGCCTTAGGGGCCCAGAGGCCCAGGAGGCTCAGTGGCAGCTGGTGCTCACCTACGATGACTGCACCGTGCACTGCTATACCCTGGGCTGATTTGATGAGGCTGTGATGCTCCTTGGTGAGGCTCTGCGGGATGAGAGGAGGGAGAAGGAGCTCTGTGTCAACAGAGGAGGCGAGCAACTGGGCTGGGGATCACAGCGGGGTCCCCAGGGTGAGGGCTGGGGTGTTGGACAGCAGCGTCTTCACTCAGGCGTTGAGTGTGTGCAGGGGAAGGCCCTGTGCTAGGGCCCTGTGTTAGGGAGCGGTGGCTGAAATGGGCAGTAGGGCCCTGGGGTTCTCCCTTGGTCCTGACCCTGGTTCTCAGCTGTGCCTGCCTGGACCATTCCAGCAGTGGGGAGAGGTACCAGGAGCCGGGATTTACCAGTGGTGATTTGGCTCCCTTCCTGCATGGCCTGTCCTGGGGACATGGCTGGGAATGGCTGTTCTCTTCCAGACTGGGCTGCGTCTCCTGCCCAGCAGAGCTCAGAGCTTTTGGCTAATGAGGCTGAAATCTTTGTGGCTGGAGTGGGCTGGCCACACGCCGTGCGTGTTTCGCACTGGCACGGAGAGCTTTAGACAAAGCCCAGGAGTGACAGCCAGCCCCTGGCCGCTTTCATTTAACCAAGATGCCGACGCTGCCTTGCAGCTATGTGCTAGCGGATTACCAGCAGGCGCTGGAGCTGAGCCTGGGGGACCGTGTTGTGCAGAGACGGGGCACAGCAGCACTGCACAAGCAGGGATGGCAGGACTTGGTGGCGAGGTGAGCGGGTGGGCTGGTGCGGTCTGCGTAAAAGGCGATGGTGGGTTGCGAGGGACAGCAACTCGGGTGAGCAAGCCCAGGGTGCAGCGGCAGGGGCTGCAGGCTCGGATCTCACACCCAGCCAGCGCACGGAGCAGCAGCAATAGCTGCTGCAGGAACAGCTGATCTGCCGCTGCACCTGCTCAGCACCTCGCCTTGTCCCTCAGCTCCTGGTGCACGGGGCCACCAGGCAGCCCTCGCAAAGTGACTCTCCCTGGGAAGGAGGTGGTGTGGCTCCTGCTGTGCTGGCACTAGCCCTGCAAACATGGCCTTGGGACCCAGAGACATACTCTCTGCAGTGGGGGAAAGTGCTGCTGGGGCAGAGAGACCCAGTGGCCTTCCTGGACTGACCCTGACTCCTCTGCGGAGGACGTCTGGCCCAGCTACTGCTGTTTCGCCTCCTCCCCAGGGAAAGGCTGCTGTCTTCTTTCATTTAGCTCACTGGAGACCATCAGCTCCCTGCTGCTAAATCCCCAAAGTCCCACTGCATCAGGCAGCTGTTCCCATGCAACTGCAAATCTTCAGAGTCCCTTCCGTACTAGCTGCAGTCAGAAATCCAAGTAAAAGACTGTTTTCCAACGGTTTATTTCATAAAAGATTGATTTAAAAATTAGAAACGCATAACATTTTTGGAAGAGGCAGAATTTTTGGGTCTGTCTGTGGGCCAGCTCCTGGGCAGCCTTTGGGTGGTGTCTAAAATTGTTCTCCCCAGAGCTCTGGCCCTGGAATGGTCCCAAGCACTGGCAGCTCCTTTCAGCACAGGGTGTGAGCAGAACGTCCAGAACTTTGGGAAGCATCCCTGCACCTGTCCCTCTGGCAGTTTGTTCCTAGAGAGTGAATGATTCTGATTCCTCTGACCTGCTCTTCCATAACTGCACTGAGGAAATGAAGACCTGGGCAAAGGCCAGTGGTGCTGTGCACCCCATGCTTGACAGTGGGGAGCACTAATCTTCTCTAAATTGTCCCCAGGTCCCCCATTGTGACACTCCCCAGAAGCTGAATGGACACTGGCCCAGCCAAAGCCTGCAAGGTCTGACCAGCAGAAGGATCTGCAAGAGGCTCAACAGCTTGTAGCACCAACTTGCAGCCTGCTGTAGAAATCATCACTGAATAAAAGAATTTTCAAAAGTGTTAGTGGCACCATGGGCTTCCCTGGAGGTAGGACTGGAATGTTTTGTAGCTGGCAAAACAAGCGTGAAGTCTTTTTTTCTTTTTTTTTTTTTCTGTTGTTCTTATTGTTGTTTTCCTGGTGTGCTGCAGGGAAATGCTTTAGACCTTAGCATGGACAAGGGAGTGGTAGCAAGAGCCCGGCTCTTGGCAGATCAGGTGTTGCCATCTCCCACATTATCCCCCTGTGCTTGTTGTGGTGAAGCTGGTCCCCACCAGCACTTATTCACAGTGAAAGGAAGCTGGGAAGACGTTGGCTCTAAAACTCCTTCAGAAAGAAAACTTTGCTGCAGTGTTGAAGGTGTTCACAGGCCAGCACTAGCAGGAGTCAGCACCAGCACCGTCACGTCGTACCGAGGAGCTGAGGCACAGCCAGGCTTAAAAAGGTTTTTAAAAAAAAAAAAGGTTAAAAAGAAGTATTTTTCTGTGGGCTCAGAATCTTGATGTGTTGGATATCGACAGGTGCTAGGAGAGAGGAGAGCTGCAGGTGGGTGCTGCTGACAGGGTGAGAAACCTCCCTGACACCGCTGCCCCTCTTAGCATTGTCCCCTTGTTGTCACAGACACTGTGGGTGGTGCGCTGGGATGGTTGTATCCACCCTTGCCTGGCCAAGGGTAAATCAGTAAAGTGCTTTAAATGACATCACTTGCACTTGGTCCTGCAGCGGCCTCCTTTGGGCTGGAGAGATGAGCTCAGCAGGAGAGTGCCTGTGCTGCCGGGAGGGAACATGCAGCTCCCACTGCACATCCCACCAGCCCTGGGCTCTGCCGCTTTACATCTCCATATACATCCCCTACAGACCTGAGAAAGGCCCTCGCCAGTGACTAGAAGAAAAAACTGATCCGAGAGGCCACTGTTTTGCAGCCTGTTGATGAGAATATTTTCTCTTCTTCTGGGAAGTAGGGGATGCTTTCAGCCACCTCCTGGACAACACTCGGACGCACTTCGAGGCCTTGCTGAACAAGTTCGTTGATGACACACTGCTTTACGTGGTGGCGCTTCAGTGGGAGGAAGGGCACAACAAAATCAATGAGATGTTCGTTAATGATCCCTGATTTCCAGAATCCACCTGAAAAAGCAAAGGAAGAGACAGGTTTTACCTTCAGAGAGTCTCTGCAGTCCTGGAATTCAAAGAACTGCTTTGTGAGAAACCAAAGTACTCGTCTGAAGACAGCTCTGCTTCAGTTTTGTACAAGGAGAGAGTTGAACCTATCAGTTGTCACCCCTCTTCCCCTGCAGCAGACTTGTTCTCCAGAAATAGGGGGATTTAGCTTGACTAGTCAGAATTTAAGCTCTGGTCCCTGTGATGAGGGCAAAGCAAGGAGAACCAGGCAGGCGGTGGGGATCGGTACGTCTTGGTGCCTTTCCAGCAGGTATGCTGTGCTGTTTGCCATCCCCCAACTGTGAATGCACTTTGTCTCCAAAGAGCTTTGCTAAAGGTGACAACAGGTCTGTTGGCTTGAAGGCTGGGCTATTCCTTCCTTTCACCAGGAAACCTTGAGGAGATCACAGTTCCCTTCCCTCAACACCTCCCCCCTCCCCCGGTCCCTTTCTGGCTGCCTGGGAGGTGGCAGGCGGTGTTGGTGGCTGCCTGGAATGGGCCTGGCTCCCTCTGCTGGGCTCTGACCCTGCAGGAAGGGCTCTGCTCCACGGACTCACTCTGAGGGTTTTCAAACATGGCTTTGGAGATGGCTGGCTCCAGGTCCTGCAGGCTGATCTCCTCCCGGTCCTTGCGGGCACGCCAGAGATCCAGTGTCATTTCGTTGATCTGCTCCCCTCCTGCATTGCTGCACAAGAAGATGCTTATTTGGTGTGTATCCTGGAAAATGGTGTTGCAGGACAGAGGTGGCACCTGGCACCCTCCAGCCTGCAAGAGTGCAAAATGGGATCTCCCAGCTGTCTGGCCTAAAATGACTCCTGGAAAGGCAGCCAAACAGGGACAGGAGGGCTTTTTCAGACTCTCCAGGTCTGTCTAGTCACAATGAAATAGTGTCTCTTGGTATTTGTTGAGGCTCAAGGTTTGGAGAAGGAAAAGCAAAAGACGTGTGTGCGCTGAAGGAGGTATGACCTCTGCCCAGATGAGAAGCGGTGTGCTGGAAGGCCCCGTGGTGCCGCAGAGGGGCCTCTCTTACCTTATGAAGATGAAGATTGCTTTGCGGTAGTTGGTCCCGTACACAACCCACGAGGGTCCCAGGAATGGTACGATCACGTCAATAAGGCCCGGGTGCATCTTGTCCATCTCGTCAAAGAGAAAGGCTGACCGTCCACAGATTGTCAAGTTCCCCTGGATCCAGTGCTTCAGGCTTTCCTAGGAAAAATACCCACCAAGCTGTAAGGCAGTGAGATACCGAGGGCGGCGAGGGAGACTCAAGCTACCCCAGAGCAAAAGCTGAGGCCTGAGCTCCAGCGGAGTTGAAGGTGCAGAAAGCAGCTTGTCCCTGCAGAACAACACCTACTTGGAGCAGGAACAGCCAGCGCTGGGGAGGCCTCCTTTATTCTGGGTTTCACACAGTGGCTGTTACCAGCTTTAACAGCCCATTGTAGATCTTTTATTACAGATTTAAAGAAGGAAGCAGCAAACTAAAGCTGAGGGTTCAGACGCCTACAGTTCCCCATGTTATTCTCTTTCACTGTCTATCTGCACAGCTCCCAGCTCCCGAGTGCTTTTTGCCAGCTCCTGTCCTGGTGCAAAACCACGCGCCTGCGCTGACCCAGAAGAGCTTTGGCTCTTTACCACAGCTGAAGTTACTTCAGTGTAGATGCCAGCCCACACAAAACCACTCACATCGCCCAGGGACATGTATAAATCTTGACTGAAGCACTTCACGCGACACAATATAACAGATAACTTCTCCAAACGCTCTGAGGGCAAATCTCCCGGTGTGTTGATTCCCTGCTATACCGAGGGTTTGGCAGCTACCCTTCATATTCTGATTTCTGCCCTTTCTCAGCTTTAAGAGACAGAGTGACACGGTTAAGGGTAAGAGTCTAGAGCTGCTGTTTAGGAGCTGCTTGCTCTGTGAGGAGGGGATTACAAGTCTAGCGATACGCAGGTTTTCACAGCCATGAAGCTGTTTGGAAAGCAATGGGAGAATTTTAGTGCCTTTCATCTAAGGGAAGCACTTTTGTTTGTGCGTTCAAAGGGCTGTGTAAATATTTAAGGAATGAGACCATGATCATGGCAAGGACTGCTGTGGGGAAGATGAAAGTGATAACGGAGTGCCAGAGTATATCACGGTTACTAGTGGATCCTTCAGCCAGTGTGTGGAGCCACTCACTCAGCCCTGCTTGTCTGAGAGGGTAAAACAAAGAGTTTTTATTCCTACAGCACTTCAGGAAACTGCCTGAACATGTGTGTACTGAGGATCAAGATGAGCATCACCAAAAAAAACCCCAAACCCCAATCAAGCAGTACTCTGCTGAGAGGCGTGCCTTACCTTGTACTGCTCTATCTGCTCAGCATGGGGGAAGTGCACTATTGGAGAGAACTGGTGAACGTAGGGGCTCTGGAGCCCACCCTGGAAGAGGTAGCGGATGAGCATGGAGCTCACATAGGTTTTGCCTGTTCCAGTCGAGCCATGGAAGGACATCACGAGAGGTTTCACTGGATTCTGGTTCTCCAGGAACTCCCTCACTCCCTTCGTCACCTGCTGCCTCACCAGGGGCTGCCCCACCAGATTCATGGCCAAGTCACACTCCAAACCTGAAGCAAAGTCAAATTAAGATTTACCAGATGCAGGTTGAAATAGCTGTCATCCTATGCTGCGGCTGTCCTGTCTCTGGGGGCTGCGGCCTCGGGCCCTCTCTGTCAGCCGGCCGGGGCTGCACAAGGCCCTGCAGCCCGGTCGTGCCCCTCCGCGGGACTGGGGAGGCCGAGAGTCCCCTCCGCTCCCCGCTCATGGGGGGTCCACGGGGACCCCTGGTGCTGGCACCCCCCGCCTGCCGCCCCCCCCCGGGCCCGCCGCCCCTCCCTCGGGGCGCGCCCTTTCGTCTCCCGTCCCCCCCTCCCCCCACCCTGCCCCCGGCCCGGCGCCCCCGCTGACCGCGCAGGTCGGGCCCGAAGCCGCACTCGCAGTCCGCTGAGAAGCCGCAGCGCAGCGCCCACAGATCCCAGGCTGCGGCGGGGCGGGCGGCGGCCTCCAGCAGCACCGCCAAGGCCAGCGCCGCCGCCGCTCCGGGGGCCATGGCGGCCGCCGGCACCGCCCGCACTACAGCTCCCGGCGTGCCCCGCGCAGGAGGGGCGGGCCCTGAGGGTGGGCGGGGCTATGGGGAAAGGGGCGGGGCCTGAGCGCCTTGCCCCGCCTCCCGCGCTGGGCATCATCGGGCCGGGGCGTGGCGGGTGCGCGGGGACCCCGGCCCCCCCCCTGCAGAGCGGGGGTCAGGGCGACCGCACAGCCCCCCCCGCCAGCGAAGGGATGCCGCTGGACCACTCTGGGGGCCAAGCAGGGCCGGGTTCAGCACGGTGGTCCCCCCTCACCAGCCCTTCCCTGGCCTCTTGCTCTCCCGGGGGGGGCTGGGGCCTCGTTTAAATGACACCCACGGGAGAGGGGATCCCCTTGAGGAACAGCATAAAAGTTTATTGTATGTAAGAACCAAACCCATGAGATATGTACACGTATTTACAAGATGAAACGAATGAGCCTAATTATTTACAACAAGAACCGTCCTTCACAAGTCTGTACATTGAGAAGTGATCGTGAAAATGTATTTACAAGTGGGATCCAGCAGCCCGTCCCTTGCCCCAACGCCACTGCAGGGGCAGGCTGGGAGCTGGGGGGGGGTCTCCCAGGTCCCGGGGGGGTTACAGCTCGCTGAAGCGTACCGCCGGCTCCAGCTTGTGGGACAGGGCAGTGAGGACTTTGTTGAACTTCTCATAGCGCTCAGCCTGACTGCTTTCAGCCCCACGGCTGCCCCAGAGCAGCCGCAGCTGGAACTCGGTGCTGAATATCTCCAGCAGCTCCGCTCTGCCCTGGAAACCTGCAGAGAGGGAGAGTCAGTTCCCTGGGATGGGATGGGATGGGGACCCTGCACCAGTGGGGTGCTCCATCTGGTGCTGGGCTGCAGCTGCGCACTGGGAACGTGGCAGAGGGAAAGGGGCTCTGCCGTCCCCATTGCTTACCCTGCAGCTTCACCTCAGCGTTGGTGTGGTAAAGCCCGCCGTGGTGGGCCACCATCCGCGCCGCCTCCAGGTGGGCCATGACCACCTCCACACCGTTGTCGGTGGTGTCCCAGGGCTCAGGGCTGTCTGTGAGAGCCTCATCCCGCTCCAGGAGAGTCACAAGGGGCATGATGTGGGGAAAGGTGGTGTTGGTCAGCGGTGGCCCTTCTGCGGAGAGAGGCACCCTGAGGACCTCGCACAGCCCTGTGCCCCTGCGTCCCCCTTCCCATCTGCCCCGGCCCCATGGAGTGCTCGTGTGGCCACATGGCCCCACAAAGCTGGGCTGCCACCACGCTCCCAGGAGAGGCTTTAAGGCTCAGCAGTGGCTGTGGCTCTGCGATTGCTGTGCCTGGGGCCATCACCTCATTCAACACCAGCTCTTCCCAGGCAGCCTTTCTGGTTGTGCTGGGAGGGGAATGCTGCTTTCCCTGCTCAGGCTGTGTCCCTGTTTCCCAGGGCTGTGACGGGCAGGTCTGCAGAACCCAGAGTGCTGAGTGTTGGAGAGATGCGGCTTTTCATCTTCCCCGACTGGCTGCCCTGTCCCCTCGGCTTGGCATGCACTGCCATGTGAGCGCGTGGGTTTGGCTCGGCTGAGTTGTATTTGTGCCCAGCCACTGGTTTTATTTAGTTATGAAATGCTTTCTTGGGAAGGAAGGGGCAGCCAAGGCCAATGAGCCCTGCCGGGTGCTGGGGTGGTTCAGCAGCCTGAGGGGAAGCATCTGGCACTGGCTGGAAGAGGGTCAGAGCTCTTAAACACAACCCCCTCCAGCAAGGCCGTGCCTGGACAAAGCAGGAAGGAGCAGGCAGGTGAGAGAAGGGGAATTGCTCCTGTTACCTTTCCCTTCATTCAGGCTCTTCAAGAATGGCTTGAGCTTCTTCTCATAGAGGATTGCACCCTCTGTGTGCCGCTGCCGCAGCACCATCCAAGTCTGCTCCAGCCGGGCGATCTGAAAGTAGATGGGGCAGATGGAGGGTGCTGGGGGCAGCACAGCCCCTGGACACCGGGCTTTGGGCTTGCAGGGTGCTCTCAGGGGGCACAGGCTGGCCCCGGAGCCATGGCCCCCAGCTGTGCCTGCTGCTCCCCAAAACAGCCGCCTCCACCAGCACTCACAGCCAGAGACAGCACATCCCTGGCACTGAGGCTACGTTCAGGATTTCTCTTCCCTCCCCATGCCCCAGGACAGCAGCTTCCCCACGTCGCAGCAGCCTTGAAGATGAGACGCAGGGAGGGGGCAGCCGTTCCACCTCCTTTGTGCAGGCAGGAAGCAAGACTTCCCAGCTGGGCTCGATTTAAAATTGAATTTTAATCTCCTTTCATCTTCCAAAGGGAGCAGTGTGGCCCGGAGACACTGCTGCCACGGCCTTGAGACTGATTTGTATTGTACCGGAGGGCAGATTCATTTCCTCCCAGGAACACAGCCCAGCACAAAACAAAAAGCCCAACCACTGAAAAACAATCAGACCCTGGCGGGACTGGGCTGTCTGCTCTGTGGAGGGGACGGCTCTTCTCCTTCCCTGCTTACACCCCAGCAGATGTGGCTCCATGCATTCCCTGGGCATTTTCCCCCTTCTCCCACCCCAGCGGGTGTCAGAGCCTGCAGGACACTGGGAGAGGGGGCTGAGCCCAGGCCACAAGGACAAAGGGAGCATCCCCGTACCTGTGTCATTTCCAGGGCATTCATCACAGCTGCAAAACTGAACATGTTCCCCATGGTGCTCTTCAGCTCGGCAGCCAGCTGGATGGTTTTGTGGAGCAGGGCTGCCCGCTCCTCTGTGCTGCCCGTGCAGCCCAGGATGTCTACGGCAATCATGATGGACATGGTGTGAAACCTGCCACGGGGCGAGACACAAAGTGGGGTCAGTGAGGGGGGGCCGGGGACATTCCTAGGGCTCGGTCAGGGCTCTTCCACCCTGGGAGATGCAGTGGACACCCCCCATGCCAAGCTGGGGACACCCCAGGGGAGCTGGGCTGTGCCGTGCGGGGCAGCCTGGTGGGCTCGCCTCCGCCATGGTGTGCCGTACCGTTCCAGCAGGTCGAGGCGGAGCTGGTGGCCGTGGGGCAGGGTGACCAGCTCCATGCCAGAGCTCACACCCATGAGCCGCTGCATCTCCACTGTCACACCCAATATCCGGGCAACCTGGCAAGAAAGGTGAGAGCTGGTCAGACCTTTGTTAATTGAGAAGAGGCTAAAGCATTCTTGGGCAGCCTCTTGCCCCAGCCCAGCCTCTGCCAGCCCTGGCTGATGCAGCATGGCAGAGCCCAGCAGGGATGCTCCAATGCTCGGGGATGCCCCAGTGCTTGGGGATGCTCCGATCCCCTGCCAACCTGGAGCGATCAGAAGGCAGCAGTGCCCATCCCTCCCACCTGGCCCCAACCGTACCAGGCAGTCCACTTTGGTGATGTGTTTGGCCAGCGTCTTCACGTCCACCTCTGCCAGCAGCTCTTTGACCTTCTTGAGCACAGCCATCTCCAGTGGTTTGTTCTCCAGGGGGATGAGCAGGGACTGGAAGGCTGCAGGGTTGAAGGAGGAGGTTGTCTCCATGGTGGGGGGCACAAAGCCCATGAAGTCCATCTCTCCTTTCAGCCTCTGCCCTGCCTCTGCTTCCCCGGAGCCATTCTCCACAGTCCCTCTCTGTCCTTCCTCCACCTTTAGCCTCTCCACGTAGCTCTTTGTTGGCAGCTGCTTGGTGTCATGAGCTGGCCGGTCTCTGCTAATGGGCGAGGTGGGGTGGAGCTGACAGTAGTGCCCCGTGTCCGGGTCGCTGTAGCTGTTCACGGAGGGAGAAGGGGAGGCATGGGCATACCCGTGGCAGGGAGTCGAGTGGGTGCTGTGGGCAGGGTCTAGCAGGGGTTTGCTGTTGTTCCCTGGGCACAGCTGGGGCTCGCTGGACCTTCTTATGACCGGAGAGGCTGGGGCAATCCCGGCCACTTGACAGGCATGTGGCTTTAGCCGTGTAACTGTAGGGAGCAGGAGAGACCCTGTTATCAGAGTCTGAAGATATACACATGCAAAGGGACCATAGATGCAGCAGCCTGGGGACACAGAGCTCAGGGAAGGCCCTGCTGCCTGAATGGACTCAGGTGGCCCCAGGACAGCTGCATGACAATGCGGCTGGGGACTGGCTGAGGTCCCATCCTCAGCTCAAGCCCTCTGTGAGGACAGTTTTCTGTGCCATGCAAAGAGCCAGACAGGGGTTTGCTAGCAGGGAGTGATGCAGGGGCTTGTCTTTACAGCCAGCTCCATCCCCCTCCCCAGGTCCCTGCATCACACCCCTGCCAAGCCCAGCCTGACCCACGTCCCCACTGTCCCCAGTGGGATGGAGGGGTGATGCCTACCCGTGCTGTAGGCAGGTGACGCTGGGTTCTCGGAGATGGGGGACATTGGGGAGTGCAGGTCTTGGATCTGGTCCACGCTGACGGCACAGTTGCGAATGATGTCTCTGTGGTGGGGCAGGGACACGCTGGGGAGGGGGCAGATGGAGCAGGTTAGTCCCTGCAAACAGGGCCCAGGCAAGGGCAGAAGGGCTGGGATGAGGGTTTGCTGCCCCAACACCTCCCCTTGGGTCATCGCCTCCTTCCACAACTACCCATAACGAGCTGAACCCGTAACGAGCTCAGCTGGAGCAATGAGCAGGCAGTCCCTGCAAGCATCTGGGAGCAGAAGGGGTCAGTACCCATACAAGAGACAGCCCAGGCTCTGGGGAGCTTGGTCCTGGGGAGCAGAGGAGAAGGACGCCCTGATGTCAAGGTACTGCTTTGGGGTGAGGGTTGGGATGGCTCTGGGTTGCTGTGGGGAAGTGGGTCTGGCAAAAAAAGTTGTGGGGGGTAGTTTTCTAGGGTTGTGCTGCAAGGTGGTATCTGATGCTGGATGTGTTACTGTATTTCTACCTGAGAGCTGTGTTAGGACAGCTAGATTAGCTGTTGCTCTAACCCAAAACTTAAGAGAGGTGGAAAGTGCATGGAAGCTGGACTCAGAGCCCAGCAGGTGCCTGATGGAGGCAGTGAGGCGCCTGGCTCAGTGAGCTGCAGTGCATGTGCTCAAAGAGCTGCGGAGCAAGCAAGGAGGCCTTGGGTTGGTGGGGCAGCAGTTGTGGCTTCATGCAAACACCCTGAGTCGATGGTGCTGCAGATGCTGTGTCTGGGGTGGGCTGAGCATGGGGAGGATTGCAGGGAGGCATGGCAGGTAATTTGCTGTCCTCCCTGCCATGGGTGAAGGCTGGGCTGCTGTGATGTGTTCAGTCTTGAGTGCTGTGCCTCTGTGGTGGGAGGAGGATGGGAGGAGCAGCAGTGGTGATAAGGGGTTTGGGGAAAATGCAAGTGGTGAGGAAAGACTGATGGATCTGGGCTCTTCTGGAAACACACACTGGAAGCCTAAGTGTTTTCCTTTTCCCTGCCATAACAGTTGGTTGCCTGTTTTCTGCTGGCACGTTCTCATCCTGCCCTTGGGCTGAGAAGGTCGGGGCGGTGAGAAAGCAGCTTGGTTCAACAACAGGCTGTGGGACAGGCTGTGTCCTGCTGGGGAGGCAGGAGTAAATGGGTCCCCCCTCAGCTGCTGCATGTGAGGATGTATGTGTGGCTCTGCCTTCCCTGCTGGGCTTTGGGCAGCCTGGGGCTGCTGAATGCAACCCATGAAAAGGAGATCTCCTTCTCTACCTCCGGAGAAGCCCAACTGCTCCAGGGTTAATCTGAGCAGATCAGCCACATGGAGTCTGATCTGGGGGCTTTGCAGACACCCATCAACACAGCTCCATTGGTCTCTTCCTGGTCATCAGGCTTTCAGCTCCACTTGGTAACTCCTTGCACATGCCCCAACTGAACAGAAGGGGCTCTAAAACTAAAAAGGCCCTTCAAAAACAAATCAACAAATGCCTTCTTGGTGGCTGGGACTGTCTCTCCCCTTGCACTTGCCTAGGAAAGCCTGGCTCCCTGCCTCTGACAGGCTGGTAATCCTGGACTGGGTGATTGTAGAACGCTCTCTGGCTTCTGGCCTGCGATGTTAAAGTTGTGTCTGTTCTCTGGGTGTCTGCTGTGGTAGCTCAGTGTGGCTGTCAGCCAGCCTCAGAGAAAACTCCAGTTCCAGCTGGCTACTGGTCTGTCCCCCCCATACCTTTGCTGGTCTCTCTCCACACCTGAGTGGGGATAATTTCCATCCCCCAGCCCAAACCCCTGCCCTGCACCCAGAGAACAGGGACCAAGCATGGCCCTGCCTCTTTCCCAGGGGATGGTCCTCTGCCCAGCTGAGACCACACGCTCACCTTGTCGGGCACCCCTCAGCCCTGGTGATCTTGTCTGCCGTCAGGCCATCTGTCATGGTGATGCTCCTCCTCTTGATGTGCCCCCCTTTCTGGGTGGCGGGGCTGTGGGGTCCCCCATGCTTGCCATTAGCCAGCCCATAGCTGGCTTCCAGGTAGCGCAGGGGGAAGGTGCGGTTGATGGGGCAGTAGATAATGGCTCCACTCTGCTCAGAGATGGCCTTGCGGTTGCCCACGTAGAAGCGGACGAGGGCAGGCACATTGTCAAAGCTCTCCTGCTCAAAGAGGTACTGGATGCGGGTATGGCCCTCGTTGGACTTGACTGTCACCTTGTTGATCTTAAAGTGGAGGGGCTCATTGCGCCAGCGGCACGTCAGCACGTAGTCACCCAGGCTGGTAAGTGAGTCGCGGATGAGGAAGTCGCCATTCCTCTGCACAAGGCTCTCTGACACCTGGCAGGGGACAGGGCAGCAGCTCAGGCACAGCCACATTGGCTGTGACCAGGGGGCATGGGTGGATGCTCCACTGGGTGTTATCTGGGGCATTGGCGTGTTCCTCTTGCCCCTGGCTCTGAGCTGCAGGAGGGTGTTTCTTGTGGCAAAACCAGGCAGCTCAGCGCTAATGAACCCTTGCCCAGAAGCTTCCCGTGAGGACAGGCTGGTGGTTCTGTGTGGCCTTGGGGCACTCTTCCCGACTAGCCCAAGCAAAGGGTGCCCAGAGCCACCCACCCTCCCCTCCTCACCTCCCGGGGGATGCGGCCGTGGTACCAAGCGTGGCTGCGCAGGTCGGTGCTGCTCAGCTTCAGCTCCTCTTCCAGCTCCTTGTGAAGCTTCTCTGGTGATGAGTCGAGGATGTATTTCTCCTTGGAGAACTGTACAGGGGAGGAGAGAGTGTCAGCCAGTGCAGCAGTGCAGTGCCTAGGGAGGGAAGGGCTGACCCTGGGGTGGGCGGGCAGGCAGGATCCCCATGTGAGGACTGTGGGACATTCCGTGGCACAAGCACTGGTGACGCCACCTGCCAGGAGCAGCCGTGTCCCCAGGGGACAGGTAACTCGGAGCCGTGTGTGATGATTGCTGACTGTGGCAAAGGATGCAGGTGGGATAACGTGCCTGTTGATGGTCAGGTCCTGCCACCAGAAGTACTTGAGGGGTCTCCTGGTGGCAAGTCCCCATCATGCCTGACCACCCTGTCTCCAGTGTGCTGTCCCTCTGCCCCAGCTCAGAGCTGAGTGTGGTTGGGCAGGAGAAAACCTGCCCCAGCTCCCTCCCAAACATCTCCAGGGCTGAACCACTGAGGAAAGCACTCTTCCAGGAGGAAACCTGCATTATTCCTCCACCCTGAAACATCCACCATGATCCTTCCTCCAAAGGGTTAACTCGCTGTGTTTAGCCTGATGGTGGTATGAATAGTAATGACAAAGGGAACCTTCTGCATTGAAATTAGCTTTTACCAGCACTGGTGCACCTGAGCCTGGAGGATGCAATTTACCCCCTCCCTTCCCCCAGAGATAAGGCATGGCGTCATGTCTCCTGTCAGTCATGTCTCCTGTCAGTCGGAGCCCGCCGTGCTCCCTGCCCGCTGCTTTGCCAGCATTCCCAGAGGGCAGCTGAGGATGCTGAGCTGCTAGCATGGTGGAGCCAGTGCTTATTTTGGGAGAAAAGTGCAGGTTTGGGGTTCCTGTGTGTTCCTCAAACAAAGTCTGTTCCCCTGGTCGGCGTGGTGACTTTGAGATGAGCCTGCTGCAGTGCCAACACAAGTGTCTTGGCAGCATGTGTGGTGGAGCAGGGCCTGGGAGCCAGGACTCCTGGGTTCCCCCCACATCCCAGATGTGTGCTGTCCTGCAAGGGGGACATGTGTGCCATTGCCATGGACCAGGAAGCTTGGATGGGGCTACCAGGGTTTCCTGTTCCACTGCTCCCATGAATGAAGGTGGCTTGGTGGCCTGGCTTCACCTCTGGTAGTAGCGCCAGTGTGAGGAGGCACCGTGGGCTGGTCCAGCTCCTTGGTGCTTGTCAGGGCAGGATGTTGCTGGGTCTCAGAGGACAGGCATGGGCTTGAAACCCTGCTGACACTGCTGTGGCACTGCCAGAGGAGCAGGCTGGCACTCATGGCTGGCCTTGCACAGCAGCTGGTTCCCTGGAGCATCAGGGGCTGCAGCCCCATGCCAAAGCACCAGACACCTGCCCGGGAACTGCCCCCTTTGCCCAGCACCTCATCTTCTACATCCCATATCAATTGCCTCTGCTCCTGTAGTAGTTGTGAGCAGGGGAAAGTGTAGAGCTCTGTGCCGCTCTCCTGCCTTGTACCAACTTCTCTTCGGGTGCTCCTGGGACTCCACTGAGTCCCTCAGCAGGAGCCTTACCCCAGGCCCCCACCTTCCCTGGGGGAGATGCTCCATCCCCGTGGTGGCTGTGTGTATCGGCCAAGCCAGGTAGCAATGCTGTCCCAGGGACCCTGCTCTGGCCTGGAGAGGGAGAAGGAGGCTGCGAAGGGCCTGTGTGATGCCCTCACCAGCCTGGACCTGCTCCTGTCCTCCCTTTCCAACTGCTATTGAGTCAAAAGATGCTGGGACAGCAGAAGCAGCCTGTGAAAACAGCTAGGACTGAACTCAGACTTGCTCATCTGACTGTGTTTACCCCCTTCATGAGAGGGTCCCGCTTGCTGGAGCCGTGGGGACCTGAACCAGGAGACATGTGGGTTGTCCCCTCCTGACTGAGGGTTGTGGAGAGCTGAGCGCTCGCTGCTGCTCTGGGGCCCTTGTAGAGACAAAGCCACCTGGTGCCACTGAACCCTATTAAAAATAAATGGTAGCCGGCGGATGCTGCTGAGGTCCGGCTGCCTCCCGAGGGGCTGAGGCCGAGCAGATGCCGTTTCCATGACAACCCATCCGCCACCGAGCAGACCTGGCTCGGCTGAGCGGCAGTGGGGGACCCTTGGCTGCAGCACCCTCCCTGTGGCATGGCTCACCCCAAACTCTGGGGCAGGGAGGGACCCCCTGGGAGCCTCTCCTGTCTGTGCAGGCTAAAGCTGTTGGAGCTGAGTCGGGAGCAGTTTGGAGCTGGTGCTTCGCCACCACTCCTGGAGCAGGGATTAGTGCATGTTCCACTTAGCGTTGTATAGCTGGGTTTTCCCTCAAATCCTCCCCATGCAAATGCTCAGGATAACAAACACAAACCCAGCTGAGCAGTGCCCGGTGTCTCCAAGCCTGGATTTGGGCAGCAGCTGGCTGGCATCCATGTCAGGAGCCAGGTGCTATGCTAGCAGGAGAGAACAGGAGGTTTGGGAGAGGCAAGAGAGGTTTTGCACCTTGCAGATGGGAGAGGGAGGCCAGTGGCGAGCAGAGGGTGCTGCAAACCACCTTCTCCAGCCATGTGGAAGGCATTGTCTCCTTGGCTGGGTAATGAGAGCCCAACAGATTTGCATGGCCACTGAAAAGCCACTGCTTGGAGTGACTGTGTGGCTATGATAGCTGGGGAGGCAGCAGTAGATTGATGATGGGGAGCCCTCTTCCTTGGTGTGATGTGACTCCAGGGACTCGTCCTTGTTGAGAGTCTCTCGTGCTCTTCCAACACGCACTAGTTGCTGCCAAAATTGCCTGGCTGCTCCCCTGTCTGTGCGGGAGCTGGGCTCACCGCAAGCCCCTGGTGCAAAAGACCCATGAGCTGTGGAGGGATGTGCTTTCTCCAGCCCCTGAGCCCTTCAACAGCGATCGCCTTTCCTCTGCTCTGCTCCATAGCATGTCTCGGAGGAGGACGGCTCGCAGGCTGCCAGCTGGCTGGGTGCCGAGGTGCGGGCACTGGCGAGGCACAGCATGGCAAGGCGGTGCAGGCCAGCCGAGCACTGTCAGGAACGTGTAAGCGGATGTCTGAGCGCCGCGCTGAAAAGAGCACCGCTTGGTGCTCTCGGCTGTGCCAAGAGGACATCAAAAGATGTATGGCCCGAAGTGAGGTCTTGCATACTAGTAGGTTGGGTGTGGGGAAAAGCCTTGACTTCCACTAGCACTGAGCTCAAGCGTGTGGTGCTGGCCTCCTGCATGGAGAGCCCCAAGGCCTCTTCCAGCTGAGCGGGAAGAAATGGGGATTAGAGTGGTTCTCCGAACCAGCCGCACCAGACAAACCAGCTCAGGAGCTGCCAGAGACTATGCCAAGCTCTGCTTGAGGAATCCCAACCAGCAGCCAAGCTGGCTTGGCTGGAGAAAGGAGAGCTCCTCCATCACGTTCAGTGACCTGACAGGCTGTTTCACAGACCTGGGCCTGGGGATTCCTCTGGTGCTGCCATGCAACCAGGGCAGCCCCTGTGAGGAGGCAATTCCTGGGGCTCTCCATCCCTGCCCACTTCCCTGACTCTCCCTGCTGCTTTCTTGGGGCAGGAAGTGCCTCCGGTCCCAGCTGAGGGGCAAGGACTGGACTGGCAGTGGAAGGGTGAAAGCTGGGGGGGATGGAGGGTGCTGGCAGCCATGGTACATGTAAAACGGTGGATGTCGCTCTGCCTAGTGTAAAGAGAGCTTCAAAGGCTGGCATTTTGCTTTCTCCCCTTGCAAAGGTAATCTTATGAAACAGGAGTGATTTGCAGCCTGCTTTCCTGCTCTCCCCTCCCAGATCTGGAGGAGTTGAAGCTGAGGATGAAGTCAGCTTGGAGAGCGAGGTGTACTCACACCCCACCCCGCTCCTCTGCTGATAACATCTGACTAACCTCAGGGCACCAAGCGCATCTGCTTGCTCTCCTGCTGCCTGCCCTGTGCTGGGACCCTTGCTAGGGAAATCCCAGCCCCTTCTGGAGTTTTCCACCCCTGCTCTGGCTGCTGGAGCAGATGCAGGGCCTGGGAAGCAGAACTAGGAAGAAATGGAGTAACAGGGCATTTGGAGCAGGTGAATGGGGAAAGCCCCAGAATCGTGTGAAGAGCCTTCTCCGCTTCCTCCATACCTGGCAGTGGGCTACTTCAGTAAGTATTTCAGAGCAAACGTCCTTGCTGAGAGACAGCCAGCATCATGGCAAATCTAAGAACTGGTCTGCATACCTGCCCAGTGCAGGACTGCTGTGCTCACTGGTCCAGCTGCCAGGTACCACCCAAGAATGGTCAGTCCATCCTGTGTGACCACAGTGAGAAAATCCCACCACAAACAACCCTCAAGTTGTTATGGTCTTGCTCTTAGGCTGCATGCCCTGCTGTGAGCTGGTCCTTCCTACTGATCTTAATATCCATATGTAAAAAAATAATTTATTCCTCTGTCCTATCTTGCAATGACTCTGTGCATCTAAATGGCCTCTGAGAAGGTACCGGCCCATCTGTCCACCCCATGGGTGACTGAAGGCACCTTTTGGGTATGCCACATCTCCATTAGTCCCCTCTGAAGGCAGACCTTGGCTCAAGATCTTTGTCCTGGCATTCAAAGCCCTTTGTAGGACTGGTCCTGGCTACCCACAGGGTGTCCTCTCCCTTGCCTGTGCTTCTTTGTGGCAGCTCTGGAGCAATTATGTCTGGCTGACAGGGGTGGGTGCAGCTGGGGTTGATGGCTGGGAACATCTGGGTGCTCTGAGGTGGGACAAGTGCCCCAGGTTGTGCAGTGGGGTGGTGGAGAGCACTGCTACCGCTGCCTTGGGGGAGCGGGTCTCCAGTGCAGTGATGGGGTGTGTGTATACACACATTGCCATCCATCTATATATTACTTATCTCACTCCAAGACGGCGGCAGCGGCTGCTGCTGCATCCCTTTTCGGAGCTGCTATTGGCCAGAAATGATGTCAGTGCTTCCCAGGCTGGGTGCACTGCCATTGGCGGTGAGCAGGGATGCGGCTGTCAGCTGGAAGCGCTCCAGTCATTCATGGGGACTTCAGTGTGTGTTTGCTGGGCACGCTTGGACACAAATAGGTGGTGAAAGATCTAGCAGAGCCAGGTGAGCACTTAGAGCTTCACTTTTAACTCTTTCTGGGGTCAGGATGGAACACCCTCCATCCCCTCTTGCACCCCTGCATGAGAGCCAGATGCTCACCTGTCTCTCCCTTGTTCTGGCAGCAGCTTGCTGAAAGCACCCCGTCACCCCCTTCGATGTGCAGCCCACGGGCTGCTGTGCTAGGGCACGTGTCCCTGTGTTGCTCTGTTGCCTTTGGACAACTAAGAGAAGCTCTTCTGCTTTTCCCTCTTCACCCCCCACTAGCAATCAAAATCCCTGGCTTTGCACTGAGATCAGCGCAATCGTGACAAGACTTGAAATGCTGCTTCTGGGCTCCGTCTTACCCAGCATAATCTCTAAAGCTCGGCACCTACCTCACTCAGCAGGAGTACTGAATAAGACTGCCAGCTCTCTTGGCTGACAGCTGCCTTCTAACTTGCAGTATGTTACAGCTCTTGCTTCAGACCAGAGCCCGCTTGGCTCTTGCAATCCTAAACACCTTTGCTTTCTAACTCAGTAAATGAGGGAACCAGTTCTTAGCACCGTGCCCTTCCTGTGCAAATGCCAGAGTCCAAAAATAGGACACCTAGGCTCATGCCCAGACAGTGGTGGTGCTGGAAGCGCCACAGGACAGGTGACAGATGGATCCCAGCTTTCTCCCACCAGTCAGACCTGTGCAGTGCAGCACATGGGCAGAGACCTAGGCCAAGGAGCTGTGCATTTGTCTGGGCTCGGTCTCCCCTCTGCTCAGCGATGCTCCCAGCCCATGCCATCTTTGGGGGGGATGCTAAATGCTCCCTTACATGAGGTCTGCTGCAGGTGAGGGCTCCCTTCAGAGATTCGTGCTGCCTGTCAAAAGTGCTGGTGCAGGGGGGATCCAGCGGCTTCAGCTCTGGGGTGGGGGCTGAGCTCTACCCCACGACCTGGTGTTCGGCTCCCCGCTTGCTTGCTACCTCCTTGACGAAGGCGGGCTGCCCGCACCCAGCCTTGCCAGCCGCGTGCTGGGGGCAGCAGGGCTCCCTGGTGGGACCCCGGGAAGGCCGCCCCCGCACCCGCTCTCCAGCGCCCGCCCGGGGGCCGGCCCCCGCCTCCCCGGCAGGCAGCCGCTGCCCGGCGGCACCCGCGGGGTTTCTGCGCCGAGCGCGGGGCAGCCGGCCCGGCTCCGGGTCCCCCCGCCGCCCCCGCTCACCTGGACCTGCATGAAGGAGCCGCGGTAGAAGCAGCAGGCGGCCGCCGACAGGGCGCTCCACAGGCTGCACCGCTCCGTCATGGCGCGGCGCGCCCGGCCGGGGATGCCCCGGCCCGGCCCGGGCTGCACCGCCGCCGCTGCCGCCGCCGGGCTTCAATTTCAGCCGCTTCCCCGATTACCTCATCCCTTGTCGGCAGCGGGGGGCGGTGCTGGCGCGGCAGCTCCGCCCCGGCCCGCCCCGCGGGGCCCGGGGGAACCGGCACCCCCGGTGCTCCAGCGTTGCGAAGGGAACCGGCTGCCCGCACCCTGAGGGGACCCGGCACCCCTGAGGGGACCCGGCATCCCGGCTGCCCGCACCCTGAAGGGAACCGGCACCCCGGCTGCCTGCGCCTAGGGGACTCACCCTGAGGGGACCAGCACCCCTGAGGGGAACCGGCACCCTGGCTGCCTGCGCCCTAAGGGGAGAACTCCTCCGAGGAGAACTGGTGCCCCTGGGGGGAACCAGCAACTCTGGGTTCCCTGTGCACTGAGAGAAACTGGCTCCTCTGAGGGGATGAGGTACCCTTGAGGGGACCCAGCACCCCTTATCTCCCCACCCCAAATCCACCTGCTCTCCCCAGTGACGCACAGGGGTCAGGGAGGGCCTCCTCCCCTCTTGCTCACCCCATCTTCCTTCACCCCCACGCCGGTGATGCCTTTCTGGGGGGACACCGGTGCCCGTCTCACGCGGCAGGGAGCCAGCTGCCTGCTTCCCGCGTAGGCCGTCTCCAAGTTGTGTTTAATTAAGGCTCTGCTTTGGTTTAATTAAGGCCACGGTTTCACGTATGGGATGTGTGAGGCAGCGCTGATGACTCAAAGCATTGCTCCAGCCCTGACTCTTGAAAAAAACCAAAACCAAATCCCTGCCTGAACCCACAGGGACAGGCAGGGACTCCCCCAGCCCTGGGCATTGAGCTCTGCACCTGCCTGCCCTCACCCGGCTGGTCTCCCTCCAAGCCTGTCCCATACCGGCACAGCCCGGATTTGGCCATGCTTTGGTAACGGGGGGGCTTTATGCTCCCACCCACAAAGTGTGTCCTGGTCCAAAGACCCCCGTGCCTCCCAGTGTGCCTCTGCCCAAAGGGGATGCTGTGAGCTTGGAGGGGTATTCCTGCTGCCACCAACCACAGAACCCTGCAGCCTCCCTGCTAATTAATTCAAACGAGCCCCTCGCATCCCCAGGCAGGAGGCAGCAGCCAGGGCTGATGAAATACAGGTCCCCCGAGTGGCTCCTCCACACAGAACAAAGAGAGCTCCCAGGCGCTCGCCAGGCCCTGGATCTGCCCCTGGCTTTGCAGGGGAGAGAGGAGATGGGAGAGCAACACAGGTTTGTGCAGGACAGGGCTGAGGTGTGGGAGGAAGGGGGGCAGCACGCAGCCTGCGGGCAGGGAACACTGGGCAGTGGGTGCTCACGGATCCCATGGGTGCCTGCAGCCCTACCGGGATGGGCGGGGAGCACGGGCTCTCGTGCTCTACTCTTGCATAGGGCCGAGGGACAGAGCAGATGGCAGCTTCTCCAAAAGGATCTGACAGTGAATCATCTTGCCAAGGCTTCTCCCCCGCGATGGGTTCCATAGTTTTCCTCCGAGACTTTCACAGAGGGAGCGAGTGGGAGCCTCATTGGGCGCTGCAGGGCGATGCCCCCCAGCTGTGCCCATGCTGCCCCTCCACAGGGGGAAGCTGAAAACCTCTGACTGAGCTCTTTCAGGGTTGCACGACAGCTTTACCGGCTGCTGCTCTCCCGAAGGGTAATGCTGTTCTGAAGCTCCCTCACCTGCGCGGGGGCCAAAGCTAGGCTGGCTGGGATGTTAGCAAATGGAGCTGGCCGTGCAGATCTCCCAGGCAGCTTGGAAACATCAACCCTTAGGCGATTGTTAAAGCACGTTAATTACCAAGTGCTTATTGATCCTGGCTTTCCGAACCTCCCTAGCTCCTGGCTGCACCTCTAATCACGGCAGGCTTGGTGACGGGAGAGCTGGCTCTGGCCGGATTGTGGCTGAAGCTCGAGGGCTGATGTTTGGCAGTTCTTTGGTGCACCTCTGGCCACAGACCTGCCCGTGAGCCTTTGCTCGCAAGGGCTTTGCAGAGCGTCCTCTCCTTCCTCCTGACTTTCCTTGCTTCCTGCCTTTCCTCTGCTCGCCCCTGCAGCAGTGTTACCTCTCTGCTCGTTTCTCTCCCAGCCGCAAAGCGAGTACCTATTCCAGTGGCAGGTCCCAGACCCGTCCCCCTTGGCTCCCAAGGGATCCCACGCACAGCAGCCACCTTCCCACCCTGAATCTCGCAGGCCCTGGGGCCAAATGCTGCTGGGTGCTGAGCACCCTGCCAGCTTCATGGGCTCCTAGCCAGGCACAGTGCTTGCAATCAGTCAGAGTGCCCCCATCATCCCGGTCACTCACACTCCAGATAATTACTTATTTTACTAAAATAGCTGCTTTCACTGCAGCCATCCGTTGCTTTCATGACCGAAGGGAAGTGTTGTATAAATCACAGCCCGCAGGCCATGTCTGGATACCACAGGGATGGGTGAGAAGTAAAGGCCAGATAGCTCAGGTTTGAGATCTGCCTGGAGAGTAGGGAATTCTCCAGGCTCACCAAAAAGAATTTGATCCCAAAGGCAAAACCATACCCATCACTCCACACCTGTGTAGTTTCAGTCTATTAACTCAAGAGCCATAAAATGTGCCCATCTCTGGGTGCACACACTGACAGCGCAAGGGAAAACACCCCAAACCATCCAGCTCCGCCCCTCACCACCTCCTTGCCCTCGCAGGAGCTTTCCTGCGCATCCCGAGGTGCCCCACGCCAGGGCTCTACCTGGAAAAGGCCAGACGGAGCCTCGATGCTCCCATCAGAGCCTCGTTGCTCTGGCATGTGTCCCACTTCCAGCCCTGTGAGCTCCTGTTCTGCCAGTCCCACATGGCCAAAGGACAAGGAGGGATGTCCCACATGGGGGATTGCTTTGCTACAGGACCCCGCTGCCTAGAGGCTGCCAGTTGCCAGACCCGGCATGTGGGATCCTCATTAGCCCCAAGGCTGGAGCCAGAGGGGGGTGACCCCCCGTTAGGAGGAGCAGATGAGCTCAGGGTCCAGCCAGCGTTCTCCTGAACCTGCTGGCTGGTGCCACCACAGGGGGTTCCCACGTTTCCATGTCTGGCTACAGCCACCATCGAGAGCCCCAAGTCCAAAAGATGAAGATTCAAGGCTCTGACCTAATTACACCACCCAAGCCAGGCACCTCAAGTCACTTCTCAACAGCCACATCTGCCCAGTGGCATTATATCCACATTGGGCAACTGAACTCGGGGGGCTCCAGCCCTTCTCAAACAAACTCCCCAAAGACCATCTCATAGCAGCGACCACCCGGGCAGGTTTTCAGTGCTCCATCCTCAAACCACACAGCAACTCTGCCACCGTTCCTCTGTGCTTGCCTGGCTCCCATCGTGCCAGCAGCCTCCTGCAAAAGGGCCCGCTCTCCTCCAGAGCCAGGCGCCTCGCTAATGAATTTCTGGCCAGACATGAAGAGTCCTCAGGAATGTTAATAGTTTGCTGGAGGATAAGCAAGAGATTTGGAGAGATTTACACCGACTTTCATGTGACAGCCACGAAAGTGGCTCAAACCCCTCCTGTTTCTTTACACGGGGGCGGAGGGATGAGGCTGCCCCTGCGTCTGTGGCTTTCGCAAGTGATGGGGAGCAGGAAATGCAGGCAGCTCCTGTGGGAGCAGCATCGGGATGACCACATAGGGTCTGTGTCTCCTCTGCCTCCCCTGGCCTCGCTGTTTCATGCAGGGAATTTCTTCTAGGGCCAAAGAGAGAGCCTGGAGGAGGTGGTGGGACAGGCGGTGCAGAGCTGAGCACCCTGGTGGTGTGGGACCTGGCCAGCCCCTGGGCTACCATCTCCTCTCCACTGCTGGCACCCAGCCAGGGCAGGCTGCAGTCGCGCTCAGTGTCTTACCTTCACGTATTCGCTGCCGGACTCCAGGCCATCGTAGTGGCTAGAAGGAAGGGGAAAAATAAAAATACATAAGTAAAGGGCAGTAAGTTATGACAGTCAGGTCAAAGGCAGTGGTGGCACAGATGGGGGGAGCAGGGGTCTGTGCCCCTTGCCATGGGGCCGAGAGCATGGCCACAGTTTTGGGAGAGGTTCCCAGGGTCCCAGCACTGTTTCTGCCTGCTCCGTGCCCACTCTTGGCGCAGGGCTTAGCCTCCCTAATGCGATCAGGGAAGAATGAGGCCTTTTTAGAGGATCTCTCCCCAAATCGGCTTGGGACCGTGTAAGCTGAGCCAGGGAGACCCAGTGGCGAGGCTGGGGTCCCTGTGGGTCACAGTGCCAGGGGTGCATGCCGAGGTGGGGGGCCCTGTGTCCTGTTCCCCAGCAGAGCTGCATTCCCAGTAGGCAGCTGTTGGGACACGCCGCCCAGACATGCATTTCTGTTTTTCTACGGCCTCGTGCAACCCTGCAGAAATCAAACTCCAACTGAAGCCAGGGGTAAACTGCAACGTCCTGGCTGAGACTAGATTTGTCCTCCCAGCATACAGGCAATAGAAAATCCCATTCTCCTTGGTGACATGTTCACTCTTAGTCCTACTGACAACCATTCCGACAACCCTGAGTCGCAGCTGATCTGGCAGCTTCTTTGCCATCATTTCATGGGGGACACAGGTGGCCGCTGCTCTTTCCTGAGCATGTAGCAATGCTGTTACTGCTTTTTGGAGGTGCAGGGGGTCCTGCACACAAACCCGTTCTGGGAGCTGCACTGGTAGCATCCCTGAGGTACCAAATTCCTCCTCTGTGGGCTCCCTCCAGGTTGGGGATGGTGCCTGGTGGCTCAGAAGTCAGTCACCCAAAAGCAAGCAGGGAAAGCAGAGGTGACCGCTGCCAGACGTTGCCCCAGTGGACACCCCCCCATGGCATGAGAGTGGGTCCTGCCATGGTCAGCATGAGCCCCTTGGGGTGTCCTGCAGCGGGCACCCCCCAGTCCTCCAAGCCCACACTGCTGAAACCACATCCCGTGCTGTCCAGCTCAGAAGGGAAAAAGGGGCAGGAAATCAAGCCCCCACTTGTTTTTTGGGAAAAAAAAAGTAGAAGAGCATTTGGGAGGGGAGACAGACACAGACTCCCCCGAGCAGATGCGGGCTGCCTGCCCACCCCAGCACTGCCTCTCCAGCCTGTTTGACTTTCACACAGCCACAGAGAGCTGCCGGGTGCTGCGAGAGCCGTGAGAAAAACCGGCAGGAGGACGGGGGGCCTCTGGGCAGGAAATCAGGAGCATGGGAGCAGCTGGGAGACACTGCAAGGGCTGGGCAGGGGAGGCCCCGGTGCTG
Source organism: Gorsachius magnificus (assembly GCA_034008185.1). Taxonomy (NCBI): domain Eukaryota; kingdom Metazoa; phylum Chordata; class Aves; order Pelecaniformes; family Ardeidae; genus Gorsachius; species Gorsachius magnificus. The sequence goes on from CM067094.1 coordinate 7,156,050, forward strand.
GGGAAGGGCAGCTGCTGGGGCCGGGGGGGGGTGGGGGCTGGGCGCTGCAGCCCCCCTGGTTCTGCGCATTCCTGGAGGAAAAGGCATTTTTGGGGGCAGCTGAGTGCCTGGGAGAAATTCCAGGGCTGCCTTTGGAGTGCAGCTCTGGCTGAGCTGCTGAGACCTGGCACTACCGTGGTGGCACTGGGGAGTGGGGTTTCAGCGGGGTGGCTGCTCCTTTTGGGCTCGAGAAGGCATTGCAGTGACTTGCAAATGTGCCAAGCTCTGGACTGACTGCTGGGAACGGTCCAGGGTGATTGTGTGGGTCCAACCCTGGTTTGGAGCCCAGACTCTGCTCATCTTTGGACACCGGTGCAGGCTGCGCCCCAGGGGAACCAAGTTTGGGCACCTTGTACCTCAGTTTCCCCCTCTGCAGAGATGCCTCTTTTGAGGTTTTGGCCAGCAGTGCTGCCAGAGGGGTCTGCCAGCAGCTGCGGGCAATGCCCTGCCTGTGCCCCGTGGGAAGCGGCATTTCCCGTGCCTCACGCACAGCCGCGCGCAGAGGGAAGTCGAGTCACGTCCGCTCCATGACCTGCTGGCGGGTCATCTCCCGTTAGTCACCGTGTCCCTGACAGAGTCACGGTCACTGTCTCACTCCAAGCAGCTCCACTGTCTGGGTGTTGCTCCGTGCCCCATAGCAGTGCAATTCCCCACCTCATGGCCCTGATCCTGCAGGGAGCAACCCTAGGAAAGCATCCTCAACCCGTCCTGCCTCAGAGTCTGTTCCAGGGATGCTCCGGGGGGGTCAAGCAAAAATGTGCCCCAGGGCCATGCTCATTCCCCCTTGTGCCACTTTTGGTCCCTCTGCATGGGCATGCCCCGTGCTGAGTAGCCAGCCCAGTCCCTGCCATGACCTGGCGGGAACAGACTGTCCCCATCCGCAGGGATGTGCCTGCGCTGGAGGAAGGGCTGGGGTGCGGCACTATCCCGGTCCTGCTTCCGCCCGCCCGCCCCACAGCAGGACCCGGCTATGGGGACGTCTCTGGCTGACGGCTGCTCCCAGGGTCGGGGGCTGTGGCAGGGTCTCCAAGTAGAGTGCAGACAGGCAGAAATGCCCCGATGCCAAGTCCTGCTCTGGTCACTCTCGTGCCTCAGTTTCCCTGGCAAACAGCGTGGTTACACCCATCATAAGGGCAGCCCTAGATGATGCAAAAGAGCATTTGGGCCTTGATTTTTGGGGACCCAAGTCCCCACTCCCCAGAGCCAAGACACCTGGGTGACCCAGACACATTCCCCTGCTGCTTGGCTCCCAGCTGCGCTGGCCTGGGACCTAAGTCATTTCTGAGGGACAGAGGGTCTGGGTGAGCCCTGTGCGCTCTCCGTGGGGATCCTCTGCCACTGCTGGAGCTCTGTGCTCACTGGAGGACGTGGCAGGGCCACCAGCCCCCCAAGGCCCTGAGCCTCCAGCCCCCCGAGCTGCTCTGCCCTGGCGCCAGGTCTGACTGCGGTTTCAGCAGCCACAGCCAATGTGCTTGCTCTTTCCATGAGCAAATGCCGTCACAGGCCGGGGGCCTCAGCGGCTGAGCAGCGGCTCCGGCAGCATCTGTATCGAGGCTTTGTGCCTGCCCCAAGCAAAGCCCCTTCCCATCCCCTCCCTCCCCGTCCCCTCCGCCATGCCGGGGTGCGAGGGGTGGCCAGGAACCCTTACCTGCCCTGTCCCAGGGTGGGAAACCTCCTGCCCACTGCTGTCATCGGCCTTGCGCGATTCAGCGAGTGCCTCTGCTCCGGGACGGGGAGAAGGTCTCCCAGGCACTCTCCCGCCTTGCACTAAGCGTTGGGACTTTGGGGCGCGCAAGGCGGTGGCGGACCCTCCTCCTTCCCGTCCCAGCCCTCCTCCGGCCCTCCCTTCGCAGCCGGCAGGAATGTGTGGCCAGCACAGCCCAGCTCCCACCGCTGGCATGAATTCCTCCTCCTCACCCCGCTACTGGGGCCACCCGGACCTCCCAAATGCTCAGTGTTGGAGTGAGGAGCCCCCGGCCTTGGGGCAGCATGGGGGGAAGTGGGGCATCAGAGGCTGACTGAGTGCAGAGAAAGGGGAGTTGGGCCAGGGAAGGCGTGGTACGATGGGACCTTGTTTTGGGGAGAAATTTGGAGTCGTCTCCTCTGCCCATGCCCCCAGTCCCATGCACACTGCTGGGCAGGGGACACATTTGGCCCCTTGTGCCCAGATGCCCAGGTAATGGGCAGGGGGTTAAAAATCCCTCTTGTTGATTCTGAGGTCAAAACCCTCCAAAAAATCCAATCCTCATCTGAGAGGGCTGAGCCCCCAAATTCTCCCAGAGGGTCAGTTTTGTGTTTGGAGTAGGGGGGTTGTGGCTGGAGTGGGAGGTTTGTGCCCAGAGTGGGGGGTTTACTGGCAGGTGATGGAAATGGGGATGGGGCTGCTGGTTTCAGGGATTGACCCTGTGCCTTGGAGAGGAGTGCGGGGAGGGGGAGAAGGATGGAGGGGGTGGAAAAGAGGAGAGTGAGAGGTGGAGGGGGCTGGGACAGTGCAGGTCTGATCTCTCTGTAGCACATCCCAGTGCTGGAACAGAGCTGCTGGCAGGACAAAGGGACGCTGGGGCTGAGCAGGGCCGCGAGATGTTTCCACCCTGTCCGGAAACGGGAGGGAGCAGAAATCCCACAGGAAACCTCACTCCCATGGAGCTGCTGACCTGGCCATGGTATGGAGTGCCCCAGCCCTGCCGTCCCACCGGCCAGGTGCATCCCACTGGCACTGCGGGCGAGGAGGGGGGCACTGCAGGGGCCCCGCTGTGTCCCAGCCCCCTCCCCTTGCCCTGGGGGGGGCAGAAAGGGGGTTCCCACAGGAGGTAGAGCAAACCGAACAGGGCCATACCTGTCTGGGGAGCCCTTGCTGGGATGCTCTTGCCCCTTTTCCAGCTGGTACCCATTGGTGGTCTCCATTCCCGCTGCTGCATTGGGGCTCGGCGTTTGGCTGGGGTTCAGGGCCAGGCTGGAGCTCGGTGCCTCTCTCCCAGAGCAGGAGACATTACCTGCAGGCTCCTGGTCCGTCCTGGCCATTGCTGCCCACAGGATGCTCATGGACTGAGCCTCTTCTTCCTCCTGCTCTTGTCCAGTGGCTGAGGGCAAGTCCGTGCCTGAGTCAGGGGTGCTGGACATCTCAGGGGACTCAGGGTTGGGGAGCGGGGCTGTCCAGGGGCTTTTGTTGCTGGGGGTCCCTTTCTCCGGGCAGCTCTGGCTACTCTTGGCTTTGTCCAGGCTCTTCCCTGCCTTGCCCAGGTTCAGCCTGGGCATGGTGCCCATGTGGCTGTACATCTCTGACGAACGGGCGTAGGGGCCAGGACTCTTGGCCATGGTGTTGAGATCGTCCTGGGTGCCGTCGAACGGCTCCTCCAGGAAGCCGTGGGGAGGAGGGAGACCTGGGCCCAGGCTCTCGGAAGAGCTGGGGGCCACAGGCACGCGCCGGAGGGTGAAGGAGCGGGGTATGCTGCTCAGGCTCCCAAAGCCTTTGAACTTGAAAAACTCTGGCAAGGAGAGAGGAGAGATGAGCATTGGGTTACCGCTGGCACAGTGTGATGGTGGGGGGTCCCAGGGCCCCTGGTCCCATGTTAGGGTGGACATGGGGCACTGTGCTGTGGTGCAGCCTGGTGTCAGCACCATTACATCCCACACCACCAGTCCCAGCCTGGCATGACGCCCCTGTGGCCTGGGGTGTATGTGATGCTGCTCGGGCTATCTCTGCCAGGACCCTGGGAGGTCTGTCCTGGTCCCCTGGGGAGCAAACATCCCCTGGCAAATCTAGCAGCTGTGTTTCCCCACTGCAGTTGTAGGGGCAGAGGAAGAAACACCCAGCCCTGGTGAGCAGGCAATGCCAGAAATTATTTCAAATCTCTTCCTCCCACCCTCCGCCTCCCTGCTTCCCCCAGGGGACTCTGGGTAGGGCTGGCAGCTGTGCCCATCCCCGTAGCTTTGGGGCAGCCCCACAGGCTATACCCCCTGCCTTCTCCAGGATGAAAGCATGGGACACACCGCATCTCCCCAGGGAATGGGGGTCCCGGCCACGTGTGACATGTCCATGTGTGCAGGTCCCTTGCCAGCATGGTGCAGCAGGAACCGACCATTGGCGCGTGGTGCGGCAGCGCTTGTGCAGCAGCCCTGGCTGCGGGCAGGAGATAACCTCCCCACTTCCTCGGCTGAGAGCTCAGCCCCTCGCAGCCTCCCTTGCAGCTCCCAGCTGCCACCTGCAAAGTGTTTGCCGGAGAAGTATTTATAACCCTGGCGGGCGGCTTTGCATTTCACACCTCAGCCCCAGCTTGGCTCTGTGTGCTGCTGCGGTGCAAAGCCAGGCCGGTGCTGGTGCCAGCGAGAGGAAGGTGGCACATGGGGCGAAGCAGGTGGAGGCCGCAGCTCTGCAGGACAGTGGTCACTGGCCAGAGCCCTGGTGCTCTGGGTGCCTCTGGGGGTTTTGCAATGTTTATGCCACCGTGGGGCTCTGCAAAGCTTCTTCCCCTCCGGGCACGGTGAGCTTGCCAAGGCAGGAAGCAGCATGCGGCGGTGGTGCTGTGCAAGGAACCGGGCATCCGGGGACCGCTCGGCTGTTGGACCCCCACCTCCTGCCACCATCCGTGGGCCATACAGGGCATCCCTGCAGCCAGACAGGGCAAAGGGCCATGCAAGGGGCTGCAGCAGCCCAAAAGCCCTTCTGCATGGCAGAAACCTCATGGCCTGGACATGGTTAAAGGCAAAAGGGTTATACATCCCCTCAGGGTCCGAGCATCCTCCACTGCTGACCGGATGGGAAAGGCAATGCCAGGGACCTTCCCCATCTCCCTGCTGTCCTCCACAAAGGAAAATCCCAGCTGGGATGGGGCTGTGGGTTTTGCCAGTGGAGAGGTCCCAGGGGAGCAGAGGGACTGGCTTCCCTCCGGCGCCGGCATCGCAGCAGGAATGCAGAGAGCAGCAGCAAAGGCCGGCTACCGCGCAGCTCAGCGCTGGGAAGCGGGGTGAAGGCCACTGCAGCTGCCTCCCCGGGCTCTGGGGGAAACCCGAGGTCTGTGAGAAAGAGCAGAGCTCGCTCCTGGTGGGTACCGAGCGCTTCCTCCAAGAGCAGTGGTGGGAATCTGCTCCCAGGCACCCACCCTGGCTCCTCTGTGTCACCCCTGTCCCTGTGCTGCAGGAGCACCCGGGGGGGGGGGACCTGGCCACCCCCAGCCCCCGACACCAGCTTGTACCCCCAGCCATGCACCCTGAAGGATGTGATTTGGGGAGTGAAGACCCCCAAACCCCCTTGTGCATTCCCCTGGGTGCATCCTGGCACCCAGTGCAGGGATGAGCTGCAGCAGACCGGTCCCAGTCCCAGCACCCAGCTCCTGAGCCAACAGCACCCAGGCTCACCCCCCTGCTGTGGGGATGGAAAGCCCCAAAGCCCCTCACCCCAACGACGTTCCTGACGAGACCAGAGCCTATCTCAGCTCCAAACATCCCCAGGCAGGAGTGAATCGGGGAGCGTGTGAGCACACAGTCATACTCACACTCACACTCACTCACACTCACACTCACCCACGCTCACACTCATTCACCCTCACACTCACCTCCCCCCCTTCCCCCCCCCCCCCGGCCCCCCCCCGGATGGCTGTGCCGGTCGGAGGCCGCGGGGACCAGGAGGGACAAGTTTATAACCGTGAAGCCCTTCCCTGCCCGCTCCTCCCTTCCTGCCCCCCCTCCTCGCAGTCGCTCATCGCTTGCTCGGCGTTTCCTCCCCAGTGCTGTCATCTGCTCCCGGCCCCCCGCCTGGCCCTGCCCGCCCTCCCGCTGTCCCCATGGTCCTCGCAGTCCCCGTGTTTGCTCGCACCCACCCAGCTGCTCAGGGGCCAGCGGGGCCACCTCTGGGGCCCTGGTTTGGGGATGCCCAGCATATGTGGACACCCAAAACTCCCTGGGTGCCAGCCCTAGAGGAGGGTGCCAGCCCTATGGAGGAGGGTGCCGGCCCTGCAGCAGAGGGTCCACCATGAACATTTGGGGCTCAGTCCCTGCCCTCATCCGTCCCCATGGGGTGACAGCCAGATGGCATCACTGCCAGTGGGAGTCCCCCGCCACCAGATGTTCTCTCATGCTGGGGACCTTGGGGTGCCCCATAGGAGTGTTTCCACAGGGGACACTGTGGCCTGGGCCTGGCAGGGAGCTGCTGGCCCATTCCTGGGGAACACCTGGTGGTTCCTGTGGCTGGGATGCCAGCAGCTGTCTCCACTCCCTCTCTTCAAACCCCCCCAAACCAAGCTGTTTTGCACATGAATGCAGGCATTGCTGGTGTGTGTGTGTGTGTGTGTCCCCAGCTGGGCACGTTTCTCCTGATGGAGCAGGAACGTGGGGTCCCACTGGCACCCAGCCCTGGTGTCCTCCAGCCCCGGCCATGGGGTCCCCTTGCCACAGCCCCCAGGTGCAGCTGCAGTGCAGAGCTAGGGAGCAGAAGTGCCATTACATCTCTGATGGGTTTAAGCACGCAGGGAACATGGTGACATGCTTTTAGGCCACCAGCAGCAGGGGCTGCTCGCTGCCCTGGGGCGTGTGGAGGGACAGGGGGTGCACGGAGCTGCTCCCTTGAGGACGCTGGGGCATGGACACGGGGACGCGCTGGGGTGGCTCAGGGCGGGGCGAGGGGCCAGTCGCGGAGGCGTGCTGGGGGCAGCGGCACGAACAGCCCAGCCGAGCACCCCGAGAGGGGGACGGGGGTGACAACATGGCCGCCGCTGCCGGACTACAAGTCCCAGGAGGCATCGCGGGGGCAGCGGCAGGGGCGGTGCGCGTGCCGGAAGGGGAGAGTCACGTGGCGGAAGGGGCGTGGTGCGTTCCTGTGGCAACAGGGGCGGCCGGCATGGCCAAGCAGTACGACATGGTGGAGTGCCCCTTCTGCGACGAGGTCTCCAAGTACGAGAAGCTCGCCAAGATCGGGCAAGGCACCTTCGGGGAGCGTCTGCCCCGGCCCCGGCCCCCCCCCCGGCCCCGGCCCCCCCCCGGCCCGCCCGCCCAGGCCGAGTGCCCCTTGCTTGGGTGTCCTTTCCCCAGTCACCCCTCTGGCCCCGGGGAAGCAGCCTGGTCCCTGAGACATCTCTTTTTCTACCTCGAGGTCCCGCTTTGTCCCAGGCTCTGGCCGAGGAGAGTTACCCTGGAGACAGTCAGGGCAGGGACCTGAAGCTTTGCCCAGAGCCCTCATGGGGCTGGGGGGGCTCTGGGTTGCCTCAGCCAGTCCTGAGGACCTTTGGTCCAAACAGGACATGGCTGGGCCGGTTAGTGGCTCGGCACAGAGCTGTCTGCATGGTGCTCCAGTGTTTCTTGCTTGGTCTTGTCCCTGGTCAGGAGCATCTGTCTCCTTCCCTGCTTCCTTGTGCTGCTCACGGATTTCTTTCTGTTTTTATAGGGAAGTTTTCAAAGCCAAACATCGTCAGACAGGCAAAAAAGTAGCACTGAAGAAAGTGTTGATGGAAAATGAGAAGGAGGGGGTAAGTGTGGGAGCGTGGCTGGACTGTGTTTGGGAAGACCTGGACTGGGGGAGTTCGTAGATGAAAACTAATTTTTGGGATGGCAGAGATGTGTTTTTACCCTGTTTTAACAATATTTACTGCTATAATGTGCCAGACCTTGAACCTATAAGGGTGTGCACAGGATCCCACCCCTGCAGCCTTTTTGTCTCCTACTGATAAAGTGATAATATTGGGTCTTGTGGTTGCCCTGCAAAGCCTATGGCCTGTTATCACCTTCTCAACTGCAAAGGCACATGGCAGCAGTGTGGTGCAGTAGCTGTGTGGTGATTGGGCTGTGCAGGACAGCTGCTGGGAGGTGATGCTGCACTTGAGTTCCTCCTGTGCAAAACCCCATCACTCCCGGCATAGGGCTCCACACTGGCTGTTGTTCATGGAGGAACTGGGTACTGTGTGAAAGGCAGATGCTCAGGGGTGTGCAGAGATAGGACAAACTGAGGAGAGAGTAACAGCGTAAACAGCACAGGCAGCAGCTGTGGAGGCTGCTCTGTAGCTCGAGCTGGGCTGTGCCATGTCCCATGACAACCATGGAAGGTGAGGAGAGGAGGGAGGGGTGTCTCCATGCCAGTCTCAGCACCACCCAAACACCTCTGTCTCATGGCAGAATCTCTCTCGCCAGTGGTGGCCTGGTGGTGATTACATTTCAGCAATCCCAGTGTTGGTGTTCTGTTTTAAAGCTCTGATTGCTCTTCAGCGACTTGTCACAGTGCTGCTCAAGCAGGTCCCCTGCCAAGCTGCTGCAGTCACATCTCTCCTGTTCTCTAGGCAGAGGTGGCCTGGTCTCCTGCACCCCTAATCCCTCTCCTCTCTCCTCCTTTCCAGTTCCCCATCACAGCCTTACGAGAGATTAAAATCCTCCAGCTGCTCAAACATGAGAACGTGGTGAACCTCATTGAAATCTGCAGGACCAAAGGTAGCTTGCGGGGGTCTCTCTCATGCTGGCTGTTGGTTTTCTTTTTGCCCTCCTTCGCCCCTGAGCAGGCTGGTGTTTTGTGCTGGGAGTGGGGTCCTCTAGCAGAGCAAGGGCTTCTGTTCCTGCCTGTGATGTGGGGTGATGGTACTCCAGTCTGAGAGGCTTTAAATAAACCAGTGCTGGAGAGACTTGGAAGCAGAGGGTTCTCGGCCTGGAGCTGATCTTGTGCCTGTGCACAGCTGGTTCCCTGTCAGGAGCTGGGGCCCCCCCTCTCAGTTGCTTATGATGGTTCATGGCAGCTCCAAGCTGCTGATATGGCTCCAGCTGGAGACTCGCTCAGCATCACTTTCTGTGGGTGATGGTAACTGCTCATGCTGTGAGGGCTGGGACTCCACATGGGGCGGTTCTGAGCTGCACTTCCACCTCACACAGGATGCCTCTGCTGCATGACTGGCATGCTCAGTGCACCTGGCCTGGCTCCTGTTTCCAGTGGAATTGCTTTAAAACATTTTTATGTATCATTCTCTTATATGGATTTGTACTGGAAAAACAGTTATGAAAATGACAGCTGATGTTAAAGCTTGCCATTCTCTAGGCAGTCATTTCAGTTAAATAAAAACAAAAGTGGCCTGTATCTGGTGATGTTGTTTTTGAAAAAGTCCAGTCAGTGAACTGGTGGAAATCCCTGGCCTAGGATGAGGAACTTGAAGTTACTCCAGTACTCTGCTGTGTGTAGATTACTGTCTGAACAGGTACGAGTAGAAACACTGACAACAAGTTAATCTTTAATTCATTGTGTGATTAAATGAGTTGTGATGATTGTGTGTCTGGCATACCCAAGGTAAATATTTTTGTAGACATGTCAGTTGTTTGGGTTTTGTTTGAATTTCAGTTTTCATCTGAATCCGCCTTGACCTCAGTTTCCAGTAAAGTAGAAATGTTGCATTTATTGTTCTCAGACTTGAAACTTTTCTCTTTTTACGTTGAAACAGTGCGGTAAGGGCTGTATCTATGTAAGGAACTGCAAATGTAGTCTAGCAAGCACCTTCCTGGCTGGCAGAGGAGAGTGGTGTGTTTCCATGGGGGCTGAGCTTAGTTGTCACTTTCCAGTTGGAGTTGCTGATCAGCAGGTTTTGCTGATTACAGCTGATGAAAATCAGCCTTTCTTTTTAATAATGTTTTGCATGTGTGCTCTAGGAACAAGATTGAAATCAATTGCTTCATTTGAGGTTTTCTGTTGTTGACTTGAAATTGCAACTGGAGTTGCAGTTTTCAGTCACATTGATCCAGATCAGTCTGTTTTTGTAAATGCTGTTTGAGGTTGTAAAAAACCTTGCTTTCTAATGTTATATTAGACAGATTTTCTCTGTTTCTGCATTTTTCCTGGGGCTGTCTTTGCGGGTGCCTCTTCTATCGCTGATGCAATCGGTGATTATGCTTGGCTGGCAGCTAGCAGTATATGTGCACCTACCAGCCACAGCTTGCAGGGAGGAAACCCCACAGCCGGTACATGCATGGAACAACACAAAATGAAGCTTTTGAAGACTTTCATGCCCTTTCCTTGCCTATCTGATGACATTCACTACTCTGATCCTCATCCCCTGTTCTTCTGTTGCTAGTTGTGCTGTCTTATTGCCTCTTTACAAAGGATCTTGAGGCCTCTGGCTTTCTCTGGTTCTCTGTGTTCCGGTGCCCTGAGGACTTGTCTAGTGAGCCAACACTCAGCAGCAGGGTAGCTGGAGGTCAGGAGGAGCTGTGGCGGGGCGAGTGATCCCTTGCTGAACAGTCCCCCCTTGCCTCTCCCATAGCCTCTCCATACAACCGCTGCAAGGGCAGTATCTACCTGGTGTTTGACTTCTGCGAGCACGACCTGGCTGGCCTTCTCAGCAATGCCCACGTCAAGTTTACGCTCTCAGAAATCAAGAAAGTTATGCAGATGCTATTGAATGGACTTTACTACATCCACAGGAACAAGGTAATGGGCCAGATCTGTGCGGTGCTCTGTGGTCACCCAGCTCTCTGTGGCTTTCCAAGGAGTGGGTGGTTAGTGCAGGCTGGAGAGAAGTCCGTCCTTGTCCTCCACCTCTGGAGCCTGAGTGCACTGCTGGCACCAGGTGCCCAAAGAGGGTACCTTAATGGCTTAACCTTTCGATGTCTGTCCTTGTACAGATCTTGCATCGAGACATGAAAGCTGCGAATGTCCTGATCACACGGGATGGAGTCCTGAAGCTTGCGGACTTTGGGCTGGCTCGAGCTTTCAGCCTGGCTAAGAACAGCCAGCCAAACCGCTACACCAACCGGGTGGTGACTCTGTGGTATCGGCCACCAGAGCTGCTCCTAGGTAGGAGGTGATGGGTTCTGCTGGCTTCTCTGCCCTTCTCATGCCCCTGGGTGACTAACATGGCATCTCCGTTTAGGGGAGCGGGACTATGGTCCCCCCATTGACCTCTGGGGTGGAGGCTGCATCATGGCAGAGATGTGGACCCGCAGCCCCATCATGCAGGGGAACACAGAGCAGCACCAGCTCACCCTCATCAGCCAGCTCTGCGGATCCATCACGCCAGAGGTGAGGGCAAGAGCACAGGCAAGCTGTGGAGGGTGGGAGGAGAGAGGCATGAAGCGGTGGTGTGGGCACGGACCGGGACTGGCTACTCCTGGCGCTGGCTGCTGTACATTCCTGGCACCAGAGCGTGTCCGCTACTGGCACAGAGGCTGGGGAAGCTCCTGCAAATGCTATTGGCCTCCTGGGAGCCAAGTGCACAGTGGGATGCTGTGCTTTCCTTGCTGCTCTCTGTAAACTACAGCTGTCATGTTACTTGTGCTCAAGCTCTTAAGGGAGAAGAGGGTGAACTTGGCCTCCCAGACCTCCTTCAGGAGGGGTGAGTTGTGTCCTTGTTTTTGAGCCCAGAGAGGATGCTGGCTGCTCCAAGTGTAAAAGAACAGAATGTTACATGTAGGAATCTGTTGTAGTCTGTGTTTGGGGGTTGCCTCTCAGATAAACACCCTCTGAATTTCTGCTTAAAGAAGAGGTTTTTGGTTTGTGTTGAGGGGTTTGTCTCGGGTGCTTTGCACTGGTCACCTTGAAGAGCATCTTGAATTCTGGCTTGTGATTTGTGGTGCTGATGTAAGCGCTCAGCCCTTTCGTAGCTCCTTATTTAGTGGCAGCTTGTCCTGCCCTCTTGCAGGGGATAGAGCTGAGGGACCTCTTGGCCAGGGCTGTAATCTATGGGGTGCGATAGGCAGGCGGTTGTGCAGGCAGCTGCAGAGGCCTGACGCCTCAGTTACATACATTAGGCACATACAGTGAAGGTGCTTTCTTTTGTATGTAAATACCTGCTGTGGTTTCCCCCAGACGAGGGTTGAGGTAAGTGCTGGTGATTGCAGCAGGCTTTGCTTTCTAAGGATAAAAGATACCACATACATCCAGGTTGTTACTGAGCAGTAAGTTTTGTCATTTTACCCTTTTGGATGTTGCAGCTGGCCTGAGCCATGCTCTTTAGTAGCCCTTTTGTGGGAGAACCAGGAATCCCGGAGCATCCTGTGTGCTGTTCCCACATCAGGAGGACTCTGTCCTGACTTGTCCACGTGTCTCCAGGCTTTAGTGCACTCTTTAGTGCCTCCTTCATGCTGTGGGAACAAGGTCTGCCAGCTTTGGAGGTTATAAAATAGTATTGTTCTCTCAGCAGACCTCGCCCCGGTTTGCCTGAGGGTGTTAGCATCAAAAATGGCTTGTCCTCACTGTAACTATTTCTTCCCAACCCCCCCATTCCTGCCCCTTCCCAGGTTTGGCCGAATGTGGATAAATACGAGCTGTACCAGAAGCTGGATCTCCCCAAGGGCCAGAAGCGCAAAGTGAAGGATCGCCTGAAAGCCTACGTTAAAGACCCCTATGCACTCGACCTCATTGACAAACTGCTGGTGCTGGATCCTGCCCAGCGGATCGACAGCGATGACGCGCTGAACCATGACTTCTTCTGGTCAGATCCCATGCCCTCGGACCTCAAAAACATGCTGTCCACCCACAACCAGTCCATGTTCGAGTACCTGGCTCCACCGCGCAGGAGGGGTGGGCACATGCCCCAGCAGCCGGCTAACCAGGGCAGGAACCCGGCTGCTACCAACCAGACTGAATTTGACAGGGTGTTTTGAGCAGGGGCTTCCCCAGTGGAGTCCTGGCTGGGCTACTCTGCAGGTTGCATTGAGCGGGGATGTCCCGGTGAGGTCTTTCCATCTGGGAAAGGACTTTCTTCAAGGCAAAGTGCCTGCTGGCTTTAACCGAGCTCTGCTGTCTCCTCTCCTTGTGCAGCAGCTCAGCCACCGTGGAGCTGCGTGACTGGGGAGGTGACACCTGCAAGCCTGGGGTTGTTTTCCCACAGCTTTGGCACAGAGCCTGTGTCCCCCCTGCAACAATCTGTATTGGTTACATTAATCTTGCGGATCAATCATTATGGACCTGGTGATGGAAAAAGTGGCTCTGTCAGTGCTGGGGCTCCTGGCAAATGGTGCTGTGACCGGCAGGACTGGGAGTAGCTGCCCTGGGCCAAACTGGGCCCTGCTGGGAGATGTCTCAGCTCTCTCGGTTGGTCGTAGCTCCTGCATGGCATATCCTTTGAACACTGAAGCGTTGATGTAGGACGAGGCAGGTGCTTCTGAGTAATGCAGAGGTGTCCTGGGGAAGGCAGAGTCACTCTAGACAGCGTGACTAACCCTTGCTGGAGTTTAGGCTCTAGCCTGTAAAGGGGCCTGCTTGCAGAGCTGGTTGCTCCATACAGCCAGGATTTACAGTGGGAATCATTGGTCTTTGTAACAGCACGCAGCATCCGTGCTTTCTTCATTGCAAACTGCAATTAGGAGTCTTGTTGGACACACCCAGCCTGCCGGGTGCTTTCCCCACAGCACTGGCTGTGGCAGGAGTTTGGATAGGGAAGGGAGTTGCAAGTGCTGACCTCAGCCCTGGGCGAGACCTGCCGTCCGTCTGCTGGGATTTCAACGATGGTATGGCAGTGCTGGGAACACTGTGACTCTTTTAAATGCTCACGTGTCCACTCCTCTGTCCTGGAGCAGTCTAGAACAAGACCGCTGCTTTCCCTGGATGCAGCGACCATCCTGATGTGCTGTGATGCTGTGCGCCCGCCTTCTGCCAGAGCTTGTTGGGACTGACTGGTGCAGAGCAAGTGCTCCTTCACAGCCCACTGCACCGGAGCTGCTCCCTGAACACTTTGTCTTCCATGGCTGTCAGCTGCAGCTGCCTGTCTTCTCGGTGAACCTCGTGGATCCCAAGACTTTCAAACAAATAATGTGTACGACATGCAGGGGGTGATAACCTTTGGCATTTGATAGGTTGTCCGTTAACTAGACTAATGGCAAAAGCCACGTCAGTAGCATAAGGTCTCAGGGGAGGAAGCGGTGGTGAGCGGGGCCGTTCTCAGGACAAAAAGTAAGGATGATAAAGGACGTGTACAAGGTAAATTTTTCTGGTGCAGGGCTCGGAGACAGCCCCTGGGTAGGGGGGGACTTGGTTTTCTTTGGAAAAAATGAAGTTGGCTGCAAGCAATAAGCCAGTTGATTTGTGCCGGTTGTGAATAAACACAATCCTGTCCTAAAAGGCTGCTTTTAACCTTGCGTCACTCTTTTTCCTAAATAGAGAAAGCAGCCAGGGTGCTGTAAAACAGCACCACGGTGATGAGTGAGGGCAGGTGCCCGGGGGGGCTCAGACAGCCTAAGTGCCCCCGCTGCTGCTCCCCTCCCGGGGGTCCCCGGCACTTGGTGCCCGGTGCTGTTAGCGGGAGGGAGGCTCAGCACAATTAGCGCTGCAGTGGATTAAGGCAGCAGCACGGGTAGCGTGAGCAGAGGAAGCTGTCGGGGGCACCGGGAAAGGGCGATTTTGCGGTGCCTGCCTGGCACGGGGGGCCCCAGGGCCGCCCCTTCTGCCCGGGTGTTGGGCTGCGTGAGGCCGGGGTGGAGGTGAGCGGGGGCCGGGGCTGCAAAGCCGAGACGCCTCAAGACGGAGCGGGCCTGGAGCTGCGCCTCGCCCGGGGGTGCCCGCCCGCCCGCGCTGCCCCTCGTAAAGATGGCGCCCCCCTCCGACGTGGCGGCGCACTGCCCGCTTCAAAGATGGCGGCGGGGGGCGGGGGCGGGGGGGGGTCGGAGCGGTCCCGCCCCGGGCGGCGGCGCGTGCTCCCGGCGCCAGGCGCGCGGCGCGAAGGGATGGCGGTGCGGGGGCTGCGCGCGCTGCGCGGGGCGCTGAGGGCTGCTGCTGGCCGCCGGCTCAGCACGCGGCCGGCGCGCGCCCCCGCCATGGACTATCAGGTACCAGCGGGGGCGGCGCTGCGGGGAGCGGGACCTTGCACCGGGGCGGTGCGGGGGGGGGGCTGGGCCGTGCGGCGGGGCAGCGGGAGAGGCTGCACCCGGCCGGGCTGCGCGCCGGGGCCCGGCGCATCCCACCGAGCCGGGCGCTGGAGGGCAGCGGCAGCCGGCGGGGCCGGGGCTCCCCAGCACCGGCGGTCCCTTCCCAAGCCGCAGGCCTGCAGGCTCCGGGGCGGGCGGGGGGGGCTACGGGGCCGGGACAGCAGGGCCCCGAGCCGCCCCCCGCGCCTGCGGGGCTGACCCTGACCCGCAGCCCCGGGCCGCGCCAGCCGCCGCTCACCGTCTCGCCCTTCTTTCCGCTGGGGACAGCCGGTGCCCGACCGTCCCCCCGCACGCCTCCATCCCCTGCGGCAGCACCGGGGGACCCCGGCCTGCAGCGGGAGCCGGTCCGACAGCCCTGGCGCATCCCGGACGGAGGCTGGGGCGTCCCGGTCCCTCGTGGGTGCCTCGCGTCGTGGGGACGACGGCGGTCCCAGGCTGGGGGACAGTGCAGAGCGCCCCGGGAGACGGGAGCTGCCCTGCCCCTGCCCTGCACTCACCGGGGTCGGAAGCGCCACCGGTGCCCGCGCTGCTGCCAGCTGGGATGGGGGACAGGATCCGGCCGCTTCGGCAGGGCATCCCCACACTGGGGACATGGTCTTGTCCCATGCTGGGTCCCCATTACAGCACGTGGTGGTGCCATGGCCAGGCCTGCGTCCCCCCCAGCACGGGTTCGGGGGCTCGGTGGCACCGTTGAACTCTGGCATCGGCTGTGGCTGTGCAGCCGGGCTGTCCCACGTGCGCCGTGCAGGTGCAGCTCTGTTGCTTTGTTTGCGCCACTAATTAAACACCAGCGGGGCGGGCGTGCCGGCACTGGAGCACCGCCCGCTCGCGCCTGCCGGCGGCCTTGTCCCACTGTGGCAGGGGTGGGTGCCCGGTGCTGGGCTGCCCTGTGCCCCCCCGTGGGGCCAAGGGGCACCTGGGGAGGGGCGGGGTGTCCCTGCCGATAAGTAGCCCGTCCCTGCAACAGACTCTGGCGCTGCCAGCACGTCCCCATGGCGGAGGAGATGCTGCCGGCGTGGGCGGCCACGGGCACCGCTGAGGGAACCGATCCCGATGGGGTGGGTTGGGGTGCAGGCAGGCACAAGGCAGGCTGGCCCCAGGGGCCGTGGTGGTGGGTGCAGCCCTGAGGCCGCAGTGACGAGCGCCATCCTGACCACCCCCCGGGGGTCTCTCCAGGATGCCATCCGGACCCTCAACACCCTGCAGACCAACGCCAGCTACCTGGAGCAGGTGAAGCGGGAGCGCGGCGACCCCCGGGCCCAGCTGGAAGCCATGCAGGGCTTTTTGGAGAGGAGTGGGCTGAAGGTGAGGGGGGATCCTTGTCCCCACCTCACCCCCATCCTGGCAGCAGTGCCACTGCGCTCGGCACTGGCTGCCGTGGGGGTCTCATGGGGTGGTTGACCTCGGCGGTCGAGGACCTGGATCGACTACACCGGGGGCAGTGCTGTGGGGGCTTGGGGGGACGGGAGGGGGCTGCCAGCGTCTCTGGCTCCATTCGCCCCTGCCCCCAGCGCAGGGGGGTTTAACGCTGCCGTCTCCCCAGGGCTCAGCATGCGCCTTCACTGAGTGCATCCTCCGCAGCTACGGACTGAAGACGGGCTTTTACAGGTGGGCAGGGGGGGTCCGGAGGGTCTGGGGGGGGCCAGTGACACTGTACCTGACCTTTTCCCCCCCTCCCGCTCTGCCCCCCCAGCTCCCCTCACCTGGTGCAGGTGCGTGAGCGGATCCGCATCAATGGGCAGCCCATCAGCAAGGAGCTCTTCAGCAAGTACTTCTGGCTCGTCTATAACCGCCTGGAGGAGACCAAGGTGGGAACTGTGGGGCTTGTGGGGGGTGCTCCCTCCCTTGAGGACCACCCCCCAGGGCCACGTGCCCCAGCACCGGTTGGGGGTGCCATGTGCCATACCCTTAACGCCTGCTCTGTGCCGCAGGACCCAGCGTGTGCCAGCATGCCGGCATACTTCCGCTTCCTCACCATCATGGCCTTTCACGTCTTCCTGCAGGAGAAGGTAGGTGGTGGTGGCCTCCAGCTTGTGATGGGGACATTGGGTTGGTGGGGACCTTGGAGAGAGGGGACGTGGGGTCCAACCCCAACTTGGGGCAGACCTTGCATTGGTCAGGCTGTCATGGCTGTAACCAGGGGATGGTTGCCCCATGAGTGGGGCGCATGTTCAGGCTTGGGTATGGAGGGGTGGTGGCAGACGCCCAGCCTCACCCACATCCCCAAATCCCTGGGGACATATGCTGCTGGTGGGCCTCTGATGGCTCTGGTGTCCCTGTGCCCCCAGGTGGACCTGGCGGTGGTGGAGGTTGGCATTGGCGGCGCCTTTGACTGCACTAACATCATCAGGTAGGAGCTGGCGGGGCTGAACCTGTGCCCCGAGGCTGCAAGGGGCTGGTGTCCCCGCAGTGGGGGGGACAGCAGGGACACTGCCATGCTGTGCCCCCAGGGCACCAGTGGTGTGCGGGGTCTCCTCCCTGGGCATCGACCACACTAGCATCTTGGGGGACACCATGGAGAAGATCGCCTGGCAGAAGGGGGGCATTTTTAAGGTAGGGAGACCCAGTCCTTTTCCCTGTTGCGGTTTTGGGGTGTTCTCCCCCATGGCCCTGAGCACCCCCATCCTTCGCAGCCTGGCGTACCAGCATTCACCGTGGCTCAGCCAGAGCGGCCGCTGGAGGTGCTGAGGGACCGAGCCCAGGAGCGGGAGGTGAGTTGGGTGGTGGTGGTGGGGTAGATGGGGGGTACCCCATGGCTGGGGGCTCAGCTTCCTCTCCCTGCAGTGTCCTCTCTACCTCTGCCCAGAGCTGGATGCCTTCGAGGGGGGCCGACGGGTGCTGGAGCTGGGGCTGGCGGGCACCCACCAGCGCTCCAACGCTGCCCTGGCCTTGCAGCTGGCACGGACCTGGCTGCAGCGCCGTGGCTGCCGGGGTAAGGCAGGGGGATGGGGGGGTTGGACCCCGCTGTGGCCGCCAGGGTCTCAGCGGGGTGCCCATCCCCCTCAGGTCTCGGGGAGCTGAAGGAGGTGCCATCAGGCGCCAAGCTGGCGGGGAGGCCAGTGCCACTGGCGCCCACCTTTCAACCCACCGATGCCATGATCCAAGGTGCAGTATGGCCGTGCTGGGACCCCCTGCCGCCATGTTGCAGGGCTTGTTGGGGGGGGGGAGGGGGGGGCCGCGCTGGGCTCCCAGCCAGTGCTGCCTGTGCTGGAGGGCACAGCCTGGCTGCCCACCTTGCATTTGATCCCCGTGGGGGTCCCGGTGCTTGAGGAGGGTGTGGGGGTCCCAGCCATGCCCTGTGCCACCCCCCAGGCCTGCGGGACACGGAGTGGCTGGGCCGGACCCAGGTGCTGCCCCGCGGCCCCGTGACGTGGTACCTGGATGGGGCTCACACCACCAGCAGCATCCAGGCCTGTGTCCGCTGGTTCCACCAGGCTGCCCTCAACCAGGACAAGCCCCACGAGTAAGGAGGGGACACGAGGGGACACGCACACAGGGTGGGGGTGCTGGGGGTCCCCGTGGGGCATGGGCCACCCGCCCTTTCTCCCTGCAGTGGCTCTGAGGTGCGCGTGCTGCTCTTCAACGCCACAGGGGACCGGGACACGGCGGCGCTGCTCAAGCTGCTGCTGGTGAGGTTTTGGGGGTGTGCAGAGGGGGGTCGCTGTGCCTGGGTGCCTGGGTTCTCTGCCTGTGCTGGGACCTGCTTTGCTGTGGGTGCGGGGAGCCACGAGGTGGAGCTGATGCCCTGTGCAGTCCGTCTGTCCATCCTGCTGTCCCTGAGTTGTAGGTGCACCACCCTGCAAAGGTCTCGCAGCCCTGGGTGTGTGTGGTGGTGGTGGGACTCGGATCACCCTCTCCTTGACCAAACCCCCGTAACCCTGCTGGTGGTGGGACTGGTCCCAGTGGAAATCCCATGGGGTGGGTCCTGAGGGCTCCCACAGCGCTGACCCCCTGTCCCCCCCGACTCTCCCCACAGCCCTGCCACTTTGACTACGCTGTCTTCTGCCCCAACTTCACGGAGGTGTCGGTGGCCAGCAACATGGGTGAGTACCAGGGAGCTGGGGTCTCCTCCGGCCTCTACCATCTGCGACCCCTCCCTGGCCCCCACCTTAATCCCTGACCCCCATCTCCATCCCTCCCAGACCAGCAAAACTTCAATGTGACGGTGGAGAATGCCCTGACCCGCTGCCTGGAGAACCAGCGGATGTGGACTCGGCTGCTGGAGGAGAAGGCAGGGCAGGACCCATGGCTCCCGGCCCCACTGCGGGTGGGGCGCCGCTACGCCCACCCCCACCCGGGCCCCCCCCCCGTCTTCCCCTGCCTGGCCCAGGCGCTGCGGTGGGTGGCACAGGGCCGGGACCCCCATCTGGCAGCACCCACTGCCACGGGGGCTCACCCCCACCCGGCAGCCAGCAGCGGGGCCGTGCTGCTGCGGGAGGCGGCCACCATCCGTGTCCTGGTCACTGGCAGCCTGCACTTGGTGGGGGGTGTCCTCCGGCTGCTTGACCCTGCGCTCTCCCAGTAACAAGGTGGGGAGGGGGTTTTGCACCTCTTTTTACTTGAAGCAACAGTTCTGCCCCCGATGATGCTCGGAGGCGGCCGGGAGGGGACGTAGGACCCCCAACTCCATCCCGGCTTGGACCTTTTCACCCCAGTGCCTTTCGCTTGTGCCCCTGCTGGGGACACTGCCAGGAGGGATGCTCCTGGCCCCCAGCCCACCTTGGTGAGACTGACTGGGGGGGCTGTCCCAGGCTGTGCCAGGGCCCTGATGCCCAGGGGGGTGGGCAGTTTTGGGGGGTGGGGGTGGTAGGTGAGAGCGTCAAGCTGTGGCAAGGCTCAGCATCAGGGCACAACTAATTTAACATAGGGGAGATTTTTATTATTATTAATGAGAGTTTGTAACTTGGATGGGCAGCTGGGGGGCAGGGGGGAGCAGCAGCTCTGTACACACACACACACCCCCCCCAATAAACCCCTTGCTGCTCCCAGTGGTGCCCGCTGCCTTCCTGGGGAGAAATGGGAGGGGTGCAGGGGTCACCCCAAGTGCTGGGGCGTGTCCTGGGGGCACCCACTGTTGCCCCCCCCCATTTGATGGGGAGGCTTGGGTGGGGCTTTGGCAATAGCTGCTCTGTCTGCCTCACCAGTGCACCCAGCAGCAGGGGATCCCGGGGGGGTTGCAGGGTGCTGCCCCTCCCCTGCCATGGGCTGCCCTTGGGGGGCCAAAGCATTCACTGAATGAGTAACAGAGCCCCCCTCCGGGCTTGGCCTGAGATTTGGGACAAAAAAAAACAGCTTAGTGGCACCAGGGTGGGTCCCCAATTCCAGTGGCCAGAGGCTTGGGGGGGCCTGGGGGGGGGGTGGTCAGGCCATGCTGCTGGTGGAGCAGGGGGTACTCTGGGTGCTGCCAATGCTGTGGTTGGTGCTGCTGCTTTCCGAGGCTGGTGCTGTGCTGGAAACTGGCTGCAGTTTGGACGTGGGACCTGGCTCAGGCCGTGTGCCACGGGGCCCGGGGGAGAAACAGCAAAGGGAAATCAGACTCAGGGTGGCCAGCAGTGGCCATGGCTCATCCCCATGGGACCTTCCAGCCCCCAAGCATGAATCCTCCTGGATTACTCCCCAGATGGCCCCTGAGCCCCAGAATGGAGATGGGCGTGGGGGACCATGGTGGCACCAGGAGTAGGAGGGAAGGCAGGGGGACCCCAGGGCAGTAGGGGGGACCCTGGGGAGCCACGGCCACCCCCAGTAGGGTTATTCCCCTGTGGCATTGCCAGGAGGACCGTACGGATGATGGCAACACGGCAGCCTGGTCCCTGGCTCACCTGGGAACCTTGGCCAGGGAGCTTTGGGCTGGAGGGGCCAGGCGTGTGGCCCCCCCATCCCACCATGGGGGTCCCCAGGGGCAGTGAATACTCACGGGTGTGTGAGTAGATGTACCAGAGCCCAGCGGTGAGGAGTGCCCCGATGAGGAAGGCGCCGAAGGTGATGCCCAGGACAGCGGCCAGCCCTAGCCCACGGTCTGCAGGAGGACAAGGCTGTCAGCACCACCACACTGCGGGGGGAGGTCCCCTTCCCATCCCTGGCCCCCTCCCCTGCCCCAAACTCACTGTTAGGCGGCCACCAGCCATCCTTCACCGTCACCTCCAGGACCCCCTCGAAGATGGTGGTGTTCTGCAGAGGTGTAGGTTGAGGTGAGGGTGGGGGTGGAACCTGCACCCCAGCAGGGGGACAGGGCTGGGAGCCCCCAGCTCTTTGGGGATGGGATGCTTCTCCCAGCTGGGCTCTGCTACCTGGCAGTGTGGGACAAACCCACCAGGCTGCCACTGCCAATGGTGGGGACCAGCATGGTGGCATCACGGGGTGCAGGGGGCTACTCACGCTGACCTGCAAGCCGGCCTTGCACTTGAGGGTGGCAGAGAAGGGGACATGCCTGCCCTCGGCGATGGCATAGGTGAAGCGGAAGCGCCAGACCTTCCTCCCGTGGCTGCTGGGGGGGCCTTCCAGCACGGCCACCCCCATGCCCTGTGCCTCCCCGCCCCGCAACAGCAGCACCGGCTCCTGCCCTGGTGCCACCAGCAAGCACTCCTTCAGCTGCAGGTCAGCCAGGTGGTCCTCCCACTGCGTGGACACCTGCCACGGTGGGGGCGAGGGGGAGAGGAGAGAGGGGACACTGTCAGGGTCACTGGCCCGGGGATGGCTGGATACCCCCCTCAGCCCAGGCCCTGAGATGGTGGTGGTACCTGCACGAAGGCCTCCTTGTTGACCTCCAGCTCTGTCTGGGGCGCCTCGAAGGCAGCAGTGGGAAAGAGGCGCAGGAAGAGCTCTGATGGGATATTGCACTGGAAGGCCACCTGCAAACAGGGACAGCACTGAGACCACCACCCCCCCACCTCCAGCACCCAGCAGGCAGTGGCACTGGCACCCTTCTCCCACGGTCCCAACCCCAAGCCCACAGGGAACCCTGCTCTTACCCGCACGCTCTGGAGCACTGCGCCCTTGGCCAGGCTGAGGATGAGCTGCAACAAGGTGGGGAAGGTTGAGTCAGCCAAGTGGTCCCCACTGCTGAGGTCTATTGTCCCCATGGGGATGGGATGGGATGGGATTGGGGGTGGGGTGGTGTTCTACCATGGGATGGGATAGGGGTCCCACCCACACACTCCCATTTCTGCCAGCACCTGGGCACAGTGGCAAGGCTCAGCCCTGCTCTGCAATAGGATGTTTCCAGCCGTGCAAAAGCAAGCAGGTCCCAGTGGAGAAGCCCCACTGGGCATCACTGAAGCCCCCATGGTGCCTCAGCAGGGCTGGGAGCAGCGCCCCAGCCAGCCCCCCCACCTCACCTCGTTGTTGGCATGGCCCCGGCCCTCCAGCGAGGTGCCGCAGTGGCTGAGGGGGGTTTTCAGCATGAAGTGAGTGGCGTTTTTCTCTGCCTGGCAGCTGATGTCCCGCAGGGTGATGTTCACCACGTCCTTGATGGGCTGGGAGAAAAGCACCTGGCAGTCACCCACCGGCTGGGGACAAGCCCATGCCACCCACCTCAAGCACCTGGAGCAGGATTTGACAGCCCCCACCCCCCCTAGGTGATGCTGGCAGGTGTTGGGACCCCCTCCACCCCCCCTCACCTCCAGGTGGGACCTGGCAATGACGATCTCCATGGTTTCATCTGTGCACTTCCAGGGCTGGAGTGTGTGCAGCAGCTTGTGGGGCAGCACATCAGCAGTGGGGGCCAGGGGGGTGGATGTCACAGGCGCCCTCGTGGTGGCATCTGTGGGACAGCAAGACAGGGTGGGCTGAGTGGGGGTGGTGGGACCCCCCCCTCCCATACTGCCCAGCCCTGGGGTGCTGGGGGCCTCACGGTGCTCCTGGAGCTCCAGGCTGATGCGGGCGCTGGCGGGGATGGCGGAATAGGAGGCGATGAAGCTGCAGTTCTTCTCAAGGGCTTTGGCGACAAGGCCCCGCTCCGTGTCAGGCAGGCGCTCCCCAGCGATCAGCACCCAGGGCACGGATGCGAACTTGTAGTTTCCAGAGGCCTACGGGAGGGGGGGCAGTTGGGGGGGGGGGGCACTGAGCGGGGACAGGGACAGCTGGGGATGCTCATGGCAAGGACAGCTTCTGGGTTTGTCCCCATTAAGGAGGGCTTGCAGCAAGGGGGCTGCCACCTCCCCATGCCCAATGTCCCCAGGGGCCCTCCTGCCACCCTCCCCATGCCACCGACATCTCTTGGGCACCTGGCAGCCCCTTTGGTGGGGATGGGGGGGGACACACACATCCCGCTCAACCCTACCAAGAACTGGATGTGGCAGTTGCTGATGGAGATGAGCCAGGTGAGGTTGGCCCGGCTCTGCAGGATGAGGAACTGTTTGCTCGCAGGACTCTCGGGACAGTTCAGGGACACGTTCACCTCCGTGATGGTGGAGCTGTGAAATCCCAAGATTCCCCAACCCCGCCACGCATCAGCATCCCATACCAGTGGGTCCTGTACCCACCTTGGGATGAAGGGGGGGTGAGGGGTGGGGTGTCTGCCTGTTAGACACCCCAACCCCTTCCCAAGCATTTCCAAGCATGTCCCACCCGCCACCCTGGGGTCTCACCACTGGCACTGTGTGGTACCTGGGCTCAGGCTGCAGGTGGATGATGTGGGTAGCGCTGGTGCTCGGGTGCCCACGTGAGCAGCCCTTCACTCCATAGAAGATCACCTCAGCCTCGAGGTGCAGCCTGGCATCAAAGTGCTCCTGGAGGATGCAGCCCTGGGGGCTGCTGGCATCTGTGGAGCCGGGGGAGGTGAGGGTCACCAAAGCCAAACCAGGCTCGACATGTGTGGAGATGCTCATGGCCAGGGGAATTGGTCCCCATAGCATCTCCCCCTTGACTGTGCTTCGCCCAGCAGGTTGTCACCCTTTGGGAGCACGAAGAGCATCGCTGGCTACCCCAGCCCCCCAGTGCCAGCCCCCAGGCCCACGCACCTTCTCCCAGGAGAAGCTGGACCCAGCGGGGGTCCCGCAGCTCGCTGTAGGATGTGATGCCCCCGTAGAATTCCTCAGCCCAGGTCAGCAGCTGCTCCTGGCTGGTGGCCATGGGCAGCTCAGGGCCCAGTGCTGCGGTGGTCCCTGGGCCGAGGTGGGCATCCTGCAGGGCAAGCAGCAGCCTGAGCCGGGGTGGAGGGGGGCAAGGCACATCCCTCCCTGGCACAGGCTGGTGTGGGGAAATCATGGAAAGCCTTTCCCCCTTCATGGAGGATGTGGGTATAAAGCTAAGCCAGGTGGGCATCCCTGGAGCCCCAGCTCCATTGTGGCTGGGGGTCACCCCAGATGAACAGGAGTTTTTGGGGCCATGGGCTGGGACCAGTGTGGGCGGCCAGCAGCACGCAGAGAGCTCGGCCCACTTTATTATTAGCCACAAACAAAGCGGTAGGTTTATTTTGCTAACAAAGCTCCCGGCCCCTGCTCAGCTCTCTGGAGCCAAACCCCATCCCTGACCTTCCTCCGGCCAGCCGGAGGAAACGGGAGCTTTTTCCAGCCCTGTGCGTCATTCCCTGCCTGGCCAGCCCTGTGCTCAGTGCTGCTGGCAGTGGCCAGGCGTGTCCCCTCCTCCCTGGGGCACCACGAGCATCCTCTCTGGGGATGGGGGACTGGTCTCCTCCAGGGACACCTCCCCACCCCCAAACGTCTCCGAGGATGGCCCCAGCCCTGCTGATCCCCAGGGGTGCTCCTGGCATGGGGCTGCGGCACTCACAGTGTGGATGAGCAGGTTCGAGCACGGGGAGGTGATGGTGGCTGAGCAGTGGGCACACAGGAGGATGAGCACTGGTGACCGTGTGCAGCCACGGGCTGGTGGCACAACAGACACGTTCAGTGGGAAGGCAGAGACCTGGAGGGGGGGAAGGGGAGAGTGTCACCATGCCAGCCACTGAGCCCTAATTGCTGTCACCTCCCTGGCTGCCCCCCCAGCCACCCCACCTGCCCCCAGAGCTGGAGGCAGCAGGGAGAGCCCTCAGGCTGGCCCCGAGCACGGGCCATGCAGGAGGCAGCTGTGGTGGGCTTAGGGGGCAGGCTGGGGATGTGGAGGTGCCACGTGGATGTGAACCCACACCAGGGGGGCAAACACCCGCTGGCTCCCTCGAGCAAGGGACCAGGACATCCCCACCTCGTGGACGGTGGCATCCCCACCCTGGGGTCCAGGGCACCCCCATACTGGGGTCTAGGCGCCCCGCCTTGGGGACTGGGGTATCCTCACATCAGGGACTGGGCAATCTCTGTGCTGGGCACCAGGGTGTCACCCTGCTGTGGACTGGGGTGTCCCCACACCAAGGACTGGGGCATCCCTACACCAGCAACCAGAGCACCCTCACACTGAGGACAGGAGCGTCCCCACACTGAGGACGGGAGCATCCCCACCCTGGGCACAGGGACATCTCCCTGTGGGTTTCCCAGTCCTATCCCAGCCCCATGCAGCCACTCCAGGCTCCGGACCAGCCATACCGGTAGGCAGAGATGCCAGGGGCACAGCGATGGCACGCACCGCTCCCCATGGCTGGCACTGCTTGGTGACCTCCAGCCGGAAATCCGGATAGGGAAGCCAAAACACCGGGCGCTAAGTTTGGCAACTGCCACAAAGTGCTGAGCCAGGCAGTGGGCAGGGAAAACCAGCCGGGGACCTGGGGGGTGGAGGCAGCCGCCAATGCTGGCGGGACAGGGCCATGGGCATCCTGGCCTGGCCATGGCCCCATGGTAAGCGTGGGTGGCCAGGGACCCCGGGTGGCGTCGGGGAGGAGCTGGCGGCTGTTTTTCCTGCCGCGTGTTTTGCAGCGCACCATTGTTTGGCTGTGCGAGTGGCGGGGGCTGTGGCGGGGGCCCCGCCGCCGCCTTTCAGGTTATTTTTTTTCTTTTTCTTTTTTTTTTTTTTTTTTTTTTCTTCGCATCGTGGGGATCTGCTTATAGAAAGCAGCTTCCAGTAATTCTTCTATAAGTGGAGCCATGTCCCTGCCTGGCTCCCCCCGCGCGCCGCAGGGCTCAGCACCGCAGCCATGACATCAGTGCGTGTCCCCTGCGGCTGGTGGTGACAACCCCGTGGGCACCCTGGGCCCTTGCAAAAACCCACCCTACCCACCAGCTCCCAGCCCAGCTCCTACCTTCCCCTGAAAAGCAGAACTGGGAGAGCTGGGAGGCAGCAGAGGCGAGAGTGTGGCGCCAGGCAGCCCAGGGCTGGGCCAAAATTGGGTCCTGCGTTTGCAGGGGGCTGAGCTAGCATGAGGGGGGCTGGGCCATGTTGCAGAGCAGCCCTGCAAACCCATGTGCTGGTGCAAACACACCCAGCAGGGCCAACCAGTACCAGTGCCAGCCAGGGATGCAGCCCCAGCACTGCCACTGCTCTGCACCCGTCCTCGCCCGAAAGATGCCCAGGGCACCCATATCAGGGTTATTGCCCCTCAGCAGGCTGTACCACCATGGGTGGCCAGGTTTCCACTCACTTGGCCGCCTTCAAGTGATGTGCCTTCCTCCATCCCTCCCCCTGTCCTTCCCTCTATCCCTCCCTCTCTTCATCCCTCCTTTCATCCCCCCACCCGTCTCTCCCTGCTGTGGTCCCCATCAGGTGCCCAGGGCTCTGCCCTGCTCCTGAGCTGGGACCGGGCCACCTCCCCAAGGAAACAGGGGTTCCTGGGACATCCAGCGCAGGGCTGGCCCCGGCAGCATGGGCTGTTAGAGAAGTTGCTTCTGAAGACTTTAAATCCCTGTCAGGGTCAGAGACACCCATGGCTGCGCTGGGAGGGGAAGCTTAGCGAAGGCGCCATGGAAGAGGTTAATCTGGGTCCTCTTGCTGCGCCTTAGAGGAAATGCTTTTGACAGCCAGGACACCCTGCTCAAGCGGGGACAGTGCTGGGGTGACGTGCTGGGACCCCGCTCACCCACCTTGGACCACTCGACGCTGAGGATGTGGACTTCATGGCCAGTGTCCATGGAGCTGCTGCTGACGCAGCCCCGTGGCACCGTGCTGGTGGCATAGGACAGGGTGATGGGCGCCTCCGTCGTCAGCGGCTGCAGGTCACAGCCCTCGGCTCTCCCAGGGTCTGGGGGGAAAACAAGAGACCGTCAGCCCCACGCCGGACGGGGGACCGGCCGGGGGGGGGAATGGTGTGGCAGGGGGCTGCATTGCAACCCCCCGCCCCCGCGCCCCCGGCGCGGTGTCACCACGGCCCCACCGCTGGCACAGTGCCCACGGGCCATCTGCTTTCCCCCAGCACAATCATGTTAACCCGGGCCCCGGCCCCAAAACCCCCGGCCAAACCTCTGCAGGCGCCGAGGCGCGAGCTTCGCCCCATCCCAAACCCCCCGCGCCGTGCACGAGCGAGAGGGGCTGGCAGGCGGCTGCCAAGGGAAATCCTGAGTGCAAACAGCCGTTTGAAGGCCTGATCCTGTAAATCCCCATTTGCCTCAGCCATTTCCTCTGCCCCAGGCAGCCCTGCTGCAGCCAGACTGTCCTCAAGCTGGCCCCCGTGCTGGGAGGTGTCCTGGGGCCCTGCCTGCACCCACAGGTGCCCCCTTGCTGGGGGGGAATGGAGCCCCACAGCCATGGCTGGGGGCTCCCCATGGGTACGTGGTGCCTGGGCCACTGTGTTTGCTTTGGAGGTGGCCACTAAGCTCCGTCCCTTCCCATCCCATTCCTGGTGGTTCCAGCCACTGTACTGGGAGATGACAGGACCTCATGCCAGGGCCACCCAGCCACCCCCATGGGGACCAGGGCCAGAGGACGAGATGCTCTGGGCGTTGAGGCTGCGGAATGCGGCAGCCAACAAAGGGCCACCCGTGCCATATCGTGTCCATCACAGCATCCCTGGGCCCTGTCTCGCTGTGGTGGCATGGCGGTGGGGTCACAGTGCAGCCCCCCTTGGTGACGCTGCCGCAGGCCCACATATTGTCCAGCGCTTCCTCCCCCTGGCGCAGCCCGGCCCGGTCCTGCCCTGACAGCACAGGGCATGGCTGTGTGGCCCCTGGCATTGACGGGCAGAGAACAGGCAGCTCGTTACATGTCTGGCAGCATCCCGTGGGGAGGTTGGGCAGGGCCAGGGGGCCGCGGCCAGGCTCACCCCCAGTGCAGGGCAGGGATGCCAGCGGAGGGGATGCGGGGCAGCGGTGCCAGCCGGGCACCATCAGTCCCTGGGGAAGGCAGCGGGCTCCAGCATTATGTCAGGATCAGATAAGGGGGCTCAGCTGGGCCGCCCGGGGCCATCAGATAAGGGCACTGTTATTTTTGTACTCCAGGAAAGGGAAAAAAAATAAAAAGGAAGAAAGAAAGAAAATCCATTTTATGTTTTTCCAGCCGCCTGCCCTCTCCTTCACTCCAGTGTGGCTGAGACCAGGGAGCAGGGAAGGTGCTGCCACGGCTCCCCGGCAGGTTGGGGGCCAGGGGTGTGATGCCTGTTTTTTTGGGAGCAGATCAAAGGCCCCAGGTGGAGAGCAATGCCCAGGGGTGCCAGACTGGGGGGGTGTGGGGCTGGGGTGGCTCTGGCGGTGCAGGATTCCCCACGGGACAGGCAGCGCCACTCTGGCATCCTGGCATCCGGCTCTGCCGCCTCGGCACTTGTGTAGCGAGCTGGCCAGTCTCAGCCCAGGTCAGGAATGGGGATGGACCCTGCACTGCAAACTTGAGGCTGTTGAACCATGCAGAGGTGGCATGGGGAGAAACAGAGCAGTGGGACCAGGCTTTGGGGGGGGGGGGATAGGCTAGGGTGGTATGGCATAGATGAATAGGACATGATCTGTTTGGAAGAGCTACACAGGACAGGGACCATTCGGGTGCAGTCATATATGACAGGGACTGTATAGGTAAGTTATGTAGGACAGAGATGACATTGTGTGTAGGATGGGGCGCAGCACAACTATGTAGGATAAGGACCATATAGCACAACTAAATGGGACTGGGAACATATGGCACATCCATATAGGATGGAGAATATACGGGACAAATACAAAGGACACCCTGACATTATGCAGCTGTGTAGGATGGGGGCCAGCTGGCACCG
This sequence comes from Gorsachius magnificus, assembly GCA_034008185.1. Classification (NCBI taxonomy): domain Eukaryota; kingdom Metazoa; phylum Chordata; class Aves; order Pelecaniformes; family Ardeidae; genus Gorsachius; species Gorsachius magnificus. The sequence goes on from CM067094.1 coordinate 7,184,917, forward strand.
CTATGTGGAAGAGGGACTATACATCATATATATATATAGGGAGGACAGGGCCTCTGCGGCACAAGAAGATAGGATGGGGACTGTATGGCACAGCTTAGGATGGGCATGGCATAGCTACATAGGACACAGAACTTACTGTACATGGACGAGCACAGCTAGGCTGTGTAGGATGGGGACCATATGGCACAGCTACGGGGGACGTGTCCGTACAGCACAGCCTCACTGGACAGGGACCGCCTGGCACAGCTACGGGGCAGTGACCAGGGGGTGACAGCAGGCGGGGAGTGGGTGCTGAGCCTGGCAGCGGGGACGCCCCAGCAGCACCCACTGGTGCTGGCCCCCACAGTGGCTGGGAGGGACTGACCCAGCTGGGACACACAGTGCTGCTGGCCCTGCCTCCCGGGCTGCCGCTGACTTCCCAGTTCTCTTTCCCTCTGCCGGTGGGTTGCGTTCCCATGTCCCCCAGCTCCCAGCCCCCCATCTGTCACGGGTGTCCCAAGGCATGTCCCTCCTTTAAATTCCAGGCCTGGCTTCACAGGGACCTCGGGGTGGCTTTAGAGCTTCCCTGACCAACTGCTCCAGAGGCGGACAAGCCCCCAGCTCCATCCTCATGGCCCATGCAGGGCTTTATGGGGTTTTTCCCATTCCTCTCCCCGCCTGGCTCCCAGTCAATGCCACACACCCCACAGTGCCGGGATGCCATGGAAGCCACCCCAGACTCCCCAGGTGCTGTCACCTCAGTCAGGGCACAACAGTGGAGCCTTCGACATTTCCCAAGCCCCAGTGACGCAGCCTGAATTTCGGGGGTCCCGGGGCTGTGCTGTGTGTATGTCCCCGGAGCTGGGGGAGTTTGTCCCTCCTCAGCCCCGGGGCTCTCCCCCAAACCCTTCTCTCCCGGCAGGGATCCCGGGGGTGACGCTGCCCACGCCGGGACCCCTTTGGTTGTGGCTGCGGACCCGCTATGTCCCCGGGGAGCCAGACGCCCCCCTCTCCCCCGCCAGCCTGGGCCGCTCCGGGACGGAGTCACCGGCGGGTCCGGCGGGCGGTGCCGTCCCGGGGGTCCCATCCCGGGGTCCCACGCCCCCGCCCCACTCACCCGGGTGGCGGAGCAGAGCCAGCAGCAGCGGCAGGAGCGGGGCGGCGCGGGGGCCCATCTCCGCCTGCGGCCGCTCCCGGGGATCCAGCGCCGAGTGCCGGGCGGCGGCGGCGGCAGGAAACCGACTCCCTTCGGAGGGAGGGACCGCGGGCGGCGCGGCTCCACGCCGGGAGGAAATGCCGCTGGCGGCGGGGGCCGTGCCGGCGGCGGGGGGGGGGCGGTGTCCGTCCCCCGCCCCCCCCGGGAGGCGCCGTGCCTCAGTTTCCCCACAGCGCGGTGCGGGGCATCACCTCCGGAGGGCCCCGAACACCGGGGGGGACGGACGGTGGGGCACAGGCAGTGGGGGTGGGTGTCCCCAGGGATCCTCCTGGGCTGGCACTGGTGAGCAGTGGGACACAGGGGTTTGGAAGTGCCCAGGTGGGGTGCATCCCGCCCCCAAAATCTGCCCATGTACAGTGCTGCAGCACAGCCCGACCTGCACAGCGAGGAGGGGCTGTTCCACAGCGATGGGGACAGGGGCAGCCCCAGGCGATAGGGACAGGGGCTGCCCCATAGCACCCCAACACTCCACCCACATTGCCACTAGCCAGCACCCCATCAGGGTCACCATGTCCCAGGCTTGTGACTGCCCCATGGCCCTGGATGCCCACTCCAGGGCAACGGGGTGAATGGCAGGCCTCATGGCACAACTGCCTGCCTTGCCTGTACCCTTGGCCAAGCCATGGCTGGGGACTGCCTGGACATCCCTGCCTGGCAGGGGGTTTTGGAGCTGGGAGGTTCCCCCAGGACATGCCTGCCTGGGCGAGCGGATCACAGCAAGGCACTGCCGAAGTGGGAGCCATGGGGTGGCTGGGGGCACCCAGGGGACCCTCCTGCACCCCTGCCCCATTCCTCCTGCATGTGCCAACAGCTGCTGCCTGAGGCAAGAGCCCTCATGCAGTTAATGGCGGGGCTGGGACTCCCATGCTGGGGATGGGTGCAGGCCCCCCCGGGGGTGGTCACCACGTGAGCCATGGCCATGGGGACAGGCTGGGGACCTGCCAGGGAAGCCGGCAAGGCCTGTCCCCAAACAGCCAGGATGGCCCCGGAGATGTCCCTGTCCCCAGGGTGAGCAGCAGACATCTCCCATGACAGAGCACTGCCATCTCCTGGGGACCGCGGGGACGGGTGCTTGCCTGAGGACGGGCACTGGCACCCCTGCCCTTGCACACCCCTCTCCCCACAGTGACACTGCAGGGCAGAGAGGAAGGGGCCCTTGGCACTGGGCCCTGAGCTGGCGGTGGCTGCAGTGACGGGTGGGAGGGTGGCTGTGACTACTGGGTGGCCACACGTGTGGCCCCGTGCATCCCATTCAGCCCCTGTGCTGGGGGGGTATCTTTCTCCCCCCACAGCTTACAGGGCAGCCTCAGGCTTTCCAGCTGGAGGAAAAGCATCTAAAACCCCATCACAAAGCACCAAGGGGCTGTGCTGGGTAGGGGGGCAGGGTGCCTGGTGCTGCTGTGTACCGTAGTGTCCCCCTTCCCAGCCCCACCACCCTGCTCACCACCTGGGAAACCGATGCACACTCACAGCCCACCCAAAGAGGGCTGGAGGCACAAGGGAGACAGGTCACCCTGCTCCCTGCTGCATGGCTTTGGGCTATAGCATCCCAAACTGCCTGTCCCTCCTGTCCCCTCGTCCTAAATGGCATGAAGCAGGCACCCGCCAGCCCCAGCCCCGGCTCAGCAGTGCTGGCAGTGCCACAGCACTGACCCAACAGCCACATCTTTCCTGCCCTGCTGCCTCCCTGCAGCACCCTGGGCTCTACCAGTGGCTCCCCTGCCCGCCGGGCACAGGGCTGGCGTCAGAGACGTCAGAGCCTGGCGTGTTTGGGTTTTCTTCTCGGGGATTTTTGTTTTTTTCCCCACGCACTTCCTTCCTCCGCTCTGGCCCCGTGGCCTCGGCTGCCCCCGGTGCTGCCGCCCCCTTGGCCCCCCCAGCCCCGACTCTGCAGTCCACAAGTGAATGGTTGGGGGCCCTCCCAGGGTCACGGCTCTGCTGCCTCCTGCCCTCACCGTGGCTGTGTAAACCCCTGCCCCAAGTCCCACCACTTCTTTGCTGTAGCATCACGCCTGCGGGTACTGGGGAGCCCCCAGATCCCTGTCCCCCACACCAGCACCCCCACCTGCCTGTGTGCTGGGGCCCTGCAACTCATCCCCCCCCTGAGGGCCCCCACCCTGTCCCCCACCCACAAGGACACCCAGCCTAGTGGCTGGGCTCACCTGGGTGTCCCCAGAGTGTCCCTTGGCCCCCAGAGACAGGGCACAGACAGCAGCAGGTACCCAGGTGCAGCAGGGCAGGGAGCACCAAAACATCACACTGTAGCCACCACATCCCCCAAAAACCCCTGACAGCCAAAAGAAACAAGGCATGACTGGTGAAAATCCTCATCCCACCATGGGTGGGCCCACAGCGGGATCTGAATCCAGCCACCCCCAGCCCCTGGCAGCCTGCGGGATGCATGTGCAGAACAGGGCTCAGATGCTGCCTGCGTCTCCAGGGACACCCACCCAGAGCACGAGGGGGTTCAGCAAGGGGGACGGGATTAGGGCGAGTGGGACCAACTGGCTGCAGGATGCGGCTACAGGCTCCCCACAGGCTGTGGATGGGGAAGCTGGGGTGAGCAGTGGGGATGCGCCCTCCCTTCCCCCGAGCATAGCATCTCACTGCCCTGGTGGGATAAACACCCGCTTCCGGCCCTTAATCAGCTCCAGAGGGGCTGGGGGAGGGAAAAAAAAAAATCTCTGGAAAGAAAAACTCATTTCCTGCAACAGAAGAAAAAGATAAAGTCTGGGCTCATTAAAGTGAACTTTACTGGGGAGAGACGGGAAAGAGCCAAACACAATGTCCTTGAAATTTCCTCCGCACGGCTCCGTCCACGAAAACAGGATAAAGCCGCTTCCGCTGTCTCTGCCGGAATGCGCCGGCGGGGGGGTAGGGGGGAGCGGGGCCTGGGGGTCGGCTACAGGCTGTCGAGGTGGGAGCAGACCTGCTGGAAAACCTCCTCCACAGAGCCCTCGGCGTTGAGCTGGGTGTAGAGGGATTAGCTAGAGGGGTCACCTCAGGGGACACAGTGACCAGAGCTCTTCCAGGGATGGATTTTGGCCGTGGACAGAGAAATCGGGGCCAATTTTGGGCAAAGGGGTGCGGGGCTATCCTTGGAGGGGGTCTCCATGTCAGGAACCAGATGGTCCGGCTGGCTCCGAAGGGTCAAGCCCACCCCAAATGAGCCAAGATTGAATTTTGCCCCCTTCCCTCATCATCCCCATCCATCACTTCCCCTCCCCTGGGACCACAGGTGCCCTGAGCCCTGGGGTTGGAGGGTGTCGGCATCGGCCACCTCCCTGCTTACCTGGCGGACAATGCCTCTGCTCTTGTAGAAGGCAATGACAGGCTCAGTGGCCTTGTAGTAGGTCTCCAAACGCTTCTTGATGGTCTCCTCGTTGTCATCCACCCGCCCGCTGGTCTCGCCTCGCTTCAGCAGGCGTTTCACCATCGTCTCCTTCCCTGCATCCACGTAGAGCAGCAGCGTGGGGGGGGCAATCTGGGGGCAAGGGGGACATGGTTGTCACCGTGCCAAGCTGGCATGGGTCTGGTTTGGGGAGACAGTGGCAGTGAGCATGGGGGTCACAGATGTCCCCATGCCATCCTCTGCCTCCCTCCGCATGGGTCTGGTGGCCCGGTGGCCCCCAGACCCATGCAGAGGAAGGCACAGGGGCACCATGGCCAAGCCCTGGCTCTCTGCCATCACCATCATGCCAGCACTGTGGTCATCTTCTGTCAGCCTGAGGACAACCTGGAGAAAGGTTCCCTCCACTGCACCCTGGGTGCGGGCTGTCCCCAAGACAGGGGGACCTGCTGGCTAGGACGGTGCCCAGTTCAGACCCTGTTGGGATGGGATCTTTGCTGGGACGGGGAGGCTGGGCTGCTGCTGGCACTGTGGAGAGCCCCCTGCATGGATGGTGGGTGGCATGGCATGGCACTAGCCCTCACCTTCTTCTCAAACTCCTCTCCCTGCTTCACCTCACGGGGGTAGCCGTCGATGAGGACCCCTTGGACCCCGGGCCCCGGCTCTGCAGCAGTCCAGCACCGCCGGGGGGGGGGGCAATGTGCCCCCACCCCAGCACCCCTGTGGGTGGCAGGGATAGAGGTGTCCCAGGGACACATGCCAACTGTCACCATGGTATCCTGTGTCCCCACAGCCACCCCTGCCTCCATGTTCCACCACGCCACAGCCGGTAGCCTGCATGGACTCACCAGGGGCACCAGCTCGCCCTTCTCCATAATGGCCTGCAGCTTCTTGCCCCGCTCCGAGCCTGAGCTGACCTCCGCCCGCAGCAGGTCCCCCGTGGAGAGGTGGGTGTAGCCATACTTCTGCACAATCTTCTCACACTGGGTTCCTTTCCCCGAGCCGGGGCCACCTGCAAGTCACATGAGGGCCACATGTGCCCCAAGCTATGGGTAAGGAGGTGGAAGGGTACGTGGAAGCAGCAGCACAGACCCACAGGAGTCCCCAGAGCCCAGTGAGATGGTGTCCACAAGCCCAGTGCCAGAAGGATGGGAAGAGCTGCTCCTAGGGTGGGCTGAGGGATGCCAGGTCATTGGGGGTGGCATGGGCTGCTGGCAATGGGCACGTGGATACCACACCTCTGATGGCACCCAGGACACCACTACCCTCCCCCATCAGCACCTGGACATCGCTGTCTCAACTGCCTCCAGGGTATCATGACCCCATCAGCACCCAGGACATCACCACCCCATCACCCCTCATGGCACCCAGGACATCATCCCCCAGGCGCTGCCACCCCATGCCCAGCCAGAGGTGCCCTCGCAGACCCAGCACACCCCACCATGGCCTCAAGGAACCGGGCTGGAGCCATAGCCACCCCAAGTGCCTGGGGTCAGCCGAGGTCCCACAGCCTCAGCCTCCAGCCCTGGCTTCCTAGCCCTGGGCACTGGCTGCTCCCCACAGCCCCCAAACCCTGGAGGCATGGGGGGACAGGGCTGCACTGTGGCCTTGACCCCACCAGCGGCAGGACCTGGACACCTACTTACCCACAACAAAGATGATTTTGTGGTGCTTGAGTTTTTCTGGAGAAGAGAAAGGAAAAAAATAATTATCAAAAGCCAGAAAGCATGCTGGGGACAGAGGTCTCCCCAGGGGGCAAGATCCAGGGCAGGCATCCCTGGGATGGAGGAGACCCACCCCAGGCCCCTGGGGGATAAAGGCAAAGTGGGAAGCAGCCACATGTCCCCCTCATCCTTGTCACCTGGGCAGGTCGGGACGGCTGGGCTGTACACGGCTGAGCACAAAGACCCCATTGGCACCTTGGCCACGGGGCTGGAATCCCACTGCTGCGTGGCATCCTGGAGATGGTCACTGTCCACGGCTCCACTGCAGGTGGGGACCGGCCACATCCATCCCCGTAGTCAGCTTGTCACCCTGGTGGGCTAACGGGGGCTGCAGCAGGTTTGGCTTGGCATGGCCACCTCAAGCACGTGGTGTGACCACTGGCAGCCCCTGAACCCCAGCACTGGTCCCTGGGCCTGGTGGCGGACGTGCAGGTGGCACTAACAGCCCTTCCCTTGCTGAGCACCCAGGTGCAGGGTCCTGTGCCACCTGCAGGATCCAGCCCAGCCATGGTGTGGGGCGATGCCAGGATGTGATGCCGCAGGGGAAGGCAGAACTAAAAATAAAGCCAAGCTGCTCTGAGGCCACTCTCCCATCTCCTGATTACAGCCGGCTGAAATTTCAACTCCTCCATCACCCAGCGATCCCTGGGGCTGGGGACAGAGCCAAGCAGCTGGCGGGGACTGAGGGGGACGTGGGGCACATGGAGAGCTGGAGGGATGGGGGGGGACACACACAGGGGAGGGATGGGGGGGGGGAAAATGGACCGAGAGGAGGGATCAAGGGGGAAAAACGGCCGGGGGGGGGGTGGGGCGGGGGGGCAAGGGGGATGGAGCACTCACCTGTCGACATGCTGCCGTGGTCCAGGCACAGGAGCACTTCAGGCTGCAAGGGAAGCAGAGGAGGATGGATAAACAACTCTGCACATCAGGGACACATGGGTCCCCAAGGCCAAGGTCTGGGGAGACCAGGGGTCTCCTCTCCCTGCTATGTTGGTGCCCAGTTCCATGGTCAAGCTGGGAAGACCTGACCCCCAGCTTGGCCCTAAAATAGGGAGCTCGGGACCTCTGCTCCCACAGCCATCACCTGCCTGGCTCCCAGCAGCCACCCGTCGCATCCGGCTGTGGTGAGGGCTTCCCCATGCCAGGTGACGCGTGGTGACGTTTCCAGATTCCTCCCCTGCCTTGACCACATCCCTGTGCCTGGGGTGCCGCCTGGCAGCCAGAAACTGCCTTGGGTTGACTGGTGTCACCAGGACACCAAGTGATGGAGGCAGCATCCCCCCAGATCCCCATGGGCTGGTTTTTTTGGAGGTTGCCTAAGGGGGGGCTTGCAGCACCCCGTTGCACCCCCATCACCTGGGGGAGGTGTGTGTGTGTATGTGTTTGGCCACCCCGCCTGCCCACACCCAGCCCTGCAGCACCCAACCTGCTTGGCCACAGCGCGTCACCCCAAACCGGCTGGACGGGGTGCTGGGATGGGGCATCCCAAGGCCAAACGAGCCAGGGCCACTGACGCGGTCGTGTTACAGCCAGGAAAGGTCAGAGGCTAAGTATGGCTGGGCTGAAACCGGCACCGGGTCACGTCCCACCTGCGCTGCGGGGCCAAAGCCCCGGGATGGCCCCCGCGGGGTCTGGGTGGGGTTGGGAGGGTGCAGGACCCTGGGGGTCCCTAAATATGAGGGGTGCCAAGCCCCAGGACTGCTGGAACCAGCCTCGGTGGGACAATGGGGGGCTGGGGGTGGCCCAGCGCTGGGCCTATGAGTGCAGGATGAGGGTGATGTGGAGGTGCCTGGTCCGAGGAGATGGGGGGGGGCTGGGGGCCCCAGGGGGTCGGGGCTGGGGAAGGGGTGCAGCGTGGCCTGGGGCTCCCTAACAAAGGTCATTGTGGGATGCACCCTGGGGTGCTCCCACCAATCTCACCCCATTGCCAGCTCCAACCCATCCCTCCCCCACCCCATCCCATCGGCACCCAGCTCCCCACCCAGGACTGGGCTGCTCCAGCACCCCTGCAATCCCTCTAGCACCCCCTGCAAACCCCCAGCACCCGTGCAATGGCTCCAGCACCTCTTCAAGCCCCCCAGCACCCCATGCAAGCCCCCCAGTATCCCCTGCAATGGCTCCAGCATTCATGCAACAGCTCCAGCACCCCTTCAAGACCCCCAGCACCCCATGCAAGCCCCCCCAGTATGCCCAGCAAACCCCCAGCATCCATGCAACAGCTCCAGCACCCATGCAAGCCCCCCAGTACCTCCTGCGAGCCCCCCAGCTCCCATGCAATGGCTCCAGCACCCATCCAAGCCCCTCAGCTCCCCATGCAAGCCCCCCAGCACCCACGCAAGTGCCTCAGCACCAATGCCCCCCAACCCCCCCCCCCTGCCAGCCCCCCCCCCCCCCCGCCCGGCCCGCGGTACCGCTATTTATAGAGCGCTGCCGCCGCGCTGCATGCCGGGAGCGGGGCCGCTGCCGCCCGGCGGGCAGGGAACGGGCAGGGGCCCCCGAGGCATCGCCCCCCCCTCCAGCCGGGGGGGGGGGGGGGGGCGGAATGGGCATCCCCGTTAACCCCTGCACGGCCGAGGGGTGCGGACACCACCCCCCCCCCCCGTGCCTCAGTTTCCCCATCTGCGGGGGGAGTCGCCCCCCTGCTGGGTTTGGGGTCCCCGAGAGAGCCCCGGGGTTCCCCGAACCCCTCTCGCAGCCCCCGGGGTGGGAGCTGTCTCCATCCCTGTCCCCATCCCCCCAGCAGCGGCCTTACCTGCCTTTCCTCCTCCTCCTCCTCCGCGGCATCCCCAGGCCCCACGCCCCCAGGGCAGTTGGCTGGGGGTGACACGAGTTGGGGAGGTCTCAGCTGCCACCCGCGCCAGAGCAGGCACCAGGGGGGTGGCTCACAGCTGGGGTCGGCCGGCTGCTGGGCACGGGTCCCACCCAGACACACCAGCCCCGCTCCTGCATCATCCTGAGCACCCAAGGCCAGCACCACTGGGGGTCCCGAAGGGCCAGAGACCCCCTGCGATGGCACTGCTGGCACCCACTGCCCAGCCCCAAAAAAACCCATCCTGGAGCCAGGGCCCAAGGCAACAGACTGCAGCAGTATTTATTCCTGTACAAACCATTACAAAATGCGGGTGCCCCGCAGCTTCCTCCAGCACTGAGCCCCCCAAAGCCCCAGCTGCAATGGGGACGGGCCACAGCCAGAGGGAAACTGAGGCACGGAGCCCTGCCAGGGCTCAGCACCCAAACACGCTGTATTTAGCTATTTCCCCCAAACCCCCTTCCCTGCTGCTGAGACAAAATAACAAAATCCACCCGCCAGCTGCAGCGTGCTGAGGGGCACTGCCAGCCCCCCCCCTTCTAAATAGTTTATAAGCAGTTAATAAATGATCAGGACCCAGCTGCAGAATACTGCCAGCCCCTTCGTTACCACTAATGAGCAGCCCCTGCTTGCTCCTTCCACCCAGAAACCCAAATACAAACCCCAGGACCAGAAGCAGGGAGGAAAAAACCCAAAAGCCCCCAAAAATCCCATCGCTCAGTTAGAAAAGGTTTTGGCAGTGTGGGTGTGGGGGCAGGGAAGGAATCGGGAGAGGCCTGGTGTTTTTGGGGTACTGGGGCACCAAGGGTGGCAGTGTCACCCCCGCGGGGTCCCACCAAAAGCTGTGGGGTCCTGCTGAGGGAAGGATGCCTGTGGACTGGGATTGGGGTGCTGGGGATGGCGGGGGGGGCTGAGCCCCAAGAGTGGGTTCCCCCACCCAGGGGGTTGGGCAAACAGTCTCTGCAGTGGCCCCAAAAGTGATGCAACCCCACCTTCCACCCATGGAGCAGGGGGGGGGACCCCAAACCCATGGATCAGGGGGGGACCCCCAACCCCTGCACTCACCACCTGCCCCCCTAAAAAACAGCTCAAAACCCAACACAACCGAAGTGCAAGGAGCCTCCGTGGTGGCACACACAACAGTGGTGGTCCTGTGGGAGGCACCCGGTGGCACCCTGATGCCTGGCTCCTACTGCCCCCCACTCCAGGGGGGATGCAGGGGGTCCCCCAGCCATCCCAGATCCGGGGGCTCTGCCCAGCTGTGGGGAGCAGCCCCTAGGGCCAGGCAGGGTGGGAGAAGGTGATGTTGTAGAGGTCGGCCCAGCTGGCGAAGACCCGCTTCTCGGTGATGAAGCGATGGTGGTTGCCCTTGCGGCTCCGCTCGTTGTGGATGTAGGTCGTGCACTCGTCAGGGCCCTTTGGCTCGTAGTAGTGGTAGGGCAGGCGACGGGGCGGGGGCCGGCGGCTGCAGGGGAGGGGGGAAGCATGGGGTGAGCCCCATAGCAGGGCTGGTGGGCCAGTGTAGGGGCTCAGGGGTCTCCTTACCCACAGTAGTTGGGTGGCACCATGCCATAGACGTGGACGGCGTCACACAGCTCCACCGCGATCACCATGGTGAACCAGCCGGTGCTGAGCCACGAGCGTGACTTCTCCCTGGGGAGGAGAAACAGGAAGGGGGGAAACAGGGGCGAGGTGACGTGGATGATGGCTCCCCCCCAGGGTCCTCAACCTGCCCCAGGGACCCCATCCCATGGAGCAGCCCCAAGAGCCAGCTCTGCCCCGGGGACCTGGAAAAAGGTGGGACACGGTGCAGGAGGTGACTCCGAGGTACCTGTCCTTCCCTGTCTCCCCCCGAAACAGGTCATCAAACTGCTTCATGCGGCCGGGGGAGACGACGTAGGCCGTCATGTTGGGGAAGGAGGCGCTGACGCGTTGGATGATTTTCAGGAGACTCTTCTGCATCTTGGCAGGTGGCCCCCAGAAGATGAAGATGGTCTCTGGGGTCTTGTTGACAAACTCCTGAGGCCGCTTGAGGACGCGGTAGAGGCTGGAGTGGGCCACCACACGGAAGCTGGTCTTGTTGCCCACGTCAACCTCGTAGCCGGTGGTGGGAGCGTCGTTCATGCGGATGGTGCACTCGGCCCCGTCAATGGCCGCTCCCAGGCGGGTGCCCAGGAGGTGGCTGGAGCTGGTGACGATGACGCATTGGTGGCAGCGGGCAGTCAGGGTCTGGGGACCACAAGCGCTGTGAGCAGGTGACTTTTGGTGTCACTGCGACCCAGCAGGGAAGGATGGAGCTGGGACAAGGCACTGCCATCCCCTGCAGAGCTGCTGTCCCACTGGAGGGGACGATTTGGCCGGACGCTGGTGGAGGGCCAGATCCTGCGCCCACCACTGAGGCCAGACCCCGCCACCCAGCTCATACCTTGTTTCCACATACGGGCAGGTACCCGCTTTTCACCCCCCACTTCTTGAGGTCGGGGGGCTGGCGGGCTCTGCCCCGCAGGTGGCTGTAGGGGAAGACCTCGCTCCCGCTGCTGGAGCTGTAGATGATCAGCAACATGATCAGGGCAAAGAGGACCCCCAGGGCGGCGGCACGCTGGCTCTGCAGGCGGGGGGAGAGCGTCAGCCGCTGCCACCACCCCACGGGTGTCAGCATCCGGCCCCACTTCCGGCAGCATCTCCACTAGGATGCCCCGTGTCCCCAGGGAGATGCTTGCTGTCCCCAGGGTGATGCCCTGGCACTCACCGTGCTGCCACTCATGTCTTTGTGCCGGCCTCAGTGCACAGCGATCGCCGGCATCCCGTGAGCACCTGCAAGGCGCATCTGTCACCCCCAGCGCTGGCCCCTCACCACTGTGCTTGGGCTCCCATCCCCAGACTGCCAGACTGGTAGGGATACGGGATGAGCCACTGGGCAGCCTGGCTCAGCTGTGCCAGAGCAGAGCCCTGTGGGGCGGGTGCTCAGCCAGATTCCCAGGTCCCCCTTCCAAGGGGAAAACAAACCCCCAGCACTGGTGCGGGGAAAGGAAATGCTGTGGGCAGAGGCTGGGTGAGCTCTGCAGCACCAAGGAGCCAAACCCAACCGTGGCTTGTGCTGGGGAGATCCCTGGGGCGACCTGCACTCCCAGGATGGATTATCCCCCGCTGGCAGGGCTCAAACCCACAGGGTCAGGGAGGGTAAACCTGCCGCTTGTGCGGTGAAATCCCATTAAAACAACCGGCTTGGACTGGGAGGAGAGGAACTGAGACCGGTGCAATTCAGCTCATGCATGGGCTCTGCCAGCTCCAGCTCTGGACCTGCTCTAACCCCCACTCGCCCAGGCTCACAGAAATGGACTGACCCAATTTCCTTTTTAAAGTCCTCGTTAGTGAGTCACGGCCGCTCCTGGAATACTCAGAGCAATTGGAAATTAAAAAAAAAAATTGAAGCCTCTTTACTAATTGCCCTGGCAGGAGCAGGGGTGGAAAATTACACAGCAGCCAGGGTTCAACCCTTGGGGGGACTGGGGACCCCGAGGGGCTCTGAGGGCCGGTGTTGATGGCTGGGAAGGTGCCAACCCACCCGGGGAGCCAAGGCACGTCGGGGCAAAGCGGCCTCGCTGGGAACAGGCTGGGGAGCAGCGTCGGGACCCTCGCTCCTGCCGCTGCACCCCGCTTTGCTCCCTCCGTAGCGCTCAGGCCACGGGTGACCCCGCAGCGGGGACCCCGCGGGCCTCACCTGGGCGGGGGCTCTCATCTGCAGCGGCGCGGGGCTTCCGTCATCTCCTCCGCCACCCCGTGCGCCCCGCGGGCTGCGGGGGCTGCCAGGCCCCTCCGGCGAGCAGGGCCATGGCGGCGGCCGGGGGGGTCACATCGCTGCTCTGCCGGGGAAGGGCTGATCCAGACCGGCTCCCCGCTCCCTGCACCCCCATGTGCCGGTGTTCCCCCAGCCCCGGATGCAAACCCTCCTGCAGCCCGGGAAGTGAAAACCCTCCCCCGGCCCCCCGGCGTGCAAACCTTCCTCCACTCCTACGTGCAAATCCTCCCCCACCCCGGCGTGCAGTCCCCCACCCCCCTGAAGACACCGGCCCTCCCCGGCGCCCCCTTTGCAGGAGCCGGACAGGCCGGAGCCCGGCCGCGTCCAGGCGGGGAGGAGCCGGCCCCTTCCCCGTGCACCGGAGCCGCGGGGTGGGGACCGCTCCTCCGGCCGGCCACGGCGCCGTTCCGCTCCCCGCACCGGCTAAACGGACCCGGAGGGGATGCGCCTGGTCCCCCCCCCGCGCGCGCACGGAGCCCCGGGAGCCGCGCGCCGCCCGGGGCCGAAATGGGCAGCGCCGCGGGGGTCCTAGCGCCGCCCGCTCGGGATGGGCGGCACCGCGGGGGTCCTAGCGCCGCCCTCCCCGCGCCGGGCTCCGACGGAGCGGGCCGGGGCTGCCCCCCGCTGTCTCCTGGCCCGTCCCAGCCCCGAGGGCACCGGTGCGGGCAGCGGGGAAGAGGCGGCAGCGCTGCCCGCGAGTGCCAGGAGCAGCACGTGGTGCCCGACCTGCTGCCGGGCGCAGCGCCACATGGTTGGGATGCCACTGCCTCCCCCGCGCTGGCCGGGCGGCCCAGGGCCCCTCTCTGGGGGATTTCGTGGGGCCAGGAGGGGACTCCACCGCTGACCGGGACCTGCAGCTCCGCTGCGGCAGCCAATGCCCGTCCAGCGGGATTTTGTCTCTGCTGTGCTAGCAGTGCACTTCCCGGCGTGGGGCTGTGGCAGCTGGAGCACCCAACCGAGCTCCACCAGCTCCTCTGTCCTGGCAGCATCCCCAGCTCCCAGCTCACTTGCTCCTCACTTGACCCCAGCACTTGGCCTTGGCTGAAATGAGAGCGAATGCAGATCCCTCTGCCCCTCCTGCCCACCCCTGGCCCCCCAGCCACTGCCAGGCCCCCCCAAACATGTGGCATCTGTTACAGGTTCAAAGAGCGGCTGTGGCAGGTCCATGTGGCTGGGCTTGGGGCCACACACATGCCTGTGCTGTGCCCCATCTCTCCAGGGATGCAGGAGCTGGCAGCCATCCTGCCTGCAGTCCAGCAGCACTGAGCCCTGTGGGGCCGAGGAGCACCCTGAACCCAGCACAAAATTCAGGCCAGGGCCAGTGCCCATCCCATGGAGGAGACACAGCTGCTGGTTCCAAAATAATGTTGACCACTGGCTTCCAGCACCCCCCTCCATGCTCAGGCCCAGCTCTACCCCCTTGTCACCTCTTATTTATAGCCTGGCAGGAGAGCAGGGACACCACAGCCCTGTGACCAGCTGCCATCCCCCGTCCCCATGTCCTGCAGGCGCAAGGGACACAGCACAGGCCACCAGCAAGTTAAAAATATTTTTAATGGCCACATTTGCTTTGGTGTGAATCCAAAGGCACTTGTGACAAGGCAACGCAGAGCCCCCGGGGCACGTGTGGCCCCTGGACTTCCCAGCTGGGTAGGTGCAGGGGGCTGCAGGGACCTGCCCAGGTGTGAGCAGCAGAAGGCAGCTGGATGGGGGAGCCCGGAGCCGGCTCCCTGCACCCCACACCCAGTGCCGGGTCTCAGGGCACAAGTGGGGCAAGGACCACAGTGGAGCTTCATCCTTGGGAGAGGCACCAGCTCGTGGCCCTGGTGGGGCCAAGCTCTCCCACCCCGTGTTGTGCTGGAGCTCAGCAGTGTGAATGTTTAATCCTGCATTAAATATTCATCCCGGTAGAGTGGATGGAAAACATCCACAGTCACTCTGGGTCCATCCAGGCAGACATTTGGAGCCAATGGGGCTCCGTGGATCTAGCTCATCCCCCCTATGCACCGACATGGGGGGTCCCAGCCCACCTACCAGCTGGGGAACCGTCCCTGCTGCTGCAGAGACAGAGACTCCCCATGCCAGGACTTGGCAAAAGGCTTTTAGCCATGGCACCAGCAGAGCCAAGACACATCACTGCAGGATGAGAGCCACGCCACTGCTGGGGTCCCTGCTGCCTCACCCCACGGCTGGTGCCCTACCCGCCTGTCCAGGACGGGTGGGTAAAGATGATGTTCCTCCTCTTGGCCCAGCGGGAGAAGATGGCTTTCTCGGTGATGAAACGGTGCCCGGCGCGGTGGGCTTGCTCGTGCACCAGGTACATCCTGCACTCGTCCAGCCGGCCCTTCTCAAAGTAGTGGTAGGGCACACTCGAGTGGTTCTTCTCCCTGGTGGGAGGGGATGGGATGGGCATGGAACTTGGAGGGATGACAGACTACCCCACGCCCATCCCCACCGCCCCACACACACCTGCAGTAGCTGTCACTGACCATGCCGAAGACGCATATCTGCTCGCACAGCTCCATGGCCAGGATCATGGTGAACCAGCCCGTGCTCAGGAAGGAGCCGGACTTCATCCTGCAAAGCATTGCAGCTGTGCTGGAGTGGGTAGCACGGTGCTGCCGTCCCAGCTGGGCTATGGGTGCCCACCGGGGGGGATGGGTGCTATGGCAGGGGGACCTGATGAGGGCTCCTTGGAAGCTGGGGTACCTGTTCTTCCCTGTCTCGTTCTGGAAGACATCATCACAATACGCCATCTTCTCCTCAGTCAGGGTGTAGATCTGCAGGCGGGGGTATGTCTCCATCACCTTCAGCAGTGCCTGGTAGGTTGAGCCTATCTTCTCCCGGTTCAGCTTCTTCGCTGGCCCCCAGATGATGTAGAGGGTCTCCTGGGACTGCTGGAAGAAGTAGGGCTGGTTCTTCAGCAGTAGCGGGACGCTGGTGTGCGACACCACCCGGACGGTGCTCCGTATCCCTACGTCTTCCTCGTAGCCAGCAGTGGGGGCATGGTTCATGCGCAGGACGCACTCCTGCCCGTCGATGGCCTGTCCCAGGCGCGAGCCCAGCATCTGCCCCGAGCTGGAGGATGGCACAGCGGCGGCCACCCCGGGGCCCCACTCCCTCCCACAGCGGCTGGACACACTGCAGCCCCATCCGCCCTTCCCTAAGGAAGAGGAAACTGAGGCATGGGCGGGTTGAGCTGCCCCACCCCCCCCCCCCCCACACCTCCCAGGGACGCGGAGTCCCCGGGGGTGCAGCCCCCACGCTCCCCCAGGGCCCAGCAGCAGGGCCACAGGCAGGTGTGGGAGCACAGCAGGAGGTACAGCACGGTGACCACCGTCACGCACACCAGTGTCAGGAAGAGCCGGACCTGGAAGCAGAGCCGGGGAGGTTTCTTCAGGCCTGGCCACGTGTGCCAGCCCCGTGTCAGATGCTGGCAGCCCCGTGGTGCCGTGCAGCACCAGCAGCCCCTTGGCGGAGGGTGTTTGGGCGCGGGCGCGTTGGCTGGGGCGCAGCGAGGAGCTGCGGCGGGGAGCGCTGGGTGCCTGTGCCTCGCTCACTTCCTGCAGGCAGCAATGGCCCACGCGCCGCATGGCTGCACGCCCCGGCCGGGGCCCTGTGCTGTCTGCGGGGACCAGCAGCTGCCAGGCTGTGCCTTCCCCCAGCACCGCGTTCGGGGTGAGCGGCCCCCCAGTGCTGGTGGGGTCCCCTTGGCCCCTCGCCCCGCCGGGGCCCCACTCCCTCTCTGTCCCGGTGGGTACTCACCAGCATCTTCATCCTCGGGGGGCTGGTGGGTTGCCCGGTAGGGCTGGGCCCCGGGGGGGGGGCTCGCCCCGCCCCCCCCCCCCCCGGCCCCCCCCCCCGGCCCCCGGGCAGGGGTCGGAGCCCGGGAAGGGGCGGCCCCGCCCGGCCCCACTCACCGCACCGGGAGCCCCCGCGGCGGCGCCGCCCCCCCCCCCCCGCCCCGGGCCCCGCCAGGCCCGCCCCCCCCCCCCGGGGTGCGCCCGCGCCCCAGACCGGCCCCCCCCGCCCCCGGTACCGACCCCAGCCCCCTTCCTCCCTGCTCCTCCCACCCTGCCCTCTCCGGCTTCCCGCCAGCCCGCGGTCCCCCCCCCCCCCCCCCTTCCCCCGGAGCGGGGCCGGGCACCCCGCGCCCCTCATACCAGGGCCGGACACCCGGGAGAAGCCTCCTCGGGGCCGGCTTCCCCCCAGAAGCGGCACCGGGCTTTGCTTCCTCCGGCGGCAGGCAAACTCGGAGAGTAACCGCGGGACCGGCCCCGGCCCCATCCCCCGCAGGCTGCAACCGGGGGGAGGGGGGTGACGGGGACGCGGCCGGGCTCCGGCCGCCCTGCGGGGAGCGGTGCCCGGGGGCGCGCCCGGAGCTGCTCCGGGACGTGACCGAAGCGTCCCCACTTTCGCCTCCCCCTGCCTCGGCTCGACCGCCACGCGGGAGCGGGCGGGATTCCCCGGGAGAAGCGGCGGCAGCAAGCCAAAGGCCAGGGAAAACAGAGGGATGGATGCCCCGGCCTCAGGAGGGCCCAGCGACCGGCCAGCGGGGTGGGTGTGCAGCCCGGGCAGCCTCCCTGGAGCTGGAAACAAACCTCCGGCCTCTGCAGCCCCACCAGCTCTGGCCACACCGCGGGTTAAACTACAGCCAGACTCAGCCCAAGACCCAGGCGCCACCCGGGGTCCCCGGCAGGGTGGGACATGCTGCTGTCTGGTAGGGGAATTCACAGTACACGCAAGAAGGATCAGGGCGCCCCAAATCTGCCCTCCTTTTGCTGGAACTACCCCAGGCAGGGGAAAGCAGCCCCCCAGCATGGCAGGGCCAGCACAAGGCATGCCCAGCCAGGTTCCCTCTGGTGCTTGTCCCCACCAGCAGGGCACAGCCCATGGAAGCCCAGGGCAGGACCCTTCCCAGCACGGAATTGGGCACTGCCAGGGCCACGCAGCAGAAAGCATCCCAGCAGGCCTGCAGCATCCCCTCAGCACAGGCAGAACACAGGGACCCGAGACCTTGCAGACTTTTACTGAGGGTGATCCCGCTTGCTGCGGTCTGGGGGAGCTGCCAGGGCACCCCACCTCAAGGCAGCAAACACTGTCAGGAGAGGAAACCCCTTGGGGGAAGGACAGGGTGGTACCACCATGCCTGCCTGCCCAGCTGGCACACGGAGTATTGTCCGGGGGCAGGAACCCAGCCAGCGGCAGTTATGGGAGCAGCACTGTCAGCAGCAGAGCCACTTCCTTGTGTCGCAAGCAGCCAAACGCTTCCTTGTGACCCAGGGCATCTCCTCGCCACCCCCTCAGGAGGGGACACAGAGGGCAGCACTGGCATGTCCCTGCATCCTCTGCACACCCGGCCTCGCAGGGGTCCCTCCTCAGAAAGCCAAGAGCCCACCAGCACCACAGTGCTTAGTCCTTCCAGCAGGCAAATGGAGAGCACGAGGCTGCCCTTTCCAAGCTCAGTCTCATTTCTTTCCTCTCAATCTTGAATCTCATTAACTCCCCTGCCCAAACCATATGTAAATATTTAAAAAAAAAAACCCCCAAAAAACCAGAAGGGACAAACTACTGGACACAGCAAGAGCAGAGGGGGAGGATTGTCTCGAGGTCGAGCAGCAGGCAGGGGTCAGGGCTCAACTCGCTGCCAGTTATAGCTGCTGGACCCCCCCAGCTCCTCCGGCCAGCATGGCTGAAGCGTGGCTGGTACACACAGCCCCAGGCCGGGAGCAGGTCCCTCACGGCCGAGGCTCTGGTCCCTCTCTCAACAAGCCCTGGGGTCAGTTTTGCTTCCCTTTGGTCAGAAAGTTGTAAACTACAGGCGGCTTCATTTGTGCGGGATGGAATGTGGGAGAGCGCAGCCAGCTCGGTGCCGAGTGCTCTGGAGGTGCTGCCAGGCACTGCAGGCAAAGTCTTTCCTGGCTGCGCCGCTACAGGGTGGGCACCTTCTCCTCATTTCTCTCAGCTGGGCCTTCAGTCCGACTTCTTGGCAGGTTTCCTGCTCTTCCACATCACAACCATTATGAACACGCCTACCATGAGAGAGAGAGAGGATTCAGCCAGAAAACTTCCAATTATGGACACTTGTAAAACACATTGTAGTGAGAAAGAGAACCTCAGCAGAGCAAGTGAAAAACAATTCCGCTGCCCAGAGGCTCAAACAGCCAAAGTTACACACAAACACACCCCGAGAGCCCGTGCCAGGCTGAGCTGCGGCAGGAGCCACAGAGAGTGTGTCACAAGTCTCACACGTCAGCTAAGCCCCCAAGCAACCCTCTTCTCTCTTCCTAATTTAGAAGCTTCTAATTAGAACAACAGAAATAACACTCACCTATAAATAGCAGCAGCAGCAGCCCAGCCACCACAGGGATGATAACAGCGTACTCCCTAGGCAAGAAGTACCTGTGGATCCCATGGTCGCTGTCGATGAAGGGCTGTGGGAGACAGAGAGGGGTATCAGCAGGCAGGCACGAGACCCGGGCGAGTCCCCAACACCTGCAGCCTCATGGTTGCAAAAGCAGGACAGAAATAGCAGGCATGAGGAGATAGCTAATTAAAAAAAAAACAACCAAAAAAAGGTGCCCATGGCTGCAGGGACACAACAGCGGGTGGGCAGAGAAGGCGTCAGTGTTCAGCTACACAAGGATGGCACAGGGGTCCCATGGCCCCGGGGTCTCAGGACAGGCATAGCTGTCCACCCACTTGGTGCTGAACACAGCAAATCCCTGGACCCTCTGCCTTGCAGAAGGGAGAGGTTGATACCAGCTCTGCTTCATGGCAATCCCACCAGGATCCCTCTGCAAAGGCCAATGGAAGGCTTTGGACACTAGAGAGCAGTGTAAGGATTCCTACACAGCAGAGAGCACACCTACATGCTCCTGGGACTACGGACTGTATAAACACATATGGGACAGCAGAGTAAGCAGACACAAGAGGGGAATTCAAAACTGTCAGAGGCTAGAGGGGAAGCTGCCAGGAGTTCAGACATCAGCCCAAGGCTGAACCACGCCTCTCATACCTGGAAAGCTCAGGAGGAGCTGTTTCTTTCCAGGAAGAAAACCACTAATGACCCCAGCTGCTGTGTCCTTAGAAGTGGGCAAACTCCCAGGCTCATAATCACTTTTCCAGAGCTCTGCATCCTCTAAATTGTTCTCCTCCCTACCAGGCTCCAGATTTGCTAAGAGTTGTCTCTTTTTACGTTTCCCCTCTGTGATCGCCCACCAGAACCAGGAATCTGGAGGACTACAGACATGAACACCAACACCTCCAGAGGGACCAGGCTTCAGCTCTTGCTGACAGCTTGAGTGAACCTCAGATCTCGTGCTGGCTGGGTCAGCCCGTCTGAGAGCAGCAGGGCAGGCGGCACGACTGAAGCTTGGTCTTGCCCAGGAAAGGGCAGGCACACCCAGAAGGGACCAGGGCTGTGCCAGCAAACAGAGGAAGCTCTACCCTGAAATAAGTTTTAACCAGGACTCTGGCAAGGCTGAGTCCTTCAGGCACATGAACACATCAGCACCTAAACAAAGCCTTGGCTAAAGCCTGAACGTGAAGTGACTGGGACTGTAACAGCCAGAGGAGACCCATACCAGTATGATGATCCAGAGGGTGTAGTAAACAAAGAGAACGAGGCTGAAGGCAACCAAGCCGAATCCAACCACCTGGTCTGTTGCTGTGGCCTGCAAAGGGAGAGAGTCCGAGCGGGATCTGCACACCGCGGCCTCTGCGCGGGAACTGTTAACGGGCACCGGCTTTGCTCAGCCCCAGGCTACAGCTGCGGCCGCGGGTCCGAAACGAAGCGGGAAGGGGAGACCCCGTGCAGCGGAACACCCCACCCCAGGGCAGCAGGGAGAACGGCCGGGCCGAGCCCTGCCGCTGCCAGGGCTCCCGGAGCGCCCGCCCCACCGCCAGCTCACAGCCCCCCGCCCTAGCCGGTCCTCCCGAGTACCGACCCCCGCCGGCCCGGCGCTGCCCCGGCCCCCCCCAGAACCCCCCCGCTAACGGGCCGGCTGGGCGCCTCCGGAGAAGCCCGGGGCCCGCCGGGCCGGGCC
Source organism: Gorsachius magnificus (assembly GCA_034008185.1). Lineage (NCBI taxonomy): Eukaryota > Metazoa > Chordata > Aves > Pelecaniformes > Ardeidae > Gorsachius > Gorsachius magnificus. The sequence continues at coordinate 7,205,841 of CM067094.1, forward strand.
TGCCATCCCCTCACGGCGCCCCGCGGCGGGGGGCACCCGACCCCACTCACCATGGCTTCCCTCCCCGCCGGCACCGCCCTTCCGGCAGTGATCACCAATCAGCGCACCTCTCTCCAGCCCCGCCCCCACTCGGCCGGAGACGGCCAATCAGCGGGGGCGGCCTCCGCGGCCCGCGGCATGCTGGGAAGCGCGCGCGGCTCCCCCGGAGCCTGACGGGAGGTGCAGTCCCGGGGCGGGAGCCGCGGGGGGAGCCGGGCAGGACCGAGCAGCGCAGGGGCCGCGCCGGGCTGCATCCCCTCCCGGGGCAGGGACGGGGCGGCCACTGTAGCTCCCACTGGGTCGCATGGACCGGGGATTTTCATGGGTGGGGCCCTGAGCGGGGGAGGCGAGCGGGTTGTGAAATAAATGAAATTGCCAGAAACTCCAGTGCGCGTTCACAGATGTGTTCGGGGCGAGGCACCGCGCTGGGGAGCCCGTCCCTCCCCGGGCCCTGGCGCAGAGGGGGACGCCTGGCACCAAGATCCTGGCCGCACAGCGTGCGGAGCGGCGAGGGAGAGAAAGGCCAGGAGCGAGGCGTGAAGTTCCTGCGGCTTCGGTGCCGCCCCCGGGTGACAGCAGGGGACGGTTCCCTCCCGCGGCAGGGAGCCCTGGTTTCACCCGATGCCTGTGCGTTCCAATGGAAGCGGTGACTCCTGAAACCAACCAGCTCAAGCCCCACCCCAACACGAGGGACCCCCACGTCCTGCGCCCCAGCCGTCCCACACACACGCTGCAGCCGGAGGAAAGGGAAAAGCGAGACCGGAGAGCCGAGGGACACAAGGGATCAGGGGCGCATGAGGAAGGGGAGGCAGCAAAGGGGAGGCAGCTGAGGCAAAGGGGAAGACCCTGCATGACTCAAGGGTGTAGCCGATCAGTGGGCATGGCTGAGGCTCTGGGAGGGTGGGGAAGGCAAAGCTGCTTCCTCCCAGGGGCCCTGGTACCTTCCAGCCCTTGCATGCATCACCCGCAAGTACACAGACACCGAATTTGGCTCAGACCTCTGCTAATAGGAATGCCAGCCTGTGGTGGAAGAGGAGGGGCTGCCCTGGCCCAAGCTGCCAGGACCCACAGGGTCCCACCCTGGAGCCCCACAGGGCTGGCAGCACCTTCTCCCTGGCCAGGCCGCCCCAGGCAGGGGTGCCAGCCCGACTCTGCAGCACAGCCGGGGCTAGGATGTGGCCAGCAACTCCACCAGTTCACCTTCCCCCCGGACTGCAGGCTGTTGCTTCCGCTGGACTTGTGCTGTGCTGCCAGCTCCCCGCTCCAGCCCTTCTCCCGTACACAGGGAAGGGCTGGCAGGGATCTCCACTCCCAGACGCCAAGGAAATCCTGGAAGGCAAAGCTAAATCCTATTCCAGGGCCCTGCATGTCAGCAGGCCCCGTCTCACCCTTCAGCTTCCTTAGCAGTTATTTAAGTACATTTAAAAGAAGAAACAAAGCAAGAAGAATCAGTGTGAAGTACCAAAAACCTTTATTTTTCCCCCAAACCATAACATTTGACATTATATTGATTTCCTCATATATTTGTTATTTCTCTACGTTAGGAACCAGATACAGAAAATACAAACACGATCTGTTGAATCAAAGACGGCACAGCATTCCGTTAGAAAAAGAAACAAAAAACTAGAGGAGCAAGATAAAAATGGTGAAAAATAGTCATTCCCTCCAGCCCAAACTTTCCAAGAATCATCATCAAAATAGAGCAGTGGAAGTAGCTTCTCTTTCTAAACGCACTTCTGCTTTAAGAAAAAAGTTAGATTTATCTTTAGATTTCAAAGTAAAAAACTGTTAAACTCTTTTTCAAGCAATTTTGGAAGTTTGCATAGACCCATTCCCTTTCCAAAAATATCAGCAATCTCTCTATAGAATCTGATATAAATCAAGTGCGCGCCTCATCTGAAGATCACCAAGCTCAATTAACTTTCAAGAAAATAAAACACGATCTCCCCTTCCCCTCCCTCCCCCCACAAAAATACGGGCTCTACCGTTATTCCTTGTGTTTGAGGCAATTTACGAGGCTCAGCCACACCTCTCCCTCACAGCTTCATCCAAATTCCTTTTTTTACTTCCCAGGTTTCCACATCTGCTCCCTCCCAATGGGGCAGGGGCAACGCAACGCAGAGCTGCGGAGGGCATCAGGCTCAGATGGTGTGGGTGGGCTGATGGACAACGCAAGCTCTCGGGAGGGAAGTGGCAGGGGGGGGAATTTTGCCCTCATCAATTCCCCCCCCAGCAAGGAAGTGGCTTTTCAAGGTCAAACACCTGCGACCAGGCAGTGTTTGTAGGAACTTGCTCCTGGGGACCAGCCTTGTCCACAGGGCTCAGTCACCAGAGCAAGACCTCAGCTAGAGACTAGGTGGGTTGGCAGGGGACGGGGCAGGAGGGGCGGAGGGTGAATTTGCAGCTCCTGGGTAAGGCAGCGAGGAGGGGAGCGAGGGGACCCCTCTCCAGGAGGGGCGTTTAACCTAGGTGCTCTAGCGTACCTGGAGTGAGGTTTTTTCCCAGAGGTTCACAACAGCGCGTGCAGAGTCCAGCTGCACAGCCACCAGTTTAAAAAGAAACAGCAACGACAAAATAAATAAAAAGTCAATCCCTCCTATTAAGATGAGAATGAAATAAGTATTCTTCAGGTCTCGGCCTGGTTTGGAACCCTCTAAAAACCGAAGCAAACATTTAAAAGGGCCTATTAACTTTCTGCAGGGGGCAAAGTGATGTGGCAACGAGGGGGGGGAGAGATCACACGCCTGCTGCCCATCGAACTGAGGGTCAGGACAGCACAAAGGCCCCCGTTTAAAGTGCCAACCATACAAAAGATGGAGGAGCAACATCCTTCTCCCCCTTTTTCCATCACAATTTCCAATTGAAACCCATCTCCTTCATCAAGTCACAACTAAACCTATTCTTTTGGACATTCACTCAGTTTATATCGGTTTTTAAAAAAAATAAAGTTAGTAAAAAAAAGTTACATTGAATTTCCCATCTCCTTGCAATGGACTTCCACCAACTAAAGGTCCAGAAACTGGGAAAACAGAGCCCACACGTTTCACCTGGCCCCGAGACGTGAGCAGAGAACCAGCTCTGCTCTCCAGGGCCAGCCAGGCGTGAGCAGCCCAGCTCACCAGCATCAGAGACCCAGGGGATGCAGAGTCTTGCCAATAAGGTCCTTTTACTTGTTTAAGCCACCTCTGAATCCCCTGAGAAGGGGAACAATGTGGGGAAGAACATCCCCCCCTCAGCCCCCCAGGAATAAAATATCAATGAAACAATAATGCAGTCAGGAAAAAAAAAAAAAAAACCAAAACACCAGCCTGCTGGGTTTATAAAAACAAAATTCAATAAACTTCATGACAAAAAAAAACACCCAAAGGAAACTAGCTAGCAGTTTGGGTCTGGAAACTGGTTCACTTTTAAATGTTCAAAGTCCAACAACAAACAGATGGCAGCGATGCCACAAGGAAAAAAGTGCTCACGAGACGCAGCTTCCCGGGAGATGGCAGCAAGTCTGCAGGACAAGCAACCCCACTTCCATCACCACCGCCTCGTATGTCCATCACCAGCCAGGGACCGCTGGGCATTGCTCGTGACGGATGCGCAGCGGGAGCTCTGTGTGGGATCTAGAAATAGGAACAGACTGCTCCTTCCTCCCTCCGGGTCTGCTCTGGGTGCTCCAGCCCTGGCTGTGCTGCACCAGGCTGAATGACTAGGGCTGCTTTCTTATTCAAAACAAGGGGTAGGAGAGCTAAAAAGCTACGTAAAGACCAGGATCTGTGGAGTCAGTAATAACGTAGGGACAAGGAAGAGATACCCTATGAGACACAGTTATCAAAAACGCAAGCAGTGATGTGCCAAGATGCTGGAAGAGAAGCCAGGGACATGCCCAGGTTGGCCACAGCTATGCGATGGAGCAGGTTATGCCTCTGCCAGCCTGGGAAGATAAGACCAGCTTTGTGAAAAGCTCAACTGCTTCTCCTCTTGTTTTGCTGGGAAGATTCCTCCCTCTGTCCCACTGGGGATTTCGTGACATGCTGAGCTGCCAGCGCCTTGGAGCAGCCGATTCTTGCCAATGGGAGCAGAAGAAAGCCCTGGGTTCCCAACTGCTCTGACAGTCACTACCCTTGTTTTTCACGGGAACAGAAGCAAAGCAGCAGAAGAAAGCTGAGGTTTGGCCTCTTTCCTGGCTTGTGTTGGCTCCTTTCAAGTGCTCGTTGGACCCGATTTCCCAAGGGGCTTTGCTGGCCCCTGGGGAGCAGCAGGAGCTGGGGAGCAGCCTGACCCTCAGCTCCGCACGGCCGTCTGCAGACAGGGCAGGAACACCTGAGCCTGCTTCTGCCCTCACCTGACCTGAGCAGAGGGTCAGGGGCCGGTTGGCCCAGAGCCCCAGGGGGAGAGAAAAGCAAGTGGTTCTCCCCTTCCTGCAGACATGCATCGCCCCAGGAGCAGGGCAGGATGCTCACCGGCCTGGTAGCGAGTGCCAAACCTACCCAGACTGAACAAAGAAGAGATCACCATTAAAAAACACCAGCAAGTGTGAAAGAGTTTTTTGTTCTAGACAGACTCAAAAGATCCAATACTTTTTCCCTACATTAAACCAAGCCAAGGTGTTGTCTGTACCCCTTCTTACCCTAATCCAAATTTAATTCCCATTGAAGAGAAAGGGTGAAAAAGATCCGTATCCTATCTGTGGTCTGTCTAAATACAGAAAGAAACTTCTTGAAGAGAGAAACCATCGAAACAGAGTAAGCAGCTGTATAGCTTTGCCACACTGCCTAGCATCCTCCCCATGCAGCCACCCTTAGCTAGCAGGGCAAAAAAAAAATATAAATCAAGGCCCTTTCATTCCTTATTTCTCATTCTGCCAAATTCCCTTTTCCAGTAGCTCATCTGCATGCATTCTGGCCACAGAGACCACAATTAATCCTTTTTTTTTTTTCCTCCTTTAAAAAAAGGCTTTACAATAACTAAGAATTTGAACAACAATGTGATCAGTTACAAGTCTTTCCTTGCTGAATGGGACAAGTGTGTGCCTGTGTGAGTGTGCATGCACACGTGTGTCAGAGGAGGGCATGTTCCCAGCCATGCCCAGGAGCGTGCCATTGCTCCAAGTGCACGGCCGTTGAGTGCTACTACAGTACACCGGCAAAAGAGGAAAGGGCTCTACACAGAAATAGCTTATCGGCTGAGAGTCTCTGTACAGGAAGGGCTGCAAGCACAGCCTGCTGACAGCCCATGGCTGGAGTCTGCATAGATCCTCGTTTGCAATTCAGCTGCCAGGAGAATCTATAAGTGGGAGCTGAAAGGGACTGACATCTCTGCCACACGCTGCAAGGAAAAGAGGCAGCTAAAGTGTCAAACAACCATGGAAACCCAAAGAGCAACTGAAAGATCAATCAGAAAACAGTTGGAAGCCTTGTCAGAAGAGTTCATTCGCCATGGAGCAGGTAAGAATGGCTGCTGTGGCTAACGCAGGAAACACCCATTCAACCTTGAAGGCAGAAACAGTGGCTTCTCCCCAGCCCCAAAAGGAACCAGCTGAGGCATAGATCCCTGCTGACAGAGCAAGAAAGGCCAATGAACACCAATACCCTCACTGGCCCAGGCCAAGAGAGGCAATTGTTAAATTGTTAATCACCACCACAACGGAGAGACCACTGCAGTCAACTGCATTCTGCTCTGGCCCAGGGGAGGGCTATCAGATAACCAGATTCTTTTCACAGTCCAAGAAGGGCAGTTCCCTTCCTGAGAGAAAATTAAAAAAAAAAAAAAAAAAAAAAAAAAAAAGGCTTTGTATTCCAAGCTCCAACAGCGACTATTTGCTGAATCAGTCCAGTGAACAGGGATTACACTTCTGGAACAACAAGTAGAAGCCTCCTCCGGGTAAAATCTGGAACCTGTAAAGTGCTCCTGCTAATGCTAATAGATGAACACTGCCCTTCCATGCCCAGCAGTGGAAGAGCGTAATGCAGTTAGTGGTATAACAAGCACTAGCATTTAACCATTTATCAACTCCCATCTGGATTGTGGTAGTTTTCTGAAATGCACTTTTGGGAGATATTTCCTATGAGAAGAGGATGTTTGGGGATTTGAGGGTGGGAAGGTGAAGTGCACACCATAGCATACCTTGTTCAGTAAAACCGTTGCCTTGGAAGGTGATGTTCCCTTGCAGAGTAAATGGGCTAAAGCATCCTGCAAGTGGCCATTTCACCGTGTCACCAAAAAGCAGCTCTCTGTTTGGTTAGAATGGTTTCCCCCTCCCCCAGTGGTTTGAAGAGTTCACAGTGGTATAACCCAATGTTTTGGGGAGAAAGAAGCTGAGAAGTCCCCTGTTGCAAGTGAATGGATGGAGTGAGGGATGCAGATGAGCGACATCCTCTAGGATTAAGGATAAGCCCAACAGACACCTTGCGTCTGGTCAGAAACAGGGGGAAGGCAGGCACTGGAAGAACCGGGAAGCAGAGAAGGGTAATACCAATGCAGGGAAAGTGCATGATCTGGAGTGGTCTCGGAGTAGTTCTGCAGTGCAAACGTACAGGGAGGGGCATGGAGAAATCCCTTCTGGAATGCTGCATGAAGAGAGGTAAAGGTTGGCATCCATGTGGCAGCAGACGGGGTAGGGGGCCTGTTTCCAGCAGCTCTACCCTGTTCTTCACATTTAGTGGGTTTCAATCACCACTGGCTCGTAAACTCCAGACGAGACCCTGGGGAGGCAGAGGGGGAAAAGATGAGAAATCCAGGTTATTTTCCTCAGTCACTTAGAGCAAGTTCTTATTCAGAGCTCTCCACTCACAAATATCGCCCTCTAACCCCACACAAAATACTGAAAATAACGAGTCAGTCTGGCAAGAAGTCAACCCTCATAACACAAAACAGACAGCTACGTGGCAAGCTAACACTGGAACACTTGAAAGAGCTGGATGTAGCACATGAATCCTTCTAAAGGACAGAGGACTTCTAAAGGACAGAGGAGGTGGGGGGGGGGGGGGGGGGGAAGTATCCTGCGCAAAGAGCCAGTGTTCCTGGCTTCACTTTGCTCCCAATTCTGTCACTGACTTGACACATCTTTGCATTACCATTATTGGTTTGGGTTTTTTTTAAACCTCAAAAGGTACTGTAAAGGCTCAAACACAACTAGCCAAGACACTGCATTAAGAGCTATTGTGGCAAGAAAAAATTTTATTTGTTCAGAAGTCTATCATGAGAGAACAAGCTGTTGACAAAGATGGAGGAGGCAGGGAAAAGGGGTAATAAACCAGGGTGCTGCAGTTCTGTTGCAGGCCAGCAGGAGGCAAAGCTCTCTGCCTTCACTCAGGTGCAGGAGCAAACAGGAACCAACCTCTACCATTTTGGCCTTTTACTCCTTACTTCTGTTCTTGCATCTAATAAGTAGGACCACATTATCCCTCTGAGCTCCTGCTGAGGACTGCACTCATACTCCAGTGCAGCTGTAGCCTGTCACCAGAAGGATCCCAGGGGTGTTCATATGGGAATAAAGCCACCACATAGCACATGATGTTTAGAAATTGCTCCTATAGCAGAATGTAGAAGTTTCCTGGGTACAAAGAGCACCTCTTGTCTGCCAGCCTTTTGGGAAGCCTACCTGTTTCCCAGCTGAATACCACTCAATGTAGTTGTTCCGTCTCTGCTCACAAACAACCTCAGGTTACTGTCTGCAGGTAGAAGAGGAAGTAAGACATCAAAATCCAGAACTATCGACGATGGCCAGGTGCTCCCCTCCCAGCCGCATTACAACAGGTCAGCATGGGAACAAGTGCGTTTCTGGGAATGCACGTGCACACTTTCTGGTGTTCCCACAGTAACAGAGCTCCTGGGAGCTCCTCTTCTTGCTCTGAAAGGGAGCCTCACGTACAAATCAACCACAGCATTAAGCTTTGGAAGAGTAAATGCAGAGAAATTAATTCAGTGATACTCTTCCAGCTGCTTCTTTTAAGGCAATTCCATTGATGCGAGTTCTTGGTCAGCTTAAACACATCTGAACAGATGCAATGTGGGGCCTCAAGCTGCTTTTGTAGGCTCGCTGGAGGAGAAACACAGTCTGTTCTGCTGGTGAGAGATGGCTACAGTCAGTCTAGTTTTAACTCATGCTGAGCGAGGCGTAAATCCCCATGTAAGGTAAGAATGTTGCCGTATGCGATGATTTAAGGTGACTAACTATAGAAGTACTAATAACAAGCTAGGCTCAGGTTTAAAACTTAACAACCAACCTCAATTAGATGAAAAAGATTGAGTTCTAGGCTAAACTGGAAAATTAAAACAAATGCAGTGATATTACTGGTTTTCTCTTAACAGATGCTGTGACTGCAATGGAGAAAACCCCTTCTTAGCTCTCAGACAGACCTGACCACCAGCACACTGTGACCCATCTTTCTTCCCATCTTTTTGCATAGACATGCTGTTTTCCCTCCAGTTGTACTCTTCTACTTTAATAAATATTGGGCTGACCCTGGACAAAGGCTACTAGAGCAGTGCAGACAGCTGATGTAACTGATTTCCACTGCACTGAAGAACTGGTATTTTTCCCCTCTCACCCTGCACGTTTGAGCTGCTGTTCAACCTCCGCTGTAGCGTGTAGAACAGCAGCAAGCACTATTTGCTAATGGACGTGCAGCTCTCAAATCCACACGGTTTGTTTACCCACCATAGAAACACCTAGCAAACACTGAAAGCAAATTGGTGTCAAAAGGAGAAGGGAGTCCATGGCATGTCAGATCTGACTGTAAAAGCTTGGCAGCCTTGCTAAAAGAACAGTCAAGACCTCCCCTTTGAGACTCATCCTCTCACCTTCAGTATTGCTGACATCTGTGAAGTCCTGACTCTGCATTATTTTCTCTACTATATCATCAGCATCGATCCTGGTGTCATCCACTCGGGTTGGGTGACTCTCCACTGAATCCTTTTTCCTCCTGAGGAGAGAAAATAAATGGAAAACTTGCTCAGCTTTTCAAGACACAGACTATCAGATACTCTCCTGCCTCCTTCTCAGCAGGTACAACACAATTTACCACTGCTCAAAGACAAAGGAGTAGATTCTGTCTCGCCTTCCCAGAGAAGGTGCTTTGCTCCTCAGTTACCTACCGGGAGGGTCTATCCAGCAGAAGGGCTGGTCTTGGGGGGCGAGGTGGCTTCTCTAGTTTGTGGTCCCGCTCTCCCTCAGGACACTCCACCGTCATACTCAGCCCGCCAGATGCACTGCTGCTGGTGGAGGTATTCCGGCGATGGGTCAAGTCAGACATACTAGAAGAACGGGAGTGCTCTGTGCTGTAACCTGCAAAACCAGTGCAATTACAAACCAGATCTTCTCCCCTTCCTGGCAGCACAGTTAACAGCCAGGGCAGCTTCAGACCAGCATTTCTGCTCTCATATACAGAGGTTTAGACATACATCTATGAGGTCATCTGCAGAGACTAAACAGGAGACTCTGATTTTAAAAAGCAGGGTGAGAGAGATGGCTGCAAATCACTCTCACGAGAGCTTGTTGCAGGAAAGAAAGAGGGATGGGGACACCGCTGGCAGAGCCATGTGGATCAATGGTTACCGGAGATCTTTGACTGCTGGCTGGCGTAGCTGGAGTTTCGTGAGTGCCCCGAGTGGAAGACTTCCTCCGGGCTGGACAGGTTCTGATCTGGTTCTTCTGGGACACCTGCCAAGGAACAACAGGGCACTCCACTTACACTGCACCCAAGCCAGCACGTTGCCTGCTGATCACCTTGGACTGGAGGCTGATCTTGGGATGCTAGATCAAGGAAAGGGCAAGTCTGTTGGCAGAGCCCTGCTGTATAGGCTAGCACAGAGCTTAGAAGTAGCTGAGGAGCAGGGGGGACAATAATGAGACCTCTGTCAAGCTTATCAGTAATTCTAGTATCCAGCACCTGAATTTACAAGCATCTCTGGGGGTTTGAAGGATCTAGAAGGGCAGGTACTATCTGAAGCTATCCATACTTAAAAGCATTAAGCTAAGACCAAGAAAGCATCAAGTGGCCCCAGCAGTAAAAGTATTACAACCTCCGTTTGGGTGCTTCTCCTGTTACTACCTTTCCCCTTCTATTACTTGTGAAAGAGCCCATGACATTTAAATCACATCTGAATTTGATACAGAAACCTCAGCATAACCTCTGCTCCTTTGCTACTGCCCCTGCTTGTCTCTCTTGCAGCAAGCTTACCCAAAAGTGCACAAGTGTAACACGGTAGCCAGCTTTTTAAGAAGAGCATTTGCACACCATGCTAAGTCACTGAGGCGATGAGGCTAGAGTGCTATTTTGGTGCAGCCTGCACATTTGGAGTGTGCTGGGAAGAAAAAAAGGCTATGGGAAAATGCAGTGCCCTTGAAAACGGGCTCATAGAGAAGCCAAAGAACTCTGCATCAGCAGCTGGAACAAGGCCATTAGACCTCAAACCAATCTCTAAAACCTTCAGAGGAACTTTTCTAGAAGATAAGCCTGAGCAACAGAATAGCTGAGTGGAGAACACTGTTAAGTGTCATTGAACACAATGGAAAGCAGGGTTGAGTGCAATACATGAATTACTAAATCACCGGCAAAAAGAACAAACTGCTTTATCTCCACTAACAGAAACATGTGGCAAAGATTCATGCTTCCTATCCTCAGCTGCTCTTAATAGATAGTTTTGTTTTTCTCAATTTTCTTAATGAGCAGAGGGGCAAGGATGGGTGCAGGAAAAAAAATGAAAAATTAAAGAGTTTCTATGCTTGCAACTGCTGGGAAAAACAAGAGGGTGTCCAGGCACAGCCAAGCGTTGCATGGCTCCAGGACGGGCATTCATACCCGAGCTGAGAATGGCAGTTCTTGGCTTGGTCTGACGCAGAGAGCCAATCGTGGCTGAACTGCTGCTGCTGCTGCTTGTGGTTCCCTCACCCTTACAGGTCAGCTGCAGGGTAGAGTCCTGTCCCGGTATGGTGATGGATTTGGCAGTGGAAGGAGGCCTGCAATCAGAAGCAAAGAAGGTTACAGACTGCCAAGCAGGGACCAGGAATCACCCCACTGCATCGGCAATTCCCACTCTGCTCTATCAGTTCCCCTGCCTGCCTCCACCCTTCGTGGGGAAGGGGGAAGCTGGCAGCCCCCTGTCACTCGTGACACAGCATGACATTGGATTTTGCTTTCCTACATGCAAGACTCAGGTCTTCCCTACCTCTTACTGCATCTAGTCTGCATTAAAAGGAAAAGCAAGTTTCTGAGTTAAATTAAAACAAAAAGGGACCATTCCATCATTTATACAGGACAACAGGCTCAGAGCCTGTACTATGCTCCAGAAGACCATCCAGAACTGCCCTTTTCCCCCCAACACATGGCCAGTGGCCCTCACAAACAGGAGCCAGTTTGCTGTTGTCCAGCTCTAAATTCCAGCACCCTTTTGTTGCACCTTTCCTGCTCAGGTCAAAAAGAAACCTTTTATCCCAGCAACCCCGTCCCCTATGAAAGTACTTTTATGATGGTCAAATAACCTTTCCATTTTTTAACTGATGATTAAAGTCCTTTTCAGTGAGACTAAAGTGTTTTTCCAGCTGTCAAAATTCATTCTTCTGGTTGTCCTGTGTGCTCCAAACATCCCTTTGTAAATGCTGACTGCCGGGCAGAGCAGCGAGTGCCTGGAGCCCCCTCCCTTCCTCCAGAAGAGTTTTTGGGTGGAAGCCACAGTGTGTGCAGTGTGGCAACGTGAATATTCCTGTTAGAGCCCTAACCTCTCTGTAGCCCAAAGTCTGAACTAGAACTAAGGGATCATATTATGCTTTTTAAGTGAGGAGTGAGATAGAAAAAGTTTTGTCTTACGTGGAGCTCTGTGGGAAGATGCTACAAGAGAGGACCTTTGCAGTATTTTGGGGAAAAAAAATAAAGCACTGAGAATGTTTTATATGGGCAGCTAAACAGCCATAAAGGTTTCAGGAAACCCACAGCATGCCTTCCCCAGGAAAAAAAAAAAAAAACAAACACCCTCCCTAATCACGTTATCAGTGATTTACATGCACCCAGTACCTTGGGGACTTTGCTTTGCAGGTTAATAAGGCCTTTACAGCAAACTGTTCCTGCAGCAGCTGTCGGAGCAGCCCGTGGGTCTGTCAGCTCAGGCTGCTCTGCCCTCCTGCACGATGCCCAGGAGGAGAAGGTTCAGCTGAGTGCTGCAGAAAGTCAGCGCTCGGAAGTGACTTCCCAGCACAGTTTAATTCCTGCCTAATCCCCTAATGAGTGTCATTTCTCTACTGATCAAGGACTATTCTGTGTGCAAAGCTTGCATTTTTAGACATTTGCAGATCACCAACATATAGAGAAAAAAATGGGAAAGACTGCAAAAATCCTTTAAGAAAATTAGGAGGGTTGACTTTCAGACTGACCCTACTTATATTAAATGGATACATACATATCCAATTCCGTGTATTTTTCAGGCACTCTGACAGTAGGACTGTTAGCGAAGGAGCAACAGGTATTCTTGTCAGACATATCACCAGACATCCTAGTACCCTAGATTTGAAACATCTGTTACTGTTACAAAGTTATGGTTTAAGATATCCTAAACTTCTTTATTACACTTCCTTCTGAAGCAGAATTTTTTCAGAATCAGATGAGACATCATTTAGGGTTTGAAAGTCTCAGAAAACGCTGTAGCGCTATGAAAAGCCACTCACAAAATAAACCAACCAAAAATTACACAGCATTTTATAAGAAGAATGCAAGCTAATTTATACACTTTAAGCTAGCTCCTAAAATTAGACCTTTTAGCCCAGAATACCACTGCTACAATAGCCTCAAGGTAAAGCTTTCTTCTCTCATACTGTTGGGAGTCAACACAAAATATTTCTATCAGCACATCAGTCCTGTACAGTCACAGGCCTTACAGCACATGAGGGCAGGCTGGCTTGGACTGCAGAGTCTTGCAACACCATACTGCAGTATGAAGGTACCCGTTGCCAGTCTATTTGTTAGCTGATCCCCCAATAATTCTTTAAGAAACAAAACTGCTTCATAGCTTAACTGTATTTATTCTTTCCTAGCACGATGCATAGAAAAAAAGTATTTGATTGTAATTTCTCTGCTAATTAATACTAATTGTGAACCTAGGTCCCTGTAGAAGAAAAGGAGAACTAAAATGTTTCAATCTTGCAGTATTTTTGTTGCTGTTTCAATTCAAGATCTTTATCCTGTGTGATATGTGCTGAAGTGTGTCCATTTCCAAGACTGTTTTCTTCATTGACCTTTCCCTTCTCAGAGGTCAGGGAAACCAACCCCAGAGCTATGAGAAATTCTGTCCTTCATGCAAAGCATGAAGTTTGTTGTCAATGTCCATTAGTTTCCAAAACCTAACTGATACTAGCAGGGAAACTAGTGGCACAACCAACAACCAAGCTGGGAAAACCAGAGCAGAGAACAACCCAACCGACAGCACAGGCTGGCTGATTCAAAAATCCAGACCACCAGTTTCAAGCTTTCCCCTGTAATTCCCTATATCAAGGGCATCTTCCCCTCCCCATCAATTTTAGTCTCCAACAGAGAACAAAAAAAAGAGCCACATGTTCTGACCTGCCCAGAACAGGGTGAGCACCCAGAAACTCACGTTTTGAAGCAGGGGTCCCCTGAGAGCAGGGACATTCCAATTGTGACCTGGAAAGGGGGGGACAAGGCACATCGTTAGCCATGCTGCAGTGAGCTCCTTGCTTCACACCAGCCAGGAGGTCAAGGGCCAGGTGTAAAGATTAGCAAGACCTAGTTCCTTTCCAAAGAAAATCAGCTTCAGGGATTTAGCAAGGTATTTCCCTCCCTGCCCCAAATCACTGGCATCAGTAACTCCAAGTTGCAGTGGCTCATCAGGACACCAGCCTGGCCACCTTGACAACACACTTAGAACTTCCCTGCCCCCCTCCCCCCATGCTTTCTTTGATAACAAAGAATGCTATCGAGGGTCATCACTTGGCCAAATGGATGCCAAGATATCAAAGGGCAACTCTGATAATGGGAAACTTCCCAAGTCAGGCTAGCAGCATAAAAGCAAAATCCTGTCTCTGTACACAACAGGACCTTCTCTCAGGCCTGCACAGTACCCTGGCTGCGACCTTTCCAAATTCAATAGCAGGATTTCCACAGTAGCAGCACCAGCTGCCATACCTTTAGGATGGAGTTGTCCTGTCGGGTGTTCTTAGTATCGTATCCTTCCAGCAAGCAGCAACGGACAGTGGATCCAGAGCCCGCAAATTCTGCCAGATTTAGATCAGCAAAGCCCAGCTGTAGCCAAGAAAACAATGGAGGGGAAGGGGAGAGAACCAATAAAAAAAAAAAATAAAAAAAAATCACTCAATAAAAGGGATACGCGGTGTCACACAGACCAAAGGAAGACAGCGCATCTGCGAGTGAGGGCAGAAACAGGAGCCAGTACACACACGGTCGTGGCTGCGAAGACCCCCTGCTCCTGAGGATAGGCAGGGTCACATTCCTTGTCCCAAGCCAGGTGGATGCTCAGAGGCCTTCAGGAAGCCAGACCCACGTGGAGGAAGGACGTACAGTGGTGGTGGTGGCCAGGACAGTGTTAATCAGCCCGCAGCCGTTGCATAACCAAGGACATGGAAGGCACTAGGTCAATGATGTGGAAAAAACAGAATCACACATACACAAACATAATAAGGCACTCTTTGTATTGGGCCATCCCAGAATGCAGTGGAGCATGTGAACCAGGAGATGAAAGGATATTGTTACAGAGGAAAGTGACACTGTCCTGAAAAACAAACCCGAGACACTCAGCACAGCGAGCTGGAAGTCCAGAGCCATGCAGCAGTGCATGTGCCTCATTCCCACAGATGCAGCTGCTGGGCTGGGGAACTCTCAGAGCAAGAGTTTCCTCCACACTGCTAAGATTTAACTAGCAAGTGATATGTTTGATGGGCAGAAGGGAATTGGAGAAGTATTTGGAGAGATTTAGTTGTGAGCTCTCTAAACCTTCTCTAACAAAGGGGAAGCAAATAGGGAAGGTGACAGAAAGTTGAAGATGATAAGAAAATTCAAAGAGGGTACTGATACCTCTGGAGTAAAGACAAGCACAATGAAGAATACTTTCGGTTTTCTGCTCTAATTCCTGGTGTATTAACACAGTGTTTCAAGGAAAAAGTTACAGCTTCTTTTATACAATTGAACAGGGAGCCCCAAACAGTAGCATCATCCTAAGGAAATGTGATGCTCTGTCAACTGTGGAAGCTGACAGGGAGTCACAGCACAAACCCCAGTCACTGCCGCGTGAACCCTGGCTCCCACTGTTCCAAATCAAAAGTCTAAAACCACAGTCTGCACAAGATACATGATTCAGGGGAAGGCAGCAGCAAGATTAGCGTAGCTGCTGCCTCCATCCCATCCTCAAAGGGGAACAAGAGCTGATGACAAAGGAACAAAAAGTGTGGGATAGAGCAGGAACCTTTCTTCAGCAAAAAAATAACTTTTCTCCCTCTTTTCTCAAGAATTCCCTTAGTGCAAGTGTTTGTCCAGACCTTGCTGTAGATGTTCCTCTGTCTCTTCTAGCCAAGGGCTACAATGCTTGCTGAATATTCACTGATAAGGAAAAAACAGTGAATTTTTATCTCTGAAATAAACAGGACAGGAGAAAGCCACAGAGGGAGCTGCAATCCATCAGTGTGACAAAGCTGGAAGACAGAGGAGGCACGGTATGACCACACCAGCAGAACAACATGGCACAGGGGTGGCCTAGTCTCAGATCCCTTTAACTTCTCCAAGAAGATCAACATTGGAGGACAGAGTGTGGGAGAATACCCCAGTGACCTATATGGTGTGCTGAGGTCAGAAGCTCTTCTCAGGAAGCAGACTCCCAGTATATAGAGGAAGGATCCCTTAACAAGAGGATGTTTTCAGATGTAACCTTTCAGAATAGTTTCCTCAGTTTTCCAGCCAGCTGATGGTGTTTCTTCCAGCTCAGGGAAAGAATTTCCGCTTTATCAGTCCTTCCTGTTGGCTTCCGCTCTATAACCCCTGACACTGAAGTGACATTAACGTCAAACCAAAAGGTGCGCAAGTCAATGGAAACTGTCTTGAGCACAAACAACTCCATCACTCTCAGTCCCTGCTGAAGGGGGACCAGGTAAAGAGGGCATTCATAAGCTGTGTTTTCCTCTACATCTGCTGCCACAACTGGAGGATTTTTCAGCTGAATATAGTTTAAAAAGGTGAGGACTCATTGTTGAGAATGGGAAAACAGCTGCATGAACATACACCACACACTTCTGCTAGAAGCATCGGGAATCCCAGGTATGTCAGTTCTGCCATGAGGACCTGCCTGGGACAAACGTGGTCCACAGGGCAAGACTGCAAGGCTTAATCACCCTGCCTGGTGTGACATCCCTCATCTCTGAGCTGCCAAAACACTTGGGTCATCTGCTGAATTCTAGGAGAACATGTCTGTCTTCTTCATAGGAGACCAAGCAATACACCAGCCCAAGAGATGACAAATACTTGAGCTTTGGTTTCCATTTCTGGGCTGCAGCAACTAGGTCTCTCTCAAAATGTCACTAAACACAACTGGAGACTGAGTAAAAGGGAAGTAGGTTAGAACATGGCCTGAATAAGAGCCCAGGTTAACTCCACCATGGAGACATGCCTTCAGGCTTCCTTTAATTCTGCATTTCCAAATACTGTGGGAAGCCTGAGGATGGATACTTCAGGAGGAGCAGGCTGATGCATTTACTTTGTCTAAGAGGCACGCCTCTTCCTCCAGCTATACTGCTCTCCCTGGACAGGCGGCTCTGCAGAATGGAGGAATAACCTCCCCCCAGTGTGAATTTAGTGAAAGAGAAACTGATGGCCCTAGAGACCATGTCCTAATTAGCAACAAAAAAGGAACAGTGTGGTGTTGCTCTCTATCACACAGCACAGCAGTACATAGGAGCGAGTGCAGTTCACCCTTCAAAGCCAGTTGCCTCCATGGTCTCAGGAAGGATATAAATTGGAAGAAATTCTTACAAAGTCGTGCATGACCTGAACATCTGTTTATTAGAAACTAGCAGCAGTGACTCATTTTCAAATAAACATGGTTTTGGGTTCTGTACGAGCTCGACTTCTAAGCCAACATTGTCTCTTGATCCAGCACAAAGAGGAGAAGGGGTGGCCCATTGTCTCCCATAGCACAGGCAAGAAAACAGGGGGGAACAAACCAGAACATCCCTGCTGATCAGTCTGGGTTTTGCCTCAGTGTCTCTTGTGCTTTGGAATGTGGTGATTCTGCCTGCACTCGTGAGGCAGCGAGGTGCCTACCCCAGCACAGCTGGCTGCTGTGTTCTGAAGAACAGAACTGAAGTCTGTGTTTCTTTATGAGCGAGACATTGCCAGAAGCCAGAGAGTTCACATCTGACTCAGAACTTCCCCAAAGTTTGAGGACATGCAGATCATCTTCCCAACCCCCTTCTCAAATCCACATCCAGTGCAATCTGGATCCTGTCCCAGCAAGTTGATTTTTTCGGGAAATCACTTAACTCAGAACTAAGAACTAATAATCGTCTCTCCAGATTGCTTCATGCAGCAGCCACTGGTTTCTAACGGGTGTAAAGCACTAAAAGACCATCATCACTCTGCCACATTTGCCCTTTCTGTGCTCTTACCTTTGAGTAGGTTTTTCCACCCTTCAGCTCCTATAATGGGAGACAAAACAAACAGGAAAAGCAGCTATTTTATGTGCTGGGGAAACAGGGGGAAACTAATTACTCAGTCCTGGAATTTGCTCTCAGGATTTCACAGACCTCTGCCTCTCAAGGCTTACCACTGCCCTGGTCACTCCCACCCTCTGTCAAGCACCCTTGCTGGAGAGAGAGGCTCCGTTCAAGTCACATCCTGGCCCAAACAATCTTTCCTTCCCACCACTGTGCCTCAAATTTTTCTTGCTGCCAGAAGCAGAAGCTAGATGCTCACCTTACGGACAGATACTCGGCAGATGCAGGGGTCCAGGAGTCCTGTGGCTGGGTTGGCACTCATTTTACAAACAAAGGTGAACTTCTTTTTCCAGCGGACACAGTTTTCCTGAACTTCCTCTCTATGAGAATGCAAAAAAAAAAAAAAAAACCAAACCAAAAAAACCAAACAGCGGTCTTCAAATAAAGGTACAAAGCCGTATCAATCCCGACTATTAAGTATCTTAATGACTGGTGACCTGGCCTGCAAAGATCCTCTACAACACAGCTTGGTCCACACCACCTGGAACGGCACCACACAAAGGTGTTATGTTAGCATCAAGCTTTTCACTAGTCAGTACAGGTAAAACCCACTGAGGTTACAGGGAAGGCTAATCAACTCATCAACAGAATTTGCCTTAAACTCTCACGAGCTCCCCGACATTTCCTGCTTAGCCAGTTTAGCTCATTCACCATCCGGCCCGGACAGATCCAACCTCCATAATCGAACTGGGCTGAAGGTTTGCAAGCTTATCTTCCTACAATGTGCCCGTTTTGTACAGCCTCTGTACAGCAAACGTGCTATGTGTCCTGGATGGCTTGTCCTTCCCAGGCAGCCATCCTGCTTTGTATGCTGGGACTAAGCCAATGAGGACGGCCAGCTTGAAGGAGAATAAAAATGCACATGGAAATGCTCCTGGGTGCACGCAGACAGGACCATGCCAAGCAAACACTGTGCTTCAAATCATGGGGGACATTCAGACCATAAAGCAATCTCAGCCAGGGAGGAGGCAGTTTTCCTTGCACAGCTCCCAAGCAGCCCACTCACATCTCCAGGGCAAGTGGAGAAGTGCACGGCTCCCATATAGCCTGAGCCACAGGAGGAGAAGAAGCCTTCCCGAGCACAGGAATTGCTTCAGGTACAGCTTTTGCTTCTGCAGAGCCATTGGGGAAGCTGGATTTCACCCTTCAAAAGGAAGCAGGTTCAAAGGAGCCCAGAAACGAAGTGTGTGGGTCCTTCCACAGGGCTCTGGTTCCCCACTGAGCCTCTGCAGGACCTGATCCATTTAACACTCAGAGCTTGGCCCTCAGCCAATTAAGTTCTCAAAGTAATGAGGGCAAGGGGGAGGGAAAGGAAGGGATTTTTGACAGCTATAGCTTGCTCTTATCTCTCCTCTTAGCACAGGACAAAGGGGCAAGGGCACCCGATAAAGTGTTTGCTTTAGCAGGGAAAGGGAGGCTTCCCACCATCTGACCTGGGCACTGTGGGAGCCAGAGATCAGTGGCAAAAGGGAGAACGATCAGTCTTGGTACGGCCTCCACTCTCCTCCTGGGAAGGCAGGGGAAAAGCTGGTGCACAGCCCAACAAGCCCCTTCAGCAACCTCAAGGGGAACCCAAAAGCGCAGATACCAGGGACAGGATCCTGACCCAGGAGGTCCCCTCTAGTCCTCTTAGCTTTTTTGTGGGACCTGAATGTGCTGGCCAAGGCAAACACAGAGAACAGAAAAGGAATAGCTGACAAATAACTGAAACCTGTAATCCTCCGTAATGCACATAAGGGCTGGTCATCCCTATTTAAAACGTGGGAAAACAGAAGGCAGTAATTCCTTCAAGGAAGTGAACTTAAACTCCTTCCAGACAGAACTAAGGCTGGCTATTGAAGTAATTGAAAAGTGAGACATCTAAGTGCCGAAAATACCTTTGAATCTGGGATTAATTCAAGATGAGATCTGGTTCTCATTGCTCCACTCAACTCACTCCTGCTCCTTCAGACAGGAGAAGAAACACTTCCAGAGGGATAAAAAGGCTTTGGCTGTAATAAAATATTCACCAAGCCAGCCAAATTAGGCAAGTTAAATTTTAGAAGTTGAGGTGCCTTAAACCTGATTTAATAGTACGTATCTCTAATGACCTAAAGGAATGAAAACTCAGATGCAGATGAAGAAAGGAATTCAACAGAATAAAAAAAATGTTTGCGTACACACGTTCTTCAGAAATGCAAGGAAGGTACATGGGATGCAGAAAACACTGAATATTTTAGCAGCATTAGTCATGTTTAAAAAGGAACCGCTATTTTCTAGAGAGCAAGGCTGGTATTAATTCTGCTAATGACACCAGAGCTTCGAGCTGAATCCTGGAAGGCAGCTACAAGTGAACGAACTTCAGATCTGACAGGTACAGCAGCACACTGCTGCAAACCTCGCTCACAAACACGGCTCAGAACTACCTCCCGTCACAAGCAAATATGTAAGTGGCTAAGCTCCAGCTCCCGAATGCCCATCGCATGCGCCTGGCTCCCCACAGCTGCTTCGTCAGTCGGATCAGCAAGAACTGCTCTAACGTGCGAGTTTCCTTACTCATGACTTCTCGCTTGGGTTACAATGCAGTTATGATTAAGCATCTGCTGGATGCTGTTAAGTCCAATGAAGGCTAATTACTTCAAAATGTGGCAAAAAGTACTGATTAGTAATAAAGAGCTCCTTCATAGCTGATTTGCTGCTAGCATAAGCTCTGCTAACAGACATTCTGCTTCTTATTAAGGATGTATGTCGGCTTTCCAAAACTGCTGTAGATACCACACGGTGCAAAGGATTAAGAAAAGGATTGGGGGGGTGGGGTGTGTGTTATGTTACCCACAGCACCGCGAACACGAACCCAAGCTGCAGGTGCACGCGTAGCTTGAAGTTTTTTATGCCTTCGGAATAGCCTGCACAGGGAAGAAAAGAGTTTACAAGATAAAAACGCAGAGCTGCTTTCCAGTCACAAGTTTCAAAATCATTCAACAGTGACTTTCAACTTTCTTTTTCACTTTAAAGAGTGACTTTTAAGCATGGGGGCTGGGTCTGTACTGTTAGACAAGCAAACGACAGCACTATTGTTTCAAGCCAAACTAAAAAAATTAGTTCCACATTTCCAAAAGATGGCATTTGGGGAAGCGATGGGCTTTGTCTATCCACCTCCCATCAAGCTATCGTCAGGCTGGTAATTAGAGAACACCAAAATAGGGAAAGAAGTGGACTCTGATGAGGACCAGTTTTGTATTTAGCCCTAAAATATTCTCTGATGTACAACTAGGAACCATCACACAGAAACCAAAAACACACAAGAAGCGTGGTGAGGACTGCACTGAGAGGCATTTCTTTCCATCCTAATCACAAGGCACCTAAAAGCAAAGCAGAAACTAACAGCTTAAAACCAGAAGTGTCTAATTTTAAGTTTCACTCTGTATTTGGAGAGCCAGAAATAGATCAGACCAATGCCTGGTACTAGGTGCCAATTCAACGGGCCTTCAGAAGTTTTATTTTAAAAAAGCCGTCTGTACCATTTTGCAAAAAGACTCCCAGAAGGTTGAATCCCTGCCAAGCTAAGCTTTGCCCTCTTCTGACTTGAGACTTATTCAAAGCTGGGTAATTACTCTTCCAGGCCTAAATATACCTCCTCAGAATAAACCGACGCAACCCTGCAGCAGCTTTTGTGAGAAGTGGAGTTCCAGAAAGAGCTTCTTGGGGTCTTCAACCCTGGGGCTGCTCACCTACCTCCAGCTCTTTGGCCAGTCAGAAGGGACAGTTTACTGCATCCCCCACCCTACCCGTCGAGAGAGGATTTACCAGAAAAAAGGCAATTAGAAGACATTTCACCATAGTACAGTATGAATCCAAGTAATGGGGAAAATGCATAGCAGTGACCCATGGGTTTATCTGCTTTTACAGAGTAGCAATGCACTTGGTGAAGCCACCAAGGCCTC
The DNA here is from genome assembly GCA_034008185.1 of Gorsachius magnificus. NCBI lineage: Eukaryota > Metazoa > Chordata > Aves > Pelecaniformes > Ardeidae > Gorsachius > Gorsachius magnificus. The sequence continues at coordinate 7,227,522 of CM067094.1, forward strand.
TCTGGGTTCGGATCTCATGCACAGCCTTACTGCAGCTCTGGAGACAGGTGGAGGAACCCGCAATGTTTAGAAGAGAGATGTTCACCAACTGTGATTTTAGTGCCACGGACAGAGTAGCACTGTTACAGAAAGCCACAAAGCTCACTATGAATGCAAGTTAGCTAAAGCAAACACTTCTAGAAAAAGGCCACGTATATGACCCATGCTATCTTGGGCTACCGTGGGCCTCTGTCCCACATGAAAACCTAGCTAATGAAACACCAGAACGCCAGATTAAAACTTCTATTTACAGACTCAAAGCTGAGTTGCGCCCAACTGGGTATCATGCTTCAAACACACAACCCACTGAAACGGTTTTGCCTTGCTGGAACATTTAGAAAAGCAAGTGTTTCACTCTTACTTTATGGCAGTAGTCACACATAAGACAGTTAAAAGTACAAAACATCATAAAAAGGCTACAGGCTTACTGGGAGGGCAATGGCAACAAAAAATAGCTTTCTAATAACAAATGTTTCAGTAGAGCAATGCGTCTTAAGTCTGATGTTTCATGCGTGGGAGCAGATGTGGGAAAACCTCAGGCTAAGTGAGACAGTACATAGATAAGCACACAAAAAGAGCTTCTTACTCAGATTTCCTCCTCCTCATCTACACGAAGAAGGAGGGCAAGCTTTCTTATTTCTGATGCCCAACCCACACGCTCACCGTCCCCCCTCCCGGAGATGCAGATCTGTGTCAGACCCTTCAAGCAGAACTAATCCTCCTGCCTGCTGGCAGCAGACGGTACTCTGTGTCCTCCTTGCTGGTTCACCACTGCACGCAGGAGTGCAACATCACTGAAGCAGCATCTCGATCTGATAAGGCACAAAAGATAACACCACTTCAAAGAGGCCAAGGAACCAAGTCCCAGCTCAAATTCATTTAAGTGTGACAGATCGAAAAGCAGCCCTCGAAGGGGCCCTGACACAGTCCAGCAGTGAGTCTTTTGGGGAGGAAGGTAACAGCCTCAGCGACGCAGATACAATCCCCTCAATCACAGAGGGAGGAAAAGAAAAAAAAAAAAAAAAAAAATCTCAAGTTATTTCAGCAGATTGCATCTGAAGGGCATCTTCTACAGCACTTCTTTACACAGCTCTGCTTTCAGCTGCAGAGACCCACCATTAAGACAGCCTCATGTATTCCCCAGCACTTCTGAAGGCTGAATTAGAGCAGGATCACTGACACTCCCTGAGCGCTGAGCTTGGCAAGGTTTGGAACAACCCCGCATTATGCTCCAGAGAAGATAGTAACTATTTTAACCAGGTTAGCTAGTGCAAAGCTGTAGGAGAGACCTTTGATAAGGGCAAGGAAAAGTCCCGGAAAAACCTGTTTCAAAACTGGATTTCCAAGATCCCAATATTCACACCACTGTGCTCACATCACACCAAAATTTATACCATTCTGCAGACGCAGCAGGTCCTGCTACAAACAGAGGGCCTAATCACTGCCTATAAAGCATAGAAAATACAAAGGTGGGTGAACGTATATATGCATATAATAGAAAGCAAGCCTTTATTTAGCCATTAGCTGGTTTAGATATATGATCCCAAACCTGTAGGTATCCCTAAATAATGGGCTTAGGACAGGGCACTTCATCACAGCACACAAACTTAATTTAAAGAAACCTGCAGCTCCGAGGCTTTGCCATCCAGATGCCTGGCAAGGAAAAAGAGAGATGTCAATGTCGAACAAGATGCACCATCAGCAGACAGCACGCTGAACAGCAGTATGGGAACGTATCACGTTGGTAAAGGCTTAGGGCTGCTGTCTTATCTTGTTAACAAGCTCATGCAGGCCAAACACAGGTAGAAAACAGAAGCAAACACGATGCAGCGGTCGGTGCTGGGAATCTCAGTGGAAACGTATCCCAAGAATGAGAGGCAAGAACACCGTATTCCTTGGGGAACACCATACAGCATCATGAAAAACCAGCTGGATACACAATACATGGAAATCCAAGACAGTTTAACCTAGAGGCGTATAAGTGCTTTATGGCAAATTCTTTACACGGAGGGGTTTTGCCTTCCCTGAGCAGAAGAACAGAAAGGGCTGCAAGTAGCTCTTGACAATAAAGTTACTCTGTTCTGACTGGGCTTACATCACTGACCAGAACAACTGCCAACCCAAAGAGCTGGACATCTCCCCCACTGCAAACAACCCTGTATTCTCCAGCTGACAAGTGCTGGTTGTTGTGTAGTAGACATTAGCAGTTATGATGGAAAAATGGCTCAGAGACAGATGATGCAGACTGTGTTACTAGGAGAACTAAGCAAGCCTTTGTCATTTGAAACAAGTCTTACTTGGATGTTCCACTGCAAGTGTTTTAAACAAGGGTTCAGCAGTAAGGTCATCACATCTACCACCTATTCGCACAACTCACTGCTGAATTCCCAGCAAGTCCGTTCCAATGACCCATGGTGGAGAAGTATACCTACCCACATCCCCCTCTGGGTGTTAGCTTATACCTATCAATTTAGTTCTTCACTCACACCAGAGGGGAGATACGTGTGGGGTCTCTAGATGCCAAATTTGAACACCAATGCTTTCAGAATGAAGCATTCACATGACCCAGTATTTCTTTGTGGGGGGAACAAGGCAAGCTCCAACACTTCTGGCGGGCTTCACCATGCTTGCTTGGTTCTGCCTCACACCTGGAGATGTACATACATCCACTGCTGCTGTTGGCTGGCACTTGGGGAGGTGGGGGAAGGAGGAGTAGGGGAAATTCAGCTCGGAAACTAGATTCCACTTACGCAGTTAACAGCACAGCCTGCATAATCCCTATTTGACTGGAGAAGAGACAAATACAGGAAAAAGGATTAACAGCAACCGTACAGGAAAGAAAAAAGCTAATGGAAGAAACTTCAGCCACAGCTGAGAAACCAATGTAAGGAACACTCAAGACTGTTTCACAGGGGGACAGGGGACAACGACGACAGCACCAAGTATGTGAAAGGCAGACAAGGGAAGAACTGGAGCAAAAACAACAAGACAAGCATGAAATAAAAACAGGATATGAAGAACGACCTAGAAATCCTCCTTAGGAATAAGCTGGTATCTAGCAGGCAAGTTATTGACTTTTTATGGCTTTAACCTGATTTCCAGAAGAAGCCTATTTCCGCAGAAGTGCAGCTTTTGAACTAGGTATTACAGTTCCCTCCAAGTCAGTGATCAATCTTGATAAAGGTCCACCAGTACAAGCCAGGGAGTGATAACACCTACTAGAGAATGGGGGTGGCAGTCAATCACCAGCAGAAAACCCTCCAGCACCAGCATTCCTAGTTGTGTATTAACAGCTTCTTTGCAAGGCAGCAATTCAGTTATGCCTGGACTCCAGTCACGTGTGTCCAGACATGTGTCTTTTATAAGTGACAGACATGAAATCCTGCACCTCGCGCAGCGTGTCCCACATGCAAGAGCTTTCCCGTGCAGTCCATCTCATTCACTCCAGATCACTGCACTGGGTAGCCACACTTACCAGTACATCCAGGGCTTCTAAAACCTAGCACTGGGGGTTGTTTTAGAAAAAATATTTCCAACCATTCCTCGTATCTAAATCTTAAAACCTTTAAGCTTCTCCTAACATGAACTATGTTAAAAAATACTATGAGAAACAATGGAATTTATTAAAAAATAGCATGCAGCCGGTGACCGAGTGCTATAGAAGTTGCATAATGAAGTAAAACTTGTGCCAGATGGAGAAAGTAAGTCACAGAATAATGACCCTTTAAAATTTAAGCTACAGAACAAGTCAGATGAGTTTTGGAAGGGTAAGGGTGGAGCAGGGAGAAGGCAAGGGAAATAATTCTAACAGACTCAGCTGCAGAGCAGCAAGGAATGTGTACATGGCACTTTACAGACAGGACATGCCCAGCAGAGCCCGTCTGCTTTGAGGTATTTATAATTTACATTCTGTCATCTTGAAGCAGAGAAGAAAAGCCAGACATCAGGAAAACAAGGACAAGAAGGGACTGTAACAGTAAATGCTGTGCAATACATCCACTGTTACACACTGTGCTGAAGACAGACCAACCCACAGCAGCACATATCCAAGGACTTCTTGCCACATCTACGGAGCACAAGCTCTTTTTGGTCAGAGGCCAGGGACGTGTGCCAGGAGCAAAAAACATCACAAGCAAAGAAGAATCAGACTCTTAAGTGTAAATAAAGGAATAACTGGATAGATGATTCAGTTACTGAAACACAAGTCTGTAATAACGTGCATATTGAACACTGAAAGACGCATTTGCCTTTTTTGAACTCTGACCATGCACTGAGTCACCCCACCAACTCCTACTTCTATTGTTCCGATAGACTAGGCTGGAGCTGGATTAGCCAAGAACGAACCGCATGCCAGGCTGCCAAGCCCACCACCAGCGCTTTCCTCTCAAAAGCAAATGCACAGGGATTTCAGTTACAGAAGAAGCAAGAACAGGTCTGCACTGCAGATTTGCCTTGGGTCTGCCCAGGTCAGCCACCAGCTACTACACTCAGGTTGCTGTACATCTGTCTCAGATGTGGTTCCTCTCGCTCCCGTGGTTGCTCTGTGCTGCAGACTGTGCTACCTTGCAGTTCACACCCAGCACACTCCGAAGAACTTGTCTAACTATGGGTTTAAACACCTTTCAGATCTCATTTTCCATAACTATGACCACTGAACAATCAAATGTGCTCTCTGTATAAAAGAGACATGGGAACAACTTAACTGAATGGGCTCCTGAACTCTTACCTATGCCTCTGGCCAAGTCAGCTGAAGTTAAGGGGATGAGCAAACCCAAGCTGAGAGACCTCCATGTGACTTGGGGGATGGAGGGCACAGAGGAAGGAGATGTTCAGGGTCATTACCAAATTGACTGTACAGTAAAAACCACAAAAGTTCAAAAGAGGGGAAAAAAAAAAAAAAATCCTGACTCTCCCAGGGCCCGTTTGCCCTTTGGACAAATCACAATTCAGACCTCCCCTGCGGTTCTAACAGATAGAGGACCTAAAGCTTCAGAAGGTCCTAAATGCTTCAGAAAAACTCTAAGGCTTGTTCTGTACAGATGCTTATAAGATTAAGGTAGATTAACCCCCTGATTTCAGAGGCAATATGTGTTTCCGTATCACACTGTAGCTTGGAAAGCTTCTGGCAGACTGTAGATGTAAAATGAAGATTCACCGATTATCCATTGCGGATATATTTATAAACTTTCTTCATCCCCTAAGCGTTAGCTGTCATTATGAGAGATTCCAGATTTGCCTTTTGCTGACTAAATTTAAACTCCCAGTGAAGTAAGACAGCAGCATAAACTCCAGCACAGAGGCCTCTGATAACATCCCTACCACACGGGGTACAGAGACGGCTACAACTCCACAATGCAAGAAAGTAAACAAGATGCTCCTATAAAGAAAAAAGCAAGTTACCATTCAAAGCAAAAAAAGGCCACACATGCCCCCCCCCCCAAGATGAGAAAAATCAAGACATGGGTCAACTCAATATTCCAGGGCTTTGCTGGGATAGTAAGCCTGGAAAATGAAAACCCTGAAGGGAATCAACACAAGACTAGGAACAGCATTCCTGACTCAAGCGATGTACATCAAGACAAACCTTTTTGCCTCTAAGGCAGATTCATGGCAGGTGAAAACATACTGATGCCAGAACAGTTAAATGACCTTTTTTTGCCAATATCAGCCCTGTTTCAACCAGGAGAGTTTGCCAATATAGCTGTACCAGAGAAGTCTTTATAGTGCAAATTAACCTGCACATGAGGCCAAGTTAATTTCTGGAATAATTTCATTAATACCATGTGATATAACATCACTGCAATTTGGCTTGAGTATGCTGAAGAGCCCTTCAGTAAATAAGCTGCCTGAAGTCAACCTTGGTGCTAAAAGTAGGTTTAGTTACCCAAGAGGTAACACCATACTGTGCTCAGACATGCTCCCCTATGAGTCACTTCTATAGAATATACATTTAGTCAAACCCAATACAATAGTCCAGGATAAAGCTCTTTTTCATTCCACAGTAAATACAGGTGGTTTATGATGGTTCCTTTATAAAGGCACCATTGAGCAGTACAAACCAGGTCACTGGTTTTAAGGACAAGGTACAAACATGTTCTCACTGAACCTCCATCAATGTCTATCACTGTTAGGGTTTATCAGCAAAAAGGCTACTCAGCAGAAGAGGTTTGCGAATTAAAATAGGCTGCTGAGTAAAGCCTGCTGCCCCCTGACTCATCACCGTGCTGGTGGTGACGGGCTGGGATTTCTAGACCCTGTCTGTCCCAACTCTCCTTTCCCTTCTGCCCTGAATGCGGAGCGTGCCAGACCTGGTGTTACGCCACAGTGCCAGAGCCAGCAAGAGGTGGGGAGGGAGAGAAATGGGTCTGAGACAGAGCAGTTAGAGCTGCTTTTGCTCCTCTGGAGCCACAGCTCCAGACAACCACAATTCTCTAATGGAAGACCAGTATCTCACCGTGCAACTTGTCCTAATCAGAGAAAGGTTTCATAAATGACATCTTTGTTAAAAGCAGAACATGGGAGAGCTCTGCATTTTGCAACAGCAGTCGCTGCTGGTTAAGCCCCTGGGAGACGTTAGCACAGGCTCCCACTGCTCAGCTGCCCGGAGTGGGTTTCTGAGGATCAGAGTTTTTACCTCCTCTGTGGCTGTCACTGCTAGCTGTATTCAGACACATTCCCTTGATTCTCCCCTACTGAGGGCAAATGACATTGGAGATGAGTATGCATCACTTCTGGAGGAAGACACCACACAGATTTGTTTTGAAAGAACAGACATACTTGTATGGAAAGCAGGAAAAGCCACTGCTATAAACCTACATCAGAAATGGACCTTAAAGAGAACGGTGGCCAAACAGAATATGATCAGCTACTCCCAGTACAGCAGAAAAAGGGTATTCAACAAAGCAGAAAGGCAGCAAATGTAAAAAACAGTTATAGGAAATACACTCCTCCACAAGACAGAAAATCCCTTGCGGCAAGGAGCACTGCAGGCTTCTGAAGGCAGAAGATGAGCAGCACTGCACTTGAAAGGAATTCAACATTTATGCAGATGCAATTGCCTGGTGTTACTGAACTATGAGATAAAACATAGCAGGCTGCTGACAGAAGCCAGGAAAAGAGCTTTCCTACACAGGGGTTACTGCATAATTAATCTATAACAGAGGCAAGCAGACTACCTCCTGAACAGCCCTTATTGCTTAATCTGGAAACAGGACACCGCACTAGCTAGGGCTGACCTGATACAGCAAGTCTACGTCAAAGTGTGAACGCTAAAACTATTGCTCCATTCCAGGGCAATGGAGCGTTAAGAGATCTGGAAAGATTGCTGAATTATAAATATCCTCGATTCCTCCTTCATATTCTGTGACACGCAGGCACAGCCTAGCCGATGATGGGAAGAACAGGAACTAGCAGAGACACAGAAAAAGCATGATGAAAACACAGCCAAGCTGGCAACCCCAACCTGTACATGTGTAAACAAAAATCCACTGAAAACCGTGATACCACACCCAACCTCACCTTTGCTGTTCCAAGCATGGATAAAACCTGAAAGAGTTTGATACTGGGATGGGAAAAAAAAATTCCCTAAGCACGAGTTTTTCCAGACAAGCCTTTCCTTCCCCCTCTCCAGCCATTTGCATTTTTATTTTGATGAGCAACATTATCCCTGAAGGACTGGAAACAAAAGTGACTGGACAGAGATCAAGGCAATTGGAAACCTTTTCCCTTGGCAAAGCCAGACTGGGGCATAATGCTTGGTAATTTCTGAAAGGCACTGAACAAGATCTTAAATTTTGACTCCTACATTTGGTACACAGAATGGCAACAGAAGGGACTTACATCTTTTAGGCAAACATGCAGCTCTAGGAAGCTGCAATCCCAAAAGAAAGTTTTCTAGCTTTAGCTGTTTGTTTCAGAGTGCACACTTCAGGCCAGTTACCAACCACGTGCAGGGGTGATGGTCTCTGTAGGTCTCTAAAGCTGCATTGCTAATTAGTGCTGCAGCTTTCTCGCCCTTCCAGGACACTCTCCATGAACTCTCTTCCTTCCTCCAATGTAAGCACCCTCAGCGCTTTCAGGCTGAACAGACAGTGTTCGTTTCTTATTTAGAATACAGCACACAGCCGTAGAAGTATTTTTAGCTTCAGTCCCATCCCCTACTACAACATGGGACCTCCTTCAAGGCCTCCTCTCACCCATAAAGTACAATAAATTCAGCCAAAGGAAAGGCATAATCCCACTGTCTTGCCAGCTCAGCTACTTTCTATCCACAGGGAAAGCAGCCGTTATACAGACTGTATATGCTATTACTTATCTAGAACATCCTGTTTCTTCCACACTTGCCTCCTCCCAGTCCTCTAGTCTCCATGTGCTTCCTCATCATTTTCCTCCTCATCCCCATAACCCAGTCCCACTTTGTCAATCTTTTCCTCATCTCAGCGTTATCAATTGAGCTACACGGGAGACTCACGAGAAGCACATGAAAATGACACCCATGAAGATCAGCAATTTCGAATCCTGCAGAACAATTCCCTTTCTTGCTCATCAGATTAAAAATACACCAAACAAGAAGGCTGTTCACCCAGTGAACACAGGCACAACTGTTTGTCCTGTGGGAAGTGCCTTTCAAACCCAGGCACTAAAATGAGATGCTGAGTCCCACTGTATGGTACCAGACATCATGATGCCAAGTCTGCAGTTACGATAGCGATTTGTATTGCGCCTCCCAGCATGTATACAAAGGCATAATATGAATAAACTGCAAGAAAAAAAACCACCAAGCCCCTCACCCTGCAGGGTAAGCAGCTGGTACTGGGGTGGGGTAACACATCCAGCCACCTGAAATAACACCTGAAATAATCATCTTTACAGCACGGGTTCCTGATACAACATCATAGGCCATTATAGAAGAAACAAGCAGATCCAAATGTTGGCCTATGACACTCCTAAAGGCTTCTGTTTTATTATACAATGAGCCACAGCTACAAAATAATTCCCAACCCATTTCAGGGCAGGCTGCAAGCCCAGCGTAAAGCCAGCAGCCTACAGAGGATGCAGAACATATCCTGTTCGAAAAAGGGAGGCCACATACAGAGACACATCCGTCTGTCCTTGCAAGGATGAGACCTTACAGAGCCACGCGCAGGTGGGTGCTGCGAGAGCTCACTATCCCACTCCGTCAGGCTTGTGAGCACGCAGGCATGCCCTGAAGTGAGGGAGGTTTCTGATCCAAGGGAGACGCTGGGTTCTTTCCCAAAACACTACCAGATGTAGCTTCCTGCAATAAAATAATAATAAGAAATAAAATCTGTACCTAACTCATTTATCTAGAAACTGGTACCAGAACAACTTGCCACTGGCAGCTTATGGCCTATTAAAATACCAACCACCACGCAGTGAGACCGCAGGCTCCTGAAGGCATGCGTGAATTCCTCTGAAATACAGCTACAAAGCTAGAGTCAACACTGACAGCAGCTCAAGAGCACAAAGAATAAACAGACTGGAAGCCATTTAGGTTTTTGTCTGTATTTCAGAAATAAATACATGTCTTAAAGGGGGGGGGAGGGCACCCTCTCCTACCTCCCCTTGTCCTCAGCCAAAGCATCGCCACCCTGTAAATCAAGTGGGCCACAGGGCCCCGGTCTCAAAGTAGAACGTTAATTTCCAATGAGTAATTTTTTGAGCCAAGGGCTGCTTATGTCACACAGATAAGGCTGTTGCTAAGAGTGAGCTGTCAAAGCAACGCCAGGTCAGAATCGGCGACGAGAGGGAAGTTTGAAAGCCAGCTGTATGCGAACACATTTACAGATGCTGTACACACAGCGTATCGGTTACAGAGCTTTAGATTACAGCTTCTGGTCAACAAAGCAGCCCCTGCCTGAGCAACAGCAGGCGGAACAGGAGTCAGAGCATGAACACAGACTGTTCTTTACTCAACAGGATGCAGCCCCCGTGGCAGGAAAGTTTTAACGTAATTCTGCCCGTCTTGTGACAGGCTCCAACGCGGCGACAGGAAGAGGCAAGTCCAGCATGAAGCAAATCAACCCACCCCAAAGCCTCTGCGGTTGGACCCTGCAGGTGTAGCAGCCAGAGCCCAGAAAAGGTGAAAGAAGTGCTCTACAAATTCAAAGTGCAGCTTAAGATGATTTGTGCTAGGGATGTTGTGGTGCTATATCACTGCTGCGCTTTTTCCAACACCCTCAACTTGCCAGAGCTTAAACCTCATCACTGCTTCTGCCTTCATGACTTTCACCTACATTTAGCTACACTGCTGGAATGAAACCCCTTTTCCTCATCTTTGCTGTCTAGTTTCTTGTTTCAGAATGCAAGCAGTGCAGGTACTATGCCTTAATATTGTTCTTGAACTAGGTTAGATTTTATTGCAAATCATTTCTAGAGGCTGTATTCAAATGCCTCCTCCACTAACACCCCCAGCCCACTCCTGAGGCTGCAGCCAAGAAAGAAGGATGTTAGCATGTGAAGCTGCTCTGGAGTACTAAAACTCACTGTCTCGACCTGTATGTTAGAAATTTATTTATACATAGGGAAGGTCTACATTTTCAGACGTTTGCAACAAAAGCGCTTTTAAATTACATTATCACACCACATGCTCTAGGAGAGGATAGAGCCAAGCGCACATAGTCCTAAAATAGGGAACTGGGAGAATGGTTTAGAGCCACAACCAAGTTCTTTCCTCTACTACACCCTGGCAAAATCGCTCAAATCAGGAGGCAGAACTCAGCCTGCGAGCCTCTCCTTTCGCTACAGCTAGTTTTCTTCCCCTCTTGGGGATGCTGATGCTAGAAGAAACTATTTAGTTACTGAACCTTTGTTTTAGGGCAGACAGTGGCGAAGATTTAGATCTCAACTGGGCAGAACCAGCCCTTTAGTCTCCATTTAACCGAACTGTTAACAATCTTCCAGGATGAAAGAGCCAAACGGGGTGAACCCAGTTACCTGAAGGATCCTGTACATTGGGCACACTGAGTATTCATGTGAAGACAGTGAATTAGTTGATTTTCAACTCTCACCACTGAGACACAGCTGCATTTCAGAAGTGGTACAACGTGCACCTCCCTTTACAAAGGTTCGTGAATCACCAGCCGTGTGTTAGCAGGGCAATGCTTCTCCCCTTTCTTTATGTCCTACGGAAATGAAAAAGTTGGTGTATACCACCAAGACATAATGATGCTTTGCACCCCACCAGCTGAGGGAAGCAAGTAGCTTTAGGTCTGTACCTCCATAAGGACGACAAAACCACACTACACAAAAGCTGACTTCAGTCCACGGAGAGCTATCGGTATGAGGTGCCTCCCCAAATATCAGCATTTCCTTTGGCTTTCTGGATGCAGCTTTACACATACACACACACGAAGCATGCAGCGCAGGAAGCGGCCTTTCACTCTTACTCAATTAAAAATTGCAAGGCTAAGAACATTCTTGGGTCAGGCTTACAGCATCAAAATTCTCTGAGGCCAGATCACCCTAAGAGGGTCAGCTCTTCCCAGATTGAGCCTGCATGCAAACAGCTGCTGGGCTGCAGAAGGCTAACTACGTTCTTTGGTTCAAACTGGCGCAGGAGTGCCAGGATCAGAAAACCAAGCTGGAATGCTACATGTGCTTGGAAAAGCATGATCCCAAAGGAAATAGTCTGAGGTGCCTTCAGAAGACAATGAGGAAGGTGGAAAATGCCCTCAAAGTTGCTCAACTCATGCAAAACAGTCTTTCCTTAGAGTCAGCCAGGGGCTGTCAGAATACAATCCCTTCCTTCAAATCCAGAAATACCAGAGCGAAGCTGTTGGCATGCTAACAGAACAATGTAGGATGAAGCGTCAGGAGTCTGTGGATAACACCTGGCTTTCCACTTCCTTCACATCAGGCACCGGCAACGCTCACTGCCAACACGCAGCCAGGAATCAATCAGCACCGAGGTAAAGAGCATCTGGCTGTCACTCAACATTAGCTGACACTCTAAGCAGGGGTGTGTGTGTGGATTTAATCAAGTCGTCTTCTTCTATGATACCCAAAGATGTACATGTACGTACTACATCCGCCTGTAGCTTTAGGCACTCATTTGGACATCCAGTCTCATGCCTGTGTTGATCCATGGATCCAAAACCTCCTGATGAGCTTATCATATTATCTCTCTAGGAACAAAGACACACCCCCCCCCCAAAAAGCTTCAAACTGGTACAAAACGCAGCAGCCCATCTGCTTCACAAAAACGGTTGCCATGAATACATCCCTACCGCTCTGCGCCTGCTATTTTTAAAGATACTTGGGAGGCAACTGAATTCACTGGCAGTTGTGCTATTTAAATATCTGGATTAATACTATTCAAGGAATATACCGGTGCTTCTCCATGGGGAAATACAGCACCTGCCTGGCCTACACCGGGCTCAGATGCATTTTCAGAAGACCAACTTCTGTAATCCAACAGCAGGGTGATAAACCCACAGACAATAGATGCTTTTTACGCAGAGCACTGTAAACTGAAACGGGGCAAGTCTTATCCTCACAAGCCCCACCAGAGCATAAGGAGACTTTGTAAAGGAAGGGGAAAGGACCAGCAAAAGGAAATTTACAGCTGCAACTTTAGTCGCTGAAATACCCATGGTTTAATACAAGGCCTGAGCACAGCAAGCGTGGAAAAAGGGTACCTGCCTGCAGGAAAAAAAAACAAAAACAAACCCCAGAAAACCCAAGAGAGGCAAATCCCCAAAGCCAAATGTGCTGACAGGACCTGGACCTTTTCCAGAGTGCCTTAAATTCCTAAGAGCGTTAAGTCTTAATGCATTTCAGACAGTTTCCCCTCCAGCCAGGCTGCTTTGTGCCAGCCCGGGCAGGGGAGGTGAGGGCAGCTCACAGCCCAGGAAGGGGGTCCCGGCCCAGGCTGTGCCCCATGGGACCCACAGCACCAGGCTGCAGCAGGTACCTGCAACCCGGGCTGAAATGGACTTGGGTCTGGGATGGGCTGACGGGAGCTTTCTGCTCCGCTCACAGGTCAAATTAACCCAGTGCCACCTAGCAACTCATTGGATATACCATATCCCCACCTCTTGCCACAGACATGCATGAGCTGCCAAGTAAGTCTATTGTAAATAACCTGAAAATTCGGTCTCTAGAGATTATCTTCTCAGACAACACTATTCTTTCCACATCATAGGTCACTTCATCAAGAAAAGAGAGAACTGATTTAGTGTGTCCTATGAAGGGTTCCTATACCTATTTCTCCCCCCAGCTTACAGACTCCAAACGACATGGGCCACCTTGTTCTCTGAAAACTCACGGGCAGAAAGAGCTACTAGTCTGCTCGATCACAGCTGCGTGCCTCCTATTGCCACAGCCCAAATCAATTTCAGAGCAAACACCAGAATTTTGACATAATCAGCTCACATAAGATGACCTGACAGACATTACAACCTCAAATGCAATCATTTCTGGAAATGGTCGATTTCAGAGAAACAATCACAGATCCTAAACAATGTACAGACTTCTAACACAACACAGACACAGCATCTCCTTCCCTTTCATCTTTCCCCAGATCCAAAGAGTATCAAAAAGGTCATGGAAGTGACTAAAGGAGCATACAGCAGAGCCAAGGCATGATCTGGGAGCCTCTCCACACAGTAACTCTTCTCCTCACCTGGAAATTCATCCCTCGTGAAGTTTCTCTAACTGCAACAGGCAAAAATATTTGGAAAAGGTCAGATGACTCAATACCACTGAGACCTGTAACTTTTCAAGCAGGAACAGGGTTCCACGTGCTTTCAGTTAGAGTACAGACAGGTTAGGGGAAAGGCGGCAAACCCAACAGCCTACTTCCCCCTTGCTCATTTATAAGCAATCAAGTCAGTTGAGACTAATGTTATGTGTTTGGTTTAAATTACAGATCATTTCGCTGCTGGAACACATCTGCAAGGCACCGCGCTGAGTGAACTGCTGAACCCCAGCCAGCTCAGAAAACATCCCAACGCAACCCAAATGGCTGGCAGCATCAGCAAACCTCAGCGACAGCTCCTAGAAGCTGCTTTCAGGGACAACAAGGAGAGGGAGATCAACATTTTTCAGCACAGGCTTTTCCTGAGACACCCTCCAGTTCGACTCATTTTATTATGACTCTGGGAAGCAAAGGGGTTAATTTCTTTCCAAGTTCACATACTGTTTGAATTCCTTAGATAAGCTGCTTCCACCAAACCCAAGGATCTAGCCTCAGGGGAGAACACTGTAAGGAAAAGCTCTTTTGATAGATTTTCTTCAAAAGAGAAATTAATTCAAAGTCCATTTTTGGAGGTGTTCCACGCCCACGGCTTCTACAGACTTCAGATGAGGTTGCAGTGTGCCTCTGGAAGGAAAACCAAGCTTTGAGCAATGCCCTACCACTCCTATTTGCAAGACAGAAACGTTTTACACTCGCCCAATATAATCTTCGCTCCTGAAATGAGAAAGCTCAGTGTGCAGCACCATGAAGAGGAAAATCAGACCAAACCAGGCTTTAGCCCTGGGATAAAGCAGTTAACAGCTAGCACAAACTAATCCTGTACCTTTAAAACTGAGCAGTCACTCAGGAAAGCAAAAAAACAAGTTTTGAAAGCCACTGAAGGCTTCCTTTGCATCTTGAGGCAGAAAGAAAGCAAGTCCAGGCTGTTACGGAATTCGCGTTTGCATACTGCTGGTGCATAGTTGGAAACAAAGCAAGTTTTTATTAGCAATTAGTAGCAGGAGTGGGGACAGACCTGCCTGAAGGAGTCAGATAAACACCAATACACAATGGTAGAACAACCTTATAAGGTGTGTAGCAGAACGATCCCAATATGACAGATCACACAGAAAAGAAAATACTGCAGCTATAAACCTGGAGATGTGGTGGCATCAGTTCAAGGAGATAAACTGCGTCTTTAACACTGACAACTTTGACTCCAGGCAGCAGTTTTCTCTCGAACAGCAATTTGCAATGCAAAGCAAGCTACTTCCACTCTCACCAAGAACAGTAATTCGGAAGCAAAGGGGGAGAGCAAAGTTGGGAAGGGTTGATTTGCTTAGGTACAGTTTTCTACACAGTTGACTTTCAAGTCCGGCATGAAAGCAATATAGCCATAAGGTCTGAAACAGCGTGTGAGAACTTGGGCAAGGAGGGGGCAGGGGGGAAATAAGAGAGGATTTAATCCACAGACCCCAGTCCCTTTCAAGGGAGCTATCTGCCACTCCCTCTCCACATCTCTGAAAAATTCAATCCAGCTCTGATCAGCCAACACCACCCAGGTTCAGAGCTCTCCAGCTATGTTCTTCCCCCGCTTCAGAGAATGATGTGGCATGTGGGGCCCTACAACAGAACTATTAAAATCCCATCAAGGGGCAGGCAAGTGGTAGCCATATGCTAAACCGCTCAAGTGAAGAATAACCAGGGAAAGAAGCACAGCCAGGAAGCAAGTCTGCAAGCAGCTTCTTACCTGGTAGATAGGCTAGCAAAGTCTCCTCCATCTAGCAGCCTGATTTTGCAGAACAGAACCCCATTCACAAAGGGGACAGCAGTCAGCTCTTCTAGAGTGAAACTTGTCTGAAACTTGAATTTCTTCTTCTTCATCAGGAAAGCCATGGGCAAATTCAGTGTGGAAAGCCCAGGGATTCCAAACAAGATCAGGGAGGAGCGGCTCAAAACACAGACAGACAAGCAGAGGAATGGCACCAGTTCCAGGAGCGCAAGCAGGGAGTAAATTCCAGTTCAGTTACAACGACGGCCCAGCTTCAAACGCGCAATTCTCTTCTCTTTGGTGGTCGGATCTGGCTGTGAGATCATCGCCACGGCAGGCTTCAGGTGAGGAGGAAGAGGTCAGATTAAATCTCTGCAACATCTCCAAGGGAAAAGGGAGGGAGAGAAGTTGGTCTCAGCTCCAGACCAGCAGGAGCTGTCCCAGTTAGAGGCTACAGTGCTCCGTCTTCAGCACAACCCCTCCAGAAAGCATCTCTCCTGGGAAGTCATCTTGAGTCTCTGAAGAAGCCTTAAGTCTGCGGGTAGCACATTCAGAAAGCTTCCAGCTTCTATCTCCTCCTCTTGTGCAAATCCTTGATACAGGTCTCCAGGGTCAGCCTTTGGGAGGGAAATGAGTAAATTAGTCCCAGCCAGTCTTGGGCTCCTCCTTCTTCTCCTATAAAACCTGTTTGGATGGGTACTATTCAGTCCAGACTCATACCAGTCTCAAGAGGTATGGCCCCAATTAGACTGGCCCCAACATCCTCTCTCCCCTTTTTGCCTACAGCAAGCTTTGCTGTTGTCATCCCCCTCGTAATTTCTGTTTTGCAAAGCAGCTAATAAAAATCTGCTCTATTTTCACCCATCAGCTTTAGAAGTAGTTTACAGAGCAAGATCCATCTTACACGTAGTCTAATAAGAGTAAGCAAAGGTGTCTCAAGAAATGCAAAATCTGTTTCTTTTCTGTTTTTCCAACCAGCCCTAAGTGTTAGCACCTGTATCTTATAAATGGAGAGACCAGCACAGAGGGAAAAAAAAAAAAAAAGCAGTCTGCTCCAGATTACCCAGCATAACAACCGAATCAGGTCATCCGGGTGTCCAATAGCCAGGCCCACCAAGTATCCTGCCTACCCCCAGCACCAGGTCCACACCAAGCCGTGCCCCACACAGTTCAGTTTTGGGGCTAGAGCCGGTCGTTTCGTTACACATTTACACAACACCCAAACCAGGGAGGCCGC
The DNA here is from genome assembly GCA_034008185.1 of Gorsachius magnificus. NCBI lineage: Eukaryota > Metazoa > Chordata > Aves > Pelecaniformes > Ardeidae > Gorsachius > Gorsachius magnificus. Next base: position 7,244,268 of record CM067094.1, read on the forward strand.
GAGCTGATTAGCATCTAAAAGGGACGAGGTTACGAACACGGGGCAGTAAACAATCCTCACCGATACTAAGAATTAATGGCTGCAAACCAGGGCAGGCGAAGCTCCTGCTGCCTGCACGGGTGTGCGGTTCAAGCCCCTCTCCCGCTCGGGGGGGAACGGACGAATCCAACCGGCTCTGCCCGCTGCACCGGGGCCCGGGCACACCCCAGAGACACCGCTCTCCTGCGGCTGCCTCCGAGCGGAGCGAGGGGACAGAATGGCGACTGCTCTGCACCACCAGCCCCCTCCAGCAGCCATAGCTGCCCCCTCTACCCCTGCGCCCAGCTACAGCTAGGTCTCAGCCTGCCTTCCTGCCCCTCGACCATGCACCAAGATGCAGACAGGTCTCAGCCCACCTCTGGGCCCCGTGGACCACAGACTGAACTGCAACCAGGTCTCAGCCCCTCTGCCAGCCCCAGGGGCCACGCACTGGGCCGTGGCCGGGCCGCAGCCCACCCCTGGCTCCATGAACCATGCACCGAGCTGCAGCCGGTCTCAGCCTCCCCTCCCAGCCCATGCACCGAGCTGCAGCCAGGTCTTAACCCCTCCCCTCCCAGCCTCAAAATAAAAAGCCGACCTGCGGGAGGTCTCAGCACGCTTCCCGGTCCCTTCCACCGACCTGCGGCCCGGTCCCGGCCCGGTCCCTGCCCGGCCCCGCTCGCACCTCCTGCCCTCTCCTCGCACGTCCGCCACCGCCACCGCGGCTCCCCGCCACAGCCGCCTCTGCTAGCGCTACGCCAACTGCGGCTGCTACGCCAACGCCGCAGGCAGGCACAAGGCAGAGCAACACCACCACCGCGCTTCGGGAATACCAACCCGACACTACGTAACCCTCCTCCCCGGAGAGGGGGGAGGGGAGCGCGAGAGCGGCGCCGTCCGATTGGACAAGCAGAAGGAGGCGGGCAGAGGAGAACAAGATGTTGATTGGTTATTTTGGCACGGGGTGGGGAGAAAAGCGTGGGGATTGGAGGCGGAGGCTGTCGTTTTGAGCGAGGCCCGCCCCCGGGCTGAGGGGGGTGGGCGGGAAGCTGGGGGTTTCTGTGGCGGGAGCGCGGCCTGGCTGTCTGGCCTGTCGTGTAGCCGCCGGGTAGGGGGGTTCCTCGGGCCTTCCCACCCCCCCCCGGATGTCCCGTAGTCCTTCCCCAGGCCCAGAAGCCCCGAGCTGGCATTGGAGTATGCGGGGCAGGCTGAGGGGGTGGCAGGCCTCGGTCCCTGGAGCCTGCAGTGGAGGTGTGCCTGCCTGGGCTGGGGGCATGGCCGAGGCAGCTCTGACAGACGTGGTTTCTCTGCGCCCTCTTCAGCGCTGCCCCTTGACAGCCAGGATTCCTCACCCTGCCCTTGTCCCAGACCTTCCCTGCCCAAGCGGCCCGTGGCTGCTCTTCAAGCAGGGCTGCCTCACCAAGGCAGCGGTGTGGCCACCCTGTCCTCAACTCCGTGCCTCTGGGTACCACACAGCGGGCCGTGGGTCAGGCTGACCAGCAGCATCCGGGCTGGCTCTCCTGGAGCTGGAGGGAGGCCCTGGCACCCCGCCCCCCTGCGGGCAGCACAAAGCAGGGCCAGGAGCTGGAGTCTCACCCTCCATGTGTGAGATGTGGCAATAGGTTAAACACATCTCTTCATCAAAATGGCTCCCTCCTGTTATTAGGTGCTGCTGCCAGGTCCTGTGCTGTGGCTGAGATCCCTGGTTAGGCAGGATTCCATCGTTTAAGGGCAAGCAGAACAAAATGTCTCTCCTCATCCTGAAGGAGTCTGCAATCATCAATGTGATTTGCCTATTTTTTAAAGTTAGGGATGTGCCTAAGAGTCTCTGTTACACAGGAGGGACTTTTCCCGAGGCTGATTTGCATGTCTGGCAAAGCTTGGATGAAAGCCTGGGCGTCCGGGCTCTCTTTGCCAGGCTTTGATGCCCAGACTCCTTGCCTTTAATCTTTGCCATCTATGCAGACAATATCAGAGCTACCAAATAATTCTACCACAGTGTGAGTCTTCAAAAAAACCCCAAATCTGCTAGGAAAAGTGCGATAAAAGCTGCATTAAGCCAAATGTGTTGTTAAGATTCTTGCTTACCAGGTTAAGCAGATAGACAGACTTTGGGCTGGGAAAGCATTTCATACTGGTACAGTGAAACCATTGCAGGAGATACCGGTCTTCCCGTAAAGCAGGGTTTATGGAGGCTGCTTTTAAAGGTAGGGCTTGAATCATTCCATCAATGGATATATCTGGTGTTTTCAAGGCCTTGAGACATTGCTAGACATGGGCTGGTGTTTTTTTGCTTTCTGTTTCTCAGTTTATTGGGAAAGAGCTCAGCCTGCTAAATATTCAATATTTGCCAAGCTGGGAGGCTCGAATGCTGGAAGTGTCTGAAGAATCCAGCCCAGTCCTTCACACTTCCCATTCCCTGGGAGTACTGCTGACAGAGGTGTCCATCTTTCGCTTCCATCACTGCGTAAAGGACAAATGATCTCCCCGTTTGTGGTGTGGCAGGACGCCATGTGTTACCTGGTATGATTCACTCTGATAAATAACCTCCTCAGCGGACTTCTCTTGTTTATAGCAACGGCCCCAAATGCTAAGGTTTACAGAGATTTTAATCCTTGCTGTTCTCACGCATATTTACTCTGCAGTTTTATCAGAAAGATCTCTTGAAAACCTCAGTGTTTTTATAATTAATTGAATAATGTGACTAATGTTAAAAATAAACGGATTTGGAAAAATGCCCAGTGAGCTGCTGAACAGTGTGTAATATAGCAACCGTAGCTGAATTCTCAGGGGTATGTATATTTTCCTAACAAACGCAGTCTCATGACTTGGAGATTAAATCTTTATTAGTTTGAAATTCACCCTGTTGATTTTTCTGTGTTTGTGCTGCATGATTGTTTCTGGACAAATTGACATTTTTTAAAGGGAAAGTGCTCCTCTAAACGTGTGCCCTGCTGGGAGAGGCATCAGTGTGGGTGAGTCTGAGCCCCAGGCAGGCACCACAGAGGGAACGTGAGCGTAGGGTATCTCCGCTCATCCATCATACCACTGACTTTATGTTATTTTTCCGATCCAGCTCCAATTCATTCACTAAGGGGCCATGTGCATGAACAGGGCACTCGGATATTTATTAATTCTGCTTACCCCAGACTCAAACGCTATTGATTTCTCTCCTACAACCTCGTCCCTGCTGTGCCCACCTCATCTCTGCTCCGTGAACTGCAGCCACGTCACTGCCCCATGCTCTCCCTGACCTAAGCCCTTCCTGATGCCGCTCCCCATTGCCTCCACCACTTCCTCAACTTTTGCTAGCTCAGGGCATCGTCTTATCAGTCTGGGATAATTTATCAGCTTGGGCTCTGCAGTTAAGTCTGGGCCTCACCTCTGCTATCACCAGAGGTGTGTCTCACTGGCCAGGGGCTGGGAACTCTATGGTCTGCTCACCGCCAGACTGCCAGCGAGCAGGAGCGGAGGTGGCTTTTCTTGCCTCCTCCCTCCCACCTTGAGGACTGAGATAAAGCAGTAGGGAAGAAACAAGGCAAGATGAATACAGAAGGGACACAGCTCAGTGAGGTGAAGCAAGATAGATTCTGTAATGTGTTTGGTGAGCCATCAAATCCTATCTCTTATCCCATGGGAATCCCAGGTACACGAGCAAATCATCCAAGCCCTGTAAACTACATCATCAGCGTCTTCCTCTGGAAAACATCATTATGCTAATCCATTTGTCCTAGCAGCCAACTGATTAAAGTTTGAAAACTAAATTATACACATTGCTGCAACAGCATAAACACCATAAAGGCTCGCCTCTGTTGCACTTGTAACTGCTGTTATAATAGCTTTAATGAGCTTTCAGCCTCGTCATCCAAAAAGAAAAGATTATCACATGACGCTTTATGCTAGAAATGTGTTCTTCATGCTGCTGGTAGTCAAGCACCTGCAACGCACCCACTTTGAGGAGCTGCTGGGGGGCAGACCCAGGCCAGGGAGCTCCAAAAATGGGCCAGGGGCCAGGGGCCACCGGGGCAGGACACCACAGTGGTGCAAGCCCCATCTGTAGCATGCAGGCCGCTGGAAACCCTGTGAGGGGCATGGGTATCCATCCCCATTACCTGGGATTATCCTATGGTGTTGAGTTATTCCAAGCTTGCGCCTTCTCAGCTTAATTTAATAACAGGTTGCGAGCTCTACTTTGATCTGCTTGTGTTTTTCACTAGTCCTATATTTAACTGAACTCATTGCCATAAAGGCCAGAACTGTTTCACCTTCTGTGCCAGGCTGGGTTTCCTGTTGGATGTGCAAAGGACACCCCTCCCCAGTGGGTTTCTGGCCTGCCAGGACGGGAGATCCTGTTATCCACATAGACAAAGGGAGCACAGGAATCTGGAGTCGGTGGATTCCTTTCCCCAATCATGCGGCCAGACCTGAAAATCCAGCTGCCTGGCTTTTTTTGTTTACTGGTTTCCCTATCTGCTGCAGCGTGTCCAGGGAATGTGCGGCAGGACTCTCCTTCCAGGAGGCCTGTTGGTGGAACGGCAGCTGGTTTGCCCCTTCCAAAATCTGCAAACTGGAACCTGCTTTGCCTCAAGGCTTGTTGTGTAAGTGTTATCCTGTGTCTGTATCCCGGGTGTCGCCTTCAGCGCTCTCCCAGACGAGACACTTACTGGCCGTGGGCTCTCCCACTGGTTCTGTGCTTCTGGCTGCAGCCCCACAAATGCCGCTGTTACCCCAAACGCAGCAGAAGCAACTGTAAGTCTGTGGTTCTTACCTGACAGGGCAACCTCTAATTTGGGATCCCAGGCGGCAGAGGTAACAGAAACCATCCCTGCTGGGGCTGGACTTCTGCCTGGGCTTAATCACCTTGCAGGGCTGGAACCCAAGGGATCATGAGCCCAGGTTGCAGGCAATGTCGGCTTTATTCCTGCTCGCAAAACGCAGCCTGGAAGCTGTGCCGGTCCTTTGTGGGAAGCTTCCTGTCAGATGCTTTCAAGAAAGAAAAAGAATCTTAAACGCTTCAATTTTCATACTTAACAGACCACACTTGTGCTGACAGTACCTGCTGGCAATAACCTCTCAGATGGCAACAGGAAAAAAATACCAAAAACCCAAAGAGTGCTTTGCCAAAACAGGCTTGACAAACTTTAAAAACTTGCTGGAGGAAGTAAAGGCAGTTTGGGTGAGTATGCAGGTGACATCATTCTGTCCCTCAGCGGGGATCTGCTCCCAGAACTGTGCTGTAGCTATGGCAGCGCGCTGTATTTGTGGGATACTGATGTATTTATGTCTTCTAAAAATCTTAAAACCTGTCCCTTTGCTTATAATTAAAAAAATCACGTGTTCTTTTATTTTGTGCCTGCCCGTTTAGTTCTGCAGTGGACTCACCCCAAAGAGAGCTGTGAGCTCCCCACATCTCTGTGTCCTCTGCCCATGTTTGCGGGAAGCAGAGCGACCCAGTTTGTATTCCCAGACATCCTGACTTTACTAGGGGTACTGGTGTTCCTCACCGCTGAGCTCTGCCCGTTGAATTTCTTCCTCTCCAGGCTCTCAGTCTTGAAAAGATCCATCGGTGAGAGGAGCAAGTGGGATCACAAAAGGTCTGGACAACAAGGGCTGTTTCTGGGCCCATCCTGCCAGGGCCCTGCGGTGCCCAGTACCCTGCTGCAGCTCAGCATCCCCGCGCCTTGCCCCGTTGCGCAGTGCCATCTCCTGGAAAGCCGTGCCTGAGCTGCACACACCACAACCAGGGGTTTGCTCCTGAGGCAGCGGGCGGTGCTGCACGCAGCTTGGCCGCTGCCTCTTGATCACCGCAAAGTTCATCTCCTGACCCACCAAGAGTCCCCCACCAAACTTCTCTTCCTCCGGCAGGTACAAAGGAGGCTGCTCACTGCCTGGCTGCTCTGTCTCACCGCTGAGGTCCCCTGTGGCAGACCATCCCTGCACAGCTCTTTCCTGCTCTGGATGCTGAATACAAATCTCTAGGTACAAAAAGAACAGTAGAGCAGCACAAATTAACATCTACAGCTGTTACTCCTTAGCTTTTGTTCTGTGTGGGCAGCAGTTCCCTGTGCAGTTGCATCAGCTGCCTGTGTATTTGCCCTGTAAATGTCCTGTTTACCTCTTTCTCCTGGTTTTGACTTTAAGGGACACTTTTCTCTCTCCCTCCACAAGTCTGATGACCTCTTCATGAGCAACAACCAAGTCCCTCATCGCAGTGCTCACCCCGTATTTAAAATGTTGCTACATCTTTTTAATGAGACAAAAATGTGCTCGTGGAACTTGTACCTGAATGCTGCTGGCTTGACGAAGCTCTATATTTACCCTGAAAAGACAAGAAAAATGGGTGGCTCCAAGGGCAACATGATTACTCCTGCGAAACAATAACACACCTGAAGTGCTTAGTCACTGAAAAAACGCACGCTACAATTTAAAGCCAAAGGCTGGTGCTTCATCCATCATTTTAGGCCATTGTGGCATCATCTGAGCAGCTGGGAAATTCGTGTACCTTGGTAATCTGTCATATACAATAAGTACTGCTCCAAGGTAAGGCTGTAAAAGCTGTTATTTGGGGTGAAAAAAAAAAGACCATAATTATGTAAATACAAGGCCACAAAGTTAATGAACAAGAGAAAAAGCTACGGTGACACATGGCCATTGACAGCTTTCTTTGGCCCTTTCTCAGCGACAATTCTGCATTGCAAACTTGTTGCCATGAACTCATTTTTGCCCTGGAGCCTGCCAATAAACTGAAACAGCCTGTTTACCAAAAATGTATTTTTTATTAAAATTCATATTTGTAAAGGAGAGATCATTACACAAGTGAGGTAAACCAACACATATGACATATAGTTTTCACTTTAAAAATAAATTTCAATTGAGCAATTGATTTGATTCCCCGAAGTCCGAGAGGAAGAGTCAGGTAAGTGTTACTCATGTGTTGAGATGCCGGACGAGGCGGGAAGACGCAGCTGACGCCGCCCTGACTCAGCACAGAGGTGTCAGTGCCGAAGGGTCGGGAGTCCTCCAGGGGCTGAGCCCTTCTCACTGCGCCATCCTTTTCTCCCCCATCAGACTTGCAGACGGGAGGAGAGGAGTAAAGGCTAGAGACAGGCAGCGGTCGCCTCTTCACCTACTGCTCTAGCAGGGTTCCCCATCAGCATCCCCCCTGCAAAAGGCTGTGTAAAGGTTTGATTGTGCAAATTCACTCCCTCGTCAGTTGTTGCTCACCACGTCTCAGCCCTAAAAGAGACTTAACAGCAAGCAAATACTAGCTCTGAAAAAGTTCCATTTCAAAAGTAACATCTGGCAAGCAAAAAGCCCGTTAAACGTGACACACTTCGCAAGGTACAGGGAGAAGAAGAGTTATCCTTCCTTCTTTTTCTTTTTTTAAGTTTGCTTCCATGCATGTACAAGTGGAGCTTTTAATCTAAAAGTTTATGAAATTACTGCAAGCCTGTGAGAATCGTTCACTGTCCTGTGAAATTAAGCTTTCTCATTGAGGACCAAGCCCCACACCCTGAACACCTCCCAGAAAAGTGGCTGCAAATGTTGTTTTACCCTGTATAATGGTAAGAAAACAGCAAGGTGAACCTCAGACCCATTTCTCAGAATGCCACTCAAAGCCAGAGAATGGCTCTACTCACTTCCAGCTTCTAATACATACAGCACAAATACCACCGCCACCAGCAGAACCAACTAATGCTCCAAAATTCACTCAAATCAGTGGCTGACAAACTCCTAAATGTTGGGAATTACTGTGTGCTGAAAATCTGCAGGCGAGGTCCACTTTGACCGATCAAGTAACTATGGAGGTGACAAACTATGCAGATGAGATGGAATTTCACCTGTTACACCCACCTGAGCGAAACTCATCCAGGCCCTTGTGGATTAACTACGCTGAGACAGGGAATACATTGCTTCCGATACATATCCCAGGACAGTATCTGGTAACCAAGGCATGAAATTTTCATCACATCTGCCAAGTTTAGAGTGAAATATCATGACCGCACACACAGGTAGAATATGAGGTGAATACGCTATTTTAATCCCATTTATATCCTCAGGGGATGTGGGTGGGATTTAAACTGCCTGTAGGCTTGGTGCTGGACTGCACGGGCTGGATGTCATGCTCCAAGAGCAGTATCCATAATTCTTGGTGCAGAGAGAAGGTTGTACCACATCTCGTACCACGTTTCCAGTCAATGCATTCACTACCGTGTGCTACAGTTTATGATGACTGTACCCTGGCAGCTGCAGTACTGTGATATCGCAGCAAGACTCTCCATGTTAGAAGTCAGTTAAAGGCTTGAGAGATCTTGAGAGAGGGGGGGAGAGAAAGAGAGGTGTCATACGTAGAGTTTTTCCAAACAGAAATAAAAAAATAACTGTTTTTTTAATAAATCTATTCTTTGAGGAACTAAAGCAACCAATATTAAGTTCCTGGTTTATTACACGTCCTGCTACGGCTCTGTATGATGAGTCTGAAAAGGCAGATTATTTCAGGATTAGCAGAGAAAGAAAGCTGGTTAGGCTCAGCAAGGCTCCAAGGCGAGCCATCTCATATTGACAAGAGCTAGCACCCCTCACTCCCTGTGTCTGCTGGCAGCACGGGCAGGTTTTTTCCAAGAAAGACATCCCATCGCTGTTTCTTTCACTGGATCATGCCATCTTGCTGCCCTGTCTGGCTGGGGTCAGTGGTGACTGACGGACTGGGTGTATTGCTCTGCAAAAATCGACGGAAGTCCTTAATCATGGGGCGGAGGACCTGGATGAGGGCACTCAGTGCCGCCTGTGTTCCTTCCATGGCTTGTGCCTGTCGCTCCTGGGCACATGCCTGCACCTCCTGAGAGCGACGAATCATCTGAAGCAAGTCATTCTGCTGCTCCAGGTGCTGGGCAATCTCCTTCACATGCAAGTTGGTCACTCGCTGCTCCTGCAAGAGCTTGGCTGAGTTCAGAGCGATTCGACTTTTCAGCTCCTGGGGTTTCGCAGACACTTCGTGTTGATGCGCCATCATCTCCAAGGGTGCTTCGGTGGAGACTGTGGTGGGTGCTTCTGTTGTGCAGTACTCCACAACTCCGTCCTCCAGGCTGTGGTAGGTTGTCTCTGCAGGAACTGAGAACAAAGGACAGAAAGGGGATAAGAAGTAGCTGCGATAGGGGGATTTTTATCTACAGAACTATTCAATGAGTATCACAGGAATACTGCCTGTTCAGTGAGATAACATACAATGAACAGCAATGCACAAAATGACCCATTTAAGTCTACTCCACCCTCATTTGAGCTTCCTTCTAGGCTGTACAATCCAAAGGAACAGGGCATGCCTTATCTGTCTAGACAAAATAATTTCTCAACCTCCAGTTCTGAACAATCTTTCTAAGCGGTATTAACCAACTGATGTAAGACCCAGAACGGCACTTGTCAGAAGGACAGCTGCTCTTTGGGGCAGACTGGGAAATCAGCCTTGGAGAGGTTTCTTCCCCTGCTTTTGTTCCCAGAGAGGGGGACTGAACAATCTGCACGGTGCAAAGGATACTGGCTTCCCTTGTTCTTAAGGCTGAGCCCAGCTATCAAAGCTGACTTTGAGTACGTGAGTATCTTGCAGCCACTCCCCTACAGCACAAGGACATATTGGGAATGGCGTTTTCATTTCAGAGATGTGGGGGGTTTCTTTTTGCTGGGGCTTTCCCTGCAGAGGGCTCAGGGCCTCCTGGCAGGCCCCCCATATGACCTTCCAGTTCAGCACAGAGCATCTTCAGCAGGCACAGGACTCACTCTGGGTCAGGGTGACCGTGGTGGCTGATGCGGTGATGGGTATCTCGGTCCCGTCACCTGCACTGCAGTCCCCACTCGGCAAACTGATGATGGTGGCTTCTCCCAGCAGGTTGCAGATGCGTTGCTGCATGGGGGTGAGGATAACCGGGGCGGTCGCAGCACCCGTTGGGTCTTCGCTCTCCGGCCCATTGCCATTGCTGTTCTGGCTCTCGCCTCCCCCTTCCATAGCAGCACGGACTTGGGCCACTTTTCGTCGCACCTCAGTCTTGAGGTCGGACCACTTCTTCTTGACCTCGGGCAGCTCGCGGTGGCAGGTGGCAACGGCGTTGACGCGGCGCAGGATGTCGTGCCAGGCGGCGGCCTTGGCAGCCAGGGGCACGCCCGCATTGAAGTGGTTGATGAGGAGGTGCTTGCCGCGCTCCAGCTCCTCCACGATGATCTCCACCTCCCGTTCCGAGAAGTTCATCTTCCGCTTCTTGGCTGGGGGCGCCGGGGGCGACGCCATGGCCGTGAGGGGCACCGAGGAGGGGGCACTGGGGGACACCTGCAGGCCAGGGGGCCCAGGCCAACCCCGGGGGGCCCTGGGGGAGGCTGGGCAGGGCCGAGGGGCGGCAGGGCCCCCCCAGGCCTGCTCACCCCCGGGGGCCGGGGACAACAGGGGGGGCCCCGAGGCCCCTCAGGGCCCGGAGGTATCCGTCCCCCCCCGCTCCCCCCTTGGCACCGCCAACGATACGCAAATTGCGTACCGCAGCCACCCAGCAAACCCCGCTCAACGGCCTCCACCCTGCGACACTGGCGTAATGGCTTCCAGAATCAGCCCCCTTTCCTGCCTCGCCTGATTGGGCAGCTCGCCTGCCCGTCAGGCGGAGGTCTCGCCTCCCGCCGGCAGCGCCGCGCTGTCACTGGCCAACTGCGCTGCCCATCGGGGGGCCAAGAGACGGCCCCGCCTCGTCGCTTGTCGCAGGCCACTGGGCCTGCGTGAGGCCTGTGAGGGGCTGGGCCCGTCCATGAATTTCCCCGCTCTAATTCCGTTGGGTCCTCATCTCGTCCATCAAGACAGAGCGCCCCCTGCTTTGGAAGCTACCGGATACATGCCACGTCCGTCAAGGTCAAACTGACTCCCGGTTCTCCATCTGATTGGAAATGTTGCAGCTTTATCCCCGCCTCCTCCCAGGGGTTTAACCAATGGGAGTTCGACCCAGGCCCTTGTCCCGTCCCCTCCCGCCCCGGGCGCTGTTTCCTTCCGATTGGTTAAGGGAAAGGCGTCTCTCTGACGTCAGCGGCCACCCACCTGGCGGGAGCGCGTGGAAGCCGGGGGCGTGGGCGGGGGCGTGTTGGCCGGCGCCGGCGCCCGGGCCGCTGCCATTGGTCGGCGCGGGGCGTCACGTGGCGGCTGCGGCGTGTGGCGCGAAGGCGGAAGCGCTCCGTGTCCGTTCCTCGCGGCGGAAGCGTCGCCATTTGCCGGTGTTGGTGCGCGTGAGGAGCGGGCGGGCGGCGAGGCGATGCCGGGGGCGCGGCGCTCGCTGGCCTCCCCGGTGGTGAGCGGCGTGCTCTGCCCCTGGCGGCGGAGGGCGGCAGCGGGAGCCCGGGCCCCTGCGGGCGGGCTCTGTGCGAGGCCTCCGAGCAGGACCGGCGCCTCCGCGCCCTCTTCCAGAAGCTCGACGTGAATCGCGACGGCGCGCTCTGCATCCACGACCTGGCCGTGGGCCTTGGCCGCCTCGGGCTGCACCGCACCGAGCTGGACCTCCTGGTGAGCGGCGGCGGGGGGCGGCGGGGCTGAGCCGGGCTCGACTCCGGACGCGCGTTCCTGGGGGGTGAGGGAGCATCTGGCCGCCCCCGCGGCCCGCGCCCGCCCGTGCCTGCCCCGCAGCGCCGGGCTGCCTCCGGCCCCGCCGTTCTCGGGCCCTGAAGCCCGCTCTAACGGTGCCCCGGCCGGGGGAGGGGACCCGCCAGGCTGGCGGTGGCAGCAGGCGCCGGCTTGCTTGCGTGCCAGCACCTGCACCCGGTTGCCTTCCCCCTGCCTTACCGGTGGGCACCCGAGTGTGCCCGGGCACTCGTGTGGTGGGCGACACCGCTGCTCCGCACCGTGCCGAGGAGAGCGCGTGGGAATTTCTGGGCGCTCTCCTGAAAACAACCCCGCTGACTCGAGCACTAAACCCGGAGAAATCAGCTTGCTTACTACCTGGAGATGTGTACGGTCTTAACTGTGGAAAATTTAACAATGCAAACTTATTGCTTGGCCAGGAAGAACCATAAAGACAATCCTCTTTCTCCAGGTCTGAGGACTAGGACGCTTGCATGTTTGCTTAAATTTGTAAAAGATTTTTTGGAAGGGATAGGTGCAGCCAGGTTGTCGTGCAATTTTCCTTGCATCATTGAGTTTCCTCCCATCAGTCTGTCTGGCACCACGTTGCTACTCAAGTTTCTTGCCCGAGATGGCTTATATGTACCAAACTTGCTTGTCTATTTTAAGGGGTTTGGTAAATACCTTAAAACGTAGGAAGGGCTGCTGCATTTGCATAGTTTGCACGTGGCGTATACAAAATGTGCAGCGTGCTGACTTTCTACTTCAGTATTGGGAGCTGTGCACTTTTGTGGTCGCAGCTCTTTGTGTGATGTTGTACACTGATGATTCTAGGCTTCAAGGTTCAACGTGACGTTGCTCTATTTAATTGTAGTTAGTGTAGTTTACATCGGTATGAATCGGAGTACTGGGCTCGTCCTCAGTGCATGGTTTGTCCCTGCCTAGTCTCTTGTATTTTATATGCAGGTCCATAAAAAAGCTGAGTATCTTGGGAGGATAGTAGATAAACACATGGGTGCAGGCAGGGATGTGCCATCTCGGGAGTGCCTCAGCCCTGCAGGAAGGTAGAAGAGTTTAAGGATAACTTCTGAATCACTGAAAAGACATCTAATTCAAGTGACAGTTTTAATTCCCTCCCTGCTCTGGGAGTGGTGCCCCAATTTGTCTGAGGGCTTTAATTGCATGTATCCATCCCTTCCAGAGTTGCCAGTTCCTTTCTAACTTTGAATTTCAAACATCTTAACTTCTAACATTTCTTTTTGGTTGGCATCTTCCTTGCTGCTGTGAAGTATGAGAATTCTTTGGCCGTGTGAGGATCTTGTGAGTGGTTGAGTTGTGCTGTTTCTATAAATAACATTAGTGCCATGGTGATTTTATGCCTTGTGCATTTCAGTAATGAAATCTGATTATGCCATATAAATCACCTGTGCATGCCCTGTGAAATGCTGACCTGCTGCCACCCGTGGGTGCCAAATCCTTTACCTCTGGCAAAAGTCTCTCATCCACCAGAATGCTCTGTGCTTACACCTGCACGCCTGTCTCAGTTTGCGTCCCCTTTTCTTCCCAGGCATGTTATTCAATCCAGCCTGACGTGCTGCAGGCTAGGAGGATGCACCATAAAACAAAATGCCTTTTTACTTCCTGGCAGATGGTTTCTTTGCTTGCCACGCTGCGGGAGCGGCTGAGAGGAACCGTTCTGCAGGGAGTGGAGCTGCTCTGTTGGAGGGAAGCGCTGTCTGGATGCTGCTTAACAATCCTGTCTTTCTGCTGAAGCCCTTGTCTGTCAGTATTGTTCCTCAGCCCTTTGCTTCCTCTGCCTCCTCTTCCGCCGCGCAGGAAGTGGCTGGTTAGATGAATGGAGTTTGTAAAGCATTGTTAGTATTGCAAAGCATCCCCTTCAGCAGTGTAAAAAGCGTCCGTGAAGAAGAAGGATGCAGAGTTCAAAACTCTGAAGTTCCAGTTAAACATGTGGGAACCATCCTCGGAGAGCTGGCTAGAAAACTTCTGCATTGTGTAATTTTTAGGAAAGTCAGATAAACTTCCTGTTTCCCAGGCAGTTCTATTAATAAAGTCATTCTTTTTTCTGCCCCATCCTTAGCTAATAATGGCACCTTGATGCTTGAGATAACTAATGTGAAGTCACGCTCAAGAAAAGTGCTTAAGCGTTGAGACGAAAACCTTTTTGATGTATCGGTGTTTGGAGACCAACTTAGGCATAAATCACATGGACTGCTTGTGATTAGTAAATTACTTGGTGGCTCTGGTGTGTTTTATTTTTCCTTCCATGCAACAGTACATTTGATATGGGAGTTACCTTCTACCATTTGGGAGACGGATGGAGAAAATATTAGACTTGTAATGTGAGGTTATCGCCAATCTTAGCTGTGAGTTGCTAATCTCTTTGCGTCAGTAGGCTAAAAGTCCTTGTGGTAACAATAATAGTTTTGGGCTGCAATTTGAAAAGAAAATCAGCAATATTTTGGGTCCTTCAATGCTTGAGAGTTCCTACTGAGATAAAACCCTTTGTAGCATTCTTGGAAAATGGCTGCCTTCTGTTTTAGAGGCGACCTTCTGTGGTGGGGGAGAGAAGGGGTTGTACTTAGATGTCCTTTGAGGTGGAATTTGCTTATGTAAACGATGCGATTTTTTTTTAACCCATGCTGTTATCTTTAAACCATTTGACAAATACAGCGTGCCAAATCACTGAGCCTTCTAATGAAATGCTTGTTTGTGCTGGTTGGGACTAAGCAATTCTCATACTGCACTTTGAGCAGTAAAGTGATAACCATGTGAAGATTTTTTTTTTAACAGCTTTCTTGTACTGCTGTCTAGAGGGATAGGTTTGTACTGCTAAATCACATCTACCTCTGGAATACTCCATCTCCTTTCACTATTACTTTCTGACTTCCCTCGTGAAAATATTTCTATAGACCTGTGGAACTGGAAATATGTACTTAATGAAAATATGGGTAGTTGAACCAGAACTACGTTTTCTACTTCATCTTTGGAGATGTCTTATTGTTGAAAGGATGTATAATTGTAGTATTTGTGTATTTGCTAATATAACTGTTTTCCCACTGATCCTGATTAACTGCAGGGCTGGAGTGCTATTCTAAAACCTCATCTCTGCTGAAGTTCCAGACAGTTTGAACTGGTGGAATTCATCCCAGCTGCCTAGAGACAGACTGAAGTGGTGAACTTTGCCTGCAGCTACCTCTTCTGTGGTGGTGCTGAGCATCTTCTGGTGGACTAATTCTCTTGGCTTTAAGAAACAGAGCAAACATAACCCTTGTCTCTTTTCAGTTGCAACTGTCCAGCTGCCTCTGCTGTTAATGATGATGTCCTCTGTGGCCTTGTGAGGCTTTCTTCTCCCGAGCTCATATATGTGACTGCCTATTGCTGCCTTGGTATCAGCCTCCCTATATGAAACTACATCAGCTCCCATTCTGCTGAAATCTTCACATTTGCTTTCATCACCTCTTTCTTTGCCTGGTGTCTCCTCTCTGATTTGGCGCTCCAAACTCCCACACAAGTTCTGTTGTTCACTTTTTGTGTGCTGAAGAAGCATAACTGCACTGCTGCAGCTGGACTCTGCAGTGTTCTGTTTGCTTCAGGCCTCTCCTCTGAATGCTTTTGCTTTTTAAGTATGAGTCTTGGACTTTTCCAGCTGTCAGAGAGCACTGTACCTATGCTGTTCTTGGATAGCTGATCAGTTAGTTCTTTCACAAGTGACTCCATGGATGGGTTGAGAAATGCATTCTATTGTAGCAGTTGCAATGGTAAAAAAGTTTAATCTTATTTCTGATCAATACTTTATCTTCTATCATGACATCATGTAGTTTGTCCTTTCAGACTCTCTGTAACTATTTTACTCTTCAAGACTTTTGAACACTCTGTATTATACTCTGCATAACGTACTAAAATTCTCAGCAACTGTAAGGGGCAGAGGAAGCAGGGAGTCTTTTCCGTGTGATGCTTTCACCTGTTTTCCATTCACAGTCATCTGGAAAAAGAGGACCTGAGTTTTTATTGCTTTACAGAAGTCTGTTTATGATAAAGAGCAAAATTCTAATACTGTTCTGTAATCTAGACTGAATTATCTCTCCAAACCTATATACATTTAGATACAACATCTTTATGGCTCATGTGTCTTGAATCCTGCTGGGGCAGTTGTGGAGCTTTTAGCCAGGCCTTTGTAATTCATCATGAAGGGTTGAGCAACACCAGGTCACATCAAACAAATGAAGCAGTGTTACAGTTTGAAATTCCAGTTGATGCCCTTCCTTCTGCTGACAGGTATTTGCCAACAGCTTCTCAACAACCCATCTCCTGACTAATCCCAAAAGGACAAATGTGGATACCCTGAACCAGTTTAATATAAGGTGAAACTGCTTTCAATAGCATGTTAAATAACTCCACATGTTTATGTATAATGTGCATTAAAATAGCAAGCAAAAAGGATCATATTCACTGGGTCCGTAGGGAATGGAGGCCTGTTTTGGTCTTTGTAAATTATGAAATGTGTGGTTTCATGAAGGCCCTGTTCTCATGCACTTGGGAAACCTGGTGCAAGAGCAGAACTGTAGGTCAATGATTTAGTTGTAGATAAAGCCTTTAAATATGTGGTAAGCAGGTGAGTTGGTGTGAATTCTGGGTTCTGTTACCTTCTCTGATTTAGGCATGCTAAAGACGCAGATGAACTTTTCGTAATCAATCAAATGACTTCTTGACAGATGTTGAAAAGACTTTGAGAAGAAATACAGGGATTGACTTTGGCACAAGCAAACTTCTCAGCGTGGTGTCAGTTATTAATAGACTTGGCCAGCAGCCTCATAAAGCAAGAGCTTTGCTGGACTGGAGGGTGCGCTGTGACGACTGTCCGGGGAGGCTGGCTCGAATGCTGGCTGCCTGCGTTTGTCACTGCCTAGGCCCAGGGCTCTTATGGGGAGGGCAGGAGGAGAGTGATGCTGGAGACCAGGGAATCTCACGCAGTAATGGTGAAAGTCTTTACGTGGACTCTGTTCATCAGACATGCCTTAGTCTGATTAATGTATTAAACTGGCAGCGTGTGTCTGCTTGTGGTCGGGGCAGATTGGAGGTCAGTGTTTTAGATGCAAATACATATAAGAGAAACTTGCTCTTGCATAAGTTTACCTTGCATATAAACAAACAATTGTGTATTAGGCAGGTGCTGCTTTATGTTCATGTACATACAGGACCAGGTATATAACTCTTGAGAGATGCAATCTTGGGACATTCTTCCAGGATCATTTTTTGCCCTACCTTGCAGCAAATTGGAGAAGCCTGATGGTTCTCAGGTTTATTCAGCTGAAACCTTTGTCCTGTTTGCAGAGTGATAATGAACGAAGGATACTGGCTGACCATTGTGAGACGGAGATGCAACTTTGACTTGAGCATATAAACTTTAAATGTTGATGTTGCGTGAGAGTCTCTCTTGCAGAAGGGCATCCTGCATGTCACTCACGTGGCCTTGCCGTGTTGTTTCCTGCAGGATGGTATGTAGTCTGAACTCTGTAGAGAAGTGAATGCCTGTAGGATCCCTAGAGCCCCAGTGAAATGAAACAACAAAACAGATCCAAAGCAACTGATTGTGTCTGTGTAGAATATGCAGCAGGATTTTGGTCTTTCAGTGTGTGTTCTGTGGGGCATTATTTAGTGACCAGGGCTAGATGCCTTGGTAAGTAGTGGAAAATGTCTCCTTATCCTCATCCGCATTGGATTATTAGTCGCGTTACTGAGACAAGGGCAGTTAAGAACACCCCAGGACTTCAGTATACTTATTTTTTTCTTTAAAAAGAAACAAAACCAATGATGAATGTGGCTAAATATTGAGCAGAACCCTTACGTGGTTGACAAGTGTTAATAAAATGACATCAAAGCCATAATAAGGACTCGCTCTCCTATTTGAGAGCCCTACAAAATGGTGATGGTGCAGTTCCGTGCTCTCTGTTGCGTATATTATAACATGATATGGTGTTTGGAGGAGGAGAAGGGGGAGGTTTTTTTTTTTTTTCCCTTCAGACCTACTTGTAGCAAATGGTAAATGAGTCTTTGTTCTTGTTCATGTCCTATTGCTATATTTGTCCCTCTGAATGTGGGACACGAGCGCTCTTTAACAATGCCCCAGACTTTGTCTGGAGTGGAGAAGCATGGCTGTGATAACTAGCGTCAATGTAGAAAGGCAACGGAGATGTCTCAGTTTTCCTAAGTTATGCGCAGTAAGCTGCAGGGGAGTTTTTGGCAGTTAAGGTGGCTTACAGTAGGGAATTCTGCTGTAAGAGAAATTGTTGGAATTTTTCGATTGTGAGTTGCTTGGAAAGGCAAAGCTGTTTGGTATGTGAATATCCACCCTTTAGCCTAAGGAGAGCAGGGGCTATGTGAGAGCAAGCCTGGGCCTGGGCTGCTGAGGGGCCATAATTTCTCACAAGCTATTTTCCTGGTTAACTTTCTAGTGCAGTGAGAAGCTGAGTTTCTGAGTACTAAGGATGCCCTTTCTCTTGGTCAATCCCCGGTTCTTCATGTGATACGATAAGACCTCGGTGGAACTTGCTGTTCTGGGCAACGGCTGTGTGTTTCCCCCCTCCCTGGCCAGCACTCTCTGTATCTGGCACTGGCCTCCAGTTGCCTTAATATATCAACTAGAATAGCTAATCACTTGTGCCAGGGTTCCTATAATGAAGTGACCTGGGTTTCTTTGTAGCATTCCCTGAACTATGCTGTGTCACCTTAATATATTAACGTAGTTGAATGTCACTAGACAGTTTAATTATTCAAACAGCAGTGGCCAAGATGTTTAGATTTTATGGCATGGTGCAAGAAGCACCGTGCAGGGTTAACTTTGGCTTTCTAAAAAGTGGGAAGTACTTACTTTTTTTTTTTTAAGTTTTGTCTTTCAGAAATTACATTTGAAGATAAGAGGTAATTGATAGAGTCATGGTGGCCCATCCCAGCTGGGGCAGGCTGGGTGCTATCTCTGGGTGGCACACGTGTAAGCAACGTTCCTCAGGGTGCTTCCAGGAGAGCTCCCAAAGGAGATGAGTCACTGCTGATTCCTGCGGGGTCACCCAAGGAACTGGAGACGTCGACCGTGGTGGCAGCTCTTCCTGCACCGGAGGAGGAGAAGGGTCATTGCTCGGAGCACAGCTCCCTCCCCTCTGCCCCCCTTTCTCTTCACCCTCCCTCCCACATTTTTTACATGTTAGTAGCTAGTTGTCTGGTGACGAGGCTCACATTCTTGCTGGAAAACGCTGTGCATGTACTCAAAAGTCTTCTAGAAGCCACCTTAAAGCAAATAGTCTGAGTTTGAATTTCTGCCCGGTACTACCAGGCTGGAAAAGGCAAGTGCCTGTTTGAAAACTGGAGTTTCAAACTGAGCAGGTACTAAGATGTGGCCTGCATGATGTGGCTGAGGAGGGTAAAAGATACCTTGGGTTTGTGGCTTAAAACAGAACCTCCCTCTGACAGCTCTCAGTACTCAGGAAAATGCTGTTTTAATTAAGCAAAACACATCAATCTCTTGCTCTTTCCTTTCTCCTTTGTCTCCGTTTGGATAGATTACGTGACTTTATCGTCGCCTTCTCCTCCGACTATCTAATGACTATCCCTTTTTGTGGTGTAGGACTCTGAGGCCAGCTGCCACAGGCACCTTCTGTCCCCAGTGACTGGTGCTCTGGCTGAGAGCCAGCTCTCGGATCAGTCCTGAGGCTTTTCTGCCTTGAAAATCCTGGGCTTGGCTCGTGGATACAGCTGGAATTGGAGGGCTGACTATCTTCTAATGAAGCCTGGGCTGGGAAAGCCGTTGTCATGCAGTGTAGGTATTTGTTCATGATTTCTAGAAAAAGTGAATTTTTGTTCCTCATCTGTTCCTTTGTGTCACTGTTCAGGCTGGACTCAGGGTATTTACTGTAGCTTTTCTTATGTGTGAATGATTTGGCTTCATGGTGGTGTTGGTAGCATAATACTTCCCTACAAATTCCCTGTAGGAGAGCCATTGTCTTGCCTCTAGCTATAATCATTTTGCCGTTACTAGGTTTATTATTCTGACCTAATAAAATTCCCCACTTGGTGAAAGAAATGCTTTTTTTTTTTTTTTCCTAAATAAGATTAGAAAAGTCTGTTCTCAAGGAGCTGTGTGGATTAGTGTGGTGGCAGAATTCCTCTGAGGTTTCCTTTAGTAAGGACAAAGGCCAAGGAAGCATTGCTAAGTTTCTGCTTTAATTGCACCCCAGGCGTGTAATTTCTTGCACAAATTATTATTTTACTGTGCAATCTCTGCATGAACAAAGGGAGATGGGGTCCCTGCCATGCACACATGGCTAAAGCTAATACTGTGCAGAGAAACTGTAAGAAATAGTGTCGAGTAACACCAGCTGGTGTAACAGGCCCTTGTGAGTAGCAGCCCAGCGTTAAGTGACCACTGAGGACAAATCCAAAGCCCCACTCGGGTGCTTTGCCTTCTGTATCGTGGCCTGTAGCTCTGTGAGCCAGCCTGCTCCCGTTGCAGGCAGCTCTGATGCCCTTTCCACAGGCAGTTAGGCTTTTTTGGACCCCATCCATGAGTAGCCTTGACTGGTTAGCCCAGCAGAAAGCTCTGTAATTTTTGTCTGGGTTAATGAGGCTGTTGGAGGGGCACAGGAGCAAGGTAAGTACAGACCTGATGTGGATGTGCAAGATGACCTCTTAGTGGCACTGAGCTTCAGATCAGTTCACTGCTGCTTGTGAAATGACAGCCGTAGGCTGACAGAAACTGATTTTGAAGAACTGTACTCAGTTCAGAAAATCTGCTTTGCTCCTCTGGCTTAAGAGTGTTAGAAACGTTCAAATGTCATCTTAAAGGATCTAAATCACTGTGTTTTAGAAAGTAGTTTAGCTTTTGTGCTTGCCGTTGTGATGACTGGCAGCAGCTCAAGGTAATCAAGGCATGACAAAAATTCCTCACTCTCTTCTGCCTGTGCCTGAGCCTGGCCTTCTGACTACATCCCAGCTAGAACTGGACTGTGCCGTTCCTCAGAGAGGGTCTGGGCTTTCCCTGCACCTTCACCCCAGTGTTACCACCCCTGAATTTTGTGGGTTTTTTTCTGTTTTGTTATTTTTGCGTGTGTCAAGTTTTAAGGTAAAAAACTTTTGCATACTGTATGTAGACGTTATATTTAAACAGCATTTTTTTCTTCTTAAGTAACTCTGAAGAGTAGTTGCAGAAGAATTCTTTAATGTGATGTCTTCTGTGTGCTTGTCTCTCACTTTTTCCATGACTCACGTTGGTTAAAGGAATTTAACAAGTTCCCAAAAGTGTGATGGTTTGTGTTCCTCCTCTAAAATTCATTTGCAAATTGGCTACTGAAAGCTTGCAGTCCTTCCAAGTTTTGGATTAGATTTTTATATCTAATATCTGTAAAACAAAAGTTTCCTACAGGTCTGTCACTCTCAAAAGTTAGAAGCTGAAAAGGGAGGTCCTCTGCTCGCCGTGGACCTTGCTGTGCTACTGTGGGTAGGGAGATGGCTGATGGAAGCTGTGGTCTGTACTTATTTATCCTCTGTGTTAAAAACCCCAAACTGTTCTCTTACTGCAAAGTCTTAATACTTTGGAAAGCGAGGCATGCAGTGCCCTCTGTCTGTAGGTGCAAAAGGCAGGCAAGGACCTGGGACTACCAAGTAAGTTGCTGGTACTTTAATCTTTGATTACTTTAATTACTACAAAATGGAAAATGAGTCCTTACTATCTCCAGCCGTCTGTGCCTGCCAGATGTGGGCTGCTTGGTTCCACCGAGGTGGACTGGCTTTCCCGGTGGTGCCCAGGTGCCTTACAGCCAGGGCTATGAGTAACGGCTGCTGTGGCAGCAGAGGGAAATGTGGCATTTCTTGTAGAAATTCAGGGAATGTCATGTGTTCTGTGATTATATGTTGATATATCCTGGTCATCCTGCTCTAGTTTGACCTGCAGCTCAGCTAATCCTACCCTTGACTGTATGGTTACAGGCTCCTTCAGCAGAACTCGGCCTGTTTGACTAATCGGCAATAGTTTAACCACAATGTATTAGATCTTGCATAGCTGAGTAGCTGTAAATGCTGTGCAAGCGTGTCGCTGTGTGAAAGCCAAATGGCAGAAGCACAATGCAGCACCAAAGAGCTATTGTAATGACGGATGAGACTATAATAGACCAGAGAGAGAGGGTGCAGTTAGAGGTTAATTCAGCCATGGCTGGGAAAAGCCGGCTTCTCTACGGAGAACCATCTGCTCCTCTAACAAAGAGCAGCAGCCGAGGCTGCCGAGCCCCAGAAGCGGGTACGTACAACACCTCTGACGATCCTGCACTGGCAAATTGTCTCCGGGCCGTGGCTTCTGGCTCGGATGGCTGCCCTCCCTGCCCGTACCTGCCTGATGGAGCTGGCGGGCGCGCTCCTCTGCGGGGTGCCGAGGACGCGCTCCCGCCCGGCTGCGCGCGCTGCCGTGCTCCCGAGCACCGCAGTGTTGGGAGCGAGGATTGGCTGGGCACTGCTGCAGTGGGGACGCAGCCTGGGTGTTCAGCCTCGCTGCTCGTCTGATGTGCTGTGAGGATGAGCCAGGACGCGCGGGTTAATTGGCAGCTCTGAGAAGCTTCTCTTGGAGAGGTTCATTTTTAGCTTTCCTCTTAAGCGCAGCGTCTTGGCTTCTCTGTCCAAGCAGTCTCCAAAGCTCAGCGTCTCAGCTTCTCTGTGCCAGGGGTCTTGTGCTTTGTCTGTTGCCATCAGATTTCTGAGGCTCTGGTACAATGAGCTGCTTGTCAGGCCAGGCACGACTGCAGTAGCAGCAATTTCAAAAGGCAGGCAGGAAGCGTCCGCAGGAGCAGTCTGTAAAGAATCCGAGCCCGTGGAGTCGCTGGGTTGAAGCTCCCGCTGGCTGCCGTGCCGATTCCTGTCTTGGGGGTGCTTGGTAGTGCAGTCACATCATCCTTGGCAGCGGGCAGCTCCTGAGCGCGCAGGGTTTCCCTGCCTGGGACGCTCGCTGGAGCAGCAATGCTGCAGACCCTTTGGCATTTTCTGTCTAGCTTCCTTCCCAGGGCCATATGCCAAGGTCCTGCAGATGAAAAAGAGGATGAGGCCAGAAACACCACCCCACTTCCAGGCCCCAGGGGAGAAAGGGCCAAAGATGTTGGGGAAGCCACAGGACAGAGGGACTGATCCCACTGAAAGGAGACCAACTATCCTACTGGTGGTTGGACCCGCAGAGCATTTTCCAAAGGTAACGGGATATCCACGGGCCTGAGGAGGGGTTGGCACACATGACAGCGGAGTGTGTGGTCTGCCGGGAGTAGGGGTGTTGCAGATGGAGTGTGCGAGTAGCGCGCTGTGTGTGTGTGTGTGTATTTGGGGAGGGGGGAGAGGAACTGGAAAAGTGAGCAGGGTCCAACGTGTCTGTTTGCTAGAAGGGAAATGTGGGGGACCAGGGGAATGACTGTGAGGAGAGGAGGTGATCTAACCTTTCAGACTTGATGTTCAAAGTGGGGAAAAAATGCTGTTTAGGGGCAAGGAGGAATACGGGGGTCTTGAAGGTTCCTGGGCAACTTGTAAGAAGCATGACCGAGAGGGCAGGGAATGATAATGCAGGTTAGCGGCGAGTCCCACCCTTGCACTGAAGACCGGCAAAGGATCAAATAGATCCTAAAATGTTCCGGAGTCAGTCTCTGGTAATTTGGCAAGCCTCTGGAGAAGCTAGCGTGTTTTGAGCAAATGAGTAACTGGCTGTATTATTTGAATGGCAGAGCCGGGAAGAGGGGAAAGCCTGTCCCTGGGGAGCGGGTGACATAAGGGAGAGACCGAAATCTGTGTGAGGATGGGAACTTCCCAGGGGGGTGGGAGAGCAGGGTGGTGGTGGGTGCGCACAATTGGTGGAGAATAAACACTGAGGCTTTGTCTGGGGGGAGGCGAACAAAGCTGCTTAGTTTAGTGCCTGGGCTCCTAGCACGGTGCTGGCTGAATGCAATTCTGGTTTATTTTTGATGGGGAGGGAATGCTGTCCATCTCTCCTGAGGATGGTGCAGTCAGCTCTGACTACATGTGGTTTAAAACTAAGGGTGTGACCTGGGATTAGGGGAGGAGGAGTTGGGCATAACCCCTTTGAGTGGTGGGAGCTTGGGATAACACTGAAGGGCTCTAGCAGGAGTAGGTGTGCATGACTTGCAGGATCCAGTTTATTTGGCAGGGACTCGGACATGGATGTTGCTGTGAGCTTTCTCTCTAAAATGGGGGACAAACAGGTTCAGGTTGTAGAGAAGATGAATCTCCTTTCTGCTGGCGTTTTGAATGGAAGGAGGCAGGGTGGCATTTTGCATTCTGGGGAGCAGAAGCCGCTCCCTGCTTGAATCAGACTGAAAAAATCTGCAGGGACTTTTGCCTTCCTTCCTGTCGTTAGCAGTTAGCACTGTGCATCCTCTTCAACAAGGGGAGAGTGTGCATTTTGAGGAGGACTTTTGTGCACAGAGGTTGAAGAAGGACAGAGGCTCAGGACTGAAGGAGGTTGTGATGAAAACCTTGAAAGCGTAGGGCTGAGAAATCTCTGGTGTCTTCCAGGGGAACAATGGCCCCTCAGTCAGGGACAGTCCATCTGTTCACACCTGCATGGAGCTTTCTCTGAAAGCCGATACCAATCTCCTCTTTCCTGTGTGACCCTGGGAAGTTTTGCTGCATAGGAACCCTAAAATTGGCTAACGGGGAAACACCTAGAGAATAAGGATGTGGTAAAATGGAGTTATTGCAGCTTAGGAGGTAACTGCCCATCTGCTAGGAGGTTGTGACCGTGTTATTTTAGCCTGCCCTGATTGTAAAGTAAAACACAGCGTAAAGCTCTTCTGTTGAGGATTATGCGGATATGTTTTTACCTTGCAATTCAGGCCAGCTAATACTGCATCCAGCCATCGTGGCTCAGCTGATGGACAGTAACTTGTTAAGCTGCAATGACTTGTTCGTGCTTGATCAGATACCTGTGTTCTAATTACCTGTCTGAAGAAGAAGTGTTGCAAAAAGTCTCCTGTAGCCTTAGGGATAGTTTATAAACCACTGTGAGCAAACAGTATTATTTGGTGCTTAAAGAAAATGTGGGGGACACACAGCTTTTGTTCTCTGCCGCTGAATGTCTGTGACCTTGGGAGAAGCCTCTGGACTGGTATGCCAATCAATAGACTTTGTTTTGTAAAAACACCTGTAATTATATCTTCTAAAAATACGCAAAATATCATGCCCGATACTTAGGTTATTGTAGGGAATTTGTATGTATCAATAAATTTGACCTGAGGTGCTTCCTAGCCCTGCTTTTCAATCTTCACATTGTAGTTGGAGTGTTTCTGCTCAGATCCTTGCTTGAAGGTGACGATTTCAACACAAGGTTGTTTCTGCAAATGTGGGAGAAAATACTGATTGCAAATGTGATGTGTTGGCCCCTGGTTGTGTGTACACAGGAGAGAGGTATGATCTGCCCCTGATGTCACCATCTGGACTTGTAACTTTGGATCTGTGTGTTGTCAGTGGAACAGGTCACCTTTCCTGGGTACCTTTATGTCAAATTCCATGTAGTGTTGTCTGCCTTCCCTGGTCTCTATCCTTCCCCTTGCACAGCCTTGGCTGGCTGCAGCTCTTTACTTTGCTGGGGTCTCTTAAATGATTAACTCCCTTCCTTCATACACTTTACACTCTTAGTGCTTTGTGAGGACTTTCTGTACTGTACAATTAATTATAAGCTAGTTTCCAGAAATTAAAAAAATACCAGGTCAGCAGAACCTAGTGAAAACTTTGAGCAATAGTGGTTCTCTCCCTGGCCCATGGTGTACTTGCCCAGAAAGCCGTTTTGCCTGTGGAGGAGGATGTTAGTTATGCGGCTGTGACGCTCATTGGCACTTGATATTTTTAGAGACTTTTTTTTTTTTAGCAAAGTAAATTCAAAATTAAACAGCATACTTTCCTGCTCCTTGTATGGCTGCATCCTCCCATCCTTTGGGCAGTACCTTCTGGAGCTGATGTAGTAAATAGGTGATGAAGCAGATGCCTAGAAGAGTACAAATGACTTGGAAAGGTTAGCGTTGGAATGACAGGGTGTTGAAACTGGTAACTTGTGCAGCATTTAAATAGGAACCAAATCCTATAAATAAAATGGACAATGAGTTTGTAGCTTCCTTAACGGCAAGAAAAGCAAACCTTCTGCAGAAGGAAGGCGGACCCATCTAGTCCTCCCTTTAAGCAGAGGAGGGTATCAGCTAGGCTGGCTTCACATCACCAAAAATGTGTAGGTCCAGCTCTGCCTTCATTGGTAGAATTGGTGGATGGGAGAAATACCAGGGAGGAGTGACTTGGAAGGACTGACTATTTGGAGCTCTGTGCCCTGTCCTTGGTTGGGTCAGGAATAGACAGTGCTGATGAGAGCTGTACTGGCTGTAGCTCACGTCTGCAGCCCTGGGGTGGGTGCAGCGGTGCAGCCCCATGCACACTGCAGGGGCTGGGGGAGCGGGGCTGGCTGTGTCATCTGAGACTTGGGTGGTGACCCCATGCCAGTTGTGTTCAAGCAGCACTGATCCCTGCAGCTTTGGAGAGCTGTCTTGCTTTTGAGTACTTCCAGGTTTACCAGGATTCTTCTAGGTGAACTCTAAATACTTGTTAATGCCTGTTTAAGTTCCCTTTGTCATTATAACCAGAATTGCTGGTATAAACTTCATTCATAATCTGTCTCTCCTTCTTAGCTCCCTGTCCTGTAATTAACACCCTGCTTAAAATCAGCTTTCTTAACCTCATTACCTTTCTCCTTCCCTCTGACGTAGGTAGTAGGGCTTTTTTTCCTAAAATGTGCAGATTTTGCCTTTTGTCTCTAGCTGCCAACTCCAGACAGAATGTATTAGGAAAATCTGCATCATGTTGGCATAGCAACTGAGCTGCCAAGCAGCTATAATAGTGATGCTTGGCAACTCGTGGGAAGGACTACGGAGGATCTTAAGGCTTGGTGGGGCAAATCTGAGTTACATTTGTTCACTCACTACCTGGAGCTGGGCATGGACGAGCTGCTCGCCTCGGTCAGGCTGCTGACAGCGTTGGCTTTTGACTGGTGGGATGCAGCATTAGGGTGCTGCTTGAAGTTGAGTCTCAGCTTGGTGGGAAGGCTGGGGTGTGCTCTTGGCATGCATGTAGTGAGCTGCTGTAGCTGATCTTTAAGAGGATCTGGAGTCCCTGAGAAGATCCTGTTTTTGTGGGGAGAGACGTCAGCAGGGAGTAGGTTAAGCCTGGTTAGGTAACGTGGCAGCAGTGCCATGGTAGGTGAGGTGACAGGGGGAGGGCGTAGGAAACCGTTGCAGGTCACGATTCTCAAGAGTACCAAATTGCTGTGAGTCGTGATCTATTAAGCTTTTTTTTTTTTTTAAAAAAATAATCCTTGACATAAAGCCCCAGATTAAATATTCCCAGTTTGTGTGATTGACATGCAGCTCCACAAACAGCTTATTACAGACCTTGGCCTTTCTTTAAAGAACAAAATACCATGGTAAAGATGCAAAGCCCCTTTGTGCATTAGGATCTGAGGAGGGGAGTGCTTATTGGACTTTGCACTGGCCAGGCAGTCTGTTTAAACAGAGCAAACACAAGAAAATGTTGCCGTGTCTGCAGCGGTGGGGAAAGCTGTTAGCTGGACTGGCTTAAACCAGTTCAGCAAACATGCTGTGTTACTTCAAGCGCAGGCAGGATTATAGTGCTCCGGTTATTGGCTATGGGATTTTGCATCTTCCTTGTACGATAGCTTCTCTTTGAGGAATACCAACACTATAATTTTATTTTAAAATTAATGTTAGCAATTAGTAATTCTGTACTGAGCAGTATTGTTACCTGCTGCACTTCTTTGGTACTTTTGCTGTATTGCAAGGTGTTATCCTATACATCAAACTCCACTAAATGCTCAGAAGCCTGTAATTATATCTGCATTAAATGATGCATGTGCCACACTCCCTCTCCAGCCTGGCTTGCCCCTGATGAAAGCTCAGGAACTCGCTTACAATGTGGTTAAATTGTAAATGGTGGAAACTGGAAAATGTTGTTCTGCTCAGGCCACTTCTCATTATAGCGCATATCCGACTGCAATGTTTAATTGTAGTTGGGAGAGGAGGAAAAACTAGTAAGCTATCATAGTAAGCTGTTGTAATTGCTGTGTGGATGCTTAGCTGGGAGGCTTTGAAGCAGCTGGGGCTGTATTGAAACATGCCCTTGATTTTTGGAAGTTTTCTGGGTATCCAGCACAACAGCAAACCTTCTCCACAGGCTTTTTTGCTGCCCATGTTAGTAACTGCTGAGTGCTGCAGAGGAGGTCTCGGTATGCAGGGGTTGCCTGCTCCCAGCTGGCACAAGTGTTTTTGGGAAGACTTCCAATCAAAGCCAATCAGCTCTGGCATAGCTAAGTAACCATACAAAAGTGGAATTTTGAGGCTTTTGTTTCAGCTGGATATCCCAAATGTGTATGAAAGCAGTAAGTGGGTGGCATCTTGCTTTTACTGTGTTTTTAGAGGAAGAATTTTGGGAAGAGGCAGACAGTGAGAGTCCTCCTATGTTGTGTGGTGGGAGAGGTTATGATCAAGACTCGTCCCTACTGTGCTCCGTGTGTAAATCCCTGGAGTGGTGAGCACAGGATCAGAAAGGACCGTTCAGATGTAAGGAACAGCAAGTGAGCGTCTTGGATGTTGGCCAAAGCCTCTTGGGTTAAATGAGACGCCCGGTAAGAGTTAACTTGCGGGAGCGTGATGTAAGGTCTTAATGGGAGCCTGGTGTTGAGCAATGGGAGGCAGCTCACATGCCTCCTGCCTCCTCGGATCCAGTGTCTTGCTGGCAGCGGGGTGGGACTGTACAGCCACGGCTTCCCTTTTAAGTAGAAGGGCAGGGCTTGGGCAGCCAATCCCACTGGAGCCGGCTGCGCTCATAGGCATGTGTCATGAGATTTGCTGGCATTTCCTTTCCACTACGCACTGAAATTAGCTCAGGGGAATCATTCAGTTTTACTTCCCTTCCCGGTTGGTCTGAGCAGGGCAGCTGAGTCTCCGGCTCAGAAAGATGCTCTGCCTCTGTCTGTATGTGCCGGTGTTTGGGGAGTCACAGGCGGAGTTTGAATACTTTGAGTCGAAGGGGCTGCCGGCTGAACTCAAATCTATCTTCCGACTCAGCCTCTTCATTCCTTCCCAGGAGTTCTCCACCTACCGCCAGTGGAAGCAGGTATGGCCCTGAGGGAGGAACGGGTGGGAGCGAGCTAAGGAGGGGTGGTCTCCAGCACCCCAGTGGCTGGTCGGAGGGGGAGAAGTTGATGACGGCTCTGTTGTAATAGCTGGGTACAGCATGGATACGGTTCTCTTGCTTCGTGGCAGGGATTGCCAAAGCAGCGTGACGTGGACTTTTTTCTTTTTGATTCTTTTGGTTTGAATGTGATGAGATTTCAGTGCCTTTACGACTGTTTAAACCAGTTGATTTGATGCAAGTTAAAGGGCTTTTCCAAACTACTGTTTCTTCTGCCTTTAACTGGTCTGCTCAAATACAACGTTTCACATCCTCTTCCTTTTCCTTCTTTTACACCCTTCCGCCTGCCCTCCTTCTGACAGCGGGTGTGTAATCTCATGTCAGCTCAAGCCGATGCAGGTCTCGCCCTGGTGAATGTGTGCAGGTTTGTGCTATGAGTGGGAGAGTGGCTCAGGGCTAAGCCGGGGGAGGTTGTGCAAGAGCCTTTCCCTTCACTGCAGAAGGGAGATGCACTAAACCTGCGGAGCGCTCCGTCCGACTCTGTATCACAGCTTTTGCTTTCGGCTTGCTGCTTCAGGTGTCATTTTCACGACCAGGCTGTCAGGAGCCCAGACAGCTGATTATTGAACAACAAAGCTGGGCTGGGTTTTTATACCTTTGTGCAGACACACAAGCAGGAGATGTAGCAGGCTTTAAGACGTGTGAGGTCCCAAAGGGTGCTGCAGGGGCTGCGTTATGCAGGTGACCATAGAAACGCCTGCAGCCAGCATAGCTGTTAATGAGCAGTTCTGTCTACGGAGCTTTCATATTTGCTGTTAAAGGTGAAGAGCTGCAGGCAGATACTTGTTCATATCTCTGGAGAAGATGCTGGGAGCTTGTCTTTCTCACCCTTCACATGTGTTGCAGGTTACCGTTCGACAGGCTTGCAGCATTTGTGCCTTGCGCTCGTGGAGGAAGGCAGCTAGCAGAGCTAGGCAGCTTTTATTATCTGCAGTCTTTGATCGTGCATTGCACATCTCTATGGTTATTAGGGGTATGCTGAGAGAATGGGAGCAGTTGCACAGTTGCGTCTCCCTTACAGTGCCTCTGAATTATTAGTGCCTGTCAAGTGGTTGGGGATTGCCATTCAGAGGGAAGCCCTGATTCAGCTGTTCAAGGCCAGCCTGCTGACATGTGAGGGGTGTTGGAGTAACTTTAGCCTGCAAGTTGAACCTGTGGTCATATCTGAACTTTACAACAGTCATATGATAAATTGCAGGTTAAGAATACTGGGCACACCTCAAAGGTCAGGGCAGCTGGGATGGCACTTTCTTATTTAAGGCTCATATAATGATTAGGAATAATCCTCATAGCATTAGGGCTAAAGTGACAGGACTTGGTGGGGTGGCAGAGTGTTTTAGTAGTGAAGTATTTAGTATTGAAGTAATTTAAAATGGCATTGAAACAAAGACTTGAGGCTTACAAAGGGGACTGGTGCTCATAGGCTGAGGAAGTATCACAATAAGCTTAGGTTTGCCTGTTACCTTTGAAGCCTAAATACTGAACACAGGGTGAGCCTAGTGTTTGATCTCAGCTCAGAGCTTCCTTAACAGCCCACCTGCTGTTTGCATAAATGTTACAAGAATTAAAACAAAAATTTAGGTGTTGCAGTAGACTGAATCATACCTCATTTAGTGTTGCTCACTGATTCATCTTGAAAAGGACTGTCAAAGTCAAGTGACTGAACAAGAAGGGGACTAGGAACTCCCTGAGCCACATTCTTGCA
The DNA here is from genome assembly GCA_034008185.1 of Gorsachius magnificus. Lineage (NCBI taxonomy): Eukaryota > Metazoa > Chordata > Aves > Pelecaniformes > Ardeidae > Gorsachius > Gorsachius magnificus. The sequence goes on from CM067094.1 coordinate 7,274,867, forward strand.
GTCCGGAGATCACCTCTCCTGTCAACAAGTAGCCATGTGCCCTTAGATAGGACAGTCCGTCTGCTGTTGCCCCATGCCGGAGTGAGTTAATTAGTCGTTTACCTTGTCCTAGATGTCTGGCACAGTGTCTGATCTTGATTTCAGCTTTGTCCTACTAAGAACCTTTTCTTGTTCTATATGCATCTCATGGAAACTTGTATAATTAAAGCACATAGCTCCAGGGTGCCTAAACCAGTTCATAGGGGTTTTTATCTTTGGCTGTGTCCACTATAGCTGGACAGGCTTTTTCTGGTTGGGGTTAGTTGTTGCCAGAGGGAGCTTACTTCTCTAAGAATCGTAGTAGGCATGAAATTCCTTCTCCTGTTCAGGTTTTTTTATTACCTGAAGTTTTGTGATTAATTTTTTGTGCAAAGGTGTTGCCTCATATGTAGTCAAGAAGCTCTACAAGGGCTGTGTAAAGTGTTAATCAAGATACAGGACTGAGATTAGACACGTGATACTAGCAGAGTATCCCTGATAAAAGCATGAGGTATTTCATCTGCATAGCTAACTTTGGGAGACAGTTGCCTGGAATCAGGTGACTTTTACACTACTGTTTTGATCAAATTTCTTTGAGGAATTACCATAATTCTGTTGGCTACTTTCTGGAGGAAAAGGCAAAGTTGTAGAAATGGTCTTTGAATATGGTAGAAGGGGCAGATCTGTTTGAATGAACAAAGGAACTGACAGTTTTTGATTTTTGTTTTTGGTGTGTTGTTTTTTTTTTTTTTTTTTTTTTTTTCTGAACAGAAAATTGTGAAGGCTGGAGATAAGGACCTGGATGGACAGCTGGATTTTGAGGAATTTGTTCACTATCTCCAAGATCATGAAAAGAAGCTGAGACTGGTCTTCAAGAGTCTGGATAAGAAGAATGATGGTAAACACCTTTCTCATGCTCATGGACAGACCACTGCATGTGTTAGCTTGTAACACGCATACTTGAGCTCACTGGCTTATCTTTGCAGGCCGTATTGATGCCCAGGAGATTGTACAGTCTCTTCGGGACCTGGGAGTCAAGATCTCTGAACAGCAGGCTGAGAAAATACTGAAGAGGTGAGGATTTGGCTGTTTCTTCTGTTTTACTGTTGAGGGGGTTAGAAGAAAGTACAGGGACATGGAACCCATCTCCTCTTCCTACCCTGTATGCTTTCCAGAGACTTTAGCTCCTACCTTTTTCCCTATTACTTTTCTCTCTCCCTCCCCTTCCCCCCATGAATTGACACTTACAAGGTCATAATTCATTATGGAGAGTTACCGTCAGAATCTCTTATCTTACGGACCTGTTGTGGGGAAGTGCTTGCACCTGAGCTGATTTGCACCCCTGTCTGATTGTCCTGCTGCCCTGAGCTTGCTGCTTTGGAGAGGGACTGTGCAGTTGCTCTTTGGAAATGCTGAGTGCTTTATGCATGTGGCAGTAACATGTTAACAACCACTTATTTGTGCTGTTTTTTCCTCTTTCTTTCCTCTGCTACCTTCCCTCTGTCTGTTTGCCTGTGTGTCAGAATAAGGACGGGACACTTCTGGGGTCCTGTCACCTAGTAAGTATTACTTTCCCTTCAGTGTCAGCTATGTCCCTAAGTTTGGTAGGAGGGGGTGCAACTAATCCTTTGGGTCAGTTAAAGGGGAGAGAGAGGGGAGGAAAAAGGGAGCCTACTTCTACCTCTCTGCAGTGTCTGAATAGAAGATTTCCTAGCTTTGTCTTGTGTCTCTTTAGAAGTCTTTTAGTAGTTGCTTTGCAAAGCTTTTTTTGGTGTAGGTCTGAATAATCAAAGGGAAGGGGAGGAGGAATTTGTCACCCAGTGGGAGTCTGTACTCATCTAATGATAAATCTTTTTAGCATGGATAAAAATGGGACAATGACAATTGATTGGAATGAGTGGCGAGACTACCACCTGCTGCACCCAGTGGAGAACATTCCTGAAATCATCCTGTACTGGAAGCACTCCACGGTAAGAAATGGTTCCTCCGCAACAGGTCTTGGTCTTTCCCCAGCTTCTCAGTCCTGACCCCCAGGAGCTGCTATCGGCAGTCCCCATCTTTCTCTTCATGGTTCAATAGCTGCCTTGTAGCCCTGAAGCCCAATTGCTTCCTGTCCTGTCCTGTTATCTTGCCACCTATCACTGGCACGGCTTCTGAAGCTTTTGATAACTGCATGTTCTGCAAGAAGATGAGGGTGTTCACTTGGCTTGCACCTCTGAGAACTTATACCAGTGGCCAGCCCCTGCTGGTTCAGGACCTGTTAAGACTAGAAACTGATTTGACAGGCAGCCGTCCTTCCTGGAGATATTTCAGTGTGTGTAAATAGCATGTAACAAGATTAAACTGGCTGCGAGCTTGGAAGGTTCCAGAGAGGTCCAGCTCTTTCGCTGTGCAGCTGCCTGCAGTTGGTCATTTTGTTCCTTACTATGATCCACAGTATTTTAATGCAGGCAAATGTTCAGCAGTTGCCAGCTCCTTGGACAGAAATCTCTAAATGTGAAGGTTCCCTTTGTGATGTGCTCTAGCAATGGCAGTTCCTGTGGCCAGACACAGCAGTTAATGGCTATAGATAAGCTGCTGACTTGGAATAAGCGTACCCAGTACTTCAATGCCTAGCACGGATAAAGAGCAATAAAACTTTGGCAAGATCACTAGCTGATGAAACATTTCTCAATGCTTTATACTTTTGCAGATCTTTGATGTAGGAGAGAATTTGACCGTCCCTGATGAGTTCACAGTGGAAGAGAGACAGACAGGGATGTGGTGGAGACATCTGGTTGCAGGTGGAGGTGCAGGTGCCGTGTCCAGAACCTGTACAGCTCCTTTGGACCGCTTGAAAGTGCTCATGCAGGTATGATGGGAGCAGTTCCAGTTTGTTTGAATACCCAGGCAGATTCCTTTAATATTCTTGGAGCCCCAGGAGATGATAATGTTCATCAGCACAGTACAGCACTCTGGCCAGGATTAATCTTGTTGCTCTTATATTGCTATTTTTGAAAGCTGTTTGGGTTATTTGAATGATCAAAGTCATGTTAAGAAGTTATTCTTCATTGACTAGAAAAAAATAGAGACTCTTTTTTGGGAGGTAGACCTGTGAAAACTGTCAGTAGTTAGAGAGCTTTGTGGTTTAGAGCACTGGAAAACTTGGGTTTTGGTGAAACAGGTTCAGGTCTTAGAATAGAATCATAGAATCACCTCGGTTGGAAAAGACCTTTAAGATCATCGAGTCTTGTGTTTCCATGAGAGACCCTGAGGTCATGAGAGTTGAAGTGGTTATAGTGGTCAGCTGGCAGAGCTCATATACAATATAAATATTATCAGTGTTAGAAAGGAGTTACAAAAACTTGATTTTTAGTCTGCTTTGTCATTGTACCTGCTCTTGAGCCAGCTGAGAAGTTTACCCTGGGTACCTGATCCTATGCTAGGTATGAGAGTTGCCTATTTAACCTTTCCTCCCATTCCAGAGGGAGATATTGATTAGTTTCATTAGTTAACACTAGACTTCACAAAAAAGAAAAGAAGCTTGATTTCCTATTGTAGAAGTTATCTGAAGGGATTAAAGCCTTGGCAAATCTCTGGATAAATAAAAAAGCGCCCTTTTGTCCCTGGATTACAGAGAAACGTAGAACTGTCGTAATCAGGACTGGAACTAATCCAGGCTTGCACTCTCTCTCCCAGGTTCATGCCTCCCGCAGTAACAACATGTGCATTGTTGGCGGTTTTACTCAAATGATCCGAGAGGGTGGACCAAGGTCACTGTGGCGAGGGAATGGCATCAATGTGTTGAAGATTGCACCGGAATCTGCCATTAAGTTCATGGCCTATGAGCAGGTGGGTAAAAGGGCACAGACAAGTCTGACTGCAGAAAGGTTTGCAGAAGGACAGGCTGAAAAAAACCAAAACCAGGCAGCTGAGATAAGTCAGCAAACCTCAGTGTCTGTCTGTCTTGGCTTCTACAGATCAAGCGGTTCATCGGTACTGACCAAGAAATGCTGAGGATTCATGAGCGGCTGTTAGCTGGTTCTCTGGCTGGGGCCATTGCACAGAGCAGCATCTACCCGATGGAGGTGAGGCAAGTGGCTGATCATCCAGCTCACGAGGGGTCAGGGCAGGGTGCTGAGATAGGAAAATGTGGGTAGAACACCAACACTATTATAGCTTAATTAATGAGTTCTCAGAGATGGTATCATGACACTTGCTGACCATTGTGCTCTTAAGAATGACCTTGTCTATATGTTTTTCTCCTATTGATTCTCCTGTATGCCTTCACGGTATTTATTCTTGTCTTCTAGGTTCTGAAAACACGGATGGCTCTAAGGAAGACAGGACAATATTCAGGCATGTTGGATTGTGCCAAAAACATCCTTTCGAAGGAAGGAATGGCTGCCTTCTACAAAGGCTACATCCCCAACATGCTAGGCATCATTCCGTATGCTGGTATTGACCTGGCAGTCTATGAGGTATGAAGCCTTTAACCCACTGTAGGGCTCTGCTGCTTGTGTAGCTTTATCACCATCAGACCTGTCAGTTACTACAGGAGTTTAAGTAATTTATCACAGCTTTCCTGATCAGCCTTGTGGGGGGGCACAAATGGACTTTTTAGGTAAAATGGCCTAAGAGATAATCCAATACAATGATTCTCCTTGCCTAGTCAATATCGTGCATGGTCCCTTGTTTCTTTCTTTTATGAGAAAATCGCAGCAGAAAATTAAAGAAAGGATTTTCCCCAGGTACTACAGTAGCAGTAGCCTAAAAGACTTGGGAAGCCTCTGGCTGAATTTGCGCATAGCTTTCTAGGCCTTTATGCTAGATCTTTTATGTAATGTGTTGTTCTTTTGATTTGCCTCTTCATTGCTAACAACTGCTTGTTCCTTCCAGACACTAAAAAATGCCTGGCTGCAACGCTATGCTGTCAACAGTGCTGACCCTGGAGTCTTCGTTCTGCTGGCTTGTGGCACCATCTCCAGCACCTGTGGACAGCTTGCCAGTTACCCACTGGCGCTTGTGAGGACACGCATGCAGGCCCAAGGTGAGAACTTCTGGGAACTGTGGGAACTCCTGTCATGGTCTCTGAGCAGGGTAAAGGTCCTCTAGTGTCAACATTGCAACAACAGCCTTAACTGGCTTGTGCAGCTGAGCAGCGGGCTATTTGTCATGCTGCAAGAGGACAGTGGACTTCGTGCTGCCCTTAGCATCTGGGCTAAGCACCTCCGGGACAGAGGTTCTGTTTTGCTTAAGAGTTTTGGGCTAAGGGTGTCTGCAGAGCAGTTTGGGAAAATGGCTGTGATGTGCAGCATGGCTATGGCTTGCTGAGAATTTAGATGCTATCCCCCATGAAGCACCTTTGGTCTGTGAACATCCACAAGAAGCACGTGAATCAGAACTGCTCTGAGAGAGGTGTTACCTTCAAGTGTTTTCACCACATAGGCTGCATTATTTATTGTGGCTTTCCCTGTTGCAGCTTCAGTGGAGGGTGCTCCTGAAGTGACGATGAGGGGACTGTTTAAACACATTCTGAAGACAGAGGGAGCATTTGGTCTTTACCGGGGTCTGGCGCCGAACTTTATGAAGGTGATCCCAGCTGTAAGCATCAGCTACGTGGTTTATGAAAACTTGAAGATGACTCTGGGCGTGCAGTCACGGTGACCAGGAGATGCTGAGGACTTTGAACTTGAAAGCTTGGGGTGCAATCCCAAGACGTATAGCCATCTCTCATTCTGTGAATGTGTTGACACTAAGCTGACTAAGCAAAGCTGTGAAATCTCAGATAGTTTGTGAGTCAGTAAGGGGAGGGGGAGGATCTGATGTCCTTTACCGTCTTGCTACTCAGAGCTCCACATAAACCATCACGTGGTCCTTTTCGTTGGGCCTCTTGGGAGACCAGGAGTCGAACTCCTGGGAGAATCTTAAGGCAGGAGTTGCTGAGGTCAGTTCCCAGCAGTATGGCAGAGTAGCAAAGATTTGGGTAACAGATCTGCGTTCAGGGTATTGTGTATACAGCGCTGTTTGCCTGCAGATGAGCACCTTCTGACTTGCCGAAAGAGCTTCTTTTTCCATTCAGAGAGCTTCTTTTTCCATTCAGTTGTTTAACTTCCTACCCGTTGTTCAAATTTGTACAAACCTTGTGTAGGAGCTGCTGCCACACCAGGCTTGTTATTATGTTTACATATATTCCTTTGGGTAGGAGACGTTCATGTTCTGCTTCCAAGACTTGACATGAAATGTAACTTCGAACTATACTGGTTTTGAGGGCTGGTGGGCAGTTGGTTTATCCAGTTGGGCTGAACGTTACTTAGACCAGCCTGATGAAGAATTAGGTTTATTTATTTTTTTTATAGGTTTAAGTGTGTCTCATAAATCCACTAACAAGATGCACTTACTAACAGAAGCAGCAGACTAGAGCCTGCATGCCTGTATTCTTTGCATGCTGGGATTGGCTTGTCTTATACTCCGCAGGGTCTTGGAAAGGGGAAGGCAGGAGAGCCCTGGATGGACTGGCACCTTGATGCATGGCTTTAGTGACCAAAAGACAATATTTCACAGCTCCTGTGCAGTTGTGCTCCCAGCACGACGTGAGAGCCCCTGTGCAGCGTTGCATGGACCTCTGAATTCCATTCTGCCTGGTGCCAAGGATAGCTGGTGGACCTTTTCCAAACCCTGTGCCTATGCTGCTATCTATCTCTTTAGACCTCTTTGTAGATTGACATTCAGGTTTGCATTAGCGGGATGGAGTCCCCAAGCCAGGAGTATGTCTGCTGTCGGAAGGGGTGTTAGTGAGAGGGGCTGGTTGTCACTGGGAGGGGTGAGCTTTCAGTCCTGAAGACACGCTTGCTTTTCTTTCAAAGGGTGCTTTTCATAAGGCTAAGGGAAAGAGATGGCTTTAAAATTTCTCTGACTGCATTATGGGCTACTTTAGTTGATAGGATCTGGCTTTTGAGGCCTGGGAGATCCTCATCCAAATTTTCATTTTGGGCAAAATGGACCAGCGTTGCATTCCACTGTTTTACTGCTTAAAGCATATTTATTTTGTATTTATTTGAACAGAGTTATGTCAGACTATTTTTATAGACTTGTTTAAATATTGTTACTGTGCTTGTATTTCTCCTGTTTTAAAAAGTTCTCTATTTGTTCTCTTACATTACATAGCTGAATTGTGGGGAGGGACGCTGAAGTCGCTTGCGTACCTTCCCTGTGGGCCTTGAGCTGCCTTTCCCATGTCTGGGGTTGTTGCTGGAGAACCTCAGCCCAGAGAAATTCTGTAGCAAGAAGGGAGCTGGTGAGGAAGTACCTTGGGAGGAGGGGAGAGGGTGCACTGTGGCGCTTGCCTTATTTTGGAATTGCCTCTGTGCATGGCTGAAAGGGTTTCAGGTGGATGGCTGAAGTTGGGAAGTAGAAGGTCTGTGCATGTTGGATGTCACAACAGCTAATTGAGAGCGATCTTGGGGAAGTTTTAGGTAAGGGGGGATGGGAGAAATCTCAGGGACTAAAGAAAATACAAGTTTCCAGAGAGATGGAAGGAAACCTGCACTTGGACACAAGCTGCTGCAGTTCTGCTTTTGAGGCTGAATCAGCAGACCCTGCTGCTGAGCCAGTGCTCTTCACATCCAACTGGGCACTGTGGAGAAGTGTGTGAGAAATCTGAAAAGGATTTGCTAGCACTCAGCAGCTGCTTTTTTTCTGACATATTTTGGTGGTTCATGGAGAGTCTTCCAAGTGGGGCTCTGCCTTGACTATCCAGTGCTGTCAGTAGTTGGCCACGTGGAAATCTAACCAATCTGGATTAGTGATATGATTTTTTTCCACCCCCTTCTTGAGACCTGTCATAAATTCTGCAGTGGCTCCTTCCTACCAGTGTGGCCTAATGGGAATATGAATATCCGAATGCAAAAATCAATGCAAAATGACAACCATCTTTGTAGCTGTAACCACAAATTGTTATAATGCAAATCTAACTCGGATTCTTCATGTAGGGAACAGTCTGCTAATAAAGGTCTGTCAAAGAGATACCATGTGTCTGCATCTTTCTTGATATGGTTTATTGGTGCTGTGGTGGCCAGACTCTTCTGGGATGATTCTCACAAAGGACACTGACACCGGGAAGGATTCTCCCTACAAGGACCTGACAGAACAGAATTCTTCTTAAAGGCAAAACCAGCAAACCTGAGATCAAGGCTGATATGGTAGTGATGAGTCAGGGATGTTCAGATACTGTTAACCTATCTCTGAGTGTTGCTGGACTTTGCTTATCCGTGCGGTATCCATAACTCTGTCCAGAGAAGTGAGTTTCCCAGAAAAGCTGGAAACTGCAGCCCAATTATGCCCTTGAAGGAACCTGGCTTACAGGGTTTTCAAAAGAAAGGCTTGGTACAATTTTTTCTTCAGGAGCTATCCTTGAAGGTCATTCAGGAACCATAGCTGGTAGGGCAAGCGGCCTCTGATTTGGTTAACAAAACTTGCCGCGGGGGCCAGACTGGGTTTGTTGGTTCCCTGTGTCTCCGACTGTGATTCAGGGCTCTTATTCAGCTATAAATCTGCTCATAAAGTCTGGGTCCTTGTAACCTGAGCCGCCGCTTTCCAGCGGTGTCAGCTTCGGTCAGCTGAGATGCTTACTGACGCGCTCCGGACTGCGGCGCTGGAGGCTGCTGGCAGCATCCCCTCCTGCCCTTCACCATCTTGCTCCTGGAGGTGGGGGGCATGTTTTGTATCAGAGGCTGATAAAGATGTGTCTGAGGCAAGGGCTGGCCAGGTACCAGTGCCCTGAGAGGAGGAGGGAATTGGCTGTACTTGACCTTGTAAAATTCATTGTTACCGCAGGAATCGAGCCCAAGGCTCAAAGCTGAAACCCTGCCCAGTAAATGGTGCTGCATGGGGACAGGGCACCCCGGTGCTGCAGAGGGAGGAGCAGGGCTCTGCTCTTCGCTGTGTTCCCTCCAGCTTTTTGCCTTTTCTTCCTTTTTAAGGAAGAGAGATATTTTTAGTGCTTAATTACTAGGTTTAGAGCTGAGTGACTTCCCAGACACGCAGCAAAAGCAGTCTCTTTACACTCCCCCTCCCTCTCGCAAGCAGAGGGGTGGTGCTTCCCTCCCTTTGGGGCTGGGGGTGCGGTGACAGATGCGGTAGGCGCCTGATGAGTGCAGGGGTGTACGGCAGGCACGGAGGGCAATTTTTGGCACTTCAACCTTCTCACCTCCAGGGTGCTGAGCTTACTGGGAAATGAGGAAACATGACCTTTTTCTCTGGGAAGTAAAAATCCTGCCTGGGCTGGGTTAGCACCCCCTCCCTCTCTGGCAGCAGGATAATTTTTCAGTGTCGTCACATTATGTTGCAAACTTTGCTGTGGATGACCATGAAGGGAAGCTCTCTCCCAGTCCAAAGGCTTTAGGCAGGGACATCAGCCCCAGCTGGGCCACTTTGGGCAGTTGAGCTGCTGTTATGAGTATTGGGTGGTCGCTTCTAGCTAAGCACCCTCTTCCTCTCAGACCACAGTTACAGAGAAGTTTCTAGCCTTCTATATATTCCAGTTACTCACCAAATGCTTGGCTCCCTCATTTAAAACAGTTAATGATTGCCCCCTTCTGGTTAGCTTCTATTACTGCCTCATTTAAGTACTGCTTTTTTTAGTAGAGCTCTCTTGCAAACTTGGTGTGAAGCTGAGCTGCCTGAGTCAACACTGAAAAAACCTTCCCCGTGTCGCCTTGTCTTGCACCCCTGATTGCTTAAGGTTGACCTTTCCCAACTCCTACTCGAACGGCACACAAGGTGGATTGGGTGTTCAGTTTCTTTTTTGAAGCTCCGCTTCTGTTCTCTTCAGAACCCCTGCTCTCCGGCATCTCAGCAACAAAATGCATCGAATTTGAGGAAAACGTTTATTGCCCAACATGGCATCAATTACCCATGCTCCCAGGCCCGTGGGTACCCGTGGGAGGCGATGCTGTGACTGCAGCTGTGGGCTCCGTGCATGGGTTGTTTCCTTTTTCCATTTCTTTCACTTGACACAGCTCCTTCCAAAACAACAGTGATGGGGTAAGTGCAACTGCCAGGGCAGCAGCAGGAGAGAATTTATTGAAGAAAGAAGTATTTTTTCTTTTCCTTTTTATCTGATTATAAGTCTAAGAGGGCCTGGAGAAGCCAGGGGCTTCCCCACACTGCCCCACTCAGACGCTGCTCGTCTGGCTGCTGAGCTGCTGCTGGTGCTATTTTCCACCCCTGTGCTGTAAGGAGGAAACCAGGTTTCTGGAGCAAAGCTGTGCTATGCTGGTGGGTCAGCAAGTGTGCTCTGAAGGAGAGGGGGATTAAATCTTTTTCAGAAATAAAAAGCTTGTGCTACCCAGGCACTCAGGATTAGTGTGGTTTAGGCTCTGCGAATGCCTTGGGCTGATGCAGGGGTACGTGAGTCTCTGCTGGTGGTCTGTTCATGTCCAGTATTTCAGCCTGATGACAAAGGTGCCCAAAATCTATTCTGCATTTGTTTAATTGGTTTCATTTTACTCCTCTGACATGGTGTCCTGTCTCTCAGCTGGGCATGAAACCCTTCTCTGCCAACAGCCATCATTCTGGGGCTTGTAAGGGCAAGCAGTTCTGGCTTATTCCACTCGCCTTGGCTTTCTCAAAGTGTAATTTGTCTTGCTCAAATTTAAATGTGATGCAGCTGTTAATCTGGGGTAGCTGGGCCCTGCCTCCCAGGTGCTGCCCATTGCCTAACGGGAAGAGGAGATCTGCCCCGGCCTCAGCCCCACAACCAGAGTTCAGCCTGTGCCTGTCTCCCTGTCCCCAGTTCCCCTGAACCTGTGCAGGATATTTCTAAAAGCAGCATGTTGAGGTTGGGTGGTGTCAGGTCCAGTCTAGCAGCTTGGAGTGGGGTTTTGGGCACCTCTGGAAGCTCAGAGTCTCCTGCTATGGACAAGCAGATGGCCAGGACAGGAATGGATGGACAGGACAGGAAAAGGTAAGAGATTTTTTCACCCCCTGCTTTGTAAAAGGAGCCCCATCAAGCTGGCTTGGGGACTGGGTAATTTGCAGGATAAAATATCCTAAATCAGAGGTTAGGGCTAGGGCTGGGTCTGGTTAATGTTTTGATGGAAAAACTAAAGGAAAAAGTTGGGTTTTGTGGGAGTGTGTGGTGTTGCCTCTTTCCTCATGTCATGTGGGGCTGGGAGCTCAGGGCTGGACCCCAGCCCAAAAGGAGCCTCTGTGCTGGATACCCCATGCTGGGGCAGGAGGAGGACTGGTTTGAGCAGCCTTCTTAAACCCCATTTACAGCCAGCCAGGCTGTGAACCTGCTCATCATGCAGCACCTCCGGGTGCCAGAAAATCACATGCCGATCTGAAAACAAGCTGAGGTTTTTAGGGGTTTAAATTGCTGTGGCTTCGGCTGGAGCGGGGCCATGCAGCACCCTGGGGCACTGGCCCCTCTTGCCCCTTGCTGCAGCTTCGGGGGGGAGGGCTGGCCTCTGCTGGGGGGGACAGAATGAGGAATTTCAGGGCAAAATCAGGAATTTTGGGGCAAAAATGCCATGTTTTAGCCTCTCCCCCCTAGCAGGGGGAGGCAGGCAGTTACTGGGTTTCCTACTGGAGATGCTCAGGTGCAGGTATTTGCTTTGGGGAGTCACCTATCAACGGGGGCTGTGTGTGTTATTTTAAACCACTGTTGCTGTCAAAGCAAGCCTGCCTTTACTTAGTCCCCTAAATCATTTCCACCACCTTGAAAATCTCTCTGCAAGACCCCAGTTTGGTGGCTGGAGCTATAGCCCGGGGTCTTGGCACCCCTGCCTGGGGTGGGGGGCTGCGGTGGCTCTGCTGACCCTCACCCACCCATGATCAGTCATGTACCGTTTTCCACGGCGCGTACACGATCTCTTCTTCGCTCAGCCCCAGGCACTTGGCCTGGTGCTCAAACTCTTTCTGGTGAGCTGTGCTCACGCTCAGGTTTTGGGCTGCAAAAGGAGAAGCATTTTCCAGGCATTAAATACTGACCAGTGGCCTTGGCACAGCCCTTCATGCTGTGTCCCTGCCCTTGCTGCCTCCTGTCCCCGTGCTCCCACCAATGCTTGCTGCGGAGGCGATTGCTGCTGGGGTCTTTCAGCCCCCGTGGTGAATACACCTGAACAAAACCAACCTTGGGTATCACTTTTTTTAACCCTCTCCCTAGAGAGCTCTGGTCCTGTCTGCTTTAATGGATTGCAGGATGGCGTGACGCTCCTGGGGGCATCAGGAGGGACCAAGGCTGAGTATGGAGGCAGTTTTACATATGTGTCTTCAAAATCTCTCAAGCAACTGCTTTGCAGCTTGGCAGGGCAATGGGGGAAGCCTTATCAAGGTCTAAAATGCTGCTTTATGGGGTTGTGGGTAGATCTGATCGGCTTTGCCTGTGCCCGTACTGCAAAGCCACGTGCTCTGCCCTGGGAGGTAAGTACCGAAAAATCATGGTTGGCTTGAAAATATTGAGATTATATGATGATATCAATGCTGAGTTGTGTTTGCTTCCTGTTCTTTGAACATTTATGGCGTAAGTGGGTTTTGTCTTTAACTCGGTCTTTCTGCTCTGCCAAGAGATTTAGGTTTTAATGGGATTTGTAAATACTCTCGTGACCCCTGGAGCGTCGGTCTCGGGGAAAATCACTGACTGTGGGCGAAACCAGGTTGCTGCGTGGCTGTAGCCAATAATTTTATGTGTACGTTTTGGTGTCCCACGATAGCTCTAAGTTACTTTGGGATGGAGTTTGCCTACCGTAGAGATACAGTCCCAAATACGTCCTTTCCCTCTGCAGTTGGTACTGGATGAGTAAAACATCTTCAGAGCTGAGGTTCATCAGCGTCCCCATGGTTTGATGGGTCTTGGCTTTGAGAGAACAGAGTCGAGGTTGGGAACGGCCACAATATTCAGGTTTTCAGTGCTGCATCAGTGATAAACCGCAGCCTGGGTGCAGGTAATGCCCGTAGCCCCCAGGATCCAGCCCTTGGCAGCGGGTGAGGACAAATGTCCTGATGTGGGGCGAGTTGTTTGGTTCTTGGTTTATTTGGATTAAATTTCTTAAATGTGGGCCTGGGGCGTGAAGGAGCCAAAGCCACCCAGCTCCCGTCCTAGTGTTGTGGTGTGTGGGGTGGGGTGGGCTTGCTGGTGCTTGGGGCGTGAGCAGGGGGAGCTGCAGGGATGTGGATCGCAGTGCAAACTGCAGCTGCGGGGGTTTGCAATTCCCACTGCAAATGGCTCACCCCCTTTCCTCAGCGAGGAGGAAACAATCTCAGAGCTGAAACCTGCCATAAATGTTCCCCTCCTCTCCTACAGGGATTGTGAAATAACTTTACACATGAGGCAGTCTCCTTCCTTGCAATGCGAGCGGGTTTGCTCCTTGCTCCTGGCACGGCATTGCTTTGTGGGGTTTAGACCCTGGGTGCCCCTGGCCCCAGGGAGCCATTTTGGAGTCCACCAGGGCTTCAAATGGACAAAGCAACCTGGGAATAAAATGTGTCAGATGATGTAAAACATTGACATATGCCCTTTGCATGTCTCAGCCCTTCCAAAAAACAGACTGGGTGATAACCCCCAAGGCTGCGCCTCCCGGTGCTGCTTACCATGCTTCACCAGCGTGGTGTTACTGGTGGTGATGTCGAAGTAGGTGGAGTTGTTGGTGAGACATTGGTCCCCCCTGGAGAGAGAGGGGAAGGGAGTGAGGTGGGGAAGGAGAGCAAAGACCCCCCACCAAGGGCTGGAAAGGACCAGCGAAGCCCCAGACCTGTCCCCGGCCCCTCTGGGGGCACGTGCCCCTAGCTGTGGGATGGAAACCCGACTGTGCCAGCTCCTCCGCAGGGTTAACTGCTCTCACTGTTAAAGTTAAGCCATTTCTCCCATGCATTTGTCTGACCTCCACCTGCAGCTCCTGGTCTCAGCTGTGCTCTGCCCAGCTCAAGGGCTCCTGGGTGCTGAGAAGTTTCCACCCCAAAAAATAACAAATTGCAAAAAGCTGCCTGTGTTGGTCTGGAAAAATTCATCTCCTTAAAGTCTGACCCTGGATGGGGGGGGAAACAGGTTTTGGTGCCTGGCAGGGTTAGCAGCTGTGGTGCAGGGACCTCAGGAAAGGTCTCCTTGCCTGTATCCTGCATCCTCCACACCTGCAGGGGTTGGTGACTGCCAGACCTCTAAACCCTGCAAAATTTGCCTAAACCTGGGGGCTGTTGAAATGAATAAATAAAAGAAGGGGTGAGGAAGAGAGGGGATGGGAGAGCATGCACAGAGCAGCCAGGAGAGACTCTCCCCTTGCGAAAACCAGTCTGAACCCAGGCTCGTATCTCTTGTTGAAACGGCTGCAGTGTAGGAGGAGATGAGTCAGGGCAGAGACCCGAGGGTTGGATCTTACACGGCCACGTGCTGGGTGATGAGCAGCTCCTGCTCGCTGGCGTGGGGCTCCACATGGAGGTGGCCATGGTCGATGAGCAGCATCTCCAGGAGGTGCTGGGGGAACTGGGTGGCCCCGGCCACATAGAGCCACGTCCCCAGCAGCTGCGGGGAGAAAGGGGCAGGGTGGTGAGAGCTTTTGGGTTTTCAGGGGGAGCTTTGGGGAAGAGATTTCCCCCCTCTCTGTGGCAAAATGCTTATTATTGACCTCGGGCCTCTGCTAGTTCTTCCTCTTGCACCACACTGGCAGCAATAAAAGGAAACCTGTGCAAATGCATAGGGGGTAAAAAAATAGATGAACGTGGGGATTGGGAAACAGTGCTGGCATGTGCTCCGGTGCCCCATGCGCGGTGTGGCAGGGCCAGGACAGCCCTGCGCTGCTGCAGGGGATTGCACCAAAAACCACCCAGCCAGCCTCCCTTGTTTTGAGGTCGCCTTTGGGGCTTGCTGGGGAACCGTGAGAAAAATGGGTAAATTGAGGTGTTTTGGAAAGCAAACGTTTCCCGTTTGTTGCAAATGTTTTGCTGAGGGTGCCTCGGCAGCTGTGCCGGGGGGCAAGGGAGGGTTTCCCCCTTTCCCAGGGGACAGCAAGGCTTAGCAGAGCACCCACAAATTCATTGCAGGAGTGGGGCAGCCCCCCGGGGCTCTGGTCTCTCCTACCTTTGATGCCGTGGTGTTGTCCGGGCGCTGTGGGTGCAGGGCTCTGCAGGGGAAGGCGGTCACGGGCAGCAGCACTATGAGGCCGAGGACGGCAGCGACCCCAGCTGCAGCCATGGCTGCCTGAGAGCGAAGTCCTGGACAGACAGACGCGCTTGCTCAGCCGTTTGCTTTTGCAGCCCTGCAGGAGGGGACGTTCTGTGCCAGGGGCTGCCGGCTTTGTGGTCGTGACGCAACCAGCGCTTTTTGGGGATGTTGCCCAGAGTAGATCTGCATACCTGGTACTGAGCTTGCTGCTTGCCCTGGCCTCGGCTGTGGCCACTGGCAGTGAGCATCAATAGCTGTGGGCTGTGAATGTGGCTGGAGACGATGGGGGCGATGTGCTTGCTGCATTTAAAACCAAAATTTGCCCTAAATTTGCCTGTTTTTTTTGCCAATGAACAGCCATGGTTGTTCTCTCTCACTCTGCAAATGAGGCACCATGCAGCCCCCACCCCCCCTGGTGCTGGCTGGGGTGCAGCCGCCCTCCACCTTGGATGAAGCCCGGGGGGCTGCAAAGAGCAAACTTCTTCCTGGGCAGGAAGGCGTTTTCCCCCTCCTTGCCAAAATGGGTTATAAAAATGGGGCTGAAAGGGCCCCAGGAGGTCACCCTGATCCTGCTGGATGTGTCCCCTGCAGTGGCTCCCCCAACCCCCCTGTCCCACTCCCATGCCACCGGGTGCCTGCTTTTCTGGCTTTATTTCTGTTGCCTTTCCCTCTCCAGTAGCAGAGCATCCCCAAGTCCTTTGGTCTGGCCCTGGGTGAGGGTTTCTCCTGTCCTCTCCCCCTTCCCCTGCTCAGTAACACCCAGGGAAGGTGCAATGTCACCCCATGTCACCCCAACCTTCTGTGACCCCTGCGCAAGCCCCCAAGTGCAGGTGCATCCTTGTGGGATTTGGTTTGAAAACTCAGGGTGGGTGAAAAGTCAGGTGTTTGGGTGCTAAAGCTGCCTTGGTTGGTTTGAGTCACGGTGGAGGAAACCCAAAGAGGTTGGCAGGTTTGCATGTGTCCCCATGGGATCAGGGATGATGGGTGGGTGCTTGCATCCCAAGCCCTGCAGCTGGAGGGGACCTACTGGGTGAGGTGGCCAGGAGGGTCCTGTGCCACCATGGAGCAGGCTGGAGGGATGATCATCTCCGTGCTCACTGCCACACTCAGCGCCAGTGGGGTTTCATCCAGGACTTTTCATGCCTCTCAGCAGGTTTGGAGACATGGCATCGCAGGCAGGAGGGGGCCCTGCCCACGCTCCTGGCAGAGATGGGGCGGGTGGTTGTTATACAGGGGTTTATTTTGGGTCTGGGTGAGAACAGGGAAACTGCACATTTCATCCAGGATAAAAAAAACCAAAACCTTGACAGAAAGTCCTGAGACTGAGCTGAGCCTGGCCGGGGCTGGCAGGCAAGGACATCCCCATGGAGGGGCTGGAGGAGGATGAAGATGGAGCAGCCAGCCCAGCCCATGGAGGTTACGCCAGCTGCTGCTCCACATCGCCTTCGCCCGTCTTCTCCCCAGGCAGGGGACAGGCTTCCTGCGGGAGGGGGAGAGCATCTGTCAGTGCCCCCTTGCTCCAAAATCACCCCAAGAGTGGGGAATGACCAGGGAGTAGAGGGGCTTCAGGGGGGGAAACTGATCTTATATCCCTCCCCAGGACCCCCATCCCAGCCAGTGGCAGGAGCTGGCTGGGGCTCGCCCCCCCTGGGGAGGGGTTCGGACCTGTTCGGAGGTGAAGAACACCTCCTCATTGGTGAAGCCCAGGCAGTGCAGCTGGGCTTCGAATTCCTCCAGGTGCTCCTTGCTCACGTTGGGCGTTCGTGCTGCCAGAGAAACAGGGTGGTAAAGGGAGAAGGGGGACAAAAAATAAAAAAGGGAGTTTTAGGGGTTGCTTTACTCCTTGGTGCTTTCCCATGTTGTGGATGGGAGATTGCTGCCTGCCCACCCCCATCTTTCCCTTCTCTGTATTGGGGGCTGGGTATGCCCATGCCCATTGATGTGTCCCTGGGCGGGGACATGCCCCACGGATCCAAGGCA